>LR990105.1:1340000-2647500 GCA_905147225.2 Euproctis similis | reverse complement strand
CATATAATATGCATAAGTTCTCTAGATCGCGAAAATAGACAGAGATCAATGTTTGATACTAAATACTTTACTCCTACTTCTCTTACGAAGTGTAGAGTGAATAATTTGATCTCTCTGTCAGGTCTGAGCGACGGTCGCGTCTAATATCGGCGCCTACGAACTTCGCCCACCTGTCGCACATGGGTCCCGGGGACGGGATTCGCTCACAGAGGCTACTGGACCTTCCCACCACTGTCGAGACTGCTGATGATTTAGCACAGGTATACGTGCACGTGCACACATTTAACTTACATATGTACGAAGGTGCATTTAAAATATGTGTCAAGATTTCAGATAGGGCATCAGATAGCTCATAATTACAACCTACTAGTTTATTCCTGTGGCTTCACTTGCATACGTGCACTTAATATTTTTTAAGTAACATGAAAGTGGGACTTGTATGGGCCCATTCAAGTATTACCTAAGCAAATTTATTATAATTATTATCGTACGTTTTAAGGTTACTTGATACATGCCACACAATAATCAAGTTTAAACTAAAGATTTGTGTACATGTTGTATTCATTAAATAACAACAATATTCATTAATAGTAAGACTATTTAAGTATTGTCATTAGTAGTAATACATATATGTACAGTGAAATTAGTCTCGAGAAATTTTTGCATATGTAGTGGTGTTTATATTACTCAAATCTTAGAGCGCGTTTCCACTATATCGTTCTGGCCTATACAAAAATGTTTCGATATCCTTACATTACTATTTAATTTTATACTTATCCCTAGCAACACTCTGATTTTTGTTTTCAATAAAAACAAGTTTTTATTTTAAAGAAAAAGGTTTTGACATTATAAAAAAAAAAAATTCATTCTATTTCACGTCCTTGAGCAAACGACAAGGCGACTACCGTGAAACAATAAAATATCGTGTCGTTCTTTAGATGATAGTAGTTTAGCTATAGGTAAAAAGTTTTGACCATAATAATTACGAAACAAAACAAACAAATAAATCGTCACTTGATAGTGGAAAGTGGAAATACGCACAAAATCAGAATAAACCAGTTTACGCTGTCCGCAGGTGCCACGTGCAGTCCGGCGTCAGTCGCTTGGTACCGTTAGAACGTAAAGCACACATTTCATTCAAAAATTATAATTATTACGTAGTTTAATTGTTAAATTTTGTATTTGTTGATTGTTGTTATTGTTTGTTATAATATTTGTTGGAGTGTTTAATTTGTGTGTAAGTGTTGTAACTTTATATTGTTAATGCAAAATGGCTCCAGTGTTAAAACATGGTCGAGGCAAGCCTTTGACTTCTCAAACTAAAGAAGTTTTGTACTGTTTGTACAAATATTTCGAAAACGAGTGTAATAACAACCCGAGCAGTATTATGACCCCCACTCAATTAGTTGCTAAATCAACAGGAATTTCAATAGCATCCGTCAGAAAGGTAGTAGCAGAAAGCAAATGTCGTCCTGCAGATCAGGTAGTAACATTTAAATCTCCTAAAAAGAAACCGAATCGTAAACCTACAATAGTAATCGATAACTTTGATCAGCAAGTTATCAGAAGAACAATTCATGACTTCCACATCATAAATAAAGAAGTTCCCACTTTGAAAACTTTGCACGCAAAATTGAAAGAAGATATCGATTATAAAGGTTGTGTCAGCACGTTACGAAAACACGTCATGTCATTAGGTTTTAATTGGAAGCAAACAGAAGATAACCGGAAACTTCTTATGGAAAAACACGAAATTAGATACTTGCGAATTAATTATTTGATGAAAATTGCTGAATATCGTGAACAACGCCGACCAATTGTTTACACCGACGAAACATATATACATAGATCACATACCCTCTCGAAATCTTGGTCAGATGGAAGCACTTCAGGTTTGAAGCAACATATATCGATAGGCAACCGCTTAATCATTGTTCATGCCGGTGGTATGGATGACTTTATACCAAATGCATTGCTTATGTTTAAAGCCAACAAAAAAAGTGGAGATTACCACGACAATATGAACTATGACAACTATTCAAGGTGGATTCAAACTCAATTAATACCCAACTTACAACCAAATAGTGTTGTTGTTATTGACAACGCACCATATCATAACTCAATACAAAATCCTGCACCGGATAGTAATTCTAGAAAACAGCAAATGATTGACTGGCTGACATTTCGAAACATTGAGCATTCATCCACGTTGCTTAAGCCTCAATTATATGAACTGATTCTGCAAAACAAGGCGAGATTTGTAGAGTACAAGATAGACGAAATATTACGACAGCACGGTCATACTGTGCTGCGTTTACCACCATACCATCCGGAGTTTAATCCTATAGAAAATATATGGGGAATAGTGAAAACATGTGTCGCAAAAAAGAATGTCGCAATGAATATGAAGGTTATAATGTCATTAGCTGAAGAAAAAATGAACGCCATAACTGTAGAGGAATGGAGAAAAGTTTGTCTGCATGCTATTGATGAGGAAAACAAATATCAGGGTAGAGACGCAGCTTTAGACACAATATCAGAACGAATCATAATTAATTTAAATAATTCATCTGATGAAAGCGAGGATGGGGATGATTGTGATATGCCTGGGGTTGATGAATTAATAGAATAAAACATTTATGGCCGGAGAACACCTAATTCATACACGTCTTCACTGAAGTGAAAACCGGCGTTCACTGCTTGTAATGTTTGGAACTGGCTTGTCTACCTCATACAGTTCCATAGATTACATAGATTAGTACGTAGTGCGTATGCGTAGACGTGTACGCATTTGGTGTGCTCCAGCCACAAACGTATATTACCTTTAAAAAAATAAAAACTAAAAATAAAATGTTGCTTTTTTTATTTGCTGACCATACACTACTACATATGCAAAAATTTCTCCAAGCTAATTTACCTGTATTTATGTGTTAAGGTACAAATGTACAGCAGCAGAGAGAGTAGCAAACGGACTTCTCCCCTGACGATATCGCACGGCACCACCGGCTCTTACAATGGTGAGTTTGCACACACGCATTCCACATAAAATATTTAATTACTCTGTATAGATGTCAGATCTATACAGAGTAACTAAATATGTGGAATTAATACTTCGAACTTGCTTATCTGAGGAATTACTAAACAAATTGGATTTTTGATTGTATTTTATTTCTATAATTTAATGAATAACAATCGATAATGGGGTATCCAAGCAGATGTACTTGTGGGTATGAGTGTTAGTATCAGCAAATGAATGAAAAAAATTGAAATTAGTGATTCTGAACCAATACTAGATTAACATGCTGTGTGGCGCCGGCTTAGAATACCGCCACCCCATCTCTTCCCGTGGGTGTCGTAAAAGGCGACTAAGGGAAAAGCTAGAAGAATGGGCAGCAGCATTCTCTCTTAAGACAATACAGCCTACTGCGATCGCCAACCCGCCTGCCAAGCGTGGCGATTATGGCAAAATCCCCCCATGATTGAGCGGACCGGCAGTTGTGGCGCTCTATGGGGGAGGCCTATGTCCAGCAGTGGACCTCAAAAGGGCTAATGATGATGATGATGATGATGATGATGACTAGATTAACTGGATTTGGAATATGGATTGGTTCACGTGAGGTTTTTGGAAAACAAAGCATTGATGTCATTTTCTAATTATGATATATGTAAGAACAACTGCCTAAACACACAGACACAGAAGTCACGGTCGAGATGCTGAGCATCCCGCTTCTGAATTAAGCCGTGGGTTCGAATCTTGGCTGACTCCAATGACTTTTAGAAATTATTTTCGAAAGTTGTGTGATTGATATCGATGACTGAAAACTTTGTGCCAAGTATGGCAATTACCGCCGTTATGTTTACGTCCCAAATGGAATACCGTTTGGGACGTAAACATAACGGCGTCGAGGCTTCATAACTGCTGTAACACCTTCGGGTAGGAAAAGGCGTGAAGTCATGTTCTTGTATTCTGCTGCCAACTGAAACCTATCAAAAATGTTTATTATTTACAAAATTACTGAACAATTGAAAAGACAACACCTTCATTTCATCGTTTTCTGTATATCTAATATTGGTTCCGTCTGTGCAGGCTCGTGGCGCAGCACGGGCCGGCCTCGCGAGCCCACGGAGGCGCCCCCCTCCCCACCGCTCTCGCACCACCGGCCCATGGACAGGTACTTGCCGACACAATACCAAATAAAAACATTAGCTTAATGGTTTGTTATTACAATTGATATTTATTATACATACATTACAGGTCGATAGGCGGCGGGTCCCAGGGCAGTGGCTCGTTGCTTCTGGAACGTTCCATCACCCCACTCAGTCTGGGCAGTATGAGCTCGCTACACGATGTTCTTAAGGTAATAACTAGTTTGTAGCCAGGCATTCATTACTGTCTATGATTTTTTTAACATTTATTCTATTAATTGTATTTAGAGAATTTTGAAATAATTTTTAGCATTAATTGTATGAGTTTGAAAGCAATAATAACTAACGCTCCTGAACGACGAAACCCTGCAGGTGGGCGTAAGCGATCTGCATTCTGAAGACAGCAGTGGTGGGGCTTCACCACCGCATCCTGAAGACCCATGATGGTAACTAGCACATATCTATACTAATATTATAAAGAGGAAAGATTTTTCACTATTGAAAATCTGCATTCACCCAGAGCAACATTACATTTAATTATAGCGGGTGTATGGCGTCGCCGGTTATAGTTGGCAAACGCAGTAAAAGATTGTGAAGTATAAAATAAGTAGGCACACTTTGTAGATGAAGGTAGAAATATTTTATTAAGCACAAAAGTCTTACACACAGCACTATGAAATATAGTCAAGAGAAATAGAACAGAAGGAGTGAGAAATTAGATTAAGAATAGCGATAGCACATAGAAACAAAGACACACAAGATAGCTGTCCGTGGCGTAATATTTAGTAGGCGTGAGGATAGTGGAACAATACGATGTGATAGTAGCGAGTCGAGCTAGCGAACGAATGTGTTGCGGGGCGCAACACATTCGTTCGCAAGACGGCGGCCAGCGCTCGTATGTACTTGCGAGAACAATAGGGGCGGACGATCGGCCGGCATCGGTTTCCGTATATATAAAATCGTCGCCTGTTGTATGTTTGTTTATAGGAATGATTAAATTAAGTTATGAAAATTTCTTATATAAACATTACATTATTTTAGATTGTATACATATATATTATATAGATTAAGTTACATTTAAATAATAAATAAATATTTAATAATAATAATAAATATCACCGCTACATAATCATCATCTTCATCGCCATTTTATTTGTGCGCGAGTAACACCGCGAGGCGGAAAGCTATTACTTTGATATACATAGTATGTAATCTATTTAAAAACGCTTTTTACAAATGTACTATTTATGCATGTGGCATTGTTCGACATGAACAGGGGTCGTCAACTTTTCGAGTCGAAAGAGTAATATTTTTTTTTTATTATTTTAAATGATAAATTATACTTTTATAATAGTACGAGAGCTAGCAACAACGGGAAAACCAGGATTTCAGGTCGGCAGGTTTTAAGATATATTATTCCTCTCACTCTCCCGAACGCAACACAGGCCTGCAGTCTGGCTGGCGGTAGTGGTTGCGTTCATTTGTTCGCAGCCTAGTCGCATGTGTAATTATATATTGAAAGATATGACTATAAAGGTGAACTTACAATGTATGACTTATATGGTTTTTTTAAGACTTATTGTATTTGTGGTTTTGTGTTACAGAAGGTCACCAAATGATAACTGGACAATTGAGGTGTCCCGTATGTTCGCTTGCTTTTGTTAGTTAGAAGAAGGCAGCGCGCCGCAAGCAAATATACACCCTGAGTCGCTGTTACGTTGAGACGAATATCGCGTGACAAGTGAGCTTACCTGTACTACTCTAGATAAAGCTGGACAATTTGTTTGTTTGTTTTGTTTATACGCGCTAATCTCTGATACTACTAGACGAGGGCTGCATAGGCCATATATCGTCACGCCATGACCAATAGAAGCGGAGCACTGCCAATTTTAGCGATAAAGTATAATATCGCTATACGAAGTTCGCGTGGTCAGCTAGTTTATTTATATGCGTGTTATATGATAATATATATATATATATATGTTTGAGAGATGTAATTACATTGCTTCTTAAAAGATACTTTGAGATTTAAGTATTTATGACAGCACCCCATTATTTTCAGAGTTTGAATAGTTTCAGAAATTTTAATAATTTCTATCCATATGAATAATATAAACTAATTGACCTATTATCCTGAACTAAACAGTCTTCTTCTTTTTTCCTATATGCCTGCTTTTTCCATGCTGTTAATGACGATATTCGACAAAATATAATGGAGTGGTTCTAGTTAGATATAATGAATTATAGAAAATAATTTTAATGTAATTACCATCTCTCAAAACATTAAAATATTTGTGTAAAGTAATAAAATAAAAAAACAAATAATTTATTTATGATGAATTTGGTTCCTAGGTGAATTTTATGGAATTTTATTGCAATATTATGTGACTATGTATTTAATAATATTATAATTATATTTAAAAAATAATAACATTAATTTTGAGCATGACACTATTATTATTATTATAAATGTTGACTTGAACCTTCCAATATAAGATAATAAACAAATTAAAATAGATATATATTTTAGAAGTCGTTGCGACATTGGACAGTGGGTTTGTTGAAATCAGTATTAAATGCGAGTTGAAATTTTTGATTTTTCATGGAAATTTGTGAAGTAAAACACGAATAAAGGCGCGATCCGAACCCAGGACTTTTGGAAAATCGTCCCAATTTTATAGACCAATTGAGCTACCGTGATTGATGTAATAACCGTGATAAGAAACTTTTTGATATCACAAGTACATAGTCATTCTTCTCTCAATGGCTAAGTACATTTTTCATGGAACATGAAGAACATGAACTTTTCTGTTATATATTGATTTCATAGATTTCAAAAACTTGACAAAGTGTTTACTGCCCAAGAACACGTCTTTTTTCTTTGTTTTATTTTATCGATAATAGCCAATTTGACAGATTCGATATGTCGTTGATATTGTTAAGTTCCATATGTGCCCAATAATAATATTTTCCCCATGAGCATCCTGTTGTGTTTAATTTAAACACGAAACTATGCAAATTAATATATGACTTCTGGGTCATGCTTTTTTATATATTTTATTCAAGTAATAATTCGTTATCAATTACATGGAGTCGTTCATTGATTAGATGCTATCTTAAACTGGCTACATTGTGTTTTAATTAACTTTGTTTTTCCTACTTTACTCTTTTCTATATGTATGTTTTATACACATGTAAGTCTTTATGCGCTCGTATCTATTGCTGCTAAAATTGCATTAGGTTCTCTTAAATAGCTCAAAGGATCTGATCGACAGTAGGGGTACAAATTAAAGTTTCCATTTGAGATCAGAAGACAATAAAATTGATTTTTTTGCAAGTAAATTAAGAATGCAGTTCTATGATGTAAATTTAAAAAAAATATTTTTACGGCTCTGGATACAAGTTCTTTTGAGCCTTTATTGGTGTAATCACGCGCAGTATTACCAGTATTAATACCCTAACTCAATATTCTATTTTCGTTTTGGGTATTCTCTTCATAGAAGGTCGGTCATATTTGTTTTCCAATATAAGACTAAAATTGGTATTTTTAGATATTTTTTTATTAAATACAATATGCGTGTTGTGTTGTGAATGTTTTGTTTTCGTGTTATTGAACCGCCGATTAAGTGTGTTTATTTTTTTCAACTTTTAACGCCAAATTATGGTGGATCTTGATTGAATAGGTTTTTATTAACACTACCGTCATATGGAAAAAAGGCATCCATAAATCTTCCTGACTTCAAATTTGTGAATGTCAAATATTTTTGACTCACATTTCTCCTAAAACGAACCTTCAATGCACAAGCATTTAAACAATTATTGATGTGCTCAAATATGTTGGACCAAACAGAATAATTACTAACTCGACTAGAAGATATTTTTGAAGTTCGAGGATTTTTTTACAGGATTACAGAGATCCCAATTTTACATGTAAAAAGTCTGTCGGATATTTTTAGTGAGGAATATATAATATGAAAGGTAACTTTGCTCGGATTATATATTCCTTTAGACTAAACATACAAAAAGTTATGCAAACTAAAAAAGTGCGACGAGGAAGAGTCGTGATATTTTTGATTCCTTGATGACGAACATTATTCAATCAATATCCACAAATAATATTAAAAAAATCACTGCCCTATCATAAGTACTTAGTTATCGCTCAAAACAATATCCTCCTTATAGAGCCTGAATATAAATAGGTTTTGTATTAATGAACAATTATTTATATTAATACTGCTAGTTGACTGGCGAGCTTCAATTAAAGTAACAATATATTTAATCTCTATTTAAATCAATAATTAAATATAATTGTATGTTTTATCCCCTCGACTTGTATATTTTAAAAAATATTATAATACGTAATCCCATTTTTACATGTTTAATTTAAAAACACAATTACCAAAATAATCCTCACGTCTAATGTTTAAGATTTAATTTATAATAATTTTGGCTTTATTTTTTTTTTAATAATAAACGCGCGTCGAAGTGATGTGCGGCGTTTTATCGTGTTGTCGATAAATATTGTCGATTATAATTTATGTATCGACATTATCAGTAATTTAATATTTATTAATTATGTTCTTAACAATAAGCAATATTTTTATTTGTAATTATTGTTGTTTGTTTAACAATCTAGTCTTTTTTTTTATTATTTCGACTGTATTCGATTGTGACCACGTCGCCTTCAAACTTATATTAAGCAATTGTATTCTAGTTTCTCATGTATAACTATAAGGATGAGATTTTTTTATTTTAGAGAAATATATGCTTTAGTATCTTATGGACCCAGTTAAGTTTGGTTGGATTAATTTTCAATTTTTGATGCTAACAATACAATTTAAAATGTGTTGCAGTGCACTGTGTTGATACATTGTGAACGACATGTGTCGAAAAAAATGTGTTGTCAATTTCAATGCAACACAGTTTATTATTTAATATAAATATGAAGTAATATAATATTTATAAGCATGTGTGTACAAAGTAATTTATAAACAATAACTAATCGAACCAAACTAGGCTCGGTGACTTTAATTTTCGTGTAATGTATTTTATATATTTTTTATTACTATTATTTTATATATAAACATCGATGAATTATAAGTTATCCAAAGATAAGTATCGAATGTATTTAAAGTTTATGTAATGCGCAGTGCGAGATATGAGGACAGTGAACCAGCAAATGTGAGGTGGATAAATTCGCGGTCCGGGCGAGACTCTTAGTATTCATTTAGATAGACGAATTGATGTATTCAAGTTTATTATTTATATTTTTATTTTTCTATCGATAAATTTTTAAAACATTTTGCAACCATAGGATCGCGAGTATATTGTTCGTGAGTTGATCTTTAGATAAATCATTAAGTAATTGTTTGATTTGGAGTCAAATTAAAGATGGGATTACCATTTTTAGGTTGTTTGTTTAACCTAACATCATTTCTTCTTGGCACTGAAATCCCCACTTAGCCATGGTAAAGAAAAATTAAATGAAAATACCAGTATTTATGAAGGTAGTAATGTAATTTAAGAGACTGTCGCACCGTGCACATGTTGGATCTGATTGAGGAGAACGTATTTAATAATTTCTGCGGTGTATATCACAGTTAAATTAAATATCGTAATAATTTTTAAAGAATCTGTCTTATATAATAGTGGAAATTACGACCTTGTTAAATAATTTAAAAACTTTTTTGTTATTGAATTATTTATTTAGTATTATTTATATTCGATGTAGTGTTGTCCGTATTGTCGAAGTGTATCGATAAATTTATATAAAGGTTAGTTAAAAAAATAGTATAAAAAATTGCACCATAAAGAACTGATTGTATATTTATAATATGCTTTTTTTATATACTTGTGTACCTATATTTAATAAAGAAAAACGATTGTATTACGAACAAGTTTCTGTGTAGTTGCAACATTTTTTACAACAGTCAATGCGGTTAGATTGCTATGTTGATTATGTTGTAGATATTTGAGAAATAGTGAATGCTATTATCAGCTTTAAATTCTTTTCTCATTTTTAGCCTGTCTATAATTCGTAGCAAATGTATAGTTATCGCGTTGTTCAAATATATGGCGACATTCCGTTCGCCCTTGTCGATAGTTTGGATAACTCGCTAGCTGCCAAAACCTATCGATATTGGGTCATCATCAATCACTAATATTGAAATTTTTGTCAATTGATATTATTAGAACTATATGAAGAATACTTTAAATTAAATAATATATATAATACATATTTATTACCGAATACACGTGTGTAACTTTATAATAATGAATTGTTAAAACAATAATTACGCCTTAGATTTAGATATATACAAAAATGGTATTAAAAATATATATGTTTGTCCCCATAAGAAGTATGCGCGACGGGTTTAGAGTAGATTTTGCTAAATTTATATTGGAATTGCATTTGGTATTATGAAAGTTCGCTTTTAAAAAATTTGTTAGTGTTTGAAAAATGAGAGAGACAAGTAGGAATCGAATGTGATGGCATAATGGTGAGAAAAAGAAATTAATTTGTTGAAAGAAATAATGTCTTTTGTAGCGCTGTCAAGTTTTAAAAAAAATCATACGCACCGTAACATCGGCTTCTGGCGATTCATTTCCAGTTTTTACCTTATTCATATCCTAGTTACCTAGTATCCATAACACAAGCATTTAGTTGCTTAGCTTGGAACTAGAGGGCGCTGTGTGTATTGTCTCCAAGATAATATATAATCATCTAAGTAAAAATTTGCTGAAAAGCTCTGAATTCTAGATACTTTTAAAATTTTCATTGTAAATGATAAACCTAACATTAAATTTAACCGCCAATACACGTTCGATTCCTACTCAACCCGTGTGGAGTATACGCGTCGCGAATGTACTCTCCCTTTATACAGTATTATAATTAAGTTTAACTATATATCCAATTTAGCACTTTTTATATACATACATGTAAAATCCAAATTGAAAGAATATTCCGTTTGTATTTACATTTAAAAACATCAGTCAATTTTGTAGTTTAAATGTGCAACGTCAGAATGGTCGCGATGATAATAGGTGGAACAGAAGACGGACGTGACAAAGTTTTCTATAATTGCGTTGAACTTCTCTTACCAATGATAAAACCATTACATGAGGGAAGTTGTTGCGTCGAATGAAAACCGATGAGAGAAACCATTATGGCATGGAGCGTAGAAGTAAGGAGTACCATCTCAGTGTATTAAAAATTATCCATTGAAAGGCGACAAATAAAGGTGGCGCTATAGTAGCAAGTGGAAGCAAACACCTTTACAAAGAGCGCCTCAAATTATTAAAATAGGATACTAAATATGCGTTTTGAATAATATTTAGTTAAATAAATTTTTCTGACCATAAATTATACAAAATTGTTAAAGTTAACTTCTGTATTTTGAAATAGTTATTGATTATACATACTGTTGATCGAAAAAACATTGAGGTTGAGACTAGTTTTTAATTTTCGTCCACTTTCGACTACTTTTCACTGAACAAATTATTATTTACTAAATTACGGTTGATAGTACGTAAATAGTTGAGATTCTAAATACTGCATATTTCAAGAGAAACGTTAAATTTTTCAAGTCAGCACACTTCGCAGTCCTTAAAACTGTTGCATTTACATAATTTCCACTATCTACGCCATTTCGGTGAGTGTTCGAACAATAATTTGCTGTTTTCAAGTAGACACTTTTTGGACTAATCCACCATAAAAGATGGTCCTCCTTACTTCTACCCTGCTTACTTTATGGATGTTATCGCAAGTTTAGTATGCTTTTCATATGTTTATTTTAGATATCTATCATCTAATAATTATCACACGTCCATTCTGTTTGCACAATCTCTATATTTAATCCTATAGACTATATTAAAGCACAGAACAGTTCAAGTTACTAATAGTTTTCGTTTATAAATAACAATTAGTCGAACAGTATAGAGGTTTTATTCACCTTTTTAATATTTAGCCTTGCCTAACGTTTAGCGTCTCATCTTGTATTCAGCCCTGCTGTAAGTTTATAATTTTATTGTAAATCCTTAAATTATTATCTAATATTAAATTGAATTATCTCAATACTTAATGATTTTATGTAAATATATCTGAATAATAAAGAAACATTTGAATGAGCTTGATTGTTTTCATATTAGTTTACCTGTTTTCTGATGCAGTTGCACTAAGAGCAAGAGTCCATCTGATGTCGAGAGTATTCAGGTTTAGTTGTTATTATGGAGCGTAGAGGTAAGGAGCACTATCTCCGATGGCCCCGATGTTTCCAAACCGTCCACGGTATAAAGTTTAATAAAGTGGCGCTAGTGTAGTTAAAGGTATTTTGAAATGAGTATATCTGCATTAGATTTATTTGAAGTTACTTGATCGGAAGTATGTAGTAAATCTTTTTGTTTCTCCGAGATTATTCAAACTATTAACCTTCTAAAAGTTTTGATTTTTTTGTTCTTAACCTATACCCTCTTCCTTTTATATATTTCTTAGGCCCGTAAGATCAATCACAGTTTAATCTATTTTACCTAGTTTAACCTCATCTGTCGTTTATTTTGTAAGATCGATGCTAGATAAACCTCCAATAACAGTTTAGCTGATACCAGGAGACTGTTAGTGTGTTATTAACTGCAGCTTAAGCTATATTAAATCGTGTATTCATAGTTGCAAAACTATCAGATCTATTCAAACAATGTCTGTACCTATCGAATATGTTAAGATGCGCACGTAAATTCACAACCTATATGCGACTATTTCTTATTTAAACTCAGGTGAGCATCGCACCACTTACTGAACAGTCGACCAAAGCAGCATAGCTTATTTTGATATCTCTGTCCAGACCAAAGATTGTATCGATGTGATTGTATGGAAATAATCGAAGCCATTATAAATTATTACCATTATAGAAACAAGCAAAAGTAAGCAATTTTTTTTATTTAATTTAATCAAAACCATTAAATATCTATTTTTGTAAAAAAAAAAAACAATCACAACTCTTAACGAGGTACAATACATAAGTTTTATATGAAATATAATAAGTACGACAGTTTACATAATCCTTTGTCAGGTTAAAATTTTGTTTGACCATGCTGTAAAATAAAACATAATATCATGTTTAAAGAAAAAAAGAATACATATATTGGAAAATGAAAAAAAAATACTAGGAGATTATTATAGAGATATTCAACTGGCGAGCCACAAACATTACATAACCACGCATTTGACTGAAGGGTGGCTTGGAAACCCATTACGTCAGACACCGACCATTGTAGAAGGTAATGTTGCAGCCCTTGCATGTGCAGACCTCTCGATTCTATTTATCTATATATATCACGTAACTATAGCTTCAAGCAATCGCCTTTTTGACAAATACTTTATGACCAATTTACACAACTGATTACTGAATATAAAAGTGTTATATTACCATCGGTAAAGTGAAAATAACTTCCCCCATTACCTGCATATTTCTGATTACACAAGTGCCTCATAAAAATTAATACAAAAATATTAAAACACAATGACAGTGTAAATACACAAAACAATTGATGATAACTTATCAGTCAAAGTACCAAATACATTACATTAAATTCGGTGCAAAAACTGAAGAACACAAGTGATAAATGCACAACATGAATTTTATAGTTTAAACTGCACACAAAAAACGCGACAAGAGATCAGAGCAGACCTTTAGGAAGAAATCTCATTTTAATGGAATCTCTTCTCTCACTAACATACTTAATACCGATGACATTTTAAGGAAATTTCCAGACTACTCTCTCCCAATTGTGTCTGTTACAAACTCTTTCAACTTAGTTTTGCCAATTTATTTCTTAGATTTTCGCGAATCACATTCATAACATTAAAACAACTTTTTAGGATTATATCGCGTTTATTCAGAACTTATTTTTATTTATTTCCCGACGTTTTCGAACTCTTTACAGAGATCATTTTCACGAGTTGTTTTAATGTTATAGTTTTGCCAAAACAACAAAAACAGGAATCAATTTCAAATATGAAATCAGAAAAATAAATATAACATGGTATGTTAGAGTATAATTAATAACAAATTACGTACAAAACTTTGTTTCAGTGTTAACATACTTTAATGTAATTGAAATAAAATTATAAAATGCTATTTTAGTACAGCCCATGTTAGATAAGGTACAAATTAGCTCGGAATAAAAGCAATACTTGTACCAAGTGAAGTGACAAAAGTTTATTATTATAATAGATAATTAATTTTTGTATAGATTTATTTGAGACAAACAGAATATTATAAATATTATATTCTGGGTGTTTTGTTTGTTTAATCAAATATTTTGGTCCCAAATAATAGTGAGAGTCTTGCAATGTATTGACACAATTCTATGGGATTAATTACTCTTCTTTACTGTGAGCTGTTAAAATTATCATACTATTTGAACAAAGCTGTAATATTTATTACAATTGGTTAATAAATTAATATTACAGTAAATTTTTAAACCACTAACAATTTAATAAAAGACGTCCCGTTAATGTGAGCCATAAATGTATGATAATAATATTATAACTTAATTGAAATGTAACAATGTATAACTGAATAACTTCTAATTATATAGCTTTTAATATTAAAATTTATTTTATGGATAGCGGATTACTATACACTCTGTGATTAAGTTAGAGCTGAGGCCTTCAATAAGGCACACAAATGAATAAGATAATAAATATTGAAAACCTTTCTAGATCACTACAATCCAAGATTTGTAATTTCGTAATAATGAGACTAGCATGGGCACAGAGAACTAGCAATAGAAGTTGGATGAATGTTAATATACCTCCACACTTTCGCATTATTTGAGCTCACCACAACCTTCATTCAATATACATAGCTTTTTAATTGATGTCTAATATGTCCGGACTGGATATTTTCTTTTTTGGTTTTTCAGTTCTAGTTGCAAAATTTTAAATTTACTGTGTGAAGCTTTAGTGCAGAGTTAGGTTAGAACATAACAATTTATATCATTGGACTGGCACAAGAGTATCAAATAAAGGCAAGTGTATCCTATTCTGTAGAAGCTTCAATTTCCGAAATGCTCAAATTGTACCAATATTCCATAGAGGCTTAATGTAAGTCGAATCAACGTTAGTGCGCCTGTGTCCATGCCGGCCGCACGAGGCAGTGGCACGACTGGTGCAGCTGTACCTAGTCAGCCTTCCTAGGCCTTCGCTTCCGGACCTCAGCGGGGCGCTCCGCAGTCTCAGCAGGCGCTGTGTCGCCGGCGCCTTCGGCCGGAGATTCTTTGTCATCCTCCGAAGACTGTAAATAACATAGTGTTTAATTATTTTAGGGATCACAAATATTTAATGAATATCTTGTTGGAACCACGACCTCACACAATATAGACATATATACAAGTGGATCATGCCGCGTTTCGCTGGTTCGGGAAGGTATCCGACGGCCCAACCCCTTCCCCTCTCCATTCCACTTCCGAACCTATCCTATCACATTTTAAAGGCCGGCAACGCAACTGTAACACTATCTGTGTTGCGGGTGTTCATGGGCGGCGTTAGTTGCTTACCATCAAGTGACGCGCCTGCATGTATGCCCCCATATCCCATAAAAAATGAATTATTTGTAAGACTTTCCCCTCAACCACCTTGACAACTAAGTACAACAATGTGAACTCACATCGCTGGCGGAGTTCTTCTCGGCGTCACTGTTCTCGTTGTCCTCATCGTCCACAATGTCGTCGTTGATCAGCTCCTGGACACAAACATCACGACATGCTCTTTTAATCAATATACATGTATTTATAATTAATGGTCCAAAACTGATTCATCAACCAGTCGCCTACCATCAGGTGACACACCTGACCATTTCCACACATTCCCATAAAAAATATTCTTTTAAACTATGCTATGTGGTGGATCTATAGAATATATTTACAGCACATAAGCGAAGTACAGTTAGATTATTCTTACCTGGTCATCATCAGACTTTTCCTTAGCCTCCTGATCTCCCTTGGCACGCTGGTCCAGCTCAGAGTGTGGTATAAATTGCTTGTCGCCCCTGCGCGGAGGGTACAGCAGGTCTATTATGCACACGAGCAGCTGGGAAAGTCGATAAAATTCATTTTTAGCAATCATACTGGTTTATTCCCTATTCCACCGATTTTAAAATCATCATTATGTTACAATTTTTTTTTATATATATATTGCATAAAATTGTATCAATGCAATTAAACAAATATTTTTGGTGCAATATAATAGCCTCAGTCTTCATCTATTTTCATGTATACTGTAACTCAACACTCATCAACTAATCTCTAAAATTGTGGGTAGTAGTACTGACCAATCCGAGAAGTGCTCCTATAAAGATAGTGGCAACAGCGAAGATCAGGTATGAGCCCCATGTTGGTAAGCCATATGTCTCCATGAGCATGTTGTGTACACTCTGCAATTACATATTAAAATTATTATATATTCATAAAAGTATTTCCACAAATACCTTTCCTCCAATATCTAAATGTGTAGCCTTGTGGTGATTGAAATATTAAATTTTATAGGATATGTGGTAGCTTATTGTCATATATTGGCCACAATTTATATAGTCAATTGTATTTTACAAGCAAATTTCTTGAAAGCACCTAAAATAAAATCTGGGACACAATACACACAGCGCCCTCTAGTTCCAAGCTAAGCAACTAAATGCTTGTGTAATAATTCTCCTTACCCTGAGAGCTTGACTAAGTTTGAAGAACTCAGCCACCAAACTCATCTGTATGGAGTGTGGTGCTTTCCATGATGGTATAGGCTCAGTTTGCTTCCAGCGATGGTCTTCCACATAACCAAGCATAGATTCAACATCACGAGGGCCTTTGTATTGACGGAATTCACCATCAATAACACTGGAATTTAATTTTTCTATAGCTTAATAATTTATTTTCATTAGGGAAGTATGGAAAAAGAAGCCTATTTTCTATATGGCTGGACTAAAGTGAAGCGAAATTAAATAATCCTAACTTGTATTAAGATGCGTTCACTCACTGAAATATTGTAGGCAAAGCTGTGACCACGAATCTTCCGCTCAGTCCTGGTGACTTGGTCACATCCACAGCAGCCGTCCTCACGCCTAGAGACTTCCTCGTGGCGCGTGTTGATAACTCACGCCAAGCTGGTACTAAAGCGTTGCACGCAGGACACCAGGGCGCATAACTGCAAACATTTCATTATATAAATAATTATCGGTTTATATGGCATTTACACATAACAAAAAAATAATTTGATTTGGAGCGCTATCTAGTTCCAAGCTTCACCCTCCTCCTCCATAGCATATGGAAAATCGCCATAAAAAAATATTTTATTTTATGCTAGATATTATACCCATGCATGGGTAAGTTTGAACATATATTATATTATAGTATGTATCATATAGTTAGTTCGCAATGGACTTCCAAACTATTTAACCATTTTGAATTAAATTTGCACACCATATGCAGTTTAAACAAACTTAAAATATAGGATAGTTCATAAAACTCCAACGGCAAGGTTGATTCCGTGGCCAACTTATATGTATGAAACTTGTGTTGATTACTAACTCCACCAAAATAGCTCTACTGACTTTTATAAAATTTAGTGTGCATATTGGGTCAGTCTGGGAATTGGTCAACACCTATTTTTCATAACTTTAATGTAAAAGGTTGTGAACCATTTTTTTGCAATACAATAGCAGTAATATATAATTTTTGCACCTTTATTGACATTTGACAGAACAATAACTGTGCAGTCTCATGTACAATGAATTTTAGACATTGTTTACACATATGTTTTCCTTCCTTCTCAGGGTAGGTAACAATATCATACCAACATTATACAAGTGTATAATGTTGGTATTGTTAAGTACCTACTAAGTGTATATCAAGCTTACATAAGCATTGATATGTAATTCAAATTACAACATGATGCAGGAAAAAATTTTATTTACAAATTTTTATCATTATTGTTCTGCCCTTATCCCACTCTAGGTGGGGTCAGCACAACATGTTATTTTTTCGGACCATCCATGTTGTCAATATTAGCCTGTGGTTTTACCTGCCTGACATCAACCCTCCTTGTTAAATCAGTTAACAATTTTTACTGACTTATTAGTCGGGTCAATTTAATAGGCAACATTTGACGTCTGTCAATTTTATTAATTTAATGAGATGATCTGCACAAAAACATTGATGAAAGTGAATGAATCGATACAGACTTCAAAAATTTTAAAAATCTTTGGGTAAATCCCTGTCATATTATTGTTTTCTTTCATTTTCTATGGATTAGGACTGATTAATTTATTAATGCCCAACACTGGCCACAACACGGTTATTAATTTACAGTGGTTCACAAGTAATCGATACATTTGATTCTACTTATCAGCTTTTGAAATTTAGAGTAACATCCCTACTGTTTAAAAAGGTTGGTAATTAGACGACACAACATGGTGACGACGTTCAGTTTGTTAAATCAGAAATTACTTGTTATGTTTAGAATAATTTTTAAGTGAAAGCATTCTTTGCATTTCTTGTATCGGTCATTACTACAGTAAATTACGACTGTAATTGAAAAAAAAAAATAACAAGTAAAGCAAATTGTGCAGTCCTAACAAAACGAAAAAATATATTATTTCATGCCCACCATTACAAGTTTACATTGTTGAATTTTGATGAACTGTCAAATGTTGCCTATTAAAATGACAACTATAATGTGTTTATTAACTACAAATCATTAATGAAAAAATAAATAAATATGTTTTAAAACAACATTCCATAATATATAAATACAATGATGCATTAATCAGACCAGAATCATGACTAAGCATTGAACTACTGCTTTGGTATGGGTGATGCAATCTGTGATGCCTCCGTTAAAAATCTATTAACATTTTTTATGAATCATAAATTACCTAATTTGTTCTCTGAATATATAGGTTCTGTATCTTAAAAAAGTTAAGACAAGCTTGTCTCTTTTTTGAAACTATGGATACTAGAATAAATGTTAGAAGAGTGAATTATTAAACAGATATATATATATATATTAAAAAAACAGACAGACATTATGTTTAGGAAGTTCATAACTTTCTCATAATAACAGCATGAAAAAAAATAATGTTGAACAAGCAATGCTATTCTTATAACATCCACTTATTACCTACCTTAAACGATCATATGAATTTATGATGCAAATGATAGTTTTAAAATTGTATTTAATATGACAAAATACAGGGCATAGAGAAATTGCAGATTGATTATTAACATTCATGTTAATGAATGAAATATTTGATGGGCTTGTTGCCTAAAAATATGTATGCTAATAAGAATAATTTACTAAGAGAATTTATTATGCAGCTTTAGTAAAAATATGTTATTTATATATATAGGATAGATTATAGGAATGTAGACAATTTCATCACTTCATATAATCAATATCAGCGGTATTAAATTTATTGTTTGGAGACTAATGCTTAAAAAATATGTAACTCACAAAAATTCAGGCTTACTACTACGTCATGTTGTGTAGATGATTTAGTAATGAATAAATACTTAAATGTGACTATGTCATGTAAGATCAATTAACTTTTTTATTAGTACAATTGAAAACAGACTGCTATTATCTATATAGGTATTGTAAAAACGTTTTACACTCAACCATACAATAGAAAATGAGTCACTGTTTTCAAAACGGTTCTTCTAACTCGAGACCCTATCGACCTTGCAGTGGTTAATGAACTCAAAGGAGTACCTACATAAGAATTGAAATAGTAGTAAAAATCACATCAATTCATAGCTAATAATAAAAATTATGATAAACCACGCCAATTTCTATGGCTATAAGAGTAAATACAGACTAATTTTACAAAAAATTAAACTTATCTGACACGTTCCTAGTTAGTCGAAGAAACCGGCTATCAAGAAAATACTTACAACTCGACCATCCATTCTCCTTCGAGAATATCTTTCCAATTATCTTCATCTAACTCGCGATTGGCACTTACAAAACTAGTAAAACAGCAGAAAATAAGCGAAATATAAAGGAAAAAATTTAACATCTCCGAAACTCTGTGTACACGCGCCATGTTTAATTTTGCTATGCAATGCAGTGTTGCCAACCCCAACAAATTAAAAAACAACAGTTTTCTCATTAAAAAACAGTAGAAAACAGTAGATGGGATCTAAAAGGCAGGTTTCATACTTTTCTCATATATTATAATTTAAACAGTGGTAGACCAAGCAGTTCGCTGCATGAACGGGCCGGCTCGACCGGTGAAATACCACGACCTCTCAGAAGATCGACGTAAAGTGGCTCTTGCCGCATTTCAACCTTCCCTATCCCCTATCCCTTACAGGTCAGCAACGCAACAGTAACACTATATTTGTTGCTGGTGTCCATGGGTGACGTTGGTTGCTTACCCTCAGGTGACACATCTGCTCGTTTGCCCTCTCCCACAAACAAAAAAAATCAATAACCAATGTCAATAAAAATGACTAATACTCAATTATTTCAGTTACTAGGACACATTCACATTATTATATTTATATAACCACAACATCATTACATAGTATAAAACAAAGTCACTTTCCGCTGTCTGTCCCCTTATATGCTTATATCTTTAAAACTACGCAACGGATTTTCATGCAGTTTTTTTTAATAGTTAGAGGGTGTCAACGGGGTGGTTTTGATCTATAATTCATATACGATCTTGTAAAGAAAAACCTTTAATTGCAAACTCTGGCTGATCCCTAAGTGATAGATCAAAACAATGCTCTACATTATTAATCACCTTCAGAAGTTCTACAAAAAAGTCCGCAAGGGCATATGTTTAACTCTTAGGGATAACCCACAATGACCATTTTTATTTTTTACGAGAAATAATGGCTTATTTACGAAGTGATTTTGAACATTACAGCATTACTTTTCATCCAATTAAGTGTCTTAAATAGATTGTGCATGTAATATAGATGATCCTGGCCCTTTACAGCATGCAATTTATTAACATGGCGGGACAGCAGTTAAAGCCGATAAGTAGCACAAATTGAACCTCATGAAATCCAAAATTAACTCATTTACTTTTGATGCGGAACAAAGTTCGCCGGGTCAGCTAGTATGTGATAAAAAACTATGAGAGAAACAAAAGTTTGTAGTATTTTTTTTATTATTATTATAAAGGTAGGCAGATATCACACGTATTTGAGAAATTTAAAGTTTTAACTGTAGTTGTCACTAGCATATGGGCTATGGTCTATTAAACTATCCAGTTATAACGTTTTATTACATAGAAATAATAAAGTAAAATATTTTCTTGAGGTAACAGGTGTTTGTCTACATTTATTGAAAAAACAGTAAAATTCATGGATAAAAGATAAAACAGGGACATCTATTGAAAAACAGTAAATCTACTGTTAAAACAGTTTGGGTTGGCAACAGTGAATGTAGCACATACATCAAAATGGTCTGTACAGCAAACTACAGAGTACATTACATTTGTTTGTTAAAAAATAATTAAAAATAATAGAAGCCTCCCTAATCCAAGGCGCCTCCTGTTGTGTTCAAGAACTTTCCAGGATCTCTATAAAATATATTTTAAAGATATAATATATAACAACGTGATCTCATGACTATACTATACACCCCTTAGATTATATGTCATATTAAAAGATTACTTATAATATCACAAAAATAAATTATTTAAGTAAAATAGGCTTTGAAGTGTATGCTGAAACCGCAGCAAAATAAATCCCACAAAATCAGTTATTTACCTTTACACTTTCTTAAAACTTTCTTTGGTTCTCACTAATATACTACCAAAATTGTGTATTCCTGCGTTTTGTAAAACTTTTGTAAAAAAAATAAACTCTCAGAACACTCTTAGTAAAAATATAAATAATTTTAATTAAGTATATAAAATATCTGAGCAATACCATGTACCTTTAATTACAACTATGGAGGTCAGAACTAAGGAAATCCATCTTGTTTGGGGATTGGGGGATAAGTCCAAAAAGCGTCCACTTGTAAACAGCAAATTATTGTTCGAACACCCACCAAAGAAGCGATGGTGTAGATAGTGGAAATGACATGAACGTATCAGTTGTGCAGAGTTGAAAAATGTAATACTTCTTTTGACTTCTGAAAATGTTTTCACTTTCTACTAAAGCGTCTCCTTAATTGGGTCTCTTTCAATGATCACTTTACACTGAGATGGCCTTTTGAAACACTTTACCCCTATTCTCCATACTAGATAAAAAAGCGTACAAGTACTTACATCTCACACTAGATGTCACTAGAAGTTTGTAATTCTAATTAAGGTGTTATTAAACTAACCAAAGCTAACCAAATTTATCTAATTTACGTATAATATAAGTAAGAATGTATCCAGCATTATTCCGTGAGAGAGTTTGTCGTGAATACATTTAACAGCAATTTGCACATGAGCTACATAAGACGTCTCTCAAACTTTTAGGTCG
The DNA here is from genome assembly GCA_905147225.2 of Euproctis similis. Lineage (NCBI taxonomy): Eukaryota > Metazoa > Arthropoda > Insecta > Lepidoptera > Erebidae > Euproctis > Euproctis similis. The sequence goes on along the minus strand of LR990105.1, from coordinate 2,624,877 downwards.
TGCGGATTATTTGTCTTAGAGATATCTGTTACTAAGTAATCTATTGTAACATAATCGATCGTAGCTCTTAATTTTAATTTTATTTACCTATTTATTTCCTTACCTTGAAATGATTTCATTCATATCAAGTTTATGTGAAGCAATATTATGTATGACATATTTATATTAGATGCATACATATTCAATCTCTAGTTATTAATTTCTATTTCATTTTCGCGTGAATGTCGTCAAACGTAACTAAGATATTGGATCAGATTCGGACTATCTCCACCATAGATTTATCCTAGACCGGTATTCTTAAATCTCCACTAACATAAGTGTGACCTAGTAGTTTAGCAGTTCGAATTTTATCTCGAAGATCAAAACTATTGCACTTAAATAAATGATGACATCCGATATAAAATAAAATAGTTGTTATAAATATTAGTAATACTTAGTTCTACTTGTGTTTGGTTAAATATCAGTAATGCGTTTAGGGGTGATCTAGAGGTGAAGTATATTGTCAATGGCAGAATATAGAGATATGGTATTTATTTATTGGAGCAAGGAGAACGGTGACATGGATCGATAGTAGACGACGCGAAGCCTCAGAAGCCTTATTGACGTAACGACACGTGATACGACACCAGCACCGACACCGGCTACACTGAGGGACATCGCACGCATTTCTTTTTAAATGTACTTATTTGTTTATTTAAAATGTTAATAGAACAACATTCCTAGTATATTTAATGTATGTACTAGTATTTTTTTTAAGTTTCGGTGGTCCAGTGGCCGAACACAACCGCTTCTGAATCAAGAGGTCGTGGGTTCGAATCCTGGGTAGCACCAATAACTTTTTGAAATTAATTTCGATTTGCCAGTAGGTCCTTATTCCATTTGGGACATCAACATAACGGCGAGTCGAGACTGCCACTGCCTGTCTACAGCTGCGGGTAGGAAAAGGCGTGAAGTTATGTTATGTTAGGCTTTTATTGGGTTCAAACGAGCAAGTATGTCACCTGATGGTAAGCAAACTAGCGCAGCCAATGAACATCTGCTACGCAGATAATGTTACAGTTGCGTTACCGACCTTGAAGGGAGTGGGGTGGGGAGGTAAGAGGAAGGCGAAGGGGATGGGCCTCCGGAAACCTCTCTCGCTGACAGAAACACAGCATGGGCACAATTTTGCAGGCGTCAATTTTCTGGGAAGTCGTGACATTTTACCGGTCGAGCCGGCCCATTCATGCAGCGAACAGCGTGGCTCTGTTTATTGTCGGTAGGTGCATAGCTGCGGTGGCGTATGCTGCAATGGTAAATGAACTAGCTGCTGAATCGAGGTAGGCGGCTTTGATTCTCACCGGAGCAACAAATTTTGCGTGGAAAACACTGATGTTTGTATGATACTAGCTGACCCGGCGAACTTTGTTCCGCATCAAAAGTAATTTTCTACAGCATTTATAATTAAAATGTTAAATCTCGAAAATTATCACTTTTTCTTTACTAAATTATACACACAGAACACCCCGTTGACACCCACTATCAATTAAAAAAACCGCATCAAAATCCGTTGCGCAGTTTCAAAGATCTAAGCGTATATGGCAGCGGAAAGTGACTTTATTTTTTACTATTAGGTATATACGGTTATATATTTACATAAAAGTAATTAAGTTGATAATAATAAGATACGTTATCTGGTTTGATACGCTTGGCAACTAGATGGCGCTAAGTGTATTTCATCTGCAAACACTAGATCTGTTCTGAGTCAACTTTTAATTAGTTACTTTATTTTTAGATATTGCTTTGCCAAGGGATATGTTTTTTTGCTTGTTTCTTGCTTTATGGAAAAAATACGAATTTGTCAGATGGTCATTATGGAATGATAGACGTGCATAATCTACTTATATGTAGACCTTGAGATTACCTTGTTTTTAAGAACTGATTACAGAGTGGGCTGAAGTATCCAATACATAAAAGTATAATGTATGCCCTCCATATTTTATAACGGGTGGTCACAACGTAACGTGAACGCCTAAGCATTTAAATAAATAAATAGATATCGATCAAATCCTCCATGACAGTTGTCAAACATCAAAATATTTTACGCGCGCTTTTGTGATGCAGGCTCTATGGCCAGGGCTGGTTGTAATGATATTTTTAGAGTAGGTAAGTAGTAGATAGTAGTAGTTTTTCATTTTGGTAGTAATTAATAATTAAATTTAACTGAATACTTACTTACGTGTCTGTACACTGACAATAGGTAAACATTTCTTCGTAGCTAATTATTCGCCCAAACCTACGGTCTAATTTAGTACATTCACAAAGAGTTTTTTAACTTGTAACTAGTAGGTAATAAAAAGCTTTTGATTGCTTGAACACGCTAGTCTCTTGAGCTACAAACTCCATTTGAAAATGATAGAAAGGTAGGTTGCCGATTTTTAGAGAGAGGCTGCACGAATATAATCAAGCAGTGCTATGTTATCGGAGCACTGACTTTAGTGGTAAAAGTATATTCGGTAGTACCTATAACAAAACAAAGTTTGCTAAAAATACTTACCTAACACTAAATGATTTGACAACAATTTATAAAAATATATCGGCTATAGCTCATATATCGGCTTTGCAACGCATTCGTTGCTGAGGAACTTTAATAAGTAGGTACTTACCGACCAACAAATATTGTGTTTGTAACATGTTCGTGAAAAAATAATTTATATGTAGGTAATCGTTGTAAATGGTAACTAAATATACTGTTAAAACACTAAACGTTGTTTCATATATTATATGAGGCAGCCCTAACAGCTGCCCCAGTTTCATTTAAATTTCGAACGCAATGGCATCGACTCTATGAAAGTTTTATTTTTTAATTTTTAAATATCGAATGGAAGCTTCAAATCAGTTGTTTATTTTCAAAAGTATAATGGCATTGTTTGTGGACAAGATTATTTCGTATCTAGATCAATACGGTGTATTTATTTTTATTTTCGAGTGTTTGATACGTAACAACGGACACTTTTTTTTTTGGAAATGATTGTGCATTTTTGAGTTCACTGGTCTACCGTGGCTTTGATGTGGCGATAATTTTTTGTCACAAATATCTTGTTACTGGTCATATTCTAAATAAAAAAAAAGAAACAGGTGACTATTGTTTGATGACTAACTTTAGCTTTTTAAATGAAGACATGGACGTGGAAAGACGTAATGCTACTGAAAACCTAAGAACATAAGAAGAGTAACAGATTTTACAAATGAAAATGTATTATATTAACATCTTGCAGTTCGCTGAATGAATGGGCCGGCTCGACCGCTCGTTTGCCCTACTGTCCCACAAAAAAGACATATTTGGTAAGTTGTGCTAACGACTAAGTAGGTAGGACTATCTACTAATCAAGCGCAATTGTTAAAAATTAAAACAATAATATGTTTTAGATTGAATGCCTGAAGTTAGTCGTAACATTATCGTTGTGTGTCTCCATAAAAGCTTTTCGTCTTGACCTTAATATCAGACAGCAAGTTTAACAGGAATGCGATGGGATGCGTCACTGCGTCACTGACATGAAATTTCAAATGTTCTTCAATAAATAACGAATAAACAATCCGCAGTCTCGGTGGTCCACTGTTTGAGCACCCCGTTTCTGAATCCAGAGGTCTCGGGTTCGAATCCTGACACTGGCTCACACTAATGACTTTTACTACTTTGTTTTCGGAAGTTATGTGTGATAAATATCGATGTCTGACGTCTGCCCGGTATGGCAATGGGTTGGCCACGTATTCCATTTGGGACGTAAACATAACGGCGAGACGAGGCTTAACAGTCACACCTTTGGGTAACAAAGGCGTGATGTTATGTTGTGTTATATATAAAATAATAGTTTAAAAAAACTAAAAAACACGCTTTTTATAGAAAACCGAACTAAAAAATAGAAAAATAAAAAAAAATATTTTATTTTAAAAAAAGCGTGGGGTGCTTTTTAGATATTAACGAAATGATAATCACTCTACTCATATCTGTCAATAAAATATTTATAACTATTCACACCATGCACCCCACGCTTTTTTTAAAATAAATTTTTTTTTTTTATTTTTCTATTTTTTAGTTCGGTTTTCTATAAAAAGCGTGTTTTTTAGTTTTTTTAAACTATTATTTATTTTCTATTTTTAGTTCGGTTTTCTAGTCTAGAACTTTCATAGTTCACAAATCGCACCATCTAGTGGCAATCACCGGAAACTAAAAAAGAAGTCGGTTACAAACAAACATACAAACATACAAACCTACAAACATACAAACATACACACATACAAACCTACAAACAAACATACAGGTGAAGCTAATAAAAAGCTAATAAAAAGTCGACAATTTTTGGTGTATCGCCATGTAACCTACATGTACACACATGCCATGCACCTATATGCATACACCAAAAATTGTCGACTTTACATACATATATAAGTACATACATACATATACAACTTCACGCCAAGACCCTAGCGGGGTAGACATATACAAGAGAACGTCATATGGAACGATTCTTAAACGCCTCATTCGCTTTTTTGATTTTCAGAACTCTTGTCATACATGCTCGTCTTTTTTTGAGGGTCCTGATATCAGCTTCCTCCAGGGCTCGTTCTTTTTAATCACGGGATGCGGGTCGTAACAGTTTTCGACTCCTACATCCATCCGCTTTTGCATTGAATATCTGTTTAGTAGGCATGTCGATTCATTTTAAAAAATATCGATCTCCGTTTCGATTCAAATCGGATATACTAGAATCGATTCTTGTTTAAATCGAGCATTAAAAGATCGATTTTCGATTAATCGAGCCAATTTCTAACATGAGTAATTGCCTAATAAAGATACAGGATATTATTGATGACCATTTACTGCAAATACAAGTAATTGGATAGAAGTATTATTAAATTAATAAACATAATATCACGCCTATATTCCTTCGAAAGAATAGGTAGAGATGGGAATCGAAACTAATGTGGCAGTTTAAATTTCTAGTCTCGCCTAAGTACTTGTAAGTCGGTTAATAAATTAATTAAATTTTAAGTTTATAAAATTTTATTAAAGTTAAATACAAATTTAACAAGCAATTATATTTGCCAGTATTTTAAGTCGAGTGACTTTAAGAAAATTAACTTATCTAAACGCTCAGGATCTAAACGACTCCTTTCGTCAGTAGCAATATTTTCCGCAACAGAAAAAAGCCTTTCACATGGAACAGATGTTCCAACTATGCAAAAGTATTTGTTAGCAATCGGCGTTATTGAGCTGTACAACGAATTTCTTTGGTGATACCAATATGTAATAGGAGCCGTCGTTTTAAAATCGACGACAGGCTGTGTCAAATAATGTTTCAATTCGTCTTGTAAACCTTGTCCTTCAGTTTCTGCTTGAAATAATTGTAGCTGATTTTTTACTAATATATTATGGAATTCCCAAATGTTAGATTCTTCTGCTTCCTGCAGCTGACATTCCAAATTATTCTCTGAATCTTCATTACTTAATTTATTTTGCAATTGTTTTTTTGAAGCTACAATCATACTATTAATTTTATCAATAGCTCTGGAGCATGCTATTTTGTCAGAAAAATGAATTTTTTTGAATCTTGGATCCAATAGTGTTGTGATAGCTAACACATGTACTTGTTCCACTGTACCAAATCTCTTTTTTAATTCTTCCAATATTAAATTTTTGGTTGCAGCACCGATATCTGTTTCCGTCTTCATTGTACTGTATGTTTTCAAAAGACAGGAAACTATTGGTATAATTTTGCTTGTCGTTACAAATTTCTCTACGGATACTTCTTTCGTCACAGCTTCCATAGGTTTTAAAATTTTTATAAGATCTTTAATATCATCCAGTTGACTGGCTGTTAACATAGGTGGAGCTTTCGGGTAATTGAGTAATATCGGGGCAAGTAGCTCAGATAAGTTTACAAACCGAACTAGCTGATAGTAAATTGAATTCCATCGTGTGCAAACTGACTGAATCAATTTGAGTGGTACTGCTATTTCATTTTGCGCTTTACGAAGAGCATCAGATACATTTACATTTTGTTTACAGTATCTAGTTATATCCTTTACAGTATTTAGTAACTGTTTGGCATTTTCAATACCAGCTTTTTCTTCAAAAAGTTTTTGAGCTACTAAATTCAAAGTGTGGGCGAAACACCATAAATGTTTTTGTTTGCCAAATGCAATTGTTACGGCCTTGACGATATTCGCACCATTATCAGTAACAACTGCTGCAACTTTTTCTGACAACAGCAAAAAAATTAAAAAAACTAAATACCGCAGCCAATTGAGGAAGATTATCGCTAGTTCTTTGAATGGATTGGTCCGATTCGGGAGGTTTATGAATCGATTCATTGAATCAACGTAGGGTTCAAAATCGATCTGAAAAATCGATTATATTACTCTAAATAATCGATTTTTCGATTAATCGATTTTAAATCGACATGCCTACTGTTTAGTCAATCTTGCATCAGCCATTCTTTCTGTATGACCGAACTATTACCTTTACTCCGACACTCTCTTTCAATCTAAGTTCTTTCCTTACAAACCTTGTTTTCGAGTTACTTTCGCATATTTCACTCAGTATATACCTAATGCTTTCAATACGACTAAGTTTATGCTACTTTCATGCACAATCTGATCTACTTTCACTTCATAGTACCTACTAAATGTTATTTAGTTAAAGGTAACTTTAAAATAAAATCCCACAGTCATAGAATTATGGACATTTCAAAATACTGTAGTTCGAGAGACAGACGATACTAATCTCGTAACCTGTTGTGGGGTACAATATTTGATATTCAATCTAATCATAATTTTTGTTGAAATTTGACAATCAAACATTAAGTCATTCGCTCGTCGGCGGCGGCGGCCCATCCCAACTGTCAAATATCAACTGAAATGTGACACGTTTGTCAGGATTTTTTGTCATTGCACTGAGAAGAAATATCTCTTGAGGGTGGCCAGCCGTTGTGACGAAATATCTCCATATTACTGTGGTAATATATCATGGAATAGGTATATGCCAATTGTTATAAATTATGATGCAAGATTGACTAAGCAGATATACAATGCAAAAGCGGATGGATGTAGGAGTAGAGGACGGCCAAGACACACATTCCATGACCAAATAGAACGTGTTCTGAAGGAATGTGATGTTAGGAGTCTCAAAACTCGACGCGCATGCATGAAAAGAGTTATGAATGTCAACGAAGCGAGTGAGGCGTGTAAGAATCGTGCCTTATGGCCACAGAAATAGATCTAAATATTTCTGTACTTATGGAACTCTGTTCTCTCTGCCTACCCCGCAATGTATAGGGCGTGAAGTTATGTATGTATATATGTTATAGATTACAAAAAATGATACCTATGCCAGTAGGTGCCTAAGAGCGTACTCTCGTTGAATCTTAAGAGATAATATATCTCGGAGGTCATCTATCAACGGTGTTTTTAATCTAAAGCTATGTAACAATTCGGGATAATAATTCTGGCCTTTTATTAAGACTAAGAGGGGAAAATCTCTTAGAAAATAATTTCATATTCGTAGATTCCAAAATACATATTCCACACTAATTGGTAAAACAATAATTTTACTAAGTATGGCAACACTGTCAAACTTTTTCATGCAACCGCAGTTGTCAAATTAGACGGTGTGTTCGATATTTAACACTTTGACACTGGCAGTTAATCCTCTCTCGGTCACTCCTCTTTTTATCGTAGGTCTCAAGTGTCATGGCGGCCTCCCAATAATCCTTTTAAACGCGCTCCTCTTATTAAATAACCTGTGTCGTATTTCTATGCTTATGTGCTCGTATTTTATGTAAAAAATGTATGTAATTGGAAACTTTGTTGTCTGACGTAACCTACAGTTGTTGTCTTTCCTAGTTCAAGCACTGAGCGAATCAAATAATTTCTGCTTTTGTTGACTTCCAATTCGAACTTGTCACATGCTTTTATTTTTTTATATTTGAATACACACAGATTATAAATTATGCAATTTATCTATGATGATTCTCATGGAATTTGAATGATTCAAATTGTTTTTGACAAGTCACACGTAGTGCGTAATCTCTAACAATCGCGTCCACCCGCGTCAAATGTAAAAATGGCTACCCAAGTAGTTCCATTGTCGTGTTTATTGCTAAATCATTGATCGACTATAAATATATGGATCATTCACACGATATATCGCGACAGGTGGCAGCACTGACGCACTGTCACTGAGATCAAATCAAATCAATAGATGTCGGGTCAAAAATGTTATGTCACATTGACGGTTCCGTGAAGGTTTTACATGAAAAGAGAAACTTACAAAATTAAATATTTGCTTTTTATCTTTTGTCACTCTCTAACTTTAAGATTATGAGAGTTTTCAAGACTTCTCAAACATAAATATTCAATTATATAATTAGTTTAAAAACAGCCAGCGGCCTACCTATATGATGTTCTAAATACATAAGTATATATCACACCTACATGTGTCTAGGCATTTGGCCTCAATTCTCAAGACCCAGCAATTAATACGAAAAAATCACTAAGTAGTTTCTTGATCCCTTAGCAAGCCAAGTAAAGGATAAAATGTGTAGTTAATTTCAAAATTATATAATACTAGCAGACCGCGCGAACTTCGTATCGCTTTATTGTACCTATGTAGCTTCCCGCCTCGCGGTGAAACTACAAAATGTCGATGACGACGATGATTACATATAGCCTATGATACTCAGTGATGATGTAGATTTTTAAAGAAAAAAGAATTTTTAAAATCGGTCCAGTACTTTTTGAGTTTATGCGTTACATACAAAAATACAAATCTTTCCTCTTTATAATATTAGTATAGATATATACCTAGATTGCCTGTTAGGAAAGTGTTGTGACTCTACGACAGACACTAACCTAGGTACCTACGTTAAAATGCTAAATAGTCATCATGTAATAACCATTTGACTTCAGACAATTTGATGAAGAATCTTAAATTTCAGAGTAATCAGTCAGTTATCAGTATAGTAATCAGTCAATAGTCTGTTTACTGAACTGTAACATGAAAATCCTAGTGCGCTAATCCCCGATTTCTGTCTAAGCGGTCTCTAATTTGAATCCCGCAATTATCCACCTATCGCAATATTCGCAATGGCTGTTTTTATGGGATAGGGCGGCAAATGATCAAGTGGGTCACGTGATGGTAAGTAACTTCTCACCGCCCATGAACATCGTGGTGCGTGTTTAAGTTAGTAGGCGGATAGAGGAAGAGGAAAGAGGATCGGGCTCCGGGTACCTCTCTCACCGAATGAAACCCGGCACGAGCCACTTCACGCTGATATTCCGAGACGTCGTGGTAATCACCGGTCCTGGGTTCGTGGGGTCGGACTGATTATAGCGATGATTGGCCAAATTTTGCCCGATATACTTCAACTTCGAGTACTGTTCCATAGGGGTAAATAGTGCCTTCAACGAGCGAGGTACCTTTTGCGTCTGATTGCGCTGCATATAACTTCAGTCATTAATAGTACATGTGTAATGTAAAAAAGAATCATACAGAGAAAACTAAAACTTTTTGAGACTATAAACATATCAAATAATAATAATACTGCGTTATTTACTACATTTTATTTTACTACATTACTGCCTACATTAAGCTAAGAATTTAGTTCTAATAAGATTAAAAACCGCTACTGAACATTTTTGAGGATCCCTAAAACATAGACAGACTCCAACAATAAATATTTTGTAGGCGTACATACAAGGTTGTTTTTTTTAAAATTCGAATTTGGAAGCCCCGGGTTCGGTGTGGCCAACCAAAATGCATTTGTCGTGTAATCCCCCAGGGATGAGGATTATTATATATTTTTTTATAATCAATTATTATTTTTTTGAAACATTGGTGTGCGCGTGGGATATTGGATTGATGGCATGTTCAGTATTTTATACGGTTTATTAATTTTATATTAGACATTGTTGGGTATTTAACTATTTAAAAAAAAAATCTTATTGAATGTGTGAAGAATTTCTTCATTATGATATATTTAATAGTAAAAAATGTTTTATTTATCCCCAAACTATGTATGAACCAGATTTTTTAGTCAGACACAATAAGGAATTGTGTTTTACTACTTCAGACAGGATATAAGTATATAATTTAGTAAAAAGAGTGATAATTTTCGAGATTTAGTAGGTATGTTTTAATTGCTGGCTGAATCCTAAGTGATAAATCAATACAATGTACTACATTATTTTACAACTTCAAAAGGTCTATAAAAAATCCGCGATGGCATATGTCTATCTCTTAGGGTTAAGTGATAATACACAGACCATTTTCATTTTTATATTTCTTTTCTGCTATACAAATGAGCATATATTAGATATTAAGGGTCGCACACTGCTCCTGATCCAGAGGTCCGGGTTTGAATCCTGACACTGGCTCAACCAATGACTTTTCGAAATTGTTTTCGGAAGTTAAGTGTGACAAATATCGATGACTGAAAACTTTGTGCCACAAACTAGGTACGCCACCTATTCCATTTGGGACGTAAACATAACGGCGAGAAGAGGCTTAACAGGCGCTGCCCACACCTTCGGGTAACACAGGCGTGAAGTTATGTTATGTTACCCATCAAAAATGTATGAAATTCCCTCATGATATAGGTATCCCTTGCTACGTTCCTAATTTAGGCGCACAATATAGAAAATCGCTGATCTCTAAGGTCCATTAATATTATATACTCTATTAGTACTCGTCAGAACAGGAGGTAATCCATAAAGCAACGTGTGGGCTCTGGGCTCTGTCTGCTCCCCGGAGGACACACTTGTGTGTTAGTAAGTACACAGTAAGGGTAAGGTGAGGGAATTTTGTTATTCATCTTCAATAGGCCACCATTAGCTTTAAATACCCTCTCTCTAATTAAATGATTCATTCTTTGAGGTATTTGTTTTTAGTACCTGTCACATTTTAATCAATATTATTCATTCTTTTTATTAGACGATCAACGTAAAAGACGACAAGATATAAAAAAACTTAAGTATGCCGGGAAAATAAGTAGTTATTACATTAATGAATAGGTCCAAAAATGCACAGGCATTTTTTCTTGATTATTATGACGCACGTCGAGGGCAAGATTTATTACCTACACGAAATGGATTGGAACAATCCGGCACAGCACATCTAGATTATATTCTGTATATTTTATTATTATTTATTTTATGATATTTATATGCAACTAATTTTAGCCAACAACTGTTATTAATATTAAACTCAACCGATACTTTCATTTCACACTTTTATAGGAAACATAGAAGACCCGACAATGGCAACACTGTGGCAAAAAAATAAGCACAGAACGTAACGGTCGACGTCACCAGAAAGCTTAAGATTACTAAAAAAGAAAACGTAAATTTTCTCGACGCTAAAAAATACGCGCTCGAAGGATTAAGAGGCGCGCTCCATTGTCGATTATAATTTTCGTTTGTGAAGAATTGCCATCTTTTTTTTTATTGTAGTAGGTAGGTACTATGCCTTTATGATAGTCTCTTCACGCAGCTTTGGTTGGGACACAGATGAATTTTAAAACTAGGAATTTATAGACAAGTCCTACTAATAGAAAAATACTTTCACTATTATTGTAAATCTACTCATCTCATCATCTTCCTGCACAGTTCCCTATCATTCACATCTTCCACACTTTCACCCTTTGTATTCATATTTTTCACACGTTTTCACACGTTTGTCTTTCACGCAGTCAGCAGTGGTAGAGCCACGCAGTTAACAGTGGTAAAGCCACGCAGTCAACAGTGGTAGAGCCACGCAGTCAGCAGTGGTAGAGCCACGCAGTTAACAGTGGTAGAGCCACGCAGTCAGCAGTGGTAGAGCCACACAGTCAGCAGTGGTAGAGCCAGACAGTCAGCAGTGGTAGAGCCAGGCAGTCAGCAGTGGTAGAGCCACGCAGTCAGCAGTGGTAGAGCCACACAGTCAGCAGTGGTAGAGCCAGACAGTCAGCAGTGGTAGAGCCACGCAGTCAGCAGTGGTAGAGCCACGCAGTCAGCAGTGGTAGAGCCACGTAGTGAGGTATCCGGAGGCCCAGCCCCTTTCCGTTTGCCCCATATAGTATAAAAAATTACAAAATCTTCGTATACTTAGAGTTGCTTCTCAATCAATTGTTTTTTTTTGTTTGTAAGATATCGCAGAAAAATATTTTAAAAGTAGCTAAATATTTTAAAAATTTGTATTTTTGTAGATATGAAAAATATTGAAATATGAACAGACACACTAGCAAAAGAATGTATAACTATAGAGATTCAATATCACAAATCCTCGCTATTTTTTATCGTCCAGGTGGGCGCAGAATGCTTTTTAATTGGGATGTTCGGATACAATAATAAAGGAATCGACCTTTAAGAAATATAACAATGTTGCCAGTTACGGAACTGCGGGGCGTCAGTTTTAGTAAAGTTTTATGCTTTTTTATTCTACCTATTACATGTTAGTTTCAGCAATTTATAGATGTTTACGAGATAATTTTTGGAGTAGTTAGAATAATATTAAATGCGATATTAGCACGGGTCCTCAATCTAGAGGGTCTAACGTCTATGTCCGGATTCAAATCCGGGCATATACGTTTCCACTACACTTTCCATTACACTTTCGAAATAATACCTAAACTTAAAACTAATTGTGCTAATGATACCTATTATTAAAAAATCATGAGACTGAGTACAGATTATCTATTTCGGTGAATACCAGAAAGTACTGTTCGCGTTTTTGTCAAAAGCGTGAAGGTACAAACATAAATAATACTATGTACCTACTTATAAATTATAAAAAAGGAAATAAGTATATTTTAAAATTAACTAAATATCTATAAAAAAGAAATAACTACGTGAAATAAACATTGGGATGTGGAAAAGACGTTAAAAAACTTTGTAAATTTTATCACCTTAAATAAATGTATTATAAGGGTAACTATTTCACATTCTCCGTATATACCCAAAATCAGAGTAAGTATTATCCATATCCTGTCCAAACTATTCGAAATTTTAGAACATCCGTTTTATTATATTTGTACACGTTATAGAACTCGTTCCGTCCGATTAATCCCGAAAGGAACCTGTAACTAAACCAATTAGAAAAAAATCTCCATCCCCAAATAAATCCAAATTATAAAGGTCACCTTCCGATCGGCCAGGAAACGTCTACGATTAAAAAATACGTTTCTAAAAAACTTATAAGGCCCATAACTCACAATTAAAAGCGGCTACTGGTCATGGCCAAATGTATACCGTACGTAATAAATTTCTACCATAAAAAGGTCGAATGAAAAGGGCAGGATACTGGCACAATGGCGGGACAGCGTTGCGCACGGCGGGAAAAAAAATAAAATTGTTTATGGTCATTTTGTCGCCAATGCTGGATGTGTTTTAAATTTAGAATGAAATCAACTTTTTAATATCTGAAATTTTGAAGAATTTTGTTTTAGTTTGAAGTTGTTGAAACTTTGTTATAGTTAATTGCGCATTTCCTAAGACGTCGTTTCCAATTTAGAAAAAGATCTTCGGTATTTATTATTACCCGAGTATCCAAAACGAAAATCTATGTATTGTAGGTAGGTATGGGCAATCCTTTGTCCTCAAAACACATTCTTGTTTGCGAGTCGCCTTGATTGTAGCATTATTCAGTTAATATACTTAATAATAATATGTTACCTTATAGGTGTAATCTTCTGTTAATATAATTAGCTCTTGTCTCACTTTGATATCTTTTCACATCTGATATTTTTCATATGAAAGCTGATCAATTATATTATTTATTTATTCATAACATGTTGGCTCTTTATAAGATGCTGACAATACCCAAGGAGTACCTCCTATCAATATGTACCCAATTAATAAGGAGGCGTATGAATGTTTCAATTACAAAAAAAATACAAATATAATTGAAATATTACAAAAATTTAGTCCGTATTGTTTTACATATTTATCTCTAAGACTTTCGCGAATCACGTTCGCTCTTTACAGGGATCATTTTCAGGAGTCACTCGTGAAAATGATCTCTGTAAATATATAAATATAATATATAAATAAACGCGATATAATCCTGAGAGTTGTTTTAATATCATATTATAAAAAATAAACCATGTCATAACTTTTTAAGAATATCTTCAAATTAAAAATCTACATACGTCAGCAAAATGTAGTCAGTCATTAATTTAATTAAAGCTATACAATGAAAAGTAACTGCTGGAGATAGAAGATCAATTGGATATTTATTTAAACTATAAAATCAAACAGAGCTGACACAATATAACAAACAAATACACCTGTACATATATTGATATAAAAAATATACAAAAGTTCATTCATAGAACGGAACTGACAAATTTGGTACAAAGGACATGTCGGCCCGTCGACGATTTCTCACGTTTTTTTTCTAAACGCTCTTTGATGACCACGGTAGCAAAATTTATGATTTCCAAAGTGTGAAAGATTTTGAATAGAGGTAATTGATGAGTAAGCAAGTAGTAATAAATAATGTCTAATTAATAATATAGCTAGTCCAATAAATCATCACGATAATTTTTAAATTAGTTTTAAATAGGTACTACTGTTTCAATGAATTTAATACATATCGGTCTACTTAATTACTCAAGCACTTTCTCTCATAGTCAAGAGTGCTAGCTTCTACAGAGTGATGGCAATTTACGTGTTCATTATTGTATTTCAATTTAGCACTACCTATCTTACATACCATTTTTGTCCTTCCAAAGGTTGCCTGGAAGAGATTGCTGTTAGCGATAAGGTCACCGTTTGTACAGCTAGCTATAAGACTTTTCTGTACCTATTATTTTTAAAAGATTTCACGTTTATAGTGAGCAAATAAAGAATTATCTGACTATCTTAGCTAGTGCTAGTAGTAGTTGTTAATTGTAAAAGATTTTAAAATAAATTGAAATATCTTACGCATTCTCTAGACCAATGACTGTACAAAAAATTCAAGAAGAGACTAAATGGCACTAAGACAACTATAATAATTTGAATGTTTTGGTTAAAATCAAATTATTCAATACTATTGGTAATCAAGCTGCAACTAATTAAAATACATCAATTATAGTAAGATAATATCCCAAGGGATACATATTCTCCCACCCATCATCGTCTATGAATTTTTAAAAGACCATAAAGTGTAGTTTTCGTACAATGCCCAAAAGATTGTGTACCATAGACAATTGATAGGGACGCGTGTGCGGCACGCGGCGGCGGCAAGTGGTGCAAATTGAGTGCTCCAATTACGGTGTCGGGTTTGTCTATGTTTATCTACAGAATGATTTAGTTTTAGATATGTTTAACAACAGCTTAAATAAGTGAGAGTCAGGCTTTCTGTCTGAATGACTGCTTTACTTACAGCTATGTGCCCATAGATTTACGTTGCCTTTCAATCTCGCATTAACAACACACGACAATTTTGTAATTCCTTTTTATAATTGTTATTAAATATGTAAAATAATTAACAAAACCCTTGATTTAATAAAATGGAGTTCATTCTATGCCTGCCTTAAATATCAATAAAAGCCTGTAATAAAATGTCGGTAGGTAGGTACTTACAAAACAATACAAAAACCTATAGAACTAAAACTACTTACACATTTAAATTAAAAGTAATTGCGTTCAGTTGACTTTACATGTAAAGCAAAGTTAGAAAAACTTTACAAAGATTTCTTTAAGTAAAAATGTGCATCTTCCCTAATATAAATCACCATGTATATTCCTGCCATATTCTGCACGCACGTGACTTGAAATGGCGTCGTTCGAAAATCGAATAAATCAAGAGGATTGGCGGGTAATCGCGCGCCCAAACATCCGTCAACGGAGCTGGTCACGAGGTGAGACCATTTAATTAACTGTAAATAAAGGGTAGCTACACTTGAATTATGGGAAGCTTACTTAAAACAACTTGAACAATTTCACGTCATCACGTCTAACTATTATATGGAATAAATTATATCTTATTAGATTTAAACAAAGAATAATTATGAACCAAGAGTTGGGTATGGCTGAATATAATACGCTTAAAAATAGTAAAATCAAGGAATGACGTTTGCGGACGGATTGTAAACAATTTGGTAACGCAGATACACAGTGCAACAGCGAAATGAGTAGAGCAACGCCTACACACAACTTCTATTACCAACTAGTTCTTAAAATTAATATTTGAATTGGTATCTCAATTTGATTCATAATAATATACCTACTTAGTAGTTAATTATAGATCAATGTCTTGCCAAATCAATTTTTATTTATCAGCGCGGCATCTACTCAAAGACAACACCTTCATTATAAAAAAAATACATCTTTTGACATAAGTTCCTATTTGCAATCGGTACCTAGATATACCTGTCAGTCTGTCGAGTTTTATTTGTGTCATATGCTAATTGTTTTATGATATATTAAATTTTGTAACGTTACCTGATAAAGATCTAATCAATATTTAATAATAATAAATTGTATACAAATAATTGAATATACATATGTTAGTGAACTGCGTTTTAACTATAGGTATGAGCTGTGCTAGGCATGTGTTAATGAATTAAAATATGTACCTAGTTATAATTTTTAAACTCACTATGTATTTAGTTACCACTTGAAATTCATATTTAAAGAAATACATTAAATTAAGTATTAATTCCATTATTGAATTTAGGTATGCAGTTCTTAATGCCTTCGACAGAACTTTAATTACTAATTTTTAACACAATTGCTTTGCGAGTCGTATTTATGCTGTCGAATAATACCTAATGAATATACCTAACTTGTATGTGCTTATAACACAATTCTTAGTTTAGGTAAATGGCGTAGCGCAAAAATATATTTAAAAAAAAAGATAAATGTGGCAGAATTGTAGCGTTATCGATATTAAATCTAATGTAGTTCCTTAAATTATTAGTACTTACCTACTACCTATAGGTACCTTTAACGCCACAGCTTCACTCTGTCAGCAACAAATCAAATTGCGAGTAACCTGTTTTGCTGCTTACACCAATCATTTCATCAGAGGAAAAGGGGCCGCAAATTGAAAAGTCGAGTTTCACATAATCTAATGATCAATATGAACCCCACATCAAAGAAATTTATCAATTTAATTCGATAAATCGCCCTAAGAAAGTACTTACTGTGCAAAATGGCGTTTCTCTTTTACATGAAAATGTCATTTGGATATTGTTTTTCGCGCACTTTTACCTTTTCGCTGAGTTGTAGGTAGTCCGTTTTTGAATTTGGAAGGGATTTTTTTTTTAATTTTTTTTCAAGGTTCCATATTCGAAGTTGTATATAGGTACTCAGTTAACTAATTGTGCTTGATGAATTTATGGCATTAGTTTTCGGCATTATAATATTTGAAACTAGACAATTTACTGGTCTTGTCGAAGCATAATAGCCGATGTTTACGCCTTCGGGTATTAAAGGCGAAGACTTACAGTACATTAACTCTCAGAAGAAAAACGGGAGCAGAATTTTTCCTCAGGCTTACTTAATTTACACTATTCTGCGAAAAGAATGATGATAATGATTAGGTAACCCATTTTATACGCCAAAGGCAAAATTGCTGCTAAAGAAAATCAAATATTTAATAATCTTGCGAATTGCGAACGAGGAAAGAAGTCATCTAAATAATGTTTCAATTATATATTTTCTTTCTTTAGAAGAAAGAAAAAAAGTAAAGAATCTTTCAAATCGTTCGCTAAACCGTTACGATTCGATTTGTCGCCATGTTAACTTAGACCGCGTCCGAAAAGTAAATTTATTGCATTATGGCCGCCCCGCTACGCGCTCGTTTCCCACTTTGATCTACAATTTCCCTTTTTTTTCCCATCCCGAAATGGTAAGTGATTGCTTTTTGTGTCATCGAGATTTCGGAATTCAAATTTCCGCGGGGTGAAATTAACCTTTCACAATTGATTTATGATTTGCGAAGATAGTTAACTCGTCCTATTTTATTTGAGTAATACCTACTTTGTTCCGAATATTACATTCTAAAATTAAAAAAAAATTGAAAGTGGATATTTTAAAATGCGAATATTTTTTTTCCCTAACGACGTCATTTATCATGATATATATTTTCGTAGCAGGTATCTTTATTGCAATTTCGTAGAGTTCAAGGTTCTACTCGGAACAAAGGCAACCTTTAACTGATGATGAGCTTACCTTTATTTAGAATGGGTTGTTGTCACGGCAGTCTTTTAGTTCAGCACTTCGCTTCAGATACAGAAGTCTTAACTTCCGGGTATATACCTAATTGATTTTTCGAAAGTTATGTACGATAGGCAAATATCGATGACTAACAGATTTTTGACCCACGATTAGGTAGGTATAGATAAAGGTGAATGGAGTCAAAGAGGTTTTGGGTGTCGAGACACATTCGCTACTGCCTGCATATTTGAATATCAACAGCGTGAAGTTATATATAAAAATCTGCAGTGGACTTCTGGCATACTTACTACAAATAATGATGCAACACTCAAACTGCAACCCCCAAAAACAATTTCTCGTGTAATACGGTAGAAAAAAGTTGAAATCCCTCTCCATGGCCACCGATGCAGAAGAAACACTTCCTTGCGCCAAATGTCCGATTTCACGATTCCACCCCCTCGCGACTACCCCAAGTCCTTACATGTTAAAGAATCCATAAATAATAGAGTTGACGTGCGTACGGATTGTGTTACCGAATCACCCTACCCCATGTAAATAGCGATTCTTGTCTATGCCTAATACCTCTATTGTCTGTGGTACGGATTTATTATTCATTCTCCATACATCTGACACTTATGACGTTCGTATGAGATATTTTGTTTGTATGCACTACTTCAATGCTCATTCGTCTTTTTGGAGTATATTTTAATTAAAACCTTGATATTTTAACTTTAAAAATCTACATGTTCAAGATTTGCAATTTTGTGTGATGCTCATAATCTGATATAAAAATATGAGACATGTTTTGGATTCAGTAAATAATTATTCACTTGTTTTCATCATAATAAACTGATTCACATTTTGACATACTTTAAAACTTTTATATCAAAAGTGACAATGAAATGACGATTGAAAAATATCAGTGGTCCAGTAGTCGAGCACCCCGCTTCTAAATCAAGAGGTCGCGGGTGCGAATCCTGGCTCACATTAATGACTTTTCGAAAGTTATGTGTGATAAATATCGATGACTGAAAACTTTGTGCCCGGTATGGCAATTGTTTCGCCACCTATTCTATTGGGGACGTTCGGGACCTATTCCATTTCCAGTTATGTTATATTTCTATAGTTACAGTACCAATGTGTATTTATACTCTTGATTTTTAACCATATTTTATAGGATAGGAGGGCAAACGAGCATCGACACCTGTAATACAGATAGTGTTAAAGGTGTTGTCGATCTTTAAAAGAGTAGGATGGAAAAGTAGGAGGATGGGGGGCTGCGCCTCCGGATACCTCTCTCGCCAAAACAAACGTGAGGCGAACCAGTTCACATCGATATTTTGGGAAGCCGTGGTATTTCACCAGTCGAGTCAGCCCATTCATGTAGGTAGCTGCGTGGCTCTACCATTGTTAAATACTATAACTTATTGCACTTGTTAAGACACTTTGTATGCACGTAAAGGGAAATGTAGTTTAAAATAAAATTACTAGGTACCTATTTTTACTTATTTAGCTGCCTTATTTCTTCTGCTCGTGTGACTGTTTTACAAGAAAGTTGATTCCTAGCAGATACTCATTAAACATTATATAGATATTATTATAACTTAAGAGTTTATAGGTTAGATAGCAAACTTTTTAATTTAACTGTCCGAGGTACCTACCTATATAAAATTAATCGCAACTATAGCAATAATAAGTACCTACAACAAAAACACCTGTCTCACTTCAATTAAATTAGAAATGTAATTAAATCCTTGACCAAATGCTCAAGTAGGCTCTACTTCAAACGAATACAGGCCAATAAACAATTCCGCTGCAAACCGGTAGCGTTATTGCGATATATAAATGAATAGGCAATTATAATGACTTTCCAACGATTATGGACTGCCAAGTGGCGCCATGCTGACGTTTACAAAACAACCTCCATGACACCCACTTGGCGCGCTTTTTGACAGTTGTTTGACTTTTTGCGGTTATTTTTTTTTTTTGTTTGACGACTTTGAAGAGTGAAAGGGCAGTATGAATATGAAAGCAATATTAAAATGTCGTGCAGTGAATAGGTACAAGAAATGAGAATGACAAAATTATATTGCTTTTAGAAAACCAACCCCTGCCTAGTTAATAATGACTCTGAACTGAAATCTAGTCTCTGTGGTCCAGTGGTCTAGCACGTCCGTTTCTGAATCCATGGGTGGTTGGTTCGAATCCTGGCTCACACCAATGACTTTTCGAAATTTATTAGTTTCGAAAGTTATCTGTGATAAATATCGATGAGTAAAAACTTTGTTCCTGGTATGGCAATAGGTTTGCCACCTATTCCGTTTGGGACGTAAACATAACGGCGAGTCGAGGCTTAATAGCCGCAGCCTACACCTTCGGGTAGAAAAAGGCGTGAAGTTATGTTATGTTATATTACCAAAATAGATGTTTATTATCGGTCTATTAATGTAGCTCTAGGTCTTTGAACATACTGTAATTAGTAACAACCTCAAATTCACACAGATGTCCCAATTTTTTTTTTATGGGAAATGAGGGCAAACGAGCCGGCGTGTCACCTGATGGTAAGCAACCAACGCCGCCCACGGACACCAGCAACACATATAGTGTTACTGTTGCGTTGCCGATCTTTAAAGGGTTCGGAATAGGGAAGGATGGGAAAGGGGGGTGGGCCTCCGGGTACCTCTCTCACCGAACGAAACGCGCCATGAGCCACTCTACTTTTTTCCCATAAAGTTTCAGTACTGCTTAATATCTTTACTTTACTCACCGCCATATTGGATGTTAGTAATAGGTACTGTAGGTACGATCAGGTGCTTAGTTAGGTACTAAGCACCTGATCGTACCTACAGTACCTGTTAGATAGATTTCAACAGATTTACTAAATTGAGTTTAGGCAGAAAATGTTGTTTAGAGAGCTAGGTAGTTCTACTACCTAATAAATGTGATCAAATAGGTGATCAATATTATAATAATAGGTATACTATACTAATATATAATAATACCTACCTAAGCTTTCTAGACAACTTTTTACATACATACATACATAACTTCACGCCAAATCCCGTGCGGGGTAGGCAGAGAGAACAAAGCGCCTAACTAACTAACTCTTAGACAACTTTTTACGGCCAAATTTTAATGAAACAAAGTATGTTTCCATAAAAATGGTTTCGTAGACGCCCAAATTGCATGTGGGAGGTGGACTTAAGTGAGGTGAGCTATACATAGATGAAAAGCGCATTAAAGATGATGCCGTAGTTTTACGTGACGTGCGTAAGATATGCAGAAAAAAATCTCAAATATATATTTCGGTTGAGACTGCTTCTACCAAGATGAGCGTGGGCCTGTTACACTGTTTACATAAAAAACATAACTTCACGCCTTTTTCTACCCGAAGGTGTAAGCAACGGCTGTTAAGCCTCGTCTCGCCGTTATGTTTACGTCCGAAATGGAATAGGTGGCGAACCTATTGCCGTACCGGGACACTTATTAACTTTTAAATAGGTAGGGTAAAACCCGGATAGTTGCCTCGGTCGGATAGTTGCTCCGGTTTTTAATACACTATGTAAGGAATATAATTTGTGATGGCATTTTACGGCAATCAGTAGTGACCCCCAGAAGGCTTGAAGACCGAGATAGGTGTAGTTTTGTTCGTAGGTATGAGCAAATATCTTCCGCGACGAAACAAAGACAGGCGTTTTAAATATTATTATGATTTTCTTTATTGAATATTTGTTTGTTACTCATCATGGTTCCAGGCAACTTGTTATTTTTTTTATTTCGTTCGCAAATGTAAATGTGTACCTATCTACGCATCAAAAAAGATAGTCGACCTACTATTTTTGCGATAAGTTGCCTTAAAGAGATTTTTTTTAACAAGAAAAGATGGATTGGTCATTTTTCTTGCTTTTTCCAATTTACTGAAATGTAATTAAAATAGATATGTACTGAACTGTGTATTTATTCAGTTTAATGTTTTATTCAAAATGGTTCGTCAACTGGACAGAAGATTGTTTAGATTGAAGAATTGAAAGAAAAGAAAAAAAAAATAGTACCTAACAGTGGAAGAGCAAGCATTTCGTTGCATGAATGGAACGGCTTGACGATTGAAATACCACGACCTTTTAAATTTCCTATCTATTGAGATATGTAGGTACATAGGTAGGTACTAAATGATTTTCAGGAAGTACATTTTAAAAAAATATTAAGCTTTTTCTTAAAGTGGGGCAATTATCCGGCTTTTACACAATGATTTTCCTAACAAAAATTAAATATTACTACCTATATTTCCCGCCTAATTCTAATTTTACCTAGGTATATATTTTGTCATTCGATTACCTTTAGGTATTGTTCTTTTAAATGTTGTTTTTTGGATTCATTGACTTTGGAATACGATGAACGATTAAAAAAATATCCCATCTGGAAATCTCATCATTCCCGACAAAGTAGGCGTAGTATCTGCAGTAATAAAAATTGAATGTAATAGGTATTCATTTAACAGTAGGTAGGTTACCTACCTAATAAATTTTTACGTTTGAAGTAAAAACAATTACTAGCACTACTTAAAACTATTTTTATAAAAGATCAAAACCTATCTCTGCCTACATAATATCTAGGTATATCATTTTATTAGAATTTTTATTTAATTTCATCCACCTACCTAAGTAGGTATATTGTCAGTTTATGACAATAATATATTTACTTTATTGACTAAATACGACAATGACTGAGCAATTCGGAGAAAAATAATCTTTTACGACATTTAGATATGTTTTTTTTTGCGTTAGGTAGTAGGTAACCGGACTCAACAAAATGTTTGTTATTGCGAAGCGCATAATTGTTAGTATTTATTAATTTTATGCACCTAGGTACTATTATTATTATTAAATCTATACTTGGTTACTAAGCTTTATGAATGTTTTCTTTAACATTCAAATTAATGTAAGGATGTATTTAATTATGAAAGTCAATTCAATACAAAGCTATAGGACCTTTAAGGTAGAAATAAATACTTTATTCTAGCGCTCTCTTTGATAAAAACTCAGTCTTAAAAATGAAATATGTCAACAATGTATTTTGAATTTGGAACTAAATGTCAGTTACATCTCCCGCCAAAACACGAAGCTAACCGTGGCTCAAATATGACACTGATATCTTTGAAATTCAGCCTTCATCGATTCTGTACATAAATGATGTATATTTATGTGTCTGTACGTGTTATATACAAGTGTATATATATATAGCTTGCTGGGTAGGTAGGTATATGTAGGTAGGAGACGTAGTGAGAGTGCGCTCGGACGCTTCTTGTAATATATAGCGAGGAGTTGGATTCTGTAAATTTTTGGGAATTTTGTCGCTTTGAATTTGCAAATTTAATAAGTAACTTAATAAATTTAATTTATCCAATGGTCGAGCTTCCCGCTTCTGATACGGGCATTATGGGATTGATTCCGACACTAATGACATTTGGCAATTATTTTCGAAAGTTAGGTATGTGTGATATACATCGATGACCGGTGTGGCTAATAAGCCTTCGCCTTAATTAAAAAAAAAAGAACGATGACTGACAACATTGTACCCAGTGTATGGCAATTAATTCCACCACTCATTTCTTTTAGGACGTAACATAACTTTTCGGCGAGGTAATTTTATTCGCGTTGACAAATACCAAATACCGATATTGATTTGCATAATCATAAAAAAAATGTTTGTCGTCATGGGGATTGCTAATTCCTACTATTACGCATATTCTACTGAGAAAAGTATTTAGTTGCTTCATTCTGGTTGCTTAACGTGCGTTTGATGCCACGAAAGGGACGTAATTATGTTTAACTTTAATAGCTCCCGTTAAATCAGAGTCATTACATAGTATCTATAGAACAATGTCGCTTTCCGCTGTCTGTCCCCTTAGATATTTGAAACTACACAATGGATTTTCATGCGGTTTTTTTTTAATAGATAGAGAGTAGATTAAAACAACGTTTAGGATTGTATCGCGTTTATTTATTACTTATTTATATTTATTTCCCGACGTTTCGCACTCTTGACAGAGATCATTTTCATTTTCATGAAAATCTCGTGAAATTTCATCTCGTGAAAATGATCTCTGTAAAAAGTTCGAAACGTCGGGAAATAAATATAAATAAGTAATAAATAAACGCGATATAATCCTAAAAGTTGTTTTAATCTATGAGTGAGATTCGCGAAAGTCTTAGAAATAAATAGATAGAGAGTGTCAACGGGGTGGTTTTTATCTATAATTTATGTATGATGTAGTAAATTTGCCAGTTTAAATTTACTATATTTTTAGTATCCATTGAAACTACTTACATATTTTACAAGGTGTTGATTTTTAATACGGTAATAACTAGACCTGTTTTATCGGTATCACCTACATATGTATTGGATTTAATACGATCGATAACTCATTTGCTACAAGTAATTGTTGCAACTTCGCTAACAATAAATCAAACATTTCTAATTTTTTTATTACAAAAAATAAGTGAAGTAGAAATTTATTGCAGAATACGACGCTTACGCGCAGCAGCCGGGTGCGGGGCGCGGTGTGCGGGCACCAGATAAGCGGCTTAACTCCGCGCCCGCTTGAGACAGCAATATACAGACGCGTACTGAGCGAGAAAGAGAAAGCAATACGTCACTATATACAGCTGCAAACATCACTGCGTACGATCGTCGAGGGCGTTCTTAATTTAAACGACCCAACTCTTATGTCCTTGGGTCCCATTTTGACATTTAAAATTTAGCTTAGAAGTATGAAATTCGTTCGCGCCATTTTTGTAGTTCACCCATCCAGGGATACCACAATAAAATAAAAATACATTTTCCAGGGAATATCTACGTGGATACAAGTTAAGTTTGCGTTTATAACCTAACTATAGCTATGTACGTACGCGACACAATTGTACTGGGCCCGTCTAAACAGCTAATTTTAAAGATGTGTAATACAGTTTGTACGTACGGGAGGTATTTCAACGACTTAGAGCTGATATTTGTTTAGTGCTAGGATATTTTTCATACGCAAAGTAATTTTACAAAAAGTACTGGAATTCCCTTTATTTATTTAGAGAAGTTAACATTATGCGACTAGCTACGTCAGGTAGCTACTAAACTAAGCTCTTTTATACTAGGAATCTCTAGAATATCTATTTAATTAATTCAGTCTTGTTAAGACTCTGGCTATATAAGATTGTACCGAGATAGAGCGTGTAGGTACCTAGGTATACCTACCTGTAAAATCTTCAAATTAAAAAAAAATGTAAAACAAAATGTCACTTTAAATAAACAGGTAGTTATACTCGGGGAATGTTTGACATTTACGACTGCTCTTGCATCTTACTAAATAGGTATATAATATGTAAATGTCCCCTAAATATCACAAATAAACTTGGTTAATAATCTCAGACTATAGGTTGTAAAATAGTGGTTTTTTTTTCCGATATTTTTCTGTCTGCCAAATGCAACAGGTCTCCTGCAATGTTAATTTCAAATTGTTTATGATATCTATTCCCTACGTAACATAAGTGGTAATTAGTATTCAGACTATTGTAGTAGGTACCTACCTGTGTGATATCAGTAGGTAGATACTGTTATTTCGTAGCATCTGATAATTCTGAACTATTCTCCAATCCAAGATGGATGTTATATATCTAGGTAGGTAGTACTTATACTATATAATATAATTAAAGAACTGTACACACTATTAGTATATTTTTATAAGGAATTTATAAGACAAGTTTGAAAGTGCAAACCGGTAAAGGATCTAGGCGAATCTACCATCATCAAATCAATGATGTGTTGGAGTGAGGCCAGGTAAAGAGTGGCCAACACCGACGAGCACGTATGAAAGCGATAATGAAAGTGGAGGAAGCAAGAGATGTTTGTCAGGATGCAAAATACAAATGGAAAGAATTAGTCTCTGCGTACCCCAATGGAAAAAGACGTGATTGCTTGTAGGTATGACTATGAGATAGGTATATATTGATGACTAAAAACTTTGTGCCCGGTATGGCATTAGGTTCGCCACCTATTCAATTGGGGACAAAAACAAAACGGCGAGACAAGGCTTAGTAACCGCTGCCTACACCTTCGTAGAAAAAGGCGTGAAGTTATGTTATGTTATGAGGATGTAGGTAATTATGTAAGAAATAGACCTAAGTAAGATTAAAAAGTTTCCGGATATTGTTCTATTATATTTGTACCCGCATATATATTTGTACGTCAGCTTTATTTTCTAATTAACGACTGTTTTTCTCCGACTTTATTTGTAATTGGCGCACACCGCGAATAGACACAGAAAAAGTTGTACGTTATTTACTTATTTGCCAAGACGTGAGGTAAGTAGGTACCTAACCTTATAGTTGTTCGACTACTTAAATGTAAGTGGACGGAAGAATTTATTGCAACAGACGGACAAACAAGTGCTAATGCACTAATAATAATGAAATAATTAGTAATGCTTTTAAATTCAACCGAACGGCTATTAACACATTTAGGTAGATTTGTGTCAAACCAAACACGAAATAAATGACAGGATTTTGTTTGGAAAAGTTATTTAGGTAGTGTGTTGTATACTATTTCCCTGCCTTCCCTGGCCTTATCCCACTCTAAGTGGGGTTGGCACAACATGTCTTTTGAACTATCCGTGTCTTCGTTTGTATCGAATGTTTACTTTGGTGGTTTATTCCCCACCAGGAGTAGAATGCAGCAATAGATGACGTTGGTCTGTAATTTTTCGTAGCCTCCTTCTCCTGTCTTCATTTATCCTAAAAGTTGTCTTTGTGGTGCTCGTCAGAGAAGTGAGAACAGTTCAGAATTATCAGATACTACGAAATAATAGCACTGATATCAGTGGTTGTATAATAGGTACATATTATAGGTTATTGTATAAGAGTGAAAATATTTTGTATACCTAGGTACGAATCTTTGAAAATTAGGATTGGCCAGGGTCGCGCGGTATTCCGAGGACTCCTAGGATCCTTTCCCCTTGTTGGTCAGCAAAAGCAATTATTATGCACCAGGATTCTTCTCCAGTCCTATTTATTATAACATAACTTCACGCCTTTTTCTAACCGAAGGTAGGCAACGGCTGTTAAGTATAATAATATCTATACATATAATAAAATTGTAGAAAAGTCAAAACTGTACATTGAATATTTTTTAAAAAGAATACTTGGTGTGTGATCTGCAATCGATACCGAAGCCAAAAATATACTTTTTAGAATTTTTGTCTGTTTGTCTGTTTGTCTGTTTGTCTGTTTGTCTGTTTGTCTGTTTGTCTGTTTGTCTGTATGTATGTCCGGGATAAACTCAAAAAGTACTGCATGGATTTACTTCAAATTTGGCACGAAAATTATTAAGAAGTCGGGTCAACATATAGGCTACATATTATCACGCTATCACCTACGAGGAACGAGCAGTGAACCTTTATTTCTTCAATGTATTCTGTAGCAACGTGTAATCTAACGACGCATATTTGTATGTTGTTATGGTGTTATTATGTTAATAACCATGCTTTAATCTATACATATAATAATAATAATAATATAATATAAGTTAGCTTCACATTTTAATTAACTTATGCCGTTAAACATAACAGACAATTTTAAAACAGTGCCATCTATGAGATTTACAAAACAGAAAACATTAAGTTGAATTACACGTGTAAGCACTTTTTGGTTTTAGATATAAATAAATCTTTGAGATTTTAAAAACATCAAGTCGAATTACATGTTTAAACACTTTTTGAATATAAATAATTGAAATTTCATCATGCGCTTGCGGTCAATAGATGTTTTTAAGAGTCATAGATGGAGTTGTGCATTTTCTTCTTTAAAATTGTATCGTTAATTCTTTTCAGAGATGAGCAAGACAATTAAAAAAATGCTAAAAACTGTTAATATTTTTGTTCGGTATATATTGCTTCGTAATTTTATAATTTTACACCATTAAAAAAAAATGTTTCCTATTCGCTAACTAGATGGCGTTGGCGTCGAATTAGATCGCGGATGAGTGTACGATGGCCAATAGAAAAGCAGTTGAGGCCGTGGACAGAACCCTGCAGGACATCCGCAGGAACGAACACTTGATGGGTGGTGTCACAGTTCTATTCAGTGGCGATTTCCGACAAACGCTTCCCGTGGTGACGCGGGGATCGAGGGCTGACGAGGTGAATGCTTCGTTGAAACGATCTTCGCTGTGGTCACGAGTTCGTACGCTGCGCTTGACCATTAATATGAGAGCTCGGCTCGGCGGCAATGCACGTGCTCAAGAATTCTCCGATGTTCTTCTAAGTCTTGGCGAAGGCACTCTACCAGAGGAGAGAGGTGGGCAGGTGGTGCTTCCAGAGTCTCTCGGTAGAGTCGTATCCAGCTTAGAAGAACTCATTCGCTGTGTGTACGGGGACATCAGTCATATACCGCACCAGCAGAATTCTTGGGTATGTGAGCGGGCAATTTTGACGCCCAAAAATGGTCAGGCTGAAGCAATCAACGAATGCATTCTCTCGAAAATTGAGGGGAATGAAGTGGTTTACACCTCTATAAACACTGTCATCGAGCAAGATGATGCCACACATTATCCCGTGGAATTTCTGAACTCTCTGTCAGCAAGTGGACTTCCAGCGCATACTATCAAGCTGAAAGTCGGTGTCCCGATTATGCTTCTTCGGAACCTATCTCCTCCGAAGTTGTGTAACGGGACCCGCCTTAAAGTCATCTCGCTCCACAGACACAGCATTGAGGCGGAAATTCTTACGGGTTGTGGCGTAGGCGAGGCAGTATTTGTACCACGCATTCCCCTCATACCTCATAACTTCCCGTTCCAGTTCAAGCGCGTACAGTTCCCCGTGAGTGTTTGCTTCGCGATGACCATCAATAAGTCGCAGGGGCAGACACTGAGAGCAGCGGGTGTCGACCTCAGGACGAGCTGCTTCTCACACGGGCAGCTGTACGTCGCTTGCTCCCGCGTCACCAGTCCTGACTCTCTTTACATTTTGGCTGCGGAGAGCCAAACCAGCAATGTTGTTTATAGAGAAGTTTTATAAGTATATATTTTTATCCTTTTCTATATTTATATTTTCTTATTCATTATTTTCTACATTTGCTTCAGTCGCAACTTATTACTTAATTCAGCAGAATCACCATAAAGTCATTTATTCAAAGCAGACTGAAAATCAGCACTTTTGAAGTTCAACAATTTTACAAAAGACAGTCTCCCTCTGTTACTGTACTTTCTGTATTTATGAAATGTAAAGAAGTAACGGGTAAATAAATGTTATTTTAAAAGGTATAATCGTAGGTATTTTTGGTGCTGTATAGCGTTCAGGCAGATGACGTCGCGGGCTACAGCTATACTACAAAAATTCCTGTTAAAATGAAAATAAACAATGCGGGCAACAACCATTGCTACCGCAATCTGTACTTATCCTACCAGTTACAATTTCATTTTAGAGGTAATTACTTCTCAACTGTCTATGTAAAAATATAGCTATCTGATCACAAATTCCACGCGTACGAAGTCGCGGGCACAGCTAGTAATATAATATAATAATATCTTGGACACAAATCACACAGCGCCCTCCAGTTCCAAACTAAGCAACTAAATGCTTGTGCTATGGATACTAGATAACGGATACTAATACATATATACTTTTCTTTTGTAAATACATACTTATAATACATAGAAAAACACCCAGACGCCGCACAAATATTCATGTTTGTCACAAATATTTGTGCTCGGGTGGGAATCGAACCCCCGACCTCAGTGCTGCAGCCGGTAGTTTTACCAATGCGCCACGAGGCCCGTCAAAAAGTATCTTCTCGCCTCTGTTTACGTCCCAAATGGAATAGGTAACGAACCTATTGCCATACCGGGCACAAAGTTTTTCAGTCATCGATATTTTTCACACATAACTTCCGAAAAGTCATTGGTGTGAGCCAGTGTGAGGTTTTGAACCGGGACCTAGATTCAGAGGCGGGGTGCGCGACCACTGGACCACCGAGACTTTAGTAATCCTTTATCCACCTATCTATTTCACTTATTTTTTTCTTCGTTACTATAGGTACCTAATAATATTTTCTAATATTAGTAATAGATAGTTGTGATGCACACGAAGAGCGAACCCGCTTCATATACCTATTTACAGAAAGTCTTATTGTGAAATATTTGTTTAACGTCTTCTATAAGTTTCAATGGTCCAGTGGTCGCATCATCGCCGTTTCTGATTCAGAAGACGTGAGTAGGTACGATTCCGTACTCACACCAATGATTTGTCGATATTCTTTTCGGAAGTTGTGTGTCATAATTATCGACGACTGTCCATTTCGTGCTCGGTGTATGGCAATAGGTTCGCCTTTGGGACGTAACATACGATTCGGCGAGCCGAGGTTTTAACAGCCGCTACCTACACCTTCCGTAGAAAAGGTGTGACCGTTTTCTTCTTCGGAGTGCGGACATCCTGGAGACTATTCTAGTCAAATTCCCAAATCACTCCACGAGGAGCGACGGAATCAAAGGTCTTTTTCTATACCTATTACCTTAGTAAGTATAGATGGGTAATACCCACGTAGGTATATCATCAATGGCTTATATTGTGAACTGAACTTGAACTCTGACCCGAAACATAAGCTGTTAAGCTTAGTCGTGTGATCTGTCACAATCAAATTCAATTCAACATATTGGAATTAATCGTCTCAATAGCTTATTGGTTTATTATTATTGGGTTAACGAGAATTCTGTTTGCAAGGTCCTAGATTTAATTCATCCATAATGGTTTTCGGAAGTTAGGTATATGTGTGGATTTTTGGAAGACAATAAATAATATGTGACGATAAAAAAAGTGTCGGTGATCCACTGGCCGAGCACCCGCTTTTAATTCTAGAGGTCGCGGGTTCTAATCCTCA
This sequence comes from Euproctis similis, assembly GCA_905147225.2. Lineage (NCBI taxonomy): Eukaryota > Metazoa > Arthropoda > Insecta > Lepidoptera > Erebidae > Euproctis > Euproctis similis. The sequence continues at coordinate 2,593,795 of LR990105.1, read as the reverse complement.
CACTGGCCCACACCAATGACTTTTCGAAGTTCTTTTCAGAAATTATGTGTGAAAAATATCGATGACTGAAAACTTTGTGTCCGGTATGGCAATAGGTTCGCCACCTATTCCATTTGGGACGTAGCTTAACAGCCGCTGCCTACACCTTCGGGTAAAAAAGGCGTGAAGATATGTTATGTTTTAATAATATGTAGATTAGTAGCTAGGTAGGTACTGTAACGACTTCGTTCTCTCGGCTTCCCAATCTATATGATATTGGTAGCACCAACGTGAGAACCACTATATAATATAATTCAGCTCAGTTATTCATTCCTAGGTTATTTAGGAGCTCAGTGCATGTGTATCAAATAATAATGTCAACAGATTAAATCATAGTATATATTAGTTAATTAATGTACATGACCTTGTATATATATTCCTTCCTTTGTCCATTGCTCCACATCAGTCTTCTTCGTAGTTCTGTCCTTTGCACCACATCAGACTTCTTTTATATTACAATTTTAAATGATACGTATACTAATCTCGCTATTCTCCTTTGGTATTTTTTTATAACCTCCTCTTATGGGAGTCAATCTCTAAGTTTTTCTTTTTATTTATTGACATTAAAATCTTTTTAAATCAAAATGTTTCTAAAAATTCAAATACAAATTTACAAGATTAAAAATATCAGAGTTTATATCTAAAAATACCAAAGAGTTTACAGTACCTACCTACCTATATGTACCTATACCTAATTGTTGTTCACTTTTCTTTCTTTCACGCTTCTCGCCTTTGGTGTAGGCAGCGGTGAATTATTAGGTCCGAACTGTAATAAGTGTATATATGTGTATACAGGTGACACCTTTGACTAACTGTGACCAATTGTAAACCTACAGTTTACCAAAATAATTCACTATATTTCTGCCGAAATTTGTTTCAGCCTTATTGTCTCTCTGTTCTTAACTTATACGAGTATCATAGATATTTGTTGAAATTATTTAATAAATAAAAATACACAAAGAAAACATTTGCGACGCATCGAATAAAGTAACTCGAGCCGAGTTCACCGACTGAAGCCCCGACTGAAGGTGGCGAGCGGTCGGAGCACCTACAACGACATTACACGGACGAATCAACAACTATAGGTAGGTACGTATCTACCCACAGCATGGGATGGTTAGAATACTTACGCATAGTCGCCTTGAAGGTGAATATTATAAGGATAAGCTGCAAAATTCTTGGATTATTTTATTATTAGATGGCTCTCTGGACCGGTGGTCGAGCACCCCACTTCTAAATCAAAAAGTCGCGAATGACTTTTCGAAATTCATTTTCGAAGTTATGTGTAATAAATACTGAAAGCTTTATGTCCGGAGTATGGCAACACCACCTAACACCTTCGGGTTAATGAATTTATGTCACATTATATTAGGTCGGGGAAAAAGTCTTTTCGCATAACGTAGGTATAAACTTATTATAAAATTTCTTTGACTGTACTATTTGTGTCTGGCTGGTTTTGGTAACATTAAAAAGGTTACATTATAAAGAAAAGAAAAAAATAAAAAAAAGTTGTTTCCCGCTATTTTTCATTTGTTTTTCTCTCCGTAAAAATGAGTGAATCTAATGAAGAAATTCGATACATTTTAAAATTTTATTATAAAAAAGGCAAAAATGCAACTCAAGCAGTGAAAAAAATTTGTGATGTTTATGGACCTGATGCAGTGTCAGTAAGAGTAGCACAAATTTGGTTCAAACGTTTTCAGTCCGGAAATTTTGATGTTAAAGATGCACCTCGCTCTGGTCGCCCTGTTACGAATAAAATGGACGCCATTTTTGAAAGAGTGGAGCAAGATCGGCATATTAGTAGTTACGGTGTAGCTGAAGAACTGGGAATTGACCACAAAACAGTTTTGACCCATTTGAAGAAAGCTGGTTATACAAAAAAGCTCGATATTTGGGTGCCACACGAGCTCACTCAAAGAAACTTAATGAACCGTGTACTCATTTGCGATTCATTATTGAGACGTAATGAAACCGAGCCGTTTTTGAAGAGATTGATAACTGGCGATGAAAAGTGGATCACGTACGACAAGAACGTGCGAAAAAGGTCGTGGTCGAAAGTTGGCCAGGCTTCACAGACTGTGGCCAAACCTGGCCTAACACGAAATAAGGTGATGCTGTGTGTATGGTGGGATTGGAAGGGCATTGTTCATTATGAGCTTTTACCGTCCGGCAAAACCATCGATTCTGATCTTTACTGCCAGCAACTGATGAGATTAAAGGAAGCAGTCGAGAGAAAACGGCCGGAATTGATTAACAGGAAGGGTGTGGTCTTTCATCACGATAACGCTAGACCACACACATCTTTAGCCACTCAGCAAAAATTAAGAGAGTTCGACTGGGAGGTCCTAGTGCATCCACCATATAGCCCTGACCTTGCGCCTTCAGATTTTCACCTGTTTCGGTCTCTTCAGAATTCTTTAGGTTCTGTAAGGTTGACCTCAAGAGAGGACTGCCAAAACTATTTGTCCCGTTTTTTTGATCAGAAGTCCCAAAGTTTCTACAGTAACGGGATAATGTCTCTGCCCACAAAATGGCAGAAAGTTATTCAACAAAACGGTACATATATATTGTAAATAAATGTAAATAAACTTTGAAAAAAATGTCTTAACTTTTCATACAAAAATACGAAAATACTTTTTCCCCAACCTATTATTTCTTGGATAAAAGACTTAGCAGCTACCTACCTCTTGATTAAATATATAGATGATACTTCGTATACCTACTAAATAGGTACTTAGATGAATTATAGAGTGCAAAGACTAAGTGTTCACTGGTTGAACAGATTTTAATGAAATTATTTTGTATGGAAATTTAGATGTTGCAGATTTTAATGGGAGGACAAGTTTATTTATTAGTTCGGGAAAAGCTTATTCGAATAGTGAAGATCGCGGAAAGTTACTCAAGTATTTTCTTACATTAGATAGATAGGTAGAAATGATAGTTGTGAGGTAAAGATGTAGATTTGAAGCGAAGCCCTATCACATACTATTCAGTACTTACGTTTTACATGATAAAGTACAAAGATACCGACTGACGAAAATTTAAAAAACTATTGTTTTGCTGCTCGTATGAAAGGCGTTGGAGGTTCACATTAGTTTTTTTCTCATTTAGCCCTGATTTTAGTTTTCGAGATAAGTTAGAATTCAGCTAGAATTAGCTAATTAATATTCCAAATTCATTCGCTACAGCACGGATCGTCAAATGGCGGATCGCGGTGCGCATCCGGACCGCCGAGTCATGATGTGCGGACCGCGAAAACTCAGCAACTTGCACTACAGAGTACATATCTAATTTAATAAAAATATATCGCCTCGCAGCAGTTTTGTTGACGGCAATTCAGAAAAGGCCGAGCGAAGTAACGAATTGATATGTATAAATGTATAAGTCGTTCTCATTGATCTGTAAAAATTACTTTAAATAAAGTTAAACTGACTTCTAGAAGATGACTTCATTAAAGTATTACGTTTTGAATATTATATTAAGTATACAAATTAGTAAATTACGTTATTTATCGCTTTTTAGTTAGAAAGGTACTGCTTTCATATTCTTAAAAATTTTGTGGTTTACATTTCTAGAAGTCGGTTTAATTTTCTTTTTAAGTATTTTTTTCACGAGTTTTACTGATATTAATGAGTTGTGAACTTCAATAGAAGTTAGTTCATTTACATGGCTTTCAGTTTGTTAAATATATTATCAATAATTACAAGTCCGTTTGATAAATGGTTGATATTTTTAGGGAGCTATAATTGTTATAAATAGGTACTTAGATAAAAGTGTATGATAATACTTGCTGAGTATTTATATTTTTGTAACTATCATGGGTAGACCCAATAACACTGCAGCCCGAATGAAGGCCAATAGTAGCCTGAAAACTATTGCAAAAAATAATTACAGAATTGTGTCCTAGCTCCTAACCGTTTAAGAGTTCTGTAGCTTCATCATCAGCACAGCAGTATCAGACGTTGACTCAAGTATACCTCCCAAGCAACACGTTAGTCCTATATACTACTAAACTGTTTCCATCGACTAACTGCAGTACTGTCTCCCAAATCCTAACCGTTAAGGAGTTCTGTGGCTTCTTCATCAGCATAGCAGCATCAGGTGTATATTCAAGCATACTTCACAAGCAACACGCTAGCCCTACATACTACCAAGTAGTTTCTATCGACCAAATTCCAGTGCAGTTTTCAAACTCCTAACCGTTGAGGAGTTTTGTGGCTTCTTCATCAGCACAGCAGCATCAAATGTTGACACAATAAAGCATATCCCTAATACATCACTATTACGTAACAAGAACACCGTACTTGCATACAATTTTTGGTAGATGCCTTCGATTTCTCCTTCTTTCCATCATCAGAGTCTGATCTGGTGAAAATGGGACCATCTCGGAGATAAACACTATACAACGAAAAAAAAATCCGTCCATAATTGACGAAAATATCGGTGAACATACAAAAATACAAAAAAAATATTATACATACAGACAAATTGAGAACCTCCTCCTTTTTCGAAGTCGGTTAAAAACATACACCTTTGTTATGATTCCGTAATCTTTGTTTACTAAATATTTTTTCTATAATAAGTGTGGAGCCGCGAAGGTTATTTCATTTCTTAAAATGGACCGCAAGCGAAATTAATTGGTGACCCCTGCGCTTACAGGTTACAGCAGAAAATATGATTTGTATATTTTTTTTAGGTTCGATGTCATTGGATTAAATGTTATGACCCCATGGAGCCTTATATTGTTGGATGAGTTCTGGATAAAATCAAAAGACACGTAAAAATGTATTTTATATGCATATATTCGGATTCATAATTTCAATAGCTATCAATTAATACAACTTAAAAAAGAAACACTGACTCTTTAATAGAAGGGTACATAATTGTACTTATCTAATTTAGCTATGTTCAAGCTTAATATTTATTATAAATTACATTTTTTTTATCATTACATTTAAATACTATGCAATTGTGGGTGAAACTAAATTCGGACACGTGTTCATAATCGTTTATAACCGATAATCGATCAAGAATATTACACAATGTGACTCGATAAAAGCGAATCGATTGAGGCAATAAATATACATTAATCATAAATAATACTTATTAAGATATTAGAATCGATGGTATGAATTGTTTTTGTATTACAAAATTTCTGAATTTTTGAATAATGAATATTTACCTCCCATTATGGTCACCGTTAAACTCTAAGTTCACATCAGTGCCAAAATCGCCCGTTATTTGTAAAATTATATACATCAATCAATAATCTCAAATAATTACTTCCTAGTAAATTATCTAAATCTTCGAAGAGCTTAAATCGGATGCAATCATATTTTATTTTCAAGCCGCCATTTTGGATTCTATCAGAAAAAGTCAGTTCAATTATAAACGTTAGACAATACTTTGAAATTTTTAGGTCATTTAATATCAAGCGATAGGTACAAGGAACGGAAAAGGTGAAATATAGTTTAAAATTAATTATAATAATATATTAAATAATAATGTTCGTATAACACGTTCACCTACATTATTGAGTGGGTACAGTGCAAGAAAAAAATATAAAAATAAAATGGCGGATAACTACAAAGGCGTCTTGAAATAAAATATTTTTTTGTATACACTATTATGGCAGGGTTGTCACCGGTCCGAAAAAAATAAAAAACACATAGGATCACTTATAACTAGACAATAACCCACATATACATTTTGGAAACCACACATATACAAAATTAAAACTCTTACGATATAATTTATTTACAATAGAAACTATGTTTAGTTACTTATATTAAAAAAAAACAATTATGGATGCGTTCACTAATAGAAATAGTATTTTTTTAAAAATATTTTTTGGTACCGATGGTACATTCTTTTGTTTATTGTCAAAAAAAAAAGATCTTTTTTTAAACTGACCAATAAGATTGATCGTGACGTAGCCAAACGTAGATAGTTTGTTGTCTGTGGTATAAAAAAGTTATTAGGTAGATATCTAATATAAGTAACGACATTTTTTTAAAGTTTTCATTAATTTAGCGAATCCCATCATCACTAAATTTTAATAGCCTAATTTATTTAAATATATAATAAGTGATATGAATAGGAATGTTTTTTTTACATAGGCGTTGTAATAGAACAAAACACCATTTTTATTAAGGTACATGTTAAATTATATTACCGACGTTTATTTTTTTTAAATAATCATGTTAGGTACTATAAATATTATAAATTATTCATTTTTACAAGCCAATTTTTACATTACATTTGAGAATATTTTAGGTATATATATATTCGTGGCGAAATAAATTTCAAGGTCTTATTAACATTTGGCAACAAACTGGAAGAAATTGCACAAAAATGTGTCCCCCACTCCCCACCATTTTTCGATTCATAATTATTAGGCCCTTCAATTGTTTCGTTGAAAATCGTTAATTTTGTGACTGTCACCTGTCAAAATAATGTCAACATTTGTAAATGGAATTTCGAACAAGACTTTAAAATCACCAATTTACAGTGATGGTATTTACATTTTTTTTCATTTACATAAATATATATTTTATATAAACTACGCCATTTCAAATATGATATATGGTCTTGTTCAAAATGAAAATTTACAAAAGTTTTAAGCTTTCATTTGATATTGTGATGTAAATATCAACGAATTAAAGAAAATTTGTATGTTTTGTAAAATAAAAAGTACCTATATTTGGATGTGTGAATTTTATATGATATGTACTTGTGTCGTAGTATGTAAAATTTTCACGTTTCCTTGTGGAAAGTAACCAACATAGGAAAAGAGACAAAAAGAAACATGAAAATTATAATAAACTGCGAGAATTGAAAAAGACGAGTTGTTTCTAGTAATACAACATTCCAAATTTCTACCGAATAGAAGTCTGTCAACACGACCATTCCGTTCCATTTTTAAATTACAATTCAAAGTTGCCAGCTGCAATATGAAATAAAGTACCAAAAACATACAAATCCTACCAAAAATCGTTGCCACTATACAAAATATATTTACAAGTACAAATAAAGGACTAGACTAAACCATATTTATTCCATATTTTTCTGGGGCGAAATAACTGTTACCGGTGTTTGAAAAGTTCGTTATTTGGGACGCTTGTAACATGCTCAAGTGAGGTGAATTTTGCGATTGGTTTTCTGGGGATTCGGGTCCCGATGAGAGTATGTTGTGATGAGAAGCCCAAGCGCCCGGTGGTGATGGGTTGCCGAAGGAAACTTGGTTGTACAACTGGTTGCCATTGGTGGTAAGATTGTGGCTGTGGTGACTGCCATGTGTCTGATTAACAGATGCACCGTTGAAGTACTCCATCTGAAAATAACACTCTATTAGTACGAAAGAATTGTTTTTTTTTACACTTTATATAGAAAATACGATAAGGATGTTTTGATCAATTTAAATTAAATCACGTAATACACCTTCATAATATACTATTCAATGTGCACAGCAAGAAGAGTTTGATGCAATAAATAATAACTTTGGTAATAATTCAAGATATTATAGCCCCAGGCAAAAATCAACTTAAACCTGTGCTAATCTGGGAAGAAATACACTATATGATTTCTTTTTACCATCCTTTACTGTCAATAGTGCATTAATATTAGCATGCATTTAGTTTCCATGTTTTAGAAAACATACAAAAACGCCGCATTTCATGTAAAAATTTAATGTAAATCAGACGTTGCTATGAATAATATTTTGAAGTAAAAGCGTACCAAATAAATAGAAAATGCTTAATGAATTAATTAATTTATAACAATTTATATATGTGATTGCAAATTAAATGAGCCAAAGAGCTATCAGGGGATTACTAAATATTCTTTTTATGTTTCCAATTTATTATTTTTATTATGATACATATATTAGTTAATTGAATTACAAGGTGAAAAAAAAAATTTATACTTAACTAAGTTTTAATAAAAAAATAAATTAGGTTTTGACTGTCAAAACTAGAATTAGTTTGAGCAAAACTAGTTTTATAAAGAATAAATTTGGTCCATTATAACTGAAGGTTATGTTTTTCGAGTAAGTATGTATGTTGTATAAATTTAAGTATATGTTATCTATGCGTGCTTTTGTTAAATTTTTTATTCTGAATTTACAATTAAAAAAAAAATGAATTTAGTTGATATTTTTAATAACTTAATAATTAAAATTGAAATGAACTAAATGTAATTTTCCAACTAATTAAATAGTTGGTTCCTTTTATCTTCATTAAATATTTAAATTTTCTATTATTATTCATTTATTTTCTATTGTTATTATTTGATTACCTACTTTTACAATATTTTCTGACATCGAATAACTCCACAAACATCAAACAATCCCAGTCAATAGTGTTATTTCAATACCAATTATTGCCGTAAATAAAAAAAGATTACTTACGAGATATTCATTCAAATAAATAATAAAACAACATTTCTCTTTGATTATGAAAAAATATGCACTACGTGAGCGTATATTATATTAATACTATTAAATGCATTATGTAAATTTTTTAATATTTCTAAATTGGGAAATCCCGTTCTCAAAATTGTATGAATTTTCATTAATAAATTAAAAAGCTCGCTACAGGGTTGACATAATAATAAAAAAAAACTTTATTTTTAAATATTTACCTGACTAGGATAATACGGCGAATTGTATGCGCTCTGTCCATAACCCTGATGGTGATGTGATGTTGAGTAACTCCTGATGTAGTCCGAAGATCCAGGCCAATGGAAACTGTTGTAGCTATCCGGATGATATACATTCCCTGGGCCGTTTATACTTTGAGGAGTGATAGGAGGTGATGGAGTTGTCATTATAGACGAATTGGACCCTAACGGAGTCAGATTACCCGTTAACCTGGAGCTATACTGATCTTTGACAAGGTTACTGCCGAATTTCTCGGAATAGTCCAGCTTGCCCGAGTAATCTAACCGTTTTGGACTGCTGTACAACTCCTGTTTTGGTGTGACTCCGTATCCGTGGATGTTGGAAACGGGCTCCGATGGAGATGATTCCTTTCCACTCAATCTCAACTCGTTGGAGTTGTAATGTGAAATTGATGTGAGACTATTATTTTTGTTTAAAGGAGAGCTTTCGTAATTAGTAGTAGCAGACTCTTTTTTACATATAACATTAATTGGGGGGCTGACAGAAGTCGTTGGTGTTATAGGGAGGTTTGGAGACGAGGTTGTGATGCTAGAGTTTTGGGTCGTAGGTACATTCGCAGAGCTGGTTAGGGATTTAGAAGTGTTGTTCTTAGAAGAGCTGCTAGATGCCTTAATATTGGAATTCGATACGGATGTCTTGGAACTGGAAGATGATTTACTGGATATCTGAGTGTTCGTTTGCTGTTGAAGTTGCTGTCGGCATTTCGCTCTTCGGTTTTTGAACCAGACCTGTTGAGGAAGGACAAATATTAGATACAGTCAAAATTGTATAATGTCAAAAGTTTTATTCAAACTAAACATAACTAAACTAAACATATTAGGTATGTATTTTCTTAAATTGATTAAGGAGATCATGACATGCGACGCATTGTGGGTTTATCTGCTACATGTGCATATTGTTTAAAACTATTTTTATGTAACTGAAAAAAATTGAATGTGAAAACCTTAAAGCATAACTTTACGTTTTTAATAAGCGATCGTATAGGCAGTGGCAGATAGGTACACCATAGATATTTTGATTCCATGTATTATATAGAGAAGCCTATAGTCATATAGTCATATGTATGCTTTCTCCATAAGCATGTGCGAAAGGAAAAATTAAAGAGTAAATGCAAGTAAAAAGTGAAATAAAAAAGTACCATCAAGCTCACGAACGCAAGTTGCACTAATAATAAATCATGTTTAATCCGCTCGGCAATAATGCGAGAGAGGTACCTAATGCGTTTCGTGGTTGAAGCCAATGTAAATATTAGGAGCCTTTGTATAGGTACCATTTATATGTATAATTATGTAATTTTACACGCCATTACTTTAGATCAATATTTTACGTCTATTTATTTTAAACATTTTGTGCTGTAGTGTAACTGCACACCTTTAATACTCAGGAGTGTAGGCAGAGGCAGTTATGCTTAGATATAGGAGGATAGATTAAAACCATCAACTATATATATATATATATTCACGCCGAGTCCCTTGCGGGGTAGGCAGAGACAACAGAGCGCAATATGTCACGATTCTTACACACCTCACTCACTTGATTTTCATAAATCTTTTCATGCACACGCGTCGATTTTTGAGGCTCCAGACATCACCTTCTTCCAGAACACGTTCTATTTGGTCATGGAATGTGTGTCTTGGCCTTCCTAAACTCCTACATCCATCCGTTTTTGCATTGTTTATCTGCATAATCAATCTAACATCAACCATTCTTTCTACATGTCCAAATCACCGGAGCATGCCCTTTCTTACTTTTACGCCGACACTCTCTTTCAATCCAACTTCCTTCCTTACAACCTCTGTTTCGTCGTTTAAAACGCATAATTTATTGAAAGTGACTTATCATGAGATATGATTCCGTAGAGACTTGGATTCGAGATGGTCCGCATGTGGTTAAACCCCTTAATCACCTTTTAAGACAACCTTTAACTATTATATAATCAAGAATGACAGCATATTCCTGCACTTGCAGCAGCAGAGGGATTCCAGCAGACGATTTGTCGCCCAGGTTTTGCAGGTGTCGAGGTTTATCTCTATGATGTGATCCATCGTTTTAGGTTTTTATTGTTGTTGTTGATATAAGAAACAAAATTTAATGTCTAGCTATTTTATAACTAGTAGAAAGAGCTATTAATTAGGATGATGACTTTTGAAAACTACAAAACGCCCCGGTAGTTGTGATATCGATAACTCTAAGAACATTGAATTCAGTCCGACGTGCTCGATCCTGGCCACCGTGGATTACCACCCTCCTGCTTTCATACAACCCCTAATAATGAGTTAATAACCTCCCTTTTTTGTTGCAAGTACCTAACAATATGAACAGATGTCAAATTGTTATACCTACCTATTACTCCATGTATAGAAGCTGGCATGAAAAGTTTGCGGCTTGTTCACAACTGTCTAGATAATTGTGTAAATTAATTTTAACGAAAAAGCCACTAAATTTAAAAAAGATAGCTAAAGATACACAAAAGTACGTGTAACAGCTTTGTTTTATTTTACAATGGATTTGAGATTGAAGGCAAAATTGCGATTTATAATTGTTATTAGTAGTTAGTTTAAATTAGTACATATTTGTTTCGGGTCCCGTTTCTAGGCCCATATCCTTGGGCCAATCGGAAATTAATAATACCCACTCAAACAGTACGTTGAAGATTTTCCGAGTCAGCTTTCGTCCCACTTAAGAATTTAATTCAAATGCTTTTTAAAATCAAAGTCTATCAGAATGGACGAATAATTTTAATAATTTCTTAGATTTATCTCCAAAATCTAAGCAACATGAATTGGACAACTCAAACACGTAAGCAACATTAACTGAACTTTACGGTATGTACCTAAATTTAATAATTTAGGTTGACTTTTAGCTTAGGTTAGCTTAACAAAAATTTTTTTTTGCTCTTTTTCTTCTATACTATTCTAACCTAAATTTTCTAACATCTTTCTCTTTCTAATTTTGTTATATTGTATATTTTTCTTTATATTCTATACTGTATATTGAGGTATCCTTGATAAAAACAAAGATGGCTGTCGACAACTAGTACCTATGAAATACACGAAATCTATTTTAATGACTATAATCTGTGGCCGTTTTAATTAATCCGTTAAATTAACAACATATCGTAGGCAGAGTAGATTGTTATCTATACAGAGATCATCAACATTTCACGTTTGCCGGACGAACCAAAATGGCGCCCCATTTCGGTCGGTTCGTTAAGTCAAATGTTTGTTATCTGTGCGATCATACCTCACTAATAAGTTTTGTTTGATGTTATAAATACCATTGTTAGTTTATAGTTTATCTGTGTGAATAATAAATGAAATGACAACGCGTAATTGAAAAACAAATAGAAATACAGAAGTTTTGGTGATCTGTAACAAAATCTTAACCTACCCACATACTCAGGTGGTTTAAAATTCAAATTCATCTTTGATTTGGGTACTTATTAATATGGACCCGAATATTATATATGAGTAATTTTATCAGTTTAATTCTTTACACGCTACCGTCTGGCGTAACGAAATCTATTAATAATCCCTTTAATACATTATGAAGCCTTCTCTTATCGAGTAGGCGGGGAAATCGGAGCACTATTAGGCATCAATTAAATAAAGATAGCGCGTCTAATATAAATATAATCCATAACAGTAGCCACCCAAAACCATGCCATTAAAAAATAAAATTATAAAATCCGTCTACTACCGTTAAAGGCTCCCGCTCGGCAGGCGACGGTTGACTGCGTCCTAATTCGTTCAAACGTCCCATTTATACACGGATAGAGCATTAGCGCGACCAATCGAATTACATTCTGATTTTAAAATTCGGAAATAGAATTATACGATTGTTTTGCGTTGACGACGTAGCAAGTTGTTAAAGCACTTAGAGGGATTATGGAGTTCCGTTATAAGAACATGTCAGGGAGACAACCAACGATTTGAAATTACAAAAAAAACGGCTTTTTAAAATTTTACCCCAATTTGAAATTGTTTCAGTCGTTTAGCTGATAAAGGGTGAATTTAAGTGTTCAGAGAAAAATAACGACCTTTTGACTTAAGTGTTGACTTAAGACTCTCACCTGAACTCTTGACTCGGGCAAATTTATTTTCAATGCAACCTCTTCTCTCATGAAGATGTCAGGGTACCTGGTCTTCCCGAACAAAGCCTCGAGCACGTCTAGTTGCGCTCTTGTGAAGGTTGTACGCTCTCTACGTTGCTTTCGAGGATTCACACCTGGCAACAAGAGAACAGAACTTTATAAATAACAGGCAAATTATATGAAAAATAATTAAGAGGAATTATTTCCCTCAACGATATCATATCTTTTAATCTCTACAATATATATAAGCAAAGCTTCAAGCAGATTCGTTCAGACATAGGTTGATAATTTTTCGTAGCAATTTACGACATGGATGGTGGATGATGCAAGATTGACTATTTTAAGCAGATATAAAATACAAAAGCGGATGGACGTAGGAGTTGAGGATGCCAATATTCAAATTCCATGACCAAATAGAACGTGTTCTGGAGGAAGGTTTTAACAGTGGTAGAGCCAAGCAGTTTACTGCATAAATGGGCCGGCTCGACCGGTGAAATACCACGACCTCTCAGAAGACCGACGTAAAGTGGCCCATGCCACGTTTCGTTCGGTGAGAGAGGTACCCGGAGGCCCACCCCCTTCCCCATCCTTTCCTATCCCCTTCCCTTAAAGGTCGGCAACGCAACAGTAACACTATATGTGCGGCTGGTGTCCATGGGCGGCGTTAGTTGCTTACTATCAGGTGACACGCCTGCTCGTTTGCCCTCATATCCCATAAAAAAAAAAAAGTAATGTTAGGAGCCTCAAAAAGCCTCGACGCGCGTGCACGAAAACAGTTATGAAAGTCAACGAAGCGAGTGAGATGTGTAAGAATCGTGCCTTATGGCGCTCCGTTCTCTCTGCCTACCCCGCAAATGATATGGCGTGACGTTATGTATGTAATTTACGACACCCACGAGCGGAAACTGGCTGGCATATTCTAGCCCAGAGGTCAAAGTCAGAGGTTTCGAGAGGCAAGTGTCGTTGCTCGGCCTATAAATATCATCATTACATAGTATAAAACAAAGTCACTTTCCGCTGTCTGTCCCCTTATATGCGCATATCTTTAAAACTACGCAACGGATTTTGATGCGGTTTTTTTAATAGTTAGAGGGTATCAAGGGGGTGGTTTTGATCTATAATTTATGTAGTAAAAAAAGTGATAATTTCCAAGATTTAGATTTTTAATCGCAAACGCTGCCTGAACTCTAAGTGATGAAACAATATAATGTACTACAATGTTATACACCTTCAAAAGATCTACAAAAAAGGCCGCGATGGCATATGTCTATCTCTTAGAGATAACCCACAATGACCATTTTTATTTTTTTACTTTTTACGAGAAATAAGGGCTTATTTACGAAGCGATTTAAAACATTACAGCATTAATTTTAGTGTATTAAATAGATAGTGCATTTAATATAGATCAATATTGCCTTTTACAGCATGTAATTTAAACGAATATTTACGCAGATATTACAGTATTACCATAGCGGGACATAGTACTTGCGTTGCGCGCCAAAACGCGTGCCGATAAATAGCATAAATTGAACTTTTAATATCCAAATTATACTCATTGATTACTTTTGATGCGAAACGAAGTTCGCCGGGTCAGCTAGTATTATATATATATCGGCCTAGTTGCTTTGAGTGAAGTCCAAAAAAGCAAGATGTTTTGAACACACGTGGTCTGTAAGTAGTGGTCTGTCTACTCGCTCCAACAACTCGAGACACAAGGTTGACATCGCGATATATAATGGCGCCTGGCCGTCAACCATGACGAGCGCAGACACTATTAATATGATAATATCCAAACCAGTTCTCCAGTTCGCCACCACAAAAACTATAGCTACAACAAAATTTTACATTAAACTTTATAAAAAAAATTTTTTTTTGTGACTTGGATACCTATAAGTTACTTTCAGCCATGATTCAGAAATTATACACACCATACATTACATTCTTCACGCCAAAAGAAAGAGTTGCAATATGACGCAGCAGTGACCTGAAAATCCATGACCAAATTGACTGAGTGTTCTCCGAGGGTGACGTCCAGAGTTTGACCGATAAGAGAGAGAATCATGTCCTATGACTTTCAATTCTAACCAACCTCACAAAAAACTTGATGTTGTTAAAAAAAGGCAGGTAAATATTTCAGATGTAATTTGCTCGTCGCATATAAAAATGTTAGACATACAGCGCTTTAATTTTAGATTAAGCTTCTTGTTAATATCAACTTAAAATCAGCAGTAACATTTTAAATTAAAAAAAAAGTACATGACAAACTAGCTGACCCGGCGAACTTTGTTCCGCATCAAAAGTAATAAATGAGTAAATTTTGGATACCATGATTAATTTGTGCTATTAATCGGCCCCAACTGCTATCCCGCTACGTTAGTACTGCAATATCCTCGAAAATATTCGTTTAAATTGTATGCTGTAAAGGGCCAGGATCACCTATAGATATTACATGCACAATTTATTTAAAACACTTAATTATATAAAAAATAATGCTGTAATGTTCAAAATCGCTTCGTAAATAAGCCATTATTTCTCGTAAAGAGTAAAAAATAATGGTCATTGTGGGTTATCCCTAAGAGATAGACATATGGCCCACGCGGACTTTTTTGTAGACCTTCTGAAGGTGTTTAATAATGTTGAACTTTGTTTTGATCTAACACTTAGGGTTCACCCAGCGTTTGCAATTGAATCTCGAAAATTATATTTTTTTCTTTGCAACATCATATATGAATTATAGAACAAAACCACTCCGTGGACACCCTCTAACTATTAAAAAAACCGCATCAAAATCCGTTGCGTGGTTTTAAAGATATGCGCATATAAGGGGACAGACAGCGGAAAGTGACTTTGTTTTATACTATGTAATGATAATTATAATCCTGATGACATGTATTTATGCATTTAGCGTTAT
The DNA here is from genome assembly GCA_905147225.2 of Euproctis similis. Classification (NCBI taxonomy): domain Eukaryota; kingdom Metazoa; phylum Arthropoda; class Insecta; order Lepidoptera; family Erebidae; genus Euproctis; species Euproctis similis. The sequence continues at coordinate 2,578,069 of LR990105.1, read as the reverse complement.
AATTTATCAATTCTCCTTGAATCCCGAAGTTAGTGTTGGTAATCGTTTCAAAATCAATTTTATTATGGATTCTATGAAAATAACTGGCACCTGTTTCAAACTTATACATTAAGCTATCACGGTTTTTAACAGAAGTATCTAATAAAAATATTTAAATATTCCAATATGCATTTACGAGATACTTATATGACGCTATTAGTTAATATAAAAAAACAAATCTCAGTATTTTATTTTAAGTGGTGTAACATAGAACGAAAAAATACAATATTATTTATTTCATATTATATTATATTAAACATATTTCAAAACGACGCCAATGATAAAATGTCGTAAAATATCAACCGAGCTATTTTATATTCAAAATCTATTCAGTAGCGATGTGCCACATTCCACATGTCGATAGTGTCATTATTCATATTTATTATGTTTTATTATGATGATTTTAAAGATAAAACTATTTTAAATTATACTGTGGCAAAAAATATATTTGAGTATATTTTTAACCTAGAAAATGCTGAGACTCAAGGCTTGCTTTGATATTTAAGGTATTTTCAACCAGTCTACCATCGAGTGGCCTAAAAAAACCAATTCTATAAGATCAACATGATTTGTCGAGATTTGACAAGACTTTAAGGTAAAAAAAAGCGAGTGAGGTGTATAAAAATAGTAACTAACAGCGCTATGTTCACCCTACCTACCTACCTTAGCGTAGAGTTAAGCAAGTAGGCAAGAATAAAATAATCACGTATCGATAATCATGTCACATCTCTATTTACCGGTTTCATCTTATAGTCTATGGTTATTAATAAAAATGGCGTTAATTGCTTAACTCATCACAACTTCTTGATATTATGCTAATACAAAACCGGCTTCTGTACGCTTTCTTCCGTAGATATTTTTATATCAATCACCTTTCATATTATGTTTTATGGCGTGACATTTAAATCGAACGTATATTAAGTCAATGTTTATAATTAATAAAATTAATTAACTTTTCTCATACTAAAACTAATTTGTAGATTTATTTATATATTACTATTGGATTATTTGGATGTTTTTATAGACTAGTAGACCGTTCGTGTGAGTGAAAAAGAAATATTTATGCATTCAGTCGTTTAAATAGATACGAGTACATTGACTATTACTCTATTGTTTATATTTTTTTGTATTAATATAAAAATTTAAAATGAAAATACGAGTACATTTTTAAAGAATGCATACAAACAAAAAAGCAAATGTCAGTTCGTTATGTTGTTACAAAAGTGTAGGTACCTATTATTGGCGAAAAATTCTCAGCTTACAAAAAGCTTATCCAGCTTTAGTTCATAATAAAATATTAATTTATTTATTGAATCATATAAAATTGTAGCAATATATTTTCTATGTAATGATAATAAGATTCACTTTGCATTCATGGCTTGAGCAGTTGATCACTATATTTATAATTTAGGCATGTGAAAGTGTCGACGGAAATAATTAAGGTAGTTAATTAAAGTTAATTAAATGGAAGATAACATTCAATATGTCTAAAACAATATACTGTATGATGATATTAATAATAATTTAATAAAATCTAATTTCAAATTACATGATCAGTTGTCAGAAAGTCATCTTTGACTTTCTGACATACGATAAACGAAATACTTTTTGACTCTTGTCAAAAAGTATTTCGTTTATAAAAAAATGAGTTATATAAGAATTTATCTGCCATAACTCATGTTGTACACTTGTAAAAGACAAACGTCACGAGACATGAACAGCACTAATACGATGTAATCCTCATAGAAATGGAAGATGATGATAAACTCACTTCTGCCATTAATCATGAACAAATTACGGCAGTACTGTTTTGTCCAAGTTTTCGTGAAGATAAATAGTTTTGACGCATGTTTACTAATGAATGGTTGTAGACAGACTGCGTGTCGCGCGCTCGAATGCCCGCTTTTGTTTTCCATAGACAGCTAGAGTTGAGCATAGAGTTGAGCATAGAGTTGAGTGTGTAGTAATATGTACTTTGTGTTTAAAGAATGTTATCATATTGTTTCGAGATTATAATATTAGTATTGTGGAATTGTATGTGTAGTGTTATGGATTGGGTGATAAATTGTTAGGCAAGTGAGTTATTTTTTTTATGTTGAGGGGTTTAATATAGATATTGTATAAAATGTGTAACTGAAAAAAAGTTTTGAAGGAGAATCCGAACTTTTATCCACTTGTGTCCATTGTAATCTTATTATTTTATTTCCGCTACATTCTGGACTTAGAGAATCGGAATTACGAAATAGTTTTCTATGATGAATATCGATGACTGAATAAGTTGTGCCTGGTGTATGGGGATCCGTCGTATATCGAATGTAGGATGTATAAATACAGCTAATAGAAGCTTATCAGCCGGTGCCTACACCTTCGGGTAGAAAAAGGCGTGAAGTTAAACAAAAAATATATTGAATTAATTCGATTGCACAACTTTTATTGCATAACAGTTTAAAAAATATATAAATGTAATAGTTTTATGTCGGTATGTAATTGGAAATGCAGATAGCTCGCTCTCTCTCTCTGACTGTGTGTGTATGTGACGGATTAAAAATATAAAAATAATACGATATACATTTTACAAAACTAGCTCACGATACCCCTTTTGTGAATATACAAACAAACAATCCAAACTAAATCTGTCACATGTTCCAAAGTGAAAATGAATACATGTTATTGTCCCGCTCTACGGTATGCCCCGGGGGAGTGTTGGAGAAAGACGTATAGATTTCATTGTCGTATGACAATGGCCCGAGCACTAATCCTAGAGTGACATAGCGAGGTTTTGGGGTACCGTAAAGAATATTGGGGACCAGACACATGGAATCTATAATGGCTTTTTTCGTGTAGGTACGTACATTTTATTCAAAGTAGAATCGTACGTAGTAACTGTAGAAACAAAGTGTGTTTTTGGTGCCATTAGTCGAAATCAAATAAATACTTTTTAATTCTCAGACTGGCAAATGCATAATACTATCGACTGCTGCATCAAGCGAAAAAGAAACTTTTTTACTACTATCGCAACACTACTGACAATCGTTAAAAAAAGAAAAGTCTATTAATAATGAATTTATGAAAAAATACTATAAATATTTTTATATATACATATAATCGTACAAGAAAATTCATAAAACAAGTCAAACTGTTTTTTTTTATTTCAGTGTCAATCCTGTGTCTAGTTATGGTCACACTTTTTAGCTAACTGATGGTATCTGATGGTATCTCCACATCTGCTATCGTATGTTAAGTGCTGGAACGTGTTCAGCTCCTGTTACTAAGCTTCAAGATTTAATCGATAAAATTATCATAGGCTTTTCTGGTGGTCAAATTACTCGTGAAACTGTTAAGTGGACAGCATTTACCTAAAGGGCATTTATCCACTGCCTTTAATAAATTAAAAACCATTTGAAATGTGAGTTCTTTTTTATGTTTTGTTAGTTTAACTCTCCATCAAAATGATTGTTTGTATTCATAATAAACAAAAGAAAATTATTTTCGCAATTACCTAATACGAAGTCGATGCCAATAAAATGATGATGAGTAAATATCCACAAAAGCTAATATAATATTTGAAATATGGGTAAGTAATTACTAATTAAGTTGTTATAAAACAATCATGACTAATTACTCTAAATATTCAAAAGAAAAATAAAATAAAATATCAAAAATAATACTTATTAGGTATAATAAAATTATAGAAAATATTGTAGGAAGAAATAAAATGGGTACCTTTACTAATAAAAAAAACAGCAATAGTGTGAAATCGTGAAGCTAATTTGTTGAGTACATAGAGGGGGCAAACGAATTATTTTCCCGTTTTTCACGGAATTTGACCCCATGCAACCCCGTGGCACATCCCTACGGTACCCTAATGACGTGTAAAATATATTTAGGGGTGGCGCACTCACAGCTGCGAAGGATTAAAAATGTCATCTAGCTGACAATAGAATAGAATGTTGTTTTTCAATACATAGTTATTGGTTTTAGTTTTTTAGAAGCAATGGTCAACTATTTTTATTTTTTTAAGAACGTCACAAAACAATGCTTGGCTGTCTGATCGGAAAAGATAAAATTTAAACTTCTAGATCATAATGTAGTAATAATAATTAAACATAGGCAGTTAGTGTAAAGTAACATATAATTTATAAACTTGTGGAATAGGTAAATATTTATAATAAACATTGTACCACGGATGCCACGGTTCTAGAAGGCGGCAATGTCAGTGATGTCAACTGTCACTTTGACGTTTCCGAGGGGGATATAATGGGCGCGTTCAGATTTAAATCAGCTTGTTATTTTTAAAGGAGCAATCTTACCGAAGGCAGTGCTTATTTTAATGGTGCATGTCTGCTGCTAAGGTCTACACTAAAGTAATTGTTTTTAAATGTATACCCTAATATATTTTTATAAAATTATAGTCACCAGTAAGTTTCACAGCAGCTTTTAATATATTATAATAAATATTAACTATATTTAAACCAGGAGGAATGTTAAAACCAATGGTAAATAAACACACGGAAGACCTGATAGAAAGCTGTGGCCGGGGTCTTTGCAGCATAATTTGGCAACCTTCGATTTCCCCAGATTTGATGTTGGGTATTTATTTATCATTTTTAATATCTAAAATGCGAAATTACTTAGTTTTACACAATTGCGTACGTAGGAGGATTATGTTTTGTATCCTTGGTGATCATTGCACTATGTCTGGAAGACGATATATATGTATTTCTATATTACATATTGCCTGATACAATGTAAATAATGAAATAGGTAGGTACTTTGGTAGCCCATTTGAGGGTACTATAAATCATGTTAACACATAAATTGCGTTGGCAACACTGAGCCAGGGGTGCGAAACATGACAAGTTGTGATAGATTACTGTATAGGGGAAACAGTGACAAATGTCACACGATTTCCAACTTAAATCTGTAAGCAACAAATGCTATTTTCGCATGTTGATATGTACAGTATGCCTTGAGTTATTTTATTAGCATGATAATGTGGCAACCCTGTTTCAGGGGTGCTAACCGAATCGTTGGTAAATTGAAATATATCTAATAAATTATTGCTTATTACTAACAGTTGGGGGTGTGTGCATGTAGGAGGCCCATATACACTACACAATACTAGCCTTAAATACAATGTCACTTTATTTATTAATAATACATACATACATATTTGTATATAAGTATAGGTACATTCAAGATCTATAGAAACCGTTGAATTATTTAAATAGACAGTTGAGAGTTCAGTAGCTGTATTAGCACTTGTTACCGAAAGTTGTTGATTTATTGAAGATATGTATAATTCTTAAATTCACCATAATATGATTTTAAAATAGCTTTTCCCAAATAAATATTTAAAAATTATATACAACTGGTGCTTAATCGTCTAAGCGACACCCAGGAGAACTGTAAATCAGTTCTCCTGGGTGTCGTAAGGGGCGACGAAGAGGTTAGACCGGCTCCCGTATCATAAGTACCTATTGATAAGCTAGTGGTTCGACACCCGACTTTCCATTTAAAAGTTCCGAGTTCAAACGCCGGCTCATAGAAGACTAGACTTTCCTAATTGTGCTTAATTTGATGATTAACAAGATTAGGCTTTAATAGAGGCACGATTTGCCGCTGTCTACACCTTTTGGTATTTTAGTGAGAAGTTACAATTACCAACTTGTAATCTTTGTTTTCATTAGCACCATTTATATTCAATATTTAATTATAGTTCAGTCAATTAAGTATTATGTAGTTATTATTTATAAAATGACCAAAGACTAAAGAGGAAAGAGTGCTCCGATGTTTCTGTCCCTTACCGGATTAAGTTATCTTGTGACGGCACGATAAACTTGTAACGAGTGCGCCACCGAGATAAGGGGCGGGGGTTCGTTCTCCGGCCGTGTATCATACATTTAATGACTGAGCACCGAACGAGAGGGACGTTTGTTTTCATTGCCCTATCTCATAAACTATTGGTGCGGTAAATGTTTTAATGGATTTTGGTGCAGACGAAAGATATTTTGTTTTTTTTTTTTAATATTAGAATTTTATCGTAAAAACGAAGTTTTTTTTTATGTAGGTATGTATACTTCTATTGCTACTTAAATATCTAGCGGATTCCCCTCTTAAATGGTATCAAATATCCCATCAGGATGTATAAATGATTACCGTGGAATTATTCAGTGCGAATTGCTGTGCAAATAGATAAAAGTGGGCGGCGCGTGCTGGACACGTGCGCGCTCCACGGTGTTCGATTTAAGACTGAAGTTATACAAAAACAAATTTCATCAGTGCCCATTAGTTATCATATTTTATGACCTCAGACAAAAGAGTCATTCCAAATTTAAAAAATACACATTTGTTTGGTTCTGTTTGTTTTTCTGTTCTCTCTGCCTACCCCGCAAGGGATTTGGCGTGAAGTTATGTATGTATGTATGTAATTGTTTGGTCAGGAGATGGCCAAGAGATTCAGCATGCCGCTTCTAAATCAAGAGGTCGTCTGAACTTGTAATCCTGGCCCTGGCAAATCTTCTTCGAAGCAGTGTGGCATGGATATTGCTGCCTACACCCGGGTATAACTACCTAATAGTCGCGAATAAATAGGCTTTAAAATAAACGGGATAACTTTTAACATATTTAAAAATACATATATACAATTTAAACTTGAAAAATACTTGATTGGTGATTGTAAAACTATAGGTAATTCACTTATATATGCACGCCTCTTAAAATATCAATAGGTACACGGTACGAATGTCGTTCAACACCTGCGCCTAAGTACCACGACACCGACTCGGAAGAGTTGGAGTACTTTCTGATCCTGAGAGCGACAGTGGATGAAGATTAAATTTACTAGTGTGAGGACTTGAGGGATTAAGAGGCCCCTCATCGTTTTAGTACCTTCACGACCACCACCAGACAGGGGGGAAGCATCTCTTTCTTTTTCTGTACGATAGAAATAACCAATTCCTATGTCATAAAAAGCCATAAAAGGCCAAGACACACATTCCATGACCAAATAGAACGTGTTCTGGAGGAAGGTGATGTTAGGAGCCTCAAAAATCGACGCGCGTGCATGAAAAGAGTTATGAAAGTCAACGAAGCGAGTGCGGCGTGTAAGAATCGTGCCTTATGGCGTTCCGTTCTCTCTGCCTACCCCGCAAGGGATTTGGCGTGGAGTTATGTATGTATAAAAAGCCATTTTAAAAGAAACTCAAGAAGACAACTGAACTGCAGAAGTAAAAAGATAGATCAGTTCGTAAAGCAGTCTTGTTACCTTCCATTGCGTAATGGAATCTTGGGTTATGCCTTGAGGTTTATTAAGAGTATAGAGGCAGAACAGGGTAAGTGATGTGCAAAGAGAATGCAAAGAAGAGATATTTAAAATGACTTACTCCAACTCCACAACTTTTCGTGTTGATCTGGGGACGGAAAAATATAATAATTAGGGGGTTTAGCAAAGAGATTTAGTAATTAAAATGTATTAATGGCTTATTACTGGAGTATAATTATTGTTATTCCAGAGGTTGGTAAGTAACTTTGTGTATTTGAAAGATTCTATATTATTATTGTTAATTTCCATTACCAACCTACCAAATTATCAAGATAAGTGTTCAGATAGAAGTAACTGCTTTTTAATAATGACTGAAATTTCTTGTCCCATGAGAATTTCGAGAAATGATATGTTATTTTGGAACTTTCAAGCTAAAAGCTAGCTAGTTTCAGCAATAAGCTACAGAGTGTGTCAAACAAATATAAATAGGTAGGTACATACCACTGCCAGGCCACATATTATTTTGATTACAGTCTGGTGTTTTGGGAAGTTTGGGCGTGCAGAGTAAGAAGCTTCAAGAGAGCCCCAGATGAGTTCTGATAATTTTTTGACAAGTTACATGAAATCGATTTCAAGTGTGATACATTATACAATATTATATTTGATGACAAACACAGCAGAAGTATCATTCACAGTGTCACCCATCACTCTCTCGTCAATGACTAAAAAAACATTCCACCTTCCATTAGTCACCCCTGGACTCGTGGTGTCTGTATGTCTCTCTATGTGTGTGTCTGCACTTGCCAAAAAACACAAACAATCACCAAAAATTGGAGTGTTGACTTTACAATTAGCGGGACGTTGGTAAGTTGGGTCTGGGGTGAGGTGCTCCCTGCTCCAGGCCAGAGTGTGATGTTCAAATGTATCATGGCCCCGAGTAGTTCAATATTATCGCAAGACACGTGCTTATAATTGGTTTGTTTTTTACTGCCTTAATGGTTTTTCACACTCGTTTGTCGTTTATTTGGCTAAGAGTCTATTTGCCGGTTACATTCTAAAAGAATCTCTGCTGTAGTCACTGATGGAATGAATTTCCTCGTCAATGTCCAATTCATGGAAAATTGAATACCAATTGCACCCATTCGAGATTTTCTACTTTTATATTTATGTTTACTTTAACAAATTTAAAAAATGTTTAAAGGTCTTGTTGGGCCAGAGGTTGAGGACCTCGCTTCTGAATCAAAAAAGTTGCGGGTACGAATCCTGGCTCACACCAATGTTTTTCCGAAATTAATTTCGAAAGTTATGTGTGATAAATATCGATGACTGACAACTTTGTGCTCGGTATGGCAATAGGTTCGCCACCTATTCCATTTGGGAAGTTAACATAACGGCGAGTTGTGTTTATGTAAAGTGTAATCAAGGTATTGACTATCGCAATTTCTTTCTTACAAGAATAAGTTTCTAAGATAAACTCTTGTGAAGAACGCAAAAGAGAGTTTTCCTTTTAAATTATGCAAAATAGAAGACATTGTTGTTAAATCAAGTGGTGACGTCCCCAGCTCGTTGGGGACAAATGTATTAACCCTCCAACTGTGAGAGCGGCTGGGGGCGTCTGGGGGCGGACGGGGGCCGCGTTATGCCCAAGTGACGAATTTCACACGGTTACGTTACATTAATGTTATTCTTTTCGTTCGGAAATTATTGGATTTAAATAGATAATAGATTTGGCGTTAAGAGGGCGCTTTGATTTTCTTTGCAAATTGTTTCTAGTAGAAATGCAGTAGTGGACCGTATAGACTCAAACAATATTCAAGCAGAGATTCTTAATATCTCACATTGCCTATAAGTAGTAAATTAGCCCATATCACTTACTTTACAAAATATTGAAGCAAGTTTAGATATTAAATAATCACTAATGAATAAAATGAAGTACAAACTATCTAAATATAACTTAAAATAACGTCTTTAGGAATATTATTAAAAAAAAACATAAAACGAAACAAAAAAGTATAATGCACTTTATTTTCAAATCTATCACGCTTGCCACAATGTAATCTCTATCAGACACAGCTATTTAGCAATGAGTAAGTATTAATAGTTAAAAGACTTAATAATCCATTGGAACGTTTTAATTCTATACCTACACACTTATCTGTTTTGGTAAGATTGTTTACAGTAGAGTCCTACAACAGTTTTTAAATAAAAGTATAGGTATTACATAACCTGGGTAATCACATGACTATAACATAATATACATATACACTTATAAGATTACAATCAGGTAGTTTTGAACGGGACAACGTCTTGTAATTCGATGGAGCCGGTTGCACGTACGAAAAAACAGGACTCGTGCGGCGTTACCTCGCTCTGAGGCATAAGAACGCCAGTAATTTAATTAAAATTTTCTTTATGTTAATTGTCGTAATTTAATTTAAATTTTCTTTTGAAAAACGAAACCACTCAGTAGTTTTTATGACGTTGTCATGTTCAACTATCGTCAGTTAATCAACTTTACAGACAGCCGATTTTTTAACTTATTATGGCTGACAAAAATGTATTTAGGTACTAATAAGATTTTTTTAAAATTTCATAGATTTTTCTTATTTTAGTAATAAAAACTTGCAAAATACGGTGTATCTGTGGATATATTTAATATATATTTGTGTGTATGTATTTTATTGCGCGCGCAGTTCCAAGATTTCTCTCTGTGAGAATTATTTAATCATGATTTTAGTAGCAAAAATATTTTTTTTCATGTCATTTGTCCATAAATGACACGCCGCAGATAAGGTCTCTGACGGTGACAAGAGCATTGCATTAGCGTTAAAAAAAATATTTAAGTCGAGTCGTCCAGACATTTTAGTGGGTTCCCTTCATAATATAATAATAAATTATATTAATTTATTATACACATATTTAATGTAGATTTTAAATGAGTTCTTATTTACATAAAAAAGTCTTGGAAAAGAAATTTGACTTTCTGAGTATTATTATTATTAATGTGTACTTATTCTGTTCTTTACGCTATGAAATGTCTAAAGGTAGAAAGGCACACAGGTTTATTCTAATTAGGTAATATTGATGACTAAACAAAATGTGTCCGACACCATAAGCATGTGCTCAAGTCATGGTTTTCTATATTACGCTTAGAAACCACCAGATAACACTGCCTACACTTTTGAAAACTAAGCTTGGAGATACAAAAAAATTGTTAAGGAAATTCATTAAATTATGAGAATTCTCAAAAACACGATGACACCATTTTTAAGGGAATCCGATATATTGACAAGTTTATTTTTTCTTTTCTATCTACTAAAATCAATATTGCATGTTTAATAGGCAATAATAAAATATAACACATAAGTCATGCAACGCCATCTAGGCAAAACATAAGTAAGACATTTGTACGCCTATTTTATGAAATATTTTTAAACACAGAAGACCACATCTGCTAAGAAGAAAAAATACAAGACAAAGAAGAAGTATTGGTTTATCACACAAATGAATTTTCCAAAATAAGAATCGAACTCTTGTGTTATGAAGGTAGCAGCAATACTTAGTACTCACTACGCCATTAGAATAGACAATTTTGGTTAGGTTGTTGAATTTAAAATTAAAATGCATAATTTAATCGTATTTAATCTTGTTTGGTATGTGTTAAACGAAATACTACTGGTGAGAGAAATGTTTTATTTAAATCTTTACGCCGCATAACGACGTATGGTGTAGGCAGTGTTTCATGGAATTAGCGGAATATATTTACTGTGCTTCTACTAACTAGCATCTAGACCATGTCTTAATCAGCAGAATTATGTAATCAACGGGAATTTCCCCAGAAGAATGTGATATCTAAAGCGCGCGAGTTCCATGAGATATAGGATAGGTATAGACAGATAATTAAGGTTGCCAATATATTTAATATTTATCAAAATAATCCGCCTCATGTCTCAGCATTTCACACGTAATACCGATTAGAAAATATAAAAAGTCATATAGGTAATAAAAAGGTTAAATAAATTAAATAAAAATTATTACATTGTTCGTACTTCATAATAAGACTACTGGCTAGACGTAGATATATTATTATTGTTGGTGCGAACCCTAATAATTAATACCTATATAATCTATTCACGATAAGTTTTAATACTCTCTGTAAAGTTTAGATTAAAAAAATAGGATTTATTTTTAACATTCAACTGTAAGAAGGTACTTCTACAAATCGTCTGTTCGTTTTATTAATCATAAAATATTAACGTTTGCCCGAAGGAACCCTAAAAAAACAAAACAAACATGGCGTCGGCAAGATGGCGGGGCGTCAAAGGGCCGCCGCCGGTAGCCGCTTGCCGCATTGGAATTCATAAATGATAAATTTAATATTATTTATTACTTATAGGCCATAATTGGAGTCGATGATATGTGATCAACTATCATTTTGGTGTGACAATATTTTATGTACCTACGTAAGACGGAGGCAGTAAAGTTTTATAGCAATATGCTAATACTGGACAACTTTTTGGAAGCAAGTACATAAGTCGATAACATTAGTGCTTTTATTGTTATCTTCTTCGTGGTAATGTAAGATTATATACCGTCCCACGTCTACCGTATCTAAAAGAACCATTTAAGAAAATAAATTTGAATTCTTAATGAAAAATATCTAAACATCAAATGATAAAAAAATCTTGATGAGCAGTATAGATAGTGGTGATGGTTTTATCAAAATCCATATATCTTAAATGTTCAGAAAATTATCTAGAGTTAGGTAATATAGAAAAATAGTTTAGTGACTGAGTGATGATTACTGAGTAATTGCGTTTGATGCATGAAAAATAGCACGTCTCACTAGATAGCGCTGTATGTATTGTGTTTACTGTACATAGTAAACACAATACATACAGCGCTATCTAGTGAGACGTACTTACTGTCATGTATTGTTTATATGGTGTACAATAAATCTATCTCTATTCTATTCTATTCTATTGTGTCCAAAACATTATTACATTTTAGGTAAAGAAGTAACGATACCATGATAAATTGATTACTAGATTGTTTAAACTTTTGTCGCTGATCGTTATATTTTATGCATTCATAGTTTAAAATTTCTGTGTTCAGCTCAGGTTTAGTATCAAAAACCGGTTTGCGGGTTATTTTCTGCGTGCTACTCAGTGTGTATAAATAAATAAAGTCACAACAACACCATTCCACGTAAATGAAGTCACTGGCCAACAGACAGTTTTAAATAATGGTTATAACATCTCCATACTTTCCGAACGTCGGTTTATTTAAAATAATGATAGTTAATTTAACTGGTGTGTGCGACACCGAGCGACCTCATGGACCTCAGTGTGAAGGACCTTTCATAATAGCATCAACGATTTGTCGTCTTAACCGAAATATTTTAGTGGACATTTACTTTTAATTTTAGTGTCAAAATCGGATAGAGTTTAATTCATAGACTACTGGCAAGCAAGTTGAAAACAGAGCCTGTAAAAAATAAAGCTTCAGAAGACAAAACTTTGGCGGGAATTCAGTGTTGATAAACTGATGTTCGAAATTTAAATCTATTTTTTTTGTATGGTAAGAATACATTGCCATTATTTGTAAATTTCACTCTTCATATCAAAATATGTGAGCAGCGTCCATCTTTCGAATTTCTCGGAGTTTCCTAAGGCCTCGTAAACACCCACTAATATTTTTTTTATAAAATTGTAAGCCTTTTCCTTTGAGTGATTACTTTTGTTTACTTGTTTGTATTCCGCATAACCTTAAGCATATCTAGATTTTTCTACTATGCACCAAAAATATTTAATTTAGTCATAGGCAGCGGACTTTTTCAGAAAAAAGTAGGTATACCTATTTTCAAATCGTGGTTTCATAACAAGGGCAATGTTACAAATTGATTCGTACAATTGATAGTGAGTAGGTACTTTTTCAATTATGATAACATTTATCAATTAATAATCCTTGGATTATAAATGTGTCGATGAGTACTAACCCTATGTAATTACTGTGTAATATATATAATTAATAAGATTTTAAATTATTTTATCAAAATAATATATTATTGTTCAGATACAATTTAGTCAGCGGAATTCAGTTCCATACTTAACCTTTAGTAGGACCTATATTTTAGATTCATATGTACGTAGTAGTGATGTTACGAATGTTGGTTTTTCGATATTCGCGAATGCGAATGCGAATACGAATATTTCATAAAAACATTCGCGAATGCGAATGCGAATATTTCTTTTAAGCCTTCGCGAACGCATTAGAATGATTCTTAGACCTGAAATGCACACCCAATTTCATCAAAATCGGTCAAGCCATATTGGTGCAGTTATTTAATTATTAATATCAGGCGTAGAAGAATATTTAAAAAAAAGTTTCATACATAATAAAACGTATCTTATCCTGATGTAACGCTCTCGTGTTCAATCTTGCGGTTGGAGTTTTATAAAAAAAATGAACTGTAGGTAACTTTTAAGTTGGATCAAACTGCATACGGTATGAAAATTTGATTAAAATCGATTTGTGTGGGGTATGGGAGGCTATGCACGAAAGTATAAACGCGGTCGGAATGAGGGTACTGCACAAAATCTGCGGAGAGACTCTAGCTGACCGCGTCGCAAACAAGATTGTGAAGAAGGAAGGAACGATATTAAAGTAAGAAACACCGATGATTCGGAAATATAGAACGAATGGATGATGCCAGATTGACCCAGCAGATGATACAATGCAAAACCAGATGAATATATAGGATACGCAGACCGCCACGACACACAAATAGAACGAGTCCTGGAGGAAGGTGATGTCTGGAGCCTTAAAGGTCGACGACCATGTATCAAAGAAACGAGTGAGGCGTGTATGAATCGTCCCGCAAGTAGTGTTGCCCAAATGCAAGACCAAGACAAGACTTGGCCAGTCTTGGTCTTGGTTTTGCATCAATACATCTGGTCTTGGTCTTGGTCTTGCTGCAAGAGTCTCGCAAGTCTTGCAATTACCCATTAGCCTATCGCTATTTATTAAACGTTACTTAAGATATTAGAACAACGCAAAGTAGGTACATTTTGAGCTTGAATTAACATTTCCAAGGTACCTAAATACCAACCAAATTAATAAATGTCTAAGCATTTAATGAGAAATTCAGAAAATCAACAGATCGCTTAGATTGCGATTTGAACCCACGACCTAAGCGATCAGTGCCGATACTCTAACAAACCAACTGAACTATCAAGTGTGTCCCGCGGGAGTCAGTCTGTTTCATGGTTTAAACATATAGAAAACAAATTAACGACATTAACTTGACTATATTCTAAAGAACATAGCGGCAAAATTTCTATGAGAGGTTAGCACCCGCCCTTTGATGATGCCGACAAGGCACTGCTCACCATCACACACAATGCCGATGGTCAAAACTAGGGATGCACTCTTTTTTCTTTTAATGGATATTTACATTCGCAATGTACGTTTGTTTATGGTACGTAATGTTCGTAATTCGCATAAGTCCAATTTTCCAAAAAAAAGCTTGAGAGATGTCAAGGGACCCCGGATGGAATGAACTTTCGATCAATTAGTGAAGGAATTGTAATAAAATTTTATTTTTTTAAGTTATAATAACATTTTTTCTTCTTATTTTACATACATACACACACATACATAACTTCACGCCAAATCCCTTGCGGGGTAGGCAGAGAGAACAGAGCGCCATAGGGCACGATTCTTACACACCTCACTCGCTTCGTTGACTTTCATAACTCTTTTCATGCACGCGCGTCGGTTTTTGAGGCTCTTAACATCACCTTCCTCCAGAACACGTTCTATTTGGTCTTGAAATGTGTGTCTTGGCCGTCCTCGACTCCTACATCCGTCCGCTTTTGCATTGTATATCTGCTTAGTCAGTCTTGCGTCAACCATTCTTTCTACATGTCCGAACCAATTCTTATTTTATTGTTATTATTTTTTATTATTAATAAGCTAGTAAGCTTCTGCCCGCAGCTTCGCACGCGTAAATAGTAAAAAATCATGTGTTCCATATTACCGGGACTAAAAAGGATAGCCTTTGTTGTTGTCCAACATCTAATCTCTGTACCAGAGAATTCATAAAAATTCAGTTATTGAGGCGTAAAAATATAACAGACATACAAACCGATTTTGCACTTGCGTTACTTTCACATTTATAATATTAGTTGGGATTAGTTTAAATTTCGTCGAAAGACGAAACGGCTTGCTTTCTATAAGAGAGAGAGATAGACAGACAGAGAAACATGCTTACATATGTACAATAGCAAAAATATAAAGCAAAAAGTGTCGTTACAACTTTTTGTATGAATTTTCCCTTTCACAACGCGCAATTAGGAACTTCGTGCCAAAAATTATGTATGTTTTGCGTCTCATAGACTCCCTAAGCGTATACCCCGAACTCCTATACTTACTCCCTGAAACAACACTCAGTCCTAACTGCAAGACCGCAAGAGTCTTGCAGGCTTGGTCTTGTTCTTGCTTAAGTCTTGCACAGTGAGTCTTGGTCTTGCTAAAATTAGGCGGTCTTGGTCTTGGTCTTGTTCTTGCATTTTTGCAAGACTGCAAGACCAAGACCGATTTGGGCAACACTACCCGTAAGGGACTTGACGTGCAGCTTTTTATATACCTAATAGCTGATCATTACATAGTATAAAACAAAGTCACTTTCCGCTGTCTGTCCCCTTATATGCGTATATCTTTAAAACTACGCAATGGATTTTGATGCGTTTTTTTTTAAAGTTAGAGGGTATCAACGGGGTAATTTTGATCTATAATTCATGTATATTGTAGTAAAAAAAGTGATAATTTTCAAGATTTAGATATTTAATCGCAAACGCTGCCTGAACCCTAAGTGATAAAACAAAATAATGTACTATAATGTAATACACCTTCAAAAAATCTACAAAAAAGTCCGCGATGGCGTATGTCTATCTCTTAGGGATAACCCACAATGAACATTTTTTATTCGCGAAAGCGAATGCGAATATTCGTTACATCACTAGTACGTAGGTATGTTTCTATATGTCTAACAAGTAAATTTCAGCAGTAACAAATATTTCCAGACAATATTGTGGGCATTTAAAATAGAGAATTTAAAAAAAGTTTACCTATTTAATTTCATCAAAATTTTCCAACCCTTATCCCACCCTAAGTGGAGTCGGCACAACATGTCAACCTTTTTCATTATCTTCTCTTTCTCCACGTATCCACAATTACCTACTCCTTTTAGACTCATATCAACTTTTCTACAGTTCATCGATCTCATCAATTATTCGGATTTTCTCTACCGAAGATACATAAAAATATACTTTGAAACTAGAATAAATTAATAAAAAATATGCTATAGTATACAATATGACATTGTGCGTTAGTCACGTCACCGCCGCACCAGTCCATCAGCACTCCGCCAGTGTAAAGTTACAATCAATAACCAGGGAACTGTGCCACTTTCGGAAGCCAAATAAATACAAGGTCCTTGGACTTCCGACTAACCGGTGTAAAAGAAATACAAAGGTATTAAATTATGCTTTATTTCTACTTCGTTTTATGTACGTTTAACTCTGCCTACACCTTCGGTTCTGAAGTTGGTAGTATGGAACACCAGTTTTTATCTATAATGTGTATAAATCAAGCGGATAATAAATAGTACCAAACCACTAATAAAATTTTACTAACACTGCTTTTGACTACATAACTTCGCGTCTTTTTGTACCCGAAGGTACAGGCAACGGCTGTTAAGCCTCGACTTGCTGACTTTTGATGTCTAAAATAGAAAGGTGAGAGAACTTATTTCCACACAATTTATCACACATAACTTCCGAAAAGACCTAGGTGGAATCGAAGCCACAAGTTGTTGATTCAGATTCATTCAACTATAACTTTATAATTAATATCTCACGTTTTACAATAGTGATGTATGCCACTATATCGATTGTTGAAACCTTTCAATGATAATCCTACCAGTGATAGTGTTACTAGCGTGAAAAAACAATTGTATAGGTAATTTGTTTTGTTTTTCTTTTAAGAACTCGAGGTGATGGACGATCGACTGGACCTGCACGAATATTAATTCATTAGGACACAAGTGACTACGCTGTTATGAAAGGGAATGAATCTATAGGTATCTACTATAACATAACATACATAATATAACTTCACGCCTATTTCTACCCGAAGGCATAGGCAGTGTTAAGCCTCGAATCGCCGTTATGTTTACGTCTCAAATTGAATAGGCCATACCAGGCACAAAAGTTTTCATTCATCGATATATATCGCACATTACTTTCATAATTTCTAAAATTAATTCTTCATTCATTCTCTTCTTTATTGAGAAGGAGGTGGTCGACCATCAGACCAACGAGATTATATTTTGCAGTTTCTACATTTATCTTTTATAGCTTTTTTGTAACTATTTGAGTCAGAGAAAGGATTAAGTTTATAATCATAGTACAGTATCTTGTAAATTACTTACTTGAAATTTATGGAAAATTGTGTTGACACCTTTAAAACATTTGTTGCTTTGCATTACGTAGGTGGGAACAGTCGCCCTTTGGTTAATAAAGAAATAAAGACTTTACTTCTAACAAAGCCATGAAGTCTCTGATTGTTGCAAAATTTCACCAGGCTCTGATTTTGGAAGTCAGTTTTAACTGTAGTAGAGCCAAGCAGTTCGCTGCATGAATGGGCCAGCTCGACCAGTGAAATACGATCTCTCAGAAGATCGACGTAAAGTGGCTTTTGGCGCGTTTCGTTCGGTGAGAGAGGCACCAGAAAGCCCACCTCCCTTCCCCATCCTTCGGCAACGCTATATGTAACGTAGGTAATACTATATGTGTTGCCGGTGTCCATGGGCGGCGCTGGTCACTTACCATCAGGTGACATGCCTGCACGTTTGCCCTCTAATCTCACAAATAAAAAAAACACTACGTCGATAATATTATTGTTTCATGAGCCAACTATATCAAAAGTCAACGGAATTTTTGGATTGGTCTATCCGGCTTCCGTAATCGAATAGATGAAAAAAAACCTCCGAAAGATTATCAAAATAACTGGCCATAAATAAAATTCTAAACGATGTCAGTAAAAAGTTAGTGATACAACGAAACAAAAAATAAATATATAAAAAGCTGAATGCCCAGCTGCTCATAATCCACTATTACAGGGGAGAGATCACCATATGAAGAATCGTGGGGGTGCAAAAGAGATAGTGGAGTAGATTCAAATGGAAATTGGGATTATATTTTTTTATCGTTATATTGTTTTTAATAAAACGCGAAACGATAGCTAAGTGTTCTCCATTTGATTGATTTTAAAACTATCGTTTATTTTATCGACAATACCTATAGGCTATATACCATCACGCTTCGTCAAATAGGAGTGGACAGCCAATCAAAAATACATCTATTATGGTTGGCTCACATATATAACCTTGCAAATATTTATGCTTTATGACTCAACTTCTAGAAGGTTGCCATTAAAAAAATGAATCGGTCTGCACTACTTCCTGTAAATTTGTCCTTTTACAACACAGCAGTAGGTACCTACAAGTCTACTGGCCTTCAAGAAAAATAATATTATAGTAAAATAAAACAAGAACTGCCGAGGTTGAAATTGTTAACAGTAGGCTACCATTTTCTATACTTCTGGGCATAAAGTACTACCACTTCGTGTCAGATAAATCGCCTTCAATGTAGGTAAAGATTGCAATTGTTATCGCAGGTATTTAATTATTACCAATGTAAATAATGTTACATAGATATAATAAAAAATATTTCAATAAATAATCCTTTTTCTGCTCATATCCTACAATAGGTAAGTTCGACACATGTCTTCCTTATTGATTCTCTTTTATCACTCGTCATATCCATTCCTCATACTCATATCTACTGTTACACAATCTATTCATCTCTTTTTCGGTCTCCCTCTTCCTATATGTCCGTCAACACTCATTCTCTTCTAGTAACATGACATAAAAAAATACTTAAACAAATATCATTTAAAAAGTCTAGTACAAAGTGATTGACGTTTTTCCTGCTAAAACCCTTTTGCGGATTAAAAGCCCCATTCCTTAATTTTTTTTACAGTGTCGTTCTACTATAAAGAATGAAGTGAGGAGTGCCAAAGACTGTTTTGCTAATAATAATCTCATGTCGTATCTCTGTCTGTCGTTTAAAAAGATTTTATTCAGGATAAGAATATTGGCCATTAAAAAGCAAATTTGTGAAAATACTGAGAGAATATTCCATGCAGGTATCAAAAGACGAAGCAGGAACATGATTCAAAGAACAAAGAACTCGTGCTGACGTTTTCAATTTTCAGGTTTCAGGTTATTCTAAACCGAATAAAAAATATATGACAACTGGTCAATAGTGAAAAGATTGCATATCTATAAGAAGCACGTAACATAGGGAAAATACATCAAACAGTGTCAAGCACTTTTTGAAAGTTCTCAATCCACCAAAGAGGGAATTAAAAACATAACATGTCGAATGTTGCCAACATCAAAACTCAAACTTGCTACTAATTAAAGTGAACTAACAAGCGACTTCCCATTTCTGCCTAAATTTTAGGGGTAGCGTGGCAACACAAGCTGGGGGACGTAAGCCGCTTATGAGGGTGGTGGAGGGCCTGTTTTGATTATTTCACAAGGATGTCTTCTTGGTTCGTAAATTATGCAATGCTCCGGGCTGTTGTTTTCGCTATGGTTTCTCCCGACGCTCCCGTTCAGTTGCTTTGCGATCGAGATGGAATTCGTAAATTATAAACATCATTGATTTTTTAATTTGAATATCACATAAAACTGGTATTAGCCAAAATATAAATAAAAAATACGAGTGCAAGAATCTTTTATAGGATCTAAAACTTTCAACTCAAGAGCAGATGCTAGATAGAAATTTCATACATTTAATTACCAAAATCAACTTAGTCTCAGTCCGGGCATCGCTTGACCAATTCACTTTTTAATATCTGTAATATTATCTGTTCATATCAGACCAATGACAATCAACTTAAGGAGTAGATTAATCGAATTATTATCAAACTTTGTTTTTTTTTAATGTTCAAAGGTAGCCATTGACGTAGATGTAAGATAATAAAAATAGTTGCAAGTCTATGGACGAAATAAAAAAAAAACTATCCCTTCGTAGAGGACTCATCAGAATTATAAAACACGGTGGCTACTTTTCAAGATTTCAAATTTCAAAGTAGCGTTAACAAAGAAAAACGGCTTAGATACTTGAAAAGTGGACATTTAATTTATCAAAAGTATCGTTCGGGCTGTAAACGGTCTGGCAATGAATTACATGCTGAGATCCTGGGTGAAATACGGTGGACGCCATTTTGAAATATGCGTTCACAATTTCATTTCTTTTATTTTTTTAAATCTCTTTGTTAGCAGTAAGCGTTTTTAATTTGTACTGTTTTGTTTTATATTCTGTATAGTACAATCTGTAAAGAGATTGTTGTTGCACATTTCTGTTAGGTACTTTTCATTTAATTTCTCTCTCTCTCTCTCTCTCTCTTCTTGGTAGGTTGTCAATTCTATCGATAATGACGATTTTATAAATGCTGAATAGGTACTCAACAACCGGTAAGGCTTTTAGAAATAGATCACCAATTTTAATGGAAGCAAACCATAATTTATTCCCAGTATCGAGACATCACTTTCCGCAGCTACAGCTACAAGGTGTAGTTGATGGTGTGAAGGTACATTAAATTATTCATGAGAAAAAAATATTATAATTTTGGTGATAAGTTTTGCTATTCAAAAAAATATTATTTCCGAACAATTTCTTGATTTTGAGGCACATTACTAGATAGAACGAAACTTCTACGAGATTTTAAATAAAGAATTAAAACTAGACTTGAAACTTACCTTGAGGAAATCCAACGGCTTCTAAACCGTGTGGTGTCAATCCAAATGGACCAAGGCCTCCAAGCGGGCCAGGGCCCATGCCCATATGGTGTGCTGACGAATGATGGGCATAAGGATTTTGGGCTAACGGTGATGGCTGCTTCAAATAATGGAAGTAATGGTGCAATGGCGTGGCTGAGTGCGCCTGAGGAGCCGACGGCCCACCAGCCGTCGGTCCCGTGGCTGACGCTGAATTGGTCAGCAACGCCATCTTTATAATTAACTTTTCTTTAAGCACTAGAATTTAGTCACCGCATCAGCCTCTTTCGTGTGTGTATAGACATTTTTGTTGTTTTTCAATGGGCTCTTGTCGATAGTTTGTGACTGTGCGACATTGTACTGCAGTCTGAAACAAAACATAAAGAGGAATTAACAAACGGAACTATTGGTTGTATAATTTTCAAATATAAACGTATTTTCACATGAATAAAATACTCCCTCTTAAGGTAAGTAGATTAGGGTTCAGGTAGTATTAAAGGGACATATTACATTTAAATAAGAATATTACATTGCATTGTACATTCAGTGCTGAAAATTAAAATTTAGCAATACAGCATGCTTTATTAGAGCTACCTATCTTCATTTTTTACAATCGCAAAACATTTTGTGCCGGCATAATAGTCTGTGTTTATAATAACAACTTCGGTAAATTGGAATATGATGAGAGTCAATACATCTCCAATTTATTCGCGCAACTGAACATTAAACGCAGCAATTATTTACGGCTCATACATTCATACAAATAGCAACGTGCGTCTTTTTCAATTATAAATACAGTCAGTCAATTCATATTTTTTGCTACAACTATTTTGCAATTACTTTTATAATAGTAGATTTCTGCACTATTGCAACACTAAAACGTTAAAGTCAAACACGTGAAACGCCTTCCATATTTAATAGTTGAATCGTTTTCGATTCGTCACGATTCTTTGACGTTAGAATTTCAAAAGTTTAAAAGTATTTTGTGTTTTTGATCCATTCAAAAAAGGAATCCGTGTCTATGGTTGACGCATTTTAAGATTTTTATCGGTTGATATTCTTCTAAATATTCATGTTGGTATTTGTGCCACCAGTTTTGTTAATAATAATATAACGAAGTTTCTCCCAGTCCAAACTTGGAATAGACCTTTCCAGACAAAGAAATAATAAATATTAAACAGGGTTAAACAATCTGTCACACAATGATAGGGTCAAACCACTACCTAATTCTTGGTTTCAAGTTTTATGATTATTATACCTGCAGATTCTGGTGTAAAGTTACACCATTTCAGTATCTAACAGAAAAATACTCAAAATTTGATTACAATCAGTTGAGTTTTAGTTCAGTCACAAACATAGGACAGAAGATTCTTCTGTACACGACTCACCCACCCACCTGAAGATTAGTAGGTACTGGCTGTATGCGAATATTAGCGTCGAAACGAAAGTCGAAATACGTATTTCGATTGAATAAAAAAAATTGCATTCACCGGATTTGTAAAGATTTTTTTTCTGATGTTGGCAAAGGTGTAGTAGGTACATGTTTACTGACATTTTGTCACGTTTATTTTTTTTTAGCTTGTTACCTGAGGTGCCTTTGCTAAATTGAGGGGCTATCACACGTAGAGTCTGTATACTGAAAAAAAAAATGACGAGGCATATCAGAGTGATGACATTTGAGATGAGGAAAAAATACCGCGTATGATATGTGTTTGTATGAGACATATTGTAGGGGCGTGAATAATAGCTGCATTATTTCTTTATATGTTTAACTAGTTTTCTATAGGCAACTATATCTTTTATAGTAACTCTTGTAGTCCGGGACTGGTATTGCTATAATAGATATCTGTGATAATAAAATATAGCATAAAACGAACTAACTAATGAAAATCCTGTTTCGTAAACTAACTAAAGGTAATTACCATTTCCTTGACGAAATTAAGAAAGAAACTCCACAGTCACGTCAGTCAGTACACCTATCATCGTCATGTTTATCCGTATTTATTAATCTAGTGAATGTTTTCGGAAATAATCCTTCTGTTACTATCATTTGTTTTAGTATAATTTAAATCGTATAGCTAAATGACTAATCTGGAAGTTATGATAATATTGATTTTATTTGCTTATTATAAATTATAAAAGTTATTATAAAAGTGGTACGCAATGTCCTTAAATTATCTCAATTTATTGGTATTGGCAAAGTCTCTAAGATGTCACATATCAGGTACAACTTGGTTGACAAAGGTAATTGAAAAAATCTAACGAAGTATTAATATACCAAGTAAATTCAGACCTAGATCTTTATTCATAAAAAGTATCTATACAAGTAAAAGCTAAAAAAAAACTTTGTCACTCTCAGTCTTACCGCCGGTGTTTCCCAGAACCCACACTGCCCATACTCTGTACCACAGAAACTATCAACAAAAGATTATCCTAAGCTTAAGATACTATCTTGAATAACCCAAAAAATATACATTCCAAATACAACTTTACGTACATACAAATAAAGTACGAATTTAAATTATTTTTATTAAAAAAAATAGCAAAGGATTTCCGCTTAAATAGGTAGGTTGCAGTCGAAGCCCTTAAAAGGTGTTCAATTGTATAACTTGTTGTAGATTTCCTTGAATATCTGTCTGTTGAATTGCAGTCGGTGGTTCTGAAGTATTTTCACGTCAACGACTTTTTGAGAATTTTTCGGCTTTGCATATAAATAATACATTTTTTGAAATTGCAAGAACACCACGTTGCCTTTTACTCGCCAAAAGTGTTAAGGTTTTTGCATTTGACGTGCCTTTACATATACGAACGAATATTAAATTGTGAAGGTGGAAGAAATATGGGTACCTATGAGTACTAGATGACACATAAACTCGTGACTGTTAAAGGCCTGCTACAACGTGGCACTGCTGCTCACCCACCTAGGCTCACGCGGAGTTGGGCTCAAGTGGCGAAAATTCCCTTTACATTTTCTTGTCCCATTAACGTTACATTTAATTTTTACATAAGATTTTCAGATGGCGAAAATAAGAGATATTATTACTGCTCATTTCTTGCGTGCCTTAAAAATGTGTTAATAATACACGCTGTCATCGATTACAAGCAAACAAAGCTCATTTCTAAAACGTACGGTGTCAATCTCTGTAAATCTATTTGTGAAACCGTAATAAAAGCAATAAATAATAACAGTGCAAACATCGTCCATATTGTGTAAAAGAAAACAAACATTCGCGCCCTACTCTGTTTGTGCAGTTGGCAGCGCCGACTGTCAGAGTGACAAATTGAGAAATCGCGCGAAGAGGGGTCAAATACCGTAGACATTTAAGAAAAATCGTATTGCATTAAATATTTGTTTTTATTTCAGCTTTAAAATGATTTATAATTTTGTTGTGAACTATATTTATACATAAATTGTGCTTGCAACCAAAGATAACATTAATTAGTAAGTGAATTTATTTCATAACTAGATACGATATAAGTAGGACAGTTAAAATTTAACTATTATCTGCAAAAGTATATTATATAAATACCAATATTATATGCTACTGTGCATCTTATATAAAAATGAAGAGTGTTCTTCTAAGGGAAATGTGCATATGAAAAGCATTTTGGTACGAACTTATTTCAATATGGTGTGGTCGTGTGGTGATATGCCCTTCACCTACCCGCATGCCACAACACCAGAATGCTACACAAACCAGCCCATGTTATGACAAAGACATTAATTCTGTGCGTGATAATTGCCCGCCAGGGGCAGCCATTGTGACAAATTTCGCGCATCGGAACACACTATTAACTATTTCAATGGGAGACATACTTTTTTTCCGATTCCGAATAACCATTTGTCGTGGCCACAATGGCTTTCGGAACTTTTTGTATAATATATGTGGTCTGGTATAATAAACCTATATATAAGTTGAGGTTTAACAACAAAAATTTCGCTGACATTAGGTAGGTACTTGTTTTATTTCTGCATAATAATGTTTTAGTCGATATGGTAAACCTTATTACATTTTGTAACAAAGCTAAATTTTAATTTGATCTGATCGCTTACAAAAGCGTTTCAGGGCGCAATCAACACAGAGGAAATAATTAAAATATAGTTATAGACTCTGACAGTGAATAAATTAAATATTCTTAGAATTGCATTGAAACACTCAAAGGTTGCAAAATCAGGCAAAAAATCCAGCCCACCAACCTCAGTCTGTCACTACATCGCGAAGGTTGTCATGATATAAAGAATATATTTCTATTTTGAAATATAATATCAAGAGTAAAATATATAAGTATAAATTATAATGAAATGACAAGCGTTAAAAGCTTACTACTTCTTCTATAAAAGGAATACTGATATAAGCAATTACGTAATAAAGTATGGAATCAATAAAAAAACAACTAACTACAAAAAAATAATAAGCAGATGTTGTATTTTTCTATGTAAGTAGGTGTTATACATGATACAGATATGAATGCCTCTTGAGAAAATGTTGTGTGTATTTAGTACAAAACTTTTACACCATTGAAAAATATTTTAATTTGACGTGGCTGTTCGGACCATGTTACGGTAGCCTCAAATATTTATTCCCGGTGTCTATAGATGAAAAAAAGAAACTAAATTGTTATTGTACACGGGCTTTAGGATGACGGTTGAACGTGGTCCATTGTGGGCCATGACAGTTGCAAAACCTTCCATTCCACATTTGAATGAATATTTGTAATAGGAACGTCTATATTTCGAATTTGGAATGTTGTATTGTTGCCATCAAATGGATTGATATCTTAATTCTGTTTTCAAATTCAAAATTAGAATAAATAATAGAATATACGCATGTTATCGTAGTAAGTAGAGGTCCCCATTGGGTTATTTTGATTAATTATAATTTCTAGGGGAAGTTGACGCTCGAGCTGGCAACATTTACCTAATCTCATAATGTGAACGCTACTAGCAGTACGTAAATGTTATTATCATGTCTGATTTTATCAATTGGAGTGATAAATGTAATTCATATCGTTACACGAACCGATAGCTACTTTAAAATGCGAAAATTGTGTTCACTTGTAAATTATCTATAATGATCGGTTAATAGAATCTTGTTAGGTTTTTTATATCAAATCAAATTACGTAATTCAATGTAAAAGGTTTTTGGCTTTTCAGACACAACATTTACTTTAGTCTGTATAGTACCTATTACCCACAGAAATAGATCAAGATAGAACGGCCGCGATGTCATATTTCCATACATTTCGAGCGTGTCACTTTTTTGTAAAACCACGCCCACAGCGTGACGTCAGTTTCATTGTGAGCGAGGCGACTAGTTAGGAGACACACTCATTCGATTATCGATGTTAATATCTGCAACATGTGTTAAATTTATTATTTTTATATCGTACCAACTTTATTGATTTTGTGTAACGATAATCATAGAAAGTAAAACATGTTAAATACTTTAATCCGACATATTAATACCTAAAACATATTTTTCCAACAGCATATAAAATTTAATTATAAATATTTTACTGTCCTTGGAACTATACATATTTATTAAATATTTGCCTTTTTGTAAGGGTTGGCCTCACAGTCCTGGTTAAATAACGAAGCCGAACATCGACATATACCTCGGTTACTGCCCGTTTGAGAAGAACGAGATGATTTTCCATCGGCGATTGGTCAAATTGGTGAAAACTTATACTGTCAAATAAACTGCTGCCAATGTAATTACGAAGCACTTTGGTTGAAATTTGTGGTGTTAGAATAAAGTAGGGACAAAGCAAGATATTAGCTGATACTTAAATTATTATTGAATTAATTTATCGATAAGTCCTAAGACTCAACGATACATGGAGTGCCCATCTCTAACATTCGAATCACAGCGATTAACAGACACAGCGATTAACTGGCAGGCGTATTGTGTATTTTGTTCGATTCGACGTACATTACGCGTATAATTTATACGCGCAATGTTTTTGTATACGAGCGTTGAATGCGGACAGCAATGGATATTTATCATAACGAAAAAATATACAACTTGTGATCGTAATTATTGAACATAGTAAAAGTAAAACAATAATTTATAATCTCAAAAAAATACTTTCTACTGATTTTTTGTACTTACTGATCATACGAAATATTTCCTTTTTTCATATTTGATTCACTACTTTTGTTTTTACAATTTTTCACAGCATAATAAGGCATATATGTGACGTTTTATCTATTTTTTTACGTCCTGAACGCATGGCAGGAACGCTCGTTGCGTAATGAGAGCGAGTTTCGAAAAGCATGCAATATAGTGCAGGGTTTTGGCACGCTTGCCACGCCTATTCGCCGTTCTATCTTGATTTATTTCTGTGCTATTACCCATGTAAAATATAATATAACCTTACGTATAATATTTTAAAGTTGAAGAGTCTCTTTGTTTGAATGCGCTAAACTCGAGAACCACAATTTCGAATTATTATTTTTTATTTTTGTTGGATAGTTTATTTATCGAGGAAGGTTTAATACTATCTATCTACTATATATCATCACTCTATGATCAATAGGAACGGAGCACTAATGTTTTTAGTAGAAAAAGTCTTACACTAAATTCAAGTTGATGTTGATTGTTGTTTTAATAGATTTTTTCTGCTCTCTTCCCTACCAATATCTATTAAGTATAAAAGAATGGAAGCAAAATAGGTTGGTGCCTCTCGGGACGTAATTCGATACACTCATTACATGTTCAACTGGTGTATAAATTGTATGGGGTGCTCACTGCGCAGTCTGACCTCCTCACCCGAGAATAGAAGGGATTGATTCCATTAGATGTCTATTTTCTTTGTTTGTTGGCAAATCTGTTAGTGCGCTTCTTGTAATTGTGACTGCGAGATTTTGTTGCCTTAATGGTGTCGGGAATTATAATAATGAATGTTAGTTATTAATAATAATATATGTTCATATAAATAATTTATGTTCATTTAGTAAGTGAATTAGATTGTATTTTCAACATAAAAAGTTATTGAACAAGGTATTGGTACTTTTATATTGACCGTTAATGAATATATTACCAACACCATCAGAATGCAGAACATGATTTTTTCACATTGCCACGTTAAATTGAAATTCTGATGTTGGTAGCGACACATGTTCTTCATAATTGTTGTAGTTTTTGTTTTTTGTACCTGATTTTATTCATTAGCCAATTTATATTAAGTAGGTATAATATATGTTTATAAAAGAGAATAGGTTTGACTATTACATCTATATTGCAGTGTTAATATAACTTACATAAAAATGAAAAATACTAGCAAAAAGAAATATTAAATATAATAAAATGTATTAAACATTTAACATGAATTCGTTCAATATTTATACAAACTATAACATGTGTGTAAATTAATAACGGGCCACAAAACGGCTATTGAAAACGCAAAGATGCGGCTACCGCTGTTATCTCAGTAATTGCGGCACCCTGAAGGGCGGAGTCCCCAGGGAACCGCTAATGGCGTGCACAAATAGAGCCCCGATGCGGTCGCAGCGCCAAGTATGTGATTTTTTATATCCATGGGCGGGTTTCACTGCTAATTTGATGTTTTGTTGACGTACAATAATTTAGTTTTTTATGTTTTGATGATATGTGATATTGTATTTTTTCAACTCTGTGGATAGATATAAAAAAGTGCAAAAAACCTATCTTCTTAACTTAAATAAATAATTGAATGATCAACTGATGACGTTAATAAAAACGAAAGGAAGAAAAAGAGAGGGGTAGGTATGACTAAGTTTTTATGATCTAGTATACCTGTAATAATCTGTATATAGGTTCATTAACTTTACTTACTTTCTCAATATTAAATTCTAAAGACTTTTTCAACCAGCGTACGGTATTCAATTATTTATTGCCTTAGTTTTCGGGCTTTTTTTGCGTTGAATTGGTGGATATTTGTCAGAGCTCGTGGTATTTATCTATTCAATTAAAAGGTAGTCTGTATCTTCGGGTAATCATTTTTCAACCTTAAGAACCGCATAATTATACCGAAGTACCTAAATCTAAATACACAAGTCCTCACTCTCGGACATACCCTCCTCCTATCAATTTCCAAAATGTATCCATACTAATAATAAAAATATGCATTAACATGATTGCAATCTTAATACCGTGCGGTTTCCTATTCAATTCACAATATAAGCTATTCATACGTTTCATATTTTCTCTATTGTTATTTTGGCGGGAACGGTCACACACGTGCCGCCATTGTGCACAACGATTAGTATTGCCAATTGATTAAAAGTATTTTGTGGGTGCATATATATATATATATTTAAGTTGAAATTTTGCTAATATATCCAGCTTGTTTATGGTGGTATCACGGTGAATATTATTATTATTTTATTGAATATATTTTTTAGGGTTGAAATATAGTCATTCAGTTAATAGCATATTATTTTCTCGGTGAACCGTTAAAAGACTAAATGCAGGTTATTGTAGTTAGTCAATAAATCTTTACAGTTGTACCTGTTGTACCTATTGTGGCTAATATGTACTGCTGCCTGATGCTGGGTTCTCCAATATAGTTTTGATTGCCTCCACTTCACCACCCAATTAGGGTAACTATCTATCTATCTAAACAAGTACTTAGATTGTTGCAGTATAGCCAGAATATACTACTGGACGTCTTTATATTATATTTTCTATATTCCTATTCGTGTATTATAAATTCAATGTGTAGATATATTGTTCATACTTACACTTACTTACAAGTCCTATATACATACTTTTTTTAAAATTTCAGAATATAGGCGAAATAGAGATCCTAGAAAACAAATAAGACTTTAGTGAGGCTACTTTATAAGTATAAAAAATATAGAGTGACTCTCGCTGCCCGCGACAAAAACAAGGTTGTGAGGATGGAAGTTTGATTGAAAGAGAGTGTCGATGTAAAAGTAAGAAAGGCTCCGATGGTTTGGACATTTAGAAAGAATGGATGATGCAAGATTGACTAAGCAGACATACAGCGCAAAAGCGGATGGATGTAGGAGTCGATAATGGCCAAGACGCACATTTGATGTTTGGAGCCTCAAAAATCGACGCGCGTGCATAAAAAGAGTTATGAAAGCCAAAGCGTGTAAGAATCGTGCCTTATAGCGCTCTGTACTCTCTGCCTACCCCGTAGCGGATTTGGCGTGAAGTTATGTGTGAATGTATAAAAATATATATAAAAGTCGTTGAAATAATTCAAAAGGAAATTAGACAAACTAATAAAATTAAACATATTTGTTTCGAATGTTGCCATAGTTAGGTACTTAGGTATAGAAGTTGGGTAAAATTTCCCAACTTTACCGGAGAACCATATTAGGTAGCTACATGATATAACTTCAGTTCACAGAAGTTATTATAATCTATCGATGTTATTATTATAGCTATGAAATTCAGTCGTGTAAACAAACTGGCTGTGCCGCACTCGGCGTGAATCAATAGTTGAGTGCGAGCGAGAAGACAAACCAGTTTATATGAGATAGAAAAAGATAGAGCCAGTGGGGTGTTGTAAGGCGTGGTTATGAATTCGAAAGTGCCGTAACGGGAGTGAGGGAGACGATTGTACATATTTTGTTTCGTTGAAATGTATCGTGTGGATGAAATAAAATATTTTATTTTGTTGTAAATAACATTTAATTGTTTTTTTACGATACTCCATAATTAAAGTTCATTTTTTTTATAGTTTGCAATTGTGTGTTAGTTAGTACTTCAATATTGCTATACTATATTTGAAAAGACAACTAATTTAGTGTTAAGTCTTTTAAAAAGGATCCCTTGCTTGAACATGAAAATCTAATTTTATAGCTTTTATACAGATGACTGAGTAAAATCTTTAATTATTTGCGCATTCTCTATTGTTTCGTTATTTTAGATTGAGATATATTTACTAACTGAAAACCTAGAGAAGTTTCTTTGGTTTAAATTTATAAGTTATTGCTGATCTAGACTAAAGTTCAGAATATATGTAGGAAAAGGTCTTGTATTGGTTCTACCTTACTGCCAAGCTTTCTAGCTTAAGCTGGATTCCAAACCTGACCAAGTGATCTAAAAATTTGAAATGAGCATAATAACAATCATAAGCATACCTTACTATATTAATGTATTTAATGATTTATCTATAGTTATAAAACCAAAATAACTAAAACTGCGAATAAATATAGAATTTAACGGCATTCTTTATAGTTAATAACTGTCCCTACTTCTCAAAGTTGGTTGAAATGCATTTTGTAATAATTGAAACGAATCAAAAAATTAATAATATTTTAGATTGGCAACACTATTCAGGTGTGCCAACCTACGCTTTTTAATTAATGCGTTTACGACGTGACTTATAAAATGGAACATCACAAAAGTGCGTTTATAGAGCAAGTTTCATGAATGTGTACGTGATATCAACAAATAAATTCTGTATATTGTGTTCGAAAAATAAAAGATATGGTATTTTAATTTGACAACGTGTGTGGTGGCGTGGGATGATATGTGAATCAATAAAATAATAGGTATAATAAAATACATAGGTACTTCTCAGTTTAATCAAATTTATGAGAGCTCAATTCTCTAGTCATCATCATTTGCCTTTTGAGGTCCACTGCTGGACAGGCCTCCCCCATAGAGCGCTACAACTGCCGATCAGTTCACTCATGGGGAGTTTTTGCCATAATCGCCACGCTTGGCAGGCGGGTTGGCGATCGCAGTAGGCTGTATTTTGTTGAGAGAGAATGCTGCTGCCCATTCTTCCAGCCTTTTCCCTTAGTCGCTTTTTACGACACCCACGGGAAAAGATGGGGTGGCGGTATTCTAAGCCGGCGCCATGTAATCCGTCTAACATTTTTTCATGCGATATATCGAAAGTTATTTAATACTTAAAAGACACTGCTCGAGGTAAAATCCATACAGAAATATTAAGGTATCTTTATCGTTCAGATACTGGTTTTAAAAAAAAATTAATAGATACCTATGAACAAGCCTATGTGATTACAAACCGTACAACATTTCAAATTTGGAAAACGATTACAAACTTTTTTTTTAATAAAAAGAAAAATCTTTCACCAAATTAAAATTTAGAATAGATACTCGTCAATTTTAAATTGTTAAAATGTGTTCAAGTTTGGAAAACATTGAGTACATTGGTGCCTACAAACTTACCTATTTTACATACTGAGCTGTCAGCAGCTATTCATTGGCCGTTATAGGGAACTCTCTCATCTCATATAATCGTAAAACCGCCGTATTTTTATTATCATTATTATTGTAAATATGTAGAACGGGTGCTGAGTGATTTTTTTAAATAGGGTCTCTCCACCCCTAGGGGTGAATATAGCGCTGTCATTGTCTAGCCAGTTATAAAAATATATAGACATTATATGCCTGTAACATCTGCCTGCCGTAAAAAATCGTCAATTGTTTGTTGCAGTCAAAATGGCGGACCATATTATTGTTTATATTTTTTTTTATGTTGGTATTATGTGTAACGTATTGTTCTTTGCAGTATTATACCAGGTATTTGATAAAGAACTATACATAGAGATTTTTATGTTATTTCCTTATGTCGTTGCCTGAAAACCTCATTTAGTACCTAGGTAGTAGATCTATGGTGATGGTGATCAAAATAAACAGATATTATATTACATTAATCAGAAATTTTAATAGGTATGTTAATACTTATTTGTAAAATACACCTTTAAATTTAGGAAGTATTTTAGAAAACTAATTTTTAGGAAATTCCTTAAACCTTATCTACGTAATATAAAATTGTACCTATTACCATAATATCATTAAATTGATCAGCTTATTTAAAATCTTTATTAACTAAACAAATACGGATTGGAGTCACATTTATATGTTCATATGAAGAAATCGATAACTAATTAAAATTGCACCCAATGTAAGGTTCCGCCATTTGGTACGTAAAATTCGGTGAATTGGAGCGTGACAGTCGCTGCCTAGACGGGTAGAATAGGCTTGCTTTGAAAAAAAGTTCACATACATTCTCATTTCAACAGACGTTCAGTAGGTAATTTATATCTAACGTTTTAAAGTAGGCAAGCAATTATAGCCCCAATAACGAATCTAGTTATCAATATAGTAAGAATAACTTAAGATAAGTTGATTTCAAAGAAAGTAAATACATATTACAAATCACAATTACCAGTATATTAGCAGTCTCGGTAGTCCAGTGGTCGAGCACCCCGTTTCTGAATCCACAGATTGCCATACCGGGCACAAAGGTTGTCAGTCATCGATATTTATCACACATAACTTCCGAAAACAATTTCGAAAAGTCATTGGTGTGAGCCAGTGTCTGGAATCGAACCCCGGACCTCTGGATCAGAGGCCGTGCGCTCGCCCACTGCGCCACCGAGACTCCTACGGTATTATTCATAATATGCTTAAAATTTTAGCAATAAATGCATCCTTTCATCATTTTGTAGTCCGCTCAACTCTTTCCAGAACAGCTCGGGTTAACGCGACGCCTTGATTGCCTTCGAATTTCGATTTATTTTCCTCCTTCAAAATTACTCGATAGCATGGAGTTAAAGGCTTTTTATCTGATTTATTATGTAATAAATAGATATGGCAATGGGTTCGCCACCTATTCCATTTGGGACGTGAACATAACGGCTAGACGAGGCTTAACAGCCGCTGCCTACACCTTCGGGTAACAAAAGGCGTGAAGTTATGTTATGTTATGTTAAATAGATATCGTTTTGCGGTTTCAACCTCAATAATAAAACAAGTTATATTTACTTTAATGAAATATTCAGGAAGGTAAAATACACATACCTAGGTACCTACCAAAATACGGCAATATTATTAAAATATACTGGTCACATTGAAAATAGTAAAATTAGGTACCTACTTAATTTTGATATATTTATTTGTTAAAAAATAATTAAAAATATTCAACAACAAAATTAGATGACTTAGTTAAAGTATTTCGTTTTGTATATTGTATGAATTAGATAAATTATTTGCGTTATTTATCGCTTTTTAGTTAGGTACGTAAGTAGGTACTTTTTTGTCGATTGTTCTTGAAATCGGTTTGACTTTTTTTTAAAGTACATAATTTTATTTCTACATTTTTAGTTGTATTTATAAGTTGTGAAAGTAAATACATGCTCGTTTATTTACTGCTAAACTGCTAAATAGTTTCCATCGACTAATTGAATTACATTCTCCCAACTCCTGACCGTTAAGGAGTTCTGTAGCCTTATCATCAGCACAGCAGCATGAGGTGTTGATTCTCAAGCATACGTCCCAAGCAATAACTTAGCCCTCTGTTTCTCTCTGGTCGAGAGAAACATACTTAGTAGCAGTTTTGTCGCCTAACTCCTAGCCGTTAAGGAGTTCTGTGAGCTGCATCATCAGCGCAGCAGCATCAGATTTTGACAACGTAAAATATAAGTATACCTAACACATGACTATTACGTAACAAAAACACTATACAAGCATAAATTTTTCGGTGGTCGCCTTCGATTTCTCCTGGATCACATCATCAGACGTTGACTTGATGACAATGGGACCGCCTGGGGAGCATACTCCACCGAATAAAAAAAGAATTTTGGAAATCGGTCCAGGAGTCTTTGAGTAATCGATGAATAAAAAAAGATCCCGATGAATTGAGAAGCTCCTCCTCTTTTTCAAGTCGGTTAAAAATTATACCTACCTACGACGATACACATATTAGGTATTATTTAATTACACAACTTCACGCCTTTTGTTATCTTGCTTCTCGCCGTTATGTTTACGTCCCAAACTGGAATAGGTGGCGAACCTATCGCCATACCGGGCACAAAGTTTTCAGTCATCGATATTAATCTCACTTAACTTCCGAAAACAATTTCGTAAAGTCATTGGTGTGAGCCAGTGTCAGGTGTTCTTACAATATGCAGATTATTTCCAATTCCCGAATATGGGCATGAATGTACAAGCCCTTGTACAAATTAAAAAAAGGGTCGAATTAGTTTTAACTATTTTTAAAGAAGTGTAATGAACAGACAAGTTACTTACATATCTAATTGATGTAAGTTGCTAAACGTTTTTACGATAAACTGCTGTCATTATTACAAGAATTGCTTAATACCTTCACTGCGACATTTATTGATATATATAGATAACTACCTATATTTATCTATACACCTGTTTGTTAATGGCCCTAATAGACCAAGAAATCGCGAAACCAGGTCACACAGGCCAACAGAATATATACAGTTTTATGGAAGTTACCACTTACCACCACAACTTAGAGCAGACTTCACCAGTCCAAGAAATAAATACTTATATTTTATTACATATCTATATTCATATTTTGCGATAATTATGCTACATGTGTCGTTATATAATTTCCTATAGGTAAGTACGTTTAGCTAAGACCAACCACAAATTCGATTGGAGTAGCAGAAGCTAATACTACTCTTAGGGACTCTTTTTTATGGGATAGGAGAACCAGCGAGCAAGTGGGTCACCTGATGGCAAGTAGCTCACCGTCTATGAATACCGTGGTGCGTTGCCGTCCTTTAAGGGAGTAGGGGGGGGGGGGGGGGGGGATCGGGCTTCCGGATACCTCTCACACCGAACAAAATACGGCACGAGCCACTTCACATCGATATTCCGAGAGGTCGTGGTATTTCACCGGTCGAGCCGGCCCATTCATGCAGCGAACTGCAAGACGCTACCACTGTTACTCTACTCCTGAAAATTTCGATGCTTTCTTTCGAGATCCTATTCTAGGTGAACATTACTGTATGTCACAGAATACAGCCTCCGGATGTCCTCACAATTATAATAATGGCATTATCATAAATACAGGCAACTTTGTAAAACATTCCATCATCACCCATCAATCGCAAACACGAATAAGTTGTGGCGCCACTCTACCACTATCCGGGAGATCATATAATAGTCTGTACAGTATTATCACCTATGCCTAAAATAAAAAAAATAGCGTCGGAAACCGTTAAAAAATACTACCAACATCAGAATTCTATATTCAAAAGCAAATTATATAACTAACCTTGTATATTGATAACTACGACTCGTTTGTGATGTGTTTTCTTTACAAACGTGTTTTTGAAAGTGCACATACAAAGACATTCGGTCATTTTGATATGAAATATATTTATATTCAATGGTGTAGCACGGTAGCAGTAAACAAAACTTAATGCTGAGTCACCTCGCTGGCTGCTGACTACCAATTAGGCAAGCGTGAGGGTTGGTTTAGTAACGCATAATGTATGGTGATGTGTGATTGCGTTTTTGATGCACCGCCATTGTATGTTACCTTGTAATTTATTGATGACTTTTGTAACTCCACGCCATTAATAGACGAAGGTGTGGGCAGCAGTGACTGCGCTAAACCACTAAGATATCACTTATTAAAAAAAAACTGTATAACTAAGCTATACATGATTACAAAACGACTTTATTAATAAGAAACAATTCATTTTTAATAATCTCCCTTAAATTGTTTAAATCTCTACTTTATCTCTATATTTTGCTAAAAGATTTAGGATTAGGACAAACATCCCAAGAAATAATGTACCTACTAGGTTAGTAACTAAAATAAAACTAAAGTTTGTCCGTGTATTTGTAAATTAAAGGCAATAAATAACATTAAAATTATTTTTATATAAGTAACGTAGATTTGATTACGACGGTCATTCTTGCCCAACATGGGTAAGCAATATTTAATTCATTAGCTTTAAAGCTTGACGCACACATCAAGATATCTTTTGGACATTATTTTTTCTTATCTTTATCTTTTGGACATTCAATTTAGTTACAACTACTATATAGTAGTTGTAACTAAATTGAATAATGTCCAAACATTATTTTAATATATTATTCATACGTAACTTCCGTATCCGTATTCATTAAAGAAAAAACACATTAATATATTTATTTGTATCTAAGCCGTAAATTTTGTACTTTCCATTTGTATGTTTTTTGACGGAAGGAAATGCTTGTACTTACCCCTTAAATAGTTCTACGTATATAAATTATTACATTTAGAGGATTTTAACCGTCAGTAAAACAGCAGACTAAATTTTCAGCAATTGAAAATTGCCAGTCCCAATTCTGGCTATATTTCTGCTAACAACGACTGTGATTTCTTGTAACGCCAAATCTTCTCATAGAACACTTTTACTTTACTGAAATTGTATGCAGATTGATAAAAAATTATCAAACCTACAAGCGAATTTTCATTGATAGGTAATAAAATCGACAGTACACTATTTATAGTAAGTACATCAACGATTTAAATCTCACGTTCAAGAAATATACAGATAAACAACATCTCATGATTACAACTAGATACTAACAAGCGTAGTATATCCGATACCGGATTACAATCACGACTATTACCAAGTACGAATAATATTAGGATTATCTAAATTTAACACAAAGATTGATGGAATAATCGTGACAGTCAAGTTCAAATATATCTAAATATATATATAATTAATTGTATCCAATATATCTGGCGCCATATCTCATTGACACAGATGCTGGACTGTTTGGACTGTGTATGGACTATTTACTAGTAAACTCTATCAAATCATACTGCTTCATAACATAACATAACTTCACGCCTTTTTCTACCCGAAGGTGTAGGCACCGGCTGTTAAGCCGCGTCTCGCCGTTATGTTAACTTCTCAAATGGAATAGGTGGCGAACCTATTGCCAGACCGGGCACAAAGTTTTTTAGTCATCGATATTTATCACACATAACTTTAAAATTAATTTCGAAAAGTCATTGGTGTGTGCCAAGATTTGAACCCGTGACCTCTGGATTCAGAAACCGTGTGCTCAAACACTGAACCACCGAGACTGCTTCATCATCGTAAAAAGTTTCTGGTGTGCTATTTCAATTTTTACGGTTATTTCCATTCCATTAGGGTTTTGGTTAAGTTTAATCATCGCTGATGTGTTGATGATATACATACATACATAACTTCACGCCAAATCCCTTGCGGGGTAGGCAGAGAGAACGGAGTGCCACAAGGCACGATTCTTACATACCACATACCACACTCGCTTCATTGACTTTCATAAAATATAGGTGATGATATAACTACTTAATTTTTATTTTCTTTTAAACTTTGGGACAGATTTAAAAAAAAAAGAAACGTAAGAACATTACCCAGGTCAAATACTTTTACGAAGAACTAGATTTTCCAAAGCAAAACGTTGAAAATATATTCTAACTAACTCAATTAAAATGCAATAAAATCATTAAGATGTACTTACTTATACGATTTCGGCAAAAAACAAAACAAAATTACCATCTGTCGACAGTTATCAAAAAATATGTAGTATATTTTTTGTAACTTCACGCTTTTTTCTGCCCGAAGGTGTATGTAGACTATAGCGCTTAGCTCGGTCATGAGAATCGGTTGCCGTGTAAATTTATCACACACTATAAATTAAGAATTGCGAAAATTCATTGGTGTGAACCAGTATTCGAAGTCGAGACCTCTCGACTTTAAGCCCAATTGGGAACTAGCTACCAAGATACCTACCTAGCGTATTTTTAATTAAGTATGTTACTTTTACTCGTGGCGTCTTTCATATTTACAAAACAAACGTAATTATATTAAAAAAAACGTTAGAATATAAAGAAATTTGCATAGCTAAGTATATTTCCTCAGACATATGTGAAAATATTCAAATTATAATTAATATACTTAAATGAATATGTACCTACTATCCTACCTACTATGAATATATAACATTTTGCGGTACGAGTATGAATAAAATTAATTTGAATAAAAAAGGTAACGCTCTGGCAAATTAAATGACTTTGTCTTGTCTAATAATAATAATTTTCTTAACAAAGAAAAGCACTTTTTTGTAATCGTGTATTTATCATAAGTTTACTATATTCTAATCTGTTTACGGACCGTCACTAGGCTGCGTGTGTCTTGTTACCTTTGCCTAAACTTTCAAGTAGAAACAAAACACTAACAAAAAATTGTTGGCGGGAACTGTAAAAAATTCAGTGTTACGAAAAAAAATATGAAGTTCATTTATAAAAAACAATGTATAATAATATTAGAACTATGAGATATATTTAATTTTTCGGTAACGTAAATGGTAAAGGTATACGAAAAAAATAATTTGGTTAGTAAGCTCAATCGCTAGATGACTTTGAACGTCTTTTTGTGTGATTTAGTAGACACCTAATCCAATCCATTTTTTTGTAATACAACCATCACTACTGATTCCTCAGTCTAAGGTCGCGTTAGCTCTGTGAAGATCACATCTGCCACATGGTTATTTAATGATTCTTCTATCAAGTGTTAGCTACGTACGTATTGTCTCGACAGTAAATAAATTAGCTCAACCGCCATTATTACTTGATTGAAAACTTGGAGGAAAATCACATGTTACATATGTTTCACATGAAAGACTATTTTGACATCCTGACCAATGAGTAGGTACCTAGCCTTTGTAAAAGTACCAGTTCTATTACCAGCAGTATAAAACACTTTTGAATCGTGATGATCGTCACGGCTTCTGATCCAGAGGTCCGGGGTTCGATTCCAGATACTGGCTCACACCAATGACTTTTCGAAAGTTATATGTGATAAATACCGATGATTGACAAACTTTGTGCCCGGTATGGCAATAGGTTCGCCACCTATTCCATTTGGGACGTAAACATAACGGCGAGACGAGGCTTAACAGCCGCTGCCTACACCTTCGGGTAACAAAAGGCGTGAAGTTATGTTAATCGTGATGCAAGCTTTTGCAAATCGAGCTATGACAAACAAAAATTATGTAGGTACAGAATATTTTTAAAATATCTATAAAAGGAAACGAATCTTTTATAATAAAACCATGACATGACATGATCATCATCATGACAAATCATGACACGACTCATGCTACAAAACGTGAAATAAGAGAAAATAAGTAGGCTTGTGCACCATCCATTGCGCATCCGACCTGGACTCGGCCCAGCACACGCTGGAGGTCTGCCCGGACTGGGCGGCCGAGCGCCGTGTCCTGGTCGAGGGGATCGGGCGAGACTTGTCCCCGCCGGCGTTGGTCGCGCCAATGCTGGCGGGCGAGGAGGAGTGGAGGGCTGTGGTCTCCTTCTGCGAAGCTGTGATGCTCCAGAAGGAGGCCGCCGAGCGGGGTCGGAAGAGAGCCGATCCCGCTCGAAGGCTGGCTGCGAGGGCGCACACCCCGCGGGTGCGCCCGGGTCGCGGCCCGGGGTGGATGACCCCCCGGTGCGGCCGGGGAGGGTCGTCGGGGGCGCCGCCGGCCGCGCGCCTCTCTACAGCGCGCGGTCGGACCCGTCTCGCCCGGGGGAGCCTCACCGAGGCTCCCCGAGGATAAGCACCCTCTCGTGACAGAGGGGGTGCGACGGCGGGGTGGACCAGAGGGCAGACGCACTGTCCTGGGCCACCCCAACGCCGGAGGAAGGCCGCCGCGAGGTTTTAGTGGGTAACCCTAGGATCGGATTGCAGTGTACTGTTTTGGGAGTCCCACACTTCCCCTTGCCGTTCTCAGGCGGGGGGTGTGCATAAAGGATTTCCTCGCGTAAAAAAAAGGCCTGTGCACCAGTTTTGAAATTCAAGTCAAAGTCAAAGAAGCTTTTCATAGGTTCTTTACACTTAAAAATTGGCAACAAATACAAAGAATAAATTGATTGTTTAAGGTTTAAGGAAAGTAACTCCGTGGAACAAGAAAACACGGACGTAATCACAACGAGCGGCTCGATTCCGAGTGTAGGTGCTATCACGAGAAGAACCGGGCTAGAAAATGTGCTAAATAATGTTTTCAAACCATTTATTCTCGTAGAACAAAAAAGAGAAGATAGCGTTCAAGCAATTCCACAAGCAAATAATCCATTTACTTAACACAAAAATAATACTATTAATAATAAATATACGTTTAAGACAAAATAAAAATACTATAGTTGAATGTCTGTCGTTCAATCATGATAACTGTTATCGTCGAGATAGTTCGTTATCATGTTTTTTTAACAATTTCCAGTTATTACGTATCCGTTTTTGTGCTGTGATTAGTTTTGAAGGTAGGCAGATCTATTCGATAAAAACGTTGTGTATCTACTAGTAAGGCTACTGAAGATTTTGAGGTCACTGATAGTTTTGCTAAGTTTTTGATTAAATTTACATGAGTTCAACTTTGTTAAATTGATTGAGCTTAAGGTCTGAGGAACTGGCTCAGTGGGTTAACATGGAAGAGGTTTACGTGCAGCAGATGCTGAGAATTTTAATTTAGGAGGTTTAAGAAGTAGGCAGAGGTACACTGTCTGTTTTCGCATTGCTAAAGATTATGGACAGCTGTAACCACTAGCCTTCTGATGAAGTTGCGAAGTGAGTTTGCGAACAAAAACATACCTATGACTTATACACTAGAACTAAGAGTACTAATTTAGAATAAATGAGAGTTTAGCTATCACAGAACTACCTACGCAACTAATGGGCATGAAATTTAGCACACATATTTAGACGTATAACATGACTTCACGCCTTTTTCTACCCGAAGGCCGAATCCGTTATGTTTACATCCCAAATGGAATAGGTGGCGAACCTATTGCCTTACTGGGCACCAAGCTTTTAGTCATCGATATTTATCTCACATAACTTTCGAAATTAATTCATTTCGAAAAGTCATTGGTGTGTGCCAGGACCTGCGGAATCAGAAACCGTGTTCTCGACCACAAGACCACCGAGACTAGACTAGACGTATAGGTAGAATATTTTTTAGAGGAATACTGAAGAAGAATAATATTCACTGTTCTTTAGTCGTCGAGACAAATCAACGGCAGTTAACAAGCACTTAACAATATAATAAACACTATTTCTTATCTCAAAATGGTACATACATATCTATAATCTATATATGTATATATATTTCAAATACCTGTTTTCTTAATGCTTAAATGTTACTTACTACTTTAATTATTTTGTAATTTAATTTAAATTTATAATGAGTAAACTTGCGCTACCTACCAGACAAGTTAACTTGACGAGTGGATACCCATTATACTTACAAAAATAATATTTATTTCACCTGTCCGAATCGAACTTAACTACTACACTTAACTATGTTAAATTAAGTTTCGTATGTAGATAAGGTTTTCTATTTAAATTTAATTACTATTTTTAAATAAATTAATGTGTTTATATAAGATTGGTGGCAACAGGGAGTCCATAAGCGCTGGTAGCTGTACCTATGTGTTGCAAAAGTTCAAGAAAATGTGAAGTTGAAAACTGGGGCTCTGTATTAAAAGGTTCGAATTCAAAATTGTTTAAAGGTCAAAATTGTGTTTAATAAATATGATATTGAAGTTAAGTTTTCTTTTTTTTTTGTTACTTTGATTCATTTATGTATCACTAGCTGACCCGGCGAACTTTGTTCCGCATCAAAAGTAATAAATGAGTAAATTTTGGATATCATAAGGTTCAATTTGTACTATTTATCGACTTTGACTGCTGTCCCGCTATGTTAATACTGAAATATCTTCGAAAATGTTCGTTTAAATTGCATGCTGTAAAGGGCCAGGATCATCTATAATAATCAAAAGTAATAAATGAGTAAATTTTGGATATCATAAGGTTCAATTTGTACTATTTATCGGCTTTAAGTGCTGTCCCGCTATGTTAATACTGCAATATCTTCGAAAATATTCGTTTAAATTGCATGCTGTAAAGGGCCAGGATCATCTATATACATACATACATACATACATACATAAGCTCACGCCTGTATCCCATGGGGGTAGGCAGAGACTTTGGCTTTCCACAAGCTACGATCCTGACACACATCTTTCGCCTCATCCACAGTCATACATCTCGTCATGCATTTACGTCGGTTTCGGGTGCTACGCATTTTGCCTTTTTTAAACAGACCACTTATTTGGTCGTGGTAGCTCCGTCTTGGTCTCCCGATCCCGACCCTGCCACTCACATTCGCTTCGTATACTCTTTTAGTCATTCGGCTTTCATCCATTCTTGCAATATCATTCATCATCATATTACATGCACATCTATATTACATGCACAATCTATCTAAGACACTTAATTGGATTAAAATTAATGCTATAATGTTTAAAGTCGCTTCGTAAGTAAGCCCTTATTTCTCGTAAAAAGTAAAAAAATAAAAATGGTCATTGTGGGTTATCCCTAAGAGATTGACATATGCCCTCGCGGACTGTTTGGTAGATCTTTTGAAGCTGTTTAATAATGTAGAACATTATTTTGATCTGTTACTTAGGGTTCAGCCAGCGTTTTACTCCTTAGTTGTTAGCTGATTTACTCCTTATTACATCATCTAACTGTCAATAAAAGTTCCATCAATATCAGAACAACCTTAACACATATTAGCCGGAACGAACAGACAGTCACACAAAAATTTAAAACAATATTATTATGATTTTGGTAGGATACTTATATAATGAATATACATTCATTTAAGCGTGTAGTATAAAACGGTTATTTCAATATTACAAACAGACACTCCAATTTTATTAATATGTACAGATGGACCAGATAGAACGTCTCGGTGGCCCAGTGATCGAGCACCTTGCTTCAGAATCCAGGAGTCGCGAAATCCAATGACTTTTCGAAATTAATTTCAAAAGTTAAGTGTGATAAATATAGATGACTGAAAACTTTGTGTCCGGTATGCCAATAGGTTGGCCACCTATTCCATTTGGAACGCATAAATTACAGGCTTACAGCCATTGCCTACACCTTCGGGTAGAAAAAGGCGTGAAGTTATGTTATGTACAGATTTTACCAAAAAATAAATATACCAATATAAAATCGTCAAAGAAGTTTAGTATCAAAGATACTAGATAAGTCTGCAATAATATATACAAGTTCGACGAGCGGCACTTTTAATGTCACCACGTCAGCAAGCAGACAAGACAAGAAGCGTATAGAACTGGGTCAAAATGGGGCGAAGCGACCAGGCCGCGGCGCTGCACCTGCTGTTCATTGGAGACTCCGGCTGCGTCCGCAAATGTTGCATTCTAACAAATCGAAAGTGTTTTTTTTTAA
Organism: Euproctis similis; assembly: GCA_905147225.2. Lineage (NCBI taxonomy): Eukaryota > Metazoa > Arthropoda > Insecta > Lepidoptera > Erebidae > Euproctis > Euproctis similis. The sequence goes on along the minus strand of LR990105.1, from coordinate 2,533,795 downwards.
TATATGCAATATTTATTTGAATTATTGACCGAGTTTCTAATGAACACGTAACTAAACATATTTTACATGTACCTACTGGGTATTAAAAAATTGACTTGTCTGTTAAACGTTCCAGCTATACGAATTACTTAAATTAAATTATTTTTATATATATTTTATATGTATGTTAAATGTTATCTGACTATATTTATTTATGTTGTGTCTAATTTAAGACAGTATAGTCTCGGTGGTCCAGTGGTCGAGCACACGGCTTCTGATCCAGAGGTCCGGGTTCGAATCCTGACGCTGGACCAATGACTTTTAAATCGATGGCTGAAAACTTTGTGCCCGGTATGGCAATAGGTTCGCTACCTATTCCATTTGGGACGTAAACATAACGGTGAGACGAGGCTTAACAGCCGCTGCCTACACCTTTGGGTAACAAAAGGCGTGAAGTTATGTTATGTTGTTGTTAATTTAAGACCTTGGTGAAGTTATTTAGACGAGTGAAAGTAAGTCTGTCAGTTTTGTCTGACTGTCGCCAGTGTACGATGAAATAGTCCAATTGGTTTCTGAAAAGTATCTAAGATATAATTATTGAGAATGGTTTTTATTAGAGAAATATTTTTTATGGGATATGGAGCAAAGGAGTAAAGGGGTCATCTGATGGTAAGTTGCAACACGGATAGTTTTACAGTTGCGTTGCCCGCTTTTAAAGGTGTGGGTTATGATGGGTGGTAGAATGGGGGTAGGTCTCCAGATACCTCTCTCACCTAACGAAACGCGACATATTCTACTTTACGTCGATATTCTGAGAGGTCGTGGTATTTCACCGATCGAGTCAGCCCATTCATACAGCAAGCTGCGTGGATCTACCATTTATGGATACGAAAAATGGGATAGAAGATCACAGTTTCATATAGACTAGCGGACGAAACCAATAATCAATCTCCAATCTAAGATTGAAGCCAATGTGTATCTGTCTATCGATTCCTCAAACAAAATCAATCCATGGATTGATTATTGTTTGAGGAATCGAATCGAAAGAAAAGAAAAAGAAATCGAATATTAGTAGAAATGTATTGAAATATTGGTTTTATATACATACACATACATACATAACTTCACGCCAAATACCTTGCGGGGTAGGCAAGTAGAACAGCGCCATAAGGCACGATTCTTACACGCCTCACTCGCTTCGTTGACTTTCATAACTCTTTACATGCACGCGTGTCGGTTTTTGAGGCTCCTAACATCACCTTCCTCCAGACCACGTTCTATTTGGTCATGGAATGTGTGTCTTGGCCGTCTTCGACTCCTACATCCATCCGCTTTTGCATTGTATATCTGCTTAGTCAATCTTGCATCATCCATCCTTTCTACATGTCCGAACCATCGGAGCATGCCCTTTCTTACTTTTACACCGACACTCTCTTTCGATTTTATATAGCAAAATCCGGATTGGTATTGATTATTGGTTTCGGCCGTAGATAGGAACTAAACAGACTATCTAATTTTTAAAGTCCAAACGTACGAGTTTTTTTAATTTATTTCTTAGAAATTATCGTAGATTTATCTATAATTATTATATTTATCAGTGCAATAATAATAAATTGAATGTATACACATATCTAGCATAGTATGTAGGTATGTATTGCGTAAAACCATGTCCCAGATAATTATTATCTACAGATACCTATAGGTATATCTAGATATTCTAAATATCTGGTGAAATCCAGTGGTTGAATGTCGCAGTGGTACAATGAGCACCCCGCTTTTGAATCAAGAAGTCGTGGGTGCGAATCCTGGCTCACACCAACGACTATTCGAGATTATTTTCGGAAGTGTGTGTGATAAATATCGATGACTGAAAACTTTGTGCCCGGTATGGCAATAGGTTCGCCGCTTATTCTATTCGGGACATAAACATAACGGCAAGTCGAGGCTTAACAGCCGCTACCTACACCTTTATGTAGAAAAAGTTATGTTATAGTAATGTTATGTACTAAGTATGTACTATTAGTAGATAGATATGAAATTTTGTAAAAACCATCGATTCTTCAATACAGTTGTGTTTTGTACGATGTCCAGGCAGACAGGGTGTTCTGCTTGGACACGCTGCTCTGTACCAGGGTAATAATTAATAATAACATGTTAGACATCCTACAAAAGAAAACTATAACTTTTATAAATATATAGGTACCCATTTAATTAATTTCACCTTTTTAATAACTTCACGCGTTTTTCTACCGGAAGTTGTAAGCAGCGGCTGTTAGACCGTTGCCTACAAGTGGCCGATATACCGGGCATAATATGTTGTCAGTCATTATCACATTATGTGTTATAATGTGATAATAACTTCCGAAAATAATTTCCAGACGTCAATGGTGTGAGTAAGGAATCGATCCCAAGACTTGTCGATTGTTGATTCAGAAGAAAAAATAATGAAATAGTTTTACAATGCCTAATACCAATTCACACAATGTACTTTAATGTTAATAAGTAATATTTAATGTACTTAGTTTGGTCAGAATGCGGTTAGTTTCGTTAAATTTAAGTAACATACAATGTAATTCATTAATATTATTATTAATAATTAAAATGTCGGCTTTTTCATACAAGATCAAAACGTGCTAGATTTCCATATATTTATATATTTACCCAGTGGTTTTTATTATTTATAATATAGGTATCTAAATTTTAAAAAATATAATATGGCAATTGAAGGCCATATGTGACAATTGTGTGACCGTTTCTGCCATTTGCCAATTTCCTTCACACCTCGACCTTGCCAATTTTTCGCAATATATAGAATATATAATTACCTATATCAATTAATATTAAGTATTTTAATTGTTTTGTGGATTTAATGGTCATGTGTGTATTTATGTTTTGTTACTTCTACGATCACGAAATGTAGGTAGATCAGCGGTTGGATTAAATTAAAATTAAAAGAAAATTTGTTTTTCTTTTATTAGTACTTATGGGAGAGACTTCATGACGAAGTCACTCCCAGCAGTGTCATCTTTGACTTGACTTTCACTATTAGGTACATGATGCATGATTAGTTCACATCAGGCAGAATATGTTCAGTCATAGATAATTACTCACACCGAATCTCCCAAACTGATGACCACGAGATAAATCAGTGGGCTATAGAAACTAGTGTCAAATAAAAAAATATTACATACCTACAAACGTCAAACTTGGGGATCGTTAGGTGACCTATCTATATTTTTAATTATTTTATAATAAAAATAAATCACTGTAAGTTATTTAAACTCATTCTTATATTTGTAACAAACAGACACATGTTTTATATTATTTTATTTGCGTATTGAAAACTTCTGCATCAAAGGATTCCCTTTATTCTAATGGTCATAAAAGCGGAGAAGACAAGAGAGAGAGACCCATAACTGCCCACAATACCTACTATTAATATCTTGCGGCATCTCTTACTTCAATAAAAAGAAATTTGCAATATTCTCTTTGAAATTTTTAAATTGCTTGTCTACAATGAATAGGGTAGACGACTAATGGTTATTGCATCCGATAAGAAATAAAAAATAAATTACACCCAATATAACAAAAGTAGACTATTTTGTATGGTCTCCTATTGTACTTGCACTTGGTAAGAGCAAATTTTTTATAATAAAATTTCAAACTATAGGTATATCCACCAAAATTTGGGTAAATTAATGTAAATTTAATGAAGAAGAAACTCTTTTTATAAAAAAGAAATACTAAAAAGAAGAAAATATAATTGAAATTGAACCAATTTACTAAATTACATAATTATGATGATTATAATATAAAAAAGATTTACCGTTATAGATAAACCAGTATACTAAGTGTATGTAGCTAATTTTATGTAAATATAGGTTAGTAATAAAATTATTAATTTAATTAATGTTTAAAGATTAAATTTATATACTTTATTCTGGGCAACTAACAAACTGAAAGTAAAAATTTGAGGCATATTTAGCGACGCCTTCGTGTATGAAATAAAATGCGTGAAGCTAGAAATAAAAGGGTGGAAATTAGTCTCTGTTTCACACTGAGACTATTAACTGGATTGAAGATATTATAAACTAATACACATTATATCGCTGAACGGACCTAAGAATGTGATCACGGGCAAGAAGTAATGCTGTCTACACCCTCGGCTATAAAAGTCACAGGTGAAGTTTAGTAAGTAGAGAAAATAAAGACATTTTACAATCTTTACTTGTACTTATCTAAATCTTGTTGGTCATTAAAATAAATATCATAAAATACTAATTATATATAATTATCGGATCATACCTCTTTATACTCAAAGTCTTTAAAATAGCGTTTAAAATAATAAAATAAAATCTGCATTTAATATACAATTAAAGAAGCCAAATAAGTACATCATAAGTACATATAATCTGTCTATAAAAATATTAAACTGACAAAAAAATCTAAATACCAAAAAAAATATAGTAGCGTTTAATCTGGCAATAATAACAGAATTACGCGTGTAAGTGTTGCCAATAGAAATAAATCGGTACCGTTACAGTTATTTAATTTTTGTGTTGTTTTTTTATCTGTAATTACTTAAATTATCGATAACTGTGTGCGATACCGATATATCGATACCCGTACACTGCAACTGATAACATCGTTCGTGTCAGGATATAGATAAAATATGAATTGATGGATATTTTGGATAATCTAATTACAGAAATATACAATATATTTATCCAATGTTATAATGATTAGCTTCACATGTGATACGTGATTTTTTTATCTTTTTTTTAATAAGTACGATGCGTCCCAACTTTGTTTTTACGAATTTACATTTCGGTACTATTAAAAAATAAAACCATAAAACACAAGCAAAACTTTTGACAACATGGACAGTTCGAAAGGACGACATGTTGTTTCGACCCTACTGAGAGTAGGATAAGGGCAGGAAAATGATAATTCTCAATAATACAGGATTTTATCTCAGTAAGTGACATTACATTTTTAGCAATGGACTATATACCTTATCGCTTAACAGCCAATCAAAAGCAAAACTAATGGCATTTAACCAAAACAGGCAAGCATATAGATAGATCTAAATAAAAAATAAGTTTTTTGTTTTTATTTTATTTGCCTATAGTATCTACATACATACATATCTAATTAATAAAATAATGATATTTATTTTTGCATAGATAATAATTTAAATTATTATCTAAATCACGAACATTGTCGAATCACTCAGTAAGAGCGTGATGATCAGATGAACAGGTTTGTCTCCTTTTTGATATCAAATAATTGGCTTTCTTCCATATTTGGTCAAGAAGAGAATAAATACATTCCATGACCAATAATAATTTATGGTACTCCGTTCTATCTGCCTATCCCGCAAAGGATCGGCGTCAAGTTATGTGTGTAGTTATGTAACAGAATAAATGAAATCCGGCGACCCAGGGATCCTACATTAAATCTTAGACTGGGAACTATTAACTCCACTCTTAGTAGGGTCGTGATAACATGTCATCCTTTCGAACTATCCATGTTGTCAAAAGTTTTGGCTGGTTTTATGACCGGCCTGCCTAATGTCAACCCATCTTGGGAGTGTTTTCGTGCTGCTTTAGTGCTTTAGATAACAACAAATAAAATCTAGGTATAGTAAGGTACTGTAATTTAGGATGATTTTAATTTTAGCTAGGTACAAAATTTTTAATGAAAACAATATTGTTTTCGGATACTGATATTACAGCAGAAGTAGTGGGAACAGTGATACCTGGGCAGAGACGTCGTTAATTCTGAAAGAGAAAATTAGATTCTAAAAAATTGCAAAAATTATGAAAAGTTATCAAATGTTACGGTAAGCAGATGTCTGTGTTTTTTTTTAATTCTGAGTTGTAAATGTTTGGACAATTTGTATAACTAGGCTCCTTTTATTGGGTAAAAAAATTTCTCTGTGAAATTTATAGCTGACCATAGTGTTAAAATGTCTGTAGATGCGAAATAACAAAGAATCTAGAAAACAATAGACAATATTCCGAGATGGTGTTTTATTTAGATTTTATTACTCACTTAAAAAATAAGTAGAGCAAGCCGACGCAACAGTTACTACAAATAAATTATTTTGCAGTATGTATTTATCCTTTGTAGCTACACAGAACAAAATAACATAAAATATTGTTTTATTACGAAACTTAATTTATACAATTGAAATGTCAATGTTGGCAGAAGTTTTATTTTTAGTACAAAGTACCAAAATAATGATTTATCTATGTATCTATATATTGAAAATTCTCATTTTCATTTGTAATTAATAATGATATACAATCTCTCGATAGTCTCGTTTCGTTAGGACACATTTGGGGGCATGAAAGTGTCCCCGGTAGGCTAAGTTCAATAACTCAAGAGCCTTAAGTCAGTATATTATCTCTAAGCTATTGGTTGTATTTTTTTCTGACGCATTTACTAGCTATTTTTCATAAAATTAATAAGTAAAATTTAAAGTGGCATAATCCGATTTGATAACGTGATAATTACACTTAACAATTAGTACAAACAGTCTATAAATACCGACCTACTACATTATTACCATAGACAAAAAATGCAGACGCCATGTTCACGCCGCAAATAATCGTATATTTAATATGCCAAGTTTAATAATTTAACACTGGTATCATCGTTTAAATGCCAATTAAAAAGTAAACATGATAGTCCAAATGAGCATTGCCAAGTGTGCAGTGGCAGAACGGCCCCCAACTTGTCTAATCTCTGATTAGATTCAAAGTGCATCGTCAATTAGCCACTGTTTGCTTGTCTATGTTCTGTTGTGGGGTTGCCAGTTGGCGCGCTAAGCCATGAGGGATAATTATGGGGAGAAATAAAAATGTTAGGAGAAATGTTTGTTTGTTTACTACCAATTAGTAGCGATACGGATCATTAGTTTTCTTTAGTTATAATAATGACTATAGAGTAGAATAGACGTACCTACCTATTATTTTTTTTTAATAGATTGCACTCGACTAAAAGTCGAATTTATTGATTGATAGAACATTTCAGATGGTAGTTATTTGTGTGATGTTTAAAAAAAAGTTACACAGTTTGACAATTGAAATTGTTTGTTTACTAACTACCAATTTTATAACAAAAAATATTGAATCGGCTATATTAGTCTTAGAAGGTTAATGTTCGGTCAGATCAAAATGGAAAGAATATTTAACGGAAATATTTGTTTTGTTTTTGTAACGTTATACCTACTGCCTCAACAATTAAAATTCGACATTTTGTTTTTTGGTTCCACGTAACCAAAAATTGACATTGAAACCGTAACCTCGGAATAAGAAGCGAGATCAATTTGCATTTATTTAAATCAAATAAATCAAATCTCAAATTAATTTATTTTTAATTTTTCATCTTATTAAGGAGTGTTAAAAATTTCAGCTAATAATTCGAATTTTATTGACAACTATTGTACTTAGGTATATTTTTTTTTTTATTTCAATTTCCCAAATATCCCTGCTGTCAAGAACTTCATAATAGATAGGTAGCTATTAATGGTAAAAATATTTTACTCGGGGTCGAAAATACTTGGGCTCACCCTCCTTCGGGGTTGATCATAGTGATGTCGGATAGGCGTGGCTAATAATGTCACGCCCTAAGGGATGATAAATGCGCCCTCTGCAGACAGTAAATGTTCCAAGTGGAATCGTGAAATATAGTAGGTACCTATTTGAGACTATATCTCAGAAACTAAGTATTTTGATTTCATTTTTACAGAAAAAATATGATTATCTGGTCTACAATATGACAATGTTCATTAAATAATAGTTTCTTAGTAGAGACAATATTGAAAAAGTAATTAGGTACGATAAAAGTGTTGGTGGTCCAGTGGTCGAGCACCCCGCTTCTGAATCAATAAGTCGCGGGTTCGAATCCTGGCTCACACCAATGACTTTTCGAAATTATTTTCGGAAGTTATGTGTGATAAATATCGATGACTGGAAACTTTGTGCCCGGTATGGCAATAGGTTCGCCGCCTATTCCATTTGGGACGTAAACATTCAGCGAGACGAGGCTTAACAGCCGCTGCCGCTACACCTTCGGGTAGAAAAAGGCGTGAAGTTATGTTATGTTAGTAGTAGACAGGAGGTACTTATAGTTTTGTCTTAGACACTGATCCTTTGTAGATATAAAATAAAAGAAGCAAGTGAAAAAGTTCTCAAAGCCGGGTAGAGTCAATAACGCCCGGAAAAAAATACCAGGCATTTAACCGACTGGATAAGAGAGAGGGTTACTTCTTACGAGTAGATACGTATAGGTTTTGTACGTGTCTGTAATTTTACAAATTATATCATCAAATTATAGACTTTTGAGTGTCCATGAAGACCTGTCTTCATGGATACTCAAATATAGTCAATATATACTTAGTCTGGCCATAAATACTGTTACAACTAAAAATAAAAAAATATTACATTTGAATTTGGAATCTGTCATTTTTATACGATTGTTCATTGTGTTTTCTCGTTTTGGCGCCAATACATTGTACAATATTTTGCGATATTAAAATGGAGTGGGGTGATAAAGAGAACCGAATCGCTGTGATTGCATTACACAAAGTAGGTATGGAGCCAAATGCAATTTTTAAAACTCTCCATACACTTGGAATTAGTCAAATGTTTGTGTACCGGGCTATTAATAGGTACAATGAGACTTCCTCTGTTTGTGACAGAAAAAGACCTGGCCGTCCACGTAGTGTTCGTACGAAAAAGGTGGTCAAAGCAGTTAGGGAAAGAATTCGAAGAAATCCTGTCCGCAAGCAAAAGATTTTATCTCGGGAGATGAAGATAGCACCTAGAACAATGTCGCGTATTTTAAAAGATGACTTAGGACTTGCAGCCTATAAGAGGCGCACTGGTCATTTATTAACTGATAATTTAAAAAAAGAATAGGGTGTTAAAATCTAAACAACTACTGAAGCGGTACGCAAAGGGAGGTCACAGAAAAATATTGTTTACGGATGAAAAAGTTTTTACAATTGAGCAACATTTTAACAAACAAAATGACTGTATTTATGCTCAAAGCTCTAAGGAAGCTCCCCAATTAGTTGACAGAGTGCAACGTGGGCATTATCCGACTTCAGTGATGGTTAGGTGGGGTGTTAGCTACGAAGGAGTGACTGAGCCATATTTTTGTGAAAAAGGTATCAAAACATCGGCACAAGTGTATCAAGATACCATTCTTGAAAAGGTAGTCAAGCCCCTTAACAACACTATGTTCAATAACGAAGTATGGTCCTTCCAGCAAGACTCGGCACCGGGTCATAAAGCTCGGTCCACGCAATCTTGGTTGGAAGCGAACGTTTCGGACTTAATTAGAGCTGAAGACTGGCCGTCGTCTAGTCCCGATCTTAATCCACGATTATGATTTGTGGTCAGTTTTAGAGAGTACGGCTTGCTCTAAACGTCATAATAATTTAGAGTCCCTAAAACAATCCATACGATTGGCAGTGAAGAATTTTCCCATGGAAAGAGTGCGTGTTTCTATTGATAACTGGCCTCAACGTTTAAAGGCCTGTATTGCAGCCAATGGAGACCACTTCGAATAAGCTTTTTATATTTTATATCGTTTTATATTTATGTACTAGCTGACCCAGCAAACGTTGTCTTGCCGAAAAATAAAATTTAAAAAATAGGGGTTGATCGTAGGGGGTTAAAAATTTAGGGTTGCATGTATTTTTATATCCCGTTTTATAAAAAAAATAAGAAACAGAAATATGTCGAAAAATTAAAAAAAAATTGAGGGGTGGGCTACCCTTGTGATTTAGGGGGATGAAAAATAGATATTGTCCTATTCTCAGACCTACCCGACACGCACATAAAATTTCATGAGAATCGGTCAAGCCGTTTCGGAGGAGTTCAATTACGCACATCTAGACTCGAGAATTTTATATATTAGATTAAAGTAACACACTGTAAAAGTAATAAATGTTAATTGCAATTAAAAAAAATTTTTTTCTTTGTTACAATATTTATGGCATGACTAAGTATATAAACTAGATACCTACATGAAATTTAACTTACTTAATATTAAATTTAAATTACATTTCTACTTAATTACACGTGCGCTTGCGGAAATTGCCTCCGTGCGAAAAGAAAACAAGGATACAATCGCCACGAGCGGCTCCATTCCGGGTAATCATGAGAAGAACCTGGCAAGAAACTCACGTATTTACACCTTCATATATCAGAGATAAATAGCTATGTATTGTAAATTGTGCTAGATCTATGTACTAATAGCTTCGTTCCTATTAAATGAGATCTAGAATGCGGGGAATCGAGTCACAATTGCCGCTGCCGACTTCTTCGGGTATTATTGGGATGATATTCTTACAAAGGTTTTTAAAACAATTTTCGTATACAATTTTATATTGAAAAATAATTATTTCTCCAAACCTTACATTTGGACCGTCAAATTAGGTTTATTTTTTCATATCTGCGACACAGATTAAATTCTTGCCACAAAAGAGTAGTCACCCTCGTATTGCCCCGTATTGCCGTACCCTGGTTGCCCGTTGAGTGATTGAATGAATGAATGATTGTCTATCAGGGGCGGTTGTTGTAATGATGGCTTTCGTAATATGTGGGGCGTGGGGCGGGCCGGATATTAACTATATAAATAAATTATTACAATTTGTAACGACGTACCAAATATAGTATAATATTATTTGAGGATATTGAAACCCGTATCTTGAGGAGACAACATAACTTCACGCCTTTTTCTACCTGGAAGTGTAGGCGGCGGCTGTTAAGCCTCGAATCGCCGAATCGTTTTGTTACGTCCCAAATGGCACGAACGTCCCAAAGGTGACGAACATAATGGCATTCACCGGGCACATTGTCAGTCATCGATATTTATCACACATACCTAAATACCGAAAAGAATTTCGAGAAAACATTGGTGTGTAGTTACCCGAAATGAAACCTACGACTTTTGAATCAGAAGCGAGGAGCTCGACCACTGCACCACAGAGACTTAAGTTAATTAATATCAAAATTAATATAATTAAAACATGTTTTGTAAGAAGTCAATACCTAATTGTATAGGTAGTCTTAAGTATTCGTAATTAAAAGGTTTAGGTATTAGACGAACGAAAAATTAGAACGAAATTAATGTACTTATATTTCTAAGACTTTATATTCAAAAGATATACCTACTAGATATAGTCTCGGTGGTCCAGTGGTCGAGCACACGGTTTCTGAATCCAGAAGTCGCGGGTTCGAATCCTGGTAGACACCAGTTACTTTTCGAAATTAATAAATTTCGAAAGTTACGTGTGATAAATATCGATGACGAAAAACTTTGTGCCCGGTATGGCACTAGGTTCGCCACCTATTCCATTTGGGTCGTAAACATAACGCGCGAGTCGGGGCTTAACAACCACTGCCTACACCCCCGGGTAGAAAAAGGCGTGAAGTTATGCTATGTTGTGTTTACTAGATATCTGTTAATATCAAAATAATACCTTAGAAGTGAAAATGTCCATGGAAGGGTGCCGACGGCATTTTTTTCCATCCACTATTATATTAGAAAAGCAAAAGGAAATAGTTTTCGAATTAAATGAGTAGCAGCGATGAAATAGTACAAGAGTAGTAGTAGTCTAAGCCGGGACAAAAGCTTGTGATAGGAACTTGAATAATTTTATATCTAGGTAAAAAAAACTATTGTTTCAGTTGCTATTTATTGTAGTTGGACTATAAGAAACAGTAATTATTATATTATTTAGATTTGATAGGTAATATCAATTAAAAATGAAAATGTTGGATAGGTATTAAAATCAACTAGGTACCTATAACTATATACATAAAGATATGACCAACCCAAAAACATATAAAATACTTTTTACATGAGCGATGTATGGTTGTGTACATATGGTTATATAATTAATAACAGTTTTGCATAATCAATCGATTAGAACATCTAATCGATTTATCGAATAATATATAAAACAATTCGATTCACCTTTCAATGACACTCGACGTCATGAAAACGGTCAGTCACAGTACATAGCCTTTGTTTTATAAAACCTTTATTTCTTCTTTTAAATTTAAAAATATATCCATTTTAATTTTGGCCAACAATTAATTTTGAAGCGATGCAATCAACTACAAAAAAAAACCGTAGACAGACTTAGTAGTATTTTTATATTAAGTAGATATTGTAGAAGTGAGAAAATAACTTAACGGCATTATTACATTTTAAGACAAAAGAGAATATAAATAGCTTATTTATGTTCAACATAAATTGAAAAAAATAGTTAATAGTAAAAAAAACTTTACGATACGTTACTTACTGAGTTCACACACGCGATGTTGTTGCGCTCTGTACACCTATTATAAGGGTAACCATTGAAAGTTCCTTGTTTAATACAAATTACTATAGGTTTACATTTAATTTTCGTAAATTTACATCAGTTATACACGTAGGCAGAGGCAGCGGCATCTATATTCCGATTCACCGTAATGTTAAGACTGGTGCTAGTTAGCTATAGCAGACGGCATAATGTAGTCTTACCTGGTGACAAAATAAAAAAAAAATTGTAAACCGTCACGGGACGCCTCTCAGATGTGAAACATTGAAAATATTTTCTACAGATATTATTAGTTAGACACAAAAGCACAGATTATGACAGGAACTTAATATGTCATCATCATAGGTACAAAAAAGAAAAACCAACAACAAATTCTTTCATCAATTAGCTAATTTGTCAAATTATCCCTTTAGCACCTTCCCCTACTAGCACCCACTTAAAAAAGGATTCCTACTTTTCATATTTTCCACATACATACATACATAACTTCACACCGAATCCCTTGCGGGGTAGGCAGAGAGAACGGAGCACGATTTTAACACGCCTCACTCGCTTCGTTGACTTTCTTAACTCTTGTCATGCACGCGTGTCGATTTTGTAGTCCCTATAATTTTCTACATAAATCTCTTTTGATAATAATTATCTACTAAAGCTACTTTGTCCGCATTTATTAATACAATAATTGCAATTTATTAATATGTACAATAATTGCAAATAATGCTGTCAAAGCCGCTAAAAAAATTCTAGTTTTATTACAAAATTTAACTTAAGTTAGCTCGCTCTTTGCACTTATGAACTATTGTAAATACTGTGATACATCTAATTTAAGTTTAATACATTCTAATATATTTTAAGCCGAAAAATAAAATTATACATACGAATGAAATGATAAATTTATACATAAATCCCGATTCTTCACATTTATTCTCATTTACTATGAAACAAACATAACATTTATTAATATTTGTAATTCAACAACAATTTTTTATCGTAAGTACTCAGTAGTATGTTAGTAGCGTGATACTGGCCCCGATAGGCCTAAGGGAGCGCAAAACAGAGTTATTTTTTTTAATTTTCGTCAACTTTGTCACAAATTAAAAAATATCACAATCAAATTTAGTGTTAAATGTTTAGCCAGGTCTACACTAATTTCCGATATAAACTTTTAATATTTCCGTAAACTGACTTTGTTTCCTTTGCAATATAAATAAGAAACCAATTGATTTTAATAACAAAATGCACCTTCGTGGGTATTTATAATTAATATTACAGGGTAATGACATTCATGTACCTACCCAAGTACGATTCGCATTAAAAAAAAACATTCGACGTCAACTTGACGTTTCCGACGCAAGTAACACTAGGAAAAGGCGGAAAAATTTGCAAATTAAAAAAGTACACTCACCTCTTCGCTTTAAAATCCAAACTTTCAACTGTTCAAACGCACTGACTAATATAAACTTATTAATTCACTGAATAAATAATGATACAAATAATAAATTAAAATACAGCGTTAATTATCCGATCGATCACAGGGCACGAGTAAAACGCGACTGGAAATTCAATTATCTTATCACAAATATTGTAATCGTGAATTTTATGTCCGAAAATGTTTGTTTCGTTGTGTACATAGGCCTTTTTGTGGACAGCGCGGCGTAGATACGAGCGCTCGCGCGGTTGGAACGAGACTGCCGCGTCGCATCGCCCCGCGCGTCCCAAGCCCCACCTCTCGAACATTTCCAGGTAAAAAAAAGGGAAAACAGATAATATTTTCTGTGTTGTTATCTATTTGGAGACAGTTTTTTCTTTTTACTTACCTGTGTAAATTATATTGTAGGTGGTCCTTTTTGTCTAAATGCTAATAATGGTTGTATAGTTAGTTTCGTCAAAGCGTTACCAAGCCGTAACGCTACTGGCACATAACACAACACGTGTTAAACATTGTTTTTATATTTTTCTACGCCATAGATAACATTCGAAATTTGATAAGATATAATAAATATTTTTAAATTTGGAATGTATATTTTGATGTGGCGAAAGTTCACAAATTTTATAATATTTTTATCAACTGAATTAAGCGAGCGGTTGTTTAAAAATGCTAAATTTATTTTTTTATTTTCATTAACAAATTCCATATACCTAGGTGTTTTTTGGAAAACCTTAAGAATTGTTGGTCTTTTTACCCTCGAGTTAGTTAAGTCTCGGTGGCGCAGTGGGCGAGCGCACGACCTCTGATCCAGAGGTACGGGGTTCGGATTCCAGACACTGGCTCACACCAATGACTTTTCGAAATTGTTTTCGGAAGTTATGTGTGATAAATATCGATGACTGACAAACTTTGTGCCCGGTATGGCAATAGGTTCGCCACCTATTCCATTTGGGACGTAAACATAACGGCAAGACGAGGCTTAACAGCCGCTGCCTACACCTTCGGGTAACAAAAGGCGTGAAGTTATGTTTACCCTCGACAGGTAATAAGTACTTACCTAGGCTACTACTCACTATAGGCTGTCTATGTGTCTGTTCTGTCTGTCCCACTATCAGAATATGCACTGGGCACACGATAAATCTTACAGTACTCTGGTCTGTGCGAGAGATGCTCTATGCTTGATAGATACCTAGGTACCTATAGACTATCGTTCATCCAAAGACAAGTCAGTCCAAATGAGTACTTGTTAAGTCAATTTGTAGTCCCTTAGAATCCCCTAAACAAACTTTTCTCCTTTATATCCATTTTTTGGTGCCATTGAATGGATGGTCTATTGCCAAACACTTTGTCCAGTCATTGACACCTAATTACCATAACTCCACATTGACTTCCGATGAAGAATCGGTTTTTAACATCGGGGTTCGACACCCGGACACTTTCAATCTTGAAATAGAAATGGCACAAAAAATCCCTAATCCTAGCAGGTAAGTTGAGCACCAACCCAGAATACTGTCGGAAGTCTGTTAAAATTGTCACCAACAATAGTAATTTCTTTTGTAACCACTAAACACAGAAAACAACAAAATTACCAGAATTTCTTTGTAATAAAAACTTAAACAATACTTACTCACTACATAGAATGTAACAATAAAACTCACTTTTTTTTAATTAAAACTTCAATACAGTGGCTTTTGTCAACTAGATATAATCCTTCTGCTAATAGATAAGGATCCCAGGGTAGCAAAACTTTAGTTATTTTCTGATGAACAACACACGCATCTACAATGGCAAAGTAATAATTGTATAAATATTGGAAATTGTACTCGCTAGTCTGGGACAAGAGTCCATTCTGAAATGATAATGATTTTTTGGAAATAAAACACAAGATGCTTCCTAGTTTTACAAGCTAAAAAACAATATACTTATATATGCTTGTTTTAAGAGATCTATTGAACTACGCGCATCCATTCTTGTCACAAATATATGTGGGGACCTCTCTCCCTGACCTCATCCATCCATGAGGCCCATTAAAATATCACTTCAAATACGTTTGGTAATTTTTTAACTCAAACCCTTTATAGGTGCAAAATTGGGATGCAAAATATATTTATTAAAATAAAATCTAAGTATTAGAATATAAAAGTTTAGTCTCAAATTATCATTAGTAACGCATACCATAACACAAAGTGGGCCAGTCGAGCTTCTGAATCAAGAAGTCACGGGTTCACACCAATGACTCTTCGTAATCATTTTCGGAAGTTATGTATGACAAATATCGATAACTGAAAACAGTGTGCCCGGTATGATAATAGGTTCGCCATCTATTCCATTTGGGACGTAAACATAATGGCGAGGCGAGGCTTAACAGCCGCTGCCTACACCTTTCGGTAGAAAAAGGCGCGAAGTTATGTCATGTTATACTTATACACTCTATTATGTCTGTTATTATCTATTATTTAAAAAGTAAGGTCTGACAGCCGCGAGATCTTGGACTATAACGATCCCACATTATAACGAATAATAGCTACAAATTATTTTGTTCGCATTATGGAGAAAATAACTAGTTAACTTGAGAGATTTCTAAATAAAAAACAAAAGTCTTATCACTTAAAAAGTTATAATATACCTACCACTTATGAATTATGATAGAAGACGTGGTAGCATTATTGGTTACCAAAGTGTTAAATCTAACACCTAGCTGCCTACACACATATCTAATTTCATAGCACTTTATAGACATCTTCAAAAATTTAAGTTAAACTTGAACATGTGGGCATGAACAAAGTATTACGATTGCGTATAGGCGTGCTATCATGAGAAGAACCGAGTAAACAATATAGCAATTTATACTTCTATTATAAGTAAGTAAGCTGCATGTCAGGGCTCCTAGAATACTTGTATAATTAGGTAATTAGTACTCGATGGTTCTATAAATACTAAATATACCTACTAATAGATACTTTTATCTTAAATATATAAAATAAATAGGTAGTTTTTGTATGTAAATATAAAAAAGGTGATTATTATTGTAGATATCTACCTAAAATATTTTGATTTCTGCCGATACAAAACACTTGGACCATGAGGTCCGTGCCCAATTTTAAGAAAATCGTGAAGCAGCAAATCGAAGTTTCATGAGATCAAAAGACTATTTGGTACAGAGAATAATCATAATTGACACCGATGCCGAGAAATTATGCTTTTTAAAGAAAAAGAAAATGCTTTTAGATTAGTATTATGTAGGTACTAAATTAATATAATAGCTGGTAGTATGATAATTACTTAGGTACTATAGAAAAATGCTGAAAATAAAAGTATATATAAATATATTTTTATTTTCTATAATTTTATATATTTCTTTCGGCTGAGTATATTCTCTACTGGCCGGATATATAATCAATGGAAAAATTATTAAAAAAAATTGAGAATGCCAACAAATTATTGAAAATTAAAAAAAAATAGGTGTCATCAAATCATAGAACAAATGAACGACAAAATTTAAAAAAATATATTCAAATTTAGAATGCTAAATCCTGTGTTGAGCAATTCAATTTAATACTTCTAAAGAAATACTGGGAATCCTTATCATTCCAAGTGTCTACTTAATTATTGTTATTGTACACATTACTGAATAGCCAGCCAACAGCTGTGCAAAAGATTTTCAACCTTATTTTTGCTGCCATTATGTTCATATTACTTAATTTTGCGAATTGGGAAAAAAAATCCTTTTGCTAATTTATTTTTCTTTTTATTTCACTTTTTTTTCTTTTGAAAGTGCACAAGACATGATAGATACTATAAAAAAAAGGATAGGTTGGTAGTTGTATGAGTACTTTCATTTTTAACCCTTTCAACACGGCTCAATGGCGCTAATCGTTAAAGGGTGGACAGCTTCTTATTATAACTATTCCTAAAATAGAAAAAGAATAAGTGGATATTGATATACCTATTTAAAATTGCTTGTGACAAATCGGTGCAAGTATTTCATTCAATGTAACAGTGGTAGAGTCACGCAGTTTGCTGCACGAATGGGCCGGCTCGACCGGTGAAATACCTCGTCCTCTCAGAATATCGATATAAAGTGGCTTTTGCTGCGTTTCGCTCGGTGTGAGAGGTACCTGGAGTCCACAACCTAATGTAAGGCCCGGTAACGCAACTGTAACACTATATGTGTTCAGGTGTCCATAGGCGGCGTTTCTTGCTCACCATCAGGTGACACGCCCGCTCGTTTTTCATAAGAAATGCCATAAAAAAAATCTATTTAATTTATTTATTTTTATTATTTAATTAATAATAATTAACTAATGTGGATATGATGAAAGTATACTTCTACTGACTGTGCTACGAGACCGGCTTATCTAAAACTTATCTATAGTAAATTTGAAATAAGTATTAATGTAAGTATGTATGTATATCTTTGATAACCGACTTACACGCGTTAATTAGGAACCTATGCATTTACATGTGGAATGAAGTTGCGCGTGTTCGAACTAGCGATATATCCGTTACATGTCATCCTGCAATTATAATAAGAAAAAAAAGTTATTTTCTTCACACGCGATGTTCATACTTCATAGCACGAAAGTATTAAGTTATATTTACATTTATATTTTTTTTGATCAATCCATTTCCTTGTAACAGGTGTTGAGCGAAAAGTAATCTAGATTACCTATAAAGATTACAAACTAGATATTTATTAGGTATCTCTGATCCGTAGAGAAGTTTATAATAACATAACATAACTTCACGCCTTTGTTACCCGAAGGTTTAGGCAGCGGCTGTTAAGCCTCATCTCTCCGTTATGTTTACGTCCCAAATGGAATAGGTGGTGAACCTATTGCCATACCGGGCATAAAGTTTTCAGTCATCGATATTTATCATACTTAACTACCGAAAACAATTTCGAAAAGTCATTGGTGTGAGCCAGTGGCAGGATTCGAACCCGGACCTCTGGATCAGAACCCGTGTGCTCGACCACTAGACCACTGGATACTGGATGTCTAAAAATAACTTTTGTGTCAACTTTTATCGATAGGTACTATTCAATTGCTCTCATATAGGTAAACATTCGGCCAAAGTTTTGCGTATCCAGGGTCAGTCGCTCACAGTTAAAAACTTTTTGGCCACATTTAAAAAAGGAACCTTTACACGTGTTGCCTTTATTAAAAATGTTGATTAAAGAATGTTAATATGAATTTTCTTTATTACAAAATCTAAATTTTCTTATCGTATTATGTATACATAATATTACCTAATGTTGTATAAAGCATAATAATAAGCCAGTCATATTATCTAAGTACCTACTTAGGTACTTAAAGAAAATCCTTGTTATAAATCTTGGAAACAAAATACCCTGATTGAGAATAAAAATATAAAAAAAAGAACAATTGATACCACACATATATGTAAGTTGGTCAGTCTATACCCAAATCCCAAACAGCTTCCAGTTTTAAGTCTAACGTCAATAAAATGTCTAGCAATAAAACTAAACTGCCCGGCCTCACAATACGTTCACCTAATTGATATGGCTGCCATAAATTGTGTTAAGATGCGCTACCGCATCAAATACCCTATATATATCGTTAGAAGATTAAACAGATTGTATTAAATAGACATAATGTTATTATCCATACCTAAGAGAAAGAGAAAGAGTCAAGTGTCATTCAGTTATATAACATAATAGATATCTATACTTAGGTAACATAACAACACAAACATAATTTCACGCCTTTTTCTAACCGAAGATGTAGGTAGTGGCTGTTAAGTCTCGACTCGCCATTATGTTTACGTCCCAAATGAAATAAGAGGTGGCGAAGCTATTGCCATACCGGGCATAAAATTTTTAGTCCTCGATATTTAACACACATAACTTTCGAAATAATTTTGAAAAGTCATTGGTGTGTGCCAGGATTCGAACCCGCGACCTATGGATTTAGAAACCGTGTGCTCGACTATTGGACCACCGAGACTGGGTAGTTACATAATAATCTTTTGCTGCATTAGTCCACTTGTGTCAACTAATAATTGGCCTGATGATACTACGGATTAAGTGGTTTTATCCGCCTGCACTGGAAAGAGGGTTAGTGGAGTGTGAATTTTATTTGAAAAGTATCAATGTTCAGGCTCATTTTAACTTTAACTTTGTGAAGTACATAGTCTAGTTATGCGTTTACTTTTTTGACTTCCCACAGAACAGCCATATTCCACAATATTGGAAATACAAACCTAGTACCTACTTAGTACTTAGTTACTATATAAGTGTTGTATGCTATTAATGTTTTTTTTTTAATTTTGGAAAAACCTCATTTCAGAGATAGGTAATGGCAATGTAGGTAAGTACCTACGTTGCTGTTAAACACATGTTTTCGCGTGAAGTACCAAAAGCCCATGAATTGTGAATATTCATCGAAGCTGCATAAGGTGGCACTACTCGTCGAGAGCCCGAAGGACAAGCGCTACAGTACCTTAATCCTTTGAATAAACAAACAAACCAATCGTATTGTTTATTCACTCACTCTCTTGCGGACTTCGATGTGCAAGCGAGATAGAGGTAGAACGTATTTCCGTTACCCGATATAAATCGCTGTTTGAGTAAACGCTTTCTAGGTTCACATTGCCAATTACTACCAAATACTGGAATACCAGTATAAATTTGATAGTAAAATCGTCAAGCCTACTCAAAATTAAAAATACAAAACAGCATATCACATTAAATTTATATAACCAGACATTACTTGCAGTTTATTAATAGTTAGTTAAGAACCTAATGTCCAAAACAAGGGGGAATATCAAGGACAGTGGAATAGATCAACTCAAATCGTTTTAAACATTTACATTTTAAAATTAGATATATTTTAATTTAAGAAACACGAGTACCTAAGACATTACAAAACGCTATGTTTTCTTTTTCACGTTTGCCATTAAAGTGTTAAACTAATTAAACTTACGTTAAAATACTGTAATGGACGCTTTTTAATGCGGTGTACATAGAGACTCCATGCTTCTGGCAAACAAGAAGTTTATAGTAAATATGAGAAAAAAGTCATTGAAATTTATAACAATAATAATGAAATAACTTAGAAAGTAGTTTTCACCGCGTATTATATACGTTGCTGGCCACCAACCAAATTTAAATTTCGAACACCGTGCGTGCTTACTTCAAATGTCATAAGATTCACACCTGTCTATAACAACTTAAGTCTCTTTGAATTTGCTTTTTCAATTTAAACCTTAATATGTGAGTAATACGATAAAATTTATGTCGATTTATAAGAGAGATGAGACATTTACGTTATATTAACTCTTGATAGTAAATGTCAATGGCTGTGTCAAGCTAATGAAGGAAGAAAAATATGGATAAGACTTTTTTTTAATGAACATAAACTTTTACAACATATCTCCGATATGATTTATAATGTAAATGTGTAATATTTTTACACGACCTCGTTGGTCAAAATTCAGACAGGACAAAACATCCCGCGTTTTTTAAGTATTACACGGTCAATTTGTCGAGTATTATAATACAGCGACATGTCACAGCGACTAAATTGGCTAGTCTTTTATCTAAAAGTGTTCAAAACTCTTAGAGCAGACAAAGGTAGGACACTATGAATGTTATTCATGCGGCCAAGATTTTTAATTCATTGAGCCACTACTTTTTTTATAGATCTGATATATGATAGATCTGGGTACTCTTCGATGAGTTTTGCTTATTCTTATGTGTTTCCCATCTAAATTGTGTATTCAAAGCTCATCATTTTCCTGCCCTTGTCCCACTCTATGTGGGGTCGGCACAACATGTCCTTCTTTTCCATTCTCTCCTGTCACTCGTCGTTTTCACACTTACTCCCTTCATATTCATATCAACTTTTATACAGTCCATCCATCTCTTTTGCGGCCTTCCTCTACTAATGTGTCCATCCACAGTCATTCTCATCGTTCTCCTTGTGACATGGCTTTCGTCCCTTCTCATAATGTGGCCATACCACGCCAATCTACCACTTCTAATTTTTTCCGTGATTGGTGCTACTTTCATAAATTGTGTATTCAAAGCTAATCAGCAAAAAGGCATGTCCATATTTTCTTTAGTGCCGCAATCTCACCTTAGTGTTTAAAGTTTTTTTTTTAATTTGGTGTGTGTGTGCCCATACGAATTTATGTTGCCACGTTATTTATATTGTGTCACCCTAGTAATGATTACGGAGCTTTATTAAAAAAAATATCCAACAGCAATTTAAATAATACGCCGGCATTAAGGGTAGAAAGTTAAAAATAATTTTAATACTAATGTAGGAAATATATCTTTATCAATATTATAGAGAGGAACAAGCTTTCTGCTTGTTTGTCTTCACAGTTAAATGATTAAACATTTTTTTACGACGTGAATGGTTAGATGTTGCTTAACTTAAGATTTACCGACCAAGTCAAACTATTCTACTTAATAAAACTACTCAATCAAGAAAACACGCCATTTGATTCATAGGAAAGAACACAATTTGATGGATTGGTTTACCTTCTTTCTTATAAATCCCAAGTAATAAATTATTTGAATGATATGTATATATATTTTTTATAAATAGGTACAATGTCAAAATAAAGCCTGTCACTAATGGAATTTAAACGTTTATATTTAGCTAAGCCAGCATAAACAAAAATCACACGCGCCAGGATTAGCCCTCCGCAGGTTAGTCACTCATCGGGCGTGACCTTCCAAAATTAAACTTTTTACAAAAACATTATTTACCTATGAGTTACAACTGTGAGTTCACGGATGGTATATTTCATTTAATTTTGACAAAATTATAAATATCATTATGAACGGTAAAGCTCGGTCTCACTGTTAGCGTTGAAAAAATATTTTTTTGTATAATGAATCAACACAAAACAGATTAAGATGAGGAAAGAGAAACAAGACTGATTGAAAGTGTAATAAATATATTAAATGGATAATCGTATTTATCTACTGGTCCTTAGAAATGAAATAAGGTATTAAGAAGCTAAGCTTTGTTCCTTCTCTTCGAGGAACTTCGCGTGAAATTATGTACATTATTCTATTACATAGGTACATACATCCCACGTATCTTAGTCGGTTTTATAATTTCTTCAGTCTATGTTAAAGACATAGATTGAAAAAATTACATACACGTAAAATAACTTTGATTATAAAGCTCGAATCAATCACTACTCATGGAACTTTATTCTAAGTTAAGTAGGTTACAACAGCAATAAGTACAGTTCTCTGTAAATAAACGCTTGCAGTCGAACCTTGCTTAAAACGGTACGGTACAAAACTAACTTATAGAAGAAAACTATAAAAAAGCCGACACGATCCTCGTTGTCCGAATCTCGATTGATTCTTAAACCTATTCCATATCCATTGCCCGTTCCAAACATACAGTAAAGCTACGCGTAATAAAAACAAGCAATGTAAGTTACAAATAATAATAATCGTCGAACGACGCATTCGATAAATTTAATAATGGAATCCTGCCGCCCGGAAACGCGTATAAAAAGCGCGGCAAAACTTTTTCAAACTCGAAACGTTGAATGGAACGTCATTTTTTACCTCGGTTAGAGATGTCGCAGTGAAAAATGATATAATTTATATCGGCTGGTAGCGGCTACCCGTTTTGTTCGACAAAATACAAATAAAAAAAATGATAAGAAAATATGTATATATTACAATATTTTTTACTCTTTTTACAACTAATTTAAAATGTTTCCTTATCAACGCGCGGCGCATTGCGACAAAAGGTTTAGGGATGTACTTATGTGAGTTTAGAGACAATATATCTAAAGAAATCAATCTTACTATAATGCCAATCTCATTTGACTATCCTCCACTATCTTGACTAGGTTACATATATGTACATAATTAACCAATTAACTAAATAATGACATGAAGTTTTCTACCTGGTGTGATATTCGCATAAAAATACATACATACATAACTTCTAGTATCTTGCGAGTTAGGTAGACAGTAGACAGATCGCCTCTAATTTGTGACTCGTTCCATTTGGTCTTGGAATGTGTGTCTAAAAATTTATTGCCTACTTTTACAAAATTATATGAATAGTTAGCTGTAACTACCTAAAGAAATATAACTGATAACATACATAACTTCACGGCTTTTCTACCCTAAGTAGTAGGCAGCGGCTGTTAAGCCTCGTCTCGCCTTTATGTTTTCGTCCCATATGGAATAGGTGGCGAACCTATTGCCCTACGGGGCACAAAGTTTTCAGACACCGATATTATCACACATAACTTCCCAACATAATTTCGAAAAGTCATTGGTGTGAGCCAGGATTCGATCCCACGACCTCTTGATCCAGAAGCGGGGTGCTCGACGACTGGACCACCGAGACTACTCACTCACACACACCTATATAGTTGATATTTTTGCGATATTTTTAAGTGTCTGGTGCCAATACCAAAGTAGGTACCTATTGTAGGTATTCACTCAGTGGATATCTACCTGTAAAAGTCGAACCAAGTAAAATGTTTTTATGCAATACATATTTGTAAAAGCATTTAAAATAGCTCGGTTAAAGAAAATCCCTGACGAATATAAGAATATCGATGACCATACCTATGCCCATCACTAAGCTAAACACACACAAACAAAGCCCCAGCACAAATCAAAGCGCGCGCGTCGTACAAGAATGAAATATTCAAATTTGGAAGCTGATTCCGTTTATGGCTACTTAATTTGGGTGATTCGATTTGAATATTTAAAATTCGAATGAAAAAAAAAAATGTACGGTCATATACATTCCGGGAGCGAGTGGACACGGAGGTTTTAATGTAGCAGATTTTGGGTTATTTATTGGTCGCGATCAGAATTGTGTGGTTTTCTGTGACGTTAAGTTGTAGTAAGTGCACGTAACGACCTATATTGAGACGTGTATGCTAAGTGATGTTGAAATGCGCCTTATCTTCTAGAAGTTACCTGATCAATTCTACCTCTGTCATTCCCTTGGTCTTCAATCATTCTCTTTAAACACGTCTTTTAGTGGGCAGGACTTCTATTTAAATTTCACGTCCTTAAAAAACTGTGTGTCCCAAAATTCAAATTGGACACACACAACTTTTCGGAAATCGTTTTGATATTTAGGAAGACTGATTGTGAGATGGGTATAAATGAAGGAATCACTCCAATATTTATTTATTTTAAAAACACTCTGCCTACACTGTCTCCCATTGAAAAGCCTTAGTAAAGGTTGTACTTAATTATACCACAAACGAGCGGATGAACTTCGTAAGCAATTGCATTTAATCTTAAAACCTATTTGTTTCTAATATAATAGACCTTTTAAGTATCTAATTAATTAGATAGGTATTGAACCTACGTACCCAACACGCGGAGCCCTTTACACGCGAATTTAATCCCCCGACTGCACTTGGTCGGAACTTTTTGTAACACCTAATTCAGTTGATAATTGAAATTGTACCAACAGGTGATGACAAGTACTTAACACTTTTTTTACACCTAATTGCAAGCATTTTTTACCGGAACGTGTAGGCAGCGGCTGTTAAGCATCGACTCGCTGGATCGTTACTACGTTACGGCATAAATAGAATAGGTGGCGGAAACTAACTATGTGTAGGTATATATATTTATTTTATGAGACAGACAACGAGCAGGCGTGTCATCTGATGGTAAGTGACCAGCGCCGCCCATGGACACCTGCAACACATAGGTATAGTGTCACAGTGGCGTTGCCGACCTTTAAAGGGAGTAGGATTTAAATGGACGGGGAAGGGAGGTGGGGTACCTCTCTCACCGAACGAAACACGGCATGAGTCACTTAACGTCGATCTTCTGAGAAGTCGTAGTACTTCACCGGTCGAGCCGGCCTATTACTATTGCCATACCTACACCGTGTGTAATGTGGTCACTCATCGATATTTATCACACCTAACTTCCGAAAAGTATTTCAACAAACTATTGGTGAGAGCCTTGATACGATCTTACGACTTCTGGATTCAGAAGCAGGGTACACAACTTTCAGACCACAGAGAAGAGTAAAGCGAGTATCGGGGACTTTTCTCGGGTTGGTTGAATTAAATGTGATAAATATTTGAGTATTTTTCGCGAAAACGTTAGAAGAAAAGTAATTGTACTACAGTAAGTCGTGCCTCCGGTCTCTAAATAAAAGAAACAAGTAGAGAACAGAAAAAAAGAACAGAACAGAAGAATGTCGTGTTCGAATCCTCGTTCACACATCTGTTTTTTTTTTAATGCAAGCTATTTGTAATAAATAATAGGTAGGTATTTGCGGCAGACAACATGGTTTCGAATGTTTTATTGAATTTTAATTGCGTTTAAATTATAGATAGAGGTATCATTAACTAGTTTCTTATTCCTAAAGCGATTTTTTTATAGGTACATTAAATCTAAGTCTTATGTAAGGAAAGTTACCTGTATTTACCAAGAAAAATTAGTTCAATATAGCTGGTAGTTACCAATAACTATTGTCTATTTTTATCTAGGTACCTAATATACAACATTTCAATATTTTATACCAAAAGGCAATTTTTAGACATTAGGTAGGTACAGTAATAGTAATTTTAAAGTTTAGAATTTTTTTAATTAGTAATTAGGTACGGTAATGCAACATTTAGGTAGTTTAATTTGAGTAGTATTACCTACCTTAAAATTTAGTAGATACCTATCTACTGAACTTCCTAGACAACATCTAGAGATTTAGGAACTTAATTTTCTCAAATCATTAATTCATCAATGTGATCAAAATCATTACTACCTATTCCCTAAGGTTTAGATATCAAAGTCGTGAAGTTATAGTGTTAAGATGATGGTAAATACCTAAGTATTGTATTGTAACCAAGTCATAGTTGTCGGGCCTCATGGTGCATTGGTAAAACAACCGACTGCGGAATCAAGGTCGGCGGGTTCGATCCCCACCCGAGTACAAATATTTATGGCAATCACGAATATTTTATGGCGTCTGGGTGTTTTTTTATGTATTATAAGTATGTATTTATAAAATAAAAGTGTGTATCCCTTGTCAAGTTACTATATCACAATCATTTAGTTGCTTAGCTTGGAACTAGAGGCCGCTTTGTTTTGTGCCCGAGATGATATCATTATAGTAGGTATGTTTAATTAAATTATCAAATTTAATATCATGTATTACATTTAAATATGTACCTAGATTCCTAAATTAAATTAACGTAGGTAGAGATTTAAACTGAGACCTATTTTTATCAACATACTTTTTTTTTCATAATATATTAGCAATTGTTTACAAAGTAGTTGTTGGTACATATATCTATAACTATATAAACTATCGTGTGTATTGTCCCACTCAGTGATGGGGAAATTTATTCATACAACGTAATTACGAATTCATGACCGCTCGCGTTGGTTGCCGCGGAGCGAATGAACAAAAAAGCATCTTAAAGACACTCATCTGACAGTCAATGTTGGGTGGAGCCTACGTTTCCCGCCTCCGCAAACGAGCACCACCATTGGCTCATTTAAAAATCGATTCCATTTTATAAATATGTAACCACTTTCATTCTAATCGCCAGAAAATCGTTACAACTCGATGATATGACTGAACAAAAATCGTCCTTAACTGATAGGTTCTAAATTCAAATTTGAAAAAAACACAAATAGTGATGCGACTTTACATGTCGATAAACACTCAATTGTTTTACAGACGTGTCTTTGTAGTATCTTTTGTTTTATTTAAAAGAGAACAGGCCCAAGATGCGTTGGTTGTTTATTTTTTTTTTGCTCGAATTATTTTTATTATTCCGTAGGTAGGTTGGTATAAACAAGGTAGGTGGGTGAAATTGTATCGGTAATAAATAATGGTGTATTTATGATTTATGAAGAAAAGGGGGGATTGGGATAAGGATTATATTAGGGTATGTACATTTAATAAAAGGTAATATGTTTGGTAACAATGCATATCATATTAGGACATATCAATACCCATAACATATTAAATAGTTTTGTATTTCCCGTAGATAAGTACTTAGGTATATCTTGAATTTCTAGTGTGGGTACCAAAATATTTACCAATGGGTAGTTACTGCCTACTGGTACTAATTTCTGGAGATATGTACGAGGTAGTGTGGTGGTTTCATCTTTCTGTAATTATTTAAAAATATAAATGAATCTCATATTTAGATATTGGTAAATAAAACTCAGTTTATTCTGCCAATTTATTAGAACCACAAATAAAGAATCCTTAGTATTGGGTAAGTACTCTTCCTGTTTAGTTAATATCCCAAGATAATTGTACCTAGTAGATATACCTTTTAGTAACAGTAATACCTACTTACCTGTTATTTATAAACTAACAATGTTTTGCATAAAGATTGTGGAAATCTGTCATTTTGATTGAAACAATGGCCGCCAGCAATTCATTATTATAACAAGTATTTATTTTATTTCAATTTTCTGCTCTTATCTAAGTAAATTTGTATTTTTATTAATTGGTACGTAGGTACTTATATTTATTTAGGTATTTCTTTAATTTTGAAAAGCTTTTTTATTAAGTAGGCATACCTATTTAGATCATATTTATAAGTAGGTAGGTTACGCGTTATTATTAAAGTAAGAAAATAAGTGATAGGAGGGCAAACGAGCTAGAACTAGATGTGGTCATCTGATAGTAAGCAAGTGTTCACCGCCTATTCGCGTCCTTTATGGTAGAGTACCTAGGTAGGAGGGGAAATGAAGGGGCAAGGGGTTCGGGCCTCCGGATACCTCTCTCACCGAACGAAACGCGGCACGAACCACTTCACGCCGATATTTCGAGATGTCGTGGTTTTTCACTGGTCGAGTCGGCAAATGCATGCAGCGAACTGCAAGACTCTACCTACTGATGTAATGTAACAGATTTTATTTAACATCGATGAAATTACCTAATGATGATGAAGGTGATAATATTCTCAGCTGTAGGTTTTCTCTAGTGAGGATCCTCCTAACTAGATCTAGGTAGCGTAGTTTATGAAAAATGTACCTACTTACTTACCTACCGTTTAATTAATCTTCAGGGTACGCGGTTGGTGTGTAGAGGGTAAGGGTGTAGAAAATCTACACGTAGGTACAAACAAAACAGTTCATCATCCTACACCGACTTTCTTAAATCTTATAATTTACTCAAGAATTGGTTAAAAATGAAAACCTTTCAATAAAATTAACTCATGCTATCCAGCGATTGTACAAGATCAGATCAGTGTTTGTAGGTACACGAGGGTGTAGGCAGCATTATCTTGAAATGAAAAACTCTCAAATGAAATACTCAGCTATTTAGTCCTATCGATTTGATAAAATTGTTTTGGGTTCACCATATTGGCAGTAATAAAGCCACTCACCTCGTTGCATGAATGGGCCTATGGGTGAACTACCACGACCTCTCAGAATATTGACGTAAAGTGGCTCATGCCGCGTTTGACTCGGTAAGATAGGATCTGGAGCCCCAACCCCTTCTCCTCACACTTCTCTCTCCCACTTCCTTAAAGGCTAGTGACGCCAGCCCCGGATCTTCAATTTTTTTTAGGCGGGGCAAAAACTAAAAAATCGGTGGGTGTCTCTGCACATTGAGGTTGCACTTGCGGGGGTTGTGGTTGACCTGTAGGTAGACAATGTTTGATCCCGCGCGCAGCACCAGCAAGAGGCTGTGAGACCGGTTGGACAGGGGCTCCGTGGTCTCCAGTCGCGGGCGCAGTGAGTGCGCCTCAAGTGTAAACCAACGGTTAGTTTGCTGAAGGGGACCAAATCTCAGGTACTTGCCTGGATAGCAAGTAGTGCGGTTTCGCTAGTGGTTTGCGCCAGTCGACTGTGATGGGCTTCGGCTGATGAGTAGCTGTATGGATTTGTAACGTGAGATGAGCGTGCTCTACAGCTCCGGAACCAGTTGGATACTGGTAGCCGGCTAATCTGCACATATTGAAGTGTCAGCTAGTTCAGTCAGGGCGGTGGGTCGTTCACTATAAGCAATTTACCGTTAGGACAGGGAACTATGTCGCTCCCCAACGTGGTAGCTGCCATGCTGGCCAAAGGTGCGCCCTGGAGGGAGTAAGTTCGCCTCCTTCTGCGAGGAGGTGATTACAGAGAAGGAGGCGGCTGATCGGGTGAGGGAGGATACGATACTCTAGCGTCGTCGCTCCGCAGAAGAAGAACGGGGGCGACATTTCGATCGCCGACAACAACTCCTTCCCGGGGTGGCGCGGGGGTGCCCTCACCCGCATTGTATTAACCGACACACGATGGCGAAGGTCATCGATCCCCGGCCGTTCCCGGGCCTCTCACCATCGCGAGGGGCGCGCGGAGCCTGCCGTAAGGGCGGCAATTCGTCGGGAGGACCGGCTGAAAGCGGTGTTCTGTTCTTCTCTAATATGACGAACCGGGAACGGCGCTGGGTTAATTAGTGGGTACACCGAAATACCATCTCCCGGGAGCCCTACATAACCCTTCCACCTCCCGGTGGGAGGCGTATTCCCACAGCAGTTTTTCCCAATGTACCAGAAAAAAAGGACAGTAGAAGACAGTTAGTAAATCTTGCAGTACGCACAAAAAGTTATTGTCTTGGAAAATATATGCCAAGATCTTCTAACCGTTTTGCTAATAACCCACAACCTTTACCCCATAGACGATGTTAAAGGTCTGCCACTGCTTTCAATAGATCTAAATTCAATCTTTTTGGGGTGATTTTCTGCTAATAAGACAGCCTGATTGCTAAAGAGAGACCGTTTATGGTCAGTCATTTTTTGTACTGTAATTTATTCCGTCCGTCAAAGTTAAGTAACTTTGACTTTATAATAATTTGGCCGCCCCCTGAACTTGCCGTCCGGGGCATGGGCTCCGGCTTGCCCCCTCCCCTAGATCCGGGGCTGAGTGACGCAAGTGTAACACTATCTATGTTGCAGGTATCCATGGGCGGCGTTAGTCGCTTACCATCAGGTGACACATTTGCTCCTTTGTCCCTTATCCCATAATAAAATACAAAATAAGAAAAAAATATTATTAATACCTACTATATTTAATTTAAAATTTCTAATTTGTATGTGTGGTGTTCAGCTCGCTCGCTCAGTCTCCATCCTCATAGCAAACATTCGCCCCCCTGGTACGTTTATCTCGCAGTGTCGGTAGGTACATTCATACCTACCTACCCCTACGCGCTACCCCGCAGCGGCGACCGCGAAATGGTTACACACAGCTATTATGAATATTAAATTTCACCCCATACATTTATTTTAGTGATTTCAAATGTCGATATCGATAAAGTATTTTAATGCCTATATAGGTAAACCTATATTATTAAAAGGGTCACGGTGATCCAGTGGACGAGCAGCCCGCTTCTGAATCAAGAAGTTGTGAGTTCGAATCCGAGGTCACACCAATGAATTTTCGAAATTCTTTTCGAAAGTTATGTGTGATAAATATTGATTACTGAAATCTGTATGCCCGTTTTATTGCAATAGGTTCCATTTGGGCCAGTGACATAAGGAGTCTAGGCTTAACAGCCTAGATTCGCAATAACAACCTTCAGGTAGAAAAAGGCGTGAAGATATACTTATTTTGTTAGTTATTAAGTATAACCTATTTGCGTAACTCATTCGAAATCGACCCAGAAAATTAATTCCTCATATTGAACGAATGATATAGGTAAAAGTGATATAAGTAGGTACCTGAAAAATATTATGGCAACTAATGAAGACTT
Source organism: Euproctis similis (assembly GCA_905147225.2). NCBI lineage: Eukaryota > Metazoa > Arthropoda > Insecta > Lepidoptera > Erebidae > Euproctis > Euproctis similis. The sequence continues at coordinate 2,502,336 of LR990105.1, read as the reverse complement.
ATTATTTGAATAGACCATTCATATGAAAAGATAATATTACTAAGATAATAAAAAAATAACCATCAAACATTTGTATGACTTGCTTAATTAAATAAAGTTTTGAATATTTAAAGTAAATACAAAAAATGACTGAACGAATGAATGAATATTCAATTCACTAAATTAGTTTCGCTTGCAAACACATATTATACATAGTATGCAACAGAATATTCTAACGCAATTTTCACCATCAAAATTTTATAGAAATTCTATTGATAGATTTTGCACGCATTTCAAGGTAAAAAAAAGACACTAGCTATTTATCGATAAATTTATAAAGTAATACAACCCTAAAAATCTACTTCACATCATACGAAAGCAATTACTACGCGGGTCGCAGTAATATTCTACTGCACTAGCCTAATCACCCTGGTTCCCTCGCCCTATGTGAGTCTTTTTCGAGCATTAGGTATGCGCGTTCTTAGCCCTATTGATCGCTGGGACCTGGAATTGGGACTCGATTGCCAAGAGAGCTACGTAACCATAGGTAACCAGGAGAGCAAGACCAAGTGATTTATCATCACAGAGTATAAAATAAAGTCGTTTTCCGCTGTCTGTCCGCGTATATGCTTAGATTTTAGAAACTACGCAATGGATTTTGCAATTTTTTTAATAGATTGAGGTTGTCAACGGGGTGGTTTTCATCTATAATTCATGTATTCGATAATACAATTTTCAAGATTTAGTAATTTAATTGTAAACGCTGTAAAATATACTTAGGTACCTACCTTCTTTTGATGCGGAACATAGTTCGCCGGTCAGCTAGTCCACAATAAACAAAACTTATTGTCATCTACAGTAGTTACTTATAGCTTCGTGAAGACTGGATATTGGACTTAAGCTACCCAGACAAGGTCAAATTGTAGGTGGCCGATTTTAAGAATTGAAAATCACTTCAATATATCGTGATTCTGGTAACATCTTAAATCTAAGTCTTCTGTGCAGACAACGTAGAGTAGTTCCGCACAAGAACAGACTCTACCAGAGTCGAGGCCATGGTCATAACCTATCAGACGGGTGGTAACTACCACTTATTTATGCCATTTGTGCATTTAATAAGTGAAAGGTAATTTGCCACATGTCAACACTTCAGCGATTACACGCTACGTAGATAGGGGTGGAATTTAAATAAAAACTTTAATCATTCAACTTTAGACTCCGATATTATTTTCCTTGTTATTTTACGCCTTTTGCTGCGGTTTTTAGTGCTTGCCTAGCCGAATATTTAAACCCCGAATGGATTAGATGGCGGAACCTATCGTTTCCACTTTATGTATTTATAAAGTGTATTTCTCCGATCGAGCCGGCCCATTCATGCAATAACTGTATGGCTAGCTTATAAGCTACGACTACTATACAACTAGCCACGCTAGCCTGTTTGAGTAACAAATGAAACGTCACATATGTTTTATATGTCCATACTATGTCTGAACCTCAGTCAGAACTTGTTCATAAATCATCGATACCTACTCCTGGGATCAGAGAAACCCCTCAGATCGAACCCGCAGTCCTCTCCTATACCTGTGAGCTGTGAGACTCACCGTAGAGAAGTGTCACTACGCTAGGACGGCGCTAAACTCCTTATTTTACAAAAGAAACACATTTTTAAGGCATTAAACTTAAATGTATTAAATAATATATTTATATATTTTGAGACACAACAAACTATGATCAGCACTACTGCGACCCCTCGCATTTCACCAGATCCAGGAAATCTCTGAAATGATATAAAATAATTTTATACGGTGTAGATATAGCAAACAAACAAAAAACACAATATTTTTTCCGTCTGTCTGTCCGTATCTTTGTTTGCTAGTCTGTTTCCATTTATTGTAGTGGGTAACACTGAAAACGATTGGACTGTTTTTAATTCACTGTAACTAACAAATAGTTACCTTAATCTATACAAAGAAGCAGCATAGCCCAGATTTTTTTAATATTTGCATAAAACGAACTCAAAATGGAGAAAAATAAAGAATACTTAGTCATGCCATAAATATTGTAACAAAGAAAATTTTTTTTAATTGCAAATAACATTTATTACTTTTACAGTGTATTACTTTAATACATAAATATAAAACGATATAAAATATAAAAAGCTTATTCGAAGTGGTCTCCATTGGCTGCAATACAGGCCTTTAAACGTTGAGGCCAGTTATCAATAGAAACACGCACTCTTTCCATGGGAAAATTCTCCACTGCCAATCGTATGGATTGTTTTAGGGACTCTAAATTATTATGACGTTTAGAGCAAGCCGCACTCTCTAAAACTGACCACAAATCATAATCCAGTGGATTAAGATCGGGACTAGACGACGGCCAGTCTTCAGCTCTAATCAAGTCCGAAACGTTCGCTTCCAACCAAGATTGCGTGGACAGAGCTTTATGACCCGGTGCCGAGTCTTGCTGGAAGGACCATACTTCGTTATTGAACATGGTGTTGTTAAGGGGCTTGACTACCTTTTCAAGAATGGTATCTTGATACACTTGTGCCGATGTTTTAATACCTTTTTCACAAAAATATGGCTCAGGCACTCCTTCGTAGCTAACACCCCACCAAACCATCACTGAAGTCGGATAATGCCCACGTTGCACTCTGTCAACTAATTGGGAAGCTTCCTTAGAGCTTTGAGCATAAATACGGTCATTTTGTTTGTTAAAATGTTGCTCAATTGTAAAAACTTTTCCATCCGTAAACAATATTTTTCTGTGACCTCCCTTTGCGTACCGCTTCAGTAGTTGTTTAGATTTTAACACTCTATTCTTTTTTAAATTATCAGTTAATAAATGACCAGTGCGCCTCTTATAGGCTGCAAGTCCTAAGTCATCTTTTAAAATACGCGACATTGTTCTAGGTGCTATCTTCATCTGCCGAGATAAAATCTTTTGCTTGCGGACAGGATTTCTTCGCATTCTTTCCATTACTGCTTTGACCACCTTTTTCGTACGAACACTACGTGGACGGCCAGGTTTTTTCTGTCCTATTAATAGCCCGGTACACAAACATTTGACTAATACCAAATGTATGGAGAGTTTTAGAAATTGCATTTGGCTCCATACCTACTTTGTGTAATGCAATCACAGCGATTCCGTTCTCTTTATCACCCCACTCCATTTTAATATCGCAAAATATTGTACAACGTATTGTTAGCGCCAAAACGAGAAAACACAGTGAGTACGTTCCACTAATCGACCGCGGCGCCCGCAACACCCTCTGTATCGTTCTACATAAAGCCCGCGGTCGTTGCGAGCGATCGCTCGACGTCATAAATGACGTCACTGTTCGCGACGGCTTTCAATGAAAAATGACATATGTCATCAGAACTTGATGAATTTTCCGAGCCGCCATATTGCTAGCACACAGCGATCAAATTTGCGTTCCACTTATAACATTCGCCCACAACGCCCGCGGCGTTTTTACGTTAGTGGAACGGCAATTTCCGCGGTCGCGGTCGTTGTGGGCTTTATGTGGAACGAGCCCAATGAACAATCGTATAAAAATGACAGATTCCAAATTCAAATGTAATATTTTTTTATTTTTAGTTTTAACAGTATTTATGGCTAGACTAAGTATTTAGGTGTAGAAAGAGAAAAGCTTAGTGGAGAGGAGTGAATGCCTAAAACGAATTAGTTTTCATACTGAACGATGATTGTCAACTCGGGCGCTTCGCAAAGGTTGTTGTGACCAAGACCAAGACCACTGGCGAAGCTGTGCAGCACCAGCGGTGCGTTGTGGTAACATCTGCTCGCCGCTACATCCTCGAACAACTGAATGTGGAGAAGGAGGATTTGACAACCTTATTCTTACACCTAGCCACAAAGGCCAAGTTACTAGGCTACTAACCAGGAAGGAATAATATCATGTCACAAATAACTTCCAAAGATTCATCATCATCAGCCTATTGCAGTCCACTGCTGGACATAGGCCTCTCCCAAAGATTTAGTAGGTACCTACTGTGTGCCAGGATGCGAACTGAAAACCTCCCAGTCAGAAGTCGGTGTAATAAGCAATAACCGCCATGTACCAAGTGAAACTCTTTTTTGGTGTTTTGGCCTTCTGCACTTTAATCATGTATCTAAATTTATGATTAAAGTGCAGAAGGCAATAAGATCCATCTTTTATGGCATTCGCACGCGCTTTCTGTTAATATTAAACAAAGACTGAACAACGCCATCTCTGAGCATATGGCGGAACTAAAATATAAATGTCACAGGATTTGTTTTAATTCTCCTCCAATGCTTACAGACAACAAACTCTAATTGGGAATACCTTGAGAGCCAGTTCGTAAGGTACAACTTTGTCGCTTTTCGAGTGCAGTATCAACACGGGCAAATGAGGTACACCGCACAGATATTTGTCCGTATCGAAAGCAAAATCAGGCGAATCCATAAACGGCTTCAAGAACGCACTCTTATAGCACGGAAGCCAGGACACGAGCTGGCGGAGAAAACAATATATTACGAAAACCAAAAGGATAGAGTTGAGACTTAGGTAGACAGGCATTAGTGGCACGAGTCCGTTACACCTAGTTATTTTTGTATCTTCACAAGAATACACTCTAGAACCACTACATAGAATAAAACAATGTCGCTTTCCGCTGTCTACTCTAAAGAATAGAAAGCTAACTACTACCTGCTCAATTTAATATCATTCACGGTTATTTCTTCACTAATTACCTAGGGCAGTAGTAGTACCTATTTACACTAGTTACAAAATCTAAGTAGTAATCTTTTTTATTATCTTGCTTAAAATATTATAAAAATAAAGAATAATATTATGAAAAGTTAAAGTTATGAAAGTCAACGAAGCGAGTAAGGTGTGTAAAAATCGTATACGTATCGTAACCTTATGGCGCTCCGTTCTCTCTGCCTACCTCGCAAGGGATTTGGCGTGAAGTTATGTATGTATGTAAGAATAGTATCTGACTTATAACCTTCGAGAATGGATGACTATCTATTTCATCTACGAGGTTGTTGAAAGGCGCTTCAAGTATGAGAGCGTCTGGCAACGGGAGCCGTGTCCTTCCCCGCTGCGCACACAACTTGGAGAGGTAGGCGGACATGCTGGCCGCAATTGCAGTACCTGGATCCAGTAGACATATATAAAAAAAAATATTATAAAAAATGTGACCATTCTTTTGAATATTAAATTTATCAATAAAATCTCGCAAAATTTTGACATGGCGCCATCTATGAACAGTAACTGAAACCACAAAGTAAGTTAACAAGAACTAGAATAACGAATGCAACACGATTTTTCTTATATGTTGCGGTGCAGGCAGAGTGAAATGACCCGTTCTACTCTATTAAGTGTTCAAAAGTTGTGTAACGAACCAAGTGAGTGCCCCCAAATGATAATTAACGGTTTGTTGTTGTTCCCCAAGGAGTCGTGAAGCCACCCATACACCTCCAGCAGATCCTCAACAACCCCTCGCTCTGTAGGTTTCACCTTAGTCGAATCACCGTAACCTTGAAAATGATAAAAAGATCGAACTATTTTATGGTTAATACTTACCTAAATATACAACATACATAAGTCTAACATTTTATAGATACTTATGAAAATAACAAATACATAAACAAAAAGAGTAACTTGGATCAAGATAAGTAATAAATAAATTAAAAATATAACCTACAACTCTTTAAAAAGTATGGATACAAATCATACAGCGCCATCTATTTCTAACTTAAGCAATTAAGCTTTAACTATGGGCCGTTATAGGATTCCATAGGCTTTTTAGTAGAAATGTAATGTATAACTATCCCAAAAATAAAAGACAGGTAGGGATTTGAGCACCATTACTTAATAGAACAGAATTTGATTTAAATTTGTCATAATTTCCTGAATATGTAGTTCTGCCTACCTCGATAATCAAATGTTATGATGTGAAAATTCATCTCCTGAAACATCTTGTATAGTTGAAGACGTTGTGACGAGCCTCGATTGTTCGCATTGCCTGTAAACATCATTGTATTCATCAACAATATCCTTTCATTCATCTAAAATTGTTTTAAGAGAGTAAAAGGAAAGGAAGGAGGAAGATGGTGGGTCTTCAGATACCTCTCTCACAGAACTAAACGCGGCATGTACCACTTTACGCCGATATTCGAAGAGATCGTGGTATTTCACCGATGGAGCCGGTCTGCAGCGAACTGAGATACAGACATGCATTCCGGTTGTAAGTTTCCCTTCAGGTCTGATTCATTATAACATACCGTGACAATATATGACTATAGTATTCTTGGTCCTCAGCAGCTCCTTGTGGAGACGACAGTCCACTTTCGTATAGTCTTTGATCACGAACATTTCGCAAACCATAGAGCTAGGGATTATGTGCCATGCGCCTAGAAACAGTTTCTTATTTATTTATAAACTCCATACGAAATAGAACTAGTCCATAAAGAAGATATCGGAGCCTTAAAAAAGGACGCGCGTGTATGTTTGTAAAATACTGGAAGTCAGAAAAAATCATGAATATTGGAAAATAGTATCCTTAACTGCTGTAGTGTGAGCTTAATTACTTACTTTAGGACCAGATGGCATTGCGTACACTATCAAGTATACTATTTCAAATATATTAAGTTCTTTAGAATACACTTTACTATTAAAAAAAAAACAACTCTATTAAAATATTTACCAAAATTTGCAAAGACTAGATTTCTTCTAAAACTCTTGGAATACTTAAATATAAGGGGCACCACCCCCACGTGGAACACAAATAGGCTGGTAGTTATAGAGGCACCTAGTATGAATACTCTGTAACAGACAAAAAAATTTTTAATATTAATTTATGGGTCCATTTTACACCATCAATTCCAATAGTCCATTGCGCATGCAAATAATCTATAATTCATATAATTTTTGGGAGACCTTATCAATTTTTTAAGTAAACAAGTAACAACCTTCTCAATAAATATTATATACACCTATATCCTTCAACTATAACAATATTTTATCTTGTTTTAGATAAGACGATAAAAATAATTAATACTTGATTAGTAATACCAAAATGACTGTGAACAGAATCTCATTTATACTAAAATTTAATCACATTATCTTAATACTATAGTTCGGTTACTATGCTGGTCGCTGAACTGAAGTACCAACCAAATACGAATAAAATAGCCCAGCAGCTAAGTTCCAGGTTCAGTAGCCAGGTTGTGAGTAGGTATTGTTATGAACATGGATATTTTTAGAAGTGAAGAAAAACAATAGAAAAATATAAGATGCTACTCTATTTACAGATTTCATCTTGAAACTAACTGATGATATGTGAATTGGATTTCAAAACAATTATATATTACTCTAATTTTAACTTTAAAAAAATATAATAAGCTTCCTTTTATTTCCTTTTCTCATCATCATTCTACAATCTATTTATAGAAATTGTTACAATGATAATAAATACAATAAATGAAGCATGTGTGTAATGAAGTATACCCTCACTAGGTATTCTGTAAATAATTATATTATTAAATAGACTTTTTTTTTGTATAAAATAATTAGTGTTATTAGCTCATAATAAGAGAACCTACCTATCACTCTTTTCTGCACCACCCAAAGGTTGGCTGGTAGAGAATGCCTTAGGCATTAAGTCCGCCTTTGTACAATGTACATAAAGTTTTAAATAAAAAATAAATAAATAAATTATTTTGGTAAATAACCAAATACCATCTTCCAATTCTGCCATAAAATATTAAGATCACACAAGTAACTGTTAGGTCTAAACATATAGACTACAATTTTTTTAACGTGTTAAAATTAAGGTCAGTATAAATAATTCATGAAACTATTTTTTTTAACAGTAAATAAATTTAATCACTGGTACTTACCCAACGGTATATAGAGGTACACTTATCAGCAGTCCTATATATTTTATCATGGTATAAATAGAACTAATTTGGTAAGTTTGTTAGTCAATAAAACACTATGGGGTAGGAAAGGGGCGCTAAATTAATAGAATAAATAAACGTACCAAAGAGCACTACTCTAGACAACTAATATCAATGTTTAATGACTGGAGAGAAACGAAATATACGTTTATACGATTATTATACAAGAATTTATTTCAGATACAGTTAGTATTTTGTAAAAACAATTAATATTTCATACAAAAAAACAATATCTATCGAACCTTCGGACTCTCGAAGACATTGGATTATTTGATTGAATTGAATGAAATTGGAAAAGAGCTGACAGCCAGTGACGGTCAGTGACCAATGAGAATTTGACAAGTTCAATGACACTTTGACATTAATCAGATGGTCATATTTCTTTCATTAGTCTCATTTGGATAGGCTAAAGCTTACAAGCGGTACTGCTCTTTCCGTATTATAAATTGACTTTTCTATGGTTAGAATCATATCTGAGCCATCACAACATAATTGTTATGGTCCTAGTGTCGCTGCTCATTCGTCACCTAATTCACTACTCTAAGGTAGCGAAGGGACAGTGTTAGATTAAAATATCGAAATTTTATATTACACCAAACTAACTTTCATTTATTAGGTTATTAATTTAATATTTTTTTCAAACCAATTAAATAAATAACTAAATAAAAACAAATGTAATAAGAATGAACAATACAAGATATTGCTTTCATCAATTATTTGGTTAATTATAGATTCAATTCATCAGATAATTCAGATCATCTATACACACAATATAAGCACAATTTATTTATGACACTTGACTGGATAAAAATTAATGCTGTAATGTTTAAAATTGCTTCGTAAATAAGCAATTATTTCTAGTAAAAAGTAAAAAAATAAAAATGGTCATTATATGTTATCCGAGATAGACATATGCTTCTGAAGGTGTTTGATAATGTAGAACATTGTTTTGAACTATCACTGACGGTTCAACCAGCGTTTGCAATTAAAGTGCTAAGTCTTGAAAATTATATTTTTTTCTTTACAACATCATATATGAATTATAGATCAAAACACCCCGTTGACACCCTCTAACTATTAAAAAAACCGCATTTTTGCATCGAGGTTAACAAAAAAAGCTCAATAATTTAATAATAAATTGCTGTGAAAGCTAAGAATCGTTAAAGTTCAGTAATTTATTAATCGATTTTAAATATTACGATAGTAATTTTTGGCGAGTTGAGGTTTAACAGCCGCTGCCTAAACCTGCAGGCAGAAAAGACATAAAGTTATGTTTAAAAAAATCTTCATTAGAACCATTCGCGACAAACAATTTATATTTATTTATTTATATATACTTTATTGTACACAAGAGATAATATATATACAGAAAAAAACCTTTTAATTATGATAGCACAATGGGCGGCCTTAATGCTGTGAGCAATTTCTGCCAGGCAACCTTAGGATGAACATGATAAATTTAGAGTGGGCAGTAAATGTTGCGTACAAACTAATTAATGATTTTATAAAAAGTTTTATAATATAATTTTATAAATAAAATAGAAAAATATATGATTATATATAGGTATATATACACACAAACACCTACATAAACTCACATAGATTAAATTAATATTTACACATTTACATACACGTACATACTTAAACACATACTTATACATACATAAAATTCATACACAAAAATACATACATATAATAAGAATGACTAATAACTGAATGACAAATTATTGTGATGATTCCAGATAGTGTTCGTGTACCATTTTCTTGAATGCTCTTAGGGTCTTTTAGGGTGCTCTAGGGCACGCCGAATTTCCACCGGTAGTTCATTCCACAAGGCTTAAGCGGTAAATGATTTGGCTTAAAAAGTTTTGGAATGTTGTGGAACTTTTAGTCTGAAATTGTGCGAAGACCTCAAATTCTGGCAATGAGTGTCATGCAAGTACTGAAAACGTACTTTGAGATAGGAAGGAGTTGAAGGGTCGAACAGTATTTTATATAAAACTGAAAGGATACGAGCATTCCGGCGAAACCGTATGGATAACCACTTGAGTTGTTTTCGGAACTGTGAAACATTTTTTTATAAGATAGGAGGGCAAACGAGCAGGCGTGTCACCTGATGGTAAGCAACCAACGCCGCCCATGGACACCAGCAACACATATAGTGTTACTGTTGCGTTGCCGACCTTTAATGGATAGGGGATAGGAAAGGATGGGGAAGGGGGGTGGGCCTCCGGGTACCTCTCTCACCAAACGAAACGCGGCATGAGTCACTTTACGTCGGTATTCTGAGAGGTCGTGGTATTTCACCGGTTGAGCCAGCCCATTCATGCAGCGAACTGCTTGGCTCTACCACTGTTAAAATGATCATGATCATATTTGCGTAAACCAAATATAAATCTTATGCAAAAATTTTGAAGACGCTCAAGTTTATCTAATTGCTATTCGGCGAAATCAGGATAGCTGACATTTGCATAATCAAGGATGGGCAGAAGAACAGAATTTGCAAGAGCAACTTTAGTGGCTATGGGTAGGAAATTCCGAATTCTTCCGAGAGACCCTCCAGAAGCAAACAATTTCTGGCTCACCTCTTGTAGCTGCGGACCCAAGATAAATCAGGGTCAATAATAAGGCTAAGGTTCTTTACTTTATTACTTAAAGGAATTACTGTGTCTTCAAAAACAATTTTCAGCAACTGCGCTTTCTCAATTTTTGAGGTGAGCCGACTACTACCCACCATGATAACTTGCATTTTTAATGGGTTGACCATCAGTCCATGTAATGAACTCCATGCACCTATCCGAGCTAAATCCTCATTAAGTATATGAAACGTCTAAGATAACTGTGCTGGTTCAGCCTGTACATAAATTTGAAGATCATCTGTATAAAGGTGGTAGGTAGAAACAAGTTTGTTAGAAATGGTATTTATGAAAATTGCGAAGAGTAAAGGACGCTACCTTGAGGAACACCGACGTTGGTATTGCACCAGGAGGAGCAGATATTTTCAATGTTAATACGCTGTCGGCGTCCACACAAGTAACTACGACACCAATCTATCGCCGTTGGAGATATGTTAAGAGAGCGAAGGAGCTTATAAGAATGTCGAAATCAACAGTATTGAAGGCGTTACTAAAATCCAGAAGCGCCAGTACTCTGATCTTTCCAACGTCCATCCCAGACCTGATGTCATCCGTAACATTAAGAAGGGCAGTAGTGGTACTATGGCCAGGGCGGAACCCGGTTTGAGAAGGATTTAGGAGATTGTTTTTGTAAAGGAATGTGCTTATTTGGATGTGGGCGAGACACTCTAGGACTTTAGAAAGGAATGGTAGTATGGATATGGGTCTATAGTCTGAAGAGGATACAGGTTTACATTTTTTAGGTAAAGGAATAATTTGGGCATCTTTCCACGACGCGGGAAAGACACCTTTGGACAAAGAATAATTGAGGATATGACAAATAGTAGGAAGAAGCTCATCAAGGATTGGTAAGATCATGTTACGGCTGACTCAGTCACATCCAATTGCGTTGGACGTAATCGACAATATGCTTTTCTTAACATCACAAGCAGTGACAAGATTAAAAAGAAAAGGGGCATAATCTTGGGTAGGAAGAGATGAAAGATTTTGTAGTGTATGAGCCTTCAGTGTACCATCAAATTTGGACACGGCCGAGAAATGTTGATTGAGTAAATCAATGTTGATGTCTTTAGGATTTATGCCGTGTTGACATCTTCCAACCCCTAGAGATCTAAGGAACTTCCAGCTTTTAGCTGAGTCTCCGTTTTGAACTGACTTGTGGATATGTTGTGCGTTCCTACATACCTTGTTGCAGTGATTTCTAATGGCTACGTATCTTTTGTAACCACAAAAGATACGTAGCCTAAGAAACAAACCTGTTTCGTTAGGTTTTATTTTGTAACGAAATTTTGCAGCGGCCTTTTGAGTGATGAGGAGTTTAATGTTATCAGTCAACCGTGGAGCAGGAGGATGTTTGATTTTGACAGTTCGAATACGTGCATGTTTATCATACCACTTTACGAGATTTGATGTAAGAATTTCCACCTGCTGATCAATCGACCCAGAAGTAAATAACCTAGTCCACTCAATACCTCTAACGTCTTCTTTCAGAATCTCAATATTCATGCCACCAATGTTACTCTGCATAAGGACTTTACGTTGTGCCCAAGGTGGACTAAGCTTGTAGGAAAGAAATAATAGATCATGATAAGAGAACGCGTCCGCGGAGCATTGACCATGCTTCGCGAGACTAAAATAAACTCAATAAGGGAAGGGGTACAGTTATGAGAACGATGAGTGGCATTGAGAGGCAGCAAAGAGAGATTACAAGATTGAACAGTTGAAGAGAGAAGTTTAGAACGAAAATCATCTTTAACAATGGTAAATGAAAAAGACAATGGTATGACGAACAATTTCGTTGATACATGAGGTGGTCTGTTTGTTGACTTGAATTGTCAACTATAATTGCCACCACTGCCTACACTTTCGGGTGAGATTACAAAATACTCCTAGGATAGTGATAGATAGGATATATAGTACCTAGTAATGGTCGTTATTTAAATATTGGTTAGCCAGATCTATTGAATTAAAATAAAATAGATTAATTGCAAAAAAAAATACATAATCTTTGCGATTTGTAGTTACAGAGCAAATTATTTTATAATAGTAAAATTATAAACACGCAATGGAGACAGTCCGGTGATATTTAGTTTATTTTTCTTTTCTTTGGGCTTCCTTAGTTTTGTATATAAAATACGTGTCTCATTCTTATTCCTTAGTATCTTCACCAATGGCCTTTTTATTTTATAAGGCTCTATACTATCTCTTGTTAGTTTATTATATATGCGCAATCTTGGATTAAGAAAACATTTGATTTCAATTAATTGTTGAAATGATATTTCATTATTCATTCTGGCTGCTTGCATTATATTTTCAACAGATGGTGCCCAGAAATGATATTTACCATAGAGTCGTTGATAGTTTGCAAACACATCACCAATAAGTTTTGCAATATATCGTACTTCTATTAATATTGTTGTTTTAGTTCCATACAATTCAGATATCACAGTACTGAATGGTTCTCTTTCAATTAATCCATCCTTAGTTACTCCTATACACATCTTATTCACATGTAAATTATTTTTTCTCAAATTATTTTCATATTTCACTTTATCATAGCCAAAATCTATGTCTAAATCATACAAAATATCATCATGTGATATACCAAAAACACCTTTATATGTTTGTACTGTATTTTCAACTGTCTCATAAAGTTGTTTCTTAGATTTCAATACAACTGTGGTGTTATTAATATGTTCGTGTGTTTTTAAAACTGTATCTTCATTAATTACATCAATTATTTTGGCCTTTTTAATTTCAATACTTCTTTTCACCTGTTTCCATCGATATTTCTTAAATATATCACCATAATCCGTGGGATCCTTTAGAAAAATGCTATCCGGTTCTCTACCCAATTCGATTCTTATACCTTTCATTAATTTTTCTGTAGTCACATTAAACATTTCAAGTTCTTCATCAGTCACAATTTTATTATCAGTTCCGGAATAATTTATAACAATATCACTTTTATTTGCATGCAAATTTACTGATAATTTTATTTTTGCCGTAACCAACACTGGAAAATAAATCATTAAAAATAAAAACATTTTTGAAGAGTCTTTGTTTTTTTTTCTGAATGTTCATTCGACCTTGCCGTGTAAACTTCACAGATCACGTAAAACAATACAGTTCTTCTGAATCTTTCCCTTTATATCTCTAGCTGAGAGCTTAACAAACAATTAGGTTCTTGTCAATAATTTATTTTTACACAGACATATAATTGTTCAATATTATATGTATTATATGTTGAAGATTTTATGCCTTTTCGCAGTAACAACGCAAAAGGCAATAATGATTATGTATAATATATTCATTATTTATGAATGATTTGTATCCATTACTCACTTTTGACCCTGTTATCATTTTTGTTCTTGATATCTATCTCTTTATGCCAAAGAGACGTTATTCATGCGACATATAGTGCTATTTTTTATTTTTTACGTTTGTTTGGTTGTAATTTTGTAGTTTGTAATTAATTAATTACTGCCCAAATCTAATTTAAGAACACAAAATCTTGTGCACGAGATTGGCTGAAAAAAATGCTTATACGAGAGGCATGCCTTTAATGTTTTGTCGTTGGGAGAAAAAAAACACATCTGGAAAATTATAGCACTTGTTATTGTTTGCAAAGCTTACAATTATCCCTACGCTCAAACCAGTTATTTTTATTGGAACTATTTAAATAATGACAACTGCAATTGTTTTAGTTGTCGTGTGGATGTCAGTTACTGAAAAATATATTCGTAATAAAGGAATTGAACTGAGAGTATGTAGTACTAATTTTATTTATACCAACAGTGGTTATGGGCTATATTTTGCGGTAAATAAAATAAAAAGATGAGTACTGCGACGCTACATTTACCACAACTTCGTGGTGATAATTATGCATCATGGAAATATAGAGTGAGAGCAATTCTTGAAGAAAAGCAAGTGCTAGATGTGGTAGAACTAGATCATGCAATTAAAAAAGGATGAAGCTAATAGGAAGAATAATGCAATTGCAAAATCAATAATAGAGGAAAATAATATCAATAGAGGAAACAGAGGAAGAAGATTCAATCATTATTATAGAGGAAGAGGACGTAATAATGAAGAAAAGCCCTGTAATTTAATTGCATTACAAGCAACATACAATGAAATTGAAAATTCCACGCAATTTATTCGGGATTCGGGTGCATCTTATCACATGGTGTCATCGAAATTTGAAAATAGAATGACAAACGTTACGAAATTAGATAAACCAATAGAAATTTATATTGCGAATGGAGAAAAGTTATTTGCTGATAAAAAAGGAATATTCACAGGAATAAGTTATAAAAATACAATTAATATTGAAGCAATTATAGTTAAAAACCTAACACATAATTGACTCTCGGTTAATGAAATTACGAAGAAAGGATATAATGTACAATTTACGAAAGAAAATGTATTTATTAAAAAGAACGGAAGATACATCAAAGGGCAAAAATATAATAGTTTATACATAATTAATTTGTAAAATAAGAACTACAACGCATATACAGCATCAAATAAAGACGACGACCTATGGCATCGTCGACTAGGCCATCTAAATAGAAAAGGTCTTAAAATTCTTGGATTACCTACAACTAATGAAAAATGTGAAAGTTGTATACAATGAAAGAGTACAAGAAGATCATTTCATACACAAGAGATAACTAAAATCTATAATATTGGAGATTTAATCCATTCAGATGTCTGTGGACCAATGAACCCATTAGGTCTTAATGGAGAAAAATATTTCCAAGTAATAATCGATGATTATTCGAATATGCTAGCTGTTAAATTATTAAAAACAAAAAATGAAGGAATTTAATTCATTAAATTTATAAATAATCTATCACTAATATAATATCACTCTTTTCTGCACCACCCAAAGGTTGGCTGGTAGAGAATGCCTTAGGCATTAAGTCCGCCTTTGTACAATGTACATAAAGTTTTAAATAAAAAATAAATAAATAAATTATTTTGGTAAATAACCAAATACCATCTTCCAATTCTGCCATAAAATATTAAGATCACACAAGTAACTGTTAGGTCTAAACATATAGACTACAATTTTTTTAACGTGTTAAAATTAAGGTCAGTATAAATAATTCATGAAACTATTTTTTTTAACAGTAAATAAATTTAATCACTGGTACTTACCCAACGGTATATAGAGGTACACTTATCAGCAGTCCTATATATTTTATCATGGTATAAATAGAACTAATTTGGTAAGTTTGTTAGTCAATAAAACACTATGGGGTAGGAAAGGGGCGCTAAATTAATAGAATAAATAAACGTACCAAAGAGCACTACTCTAGACAACTAATATCAATGTTTAATGACTGGAGAGAAACGAAATATACGTTTATACGATTATTATACAAGAATTTATTTCAGATACAGTTAGTATTTTGTAAAAACAATTAATATTTCATACAAAAAAACAATATCTATCGAACCTTCGGACTCTCGAAGACATTGGATTATTTGATTGAATTGAATGAAATTGGAAAAGAGCTGACAGCCAGTGACGGTCAGTGACCAATGAGAATTTGACAAGTTCAATGACACTTTGACATTAATCAGATGGTCATATTTCTTTCATTAGTCTCATTTGGATAGGCTAAAGCTTACAAGCGGTACTGCTCTTTCCGTATTATAAATTGACTTTTCTATGGTTAGAATCATATCTGAGCCATCACAACATAATTGTTATGGTCCTAGTGTCGCTGCTCATTCGTCACCTAATTCACTACTCTAAGGTAGCGAAGGGACAGTGTTAGATTAAAATATCGAAATTTTATATTACACCAAACTAACTTTCATTTATTAGGTTATTAATTTAATATTTTTTTCAAACCAATTAAATAAATAACTAAATAAAAACAAATGTAATAAGAATGAACAATACAAGATATTGCTTTCATCAATTATTTGGTTAATTATAGATTCAATTCATCAGATAATTCAGATCATCTATACACACAATATAAGCACAATTTATTTATGACACTTGACTGGATAAAAATTAATGCTGTAATGTTTAAAATTGCTTCGTAAATAAGCAATTATTTCTAGTAAAAAGTAAAAAAATAAAAATGGTCATTATATGTTATCCGAGATAGACATATGCTTCTGAAGGTGTTTGATAATGTAGAACATTGTTTTGAACTATCACTGACGGTTCAACCAGCGTTTGCAATTAAAGTGCTAAGTCTTGAAAATTATATTTTTTTCTTTACAACATCATATATGAATTATAGATCAAAACCACCCCGTTGACACCCTCTAACTATTAAAAAAACCGCATTTTTGCATCGAGGTTAACAAAAAAAGCTCAATAATTTAATAATAAATTGC
Source organism: Euproctis similis (assembly GCA_905147225.2). NCBI lineage: Eukaryota > Metazoa > Arthropoda > Insecta > Lepidoptera > Erebidae > Euproctis > Euproctis similis. The sequence goes on along the minus strand of LR990105.1, from coordinate 2,485,399 downwards.
TGTGAAAGCTAAGAATCGTTAAAGTTCAGTAATTTATTAATCGATTTTAAATATTACGATAGTAATTTTTGGCGAGTTGAGGTTTAACAGCCGCTGCCTAAACCTGCAGGCAGAAAAGACATAAAGTTATGTTTAAAAAAATCTTCATTAGAACCATTCGCGACAAACAATTTATATTTATTTATTTATATATACTTTATTGTACACAAGAGATAATATATATACAGAAAAAAACCTTTTAATTATGATAGCACAATGGGCGGCCTTAATGCTGTGAGCAATTTCTGCCAGGCAACCTTAGGATGAACATGATAAATTTAGAGTGGGCAGTAAATGTTGCGTACAAACTAATTAATGATTTTATAAAAAGTTTTATAATATAATTTTATAAATAAAATAGAAAAATATATGATTATATATAGGTATATATACACACAAACACCTACATAAACTCACATAGATTAAATTAATATTTACACATTTACATACACGTACATACTTAAACACATACTTATACATACATAAAAATTCATACACAAAAATACATACATATAATAAGAATGACTAATAACTGAATGACAAATTATTGTGATGATTCCAGATAGTGTTCGTGTACCATTTTCTTGAATGCTCTTAGGGTCTTTTAGGGTGCTCTAGGGCACGCCGAATTTCCACCGGTAGTTCATTCCACAAGGCTTAAGCGGTAAATGATTTGGCTTAAAAAGTTTTGGAATGTTGTGGAACTTTTAGTCTGAAATTGTGCGAAGACCTCAAATTCTGGCAATGAGTGTCATGCAAGTACTGAAAACGTACTTTGAGATAGGAAGGAGTTGAAGGGTCGAACAGTATTTTATATAAAACTGAAAGGATACGAGCATTCCGGCGAAACCGTATGGATAACCACTTGAGTTGTTTTCGGAACTGTGAAACATTTTTTTTATAAGATAGGAGGGCAAACGAGCAGGCGTGTCACCTGATGGTAAGCAACCAACGCCGCCCATGGACACCAGCAACACATATAGTGTTACTGTTGCGTTGCCGACCTTTAATGGATAGGGGATAGGAAAGGATGGGGAAGGGGGGTGGGCCTCCGGGTACCTCTCTCACCAAACGAAACGCGGCATGAGTCACTTTACGTCGGTATTCTGAGAGGTCGTGGTATTTCACCGGTTGAGCCAGCCCATTCATGCAGCGAACTGCTTGGCTCTACCACTGTTAAAATGATCATGATCATATTTGCGTAAACCAAATATAAATCTTATGCAAAAATTTTGAAGACGCTCAAGTTTATCTAATTGCTATTCGGCGAAATCAGGATAGCTGACATTTGCATAATCAAGGATGGGCAGAAGAACAGAATTTGCAAGAGCAACTTTAGTGGCTATGGGTAGGAAATTCCGAATTCTTCCGAGAGACCCTCCAGAAGCAAACAATTTCTGGCTCACCTCTTGTAGCTGCGGACCCCAAGATAAATCAGGGTCAATAATAAGGCTAAGGTTCTTTACTTTATTACTTAAAGGAATTACTGTGTCTTCAAAAACAATTTTCAGCAACTGCGCTTTCTCAATTTTTGAGGTGAGCCGACTACTACCCACCATGATAACTTGCATTTTTAATGGGTTGACCATCAGTCCATGTAATGAACTCCATGCACCTATCCGAGCTAAATCCTCATTAAGTATATGAAACGTCTAAGATAACTGTGCTGGTTCAGCCTGTACATAAATTTGAAGATCATCTGTATAAAGGTGGTAGGTAGAAACAAGTTTGTTAGAAATGGTATTTATGAAAATTGCGAAGAGTAAAGGACGCTACCTTGAGGAACACCGACGTTGGTATTGCACCAGGAGGAGCAGATATTTTCAATGTTAATACGCTGTCGGCGTCCACACAAGTAACTACGACACCAATCTATCGCCGTTGGAGATATGTTAAGAGAGCGAAGGAGCTTATAAGAATGTCGAAATCAACAGTATTGAAGGCGTTACTAAAATCCAGAAGCGCCAGTACTCTGATCTTTCCAACGTCCATCCCAGACCTGATGTCATCCGTAACATTAAGAAGGGCAGTAGTGGTACTATGGCCAGGGCGGAACCCGGTTTGAGAAGGATTTAGGAGATTGTTTTTGTAAAGGAATGTGCTTATTTGGATGTGGGCGAGACACTCTAGGACTTTAGAAAGGAATGGTAGTATGGATATGGGTCTATAGTCTGAAGAGGATACAGGTTTACATTTTTTAGGTAAAGGAATAATTTGGGCATCTTTCCACGACGCGGGAAAGACACCTTTGGACAAAGAATAATTGAGGATATGACAAATAGTAGGAAGAAGCTCATCAAGGATTGGTAAGATCATGTTACGGCTGACTCAGTCACATCCAATTGCGTTGGACGTAATCGACAATATGCTTTTCTTAACATCACAAGCAGTGACAAGATTAAAAAGAAAAGGGGCATAATCTTGGGTAGGAAGAGATGAAAGATTTTGTAGTGTATGAGCCTTCAGTGTACCATCAAATTTGGACACGGCCGAGAAATGTTGATTGAGTAAATCAATGTTGATGTCTTTAGGATTTATGCCGTGTTGACATCTTCCAACCCCTAGAGATCTAAGGAACTTCCAGCTTTTAGCTGAGTCTCCGTTTTGAACTGACTTGTGGATATGTTGTGCGTTCCTACATACCTTGTTGCAGTGATTTCTAATGGCTACGTATCTTTTGTAACCACAAAAGATACGTAGCCTAAGAAACAAACCTGTTTCGTTAGGTTTTATTTTGTAACGAAATTTTGCAGCGGCCTTTTGAGTGATGAGGAGTTTAATGTTATCAGTCAACCGTGGAGCAGGAGGATGTTTGATTTTGACAGTTCGAATACGTGCATGTTTATCATACCACTTTACGAGATTTGATGTAAGAATTTCCACCTGCTGATCAATCGACCCAGAAGTAAATAACCTAGTCCACTCAATACCTCTAACGTCTTCTTTCAGAATCTCAATATTCATGCCACCAATGTTACTCTGCATAAGGACTTTACGTTGTGCCCAAGGTGGACTAAGCTTGTAGGAAAGAAATAATAGATCATGATAAGAGAACGCGTCCGCGGAGCATTGACCATGCTTCGCGAGACTAAAATAAACTCAATAAGGGAAGGGGTACAGTTATGAGAACGATGAGTGGCATTGAGAGGCAGCAAAGAGAGATTACAAGATTGAACAGTTGAAGAGAGAAGTTTAGAACGAAAATCATCTTTAACAATGGTAAATGAAAAAGACAATGGTATGACGAACAATTTCGTTGATACATGAGGTGGTCTGTTTGTTGACTTGAATTGTCAACTATAATTGCCACCACTGCCTACACTTTCGGGTGAGATTACAAAATACTCCTAGGATAGTGATAGATAGGATATATAGTACCTAGTAATGGTCGTTATTTAAATATTGGTTAGCCAGATCTATTGAATTAAAATAAAATAGATTAATTGCAAAAAAAAAATACATAATCTTTGCGATTTGTAGTTACAGAGCAAATTATTTTATAATAGTAAAATTATAAACACGCAATGGAGACAGTCCGGTGATATTTAGTTTATTTTTCTTTTCTTTGGGCTTCCTTAGTTTTGTATATAAAATACGTGTCTCATTCTTATTCCTTAGTATCTTCACCAATGGCCTTTTTATTTTATAAGGCTCTATACTATCTCTTGTTAGTTTATTATATATGCGCAATCTTGGATTAAGAAAACATTTGATTTCAATTAATTGTTGAAATGATATTTCATTATTCATTCTGGCTGCTTGCATTATATTTTCAACAGATGGTGCCCAGAAATGATATTTACCATAGAGTCGTTGATAGTTTGCAAACACATCACCAATAAGTTTTGCAATATATCGTACTTCTATTAATATTGTTGTTTTAGTTCCATACAATTCAGATATCACAGTACTGAATGGTTCTCTTTCAATTAATCCATCCTTAGTTACTCCTATACACATCTTATTCACATGTAAATTATTTTTTCTCAAATTATTTTCATATTTCACTTTATCATAGCCAAAATCTATGTCTAAATCATACAAAATATCATCATGTGATATACCAAAAACACCTTTATATGTTTGTACTGTATTTTCAACTGTCTCATAAAGTTGTTTCTTAGATTTCAATACAACTGTGGTGTTATTAATATGTTCGTGTGTTTTTAAAACTGTATCTTCATTAATTACATCAATTATTTTGGCCTTTTTAATTTCAATACTTCTTTTCACCTGTTTCCATCGATATTTCTTAAATATATCACCATAATCCGTGGGATCCTTTAGAAAAATGCTATCCGGTTCTCTACCCAATTCGATTCTTATACCTTTCATTAATTTTTCTGTAGTCACATTAAACATTTCAAGTTCTTCATCAGTCACAATTTTATTATCAGTTCCGGAATAATTTATAACAATATCACTTTTATTTGCATGCAAATTTACTGATAATTTTATTTTTGCCGTAACCAACACTGGAAAATAAATCATTAAAAATAAAAACATTTTTGAAGAGTCTTTGTTTTTTTTTCTGAATGTTCATTCGACCTTGCCGTGTAAACTTCACAGATCACGTAAAACAATACAGTTCTTCTGAATCTTTCCCTTTATATCTCTAGCTGAGAGCTTAACAAACAATTAGGTTCTTGTCAATAATTTATTTTTACACAGACATATAATTGTTCAATATTATATGTATTATATGTTGAAGATTTTATGCCTTTTCGCAGTAACAACGCAAAAGGCAATAATGATTATGTATAATATATTCATTATTTATGAATGATTTGTATCCATTACTCACTTTTGACCCTGTTATCATTTTTGTTCTTGATATCTATCTCTTTATGCCAAAGAGACGTTATTCATGCGACATATAGTGCTATTTTTTATTTTTTACGTTTGTTTGGTTGTAATTTTGTAGTTTGTAATTAATTAATTACTGCCCAAATCTAATTTAAGAACACAAAATCTTGTGCACGAGATTGGCTGAAAAAAATGCTTATACGAGAGGCATGCCTTTAATGTTTTGTCGTTGGGAGAAAAAAAACACATCTGGAAAATTATAGCACTTGTTATTGTTTGCAAAGCTTACAATTATCCCTACGCTCAAACCAGTTATTTTTATTGGAACTATTTAAATAATGACAACTGCAATTGTTTTAGTTGTCGTGTGGATGTCAGTTACTGAAAAATATATTCGTAATAAAGGAATTGAACTGAGAGTATGTAGTACTAATTTTATTTATACCAACAGTGGTTATGGGCTATATTTTGCGGTAAATAAAATAAAAAGATGAGTACTGCGACGCTACATTTACCACAACTTCGTGGTGATAATTATGCATCATGGAAATATAGAGTGAGAGCAATTCTTGAAGAAAAGCAAGTGCTAGATGTGGTAGAACTAGATCATGCAATTAAAAAAGGATGAAGCTAATAGGAAGAATAATGCAATTGCAAAATCAATAATAGAGGAAAATAATATCAATAGAGGAAACAGAGGAAGAAGATTCAATCATTATTATAGAGGAAGAGGACGTAATAATGAAGAAAAGCCCTGTAATTTAATTGCATTACAAGCAACATACAATGAAATTGAAAATTCCACGCAATTTATTCGGGATTCGGGTGCATCTTATCACATGGTGTCATCGAAATTTGAAAATAGAATGACAAACGTTACGAAATTAGATAAACCAATAGAAATTTATATTGCGAATGGAGAAAAGTTATTTGCTGATAAAAAAGGAATATTCACAGGAATAAGTTATAAAAATACAATTAATATTGAAGCAATTATAGTTAAAAACCTAACACATAATTGACTCTCGGTTAATGAAATTACGAAGAAAGGATATAATGTACAATTTACGAAAGAAAATGTATTTATTAAAAAGAACGGAAGATACATCAAAGGGCAAAAATATAATAGTTTATACATAATTAATTTGTAAAATAAGAACTACAACGCATATACAGCATCAAATAAAGACGACGACCTATGGCATCGTCGACTAGGCCATCTAAATAGAAAAGGTCTTAAAATTCTTGGATTACCTACAACTAATGAAAAATGTGAAAGTTGTATACAATGAAAGAGTACAAGAAGATCATTTCATACACAAGAGATAACTAAAATCTATAATATTGGAGATTTAATCCATTCAGATGTCTGTGGACCAATGAACCCATTAGGTCTTAATGGAGAAAAATATTTCCAAGTAATAATCGATGATTATTCGAATATGCTAGCTGTTAAATTATTAAAAACAAAAAATGAAGGAATTTAATTCATTAAATTTATAAATAATCTATCACTAATATAATATCACTCTTTTCTGCACCACCCAAAGGTTGGCTGGTAGAGAATGCCTTAGGCATTAAGTCCGCCTTTGTACAATGTACATAAAGTTTTAAATAAAAAATAAATAAATAAATTATTTTGGTAAATAACCAAATACCATCTTCCAATTCTGCCATAAAATATTAAGATCACACAAGTAACTGTTAGGTCTAAACATATAGACTACAATTTTTTTAACGTGTTAAAATTAAGGTCAGTATAAATAATTCATGAAACTATTTTTTTTAACAGTAAATAAATTTAATCACTGGTACTTACCCAACGGTATATAGAGGTACACTTATCAGCAGTCCTATATATTTTATCATGGTATAAATAGAACTAATTTGGTAAGTTTGTTAGTCAATAAAACACTATGGGGTAGGAAAGGGGCGCTAAATTAATAGAATAAATAAACGTACCAAAGAGCACTACTCTAGACAACTAATATCAATGTTTAATGACTGGAGAGAAACGAAATATACGTTTATACGATTATTATACAAGAATTTATTTCAGATACAGTTAGTATTTTGTAAAAACAATTAATATTTCATACAAAAAAACAATATCTATCGAACCTTCGGACTCTCGAAGACATTGGATTATTTGATTGAATTGAATGAAATTGGAAAAGAGCTGACAGCCAGTGACGGTCAGTGACCAATGAGAATTTGACAAGTTCAATGACACTTTGACATTAATCAGATGGTCATATTTCTTTCATTAGTCTCATTTGGATAGGCTAAAGCTTACAAGCGGTACTGCTCTTTCCGTATTATAAATTGACTTTTCTATGGTTAGAATCATATCTGAGCCATCACAACATAATTGTTATGGTCCTAGTGTCGCTGCTCATTCGTCACCTAATTCACTACTCTAAGGTAGCGAAGGGACAGTGTTAGATTAAAATATCGAAATTTTATATTACACCAAACTAACTTTCATTTATTAGGTTATTAATTTAATATTTTTTTCAAACCAATTAAATAAATAACTAAATAAAAACAAATGTAATAAGAATGAACAATACAAGATATTGCTTTCATCAATTATTTGGTTAATTATAGATTCAATTCATCAGATAATTCAGATCATCTATACACACAATATAAGCACAATTTATTTATGACACTTGACTGGATAAAAATTAATGCTGTAATGTTTAAAATTGCTTCGTAAATAAGCAATTATTTCTAGTAAAAAGTAAAAAAATAAAAATGGTCATTATATGTTATCCGAGATAGACATATGCTTCTGAAGGTGTTTGATAATGTAGAACATTGTTTTGAACTATCACTGACGGTTCAACCAGCGTTTGCAATTAAAGTGCTAAGTCTTGAAAATTATATTTTTTTCTTTACAACATCATATATGAATTATAGATCAAAACCACCCCGTTGACACCCTCTAACTATTAAAAAAACCGCATTTTTGCATCGAGGTTAACAAAAAAAGCTCAATAATTTAATAATAAATTGCTGTGAAAGCTAAGAATCGTTAAAGTTCAGTAATTTATTAATCGATTTTAAATATTACGATAGTAATTTTTGGCGAGTTGAGGTTTAACAGCCGCTGCCTAAACCTGCAGGCAGAAAAGACATAAAGTTATGTTTAAAAAAATCTTCATTAGAACCATTCGCGACAAACAATTTATATTTATTTATTTATATATACTTTATTGTACACAAGAGATAATATATATACAGAAAAAAACCTTTTAATTATGATAGCACAATGGGCGGCCTTAATGCTGTGAGCAATTTCTGCCAGGCAACCTTAGGATGAACATGATAAATTTAGAGTGGGCAGTAAATGTTGCGTACAAACTAATTAATGATTTTATAAAAAGTTTTATAATATAATTTTATAAATAAAATAGAAAAATATATGATTATATATAGGTATATATACACACAAACACCTACATAAACTCACATAGATTAAATTAATATTTACACATTTACATACACGTACATACTTAAACACATACTTATACATACATAAAAATTCATACACAAAAATACATACATATAATAAGAATGACTAATAACTGAATGACAAATTATTGTGATGATTCCAGATAGTGTTCGTGTACCATTTTCTTGAATGCTCTTAGGGTCTTTTAGGGTGCTCTAGGGCACGCCGAATTTCCACCGGTAGTTCATTCCACAAGGCTTAAGCGGTAAATGATTTGGCTTAAAAAGTTTTGGAATGTTGTGGAACTTTTAGTCTGAAATTGTGCGAAGACCTCAAATTCTGGCAATGAGTGTCATGCAAGTACTGAAAACGTACTTTGAGATAGGAAGGAGTTGAAGGGTCGAACAGTATTTTATATAAAACTGAAAGGATACGAGCATTCCGGCGAAACCGTATGGATAACCACTTGAGTTGTTTTCGGAACTGTGAAACATTTTTTTTATAAGATAGGAGGGCAAACGAGCAGGCGTGTCACCTGATGGTAAGCAACCAACGCCGCCCATGGACACCAGCAACACATATAGTGTTACTGTTGCGTTGCCGACCTTTAATGGATAGGGGATAGGAAAGGATGGGGAAGGGGGGTGGGCCTCCGGGTACCTCTCTCACCAAACGAAACGCGGCATGAGTCACTTTACGTCGGTATTCTGAGAGGTCGTGGTATTTCACCGGTTGAGCCAGCCCATTCATGCAGCGAACTGCTTGGCTCTACCACTGTTAAAATGATCATGATCATATTTGCGTAAACCAAATATAAATCTTATGCAAAAATTTTGAAGACGCTCAAGTTTATCTAATTGCTATTCGGCGAAATCAGGATAGCTGACATTTGCATAATCAAGGATGGGCAGAAGAACAGAATTTGCAAGAGCAACTTTAGTGGCTATGGGTAGGAAATTCCGAATTCTTCCGAGAGACCCTCCAGAAGCAAACAATTTCTGGCTCACCTCTTGTAGCTGCGGACCCCAAGATAAATCAGGGTCAATAATAAGGCTAAGGTTCTTTACTTTATTACTTAAAGGAATTACTGTGTCTTCAAAAACAATTTTCAGCAACTGCGCTTTCTCAATTTTTGAGGTGAGCCGACTACTACCCACCATGATAACTTGCATTTTTAATGGGTTGACCATCAGTCCATGTAATGAACTCCATGCACCTATCCGAGCTAAATCCTCATTAAGTATATGAAACGTCTAAGATAACTGTGCTGGTTCAGCCTGTACATAAATTTGAAGATCATCTGTATAAAGGTGGTAGGTAGAAACAAGTTTGTTAGAAATGGTATTTATGAAAATTGCGAAGAGTAAAGGACGCTACCTTGAGGAACACCGACGTTGGTATTGCACCAGGAGGAGCAGATATTTTCAATGTTAATACGCTGTCGGCGTCCACACAAGTAACTACGACACCAATCTATCGCCGTTGGAGATATGTTAAGAGAGCGAAGGAGCTTATAAGAATGTCGAAATCAACAGTATTGAAGGCGTTACTAAAATCCAGAAGCGCCAGTACTCTGATCTTTCCAACGTCCATCCCAGACCTGATGTCATCCGTAACATTAAGAAGGGCAGTAGTGGTACTATGGCCAGGGCGGAACCCGGTTTGAGAAGGATTTAGGAGATTGTTTTTGTAAAGGAATGTGCTTATTTGGATGTGGGCGAGACACTCTAGGACTTTAGAAAGGAATGGTAGTATGGATATGGGTCTATAGTCTGAAGAGGATACAGGTTTACATTTTTTAGGTAAAGGAATAATTTGGGCATCTTTCCACGACGCGGGAAAGACACCTTTGGACAAAGAATAATTGAGGATATGACAAATAGTAGGAAGAAGCTCATCAAGGATTGGTAAGATCATGTTACGGCTGACTCAGTCACATCCAATTGCGTTGGACGTAATCGACAATATGCTTTTCTTAACATCACAAGCAGTGACAAGATTAAAAAGAAAAGGGGCATAATCTTGGGTAGGAAGAGATGAAAGATTTTGTAGTGTATGAGCCTTCAGTGTACCATCAAATTTGGACACGGCCGAGAAATGTTGATTGAGTAAATCAATGTTGATGTCTTTAGGATTTATGCCGTGTTGACATCTTCCAACCCCTAGAGATCTAAGGAACTTCCAGCTTTTAGCTGAGTCTCCGTTTTGAACTGACTTGTGGATATGTTGTGCGTTCCTACATACCTTGTTGCAGTGATTTCTAATGGCTACGTATCTTTTGTAACCACAAAAGATACGTAGCCTAAGAAACAAACCTGTTTCGTTAGGTTTTATTTTGTAACGAAATTTTGCAGCGGCCTTTTGAGTGATGAGGAGTTTAATGTTATCAGTCAACCGTGGAGCAGGAGGATGTTTGATTTTGACAGTTCGAATACGTGCATGTTTATCATACCACTTTACGAGATTTGATGTAAGAATTTCCACCTGCTGATCAATCGACCCAGAAGTAAATAACCTAGTCCACTCAATACCTCTAACGTCTTCTTTCAGAATCTCAATATTCATGCCACCAATGTTACTCTGCATAAGGACTTTACGTTGTGCCCAAGGTGGACTAAGCTTGTAGGAAAGAAATAATAGATCATGATAAGAGAACGCGTCCGCGGAGCATTGACCATGCTTCGCGAGACTAAAATAAACTCAATAAGGGAAGGGGTACAGTTATGAGAACGATGAGTGGCATTGAGAGGCAGCAAAGAGAGATTACAAGATTGAACAGTTGAAGAGAGAAGTTTAGAACGAAAATCATCTTTAACAATGGTAAATGAAAAAGACAATGGTATGACGAACAATTTCGTTGATACATGAGGTGGTCTGTTTGTTGACTTGAATTGTCAACTATAATTGCCACCACTGCCTACACTTTCGGGTGAGATTACAAAATACTCCTAGGATAGTGATAGATAGGATATATAGTACCTAGTAATGGTCGTTATTTAAATATTGGTTAGCCAGATCTATTGAATTAAAATAAAATAGATTAATTGCAAAAAAAAAATACATAATCTTTGCGATTTGTAGTTACAGAGCAAATTATTTTATAATAGTAAAATTATAAACACGCAATGGAGACAGTCCGGTGATATTTAGTTTATTTTTCTTTTCTTTGGGCTTCCTTAGTTTTGTATATAAAATACGTGTCTCATTCTTATTCCTTAGTATCTTCACCAATGGCCTTTTTATTTTATAAGGCTCTATACTATCTCTTGTTAGTTTATTATATATGCGCAATCTTGGATTAAGAAAACATTTGATTTCAATTAATTGTTGAAATGATATTTCATTATTCATTCTGGCTGCTTGCATTATATTTTCAACAGATGGTGCCCAGAAATGATATTTACCATAGAGTCGTTGATAGTTTGCAAACACATCACCAATAAGTTTTGCAATATATCGTACTTCTATTAATATTGTTGTTTTAGTTCCATACAATTCAGATATCACAGTACTGAATGGTTCTCTTTCAATTAATCCATCCTTAGTTACTCCTATACACATCTTATTCACATGTAAATTATTTTTTCTCAAATTATTTTCATATTTCACTTTATCATAGCCAAAATCTATGTCTAAATCATACAAAATATCATCATGTGATATACCAAAAACACCTTTATATGTTTGTACTGTATTTTCAACTGTCTCATAAAGTTGTTTCTTAGATTTCAATACAACTGTGGTGTTATTAATATGTTCGTGTGTTTTTAAAACTGTATCTTCATTAATTACATCAATTATTTTGGCCTTTTTAATTTCAATACTTCTTTTCACCTGTTTCCATCGATATTTCTTAAATATATCACCATAATCCGTGGGATCCTTTAGAAAAATGCTATCCGGTTCTCTACCCAATTCGATTCTTATACCTTTCATTAATTTTTCTGTAGTCACATTAAACATTTCAAGTTCTTCATCAGTCACAATTTTATTATCAGTTCCGGAATAATTTATAACAATATCACTTTTATTTGCATGCAAATTTACTGATAATTTTATTTTTGCCGTAACCAACACTGGAAAATAAATCATTAAAAATAAAAACATTTTTGAAGAGTCTTTGTTTTTTTTTCTGAATGTTCATTCGACCTTGCCGTGTAAACTTCACAGATCACGTAAAACAATACAGTTCTTCTGAATCTTTCCCTTTATATCTCTAGCTGAGAGCTTAACAAACAATTAGGTTCTTGTCAATAATTTATTTTTACACAGACATATAATTGTTCAATATTATATGTATTATATGTTGAAGATTTTATGCCTTTTCGCAGTAACAACGCAAAAGGCAATAATGATTATGTATAATATATTCATTATTTATGAATGATTTGTATCCATTACTCACTTTTGACCCTGTTATCATTTTTGTTCTTGATATCTATCTCTTTATGCCAAAGAGACGTTATTCATGCGACATATAGTGCTATTTTTTATTTTTTACGTTTGTTTGGTTGTAATTTTGTAGTTTGTAATTAATTAATTACTGCCCAAATCTAATTTAAGAACACAAAATCTTGTGCACGAGATTGGCTGAAAAAAATGCTTATACGAGAGGCATGCCTTTAATGTTTTGTCGTTGGGAGAAAAAAAACACATCTGGAAAATTATAGCACTTGTTATTGTTTGCAAAGCTTACAATTATCCCTACGCTCAAACCAGTTATTTTTATTGGAACTATTTAAATAATGACAACTGCAATTGTTTTAGTTGTCGTGTGGATGTCAGTTACTGAAAAATATATTCGTAATAAAGGAATTGAACTGAGAGTATGTAGTACTAATTTTATTTATACCAACAGTGGTTATGGGCTATATTTTGCGGTAAATAAAATAAAAAGATGAGTACTGCGACGCTACATTTACCACAACTTCGTGGTGATAATTATGCATCATGGAAATATAGAGTGAGAGCAATTCTTGAAGAAAAGCAAGTGCTAGATGTGGTAGAACTAGATCATGCAATTAAAAAAGGATGAAGCTAATAGGAAGAATAATGCAATTGCAAAATCAATAATAGAGGAAAATAATATCAATAGAGGAAACAGAGGAAGAAGATTCAATCATTATTATAGAGGAAGAGGACGTAATAATGAAGAAAAGCCCTGTAATTTAATTGCATTACAAGCAACATACAATGAAATTGAAAATTCCACGCAATTTATTCGGGATTCGGGTGCATCTTATCACATGGTGTCATCGAAATTTGAAAATAGAATGACAAACGTTACGAAATTAGATAAACCAATAGAAATTTATATTGCGAATGGAGAAAAGTTATTTGCTGATAAAAAAGGAATATTCACAGGAATAAGTTATAAAAATACAATTAATATTGAAGCAATTATAGTTAAAAACCTAACACATAATTGACTCTCGGTTAATGAAATTACGAAGAAAGGATATAATGTACAATTTACGAAAGAAAATGTATTTATTAAAAAGAACGGAAGATACATCAAAGGGCAAAAATATAATAGTTTATACATAATTAATTTGTAAAATAAGAACTACAACGCATATACAGCATCAAATAAAGACGACGACCTATGGCATCGTCGACTAGGCCATCTAAATAGAAAAGGTCTTAAAATTCTTGGATTACCTACAACTAATGAAAAATGTGAAAGTTGTATACAATGAAAGAGTACAAGAAGATCATTTCATACACAAGAGATAACTAAAATCTATAATATTGGAGATTTAATCCATTCAGATGTCTGTGGACCAATGAACCCATTAGGTCTTAATGGAGAAAAATATTTCCAAGTAATAATCGATGATTATTCGAATATGCTAGCTGTTAAATTATTAAAAACAAAAAATGAAGGAATTTAATTCATTAAATTTATAAATAATATAGTAGTTTAACAGGAAACTAGTCACAGGTCATTATTTATCAAAAATCTTATATTCAACAAAATAAATCGTTATCACAAAACAGTACCAGTAATTATTAACAAGCGTGTGGTAGTCTGAACAGTTTTTCTATAATAAAATGAATTTATATTTACTAACATTTTTAATTGTATTAAAAACAGTCATAGCTAAAATATCAATAGAACTTATTGTTATTAAAGATAATAATATTACGATATCATATTCAGGTGCTGAAGTAGATGTGATTACAGATGAGGACATCAAGCTATTCAAGGTGGAAAACTCACAATTACAAGAAGCAATAAAACATCACTATGGAAGGAAAGCGACCAACATTTACCTTAAAAGTCCAACACCTTGGAACGATTTGTACAAGACATACAAATGGGAGCAGATATCAAGAGTTCTGTCAGTGAAATCAGCAAGAGTCACAGGTGTATCTAAAAAACCAGTAGTGGTGTTGTCACAGGATTTTGAAAATTTATCAGAACAAACGATAAAAGTGAACACCGGCATTTCACATTCCGTAGAAAATACTTTAACGACATCTTGGACAAAGAGTAAAGAGTTTACTGTGTCGCAGGAGATATCCTATGATGTCAACGTGATATTTGCCAAAGTTGAAGGCACCACAGGCTTCTCATACACCACAGACTGGGGTGTCAGCGAGGAGAAATCAGAAACTGTCAATATCGGAGCAAATAGTGGTATGGAGACAGAATTGAAACCTGGACAAGCGGTGACAGCTGTTCTGTCGGCAAACGCCGGGTATTTAGAAATAGAAGTAGTTTATGTGTCATCGTTGAGAGGCAATTTGGCGCTGAACTTCAAGAGAGAGCTGAGAGGTCATCATTTTTGGGGTCCTCCAATACAAACTCTGATGAGGGACGGTGATATCAATAATGAGATTACTACATCTGAAACTATAAAATTCGGATTCTACGTTGACGCTTCCTTGAAAGTTTATGATAAATCTACAGGAAAACCTCTATGAGTTTATATTTTAATTGACCTACAAAGAGGAGGTTATCAATTTGTCTGTTTCTTAATACTCAAGTTTTTCAAGGTTATTATTACAATGTGTGTTTGTGTAAAACATATTAGTGTGCTCTAAAAACACGACCAAAACATATTTTTTAGATACGTAATGCATATGAAATCATTAGTGGTACTGTTCGTTACATTTAGATATATAATTAATTATAGGTTTCAAATTATTGTGTTAGTTTTATCTTTATAGAAATTAAAAACCGTACTTGTTTTTAAGTAAGTAGTTCTAATTCAATTAACGCATTTTAAATTTGTTATGTAAGATACACACGACAAGAAATAAATAAAAATATTTACTAATTTACAAATAAATAATACACAAGCATTTCGCTATACATATTTTGTTCGTTCATTAAAATCATGGAATGGATCATCAATGAATGGATCGTCTTGGTGGTCCAGTGGGAGAGCACACGGTTTCTGATCCAGAGGTACGGGTTCGAATCCTGACACTGGCTCACACCTATGACTTTTTGAAATTGTTTTCGGAAGTTAAGTGTGATAAATATCGATGACTGAAAACTTTGTGTCCGGTATGGCAATAGGTTCGCCACCTATTCTATTTGGGACGTAAACATAACGGCGAGTCGAGGCTTAACAGCCGCTGCCTACACCTTCGGGTAACAAAAGGCGTGAAGTTATGTTATGTTATGTTTATACACCGCGGATGTAGAAAGACGAGTGGCGATAGGAAATAGCGTAAATGGAGCGTTGGGCAGATTTCTGGGCGCAAAAAACATTAACAGAAAAGCCCAGCTAGCAATCCACAATGCAGTCCTGATCCCAACGCTAACTTATGGAAGCGAGAGCTAGGTATGGCAGAGTGTGCATGAAAGTAGAATAAACGCGGTAGAAATGAGGGCACTGCGCAAAATCTGCGGAGTGACTCTCGCTGACCGCGTAGAAAACAAGGTTGTAAGGAAGGAAGTTGGTTTGAAAGAGAGTGTCGGTGTAAAAGTAAGGAAGGGCATCCTCCGATGGTTCGGACATGTTGAAAGAATTAAGCAGATATATAATGCAAAAGCGGATGGATGTAGGAGTCGAGGATGGCCAAGACACACATTCCATGACCAAATAGAACGTGTTCTGGAGGAAGTTGATGTTAGGAGCCTCAAAAACCGACGCGCGTGCATGAAAAGAGTTATGAAAGTCAACGAAGCGAGTGAGGCGTGTAAGAATCGTGCCTTATGGCGCTCTGTTCTCTCTGCCTACCCCGCAAGGGATTTGGCGTGAAGTTATGTATGTATGTTTATAAGATGGCAGTATTGCCTTTCCCTATATCCGTATATCCCCGATGTGCCTACGAGGCCACTATTTAAACGGTATTATATGTGCATTCATTAAATTTAAAAGCATTTACAAATGTAATACAAAGGAGGCAGACAAGATGGTCGATGCGCAACGAATTGTCATTTGTTTGATCACCTTATTCGTACACAGCTTTTGTTTGCATGTTCAGCTTTATCACAGTAATCACAGACGTCCTTGTCCTTAATTCAAACTATTCTACTTACCCTCTCTTTTATAATGCCGTCATGATGTGGAACTTACGAGATTACGTAAACTATTTAGGATTAAGTTAGAATTAAAAAATCGAAAGTCTATTTTTCAACATTGAAATGCAATACAACTACATTTTAAATTAAAGAAAAAAGTGTTTTTTTTTTCGCTATTTTTATTTGGTGGTTTGATAATTTTGGAGGGTGGCGTAAATGAAAATAGAATTGCAGTAATTATTTTTCATGAATGTAGATCCGTATTAAATTCTGAGCACGAGTTATTAAACAGGATCGTTATTTCCTTTCGATACACAGGAGCGGGCAGATTAAATAAGTCAGTTTTTTCTGAAAAGAAGGGGATCTCGCGAACATATGGTGGTGAAGAATACAGAAATGTACATTTCGCATGAAATACAATAAAATAGACTTCTGTGTCTATACATAATTAGTAGGTATCTTATCCATGTACATTTTACTTACTATCTATAAAGAAACAATTTCGAAAAATTTAGTCTGACCTATTGTCCAAAGCACCAAGTGGTAGAATGGAGTATTAAGATCTCAGTTTATTACTGTGCACATTAATAATAAGAAATAACCTGTACTGTTCGGACTCCTGTGTATGTATACATCGTGGTCCAAAGCTTGCGGTCCTATGCAACCACATATTGTTGACTAAGGCTTCACAATCAGCCATAAACCTAATTTGCGTATCTCACGATCCAATATACATATATGTATATATAGATAAATATAATAATGATATCACAACGAATATCTTATTGCAAAACTACTCATAGTTATAGGTACTAGAAATAAAATTGCCCGCGACATCGTATGTGCTGAAAAATGTCATCTACCAAATGTCACTCAAAGTCAAACTCAATCCCCAATATTAGTCCATTAAAATGTTACGTAAGCTTTACATTTCTTAGAGGACGCAATTTTATTTTTGGAACATGTGTGGGGGGTCAATAGAAGCTTAACTTGAAGTTTGTGGGGTCGCCACCCTTGTCATCCGGCCGCCATCTTGAAAAAAGGGGTCTATAAAACACTTTTTACGCGATATCTCGGAAACTGTGCGTCTTTACAAAAATTTGTCAGGGCATAATTTGTAGCAAATTATCTTGCGTACAAATATGACCTAAAAATAAAATTGCGTCCTCCAAGAAATGCAATATTCGGTCCTAAAATTGTAACATTTCAATGGACTATATATCAAGAAAGAAATAGACGTTTATTTCGAAAAGTGACCGGGGATAGGAATCTCTGCTCACTTTTCAAATAGGAATATAAGTACGCAACGGATTTTGATGCAGTTTTTTTTAATAGTTAGAGAGTGTCAACGGGGTGGTTTTGATCTATAATTCATATATGATGTTGTAAATATAAAATTATAATTTTCGAGATTTAGCACTTTAATTGCAAATGCTAGCTGAATCCTAAGTGATAGATCAAAACAATGTTCTACATTATTAAACACCTTCAGATGGTCTACAAAAAAGTCCGCGAGAGCATATGCCCTCGCGGACTTTTGAAAGAAAAAAAGTATAGTTTTTTTTTTATTCAAATGCAGCTGACATTCCAAATTTAAATTATCAGTGTGAAGGTAGGTACAGCAACTAATCAAAAACCAGATCATCCAATGTCGTCACATGCATCTCTATCAATCCACAATGAAGTTATTTACCAAGTTACTGCTACAATGTATGCAAATCAATGAATAGCTATTGCGAGGTATCAAAGCTCAAATTGCATTATCAATAGTATTGAATGGATGAAGAATGTAATTTGTTTAATAGAAAGGTATTGTAAGTTTGGCCAGTATAAATAGTTGAAGACGTAAGGGTATCATCATTCGAAGTTCAGTACTCATTTCGAGTCGAATCATCCAGGTAAGAGGACAAGGAATTAAATGCCATTTTAATATTGCTATAAAATATGATATAGAATTAAAAGACAAAGATAGTAAAAAAAGTAAATTCTAATTCCATTAATTACAATGTAGTAAAATTAAACAACAAACATCGGAAATGATGGCGAAGTGAGCTGGAATAAACAAATTTAATAAACTCTGTAAAGTCTAAGTCTAGAGGTCGGCGGTTCGACTTCGCTCCGAAACATATGCGTGTCATGTTTGTTTGTTTGGCATCTGGGTATTTTTCTACATATTGCAAATACCTATACTTAATAGCGAAAAATTAAATGAAATTTAAATCATAATATTCCCAGCTACCGTCTATATTTTGAAACTAAAGCCGAGTTAAACAAAAATAATTAAATTTTTTTAGTTTACCAATTTTATCACTGAGACACTAATTTGATTCTAATTTGTTTCAGATAATAGTTTTTTGACATCGAATTAAAAAATATGAAGGTAAGACCAACAATTGTATTTAAAAGCTATTGAAAATGAATGAGAAAGTGGCACAAAGGTTTCCTCTAAATTAAATTTTACAACTTCAGCACCTAAACTTCATAACTACATAATTTAACTCTTAGCCCATGACTGTGGCGAGGGCAACTGACTAGTTCTGTGTCTATTTGCTCGTCTTGGAACGTGAAAATTAGCAAAGTCAGTGTGACATCAGTGAGGATCTAAATAATGTAGCTTCAAGTTTATATCCGACGATAGAGAACAGATTAATAGTCCCGATAGTCCAGTGGTGGAGCACCCCATTTCTGAATCCAGAAGTCGCGGTTTCGAATCCTGGCTCTGGCTTACACCAATGACTTAATCGAAAATAAATTATTCATTTATTAAATATGAAGCCTAATTCGAACCCGGTACCACCCACCAAAATAATATTGTACCTATTCATAAGATTTATTGTCTGTTATAGATGTTCATACCTTTGTTATGCACGCTATCGCTGGTTCTCGCCGAGCCGCCTGTCGGGTAAGTTTGGTCACATTATTAGTTAATAAAAGATACCTAACATTAAAATAAACTTTTAGGATTATATCGCGTTTATTTATTACTTATTTTTATTTATTTCCCGATACAATCCTAAAAGTTTGTTTTAATGTTATGAATGGGATTCGCGCAAATCTGAGAAATAAATATATACCTAATTATTATTTTCTAAATGCACTCTTTAATTCTAATATTTAATAAAGATACACTCGTGAAAATGATGTCTGTAAAGAGTTCGAAACGTCGGAAAATTAATAAATAAACGCGATATAATCCTAAAGTTTCTTTTAATGTCATTTAATAGAGATTCTTTATATTATATTTTTATTTAATTTCTTCCGTGGTTTAAAAATACTCATTCACAATCTAAGTATTATTTTACGAGAATATCAATCCCTCTTAAATTTCAGCGATGGTTACGACTTAGCACGATCAGATCATGGACATGGGCACAATCATGATCACAGCCACGATTTCCAAAGATCACCCGCACAAGAATATGGGCCACCAGAGGCCAGTTTCTTTGGAAGTTCTCGGAACGCCCTTTCTACTGAATACGGACCACCAAATGCGAAAGCAGCTAATTCAAAATCTGGCTTGTCTCAAAGTTATGGGCCTCCTAATCTCCGCAGTCCTTCTCAAGAATATGGTGTGCCTAGTACAAGAAGCTCATCATCTTACTCGTCAGCATCAAGGAGTCTTTCTAACGAATATGGTGTTCCTAGCGCACGTTCACAACCCTCACAAACATATGGAGTTCCAGCAGCCAGGGGTGGTATATCTCACGATCTAGCTTCTCTTAGATCTAATATTGCAAGGACACCCGCACCTCAATACGGAGTTCCAGAACTCCGTACACCATCAGAAGAATACGGTATACCTTCTCAAAGAAGTTTGGGACGCGCGTATTCATCCAAGCATGATATATCAACTGCTCGTAACTCACAAGGCCAGTTATCCCAAGAATATGGAGTCCCTTCAGGTGCATCTCGTAACTTACTTCACAGCCAATTAAACTCTAATGTCCTTGCTAAATCCTTTGGCCCAAGTAACTCACGCTCATCTAAAGGATCTTCCCAATTTGGATCGCGCTCGCTGTCAACCAGTTATGGAGTACCTGCTGCGAAAAATGCTAGAGGTTTCTCCTATAGTAATAACGATTTATCTCAAACATATGGAGCGCCAGGTCAGCAAGATTTATCAGACACCTACGAAGTGCCAAACGCCAGAGATCTTTCCCAAGAGTATGGAGTACCATCCAGTTACGCTGCTAATCAAAAGACGAGTGCTATCGCTTCATCTTATTCCTCTTCTGCCAGGTTTGTTCTTAATTTGGTACTTTTATTAAAATTTCTTCATTTCTCGTAAAGCGATTTGTGGGTTGGTTATAAAAATATATTAAAAAACCGAATATACATTGCGTTACAATTTTTGAAAATTAGATCCCTCATTGATCTCTTAACTTTTCTTCAGATCTTCTCCATCAGACACTTATGGGGTTCCATCAGCTGGAGATTATATGCCATCAGAACAATACGGAGTTCCCGACAAATATGACAATCAAGGCTATTCCCAATTATCTAGGGAAGCGCTTGAAGAAATACTGAACCGAGTAAGTAGTTGTAAAACATATAGGACTTGGCTCGAAGAATTTCTTGCCCGATTCTTCTCATGATGGGCTATCATCAGTACACTCGGAATCGGGCCGCTCGTGGCGATTGCGTCCGTGTTTACTTGTTCCACGGAGGAACTTTCCTCAAGTTAAATAATAACTTTGGACTAGATTTTAAATATTTTTAAGTGAATGTGAAGACCTACGAAAATAATGCTTTATTGACTTTGACTTTGAAAAATTCATTTTTTATCTATTTATAAGTAATAAAATTAAATACTTATCCGTTTTCAACAAACATCTGAAATTGTTATTTTTTTTATAACTTTTATTTTCTAGGAGCCTGCTAACTACGACTTTACATACAAAGTGAATGATTACGAATCTGGCAGTGACTTTGGCCATACAGAGACTAGACAAGAGAATAGAGCCGAAGGAAGCTACTTCGTTGTATTACCTGATGGTACTAAGCAGGTAAGAGTTAAAATGGTTGATTGTAATTAGCTGATTGCTTACCAGGATCCTGATGATCCTGATAAGCAATCAGCCTTTGCCCTGAAGAAAATATATATAGATAGTTCATACTCCATACAATTTCGTAATTTCACGGCCTTAATATCTGAAGGTGTAAGTAGCGACCAAAGTACCTTGCCAGGCTGTCTGAATGGTTTGGGCCGTGGTTGGAGGTGGATGGCCGCAGATGGACCACAAGTCTATCGGTTGTCAATATCTTTTGTAACCCATAACTTCCAGTAAGATTTTTAAAAAGTCATTGCATATCGATTTTCAGATAGTAGAATATGAGGCCGACGAGCGGGGCTTCAAGCCCAAGATCTCAGTGGAGGCCCTGGACCTGGGCCGTGCTGGTGGTTACGACGACAATGCTGCCGACCTGGGAAGGTCAGGGGATGGACCTTACTAACGATTAAGGATGCAATAGGATTTCTTTTTTATTTCTTTTATTAATACATTTTGAAAAATGTATTTAGTTACACTTAAGTTTATACTTACCTATTTAATTTCCAAGTTAAGTTCAATTGTATTTTTTTATATTGTAATATTGATTCTAATGTACCTCGGCTATGTCTATGGATCTTGATTGTAAAATACTTAGTAGTAATTTATTGTACATATAAATAAATATATAGCAAAATAAAATTGTACAAAAAAAATATATGTCAGGTGTGTATGATGTCGTAAATAGTGCAAAATAAAATTATTTTGTGAGATATAACAAAATATGTTTTACTTATAAATAGTTTGTCAACTCATTTTCATATACATATACAATTGGATTAAATTATTACATTTTGTAATATCGGTATCGGGTAGCTCAGTAATGAGACTAGGACATGACCCTACATAAAATATAAATTAACATAACAACGTCCTTCACAGTCATATTTATTTTATGAAATCTATTTTATAGTAGACCCGGCGAACTTTGTTTCGGTCATTGTGGGTTATTTCTAAGAGATACATACACCATCGCAGACTTTTTTCATCTTTTGATTGTAGTACATTGTTTTGATTTATCACTTAGGGTTCAGCCAGCGTCTGCATTTAAAGTGCAAAATCTTTACTACTACTAAAATATAATAAAATATAACATAATATAACTAAAAAATCAAATCTAATATACATACATATTATACATACAATTTGACAACCTCTATCTATTAAAAAAAATACAACAAATTACGTTATGCAATTTCTAAGATCAATTAACATATAAATAATAGTGGGCCCAGACCAGATCCTTGGGGAACGCCGTATTTAACCAATCTGCTACGTGATGAGTATGTTATCTTTGTCTTGGATTTAACGTCTACTTGGCTTATCTGAGTGAATTGAGTCTTTTCCTATCTTTCAGATACGATTCTATGAGGCTAAGCACATTACCTCTTATACCATAGCTGTATAGTTTTCCTAGTAGAATTTTGTGGTTAACATGATCGAAAGCCCCTGTCATATCCATATACATAGCTGCTACTGGTTAGGCTACCTATTGTCCATATTAAAGTGTAGTGTGAAGTATGTTATGTTTATGTTTTTTTTAAAACATATACAGAAAAAATAAGTTCGTGGAGTCCCTCCGCGCTAAAGAACAAACATACATTTAGCGTATATCGTCATCCCACCTAGCCCGAGGGCGCCCTACACTAAGTTTTTGGAGACGCAGTCTCCACTCCAGAGCATGTTTCCCTCATATCTTGTGAGTATTACAGTAAGGAAGCTCTGATGTAAGCATCAGATTATCAGCAGATTATAAGCATCAGAACATCAGATATATTCTTTCCGCCTGCCTTAAGAGGCAGGCGGAAAGAATATAGGATACAAGTTTGACTAAGGAGATAAACGTGAGAAAAACCGGAAGGATGTAAACAGCCTACGAAGACCACGACACCATACCATGATTTAATCTAGTTTTTTTTTGCATAAATTGTAATTATTCTCTTCTTTTTCAAAATATAAAAATAAAGAAATATAAATATGAGTAAGTATAGCTTAAGACATTGTGCCATGCGACGACCAGATACTCGAAGTAATCGAATATTTCTTTCGTCATAACCAAGTAATAGTCAGTGTATGAATACTACTCACGAAAATTGAGGTTCCACTCACGCTTTACTGTTTGTGGTTTGCTGAATGATAACAATTATATATCTGTCTCAAATCCTATCGTCAGAATGATCACATAAAGTCTGAGGATTTCCCAAGGAACCAATAATGTTAAAGAAATTTATGATATAATTATGCGAGGATCGCCTCATCTGCCTACCTAGTATTTAGCGTGAAGCTATGAATATATTTAAAGTAAAGTTACGTTTTGAAATGTTTCTTTATTCTTATAAGCACACAACAAAAAATAGTTTTATTTCCACTTTTATTTGAAATATGTAGCCATACATACATCACTTCACGCCAAGTCCCTTGCGGCGTTGGCAGAGAAAATAGAGCGCCATATGTCACTCATTGTTATATACGCTCGACAGTTTTGACATAACCTTGGGGACTCGTTCAATTTGGACAGGGAAATTGTGTCGTGGCCTACATCCTTTCCCTTTTGAACTTGTATATCTGCTTAGTCACTCTTCTTCTTTCTAACTTTTGCGAACATGTCCTGCCTTACTTTGACACCGATGCTCTCTTTTAATCCAACTTCCATCCTCCCTTGTTTTGACGCGGTCAGCGAGCGTTATCCAATAACCAAATCTCGCTTCCACAAGTCGACGTTGGGAACAAGATATAATTTAATTTAAAAATTCAATAATGCATCCGGTAAACATGAATTGCTATCTGTGTATCATCAGTAACAACAAATGACACATAAGCTGTGGTCTCAGAGTTCCATTAGAATATCTACGCTGACGTACAACCCGTGTCCCTAAAATTACTAATACAGTACTAATAATATTTTTAACAGTGGTAGAGTCAAGCAGTTCGTTGCATGAATGGGCCGACTCGACTGGTGAAATACCACGACCTCACAAAAGATCGACGTAAAGTGCCTCATGTCGCGTTTCGTTCGGTAAGTGAGGTACCCGGATGCCCACCTCCCTTCCCCATCCTACCCCCGGTCGCAACGCAACTGTAACACTACATGTGTTGCAGGTGTCCATGGGCGGCGCTGATCACTTACCACCAGGTGACACGCATGCCGTTTGCTCTCCTATCCCTTAAAAAACGATTATAATGAAGCCTAATCGTCTCAGAGATTCAGCGATTAATTTTGAGTTCTACACCAAAATTTTTTTGAATGTCTCTCTAGGAATATGTGATAAATATGCAAGAATGTCAAAATCGTTCCCCAAGTATGGCATCAGGCTATGCATATATTTCATGTGACCACAACAATCGACGCGTCGTAACATGACTGCCACCGCTTACCTTCTGATCTAACTGCGTGAAGCTACTGTTTCTTTGCTTTAAAAAAACCTTCTTGTAGCACTCCATAGAAACCATCAAAAGAGTATTTACAGAGGAAAAGTAAACTATGACTATTACAAAGGCAACATAGGAAAGATTAATAATTTAGTACCCAAGCATTTTTTTATGGGATACGAGGGCAAACGAGCATGCATGTCACCTGATGGTAAGCAACCAACGCCGCCCATGGACACCAGCAACACATATAGTGTTACTATTGCGTTGCCGACCTTTAAGGGATAGGGGATAGAAAAGGATGGGGAAGAGGGTGGGCGTTCGGGTATCTCTCTCACCGAACGAAACGCGGCATGAGCCACTTTACGTCGATCTTCTGAGAGGTCGTGGTATTTCACCGGTCGAGCCGGCCCATTCATGCAGCGAACTGATTGGCTCTACCACTGCCAAAATATCTATCTAGCTGAGCGAATATCGATGATGATATTACGTACTTTATGATTTTATAACTAGTTATGGCATTAGTGCCAGTACATGCATAAATTCATAACTTAGTGCCAGTACATGCATAGATTCTTAACTTCAAGCCAATTCCCTTGCGGGGTAGGCAGGCAGGACAGAGCGCCTTAAGGCAAGAATCTTACACACAGCACTCGCTTCTTTGTTATAAATAACTCTTGTCAAATACGATCGCCGTTATATTGACAGAAAACCAACGAATGCTTATACATGCTCATACCATAATCTCCATAACATTTCCAGATATTATATCTTCGGGAGTACATATATATATATATATTTATATATCATTACATAGTATAAAACAAAGTCACTTTCCACTGTCTGTCCCCTTATACGCTTATATCTTTAAAACTACGTAACCAATTTTGATGCGGTTTTTTTAATAGTTAGAGGGTGTCAACGGGGTGGTTTTGATCCGTAATTCATATATGATATTAAAAAAAATAATATAATTTTCGAGATTTAGCACTTTAATTGCAAGCACTGGCTGGACCCTAAATGATAGATCAAAACAATGTTCTACATTATTAAACACATTCAGGTCTACAAAAAAGTCCGCGAGGGCATATGTCCTTTATTTTTATTTTATTTTTTACATTTTTATTTTTTTAGTTTTTACGAGAAATAATGGCTTATTTACGAAGTGCTTTTAAACATTACAGCATTAATTTGCATCCAATTAAGTATCTTAAATAGATTGTACATGTAATATAGATGATCCTGGCCCTTTACAGCATGCAATTTAAACGAATATTTTCGAAGATTTTGCGTACATAGCGGGACAGCAGTTAAAGCCGATAAATTGAACCTCATGATATCCAAAATTTACTCATTTATTACTTTATATATACTTTATATATATTATATATATATATATATATATATATATATATATATATATATATATATATAAATATCCGTTCTATGTAAAGGTTGATCCAGTAAGACGTTAAAAGAAATGTTGATCCACCTTTTTGCAGTGTATAATTAGCTCTTTAAAAATATAATTGATATACTTTGATCCAAATTTGAAATGGAAGGGTTGTTTGTGGATCTGCATCGGTCGCTTTGCAACATACTTGCCATCAAAATATACAATGGCAACATGTTTTTTTTGATCCGTAACGGTCGCAAAAATTATACCGACGAGTCAAATGTGCATCCGTTTTATATTCATATTCCTGCCAAATCTTACTAACTAACGTTGATCCGAGGCCATTTGACCTTGAACCCATCGACGCCCGCGCGGTGGGTCCGCTATATTTCTTTATTTAAACGAAATCAGCAGTAGTGTTTATTACAAAATATTGCATAAAATTAATTTTC
The DNA here is from genome assembly GCA_905147225.2 of Euproctis similis. NCBI lineage: Eukaryota > Metazoa > Arthropoda > Insecta > Lepidoptera > Erebidae > Euproctis > Euproctis similis. Next base: position 2,458,347 of record LR990105.1, on the reverse strand, counting down.
GAGTCAGAAAAGTAGGTGCCTACTTGATCTCTTTTATTATGTACTCTGTTAATATAATAAATGTTATTTGCATTATTTTCATGTTTTTGACATAGAGATATATAACTAAAGTACGATCACCCAGCTTCTGATTCCGGAAGTCGCGGGTTCAATTCCTGACACTGGCTCACACCAATGACTTTTCGAAATTGTTTTCGGAAGTTATGTGTGATAAATATCGATGACTGACAAACTTTGTGCCCGGTATGGCAATAGGTTCTCCACCTATTCCATTTGGGACGTAAACATAACGACGAGACGAGGCTTAACAGCCACTGCCTACACCTTCGGGTAACAAGAGCTTGAAGTAAAGGAATAAAATTAGTCAAAAAATATTATTGATCTGGAAAAAAGTTCGCCGGGTCAGCTAGTAAATATAACTCTTAAACACTCTTCCGGCGCGGCCCTGCATGGATTTGATTCCGGGCTCACACCAATAATTTTTCGGAATCTTTTCGGAAGTTATGTGTGATAAATATAATTTTCATATATTTATAATAATCTTGTCCGCGCTGTATGGAAATAGGCAACCTATTCCATTTCGGACGTGCAAAGTGATTCTTTGGTCATTAGCCCCGATGATTTTTTTGAAGTAACTATATAATTCTAGTCTTTTTTTAACCGACTCCAAAAAAGGAGGAGGTTCTCAATTCGTCGGGATCTTTTTTTATGTATGTTCAGCGATTACTCAAAGACGTCTGGACCGATTTGCAAAATTCTTTTTTTATTCGAAAGGGTATGCTTCCCAGATGGTCCCATTGTCACCAAGTCAATTTCTGATAATGGGATCCAGGAGAAATCGAAGGCAACCACCAAAAAATTTAGGCTTGTGTAGTGTGTTTGTTGCGTCATGTGTTGGGTATTTACTTTAAGGTATCAAAATCGGATGCTGCTGAGCTGATGATGATGCTCACAGAACTCCTTAATGGCTAGGAGCTTAGAAACAGAATTGCTATTGGTCTATAAAAACTACTTAAGGTATGTAGGGTTAACTTGTTGCTTGGGACGTATGCTTGAATCAACACCTGACGCTGCTGTGCTGATGATAGGAGTATAGGAGGAGATGATAGGTGACGAGTTGGTTACGATTACGAGTTGGGAGACAGTAATACAATTAGTCGATGAAAACTACTTAGCAGTTTAGCAGTAAATAAACACGAACATCTATTTAAGTTCACAACTCATAAACACAACTAATAATTTAGAAATAAAATTATGTACTTAAAAAAAAGTCAAACCGACTTCAAGAACACAAACGACAAAAAAGTACCTACTTACGTAACTAAAAAGCGTTAAATAACGCAAATAATTTATCTACTTAATACAATATACAAAACGTAATTAACTAAGTCAACTACTTTAACTGTCTGCCAGCAGTGGTAGGGCCAAGCAGTTCGCTGCATGAATGGGTCGGCTCGACCGATGAAATACCACGACCTCTCTAAAGACTAACGTAAAGTGGCTCATGCCGCGTTTCGTTCGGTAAGAGAGGTACCCGGAGGCCCACCCCTATCCCCATCTTTTCCTATCCCCTATCCCTTAAAGATTGGCAACGCAACAGTAATACTATATGTGTGTTGCTGGTGTCCATGGGCGGCGTTGGTTGCTTACCATCAGGTGACACGCCTGCTCGTTTGTCCTCCTATCCCATAAAAAAGTCATCTTTAACTATAAAAATATTTACAATCATCATCTATTATTATTGAAGTCGGAGTTGGTTAAAAGTTACCCCGTATTCTATTTCGTCGTGTGACTTTGACGGCCGCGCATATCATACAACACAATAGACTACGTTACCTAGGCTGGCACCGACTCCAATAATAACTGACAATTGTAAATATATTTAACAGTCTCGGTGGTCCAGTGGTAGAGCACACGGCTTCTGAGTTCTGATCCAGAGGTCCGGGTTCGAATCCTGACACTGACTCACACCAATGATTTTTCGAAATTATTTTCGGAAGATAAGTGTGATAAATATCGATGACTGAAAACTTTGTGCTCGGTATAGCAATAGGTTCGCAACCTATTCCATTTGGGACGTAAGACGGTAAACATAACGGCGAGACGAGGCTTAACAGCCGCTGCCTACACCTTCGGGTAACAAAAGGCGTGAAGTTATGTTATGTTTGTTATGTAAATATATTTATAGTTAAAGATGACTTAGTTATAGTATTACGTTTTGTATATTGTATTAAGTAGTTAAACTGTTTGCGTTATTTATCGCTTTTTAATTACGTTAGTAGGTACATTTTTGTCGTCTGTTTGTCTTAATTAAGTTAGCTGACTTTTTTTAAAAGTATTTTTTCTAAATAACGATGCTTGAATTGAACTTGCTTGAAGGTATATAATAAAATAATTTCACATCTGAATGCATTAACATCACAATAAGCGCGGAGAGGTAATTTTCTAAATTAAAATTAATGAAAAAAATACTTGCGCTAATTAATAAATGTGTCAATAATATGCATAGAGTCTAATGGATAATATTAATAGATTTATATTTAGCATGAAGCTTAACTTAATATAACATAACTTCACGCCTTTGTTACCCGAGGGTGTAGGCAGCGGCTGTTAACCTTCATCTCGCCTTTATGTTTACGTCCCAAATAGAATAGGTGGCGAACCTATTGCCATACCAGTCATCGATATTTATCACACTTAACTTCCGAAAATAACTTCTAAAAGACATTGGTGTGAACCAGTGACAGGATTCGAACCTGGACCTCTGGGTCAGAAGCCGTGAGCTCGACTACTGCGCCACCGAGACTTTAGCATTTATATTTATAACTTCTATAGCCATTCATCAAATTAAAGATTTCGTAAATAGAAAATCATGCTGTGGGACGCCGGCTTAGAATACCGCCACCCCATCTCTTCTCGTGGGTGTCGTAAAAGGCGACAAAGGGAAAAGGCTGGAAGAATGGGCAGCAGCATTCTCTCTCAACAAGGTCGCTTTGCAACATACTTGCCATCAAAATGTACAAAAACAACATTTTTTTGTTGATCCGTAACGGTCGCAAAAATTATACCGACGAGTCAAGTTTTATATTCATATTCCTGCCAAATCTTATTAACTCGACGAGCCTCGTGGCGCCTTGGTAAAACTACCGGCTGCAGCAACGAGGTCGGGGGTTCGATTCCCACACGAGCACAAATATTTATGACAAACATGAATATTTGTGTGGCGTCTGGGTGTTTTTCTATGTATTTTAAGTATGTATTTACAAAAGAAAAGTATATATGTATTAATATCCGTTATCTAGTATCCATAACACAAGCATTTAGTTGCTTAGCTTGGAACTAGAGGAAGCTGTGTGATTTATGTCCAAGATATTGTTATTATTATAACTAACGTTGATCCGAGGCCATTTGACCTTGAACCCATCGACGCCCGCGCCGTCGGTCCGCTATATTTCTTTATTTAAACGAAATTAGTAGTAATGTTTATAACAAAATATTACATAAAATTAATTTTCGAGTCAGAAAAGTAGGTGCCTACTTGATCCCTTTTATTATGTACTCTGTTACCATGTATTTTTCGTTTATGACAAAGTCGAAGCGGCCTTGACAGGACGAACAGCTGAGAAGAGTTTATTCCAGTTCATACATTTATAGGGAGTGTTCAATTACATGAAAATGAAAACTGTCGTTATTGACCTAATTACTGTACCGATCGTCTTAATATTTTGTACAACGTTTACTGAAATTATGATCTATATCTGGTATCAATTACTACATATGACTGGATTCCAGCCTGTATAGGCGTCCATCAAATGAAAGATTTCGTACAGAAAATCTAGTATAGTGGAAATAGGTAATATAGTTTAATAAAACTTATTATGAATTTTTATATTTATTATAATCATGAGTAGACCCAATAACACTGCAGCCCGTATGAAGGGCAATCCTAGCCTGGAAAGTATTGCAGATTTTTTTTTCAGAATTCTTATGTATGTCTTAACTCCTAACCGTTTAAGAGTTCTGTAGGTTCATCATCAGCACAGTAGTATCAGATGTTGATTCAATCATACCTCCCAAGCAACACATTAGTCCTGTATACTACTAAACAGTTCCCTAAAATCGACTGCCGTACTGTCCAACTCCTAACCGTTTAGGACTTCTATGCCTTCTTAATCAGCACAGCAGCATCAGCTGTAGATTCTAGCATACCTAATAAGCAGCAAGATAGCCCTACATAGTATCAAGTAGATAATATTTACCAATTGTAGTACTTTCTTTGAACTCCTTACCATTTAAGAGTTATGTGTCTTCTTCATCAGCACAGCAGAATCGGATGTTGACAGCTTAAAGCATATCCTTAAGAACTATTACGTAACAAGAACACCATACTCGTACACGATTTTCAGTAGTTGCATCGATTTCTCGTGTTTTCCATCATCAGATCCTGACCTGGTGAAAATGGGACCATCTTGGAGGTGAACACTATCCAAAAAATAATAATGGAAATCTGTTCATAATTGACGAAAATGTCGGTGAACAGACATAAAAAAATACTAAACATAAAGACGGAATGAGAACCTCCTCCTGTTTTCGAAGTCGGTTAATAAGTTAAAACATTAAGATTCGTAAAAAAAATATGCGCTTTATAGATTTCGCACACATGCGCATAGCGCATGTGTGCAAAATCCGTATACATGTCCAGCAGGACAGTAGGAGGACTTGCCTTCTGATTGGCCCATTTGAATCGGATCAACAACTATCGAAGTGGATTCGTATATCGGATCAACATTTCGGTTGGGTTTCCTAAGCTTCAACGGAGTAAATTGTTGATCCGTCCGGAACCACATTTGTATGAAAAATATTATATTGGATCAACAAAAACCACCCGGATCAACATAGGTTTTCGGATCAACAAAGTGCTCGCCATACAGCACGCATGATCAACAAATGACGGATTGAGATAACTATATATATATATATATATATATATATATATATATATACATAATTATATAGTTTAAAACAAAGTCACTTTCCGCTGCCTGTCCCCTTTTAAGCTTATATCTTTAGAATTACGCAACGGATTTTGATGCAGATTTTTTAATAGATAGAGGGTGTCAACGGGGTGATTTTCAACTATAATTCATTTATGATGTAGTAAAGAAAAAGTTATAAATCCAAAATTTACTTTTATTACTTTGATGCGGAACAAAGTTCGCAGGGTCAACTAGTATAGTAGATAGTATAGTATATCTATCTTTTCATGGAGCAATCAATTTTGGTTGATTTTTTCTCTAAGTTAAGAACCTTCAAATATATCCTAAGTGTATGATCTATGGCTTTTGTAATTTGGAGTGAGGTCGTCATGTGTAAGTGCGTGTCAGTAATTAGGAAGCGTCATATTGTCGTCAGTATATCCTTGAGTTGCGATTAAAGAGAACAGAAACATGTATAGAGAAGATATTATAATATTATTTCTTGTACGCAACTCTATCTGCGTTCTGTTTGTAATGACGTTAAATGTAATTTCGGACATAACATTTATTTAAATAAAGTCTAACAACAGTAAGATTCTGTTTCAAGTCATGATCGATCAATCATCAAATACAGGAGTAAAACTTTTTATGTATATCAAATATATTTATATTAAACTAGTTGACCCTGCGAACTTTGTTTCGCCTTAGAAGAAATAAAAATGGTCAGTGTGGGTTATCCTTAAGAGATAGATATACATCAGCGCGGACATTTTTGTAGACCTTTCAAAGGTCTATATTACCATTTTTTGATTTATAACTTAGGGTTCAGCCAGTGTTTGAAATTAAAGTCTTAAATTTCGAAAATTATCACTTTTTTACTACATTATACATTAATTATACACAAGAACCACCATGTTGATTCCCTCTATCTATTAAAGAAAACCGCATCAAATTGCGTTGCGTAGTTTCTAAGATCTAAGCATATAAGGCCGACAGACAGCGGAAAGCGACTTTGTTTTAAATTATGTCATGATAATGGTAATTGACCTCCCTAAAATACCATAACATGTATTTTTTGCGGTCTCTTACTCTTCTGTAATCGTTCCATTTACTTTATTTGTGTTGACACACAAAGTTTTCTGTCTGCAAATTTAAGATATTTGCAGACAGAAAACTTTTGGGTAAAATGTAAAAATATGTATGCCACGTATAGACATCATTACTGTTATGATTATATTTCGTGGTTATAATTATGTTTAAATGGAATCTAAAAATTAATTAAAAAAAAACATTAACACAGCGCTACATTTTTCTGTAGTCCAAAACTGAACACCTTGAAAGCTCATCTTTTATTTCGATAATGAGTGTCAATTTTTCATCCCCTACTTTAGAGCGGAGCTTTGTGTATAAATGGTGCTGACGACATCATACAAGTACCATTGTACCACTTGTCGTACAACCTTACTACATACTACAACTGTTACAATATGAAGGTATTACAAGTTTCATAAAAAGTTATAATTTTAAAATATAAATATAGACAATTGCATTTTTTTTTAAAGTATATGCAAAATTTATAAAGAAAAAATATTGTTTTGAATTGTAGTGTTTTTGAGCCATTTGCCGGTTCTTAACAGCTGGATCTATAATAGTTATCCGACTGTACTAAAAGAAGGGCTTGTGTTTTTCCAGTAAAACTCGAGAAAATACCCACGAGAACAATAATGTAACTGAATTTAATAATTCAGTTAATTCGTGCTTCTAACAAATATTAATATTATTATTGAAATCGTAACAAACAAATGTAATGCAAAGAAATATTTTGATATTTTTTAGGTAATATTCGCTTTGGTCGTGATGGTAGCGTTCGTTGCCGCCGAATTACCACCCTCGAACAGGTGAGTCCAGATCCACATTTCGTGTTTCACATAATATTACACAATTTCAAAATTTATCTGAGATCATGGCATATTAATAAAAGATATAAATACAAGGATCACAGCTCAACACAAAATAAATCAATTTTTTTGTCAAAATAAACTCAGAAACTATTTTAGAAAAATGTCATTCTTACCCTATTTTAGAGATTGGTTGATATTAGCCTGGAAAACGATTAAGGCAGTATTCCATTAAAATCTTAATTGTAATTAGAGCACCTACAATATTTTTATTATAGCTACCTTCCACCACCGCCGAACTCCCGTGGCAGTACCGGATACCCCAAAGGTCCAGCTGGTCTGTCTAGCCAGAACAATGGTCCACAGATAGTTGCTGCACGTAACCTGGCCGGTATCGGTGGACCACATGCTGGACTTGCACAAGGAAGAAGCGGATCAGATATTTCTCATGAAAACCCTTTTGGAAGGTAAATCTCTCGATTAATTCTGCTTGTGATTGGTTGATATGCAAAGTTTTGGGCGGGTTCTCCTAAATCTCAGGATTTTTTGTCTGTATTTTATGGCTTCATAAATGTATTGTGAAAAGTAATATGAATATGTTGTACAAATTTAATTCTTCAAGTAAAGCAGCTCTAAATCTCTTTTACGGCTGCAATAACTAAAATTGAGTCTATTTTAAGATCGAACCATGCCAGCCAGGGCTATGCTGCCAGGAGTCAGGCAGGCACAGGTTATGATGGCAACGCCGCCAGCTTCGCCAGAAACGCTCTGGAAGAAATCAATGCTGTAAGTTTGTTGACATAATCACTACTCCACTAATATACTTGTATGATGGTTACACTTTTCTCTACATAGTTGCTCTCATTTCACTTTTCCCACAATTATTCACTGTAAGTGAATTTTATAATAAACATTTGGATAATAAAAGAAATAGTTAAGGTCAATGGCGTGCGCCAATTATTTCAAGGGCCCAGATAATTTTAACGCCATTTCGGAAAAGCATTGCCGATTGCCGTTGCCTATACCTTCGGGCATACAGAGAGTAAAGGTGAAAATAAAACAAAATTACTCAACGAACTTGACAATATTGCCTACCGGCTACAGTATTAAAAGGTGTGAAGATATAAGAACGCGTTTTAAGTAGCAAATTCAAAGCGCCTATTAAAGTTTTAGTCATAGTCCTTTTTATTAAAATATTTTAATAGAGTTTTGTAATACTCTCTTGAGTACAAATGGGTGGTGATAAACAACACTTTCCTCAACATTTAGTGGTATCACTACACTTATATGAAAAGCTAGGAGATTATTTTTAAATTATATTTAAAATTATTAACAGAGAATCAATAAATAGGAATATATTTGACACGTAAACAAATATCTCTTGTGAAAATCATAATTATCCTAAACAAATCGGTTATACTTATATCCGGTTCCAATATTTAGTCTCAGAAACCTCCAGTCCAGTAATATTCGGACAAATGATAAAATTCAAACCCAATATAATTTTATTAGGAGCCGGCCAATTACAACTTTGGTTACATGGTGAATGATTACCAAGAGGGCACGGACTTTGCTCACCATGAGGCGCGGCAAGAGGAGAGGGCGCAGGGAGAGTATCATGTCGTATTACCTGATGGTAGAAAACAAGTAGGTGCCATTGTATTGCGATTTTAATCCTTTCATTCAGAATTTTTTATATCTTCATGCCTTGTGTCGGAGATTTACACTCACCATTTTAGTTACATACATTGGCAGTCTCGGTGGCGCAGTGGTGGCATAGCACCCCGCTTCTGATTCAAGAAGTAGTGGGTTCAAATTCTGGCACACACCAGTGGCTTATCGAAATTTTTGACTTTGTGCCCGGTATGGCAATACCTATTCCATTTGGGACGTTACCATAACGGCGAGACGAGGCTTAACAGCCGCTGCCTACACCTTCGGGTAGAAAAAGGCGTTAAGTTATGTTATGTTATGTTTAAAGTTAGTAAGGAAATAAATGGACAACCATCTTTTCTTTAACATTACTTAATCTGTAAATATGTATTAAAATTTATCTAACGTCAGCGAGAGAATTGGAAGTTAATGAGATGCTAATCAAGAGACTCAATAATAATATACTTATATATTATATTTTTTGGTAAATTCACGACTTTTTCTATCTGAAGGTGTAGGCAACGGCAGTTATATATGCAATGATCCAACAAACTTTTACATTCCAAATGGTGTAGGCAGCGCGGAGACAAAAATGTAAATTTTATATTTGTTTTTTCAGACTGTAAGCTACGAAGCTGATGAACGTGGTTTCAAGCCTCAAATCTCATATGAAGAATCCGAGAACCTGGGCCGATCTGGTTACAATGGAAACGCTAATAACTTCCGCAGTGGTGTTGGCCAAGCACCGGGCCATTTTGGACAACATGGTAACGCTGACCATGGTGATATTGGCGCCCGCTCTAATGGTTACTGACTCAAAGACCATTCGCTAATATTACGCATAAGCGTATTATGTATTATTATTGAAACGTTCATTATAATATTTTAAATTTATCATTCAATTTCATAAAAACGTATTTTTCAAATAAATTTATATTTAAATATATGTGGATCAAATTTTGGTATATTATGTTGTATTTTATGTTTTATTCCCTTTTCTGTAAATTTACGCATTTTTTGCGTAGGCAGCGGATGTTATGCCTAAATTACTATAATACCACGCTACCTATTCCGTCTTGAATAGGTGGCGGATCCTATTCCTTTACATCATACTCAAATAGTCTTCGATTTTCTTCACACAAATTTTCCCGGAAGTTATCTTCGGAATGTTATGTTATATGTGTTCATGTATGTGAGCCAGGATTCGTTGCTATGACTACCTGATTCAAAAGCCTTCAAACATTTAATAATATAAGGCGTAGGAACCGTTATCTTACTGATAGTGTCATCGAAAGAATATTTGCTTCTAGGAATTTATTGGCAAGTCCATTGGCTACAATGTGTTAGATCATTAGATTCAAACTTGAGACTTTTAGAACAGAAACCTATGTGCTAAGAGTACTAGGATATCGTGCGACAAAGTCGATTATGGTACATAATTAGTCCAAGGTTATTAGCGTCAAACAATCTTATTAAATATTTGACGTTCAATTTTCCGTTTGACAGCGCTTGTTTACTCTGGTGCCTACTCATAAAATTTAGATATTTTTTTTGTGATTCATTAATAAATTATTTGCGAAATTACTTGCTAACAAAAGTAATATCTTTCTACTGTCGGTTTATTGATGACTTTCAGACTCGTCACCTAGTGGCATATTGGTATTCCAATTCTGGCTTGCGGTTAACAGGTCCCTCTCTCGAATCTCTTTGACAGTTCTTTAATGACTGTTCGGTTAACTTTTCGTAAGTTATGTGTGATACATATCGATGACTAAGGAAATTATTAACATTTTTTTTTCAAATTAATTTTAAACCTTTCTTGACCAAAACAACTTTTAGGACTATATCGCGTTTATTATTTGGTCAATGAGAGAGATTCGCGATAGTCTTAGAAATAAATATTTAAACCTTTCTTTTTGTGTTGACCTTGTTATGATTTGTAGGCAGTACACTGAACTATTATTTTGCCGCCAGAGAATTCCCATCTGGCACAATCTTGTGATATTTGATCAGATATTTAACTAGACAGATAGCCTTTTTTTAATATAGCACTTTTTAATGGGATAGAGGTCAAACGAGCAAGTGGGTCACCTGATGGTAAGTAACACAGAAATAGATCAAGATAGAACGGCTACGATGTCATATTTCCATACATTTCGAGCGTGTCACTTTTTTGAAAAAGCCTTTTTGTAAGGGTTGGCCTCACAGTCCTGGTTAAATAACGAAGTCGAACGTCTACATATACCTCGGTTACTGCCCGTTTGAGAAGAACGAGATGATTTTCCATCGGCGATTGGTCAAATTGGTGAAAACTTATACTGTCAAATAAACTGCTGCCAATGTAATTACGAAGCACTTTGGTTGAAATTTGTGGTGTTAGAATAAAGTAGGGACAAAGCAAGACATGAGCTGATACTCAAATTATTATTGAATTAATTTATCGATAAGTCCTAAGACTCAACGATACATGGAGTGCCCATCTCTAACATTCGAAGACCAATCACAGCGATTAACAGACACAGCGATCAACTGGCAGGTGTATTGTGTATTTCGTTCGATTCGACGTACATTACGCGTATAATTTATACGCGCAATGTTTTTGTGTACGAGCGTTGAATGCGGACAGCAATGGATATTTATCATAACGAACAAATATACAACTTGTGATCATAATTATTGAACATAGTAAAAGTAAAACTGTAATTTATAATCTCAAAAAAATACTTTCTACTGATTTTCTATACTTACTGATCATACGAAATATTTCCTTTTTCCATATTTGATCCACTACTTTTGTTTTTACAATTTGCCACAGCATAATAAGGCATATATGTGACGTTTTATCTATTTTTTTACGTCCTGAACACAGGGCAGGAACGCTCGTTGCGTAATGAGAGCGAGTTTCGAAAAGCATGCAATATAGTGCATGGTTTTGGCACGCTTGCCACGCCTATTCGCCGTTCTATCTTGATCTATTTCTGTGGTAAGTAACTTCTCACCGCCCATGAACACCGTGGTGCGTTGCCGTCCTTTACGAGAGTAGGAGGGGAAAGTCGTGGTATTTCACCGGTCGAGCCGGCCCATTCATTCAGCGAACTGCAAGACTCTTCCACTGTTAAAAGCACGATATTTTACATCTGCAAAACACATTCCATAAAAAATAAATAAAATTGGCGTGTGTCTGTTTGTAATATTAAAAGATCGTCTTTTTTCATTAAATGCATATGAATGAATACAAATTACACATACAAAAAACACACATTTGTTCACATTATAAATTAGAAAATAGAAAACATAATATACATTAGCTTATCACTAATGTATGTTTACTATTTTGTAATTTATTTTTTATTTTATAAAGATGTAATATATAACACTAAAAAGCTTATTATTAATAAAATTACTTTAAAAAAAAAAGTTCAACCGACATCCAGAAACGTAAACCACAAAATCTTTAAGTAGATGAAAACAGTAGATACCTCTATAACTAAAAAGCGATAAATAACGAAAATTATTAATTTGTATACTTAATACAATATACAAAACGTAATACTTTTATAAAGTCATCTTTAACTATTAAAATATTCACATTTACCTAGGCTGGCACCGACTTCAAATAATAAGTGAGAATTCTAAATATTTGAATGATTTGTTAAAGATTACTTTATTAAAGTATTAGGTTTGGTATATTGTATTATGTATACAAATTATATACAAAACGTCTCGGTGGCCTAGTGGTCAGGCACACGGCTTCTGATCCAGAGGTCCGGGTTCGATTTATGACACTGGCTCACACCAATGACTTTTCGAAATTGTTTTCAGAAGTTATGTGTGATAAATATCGATGACTGAAAACTTTGTGCCCGATATGGCAAGAGGTTCGCTACCTATTCCATTTGGGACGTAAACATAATAGTCTAAGAGCCCGTGAAAAGCAGACTGTATGTATTTTACCAAAGGTGATATTCTGCTCAGAGACCCTCCTATAGATGCCCAACATGAATTAGGGAATCACTAAGCCCAACGGAGTTGGGTTGAGTTTTAAACTCGTGGCAGACGCTTTTGAAAATTTGAAAAAAAAACATTTTCAAAAGTATTTTAACAAATCTGATTTTTATATATGTTATTTGGGATGGTATTACTAGTTTATTTTCAAAACGGCAGACGTTAACTCCGGTTATAATACTGCGGCAGACGACAGTATATACTGACAGTATTAACATGTGTACCTACTGTAATTATTTCTATTTCCATAATTGTTGCATGCAAGCCGATAAATTATGAAAAATATAAGAGAAAAATTATATTTTCAACTTTATAATAATGAATGGGGAAGATGGATTATTTATAAATTAAAAATAATAACAATATTTCGTTAATTGATCTTAATTAATATATGTTTCCAGGATTTATTGATACACTTATTTAGTGACGGTTATAATTCATCAGTCACAGTCAGAATCACTTCCATACCGATAATATTCATCATCTCGGTCGTTTTGTTCATCATTTTCGTTGTCGTCTGTAAAAAAATGAATAATATTTTTTTTCCAGTGAGCAATTTAAGTGTAAAATTGTATATAGTATAATAGAATTACCAGAAACATCTTTGATTTGATGAACTTTTTTACGACTTTGTTATTGAAATTTTCATTCAAGTCTGAAGCTTTGTAACTATTGACAAATAGTTGAAAACGACTATCATCAACGTCTTTGTATTTCTTGGTGTTATACACGTGACAAATAAATTCTTGAAGAATATCAAACAATGATTCTAATAATTTCGGTGTTAATTCAGCGTTTCCCAGTGTATTAAAAGCTGTTTGAAATTAAATATTTTTCTATAACAAGGTGAACGGTCGTTTCTTTCCTTTATTAAAAAAGGCAGGGTTAAAATCACATCTCGTGAATGTGTGGAAACCAATCAAGCTTTTTGTCAATAGTTCACCGTTTTTCTTATAAAATTTCGTAATATCAATGAATCTTTCATGGTTCCCGGTCCCAGTAAGCATCCAAATACGAGACAACTGATTTTTTAAGTAAACCAAGCATTATTAATTAAATATCTGTGTCCGAACCTCTAATAACAATATTGGACGTGTCTGGAATACTGCATATAATTCTTTTTGTATCTGCTTCTTCGTGTGATGGACAGCAGAGATCATCAACAATACTCGATTCAACAATTCCATTATTCGCTTTGTAATAATAACAGTCGCGAAAGTTTAGATGTATCAACTTAGTGCCAAGGAACGGAATTACTTCACCAATGTTCCCTCATCTATTTTCACCTATTTTTTAATAAAATATTTTAGAATAATATAAGACTTAATTGTATTCAATCTATTAGTATACTTCATACAAATCTAATAAAATAAATTTTATACATATCTTTAATACAAAATTATGGAGTAATATTCATTTTAATGCGCTGCGGCGATATTGCGAGACGACAAAATGGCCGCTGACAGATCCACACAGTGTGTCAAAATGGCGACCGACAGTTGAGGGGATATACTACTATAGCTCTCATACACAACAGTGGTAGAGTCAAGCAGTTCGCTGCATGAATGGGCCGGCTCGACCGGTGAAATACCACGAACTCTCAGAAGACCGACGTAAAGTGGCTCATGCCGCGTTTCTTTCGGTGAGAGAGGTACCCCACTAGGCCCACCCCCTTCCCCATCCTTTCCTATCCCCTACCCCTTAAAGGTTGGCAACGCAACAGTGACACTATATGTGTTGCTGGTGTCTATGGGCGGCGTTGGTTGCTTACCACCAGGTGACCCGCCTGCTCGTTTGCCCTCCTATCCCATACAAAAAAAAACAACAAATTCTCTAGTGTGTTCGCGCACTGTCAGTATATATTGTCGTCTGCCGCAGTATTATAACCGGAGTTAACGTCTGCCGTTTTGAAAATAAACTAGTAATACCATCCCAAATAACATATATAAAAATCAGATTTGTTAAAATACTTTTGAAAAATATTTTTTTTCAAATTTTCAAAAGCGTCTGCCACGAGTTTAAAACCAAAAAAATCGTCTGCCATTGATTTTTCTCGCTGTATTTATTATATTCATTATTGTGACCAAATGGCAGCTTTGGTAAAATACTTTTGAATTCAGTATAATTTACGTACCTGTCTTACCTGAGTGACGTGATAGCTACCTCCGTTGGGCTTAGTGATTCCCTAATTCATGTTGGGCATCTATAGGAGGGTCTCTGAGCAGAATATCACCTTTGGTAAAATACATACAGTCTGCTTTTCACGGGCTCTTAGACTATAACGGCGCGACGAGGCTTAACAGCCGCTGCCTACACCTTCGGGTAACAAAAGGCGTGAAGTTATGTTATGTGTGTTATACAAATTAGTTAGGTACATTATTTATCGCTATAGTTATGAAGGTACTATTTTCGATTTTTGTTATTAATAGGTACTTAGTTAACAGAGTTTGATAACACTTGTTAAATATTTATATTTTTGTTATAATCATGGGTAGACCCAATAACACTCCAGCCCGAATGAAGGCCAATCGTAGCCTGGAAACTATTACAGAAAATATAAAAAAAAAAAACACATTTTTACAGAATTGTGTCCTAACCGTTTAAAAGATCTGTAGCTTCATCACCAGTGCAGCAGTATCAGACGTTCATTCAAGCATACCTCCCAAGCAACACGTTAGTCATATATACCACTAAGCACTTCTCATCGACTAACGGCAGTACTGTCGCCCAACTCCTAACCGTTAAGGAGTTATGTGGCTTCTTCATCAGCACAGCAGCATCAGACATATATTCAAGAATACCTCACAAGCAACACTTTAGCCCTAAATACTACCAAGTAGTTTCTATCGACCAATTGTAGTCCTGTCTTCAAACTCTTAACAGTTAAGGAGTTCTGTGTCTTCTTCATCAGCAAAGCAGCATCAGTGAGATAAATCATATCCCTAAGACATCACTATTACGTAACAAAAACACCATATTCGCATACAATTTTTGGTGGTTGCCATCGATTTCTCCTGGTTTCCATCGTCAGATCCTGACCTGGTGAAAATGGGACAATCTCAGAGGTAAACAGAATCCACCAAAAACAAATTATATCTATCCATTTGAAGAAAATATCGGTGAACATACATAAAAAAACTATGCATACAGATTTGAAAACCCCCTCCTTTTTCCGAAGTCGCTTAAAAAGTGATGATTTGTTACGATACTATACGGATTTGACGGGACTTTCTGTGGCAGGTACCTAGTAGATAGACTAAATGGTAAATAGACTACTTTTGATTGAAGAAATTATATTTTTATTTAATTAGTGAAAATTCAACTCAATTTTGAAATTGAGGACTGGAGACGGTATTAGTAAATACATTAATAAATAAAAATATAGACAATAATAATAAACATAATTCCATAGAAATAATATAATTCTTCTTTGGCAATCGAAGGCAACAGCTACTTTTAACTCATACTAATAGAAAAACTCTAATACCAAGTCCTCGACCTTCGTCGAAGTCCACACATTGGTTTCACATTAAAAATTGCACAATACGATTTATGTTCAATTAAAATTCGTTCAGCAAATATTAGCCATCAATATAAATCGATCAAGGTCTCGGTTATTTGATTAATTTTAGTATAAAACAGGGATTACGATTCGAGTAAAGCATCATTTGATGATACATCAGATCTCAACTTGGAACAATATGAAGGTACGCACAATAGCACATACTTATTATATATATATTTTTAATTTTAAAATTGTTTGAAACATCAGCATCCAATCCAAGGAGTAATCAAAATTTTAATTTATCATGTATATTATAAAACAACACAAGTTCATCCTTGCGGGGTTGATAGAAATGTTGAATTTTAAAATAATAATGATTTTGGCACTCGATTCAATATTAACGATAAAGTAAAACTTAATTATAAATACAAATGAAAGTGAAATAATCATAAAATATATACGATGTGGTATAAACTTCAAGAATATATGTACAAATTTAAATGTTTCTACTTTGATTACAGGTTTTTGTGGTTCTAGCTTTGTTCGCCAGCTACGTATCAGCCCGTGGCTCAGGACCATATTTGCCGAGTGGATGGAAGCCTGACGGCCCAGCTTTCTACTTGCCATCGGAAGTCGTAGTAAGTTACCTAAGCATACTTAGTATGCTTACAAACCTACATACACACTTTGTGAGCTTCCCGTCAAATGACTCGCGTGGTAGTCTGAGAGAACAGACAAAAGAGTATAGCTAAACTTTCTAATTGAATAAAGCAAATTGAATTAATAATATTAATATAAATTAAATTAGAAAAATACTTATTTAATTAAAATACGTATTTTTCTAATTTAATTTCTAATAACATTATTACACGCAAAGCTAAAGCACCTCTTGTGTCTTCTTTCAAGTTTCTTGAATCATGTCAATCTTCTCATAATCTTGAGAATATTGTTCACGTTAATCGATATTTTTTAAATAATATGAGATATTCTCTAGAGTTTTGAAGCTACTTCGCTTTCATTTTCCTCTTATCTCTCTCTTTTTACTCTTATTTAGAATTTGCTCAATCATTTAATTTTACAGAAATCAGCGGCTAGCCTCGACCAAGAGACTCTCTTCCAAGAAACAGAAGCTTCCGGCTCTGATGCTCTCAGGGAGTACGGACCTCCTAATCTTGAGTTCTCCTTCAATTTGAATCAAGGTTTACCCGATGTGGTTACTGAACAATCTTTTATAGTCGAAATCAATAAACAGGAAGTGGCGGTTGCAGCTGAAGAAGTAATAGAAGCTGAAGGTACAGAAAGGAATACGTGTCATAGTTTTGGTTTGATATTATTTTTACATATTGAAGATTCATGTCAAAACCATTTTTAATTCCTTTTCCACACTTCCATTTAATTCGCTTCATCTTTTAATCAAAAAATTAAATATATGTTTTTTATTTTTTGATCTGAGTTTACATTGGAGTATTTTTTAAAGTAATAATTTATAATTATAACCAAATAATAAATCTGTTATTTCTTTAGTAACCACAGAGCAAGTAGCAGCAGCCCTAGAAGAGAGAACAACAGTTACAGAATCGGAACTGGAAGAAAAAATACAGTCTTTGGTAGAAGAAACCACTGAGGCATTGTATATACAGCCAACTGCGAAGGTTGTAGCTTCAGAAGTCTCGCAAGAAGAAAAGATATCAACAGTGGTTCTATCCGAGGACATAACAGCAGAAACTCTTGTACCAACTGCTCTTGTTGTAGAAGAGGCGATTACTCCTACAGCTGCGCTGGGATTAGTAGTAGAAGATGTGAAATTACAAGAAGTGGCACCTACTGTGGTAGAAAATGTAGTCTCAGAAAAAGTCGAAGTAGGTGTAAACAATATCGCTGAAGCTCTTATTAACTTCGACAATGAAGTCAAGAATGTTGAGGTAAGAATGTGAAAGATCATTTATTTTAATGTATTATTAATTTATTTGCTTTAATTATCTTCTATACTTTGTAGGTTATTGACAGTGCTAAGATTACCTCCACACAAGATATTTCAGGGTAAGTTTGTTTTTAGTTAGGTACTATTTGTACATTAATATATATTTAGTATAGTAAGTATTATTCCAATAATAGGAAAGCTTTGTCCTAGAAGAGAAATTTTACTGATCAGAATTCCTAAAGTTTGTTTGATACTGTTTAAATAAAGTACGAACATTTACATAACACAAAAATATTTTCTCTGCCATTTTCAAGATTCCCGGATAACGCCCCAGAAGGTTTCTTGGAGTATGGCCCACCTGGATTTACCGAATATGGACCTCCCAAGGAAAACCTCGAGGTAACAATTTTAAATACGTATCTAAGTTCTAGTGTAAAAAAGCTAAGTTAATAAGCTACGTAAGCTAAATTAAGTAAAGAAACCTTAATAAATTAATGAAGTTAGAGACTTCTTGAATTCAGTGAAGGTTTCTTTAAATTCAGTTTGATAAAATTATTTATATAAAATAAAGCGTATAGCTGTCCTAACGAATCAGTGAGTAAAAATAGCCCTTGCCATATAAAAAAGCCCTTAAGTACACTTACAAGATATTTCAATTTCGTAGATGACATGAAAATATTGAAATCTTTTTTCCATTATAAAAATAACATCGTATTCCCTTACAAATATGATTAAACAATTTTTTTTGCAAAATACAGCTCTCATGATAACAGTTTATGTATAAAGTATATCTATTTTGTTTCATTAGTGCACTAATTTTTCAGGTTGTTTCCAACGCTTTGGACAATAACGAAGTTAGAAGGAGACGCTTCTCACCGAAATTCAAGTAATGTATCCATAGTTAAATTAATATTTGTTTATTAAATGTTAATTAAGAGTTTATCGATTGTAAACAAATAGTTGAAAATGGAATTAAATCTTTTAAATTATTTGTTTTCCTTAAATATTTTATTGTATTATATATGTATAATATTGTTGTAGATCAGCAAGAAAACAGTAAAGAAGAATGTGATGCAACGACTCGACCGAAGAATGCAATAGAAAGAACGACAACGGCTTCAAATGAATTGATTTAAAATGATCTGTATTTTTATAAGTTTGTTTTAAATCTATATTAAAATCGTATATAGGTACTATATTATTTTATTTAATTAATATATTTAACAGAACAGATTAGGTGAACTAATTAGTAAGAATATACCTAATTATATATTAACAATGTATTCTGTGTCATAATCTTTATTGTAAACAATATAATTATAAGTTAATTATTATTTACGCCAACACATAATTGATATGCTATTGAGATTAATACGCAAATAAATTTCAAATTGATGAAATTTTTTTTGTGTCACGCTCCTAAAAACCAATCCGAATCCCAGCTTCGATATTTATCATATCCACAACTAAATTGAAGACAACTTGTTGAACCACGAGGTCATCGAAATAATATTCTTGGACAACTTTTAATTTTACATAGGTAAATTATTTACTCTCTAAGATTCTGATCAGGGTCTCAATCCTGAGTCAGAAATCACGTCATATTATTATGAATGACAATCATTATTCTTTTTTATTACGATAGTGAGCTACAAACACACAGACAAATTCATTAAAAAACAGTTATCGTGGACGCGAACAACATCACTCTCATTTAGAGGCGACTCATGCTGTAGAGATCCGAAAAAAGCTAATTGGAAAGCTTATTTAACTAATTATTTTAAAAATTTAATTTAAATTTAATATTTACATTACTGGGTGGATGTATCTCTAGAACAGCACATGTAGTGATGTGCCAACTCCGGTAAATTCCAACTCGAGTTGACTCGAGTTAAAATACACGTAACTCGAGTTGCAACTCGAGTAAGGGTAATTTCGAAAATAATATAAATAAATATAATAAATATTTTAAAAAAAATAATAATAATAAAAATTCGTCCGCCGATATTGAACTGTCTTAACCATAAAAGGCATTGTATCGAGCATTAATAGTCTTATCTATGTTGTAGTTAAGAATATCTATAAATGAACAAAAAATATTTCTTTATATCCGATGGTTCAGATAGACATATAGGATGATGCAAGATTGACTAAGCAGATATGCAATATAAAAGCGGATGAATGCAAGAGTCAAGGACGGCCACGATTCACTTTTCCTGACAGAATAGAACGAGTCCTGGAGTAAGGTGACATCAGAAGACTTAAAAATCGACAAGCGTGTTTAATAAGAGAGTTATGAAAGTCAAAAAAGCGAGTGAGCAAGCGCTCTGTTCTCTCTGCCTACCCTGCAAGGGACTTTGCGTGAAGTTATATTATTTAAGAACTAAAATTTACATTTTTTTGTTGTAGAAAATAAATTGGAGATGAAAGATAATTTACAGAAACAGTACAAAATTAATTTAATTTCAAATCTACATAAATGTGATGCTTTGTTTGCTATGAACGAGTGTAGTCATAATTAATGACGGTTAAAATAATGGTCTTACTAACTCCGTTCCATGTCGGTTTAATTAAGTATTTGAACTTGAGTTGGAGGTAATCAACTCGAGTTGACACGAGTCATGCCCAACTCGAGTTGACCATCACTAAGACCATGTACCACCTGTTAGGTTCCTGCTAGTAGAAGAGGTGGTGTTATATCAAAAAATTCTTCGTAATACCACCAAGTCGTGGTTGCCCTAAGACACAGTTCATTTCGTTTACATATTATAAGCAGAAAAGAAGGGAATGAATTCATATAACACAACATAACGGTCACCGAGTGCTACAGGAAGATTTTTACATGCGTCACTTGTTTCCTTCACTTCTAGATTGATATATAAATAAGTCCTTCTATTCGGCACTATCTGCATAGCCATTTTCCTATTGTCCATTTTTTCTATTGTTTCAGATATCTATTTCGTTTAAATAAGGAACTATACGATTATCACAGTTAAAACTCCTCCTCCTCTTATGTTCTCAGTTATTGGCGCAAATCTCCTAGATATAAATTTGTATTTGTATGATAAATTTCTAATAAACCGAAATCAGTTTTTTCTAAAATCGAAATTATATTGTCATTCCCATTTAGAGGCTGAATAAAATGGGTCGTTTTCTATAAATATTGTAATTGGTATTTATGTTAAATATTATGATTTTAATAAGTTACGGAGTATTTAAGCTAAGTTGTGTTGAGACAAGGCACATTGTAGTGGAACTCATTGTGACGACAACATGAACTCTCCAATTGCTTTCAACATTTTCCTTTTTACCTATTTCATCTTTGGGTGAGTAGATTTTTACGACAAAGTTACCTTGCAAATAACCATTCGAACCTCATGTAAGGAGTACTACTAATGAGTACTAGATGGCGTTGTATTCAGTTTTTAAATATCGCCATTGGCGCCATTTAATCTGTCCGCCTATGAAACTATTGAACCAATTATTATAAATTATCAAATAAATATCTAATGTATATTCACTGTTTTCAACTTCCTAACGACGAGATATTTGAGAGACTACTACTACATTCTGTATGATCCGAGGTAATATCTGGTTACGTCTGCTCCCAGCCATATGTGTTTTATGACTTCATATTTCTGTTTCAGTTCGGGGTTTAGCCTCAATACTGGTGATGAAACACTGCCATATTACGATGATTATAATAGCCTACCCAACGACGACCTGCGTCCTGTACTCGTCATAGCAAAACCGTTCCCGTATCACAAGAGAGAGGTTAAAAATGGGTAAGGACATTTTTAAATTGTTTAACAGTTTGTACAGCCACGCTCTTTTTCAATTATCAGCTACATATAAAGAGTTTTCTCATATGCGAATAAGCACATTTCTAACCTTTCAAATTATTTGATAGGTTAGAAACTTACTGATGCATGGATTAAGCAGTAGATTCTTCTTACAGATCTTATCAAGACTCAAGTCGCACCTGGGCCAGTATTTTTCTTGAATAATGATCTTTTACTTATATTTCATTGTTATTAAAGCAGGGTGTGTTATCAAAGTTCGTACTACTAATATTTCATAACGGTTAACATGTATAAAAATATCTCTGATATAAAGACAACACACATAGTGTTACAGTTGCGTTGCCGACCTTTAAGGGAGTAGGATAGGAAAGGATGGGGAAGGGAGGTGGGCCTCCGGGTACCTTTCTCACACCGAACGAAACGCGACATGAGCAACTTTACGTCGATCTTGTGAGAGGCCGTGGCATTTCACCGATTGAGCCGGCCCATTAATGCAGCGAACTGCTTGGCTCTACCATGGTTAATAAGTGTATATCGAATTTGAAAAAAATATTCACAATACAGACTTAATCATTTACGCCTTTAGAAAACTATTCACAAGTAACTTGTTAGAAAACTAAAATCCTTCAGAATTGTGTTTTTCAATAGTAATTCTACGCAAGGCGAGCAACTTGCTTTTTTTGTTCGGATGATGCTCCAGATTGCAGAATCAAAGCGAAAGAATTATGAAATAAAATTTATGATCTTCTCGGTTTGGAACTTCTTAGTTGAGCATTGTTCAGTACGCTTAGATTTCGTGTTTGTTTACTGTTAAGTCTCAGTCATTAGAAGAATGACCTACAAAGTGGTGACATTGATTATTTTCATAACGAGTACGTTAATTTATTACTTCTAACAATATCGTGAACCAGTTTTTTACATTATTTTCAGAAGTGAAAATATACCATCTGGTCGTCTCAATATTGCGTCTCCAGAAGGGATAAAGTTTGTAAAAAAAACATTAAATAATAGGCTGCCAGAAGGGACGACAAAGGATGGAAGAAGATCTTTACAGCGATACAACACTGGAGACTATGCTGTATACCGTGGTATCCTATTGATATAATACAGGTGACTGTTTGATTAGTCGCGTAGTGTAATTGGGGTTGTAAAATCTGGAAAATTTAATAGGTCTGCACAACTGTGTCAGATACCATGATACCATGCACCACGTATCCTAATGACGGAATAATGTGTTATTCATAAGAAGGTTTCGTTCGAAGCATACGTCCAAGATAGGGTTACCGGCATTATTCATTCTCTTGTCACCATACGATTTAGATCACCAGACAGAATTATGATTTCATTTCCTTCAACTAAATCCAGAGTATCCCTAAGAACTTATACCAGTGAACTCCAGAAGTTTTAGGAAGGAGTTTTCACTGGAGCAGTGGAGCAGACGGGAGCATAAGCTGCGAACAGGAAGATTCGTATGATCCCCGGTATTGTACGAACCCAGAGATGTCTTGGGCCTACCAACTCGATGTCTCTCACTCCGGAAGCAAAGCGGGAACATTACCATGCCACCGGGGAGTTCTCGGAGTCATTCCCGTCCCCCGCTTTATCCCCGTCTAACATCTAAACCATCTAGGCATCTCTCTTTTATTACATCTATCATCTTATTCATCTTTTTGTCATACTACGTGCCTATGTGGCATTATCCTCTCCTCGTTCCGCCAACTTTGCGGTGCGCGAGGGGTGGCGGCCCTACTCGGCGCATGCGCATGCAGCGGTAAATTTTCATGTGTCCACTAGTATTTAGTGACATCTTGTATCAACTACTTTAGTTGACACTATATGGCGTAACTGAGACTGAGACGACTGTGAAAGTTCCGATGGAGTTATAAAATAATAAATAATATCAAAATTGTACTTTCAGAGTAACTGGCCGGAAATCGTTTAACACAAAAATGAAAAAGGCAACACTGAAGAAATCTTGCTGAGACATGTTTCATATTATTTATACAAGAATAAAATTAAATTTATTTATTTAAATTTTATGCAAATTGTAAAACCATTGTTTTTAGTATTGTAGCCATTACGAGATCTAAGGATCAAAGTCAAAGTCTTACAAAACTGCCAGATGAAATCATTAAGTATCACAGGAAAAAATAATCAGCTTTGATATAATTATTACATAATAGTAAATTTTAAGCACTAAGATAATCTAACATATACCTGAGTAAGTTCTAGTCAAATTGTAATGTCATTTTAAATTTTTTATATTGAATAGTTTAAGTACTATTTATGATAAATATAAAACAAATATATTATTGATAATTATCGTTTATTTTTCCTAAAAGTAACCGAGGTATTAGTCAAAATATTTTGAAAAAAGTCACTAACAGAACGAGCAGGCGTGTCACCTGATGTTAAGTGAACAGCGTCGCCCATGGACACCTGAAACAAATATAGCGTTACAGTTGCGTTGCCGAACTTTAAGGGAGTAGGATAGGACGGGATGGGAAAGGGGGATGGTCCTCCGGGTACCTCTCTCACCGAACGAAACGCGGCGTAAGCCACTTTACGTCGATCTTCTGAGAGGTCGTAGTATTTCGCCGGTCGAGCCGGCCCATTCATGCAGCAAACTGCTTGGCTCTACCACTGTTAGAATATAGGATAGTCTTTATAAATATACTTATATTATAAAGCGGAAGAGTTTGTTTGCTTGAACGCGCTAATCTCACAAACCACCGGTCCGATTAAAAAAAAATCTCTCAGTCGTATATAGTCCATTTATCGAGGAAGACTTTAGGCTATATTATATTTTCAAATAAATTAGGGATCCTTACTATAAGACCAATAATGTAACCCAAGGTGTAAGAAAATGACTCAAAAACATCAACAGACATCGTGAACGCTGCGAAAACTGTTGATTCTAGAACAAAACAATGTACTACACTTTTATAGAACATATTATTTTCTACAAAAAAGTTCGCGAGATATATATCGGACTATCGTAGTTATCTCACAGTAAGTGTTTTTTTAATAATTATAATGATGTCGTTTTAGAAATTTTAACTCACCTCAAAATAAGTTACTTCAATAAAAAGATAGATTCAATATCTTTCTATAACTTTCTGAATAACTCAATTCGGACTTTTAATTCAAAAAATATCGCAAAATACAAAATGTAAGTATTCGTTTCTTAATCAAATATTTAGTAAAGTAAGTACGGATGATGTATGAAAGGCGACAGCTAGCAGGTAGTTTTTTTGGAACGAAGTTCCTTATCGTGCGTTGTGAAAGGGGGCTAGACGGAAAAAATTACGAAAAGTTGTCACGACACACTACATCTTTTATTGGCTTATTTCGAACAATGTATATCTACCCAAATGGTCTAGTGGCTGGGATACCTTGCTCTCATACAGGGGGCTCGGGTTCGAATCCCGGTATCGGAACTCTTTTTGAAGTTTTATTTTCCATGTTTTCATATTTCATATATGTTTAGGGCACTTTCAAGTATCGGCTTATTTAGAAAATTGTATGACTACCCTAATGGTCTAGTGGCTGGGCCCTCATACAGGGGGCTCGGGTTCGAATCCCGGTATAGGAACTCTTTTTGAAGTTTTATTTTCCATGTTTTCATATTTTATATATGTATGTTTTTTTTAGCTCTCTCTCTCTCTCTCTCTCTTATAGAAAGCAAGCCAGATATTTTTATTTCTATTTCGCATTGAACAGTGTGGTGTCGCGACGATTATTTTTCTTGAGTGTATACAGGTTTTTTGTAAATAATAATGAAATGAAAAATCAAAACCATTGCTACAGTTTCTAGAGGAAGAATTTGATTTAAGAATTAATGCAGCAGAATCAACAACAAAATATAATACTACCATTAATGCGGTTTTTTCAAGACATTTAAATAAAATAGAATCCCAAACATATGTTTCCTACTTCAGTTACCACAAGCCAATTATTACGAAAATTGAGCCTACTGATTAAGTTTATATTACATTATAATTGTTAATAATAAAAAAAATATTATTTTAACTTAAAAAAATAAAATTTTATTACAATTCCTTCACTAATTAATCGAAAGGAACTTCGTTCCATCCAGGTGTCCCTTGACTCTTAAGTTTTTATTCATGTTTGTTTCTTTCTAAAAGGTCTCGGTCGTCCAGTGGTCGAGAACCCCACTTCTAAATTAAGAGTTCGCGGGTTCGAATCCTGGCACACCGATGACTTTTTGAATTTGTTTTCGGAAGTTATGTGTGATAAATATCGATGACTAAAAACTTTGTGCCCGGTAGGTTCGCCACCTATTCGATTTAGGACGTACACCTAAAGGCGAAACGAAGTTTAACAGCCGCTGCCTACACCTTCGGGTAGAAACGGCGTGAAGTTATGTTGTGTTGTTGTTTTTGTCTTTGTCATCATAACGCTCAATACTTTAATTATAATTTAGAATTTGTAGTATTTAATCGTCTTTTGGTGTATTTTTGTTTTTATTTGTAATAGTTATTAGGGTTTTTTTATTGAATAAGGGTCAAACGAGCATGTGTGTCACCTGATAGTCACAAACACCCCGAATGGACATCTGAACACATATAGTGTTACAGTTGTGTTGCCGGCCCTTACAATAGGATTTGGACGTGATCGGGAGTGGGATAAGAAGGGGAGGGGGAAAGGTATTAGGCCTTCTGTATTTACGGACTATATTTAACTGTGTGTGAAGACCCAAGAAAATAAAGCTATTTTAATTTGATTTGACATTATAAAATTAGTACAGTTTATTAACAACTCGCGCGACAAGCTTTTATTATTATATAAATTGTACATACTGAGGCTCTAAGTTGATACTGAAAATTTTGAAGGAAATATTATTTTCTTATTTTTAGAGCGCTTAAATAAAAGCTTCTTTAAAAAGGATTTTTGCTTTTAATTTATTTTCTTATTTTTAGTTATAGCTGGCTAGGTTAGTGTCATTTCATTCAACGCATCATTATTGAAGTTAGTTTACCGCTTAATTTCAAACAGCCCAGCTCTTCAATAAGGAGATCATCTAATTCAATTTCAGCTTGGAGATTTCTTTTCCATTTAATCGCAATGATGATTTTTAATTCGTAGCCATATTGTAGAAATGCATCAAAAATATGTATGCCGTCATCTTGGATGGTCCACCGTATTGTATTTAGAATGACGTCACATTATTTTTCGAGTAATTCTCAACAAGCACTTTCATTTAATATGTTTTCCTCCATCTTGGATATTTCACCATATTGGATTTATAATGACGTCATATTATTTTTTGAGTTACTATTAACAAGCCCTTTCATTTGATACCCATATTGTAGAAACGCAAATATTTTCCCCGCCATATTGGATTTGGAATGACGTCATATTTTTTTTCGAGTTACTATTAACAAGCCCTTTCATTTGATACCCATATTGTAGAAATGCATTAAAAAAAACAGTTCCTCTATCTTGGATGATCCGCCATATTGGATTTAGAATGACGTCACATTATTTTTTCAGTTACTCTCAATGAGCCCTTTCATTTGATACCCATATTGTACAGAAGCTTAAAATATGTTTTCTCCATCGGGGATATTCCACCATATTGGATTTATAATGACGTCATATTATTTTTTGAGTTACTATTAACAAGCTCTTTCATTTGATACCCATATTGTTGAAATGCAAATATTTTTCCCGCCATATTGGATTTGGAGTGACGTCATTTTTTTTTTCGAGTTATGTACTATCAACAATAATAATAAAATATGTTTTCTCCATCGGGGATATTCCACCATATTGGATTTATAATGACGTCATATTATTTTTTGAGTTACTATTAACAAGCTCTTTCATTTGATACCCATATTGTTGAAATGCAAATATTTTTCCCGCCATATTGGATTTTGAGTGACGTCATTTTTTTTTTCGAGTTATGTACTATCAACAAGCCCTTTCATTTGATATCCATATTGTAGAAATGCATTAAAAAAACTATTCCTCTATCTTGGATGATCCGCCATGTTGGATTTAGAATGACGTCACATTATTTTTTCAGTTACTCTCAATGAGCCCTTTCATTTGATACCCATATTGTACAGAAGCTTAAAATATGTTTTCCTCCATCTTGGATATTTCACAATATTGGATTTAGAATGATGTCATATTATTTTTTGAGTTACACTCAATAAGGCCTTTCATTTGATACCCATATTGCAGAAATGCATTCAAAATATCCATTCCTCCATCTTGGGTGGTCCGCCATATTGGATATAGAATAATGTCACACATCATATCATGCATTGTCATCCAAAGTAAACGTGTATACAAAATTTCAGCTCAATCGGTTGAAGATATCTACTTCAAAATTGAGTTGCAAGATTCCACCGAACATACATACTTACATACATACATACAGTGCAAGCTAAATAAAAGCTTTTAAAAAAAAATCACTCTCTCTGAGTTAGCTACCCTGGTTTTTTTTTTTGAAATCAACAACAGTGGGCAAATAAAAGAAAATAATATTAAAAAAAAGCTAAAGATTGACAAATAAATTCTGCCAAATCCCTGGCATTGATATCAATATTATAAAGCGTTTATTGAAGTGTAAATATTATCAATGTCTTCGTTGTAGTATTATCCTGATATTAACAGCTAAGCGAGTGATGCGAGTTATAGTCTTGCCTTATGCCACACTTTGTTCTCTCTGCCTACCCCGCAAGGGTCTCAGGAACTACTAGTTTGTTGAAAAAATATTAGTTTTAGATAGTCCATTTATTGAGGAAAGCTTTAGGTTATGAATATGAGTGGGGTAATAATCTTTTTAGTGAAAAATGTATATAACATGGCACGAAGTTCGCGCGGTCTGCTAGAGTTATTTAAATGACCCTGGTCGACGGGATCGGGCGAGACCTGTCCCCGTCAGCGTTGATCGCGGTAATACTGGCAGGCGAGGAGGAGTGCAGGCTTGTGGACTTCTTCTGCGAAGACGTCATGCTCCAGAAGGATGCCGCCAAGCGGGATCAGGAGAGAGCTGATCCCGGCTTAAATCTCAATCTCGATCAAATTTTGTTATGGTAACAACCGTGTGTAATGGACCATTTTGTTCATTTTGGCTCGATCCAGGCACCTGTCCACTCTTAAGGCTATAGAAGTAACGACAACAGCGTCAAATGAATTGATTTAAAACCATCTGTAAGGTCAACGTCAAATAAACTTTATTTCCCTTCCCAGACACTTAAAAATAGTCAATGTGCAATAATATTTAAAAATAAATCAATATTTAAAATTCTTAAACACGAGCGCTTGAGGAAAGTGCCTCCGTGGGATAGGAAAACACGGACGCCACGAGCGGCACAATTCCGAGTGTAGGGGCTATCATGAGAAGAATCAGGCAAGAAACTCATGTGCCAAATACTCTTTTCAAAACCTTTTCAAATTGGTATCAATTTGAAAAGGTTTTGAATAGAGTATTTATAGTAAGAGTATTATTTATAGTAGTATTAATATCGCTACTGAAAAAATAGCAGTAGGCTCGTGCATAAAAGGTGTAGCAGCCAGAATACTCGACTTTCACAGTTATGACCCAAGCAATTTAAAATCATCGTCCTACAAGTTAATGTATTTGTGTAAGTTCGTCTTAAACTATATTAAAATGTACGAAAACGTATGTAGGTACTATATTTATTTATTATTATTATTAAAATATTTAACATACATATTAACTATATGTATGTAATGTTAATTAGTTACTAATCATATTTACTAGCCGACCGAATTCCAGGAATCGATATTTATCATATAGGTATTGACTACGTAGATGGCCGGAATGGAATCCGCGACCAAACTGAACTTGTTGAACTATCAGGTCATTGAGATAATATTATATTGATATGATAAAAATTCTGATTCTGGCCAGGTCTTAAGTCAGAAATTTGTTCAGGAGTCATATCTACATTTCGCGAATGCGAATACGAATATTTCTTAAAAACATCCGCAAATGCGAATGCGAATATTTCTCTTAAGCCTTCGCGAACGCATTCGAATGATTCTCAGACCTAAAATGCACACAAAATTTCATCAAAATCGGTCAAGCCATATTGGTGCAGTTATTTAATGATTTATATCACGCGTAGAAGAATATTTTGAAAAAAAGTTTCATACTTAATAAAACGTGACTTTTCCTGATGTAACGCTCTCGTGTTCAATCTTGCGGTTGGAGTTTTTAAAAAAAAATGAACTGTAACTTTTAA
The DNA here is from genome assembly GCA_905147225.2 of Euproctis similis. Lineage (NCBI taxonomy): Eukaryota > Metazoa > Arthropoda > Insecta > Lepidoptera > Erebidae > Euproctis > Euproctis similis. The sequence goes on along the minus strand of LR990105.1, from coordinate 2,428,337 downwards.
GTTTGATAAAACTGCATACGGTATGAAAATTTGATTAAAATTTTATTTGAGTTGGGTATGGCAGAGTTTGCACGAAAGGATAAACGCAGTCGAAACTGCAAAATCTGCGAAGTGACCCTCGCTGACCTCGTCGAAAACAAGATTGCGAGGAAGGAAGAAAGATTGAAAGAGAGTATCGATATTAAAGTAAGAAAGGGCATACTCCGAGGATTCGGAAATATAGAATGAATGAATGATGCCAGATTGACCTAGCAGATAATACAATGCAAAACCGGATGTAGGGTACGCAGACCGTCACTACACACAAATAATACGAGTCCTGAACGTGCAAAAAGAGTTACGAAACGCAAAGAAACGAGTTAGGCGTGTATGAATCGTCCCTGTTCTCTCTGCCTACCCCGGAAGGGACTTGATGTGCAGTTATTTATATTATATGCCTAATGGCTGATCCATAATATAATCCTTTATCCTATATCCTTTTTTATAATAATCTAAGAGGGTAAAATATTAAACAAAATATAAAGCTCATTTTTCGTATCATCTTGCTATATACAATTTCTTTATTTTGATTATTAAAAACATTCGCCAAACATTCGCAATATTTCTTGCGAATGCGAATGCGAATACACAAAAACATGCGAATGTTCGCGAATGCGAATGCGTATATTCGTTACATCACTAATCTACATAGTACAGCTTTTTACACGTGCATATTATGTATATATTAGTGATGTAACGAATATTCGCATTCGCGAATATTCGCATGTTTTTGGGTATTCGCATTCGCATTCGCATTCGCAAGAAATATTGCGAATGTTTTTAATAACAAAAAATAAAGATATTATATAAAGCAAGATGAGCTTTATATTTTGTTAAATATTTTACCCTCCTAGATTAGTATAAAAAGTATTTTAATATGGATCAGCCATTAGATATATAAAAAACTGCACGTCAAGTAACTTGCGGGATAGGCAGAGAGAACAGAGCGCCATAAGGGACCAATACCATACACGCCTCACTCGTTCATAATTCTCGTCATAGACGGTCGTCGACCTTTAACGCTCCTGACATCACCTTCCTCCAGGACTCGTTCTAGTTGTATGTCGTGGCAGTCTGCGTATCCTATATTCATCCGGTTTTGCATAGTATCATCTGCTGGGTCAATCTGGCATCATCCTTTCGTTCTATATTTATGAATCATCGGAGTATGCCCTTTCTTACTTTAACATCGACACTCTCATTCGATACTTCTTCCTTCCTCACAACTTTGTTTTCGACGCGGTCAGCGAGAGTCACTCCACAGATTTTGCGCAGTAGGTACCCTCATTGCGACTGCGTTTATCCTTTCGTGCAAACCCTGCCATACCCAACTCAAATCGATTTTAATCAGATTTCCATACCGTAACTCTTTACAAAGATCATTTTCACGAGTGATTTCAAAATGATCTCTGTAAAGAGTTCGAAACGTCGGGAAATAAATAAAATTAGTAATAAATAAACGCGATATAATCCTAAAAGTTGTTTTAATGTCTTAAAAGTTCCAGTTATTTTTTTTTATAAAGCACAGTTACATCAAGAAAATACACGTTTTAATAAGTATGGAACTTTTTCAAAATATTCGTCTACGCGTGATATGATTCATTAAATAACTGCAACAATATGGCTTGACCGATTTTGATGAAATTTTGCGTACATTTTAGGTCTGAGAATCATTCAAATGCGTTTTCGAAGGCTTAAAAGGAATATTCGCATTCGCATTGGCATTCGCATTCGCAATGTTTTTAAGAAATATTCGTATTCGTATTCGCATTTGCGAATGTCCAAAATCCAACATTCGTAACATCACTAGTATATATGATAAAAGATATTTACTATAAGTTTTTTATAGAAAAAACTAATAGAAAATAGTCTCGGTGGTCAGGTGATCGAGCATCCCGCTACTGAATCAAGATGGGTTACACACAAGCTACACACCAATTACTTTCCGAAATTGTTTTCGGAAGTTATTTGTGATAAATATTAATGACTGAAAACTTTGTGCCCGCATGGCAATAGGTGCGCCACATATTTCATTTGGGACGTAAACGTAACGGCGAGACGAGGCTTAACAGCCGCTGCCTACACCTTCGGCTAACAAAGGCTGAAGTTATGTTATGTTATATTTATTATAAGTTTTTATAGAGAAAACTAAATATATTTTTACGATGGTGACTTACAAACACACAGTCAACTTCGTTTAAACCAGCTATCGTAGACGTATCGTACAATCAAAGGCCCGGGGCCCACAAATAAAATCCCGGGGCCTTTTAGCGAATAAAGTCGAGTTTAAAAGAACGGAATGAATTTATTTCAGATAAATTTATAACACAATAACTTAACGATACGAACAACAACATGGCGGGTTCAGCAGAAAGCCGAGTGCTACAAGATGGTTTTACATGGCTCACTCTTTTTTTCGCTTTTAAATTGGGTATTTGAAAAAAAACAATTTTTGTGATAAATGGAAAGATCATACATAAGTTATATAGCAAAGGTTTTTTATTTTTTTTTATTTTCAAAATTATTCAGTAGATATATCAAAATAACATTCAGTTTTTAAGTTCAATACCGAAGACACTCCGACAGATGCCGAACAAACACGAGCGCGTGTGACGTCATAATGTTAGTCCCCACTCATTGCAGTTCATACAGCGATAATAAGTACAGTGTTTTGATCTATTTAATTTTGTTGTCATTATTAAATACTCAAATATATATTCAAAATGTCGAACCTCAGATGTTATCGTTCTTGTTTTGTACCATTATGTACGAATACTACAAAGGAAAAACTCCTGACTAAATGTTTCTAAATCTTCCCCAAGATGAAAAACGTCGAAATAAATGGTTTCAAGCAGTGCATCGTGAAAATTCCTTTTGCCATTTCACTTTTAGCAAATTCCAAAAGTTTCTCTTTTTTTATGGGGCAAATGAGCAGGCGTGTCACGTGATGGTAAGTGAGTAGCGCCGCCCATGGACACCTGCAACACATATAGTGTTACAGTTGCGTTGCCCACCCACATATATCAACATCAGGAACATTATCAAACTTTGCCTTAATAAATCCTTTATCACATATAGCTAATCGGGACCAACTAACAACACGTATTTTAGCAATAAATTTAGTCACGTGTAATAACCGTAAACGCTGTACTGTTAGGGGCCGTCCATTAATCACGTGATGTTTTTTTTCATCATTTTTTCTATCACATAAATTTTTGTTACATTGCTCAGTTTAGCAATAGGTTCGCCACCTATTCCATTTGGGACGTAAACATAACGGCGAGACGAGGCTTAACAGCCGCTGCCTACACCTTCGGGTAGAAAAGGCGTGAAGTTATGTTTTTGTTATGTTAAGTTATGTTACTAAGTTTAATATTTTGATTTTGTGTAATAAATCTCATTTAATTAAAATTTTGTATTTTTTATAGCATAGGATGTTAAACGAGCAAGTAGGTGGTACGGATGGTAAGCACCTTCTCACCGCCCATAAACACCGTGGTGCATTGCCATCCTTTAAGAAGTAGGAGGGGAAAGCAAGGGGAAAGGAAGGGGAAAGGGGATCGGGCCTCCGGATACCTCTTTTACAGAAAGAAACGCAGCACAGTGGCTCATGCACGCCGGTATTCCAAGAGGTCGTGGTGTTTCACCAGTCGAACCGGCCCATTCATGCAGCGAGCTGCAAGACTGAGATATGTTTTTTAGTTTTTAAGCTTAAATTTTAATTGAAATGAATATTTCATTACCTAATTTTAATAGTAAAGAGAACTACAATGACTTAGCTATCATTATTGAGAAAATTGAGAAAATGGATGGTTTTTTTTTTATGGGGTAGGAGGGCAAACGAGCAGGCGTGTCACCTGATAGTAAGCAACCAACGCCGCCCATGGACACCAGCAACACATATAGTGTTATTGTTGCGTTGCCGACCTTTAAGGGATAGGGGAAAGGAAAGGATGGGGAAAGGGGAGTGGGCCTTCGGGTACTTCTCTTACCAATCGAAACGCGGCAGGAGCCACTTTACGTCGATCTTCTGCGAGGTCGTGGTATTTCACCGGTCGAGCCGGCCCATTCATGCAGCGAACTGCTTGGCTCTACCACTGTAAATTGTGGAGATTTAAAAATACTAACAATGTTCATAACATTAAAACAACTTTTCGAAACGTCGGGAAATAAATAGAAAATAAGCTCTAAATATACGCGATATAATCCATAAAAAGTTGTTTTAATGTTATGAATGTGATTCGCGAAAATCTAAGAAATAAATATACCAACAATGTTGTTAGGTTATGGAAATTACCTTTTTTACGTTGGGGGGGGGTTGGGGGGAGCTACACTGGACAAAAACTGACTGGCCGCCACGACGCCATGGTTTAATTTGTGCTGAGAAAAACGTTATCAATACCACTTTGGTTCCGCCTGAAAAGATTTTACTACCACCTCTTCATATTAAATTGGGGCTAATTATGCAATTTGTAAAATCACTTCATAGAGATGTGGAACTGTTTTAGATATATATGTTCCATGTTCCCGGAATTGTCAGAAGCAAAGTTAAAAGAAGGAGTTTTCACTGGAGAAATCGAGAAAGGATAAAAAAAGATTTAAAAATGCAATGTTAAGGATCACGAATATAAAACTGCTATATAGCGCATGCTGCTTCCTCAAGGGTGCAAGATGAGCTTAAAAGTTTACATTTTACATTCTCTTATAGAATGTTTTCCTATAAACTTAGGTACCTACAGTAAAGAAGGTGAAAGATTTCATCAGGATGTACGTGGTATCCAGAGACGTCACCAGGAAAGATAGATAGTATGTTAGCAGACTAGTGTAACACTAGTCTGCTAGTATTGAATGCTTATGCGCGAAACCAAAGGGAACCTGAAACGATTTCGGAGAAGCATTTAGATGCTTTCTTCTTTTCTTAGGAAAAGAAGAAAAAGCTTCATAAATAAGAAAAATATGGTTTATAGATTTTTATAAATATATACTGTGTTTGTTATAATAAATGGTCGATTTTACTCTTATATTTTTTTGTTATATTGCAAAAAAATCTATATGTGAAATTAAATAGTAAAACTTATTTTTGTAATCTCAAGTGTAATTGTAGGAGAGCTTCGGTCGAGTCTTCGAACTTGTGTACGGTATGGCGCCATTCGGGACCAATAGGAGCTCGCTCCACCCAACAATCAGTCGGAACGTTACTTTCGACAAGGTGGCGCTCAAGCACATCTTTGTAACGTAAGTAAACGGTACTAAAGGTGTGTAAAATACCGTTCTTAAATCATCAAATTATAAAGTGTGATTTTTTGGTAATACTCACGCCATTAATTGCCAGGCACTTTACATCGTGGCAACCCTTTGCCAGACACCCCAGACACCCTTAATGTTAGTGAAATTATAATTGTACTTACGTTACAGTATAAAAGCTGATTTTTATATATAATACTTGGGTAATAATTGCATAATGTTTCCTAATTAGCCAGACATTTTTGATAATTCCAACCCCTTGGCAGACAAGCATGTAGGATAGCTGTAGAGCGAGCGCGAGACAGTATATATGGGTGGGTGCGAGTGAGATAGCATGATTATAATGACTTATGTAAATAAACTTTTTGGCAGAAATTTATTTAACTAATAATCTGTGTAAATCTTAAAAACATCTCAAGAAAAGACATTCGATGCTACAACTACATTAAATTGTTAAAAATTTAAATTTATTATATCAATAACAGGTTATAAAAAAAAAGCCAAGCAAAATAATGCTCAAAAATTTAATTAAAAATACATGAATGACATTACAAGTTGTTATAAAGTATAAAAAATAGACTGATGGCATTACTGATTATTATTATTTACAAATTGTAAATATATAATGTACGTATTACTAAGATTACACTAATAATAATATCTTGGACAGAATACACACAGCGCCCTCTAGTTCCAAGCTAAGCAACTAAATGCTTGTGGTATGGATTTTAAATAACGGATATTAATACATATATACTTGTATGTTAGTTTAAACGAGGGACATATTCAAACCCACAATAGTGTATGCTTATATGAACCTAACAAACATATGAACGAAACAAATACACTGATAAATAACAGACAAAACAATGAACAAAAATTCGTAAAAGTCTCAAAAAGTATATGCACCCTAGCGCCAACGCAACGATTTAATATTAACGCAGATATTGATGTGCGCGGGGCGCGGGGCGCTGGTCAACCGGGTGACGTTAGGTAGAATACATTTTTCCTTCACACTTTAAGCCTGGCTTAAGACAGGCAAAAATGTCTAGGTAGGTACTAAACGAAACATAAAAAAATCTACAATGCAAATGTGAATTGTGTTCCGTAATAACGTTATTAGGCTTACTTAGTATTTTTGGCGTATTTAAAAAATGGAATCACACCCATTTACAATGATTAACTTGATTGACTATTTACAATAATTAATTTGATTATTTACACAATAATTTTAAACTAATCTTAAAAACTGTTCAAAATGCGCACCTCCTCGTGATATTCAGAGTTCAGCACGTTTTCGCATATTGTCTTTAACGCGATTAAGAACAAACGGATCACTTCTTACACTATTAAAAGCGTTCGTGATACGTACCTTCAACTCTTCCCGGTCTGAGTACTCCGTAGCGTACACAATTCTTTTCACTTCACCCCATAAATAAAAGTCTAATGGAGTGAGATCCGGGGAGCGAGCAGGCCATGGCACTGGCCCACCACGACCTATCCATCTGTCACCAAAATTATTGTGTACCAAAATTATTGTGTAAAAACCCACGTACGCGCACCTGATAGTGCGCGGGCGCTCCGTCGTGTTGATAAAAAAGGTTTCGGTAAACACTAAGAGGCACATCGTCCAACATTTCATCCACCACACTATTTAAAATGGTATTTAAGGTATGAAACACTGTCAAGTCTTCCGTCAATAAAGTACGGGCCTATTAAGCAATTATTTAAAATACCCGCCCACACATTCACACTAAATCGGTTGATATCGCGTCCTGTCGCGTAACATAGGGATTTTGATCACTCCACCAATGTTCGTTGTGCACGTTAAATATCCCCATTCGTGTAAATGTGGCTTCATCGGTAAATAAAATGTTTTTGTCTAAATTAGACGAAAACCAGCGGCAAAAGTTCACCCGTGGCTCGCGGTCGTTGACCCCAAGTTCTTGAACGGATCTAAAATGATATGGGTGCATCCCTTCTTCATGCATCAGCTTCCACACAGTCCAGTGTGATACACCGAATGGTCTTGCAGCGTTTCGAGTGCTTTCTTGTGAGTGATGCTCGAAGTATTCCAAGATGGCTTCTTGGAGGTGTACTCGGTATGGCTCCCTTCCTCGTCCTTGGGCATGTGTCGGTACGGTGAACTGACCAAACGTTCGCAACCGTTGGTTGACACCAAGCATAAGGTTGTACGACGGAATCTGGCGGTCGGGAAACATCTCTCGGTTCAAATTAATAGCGCCTCGTACACTATCGTTCGACAACGCGTAGGCACGAACCATATCCCAATATTCTTCATTGGAATATTGATAAGACGGCATTTTTGACACGTTACGTACGGAACACACTAATCGCGAAGCGGGGTTGCTTTGAGATACGCGGAAGCGCAATTTACATACGGAAATAGCGGCGCATTCGCAAAGACTGCGGTCGCCGGTCAGCGCGGGCGCGTATCCTGTCGGCGCATCGGGACAACACAAAGAAAAGGGGTTTTCTTTTGTAAATACATACTTATAATACATAGAAAAACACCAAGACGCCACACAAATATTCATGTTTGTCACAAATATTTGTGCTCGTGTGAGAATCGAACCCCCGACCTCATTGATGCAGCCGGTAGTTTTACCAATGCGCCACGAGGCCTGTTTTATAGTCTGTATATATTTGAAATATTTTATGGTGTTAATTATTAATGAATATTAACTTAATAATACTTGAAGATAGCATATAAGATTATTTTAGGTGATGTAAACATGTACTGAGTACATACTAAACAATACATGCGCAGTAGAAATAACAACTGCGCTGTGAGGGATCGCGGCAGACCTAACTTGCTATCTCACTCGCACCCACCCTTATTATACTGTCTCGCGCTCGCTCCTACAGCTACTCTACATGCTTGTCTGGCAAGGGGTTGGAACTATCAAAAATGACTGGCTAATGAGGAAATATTATCTAATTATTACCCAAGTCTTATATATAAAAATCAGCTTTTATACTATAACGTAAGTAGAATTATAATTTCATTAACATTAAGGGTGTCTGGCAAGGGGTTGCCACGATGTAAAGTGTCTTGCAATTAATGGCGCGATTTTTAATAATAACCTGAGGGTAATACCAAAAAATCACACATTATAATTTGATGAATTTAGATCGGTATTTTACACACCTTTAGTACCGTTTACCTGCCAAAGCCAGGGTGGCCCAAACTTCATAATGGTCCATCGTTCTTACCTGTGTTAGGAGTATGCGTTGACAAGTTTTCAGCTTTTATAAAATAAGGAAGGTCTGAGGTTCACGGGCTCTTAGTCCACGTCGTCACGTCCCGACGCCATCATCATCAAAATTATATTAGCATTCCAAATTAGACGCTGAATAAAATGGGTCGCTTTTGATAAATATTGTAATTGGGATTTATGTTGAATATTATGATTTTAATAAAGGACAGAGTATATAAGGCAAGTTGTGTTGAGACAAGGAACATTGCATTTGAACTCATTGTGACGACAACATGAACTCTCCAATTGCTTTCAACATTGTCCTTTTCACCATTTTCATATTTGGGTGAGTAGATTTTAGGAGATGTTAGGAGTAGCTAGATGGCACTGTATTCAGTTTTTTGTATCACTATTGACGCCATTAAATCCTATGAAACTATTAAATCAATGATTATATCCGGATTTTTAAGTAATTAATATTATAAGTATCTAATTTATATTCATTTCTTCCTAACGACAAGTTATTTGTGAGCCCCCCCCACCCTTTATCTTTTGTAAGAAGTTATATCTGGCTACGTCTGCTCCCAGCCATTTATGTTTTATGACTTCACATTTCTGTTTCAGTTCGGGGTTTAGCATCAATACTGGTGATGAAACACTGCCATATTACAATGATAATAGCCAACTCAACGACGACCTGCGTCCTGTACTCGTCCTAGCGAAACCATTTTCATATTACAAGAGAGGGGTTAAAAATGAGTAAGGACACTTTTAAGTAATTTAACAGTGGTAGAGCTACAGCAGCAGTGCGTCCAGCGTAGCTGCCAGGGTGATTAGGCATTAGGGACTGAATAGTAACTAACCGATTAGAAAGACTTGGCCCCAAAAACCAAATCACCACAAGCCGGCAACATGTACCCGGTCTAAATTGTAGGTAATCTCTTTATAAACTAACTTAACCTATCGTGTTTTGAGTAACATAACCTAACGGCGGCGATAGTGGCCCTGACATTGTTTTTGATTTTAATATTTATTAATAATATACATGGAAATAAATACACATTGGTTATAAACTTTACACTTTTTACTAATATCAACTTTTTAAATTATTAGTTTTTGTAATAAAATTTAACATTAACTGTAACTGCAATCAATATAAGAAATAATTTATATTTTTATTTTAGCTAGTCTTAATTGTAAATAAAGTCATTAATTTATTTCTTCTTCCTATTGTAAATAAAGTTTTATTCGTTTTATATCTTGTTTTATGGGATAAGGGGCAAACGATCAAGTGGGTCACCTGATGGTAAGCAGCTATGCCGACCGTGTATATCTGCAGCACATATGTGGATGGGAAGGACGGGAAGAGGTGTGGGCCTTTGGATACCTCTCTCACTGAACGAAATGCAACATATGCCACTTTACGGGAATATTTTGAGAGTCGTTGTATTTCACCAGTCGAGCAGGCCTTTCAGCCATCTTCAAAACCAGTCTCATTTTGAAGATGGCTAAAAGGCCTGCTCGACTGGTTTCGGACCTTGATTTCTTAATGAGTATGTTAATATATCGCCCCTAAAAATATCTTCAAGTTGTTTCTTATTGTTCTAGTTTTCTTGCTTTCAGTACTGACGGTTTAGAAGCTGGCCCGCTCAATAACGCAATGCCAGTAGGGATAAAGATTGGAAGAAGATCATTACAGCGATACAACACCGGAGACTATGCTGTATACCGTGGTATCCCATTGATATAATACAGTTAAGTGACTGTTTGATTAGTCGTGTAGCGTAATTGAGGTTATAATATTCATTTATTTATTGAATACATTATAGCGCCACACAGTAAATATATATATTTACTGTGTGGCGCTTGGCTTAGAATACCGGCACCCCATCTCTTCCCGTGGGTGTCGTAAAAGGCGACTAAGGGAAAAGGCTGGAAGAATGGGCAGCAGCATTCTCTTTCAACAAACAAAATACAGCCTACTGCGATCGCCAACCCGCCTGCCAAGCGTGGTGATTATGGCAAAACAACCCCCCATGAATGAACGAACAGGCAGTTGTGGCGCTCTATGGGGGAGGCCTGTCCAGCAGTGGACCTCAAAAGGCAAATGATGAATGATGATGATATATTATATCTGAAAACCTTTACAGATCTGGACCACCCTGTCGGAAACCATGCTGTGCTAAGCAAGATTTATAATGTATCAAAATAGCGCAGTCCTGATTTAAACCAAAACCATACATAAAGCTACAAAAAACATATCACGTGCCTTGGACAGAAATAATAAAATAGAACTAAAACAAGTTGAACTATGCATCGGATTTCTGTAGATTCGTTTTCATCCGATAACGAATCTTCGCGGACTTAATGAGAGTTTGTTCTACCATATTATCAGAAGTCGATAACACTCGATCTACTAACCCCATCCCTAAACATCGCAGTAACCTTGTGAATAAAATATGACGTATTGGCGCTTAATTTTTTCGGAGTTTTTGGTTATGACGCTAGAACAACGTTATAGCAACCATTATTCGTGAGCTGTCTAAAATACAATGATATAATGGACGGTTTATAGTACTTAATTACCGTGTCAGCTCTTTATCTGACTAGGAAAATATATTTTATATGATGCCATGTAGTATCAATTTGACTAACTGAGACTGAGACGACTGAGAAAAATAATATTAAAGTTTTATTTTCAGAATGACTGGCGGGAAAACAATTGACGCAAAAATGGAAAATGGGACAATGACAATGAAAATAATCTTTCTGGAACATGTTTAATATTATTTGTACAATTAAAAATTAAACTTATTTATTTCAATAAAATATGCCAATATTCACTTGGAAAGACTTTTTTTAATTGTATCCATAACGAGATCTCAGGATCAAAGCCAAATGATTTTCATAATTCCGCTACAAAATCCTTGGTTTAATTATTACTTTTCAACACTAATAACAATTTAACATATTTAATCTATAATCTAGTCAAATTCAAATCTGTTATATTAAATAGTTTTGTTACAGTATAATATCACTATACAACAATTATATTATTGATAATCATAGCATGATTTATTTTTCCAAAGTTACTGAAATATTAATCAAACTTATCTTAACGCCGAGTCACTAGCATGACAGTCAGAGAAACCTGTGTCCAAACTGTGGTTCAGAACCCAACATATCACTCTTTTCTTTAAATTTCATAAAAATTTTGAAGTACTCTCGCCAGATTATTACGGTAAATTTTATCAACGGGAAAAACAGCATCGATTTGAACCATCGTTGGTGGACACTCCTTTTTTTTAACTCGAGCAAACGCTTTATGCACACCCCCCGCCTGGGTACGGCAGGGGGTAGTGTGAAACTCCCAAAGCAGTACACTGCAATCCGATCCTTGGGCTACCCACTAAAACCTCGCGGCGACCTTCGTCCGGCGTAAGGGTGGTCCAGAATACGGTTAACCCCTCTAGACCACTCTGCCGCCGCCCCCTCTGTTACGAGGCGATGGTGGACGCTCCTACTGGAAACTTTGCAACTTTATTTTATTGTATAGCATATCTCCTACGTAACGTTTCCTTTTAACATTTACATTCTGAGGAATCTGAGGCTGTATAATGTATAACTTTATAACATAACTTCACGCCTTATTCTACCTGAAGGTGTAGGCATTGGCTGTTAAGCCTCGACTCACCCTTATGTTTAATTCCTAAATGGAATAGGTGGCGAACCCATTGCCATACCGGGCACAAAGTTTTCAGCCATCGATATTTATCATACATATCTTTGGTGTGAGCGAGGATTTGAACCTGCGACTTCTTGATTCAGAAGCGGATTGCTCGACCACCGATACTGAGAGGGCTTTATGTTTTAAAGATAATTTATATTAAGAGATTAATTTAGATAAGTTTTCCCAAAAATCTTTTATTTATTGACTTCAATCTTTAACTTTGATATTCTCGATCTATACTGATTAGATCATTATTTAAATATTTTACTGTTACGGCCTCTTTTTTTCTCCCGTAGTTTTCTTAACACGATTCCCTGATATATAGATAATATTCTTTTGAAAAAGCTGGCGGAAAAATAATTGGCTGCAACTTCTGTTGTGATAATGGCACTACCATTTCTTCATCGGCAGTCAGACGAGATTCTTCATTAACAACCGTATGTAATGGATAATTTTTTTCAGAGCCAATAGGTTCTTCAAAGCCTTTTCTTCTTTCTATTGTATTAATTCTGTACGTATCATAAAGTGACGATGGCATTTGTGATTGCTTTCTTTTATTGACGGATAACTGTTCGTTAATAAATGGAAGTAATTCTGATTCAATATTTTCAGTAACTGTGGATAAGTCTGATACAGCATCAACTTTAGCTTTGTTAATTGTTATCAAGAAATCAGGTTTTAATGTCGTATCTTGTGTAGTTTGAAGTGTTCCAAATGTTTCCTTATCACTTCCATCTCCACTGTAGGCTGTTGGTTGGTTAGCTGCTTGTTTCACGGTTCCTAGCAGTTATAAAAGTATAAAATAAATTTAATTGTTTAAATTGTTACGACAACATCATCTGTAGATAGTTATAGACCGGATAGGAACAGTGCATTTTATATCAGATATAAGACACACACAATGCTTACCTTCAGCAATGACATCATCTTCAATAATTTTCTTCTCGTTTTTGACCTCGTTGTAGATGAATTGTTCAGATATTTTATCGAACTGTCTTGGTTGCTCATCATCGGATACCACTATAATAGAACTCGGAGTTCTAATCTCGTGGGGCATAGACTTCTGAAATAATCTATGATATTATTTTTTCCTATTTTATGAAGAATATTCTTTAGCCACACATTAAACTGGAGGAGGAATGTCACTAAAAGTAATACAGTTTAACTCTTCACTCTTGTCTCCATTATGAGCACAGTTCAATAACTTAAAATAAATAAATAATAATAAAAAATAAATTATTTTTATTATTCATCTTAATATTTCTTTTATCTTAATTTATTTATTTCTTTCTTTATAGATTTGCCATTTGTTCTATTCGGGACGTAAACATAACGGCGAGTCGAGGCCTAACAGCTTCTGCTCTACACCTTTGGGTAGAATGAGGCCTGAAGTTATGTTAAGTTATGTTTATTATGTTATTATTCATCTTCATGCGAGTATATTTATTAAGAATTAATTAAAATCATCTAACTATACATGTTCTCATTTTTCTGCATTCTTCACAATTACATAGCACAGAACTCAATTACGTAGAACTAATTTATTTGAAAATAAAATCTTGGTGGATCGGGCTCTCTTTTTTTAAAGCGATTTTAGTACTTAGTTATGTCATTATTATGTTTCGTATATTAATTTATATCAAAAATATTTAACTATATACTTACACTCATTTTGGTCGGTAAAAAGAACGGTGGTCCCTGAGGTTTCCATCCACTTGGTAAATATGGTCCAGAGCAATGAATTGTAGTTACGTATGTTAAAATGATTATAAAAACACCCTGAAACATTTTAGGAAAGAATAATAAATATTCCTACAATTAACAATAGCAAGTAACGTAGAGACAGAACTGGCGCTACCTAGACCCTTAAGCAGGGAGAGCATGACTTTACAAATAGAATTTAGAATGATGAGAGTGATAGATGGAAAAACTGTGTAAAAGTTGATATGAGTTTGAAGGAAGTAAGTGTGGGGATGGCAAGTGATAGAAAAGAATGGAAAAGTTTGACATGTTATGCCCACCCCACTTAGGGTAGAATACGATCAGATACTTTAGAAAAAATACACAGTTATACTACCACTTACCATCATTTTGTACCATAAATCACTAGATCAGAATAGGCTTATCAATCAAATAATGCCTGATAGTTGGTTGATTGAGTATTTATATTAGAATAAAACCAATAAGATTGACCTTGGTGTGTTTTGATGTGCAAATATTTGATCAGCAATCCCCACTAATATTGCTATCTTTTTCCGTCAGCTTTGAACGGTGGTTTGAACATAAAGTTGCTCATGCCGCGTTTCGCTCGGTGATGGAGGTAGCCTGAGGCCCAACCCCTTGCTCTCCATATCGCGCTGTAAGAGTCGGCAACGCAACTGTAACACTACATGTTCAGTTGTCCATGGGCGGCGTTTGTTGGTTGTCATCGTGTGACACGCCGGCTAGTTTGATCTATCCCATAAAAATGGGATGAAAAATGTATATATGTAAAGCAATGTTTAAAAATATTTTGAAAAATTTACATCGAGTTTTATATTCCTTACTAAGATATTCAAAGACGCGTCTTCAGCTATACGTGTAATTGAAAGTTCCAAGCTATTGAAGTAGTTGAAAGCAAGTTAAATAGCATATGCTTATGACATATGATAAAGACAAATTTAACTGCATATGTACCTAATATAAAGGTTTTATTTAAAACGAGAAATAATTTTAATTATATCACTGACAATTATAGATAAAGTACCTATATATTATCTAAAGTTCAATAGTTCAAGTAAAACGAATACAATTATTGCTGTCCGCATACTTTCTACTACATTCTTTCTCTTGGATATAAGAGGCCTTATTTTAAATTTAAAGTAATATTAGCACTTGTATTATTATTCCCCAGTTCACATTTAAGCAATAGAAACTCTCTTATGTGGTGTTTTTTTATTTATTTATCATGTACTCAACGCCCGATAGGCACTGCCGTTGCTACTTCGTAGAATTGCTAAATCGCCTAAACAAATTTGGATGAGACCTGGCACAGTGATAGCATACAGCATACATATATTTGTAATCATTATATGTTACATTTAAATGGCTAAAAGATTATTTCAATGGAAAGTAATAAATGATGCCTTTAGTCCTCTCGTTGGTCTGGATGTCGAATTCGAAGTCGAATTAAGATGTCTTGGTCTCGTATCCTGGTTAACACTATGGCTTTCGGATTTCTTTAAAGAAGTTAGTTAGTATCTACAATTCACAAAATTGTAGCCATTATATGCACAATTTTAATTAAAATAATATTCAATTTTTATTTTCTCCACCGGCGAATTGAGGCATAGCAGTCGTAACTTTAGGTAGAAAAAAAGCTTGTAGTTATAGAATAAATTTATTTACATTATTAAATTGCCATTTACGTATATGTAATTAGAATTGCAGTACAGAAGTATTAATAGGGTATTGATTGGTAGTTTATTAAAAAATAATATTATAAAACATACAAAATGCATTTTTTATTGTTTGTTTAATAATATAATTATTGTTTAATAATATAATATAATTTGTTTAAAGCTAAATGTTCCACAATATTGGCTTCGAAGGTCAGGCGACACTTATATACTTCACTTACTAAGTGGTAGAGCATTTAGGTCATTCTGGCAGTTATCTTCTTTCTCACAGTAGTCTGCAGTTTCTTCTTTACTTTGAACACTTAGATCACTTTTCATTGGTTGACCGCCAACCTCAGTATCTATGTAATGCTGACGAGATGTTAATTGTTCTCTGTAATATAATAAGTTCATATAATACATAACAAAATATATATTAAATAAAATTACATTTAAAGAAATTAAACAACCTTTGATAAAAGTCAATGTCATATATGAAATTGCAACGATGAAATTGTAATATACTGATAATTTCACCTCAAAATATTTTCCCCCCATAGGAATTAATCACACATAAATCTTTCATGTTGAATGAAATAATTTTATTGATTTTTCGAAAATTTAATGAACAATAAATATTATGCGTGGCAAACATTATATATGGTCAAATATGTCTTACATGTTAATTTATATCATCATTACATAGTATAAAACAAAGTCACTTTCCGCTGTCCGTCCCCTTATATGCGTATATCTTAAAAAGTACGCAACGGATTTTGATGCGGTTTTTGTAATAGTTAGAGGGTGTCAACGAGGTGGTTTTGATCTATAATTCATATTATAAAATTTTCGAGATTTAGTACTTTAATTGCCAACGCTGGCTGCACCCTAAGTGATAGTTCACAATGTCCTACATTATTAAACCTCCTTCAAAAGGTCTACAAAAAGTCCGCGAGGGCATATGTCTATCTCTTAGGGATAACCCATAATGACCATTTTTATTTTTTTACTTTTTACGAGAAATTATGGCTTATTTACGAAGCGATTTTAAACATATCAGTATTAATATTCATCCAATTAAGTGTCTTAAATAAATTGTGCATGTAATATAGATGATCCTGGCCCTTTACAGCATGCAATTTAAACGAATATTTTCGAAGATATCGGCGGGCCTCGTGGCGCATTGGTAAAACTACCGGCTGCAGCACTGGGGTCGGGGGTTCGATTCCCACCCAAGCACAAATATTTGTGACAAACTTGAATATTTGTGCGGCGCCTGGGTGTGTTTCTATGTATTATAAGTATGTATTTACAAAAGAAAAGTATATATGTATTAGTATCCGTTATCTAGTATCCATAGCACAAGCATTTAGTTGCTTAGTTTGGAACTGGAGGGCGCTGTGTGATTTGTGTCCAAGATATTATTATTAGTATTAACATAGCGGGACAGCCGTTAAAACCGATGAATAGCACAAATCGAACGTCATGATATCCAAAATCCACTCATTTATTACTTTTGATGCGGAACAAAGTTCGCCGGGTCAGCTAGTTTCATATAAAAATTTCAGAAGGTGTAGGGGCAGCCGAGTCTTTATATTACGTTCAAAATGGAAAAGTAGCGAACCTATTGCCACCGAGAACAAAGTTATCAGTCATCGATATTTATCACATGTAACTTCCGAAAAGAATTTCGAAAAATCATTGGTGTGAGCCCGGAATCAAACCCACGACTTCTGAACAAGAACCGTGGTGCTCGACTACTGGATCGCCGAGAGTTTTTGAATTTTTTGACTTTTTTTTAAATTCTTTTTTCAGTCGGTTTATAAATGAAATACTCACTCTGAATAATATGAGCTGTCAGTATAGTTTTGTACCAAAGACATGATTATATGTTTTCTACGGAAGAGCTTTGCCTTTACAGGAAGGGATCTGAAACAATCATAAAACCATGTCATTGCAACAAAATAACACCCGCATACCATATCTTATATTCCCTTAACCAAATATTAGTAGATCATCGACATAAGTTAAATTTCAATGATTGTATTTATTGTGCGGAACCCTATTTTTTCAAAGAAACATATAATTTACAAACAAACATACATAATTACACGCCAAATCCCTTGCAGGGTAGGCAGAGAGAACGGAGCGCCATAGGGCACGATTCTTAGACGCCTCACTCGCTTCGTTGACTTTCATAACTCTTTTCATGCACGCGCGTCGATTTTTAAGGCTCCTAACCGCTCCTAACATCACCTTCCTCCAGAACACGTTCTATTTGGTCATGGAATGTGTGTCTAGCTAGGCCATTCTCGACTCGGGCATCTAATTTATTATTAATTGATTAATAAAATCGGCACATTGATTTCAGAGTTTATCAATTACAAACAATAAATAAATATTCAATCGTTATAATATTAATGGCATAACGATCTAAATCACGAATTCTTCAGGGTAGAATTAAAATAAAATTTTAAAAAATCGTTAATAAATGTAGATTAAGTTACACTCTATCACACCAGCTTTTTAATGGGAGAAAGCCACATCGAAATCGATCTGGCTGTTTCAAAGATTAGTTAATTGTACATTTATGTATTAACTTTAATTGTCCATTTGTAATATCAAAGTAACTATAGTCAAAGTTAATACATAAATGTACATAATCAATTGAAAAAAATCAAATGGAAAAAATTAAGAGTAATTATTTAACGCCCGAATACTGAACCGCACCTCACATCTGACAATCAATAAAGTGCTACTTACTGCTCTAATTTCACGTATTCTTTCTAATGTGACAGCTACTTAAACGTTTAAGTACCGCTTATATATTTGAGTGGCGGTTCAGTATTTGGGCTTAAGAAAGTGTAATAGACACACCACATAAATTTTACATATAAACATATGAGTTTTAATACATACATGGCTGACTAATCAATTACAAAGCAGGAAAATGTTCAGCTTGAAAATCACTAAATCAATACTGTTACAGACACAAACGCTTACAAGGATGGTGAATGTGTGACTATTGAATGCGAGCCGATATCGTTATATTTATAGTTCACTGGATCGAATGGTAGTTTCCTCATTCGTTCAATGTGACCGTATTTACTTGGTGATGACTTATTTTTAATCTCGGTGGTCCAGTGATCGAGCTTCTGAGGCTTCTGAACCAGACGTCTGGGTTCGAATCCTGACACTGGTTCACACCAATGACTTTTCGAAATTGTTTTCGGAAGTTAAGCCTTCGGGTAACAAAGGCGAGAAGTTATGTTGTTGTATGTTTTTACTTACATATCGCACTTAAGGCTTCCGATATACACTGGAGTAATGTATGGCTGTTTGTCTATAAACCATTACTATTTGGATAGAGCCAGTTGGCTGCATAAAAGGCCATGTTCCATGGAAAAAGACGACCAAAAAAGTGACTCATGCCGCCGTTTGTTTGTTTACAAAGCTATTCCGAGTCCCACCCTTTTTCCTCTCCTCTCCTTATTCCCATCACACACCTGGTACCTATCCCATTTTTAAGGCCGGCAAAGCAAATCTGACGCTTTTGATGTCCATGATCGACGCTAGTTATTTACCTCCAGGATACCTTCTTGCACGTTTGTCCCTTTTCATGGTCATCTATGAATGAGATAACGGCGCCGAGGTAGAGACAGTACATTAATTAGAGCTGCTGTCCACCGCCTACCACCCGTCAGCTGAGCGGGTGAAATTTTATAAGAAAATATGACTCTGCTTTCAAACAAAATCGTCATTAAATGTCATGTAAGATTAACTAAGCAGTATACAGTGCAAAAACAGAAAGGATGTTGTTGAGGACGCCACGACAAACGAGTCCTTGTGGAAGGGGATGTCAGGAGTTATGAAAGGACAAAAGTTATGAAAGTCAAAACAATCAGTGAAGTGTATAACGATGGTGTCTTATCAAATGACTTAGCGTGAAGTTAAATAAGGTAATGTCATGTAACTAGTATTAATCAGAACCACAAAAAAAGGAAATGTTATTTTGTCCCAATAACTCATATGACGCATTCACCGATTACACACGTTCACAGTAATTCAATCATGAATCAATCATGAAAATCTATTTTCAAAAGGTAAATTAAAGCCTAAATTATTAAATTAATATTGCAATTAATATATTATTTATATGTAAATCTACATGTATGACTAATGTTAAAGTGACCTGATGAAAATCATATTTAGGTATTTATTAAATGAAGGAAAATTAGTTTACCAAATACATCTACTTACCTAACCAAATACTAACCAAATACGTCACCTAGCGGTGGTAGTGTTTAACAGTAAGCAGTTTACTGCATAAATGAGCCGGCTCGACCGGTGAAATACCACGACTTCGAAGTAAGGATGCGTTTCCTTCGGTGAGAGAGGTACCCGGAGTCCCACCACCTTCCCTATCCTTTGCTATCCGATTCTCTTAAAGGTCGGCCACGTACCTAACTATAACACTAAAATATGTGTTGCAGGTGTCCATGAGCGATGCTGCGAATGCTTGTTTGCCCTCCTATCCTCTAAAATAATAACCTCGATTCCTGGTGTAGCGATTACTGCTCAGAAATCTTTTCTGTAAATTTGTTGGAACAATCTATACCTTTTTTTGTGGTAATTAATTCATCATCTACTATATTATACTCTAGAGGCATTCGGGGCTCGCAGAGAGTGTTCCCGTTACCTGTCTCCTCATTAGTTACAAATAATAAATATAAGGTGTATATATAATTGGTATATATATAATTTAGAAATTAGGATATGTGCAATGGAACAGCGCTTGCATGAAGTTGAACAGGAGAAACTAACAACATTTATTGAAAACTCTAATTTGGCAACTGAAAACAATAAAGATGTTAATAAGGTAATTGAAAACCTTGCGACGAAACTGCATCAACCTAAAGAAACAATCAAATATGCTAAACGATTGCATGAAAGAAATGGTCAGCCACCAAAAATATTATTAGAGCTAAAAGATGATGAATTACGTGAAAAATGGTTAGATGCTGCGAAGAAAACTAAAATTACAGTAGCGGATATAAATTACCAGCAAAAATCAAATACTAACATCGTGTACATAAGGGAGGCAATGACTACATCTAATAAACGTTTATTTTGGAATGCCAAGCAGGAGTTAAAAACCAAACTTCATTTTAAATATATCTGGTTCAAGAGAGGTATGGATGGATGACAACGCAAAGGTTTATTCAATAAGAAATATGAAAGATTTGCAACATATCATAGAAAATAACTCGCCAACATCAATTAATCAAATCTAAGTAATAACCCTACATATCACATCCTTAATAACTTTTACCGTGTTTTAAAATGAATACTAATAATCTAATAGTAAATGATATTAATGAAATATCAAATTGTATAAACACTAATGATTTCTTATCCCAAATACCTACATGTAACACCAATCTCTTATGCATGCATATTAATATAAGATCAATAATTAAAAATTTTTCAGCTTTTGAGCAGTGTATAAATACGTCTGATAAGCGTATAGATGTTTGTATTTTAACAGAGGTGAATATATCTGACAACGTGAGCTGTTTGTTTAATCTACATGGCTATCAAATGTTTTCTGCTTTAAGAAAATCCCGTAAGTAATAACCACAAATGTATTATAAAAAATATTTGCAATCAATACTTTGAGGGTATCTTATGTTCAATAACAACTCAGCATAACTACGCTGCTAATATATGTGCAATATATTGTCCACCCAGCAATAATAAACGTCAATTTATAAGCGAACTATCATCATCACTCAATTCCCTAAGCAAACACAAAGACTTGTTTTTACTAGAAGATGTTAACTTGGACTTAAAACAGGATAACCCTACAAAACATCAATACGTTAACACATTGCATAATATGGGCCTTGTATGCGGGACTACTGAGCACACTAGAATCGAATTATCCAGCGGAATATTGAGCAAAACTTGTATAGATCACATAATACGCTCGATCCCGAGTACAAGATCTATATACCGCGGCAATCGGCACTACACTGGCCGATCATCGTACAATAATGCTAGCTTGCTTTGGACCGCGCATAAAGGATGCTCCAAAATATAAAACATGCTCCAAAATATAAAACTTTTATTAATAACAGTATTGCTTCACAACTTTTAGATCAGGTTAACTGGGATAGTGCTTGTAATTTAGATTGCCCCTTAAGTATAAATGATTTTAGGCAACAAACATTTAAAGAATGCTACACAAAAGCGGAATTTACAACAAAAATTAAAAGCAACCGTATAAAAACAAATATTTTTCATTCAGACTTAAAGATTAATAAATCATGTGAATATAGAGATAAGTTATTTGTAAAATTGACTAATGATTCTAATAACCTACAGCTAAAACGGGACTATAACAGGGTTAGAAATAGAACAAATAAACTTATAAATAAACATAAAAACAATACAATAAAAACTAATATAATGCAAAATAAACAAAATCCAAAAATCTTATGGCATATTTTGAACGAGTTAACAGGCAGAGTCAAAATGTCAGCTGATAATGTTATATGTACATCTTTTAGAAATCCAAATACAAGTGACTTATGTAATAATTTTGCCAATACCTTTAAACAGAGTGTGACAGCTATTTTACAGAATTGTGACACACCTTTATTAAATAAAACGTCATACTCTAATATGGTAAACGTATCTATGCGATTCAGACCAGCGTCCGCAAAAAATATTGAGAACATCATAAAAAATATTAATATTAATAAATCCCCTGGTATCGATGGTATAAGAGCTATTGACATTAAAAGGTTAGGTTCCAAAATAACTAATGTCATAGCGAATTTAATAAACAAAAGTATTATAAAAGGTGTGTATCCTACTATATTAAAAACTGGTATCATTAGACCCATTCACAAAAAAGGTAGTCGTACGGATTATGGAAATTATAGGCCAATTACAATACTGCCAGTGATAGACAAGATAGCTGAAAAATATATATGTCAAGAGATACATAATTTCTATTCAAAAAATAAAATATTAACTAATAAACAATTTGGCTTTCAACAACATAAAAATACAACATAATTACTGACAAATTCACTAATAAAATTTTTGAACAACTTGATAAAAAAAAGCATATAATGGTTGTTTTCGTCGATTACAGTAGGGCATTTGATACCCTAAAACATAATATTCTACTAGAGAGACTATGCGGTATCAGAGGCAACATTCTAAATTGGTGTACGAACTATTTAAACGACAGAAAATGTATTGTTAAGATAAATAACGTAAATAGCCACCCTATAGATGTAACTGAAGGCACGGCACAAAGCTCTGTGATAGGACCATTACACTATCTCACCTTTGTCAATTCTTTACCTAACCTAATGACAGAATGTGAAATATTCCAGTTTGCCGATGTTTAATGGCCTTCGGTGATAATCCTCAGCACGCCATTGAAAGACTCCGGGTGGACTTTACTAAACCTCTTGCATGGTCGCATGATGCTGGTTTAGTCCTTAATGCTAACAAAACAAAACTACTCTACATTAGTACGACCCAAAATAGATCGCAATATAAACCGGAGTTAATAGCACACAATCACTCATGTCTCCACAAACATGTAAACACTGATACAATACTTGGTTGCGACTGTGAACCCATTGAACTAGTTAGTAAACATGTCTACCTTGGTCTTGTTATCGATGATAGGCTGAATTGGAAGGATCACATAAATACTGTCTGTGATAGGCTAAGAGCCATATTAGCCAAATTTGTTATTATTAAATGGAAAATTCCCTACCAAATATTATTAATACTATATAAATCATTGGCAGAATCCTTAGTAAATTATGGGCTTTCTTCTTATGGAAGGACATTTAAAACACATTTAGATAAAATATATACATTACAGCTACGAATTCTAAAGCAAATTGTGCCTCAAAACATAAGGACTCGACTTGATGATGATAAAAAAATATTTAGATTCTGTAAAATTATTCCTGTGCATGAAAAAACTAAATTAGCCCTTCTAAATGAAGAATACTTTAACGAAAATATAAAAAAAAATAAAGAAAATAGATCCCAATAGAATGAATACACGCAATAACAAATATCAAAACCTTGAATTACCTAGATACAATAACTTATATGGCAAGCGTCAATTAAAATTTATAATACCATCCCTTATTAATAGCCTACCACAAAATTTAAAAATTAAATTAAATAAAAAGAATTTTATATACGGAACTTATAAACTGAGCATATTACTAACAGTCATTAAATGTCGGTACTGTATAACATTCTTAATAAAACAGCCTGTACCTATAACGCGTGTAACACCTAAATGTCAACTGAGATGCGCATATGCATGGTGCCTGCGTAATGGAGAGAGACAAACAGCTCGCGTCGCATTTGTAGTTAATTTGCACTATCCGTTTTTTATGCTATTGTATATTTTTCAAAACTACCTACATTTCTAATGTACTAAGATCGTATTCTATGTACCCATTGTGACGATTCTGGTGTACGGAAAAACTTGAATGAGTTTTTGTTATACCTAAAATGTGTACCTTGTATAAATATGTAAATTATTTTAATGTGTATTATAATATTTAAAAAAAAAAGGTGAAAATAAAATTAAGACCAATTAATGTTTGTATAAAAATTTATTAGACAAAGCTATTATATAAAATAATAATACTGATAAATCGAGTTATAAATACTTACAACATACAAATATACAATACAATACACAATTATAAACACACAGATAATATCATCAATTACATAACTCATTCATTATAATTATGTTTAATACAGATTTATTATGGATAATAGGATCGATAGACTAGTCATATGGCACAGAGACCTGTGTTTGGTAAGTCCCGGATTCGATTATTGGGGATCTTTATGAAACTGAACTTAAATACTAAAAATATGTCAATGGTAATAAACAATATTTTATGATACGAGGTAACGCTGGCTATACTTTCAGCTATTAAAAGGATGAGGATGCCGAAATATATACCATACATACATACTTATAGTTTATTCTCAAATTCGAACCCGGTTGTTACCGCCACACATTCAAAACACACTGCCTACATGTTCGAGTCAATAAAACTAGTCTTGTGGTTAGTTAATAAAATACTGTACTATAGTTAAAGTATACGACTAGAATGATTGATGCTTCATATCTGTTGAGAAAATGAAAAAAACATAACTTAAAACATACGCATTTTCTACCGGAAGTGTAGGCAGCGGCTGTTAAGCCTCGAGTAGCCTAGCCGTTATGTTTACGTCCCAAATGGAATAGGTGGCGAATCTATTGCCATACCGGGCTGAAAGTTTTCAGTCATCGATATGTATCACACATAACTTTCAAAATGAATTTCGGAAAGTCATTGGTGTGAGCCAGGATTCGAACCCGCGACCTCTTGATTCACAGGCGGGTGGTCAACCACTAGACCACCGAGACTACACATTAAACGCATGAGACATTGGTAGATAAGGAACGTTCTGAGTATTTTGTACAAATTATAAATTAATTACCTATTAAAAGTATATAATGTTAAACAATAAAAGTTTTAGTCTAAAATCTATTGTAAACTAATTAATTAATGACTCAATAAATTAATTCCGCTGTCTACTGCAACAAACGTCGGTCTAATCACCCGATTACGCTAGAAGGAAGGTTTACATTAGCAAATTTTAGATATATCTATCGTACTGACTCTCACCTTGAAAATTTAAATCTATATTGAAAATATGACATAGCTAATGATGAATATTGAGTTTGATAAAAAAAATGACTAAATTCAAAAATTTGTTATCTATCAGAGATCATCCATAAAATTGAAAGTTTTTTTTTTATCAAGTAGGTAGATAAATGACTTGTGCTGACTTATGCGATACTTATATAAATATTATACAATAATCTAACCATTTACTTATACTTGAAGAAAGAAGTGAAATATCTCTTTAAACATATGTTATACAAAATCAAAATTACATTATAAATAAGAAAATTATTTTATATTATCACTGAATAGAGATCTGTAAATTTAATGTTATATAATAATAATAGTTCTTTTTTTAGAAGCTCTCGCCATATTTACTTAGCTATAATAATAAATATACTTAGATATAGATTGTTTTATTCGGCCAGCTAATATAATTAATATTAGCTGGCCGAATATAAACAATTCTATATAATAATATAAATATATTCTTTACTTTAGTTAATATTATATTTTTTAATACTTTATTTGTTTGAGGTAAAATGCATTTTGTTTTATTCTTTTCATAGTAAGATTTATTGTTTTCTTTCACTCTCTCTCTCTCTCTCTCTCCCTCTCTCTCTCTCGCTCTATCACAGACACACATACCTCTCTATCTACTTATAGAAATGATAATCTTCTCAAAGTTGACTTCGTGGTAATGATGAGACATAAGGACCTGGCTTACTGGGACGTTGTAAAGGTATAACGCTCAGGTCAGGATCCACGTTGTCCTTGTTCTGAGTATCATTTGCTTGTGTTTCTTCCTCTTGATAATAGGAATTCATTGATATTTTTTTACCACCTAGATCAATATCCAGTTTGGGTCTACCAGCGGGCAGTTGAGTGCTGCAAAAAAAGTACTAATTACTTAAAACTCATTTAGTGATTCCCTTAATTGAAATCCGCGTTTTCTAGTTTTTTATGGTATAGCGTGGCAAACGAGCAGGCGTGTCACCTGATGGTGAGGAACAAACCCCGTCCATAGAAACCTCAACACATAGCGTTATAGTTGCGTTTGCCGGCCCTTATATTAGGATATGTAAAGCGTCGGAAGTGGGATGGGAAGGGGAAGAGGAAAGGGGTTGGGCCTCCGGATACCTTTCTAACCGAGCGAAAGGCGGCAAAAGCCACTTTACGTCGATATTCTGAGAAGTCGTGGTATTTCACCGGTCGCGCCATCCCCTAATAATGCAGCAAGCTGAGTGGCTCTACCACTGTTTCGTGAAAGTATTCATTTTTAAGACAACGATGCAATTGATTAGCAGAGTTTTTGATACCAATTAAGGGTAGCAATCCTACAGACAGTACAGAAATATTTTCGGTAGCGTTGGGCTCCGCGCGACATCATATTAGAAAACTCAAAATAACAGTATTTCTCCACTATTTAATTGATGTTATTATACATATAAACCTTCCTCTTCTATCACCCTATCAATTAATAAAATCCGCATCAAAATCCGTTGCGTAGTTTTAAAGATTTAAGCATACATAGCGGTATGGGGACAGAGAAAGCGACTTAGTTTTATACTATGTTCTACTAATTATGTAGTGATGATAGGTATTCATGACTGGAAAAAATGTGGCCGATGTGTGACAGTAGGATTAATCACCTATTCCATGGAACCAGATAAATGGTGGATATTTAATAGGTAACTATTAATTGCATAAATAAAATGAACGGGAAAATTAACGCGACACGTTTAGGTAAAAATTGTTGCTTGTTTAGCTTGACATTTCGACCAGGTTGCACTGGTCGTGGTCACAAGCAGACGTTGACGTTTCCCGAAACGAGGCCGTAACAAGGTCATCATCAGCCTATTGCAGTCCACTGCTGGACATAGGCCTCTCCCAAATCTGGAGGGTTTTGCCCGTAGTCCCCACGCTGGGCAAACGGGTTGGAGACCGCAGGGGTAAACATTTTGTATATAGGGACGCTGCTGCCCGCCCCTACCAAGAACATTTAACTTGACCAATGTTTAGGAATGGTTATACCGCCATTCTTCGGTATTGTGCTGTGTAAGCTTGTCAGCCATATGTTTTTCTTTCGCTCCCGGCTGACTGAGAGACCGTAACAACAAGGTAATTTTTTTTTACCTAAACATGACGCGTTAATTCCCATTTATTATATTTGTGTGATATGGAACACGAAAGCCTAAAAGCTCATATAAATCAAATGAAAGACAGAAAAAAAATCTTATTTCCGTCCAAAAAAAAAATTTTCATTACAACATCATGTAGAAAGAATGGATGATGCAAAATTGACTAAGCAGATATACAATGCAAAAGCGGATGGTCTAGGACTGTCACGACACACTTTCCACGATAAATAATATAGAACGAGTCCTGGAGGAAAGTGATATCAGGAGCCTTAAAAATCGACGAGCATGCGTAACAAGAGTTATGAAAGTTGAAGAAGCTAGTGAGGCATGTAAGAATCGTGCCTTATGGCGCTCTGTTATCTCGACCTACTCTGGAATTGGCGTGAAGTTATATATAAATACCACCGTAGACAGTAAACAATAATATAATTTAATAACTTTGATAATTTGTGTCTGAAGATGAAATGCATCTATAAATACCAATTAGCGCATAAATTGATACCACGTTCACAATTTATTATAAGTTTTGTAATCAACTTAAAAGCAACATATTAAAGGTTTAGTTTTGTTGTGTAGAAAAGTTTTCTCTACCTACATCAACCAAAAATATTTTGAAGTCGGTCAAAAATCAAACACACTTACTTTTGAGAATCAAAATTTTGATTGGATTCCTCCATAGTACGTTTACTTCTGTGATATTTCTTATAAGGTAAGGCGGCTCCCCCTATGGGATGCAATCTGAAACAATTATAGGCAGTGTTTCAATTAAATGAACTATAGTTAACATGGATTAGACATATTAGTAGTTTATTTACGAACTAAGAATTTAGTTTATTTCGTACGAATTTAGAAGACAGTGGTAGACGCAACGCATTTCACACACACGACCTCTCAGAATATTGACGTAAAGTGGTTCATGCCGTATTTGCCAAGGGTAACTCATTTTTTTCGTTTTTACATTTTGGCAGCGATACGTGAAGAGCGTACGCACTCACTGCCGTTACCTCTGATCACGAGTTCTTAAGGAAAAAAACACTTTGTCAATTGTCAGTTTATTTCAAACAATTCTTTATATTTTTTTCCAATTTTCATTTCACTAATAATCTCATTTTAAATATTACATTAAAAACTTTAAAATTTATTAGACTCGTACTTTGTTCTCTGGCAAGATATTTTTAATAAAACTAGTTTTATATTTTTCACCTATTTTTTCCACCTATAGATGATTGATATCATATGGGGTAAGCGTATCCAGATATCATATCCTTATGATATCAACCATAGGCTAGTGAGAGGCCCGTCAAAAATCGGTTTTAGCTGTTTCAGAGATTTGATGGAACAAACAGCTGAAAAAAATATTTATTTATATTTATGAAATTCACGAAGTCAAATTGGCACCGGGTACAGCTAGTATACATATATTACGTATTTTTTAAAATACTGGACTGAATGTCTGGTACCTACCTAATGAGAAATCTATTATTTAATTTTATGTTGTAACAAGGGCGTTGTCATAACACGCTTCTTAAAATCATTTTAACAATTTATTGAATTAAAAATGACTTCAACACAAAATGATATTGAACAACACTTACTTATTAGTGGCGACAAATCGAAAACAATTGATCAGTTTACGAGAAAATGCTGACAATATTTCAGTACTGTAAACACAAACAAGCGCTTGCAAACATATTCAAGATAATACTGTTTCCTACAAGCCAGCGTGTATTTATTTCATTCATTTATTAATAGGTATTGTCCGGCAACTGCGGCCAACTTCGCAACGAGCACATTCAGCATTCAATGATAAATGATAATTTTATTAACTAACAATTGAGTGTTTTAGGAATCCGCATTTTAAAATGATATAAACGAAACCCATATTCAAAGTTGTATCTGTCTGTCTAGAACAAAAAAAAAAGGAATTTTATTGTGAGGTCCCATTCTTACGTGATGCTGAGTTTCATTTTTAAATATGAATATACATAGGTACTAAAGACATTATTGTGTAATTATAGTATAATAATATGTTAAAGAATCTAAGCAACCTTAGATTTTTATAAAAGGTTCATTTTTCTTATACCACTAGAAAAAAATGCCTAGTATATATCATTCTGAAATCTGTCAGGCCCTTATTAGGGCCGCGCAGTTCTATGTAAAGTGCCTCATACCGCGTTTCAGTTTCTCGGTGAGCGAGGTCCGTTCCTCTCTCTCCTTCCCATCCCACTTCCGCTCCTTTCCATATCCGATTGTAAGGGCCGGCAACGCCACCATAACACTATCTGTGCTCAGATGTTCATGTGCGGCGTTTGTTGCTTACCATCGGGTGACACGCCTGTTTGTTTGCCGCCCTATCTCATATATACATTTAACGTGTTCTGGCAGAAGGTGATGTTAGGAGCCTCCAAAATCGACGCGCGTGCATTAAAAGAGTAATGAAAGTCAACGAAGTGAGTGAGGTGTGTAAGAATCGTGCCTTATGCCACTCTATTCTCTCTGCCTACCCCGCAAGAGATTTATCGTAAAGTTATGTGTTATATGTTACATATTGTAATATTACTAGATATTCGAAAGAAAGGAAATAAACGAGAAATGAATAATGAATAAAATCCAAAGTGACTCATTACAATTGATGAGTGTTATTTTAATATATTCGCAAAAAAAACTATTGAACATAATTGGATCTAATTGCATTGAATTGCTGTTATAAGTGATGACACCATTTCTACATGCTGTCAGTACATATTGAGAATTAAATCTTAAATAAATTTTTAATCAATTTAAGTCATTAATTAATAGAAATATCTACTTATATAACACTAGCTGGCCCAGCGAACTTTATTCCGCATCAAAAGTAATAAATTAATAAATTTTGGATATCATGAGGTTCAATTTGTGCTATTTATCGGCTTTAACTGCTGTTCCGCTATGTTAATATGTACTGCAATATCTTCGAAAATATTCGTTTAAATTGCATGCTGTAAAGGGCCAGGATCATCTATATTATATGCACAATCTATTAAAGATACTTAATTGGATGAAAATTAATGCTGTAATGTTTAAAATAGCTTCGTAAATAAGTCATTATTTCTCGTAAAAAGTAAAAAAAATAAAAATGGTCATAGTGGGTTATCCCTAAGAGATAGACATATGCCCTCGTGGACTTTTTTGTAGACCTTCTGAGGGTGTTTAATAATGTAGAGCATTGTTTTGATCTATCACTTAGGATTCAGCCAGCGTTTGCAATTAAAGT
Source organism: Euproctis similis (assembly GCA_905147225.2). Classification (NCBI taxonomy): domain Eukaryota; kingdom Metazoa; phylum Arthropoda; class Insecta; order Lepidoptera; family Erebidae; genus Euproctis; species Euproctis similis. The sequence continues at coordinate 2,397,589 of LR990105.1, read as the reverse complement.
GCTAAATCTCGAAAAATTATCATTTTTTTCTTTACAAATTCATATATGAATTATAGATCAAAACCACCCCGTTGACACCTTCTAACTATTAAAGAAAACCGCATCAAAATCCGTTGCGTAATTTTAAAGATATAAGCATATAAGTGGATAGACAGCGGAAAGTGACTTTGTTTTATACTATGTAATGATTATCATTTTTTCTTTACAACATCATATATGAATTATAGATCAAAACCACCCCGTTGATACACTCAACTATTAAAGTAAACCGCATCAAAATCCGTTGCGTAATTTTAAAGATATAAGCATATAAGGGCATAAGGGGACAGAGCGGAAAGTGACTCTGTTTTATACTATGTAATGATGATGATAGTCTACATTTTCACGAAGTCTAGATGAGACCATTTAGAAAAACACCTCAAAATCTAGTCCATATAAATTCGTAAATAAATTCCTTCACCATTATAAAGCTATACAAAACGTAACATAAATTCACGCCTTTTTGGTCGAAGGACGAAGGTCTAGGTCTTATGCCGCGACTCGCCGCTATGTTTAGGTCCCAATTGGAATTGCCATACACCAGGCACTTCCGAAAAGAATTTCGAAAAGTCATTGGTGTCTGCCCGGATTCGAATCCTTGACTTTTTTATTTAGAAGCGCTGTGCTCGAGTACTGCACCACCGAGCCTTTAAAGCTATACCATCTCCAATTAAAACGTCTGTCAAGAAATAACTTTTAAACATCAAAATAAATGTGTTCATTTTGAAGGTTTTTATTTTATTCCCTCGGCCTCAGATCACAGACAGTAACTAGTCTATAATGTTGCCAATTGATCTAATACACTGTGCTGGAGTTTAATTTACAATTTGTCTAAAAATAAAGTCAAGTAGTTGGCTCTGGTGATCACGTAATCGTTTTTATCATTTTATTTGTTCCGAAACGTCTCTAAATTGATTATTACACAATCTCGTAATTCAGTGTCTAATAAAAAATCATTTTTCCTCAACAAAAGATAACAACAGTATCTGTTAGTTAATCATTTTTGTGAGTCAATTTGAATAACAATGACACCAAGTTCGTCAAACTGTCTGGAATAATTCGCGGTAACGTACAATAGCATGAGTGAAGTCACACTAGTGTCAAATCAGTAAATGAATGGGCCAGCTCGCCGCTCGACCGTTTAAATACCACGAGCTCTCAGAATATCGACGTTAAGTGGCACATGTCGCGTTTCGTTCGGTGAGAGGGGGATCCGGAGACCCAATCCCTCTCCCCATCCCTTTCTATCCCTCTAATCCGAAATAAAAAAAAAACATCATCATCCAAATTGTTATCAAGTTAAATATAGACCTATTCTAATCGCTTTCAAACACTTGTAACTCTGGAACTGGAAAGAACTTTTCTGATGTATTAATAGTTTCAGTGGTCCAGTGGTTGAGCACACGGCTTCTGATCCAGAGGTCGAGGTTCGAATCCTGACACTGGCTCACACCAATGACTTTTCGAAATTTTTTTCGGAAGTTATGTGTGATAAATATCGATGACTGAAAACTTTGTACCCGGTATGTCAAAAGCTTCGCCACCTATTCCATTTGGGACGTAAACATAACGGCGAGACGAGGCTTAATAGCCGCTGCCTACACCTACGGGTAACAAAGGCGTGAAGTTATATTATATGATCTGTATAAATTTTAATTCACGACCGAATACATCAAACCGCAGAGTCATGTGCTTCGTACTAATTAGGTATTCCCAAAGTGGTCAATATCGAGATGATGTTTTTTTTCATGGGATAGGAGGGCAAACGAGCAGGCTTGTCACCTAAGCAATCAAGGTAAGCAATCAACGCCGTCCATGGACACCAGCAACACATATAGTGTTACTGTTGCGTTACCGACCTTTAAGGGATAGGGGATAGGGAAGGATGGGGAAGGGGGGTGGGCTTCCGGGTACCTAACTCACCGAACGAAACGCGGCATGAGCCACTTTACTTCGATCGTCTGACAGGTCGTGGTATTTCATCGGTCGAGCAGGCCCATTCATGCAGCGAACTTCTTGGCTCTACCACTGTTGTATTATTTTTTATATTATTAGTTATAGTTTTGTATTTCCTTTCGATAGGAAAAAAATCAAGAGGAGTAAAATTTTTGGTTATTGGGGTCTGAAATATCGGATCATTTTGGAAAGAGGGGACCCATTAATAGTAATGTAATAATTTGGTATCTTGTAGTTTATTTATGGATAGTAAAGACATCATCAGCACATAGCCTGACCTTAGTGATCAGCACAGGAAGTTGTGATGACTCATAACAATTGGACACTGAATTGAAGATGTTGATGATACGTGAATCAAGTTTCTGTCTGTATAACCCAAAAACAATTGCAACTATTGCAATATAATATAGGAAAAAGACTGATATTGTGGTGGTTTACAAGTTGTAGAGCCACGCAGCTCGCTGCATCACGGTGAAACGCTCAACCGGTGAAATACCAGCACCTCTCGTAATATAGACTTGAAGTGGCTGATACTGCTACCCGATCTCACTTCCAATTCCCTGTCTATCCAAACTTAAAGCCGACAACGTAACTTTAACACTATTTGTGTAGCAGGTGTCCATGGGCGATGACAGTCGTTTACCCTCAAGTCACTCGCTTGCTCATTTGCCAACCATCTCATAGAGAAAATAATTTGTCAAGCCAAACATTCACGCGCACGAAGTCAGTGACAAAAACTGTCGATTAAAAAAAAGAAGTTTCTATGACGGGGTTATACCGGATAATTCGTACATACAAAATGAGAATATCATCCTTTTTTTAGGTCAGCTAATTAGGGAACGATTGAAGCAACTGTATAAGCACTTAAGGTTTTACACATCTAATGTTCTGATTCATTCATATTCATGATTTAATTTCGACAGTGCAGTTTCCTGTATGAATAATGTGTATGGAAATTCTAAATGACAGCATTACATATTGTATACTAGTTTCAGCTCGCAGCTGAGACCGGAAAATGGAAGGAAAAACATCAGAAAACATATTGCGAGGATAAGAAATTGTTCTATCTGTTACTACATGAAGTTGTCTAGGTAGTTGAGTACCAAATACCCATTTCATCTACATAAATAAGAATGAAATTTATTGTTTGTATTTATTATAGCAATATTAATACACTGGCCAGTTTTTTCTTCCAGTCTTTCTCAAGAAGCCCTGATGCCGAAATAGGTAGCTACTTAAATTTGCTTTTACATTTGAGACAGTGTGATGAGAGGGAATCTAAGTTCTGCGGATTTTAGATAGTGGATAGATATACCTAAGTACTTATAGTTAGTAGTACATATATTTTATATGTTTTGTGTTTTGCATAAAGATATTTTTGAATTTGGATTAATTAATTACAGTTCTTGAAAATATAGATATTACGTGGCTTCACGCTTAACTGGTTACAAATGTGAGAGGTGTCTAAACTTTTTGCCATTTATCGGGCATAATTGGGTAAGATGGCGATATTGATCACATAGTATTTACTGGATCTGGATCCGGATCTGGTCCCGAGCTATGAAAATATGATGAATGATTGATTATAGGTTACAATAACAATTGCGCGAAGTCTAGATTGATATTCGCATATAAATGTCAAATTTTATTAATTTATATATTCATTATTATGTCATTAGGTACATAGTATAAAACGAAGTCGCTTTCCACTGTCTGTCCCCATATGCTTAGATATTTGAAACTACGCAACGGATTTTGATGCGGTTTTTTTAACAGATAGAGGGTGTCAATGGGGTGGTTTGTATGTATATTGTAGTAAAGAAATAGTAATAATTTTCGAAATTCAGCACTAGCAAAGTTCGCGAAGTACATTATAAATTAATAATATTTGCAATATTCAAATCATTAACAACAATTAGACATACGATAAGTTAAAATTGTGGTAAAATGTGATAAGGTCAAAAAGTGATATTTTCAATAAATTCAAATAATAGCAGAATTCTTTGAAATTGAGTATTATTATGAAGAAGTTGTTGAGTATGGCGCTTAGATAGACACCGACAGGATAGATCTCATTCTCTGACTAATATTTGTGGATTAAACAATGGATGATCATACGACGTCTGGATAGAAAACTTTGGGCAGCAGCTCACTAAAAATAAGCGTCCAATAGAACCAGGAAAAAACGAAAACTCTGCCGATATTTTCGTATTTCATTCATTCATTCTCTGAAGAACCTATACAAGTAACAGGAATGGCCGTATTACGTCATGCATATCCTGTAGCCGGTATATAAAATGTCCAAAATGGATGATTCAGTTTGTATTAACTCCTTTCTTTTTTTCAAGAAAGCTTTTGACTGACTAATACTAACCACAGACCCTCAACCGCAGACTACATCTCTTTCAAATTCTGGAGAGATTAACCGCAGGTCGTTTAATATAGTACGCATTGTTTAAATAAAGCTTTTGACTAATCACATTTATTATGAATATACGCGTATGTATGTATGTATTATATAATATATCTTTATTTACAATAATAAGAAGAAATAAATAAATTACATTATTTACAATATATACAATTAAAAAACTACCTGAAATCAAATTTCTCCGCATTTCGGTCTACTGGCAGCGTACCCAGAAGACTGGCCGCATTGCCACGCTGAATGGCAATACTAATCCTCTGTGCGAAGAATAGACCAGCCCTCTGATCGCGAGAGGCTTCGATCAGCCTCTTTGCAAGATCTTTGTAAAGTGCACGAGCACTCGGACCCCATGTCCCCAAAGTCTCTACCCAAGTATGTATTTATAACTTTTACCAGATATAGTTATATGAGTCGATTTTAGGTCTCGGTGGTCCTGTGGTCGAACAGCCCGTTTCTGAATCCAGAAGTCAGGGTTCGAAACCTGGCTCACACCAATGACTTTTCGAAATTGTTTTCAGAAGTTGTGCGATAAATATCGATGACTGAAAACGGTATGGCAATAGGTTCCAGGTCCACCTATTACATTTGGGACGTAAACATAGAGGTGAGACGAGGCTTTACAGCCGCTGCCTACACCTTCGGGTAAAAAAGTTAATAAGTGTTGATTGAGGTCAATATAACCACAATCAAAGAATATTAACCTGTAATTTTGGAATGCGCAAACGTTTAAGCTGGTTGATAAGAATGACGATATCATTGAAGGTGCTCTAAAAATTGAAGAGGGTTTTTGAAGTCAAGGAAAAATTTGGTGTGTTAGAACGATGTCTTGTTTCCCTTTCTTCTTTCTGCAAGGAACTTAGCGTGAAGTTATGTTACAAATCGTTATTAGTCGTTAAAGTGTTTTTATATTTTGCATATTATTATCTACTTTTGCCCTAGGGGAAAAGTATATAACAGTATATTAATATAATAGTATGCAAAATGTGTCGTGCTTAGATAAATCTCGACAATCTAGATTGACGAGATTTATCTACTATCGAAAAAATCTAAAATCTTCTATAATTATTTTGATACATAAAAATTGCCTTGAATGTTTTCATATAGTAACCGCTGTCAATAATTTATATTACACTCGTTAATTTCCTTTTGCGAATAAAAACATAGTGATAAGCGTCCCCCAGATAACACGAACTATGAAATGGATGGACACTTGGACAGAGCAATATATAGTATAGTTAATGTAATTTAATAAATACTCACAATAAAAATAACAAAACAGCAAGCGCGAACATTACTCTGCACTCCATGATGTGTTGGAAGCGATACTTTCACCAATACTGAACGATATTGAACACCGACAATGCTTTTAGTTTCTATTATATTTGTATTAAAATATTATTTTTTAGTTTATAAAATGATCACAACCAACTAATGAAATCAGTCTGAATTAATTATCACTAATAAAAATGTTTATAATCACTGTTAAATACACGTAAAAGTAATATGTTACTGTGATATATCATGATCTAAAGTATCACTAATGATATAAACTTAAATAGAATTAATTCATAGCAGTTTATATAGATTAAATAAATTAATAACATCATTTAAATATTGTTTACACAAGAACACTTTTAGTTGATATCAATTTAGTCAAAAGATATCCAAAACCGGTGTATACACGTTCTTCACAGGCGAACAGCGTGTAATATTATCGTTGGAGAAGTTCGCACTGCACTGTATTTATGTACATAGATAGAAATCATTTTAACTCACGTGTCCTCTAGGGAATACCCAGACTACATTGAATCAATTATCCAGACCAAGATGACAAATGGCAGACTGATATATTAAATAATATTATTAGTTAACTTAAGCTATTATTTATGAAATAGCCAAAAGTAAATTAAAATCTATTTAATAGTATATATGTTCCTAAATAATATTTAAAGACTTTAATTATTTCAAAATTTAATGTAATTGCAAGGATATGTACGGTGGAAAAAGTACAATACTAATATTGAAATTAAAATATTTATTTAAAATTTACCGCTCACTGTGGATACTCTGACTTAAATTACTAATTGCATCGACTGCGCATGACGCCTTAATTTTTTCGTATAGCAATGTGCAACTAAAGTTTTCTTTTACTTTAATATTGTAGGCGTTCCTAGAATATTTAAGAGATAATCATATAAAAGTGTGGGCTGGGTAAGTGTATTAAATCAGAAATTAAATGCGAATTAAAATATTATAATACAAGTACGAGTAAGCAAAGTTCTGTATAAAAAATAAATATGTCAGTACTTTGATAGTCCAACATAAAAATTATTATTAATTGTATACAGAATCGACATAACGGAAATAGTGTACGAATAGGGGTTACCTAATTTTAACAACCAAATTGGAGCATTGAAATCATTACAACCTAATCGGAACTACTAAATTGAGTCAACCGAAACGACAGAACTTACCCGCGAGAAGATAATAATATTTTATTTATTTGGGCCTTCCCATGCTTACAGGTCAATTAAATTTTGAAGCTCTAGGACTGGCCAAACAGACCTAACTATATTTAATTTAATATAATGTACTAGAAAATTATAAACATTAAAAATCAGTCATTTTTTCTAAAAATTGGTTTCAAATCGCTCAACTTTTAAACTAAAGTCAAAAATTACTAGAACTAAAATATAGCAATAACATCATGCTTCTGCTCTGATGTATAATTTTTTTTTATTTTTAACATAAATCTCATAAAAAACTATATTATGTATGTACTTCAACTATAATTTAATTTACACTCTTCTGATTTCCATCCAAATCACAGATCCATAATAACGGATTTATAATTATTTATATTTATGCAACTGACCACCCTGATAACTGATGCTCAACATAGTGATACCAGTCGACATAATTCATCGTAAAACCGGGAGAATAATTTAGGTTTCTATAGGTATTAGGTGAGTTTATTATTATTATAATAGCCTTTATTTCTGTAACTAAACTTAACATTATTTATCTAACTTCAGTTATCTTAAATAGTAATCAGCGTGTCTTGTCACACATAGGCCTCTTCCAGCCTTTTCCACTCCTCTATGTCTCTAGCTTTCCTTGACCACGTAGCCTTTCCAATTTCTCTTATATCATCCATCCATCTTTTTGTCTGCCTGCCTCTTTTTCTTTTTCCATCGCGTGGTTGCCACTCCGTTAAGATTTCAGTCCATTTCATTCTGCTATCTCTTGTCATATGTCCTGTCCATCTCCATTTCAACTGTCGTACTTTCTTCATTGTAATTTCAACCTTGGTTATGGATCGTGTATCTTCTGATCTTAAACGATCTCTTTTTGTAACGCCTATCATACTTCTTTCCATGTCCCTCTGACACGTTCTCATTTTTAGAACATGTTTTTGGCTCAGTGCCCAAGTCATATGTCAGGCATGGCAGGACACATGAGTTGAACACTTTTCTCTTCGTTGCTATGGGAAATTAGATGAGTTAGATAGGGTTAAATAAGGAACAAAATATCGCTTATGTGCATGTTGTACTTTAAGGAAATTGACATAGCTGACATCTTTAACATTTAAAAATAAAATCATTATTTTTAGGCATAATTACCGAAGATAAAATATTAATTGGAAGCTAGTAATAGAGTATTAATTCCAGTTTGTATACATATATACTATTTTATAGCCGCTATACGCAATACCTACAAATGCTGCTGCTGAGTGCTGACTGTCCTCTTCCTATACCTATTTATAGCCCATGAAAAGATAGCACAATTAATGAAATGAAAACGTATTAGCCGAGCCGTTTGTATTGACGATTTTATAGACTAACTATGAATTCAAAATGTAGGTAAATATCGAGCAGCAGATCACAGATGTATATTGCTATCATTTGAGTATTTACTTTTTAATAGTGATTTTAAATACATTGCATAATATGTGCTTTGCTTTATGCAAAATTTAAAAGAATCAAATAAGCCATCAAAATATGTAATTACATAATTAGTCAAAAAAATAGAAAAAGTTGTGTTTTGTTTCACAAGTGTAACACCTGTGAAAGTCTTTGTTTTCTTTTTAAAATGCTATTATCACATATAACATATATTGCAATGACATATTAGATAAGCGTATTATTTATAAAATAGTTTAAATTAATTTCTTTGCAACCAATTGAATTACCCGCAATAGGGAATGGGTAAATTATATGATCGCTAATTTCAAGTCACACTGGCAACCCACCAATTTAAAGTCATTCTCAATTGGTTCGTCGAAGTTTGGTGCTGTAGCGCTGTTAGCTGCGTCGTGTTTGTTTTGTTTACATTTTAGTTTTCATCGAAATTATATACTTTATAACACCGCCGGCATTTGTTTATGATTAAGCGTATTAATTAATAATTTGTTCGAGTGTTGTGCCACTGTCTGTGATATAGTAGTATATGAATAAAAATATTTGCATGAGTTTAGTCATCGGTCCGTAAACCGTGAATAAATAGTTTTAGTTTGGTTTACTGTTTTTTAGTGCATTATCGTCGTGATCGCTAAATAATGTTGTGACTTCCTTGTTGCTACGTGGTTGATTAAGAGGTAAGCCATGTATATAATACCTATTCCATGAAACATGAGTGAAAAAATGTAAAAATATGCAAATCAGAGTTGTTTTTGTCATGTTTGTTTATGTCATTGCAAATTTTTTTTTCACGCATTTGACCTCGATTAAAGTTTTAAAAGTTATCTTCTCAGCTACGACCGTAACGTTCTGCAACTATCCAAACTCCTGTCTGGCTTTTACCAAAATTTCGTTCGAATAATTTTATTTGTCTCACTCTTTGCTTTTTCTTCACACAATTCCAATTAAAAACCAAATAATAGTGATGGTCAACTGAACGTACCACAAATCAATATTATTGTAATATTTGAAGGTACATTATGTAGTTATAAGACAGATCATTGTAATATTATCTAAATAATATTTTATATACATATACTAAAATTTGTGAACAAGTTAACTATTGAACAAAGTCAGATGACAATTGTGTTTGAGATAAAAAAATCTTGGACTGTCTGAAATGTGTTCCCTTGGGATTTCTATCAGATTCTGGGGTCCAGAGGTTGAATTCAGATGCTATATTTTTTAAAATTCAATTTTCTTTATAATTTAGTCCAGGCCTACTTTGCTTTATTTATTTGCATATTTAATAATTATTTTTTAATATCTGTCTGAATTTAGTGTGACATTACACACATAACTATTAAAATTATCTTTAGAATGTTCTTGTCAACCTTGCATAAACTTAAAGATTTTAATATTAAAGATTTTATCTCTGTCTTGTTGTCCTGTCGCAGGTTATAATTAATTTTAGACTCTGTCTAAACCTATTATTGTGAATCTTATTAATTCTTTGATAGGTTTAAAAAGTAAATACCAAAAATTTATGTTTACGGAAATAAGATTAGTATTCTCGGTGCTTTCATAACGACAAAGTTAAATCTGTGACTAAAGGATTACTAATTTACTAAGCATAACTAAGTTAGAGGGTCAGGTTTAGGAGCTCTTCATATGAAATACACAAGTACTATGATAATAATGAAGGGTGTTATTTATTAATTAGAAGATAGCCTAAATAAATTTCAGTACCTTAATGACCAAGCTCAAATCAAAAAAGTCTTTATATCAATTATCATTTTGCATAACTATATGAAATGTGAAGCCTTGGTGGTTCAGTGGTCGAGTACAAGACTTTTTATCCCAAGGTTGCGGGTTTGATTCCTGACAGTGGCTCACATCAATGAGTTTTTGAAATTGTTTTCAGATGTTATGTGTGATAAATATCAATGACTGAAAACTTTGTGCCCAGTATGGGCCACCTTTTCCATTTGGCACGTAAACATAACGGCGAAATGAAGCTTAACAGCCACCGCCTACACCTTCGGGCAACAAAGGTGTGAAGTTATGTTATGTATATGACATTCCTTTGTATTCTATGTTTAATAAATAATAATAAATGTATATCTATGAACTATCAGAATTGCATGCAGATGCAACTCAAGCATGTGGGCCAAATTTAAACACATGTGTGATATCATTGAGAAGTCATCTCTGTCTCCCTTGAACATTGTATTTACTTAACATTCTGTGATAATCATATTCTCTCAATGTGAATTCTATTTATTTAGCTATAAGTTTTTTTTATGAAGGATAGATGTAGGAATCAAGAACAGATATAACTCTTCCTTCCAGTCCTGGAGGAAGGTGATGTCAGAAACGATAAAAATCAATTGGAGTATATGACAAGAGTTATGAAAGTCAAAGAAGGGAGTGAGGTATGGTGCTCTGTTCTCTTTGCCTACCCTGCAATGGACTTTGTGTAAAGTTCAGTATGTATATCTATTTGTATGAAGTGCGCTAAACATATGCGATTTAAGTTTAAGACTGTATTAGAGTAAATAATAGAAGAAAATTAGATAACAATAGGTAACTAGGTAGGTAGGTAGGTAACTCGGTAATATCACAATAATGTGCTGGTTAAAACTATATAGTATAGCAAAATGATAAACTAAATAATTTAGATGTCACTAAAAAAAAGTAAATTGCAAGAGTAGTTTTATTATTCTAATAAACCTTATATAGAAAAATATGTGTGGCAAAATGTGAACATTATCGCCTGGGAACAGCTCTTTCAAACAAGTATTTGTAAGAAAAGATTACTAGATAATAAATTTAACGCCCATGTATGTGTACACATCTATTTCATTCATATTAAACATAGCTATATTTGCCGATTAGCATTTCAAATGAATTTAAATGAACCGATCACATAAGAAGTTCTGTGAACTAATATCAGAGCAAAATGTATAACAAGATAGTTTTTATTATTATGAATAGTGTTGGATTCTAACTCTTCGTGAAATACGTTCCAAAAGACGGTGCGCACAACTCTATGCCGGAGTGACGAAAAAAAAGGAAATAGTGCTGACATTTGATTTACGGACGATATCGTAATATTAAGCTATTTTCCTTATAATATTTTTATTAGTCTACAGTATGTACTTATACTTGATTTAGTATTTAATTTATAAACAGGCTCGGTGAAGGTAAATGCTGTAGCTAATAGTACCCGTTGCTAAGCAAAGGTCGCCAGGTTTGATCCTCACCCGAGTAGGTACAAACATTTGTGAAATAAACCCAGATGATAGTATGGTTTTTTTTTATAGTTTGTTTATTAAAATCATGAATATTCATAATAAAATAATGAATTATTTTGGTTACCACTGTCTGATCACACCCGCTTTAATTATTTCCAATTATTTTTAAAATACCAATATGTTTGAATACAAGTATACTTACGATCACAAGGTTTAGAGAAATCCTCAATGCTTTCCGACCACCGACTTTTGGAACACAGCGGTACATTTACAATGAGTATTCATTTTTATTAGTTTTCTTTGCGCTAAGTTTTTGATTAACTTCGTTATATTTAACGAGGGATTTATTGCTGTTACGTAAATTTAGATTACATTTTTAGGTCCGATTTTGGCGTTGTATTTATTTGTTTCAATGTAATTTGGTATTATCCACTTGTGTGCTTGTAACAAATAGAGTCTCTGTCGAGGTTTTTCAGGAGTACAGATGCTGAAGTATGATCGGCTAAGGGTTGAAGGCCCACGGGTAATTAGCTCCGATAGTGTCTTCTGGGGCGAGCCTAAACGTATCTACGTACAAGATCGCAGCAGTATTCCCGCGATCGTATTTGGTGAGGAAATACCTTAATGAGTTTATTCTAGACGAGGTTAGGAGGACGAGGAGTCAAACATAAAGATTTTTTAAAATACTATTTTTGTGTTATCTTCCAAACTGAAGGAACGGACGTGAATACACTCAGAAAGTATTTAAAACATAACAATACATTGGCAAAGATTAGCGCGTGTTTGAACTTGATACCTCTGCGCGACTTTCAACTGGTCTTCCCGATAAGCTGTTATATTTTTATAGGTACCTAACTTGCCTTTAGTTACATAGTACTTCAACAATATTGTCTAGACATTCTGATGATGTCATCGTGGTAATTACCTATGCTCACATAAATCATGAACCTGTGATGGTGGCGAACGACTTTCACCATTAAAATAATACTCCCAAAGGCTACAGACGTGTGGCAGAGGTCGTAGTAGGCGTTAGAAAGTTTAAAAACGATCAGATCATTAGATCATTACTATATCATCAAGGGAATTACATATTGAGATAATTACGAGTATGTATAGATTTTGGATATAATTGATGTTTTGGTGACTATGTTGGTGATGCCTGTGTTCGTGACAAAAATCGTGCACATTTCTGACACCCATGGAACTAGGAAATATTTATTTTGTTAGCGATAAATTTTAGTTATATCCGATAATACATACACTTACATACATAACTTCACGCCAAATCCCTTGCGGAGGAGGCAGAGAGAACGGAGCGCACAAGGCACGATTCTTACACACCACACTCGCTTTGTTGACTTTCATAACTCTTTTCATGCACGCGCGTCGATTTTTGAGGCTCTTAACATCACCTTCCTCCAGAATACGTTCTATTTGGTCATGGAATGTGTGTCTTGTCCATCCTCGACTCCTACATCCCTCTTTGCATGCTTTTGCATTGTATATCTGCTTAGTCAATCTGGCATCATCTATTATTATATCATATTTCTACATATTCAAACCATCGAAGCATGCCCTTTCTTACTTTTACACCGACACTCTCTTTCAATCCGACTTCCTTCCTAACAACCTTGTTTTCGACGCGATCAGCGAGGATCACTCCGCAGATTTTGCCTCATTTCGAGCGCGTTTATCCTACTTTCGTGCACACTCTGCTATACCCAGCTCTCGATTCCATAAGTTAGCGTTGGGATCAGTATTGATTTATAGCTGGTGGCTTATAGTAGATTGATAGCTGGACTTTTCTGCTAATATTCTCTGATATCTGATATTTTCTTTGCATCACCGTCCATAGTCTGCAGTAGAGAATGATACTTATCACTCATTCATAAATCCAACAGAAAAGCTCTTCACGCTTTCAGATTCAAACCTGTTAGTAGAAGGTTAATATTTTTAACCACTGCGCTACAAGGTCTGCCTCTCGTGTATTTGTTTTTTGTGTTTTTTAACGACGTAACACAAAGAGTAATTATGTTAAATTAAGCCTCGTTATTGGCAACTCATTGAATGTTATCAAAAATTCAAAATAATTATTTCATGCATATTAATTAATATTTTGTGTTTCGGGAGTTGGTGCTGTAGTGTGTTATCACGTATACAGGTAGTTAATTTATTGATAAGGCTAAATGTCATAAATTAACATACTTATCAATACTTTGGCGAATTCAACCCAAGGATACCACAAAAGTTAAAAGGTTATAAGAATGGCACGTATTGTTGTTAGAAAAGTGTTCCTGTGGAATTAAATAGGTCCAAAGCCATTATACATTGGACACAATTTGTCCTATCAGCAATATATGATAAATGGGCCCCAGGGCACTACCTATTCATAGGTGCCCAACGGCGTAACTCCTTAGCAACCTTATATTATACGAACTAGTATCGGACGAAAATGAGATCTATTCAATTCTTTGGTTCAGTTTGCAATTTCCATGGCATTATATTCATACATCAGAGGGCGTCATAAGGCACGATTCTTACAAACTTCCCTAGTTTCATTTAATTCTTGTCATACACGCTCATCGGTTGTTAAGGCTCCTGACATCACCTGCCTTATACTTGGCGTATACCAGAGTAGAACGCTACTGTATTAGTTTTTGTTATCTACTATTATTTGTGTACGAAATCTTGGACTTTTAGTTGCCGAAAGTAGGCTTAGTAATTTAATTCTTGTTACTGTAGTAGTCCAGTTATTATAAGCGTGAAGAAAAAACCGTTCTAACCTCCTAAGTATTTGACGTTGTTATTAAATTGTCATTGTTGGGAATAAAAAGCAGCTAAGTGCGAGTACGATTCTCACAGATAGGGCTCCGTACAACAACGAAAGAAAGACGCTTCCGTTGATTCTATTGAGGATTTGAAAAGATAACATACATAACTTCACGCCTTTGTTACCCGAAGGTGTAGGCAGCGGCTGTTAAGCCTCGTCTCGCCGTTATGTTTACGTCCGAAATGGAATTGGTGGCGAACCTAATGCCATACCGGGCACAAAGCTTTCAGTCAGCGATATTTATCACACATAACTTTTGAAAACAATTTCGAAAAGTCATTGGTGTGAGCCAGTGTCAGGATTCGAACCCGCAATCTCTTGATTCAAAAACGGGGTGCTTGACCACTGGTCCACCGAGACTAATTTGAAAACATAAAAATTCATATTACGCTACGGTGTTAATAAATTCGTTGTTTGTTCGGGATAGTAATGACTTTTAAAGGGTTAAGCAGGATGACATATAGGGCGGATGTGTAGGTGTTTTGAAAAGGTTTCTCATGTACCCTATTGGTAAGGAACTCCAAAACAAGTATGCTCCAAATTTTTACGTGGCATTGTAATGCCCAATTAGGTATTTGAAAAAAAAAAATATTGATTTTTTTTTATGTATTTTAAAACTTTATTATTAATAATATTGATATTTAATGCAAAAACTTCAAAAAATTATTTTTTCAATTAATTATAAACAATTAAAAATTGATGAAATTTAAATAAAAATCACGTGACTATAAACGCGCCATGATTGGTCACTATAGTTGTGACGTCTTAATGTTATAGCTATTTAATAACAGTACAGCGTTTACGGCTAATACTCATGTCTAGACAATAATATTGAAAATTTATTGCTAAAATACGAGTTGTTAGTTGATTTAAATTAGTTATGTGTGATAAAGGATTTATTAAGGCAAAGTCTGATAATATTCCTGATGTTGATATATTTATGATCACCGATTTTTTAAGAAATGACGTTCGACGACGACGACGTTTCTTGAGAAAGAATTAAGAGTAAAAATAACGCGTCCGGGGATGTATCTTGTACCTAGTTATCCGATTTTTGCAGCATCTCCTGATGGAATGACAAGCAATGCCATTGTTGAAGTAAAATGTCCCACCAGTCATAAATCATTGGATATTTTTCTAGCAAAAGGTAAAGTCAGCTTGAAGTGTAATGCCCAAATGCAACTACAAATGTTATTGACTGGTAAAAAATAAAGTATCTTTTGTGTTGCTGATCCACATTTTGAAGAAAATAAAACTATTTACATTAAAAAATTTATTTACTGAACTTTCCTTAAATATATAATAATTATTTGATTTGTATACTTAGATAAATAATAATTAATAAAAATGGTATTAAGAAATACTTACATCGAAATGATCTTCACAACAAAAAAAAATCGATTTTGTTTGGGGATTATCACGGTGCACTGCTTGAAACCATTTATTTCGACATTTGTCATCTTGGGGAACATTTAAAAACATTTTATCAGGAGTTGCCTTTGTAGTATTCCTACATAATGGTACAAAACAAGAAGGATAACTTTTGAGGTTCGACATTTTTAATATAAATTTAAATATTTAATAATGACAACAAAATTAAATAGATCAAAACACTGTATTTATTATTTTTCTATCAACTGCAATGAGTGAAAACTAACATTAAGACGTCACACGCGCTCGGGTTTGTTCGGGAGTTGTCGGCGTGTCTTCGGTACTGGATTCAAAAATTTATTTTTATTTTGAAATAACTTTTGAACTATTGCGAAAAAAAACAAAAAAAAAATGTTTTGTTATAAAACTAATATATAATCTTTCAATTTATCACAAAAAAATTTTTTTTTCAAATACCCAATTGTTTTCTTGTGAAACTCTTAGCGAGTGATTTACCTCGGTCATTGGAAAGTGTCGAGTCTTTTGTGTTATTATTTGTGCTAAAATATTCTTTAGGCTTATTTTAGTACGGTTCGAACTAACATTTGTTACGGACTTAGTTGTAGCTACCATTTAGCATAAGATATCAAGCAATGACTCTACGGAAACAGGCTGTAAACTTCGAAACTGGTTTATCAACGTGTTTTAATTAAACTATTTATAATTAAACTATTTATTTATATATATTATACATGTAATTGGTGGAGGCACTGAACGCTGTCGTGAAAGAAAACTGATATTAATAAATTATATTTTTTATACATTTTACGCTTTTCAAATACGCAGCGTCACCTAAAATACTACGGACCTATTGCCATGTGTGCAGCAACACCAGACATCATACAAATATCTTTGTTTGTGTGACGCACAGTCGTCAAATGTATTGTGCTACGACGGGTATCGAATCCGCCGACCTTTCTACAACAGACTGTATGTCGGAGTTCGGAGTCGAGTATAAATGTTTGAATAATTTATGTATCTATAGAAAGAAATATATATTGTTAAATAGTTATTTCATTAATGCCAGATGTTTGGGGAAACACAGCCAAGAAATGTAGTTCGTTCTTTCTTTATTGATATGTTTGAAATGTAAAACTATAATGGAATGATTGCGCGTGCCAAATATACAATTTGTATTGCATAGCTACTAAATGGCTTTGTTTAACGATGTAAAACAAAAGTCTCGGTGGTCTAGTGGTCCAGCTTCTAAATCTAGAGGTCGCGGGTTCGAATCCGACTTTTCGAAGTTCTTTTCGGAAATTATGTGTGAAAAATATCGATGACTGAAAACTTTGTTCCCGGTAAGGTTATTAGGTTCTCCACCTATTCCATTTGGGACGTAAACATAACGGCGAGACGAGGCTTAACAGCCGCTGCCTACACCTTCGGGTAGAAAAAGGCGTGAAGTTATGTTATGTTAACGATGTTTAAACAATTACTGTGTTCACGTGTTACCAACTCTAATGCTTACCAGACTACATACAAGATTAGAATTTCAGTAATATGTGAAACCACTCAACCCACCCATTCATAGTTTCCCCTCCCCTATTTGCCTCCAGTAAAGGTAAAGTTTTAAGTCCATGGGTGACGAGGAACTTATTTCCCTTAAGCTGCCAATGGCCTTCTAGTTCAACACTCCGCTTCTGGTTCATAGTTGTAATCCAGAAATACACCAATGATTTTTCAGAAGTGCTGTATGATAAATATATGAATACTAATTACAGAGAAAATTATGTACAAAAATAAAACAAATATAAGATTTTTATATTAAAAAAAATACCCCTTTTTCAAACTCATCCTGAGTGTAAGGTTTTGAATAACCTTAAATTTATTGGCTGGTTGCGGGAATAACCTTTCACACAGCAAACTGAATATGTTATTTTATAAATTTGATATACATACGCAATTAATACCTTCTACAGTTTTACGGCTTGGCGATAACAACAAAAAATTTACATCGTATAAATAGGAACACAGAACCGGTTGGCATGTATTGGTTATTTGATTAAAATGTAAATGGTTGTTCATTAAATCATTTTGTCGACAATTCGAATGTTTTTTTTTTTTAATATTGAACCTTTGGCTATTGATCGATATGCCACTCGGCGTACATACATTAATTCCGGTTTGGATTCTGGAACGGCTTTTTATAATTGTTCAAGTTTAAAATTTTAAACTAACTATAATTTGTATCAGGTATTGTGATGACATACATATTAATGTTTTGATTTGTAGTAGCAAAAAAACTTCTTGTACGCATTTGCAAAACGTTAGAAGTTGGTTGAGATTCTAGTTTTTATCTGACTTCAAACGAGAGAATGGGTTTCAAACAACTTGGTCATAATATAGTCATATTGCAGATTGCAGAATACAATAGTTTACTTTGTTCTCGGTGATCGGTTTGTTTTGTTATTTTGTTAAAACAAAAAGAAAAAATGAATTTAATAGTTCTGTACTAGTGGTATAATGGATAGTCGTCGTTTAAAATCCCGGTTGTAACATTTCTTTATAAATTGTAAATTATGTTTATATTTATTTAGCTATTTATTTAAATCGGAATATTATCAAAACACATTATACTTATATAAGTACGTACTAATTTGTAATGGTGGTGAATTCCGTAACATGTTCAAACATGATGAGTTACTTTCGTCACGTACTGTTACCCAACATGTGCCATTTGTGCCGCAGATACAAGATAATTGCACGTATATCATATTTAAGACACACCAGAATTTGGGTCAACGATATTAAACAAGAATTCTCTTATCGAGATAACAGCAACTGCTGCCGCTCGTTGACATATTAAAAACTGTAGATTTAAATAGCCCATTGAAATGTTACCTAAGATTTTAATTTTAAGGTTGTGGGGTTGCCATACTTGTTCCCCGGCCGCAATATTGCCAATTTTGCAATAGGCAAAGGGGTGCAAACATTTTTTCTCTGAACATACATATATTTTATATATACATAT
Source organism: Euproctis similis (assembly GCA_905147225.2). Taxonomy (NCBI): domain Eukaryota; kingdom Metazoa; phylum Arthropoda; class Insecta; order Lepidoptera; family Erebidae; genus Euproctis; species Euproctis similis. Next base: position 2,378,775 of record LR990105.1, on the reverse strand, counting down.
CCTACAACAAATTGATGTCGACGTAGTTTGTAGTAAATCGGTTTGCTTAAAATATGTTAATACTACTATTTGGCTAAATTTAAAATTAAATAATTTATCTATAACTTATAGGTAACTTAAAGATATTTTTTTGTAAATTTTTTCATAGAAATTACTACAATTTCTATGAAAATTTTTACAAAGAATATCTCAGAACAATCATGGAGATGGTCTTTTGAAGAACATCTTATGTAATAAGGTTTTTCAATTTCACAAAACGCTTTGGGATCACTCCGAAGTTAGTCCTGTCAAATAGAAAGGTTTAACTTAGTTTTATAACCTGAAATATCTCAGATATCTTGTAAAAATTATACTTAGAGAAAAAGTTTCATAAAAATCGTGCAAATACTGTTTTCTTGCGTCACTTCTGACTCAATATACATATAAAGAGATACTACCTATATATAAATTTACATTATGTCGACGGGATGAATTGAGATCGTAGCACTTAATGCGTCATTACAACATTGGCATAGTCACCTAAAATATTCCCCATAGGAAAATTAGTATCGCACGGGACATTACAATATGTATATTAGTCATAAAATAATCGATTATAAAACGTAGTGACTCGTTGATATCAAGATGATGAATTACAATTAGGAAGAAGCGATTCTAAAGCGTAGAGTTGATCCTGGGTAAATCCAGACGGTAGTTCATATAGAGAAGTTCGTAGAACTAACTTTTGGTGTATTAGTAAGTATATCAGAGAGTACTGCCTACACTTTTGGGTAGCAAAAGTGTAATAAATTGTTTTAAATATCCTGCGATAAATATTGAACCTTATGAACTATGGAAGACCAGGGTTCTTTTAAAAGGTTGTGAGTGGCTTACTTACTCTTTGCTAGTAGCAATTTCATCTTAGCACTCTGAATTCTGATTAGCTGAGTCATCGGAGACACTAATGAGTTTTCAGAAATTATTGTCCGATAAATTATCTATGACCAACAAAACTGCTAACGCATAATTAAATTATCCGTTACGGATTTCATAACTCAGTTGTCGTTTCGAGACTAAACGCCGCTGCTTACACTTTCGGCAATTGAGGGTGTGATAGTACAATGGAATGTGTATTATTTATACATGACTTTTATAAACTTCTCTAGAACGGAAGGCCATAACATAAACAAACTTGATCGGGACTTGATTCTAAGAATCCAGTCGTAAGCTTAAATATTTGTGAAGGTGATCTTTGTTTATGTTTGAAAGATAAGGCGTTGTTTGATTGCTATGCGATATTTGGCAGCACTATTTAGTAATTTAAAACATAATATAATAATAGTAGTCAGGGATCAACTGAACAACGACCATCACCGTCGTGTTTTTTTGATGAGACCTATTTTATATGAAACTAGCTGACGCGGCAAACGTTGTCTAGCCAAAAAATTAAATTTAAAAAATGGGGGTTGATCGTAGGGGTATTTTTGCCGAAAAATTAAAAAAAAAATTAGGGGATTATTTATTTACCCTTAACATTTATGTGGATGAAAATGATTTTATGTTATTAAGAATTATGCACATAGGTTGCCTAAAAGAATTAAGTCCAGGATATGATTAATTAGCAATAATAAAAAAATTTTTAGGCGATTTTTACCCGTCGTGTTTTTTGACCAATTCTATACTAATCGAATGTATAAATCCTATAGAATATGATAATGATAGGCTGTCAATTATTTTCAGTCCAAACTGTAGGGCAGCCAGGTTTAAACCGGTCAAAAATAAGACCATTTTGCAACGATCTGGTTTTTTTTTAACCAAGTCAGATGAAAATAAAGATAATTTTATTACGCACACGGTGGTGTAGGGCTGCCAGCGAAAAATAAGTCCAGAATTCCGGCTGCCGGTTTGATAAGTGAAATTTTGCTACTTGTCCATAGAAATATTAGAATTAAAGAACCTAACATTTCAAATTTGAAGGACGCAATTTCATTTTTGCGGTATGGGGTGTCAATAGAAACTTTTTGAGATAACCGTAGTTGCACGCCCAGCCGCCATCTTGGAAATAGGGGGCAATCATCTTTTTTGCGATATCTCAAAAACTATGCGTCCCATAAAAGAAATACCTAGACCTAATACGTAGCAAATTGCTTTCCTACAAGTATGTAAAAACAAGTTGTTGACATAAATTTATGATTACATAAGTTACGAGCAAAATTTGAAAAAAAAAATTATGATAAATTTAATTTTTTGCTCTTTAACCATTTTTATACATTTTATAAGAAAACACCTCAGCTCAATCAGCGGCGTTTAAGCCTCGACTCGCCGTTATGTTTACGACACGTCCCAAATGGTATAACTTGACTAACCTATTGCCATACCGGGCACAAAGTTTTCAGTCATCGATATTTATCACACTGATCACACATGACTTTCGAAAAGAATTTCTTTGTTTTATCGATTCCCAAAAAAAATTAAAAAATATACCAAAACCATATAACTTCTAGCCGATAAGGCACGAAGGATCGAGCACGAAGGTACGTAGGAGGGAGCATGCCAATTAATCAAATATACACTTGAAATACATAATATACATGTATACATACATATCCTCCTTCTTGTAAAGTCGGGTAAAATGGTTTCTAATGGAGTAATGATCAATTAATATTAATTCGAGTCTGGACGGTTCCGTATGCATATTACAAAACGGGGATTCCAGCCCCTTTAATGGGTGATTCGGTTGAACAGTGACTTGACAAGATCTTTAATGATGAGTAGAATTTCTGTGACTCGACTTTTTTTTCTCTCATCTACGGGTATTTACTATAGCCACTGAACCGCTTTCCTTATGCGTTTCTCGTAATGCTTATATGAATTGAAATTAAGAAAAATAATATACTTAATATAATAATAATACTTGCATAATTTCATGCCAAATCCCTTGTGGGGTAGGCAGGGAGAACAGAGCGCCATAAGGCACGATTATTATATGCCTCACTCGCTTCTTTGACTTTCATACTTTTAATGCACACGCGTCGATTTTTGGGGCTCCTAACATCACCTTCTTCCAGAACAGGTTCTATTTGGTCATAGAATGTCTGTCTAAAGAAGGTGATGAGTGGAGACCGCGTCTTGGTAAACGTAGCGTAGGACGCCCGCCAGCCCGATGGTCATACGACCTCAGAAAGGCTGCTGGAAAAGACTGGATGCGGAAGGCAGAGAATCGGATGTTGTGGCGCACATTGGAAGAGGTTTATGTCCAGCAGTGGACTTCAATAGGCTGATGATGATGAATGCATATTCAATAACGATGATTAAAATCGACTATTGTTCGACCTGATTTAGCAGATGGATATAATTTTATTGATATATGTTAGTGAGTACATAGAGCGAGTTAGGCAACAAATCTGTGCATTTATCCGACTGCGCCGGGAGGGTAATTGCTACTAGGGTTTTGAATTGTGCAAAGTGAATTATTTATATATTCAACAGCGTTCAATTGCAGGGCAATTTTAACTTTCTACAGTACGAATTCAATAGAAAGCATTGATAGCTTATTATTATCGAGTTTTCACAATTTCCTCGATGTTTGTATTGGTAAAGATTGTTCGCGATCTATTCAGCCGGTGAAATCGTTTGCGGTTCCAGTCTTGATGTACGTAACTTTACTCGCTTAGACAGTCCTACTTAATCACTAGTACAGGTAGATAAAGCTTTGATTGAATCTTTTTCAATAAAAGTCGACAAATTATTTCATACTTTGCAAATTCGTCTATAACTATTAAGGGATCTTGTCTTTATTTTTGAAAAAAAAAACCAAATTTCAAAAGCTATTAAATATAAACTAATAAAATATAACATTCACACACATGTTATGTTGTGTACCTTGTACGATGTTAATGTGCCTTGCACTTTAATGACGACGGGATTAGGCGCGAACATTCAACATCAATATACAGAGAAATTGATAACCCATTCCTTTTCCAAGGCGGTTAAAAATATGTACGGATTTCATGGTGACTAGACCACTGCAACAAAGTCTGGATTTAGACTCCCACTAGTGCATAAAAATGGTGTGGCATAGAGATTTATTTGTAACTAACAGTGGTAGAGCCAAGCAGTTCGCTGTATGAATGGGCCGGCTCGACCGGTGAAATACCACGACCTCTCAGAAGACCGACGTATATGCATATGTGTTGCTGGTGTCCATGGGCGGCGTTGGTTGCTTACCACCAGGCGACCCGCCTGCTCGTTTGCCTTCCAATCCCATAAAAAAAAACTAGTTGACCCGGCGAACTATGTTCCGCAACAAAAGTAATTGAGAAGTAAATTTTGGATTTATCACTTTTTCTTTACTACATCATAGGTACATGAATTATAGATAGAAATCACCCTGTTGACACCCTCTATATATTAAAAAACGCATCTAAATCAGTTGCGTAGTTCTAAAGATATAAGCATATCAGGGGACAGACAGCGTAAAGCGACTTTGTTTTATACTATGTAATAATATTGAAGTATATGTATTTAATATTATGCATTACAAAGTTATAGTACGAACCAATAAAATAACTAGTCAGTACATTCGTTGTCTGTTTTTTTAACACAAGCTTCAGCTATTTAGAATAGATATAATATGTCTAATTGGAGTCATACATTATAATGTATGATTTTAATGGCGTCTGACGGGTCTATGGTACTATTGTATACGCCATTACTAAGTACGTAAGTAAGCGCGTGTGTGATGTATAAATTGTCCAAATTGACCATATTTGATTGTCAGATACTTTCTAATGATATTGTGTAGTGCAAGGGTTAAGCATTAGCGAAGGGTTATATCGTAGAGCGAAGTACGTGCGTTGTTAAAAAGTAAAATGGTAAGTTTTGTACGAAGTTGTCGAGTTTGTACGAATTCCACATATTGAAGTTTATTGCTAGTTATTTCAGAACACAATCAGCTGTTTAAGGAAAGAATTGTGTACACTTTATTGTACACCATTTGAAGAATACAGTATAGGTAAAGAAGAGATGGAACATCCTTTCAAATTTACAGTGAAGGTGTGAAAAATCAGAATCGCGTCGTATCTGGAAGCCCACCTGCTCCCGGATCCGTATTCTTTCTTAAATAATCGAAGTGATCCTCTCGATGTAGCCGATGTCATGGGCGGCGCAAGTCGATTGCCAGTAGCAGTTAGGCTTGCAAATAATGCTTGTGTATTTTCCTCGACAATGTGTATTGAGATTTAATGTTCACCGTTGTCATGTTAAAAAGCTGTGCTTCATGACTTGTGCCTCAGCTCGACCCCATATCGTGAAGTGATTCAGCAATATTTTCGTTATTGTTCAACCAACACGAACTGCCTTCATTAAATTATATCATGCTCCATAGTTTTATTTTATTCCAACTAACCGTTGCCTGCGACTTTATTCGCAAATAAGTACTAAAAAAAATTATAGCATGTATTATTATTTTGTATTTTTCAAGAATTATTTTTTGATCGTTTTGTTTCAGGTACTAAACTTTTTACTCAAGCTTTATTTAGCTACTGAACAGTTAATGAGTGAATTTATAATATATAGAAAGAAGGGGGAGCAAGTGAACCTCCGAATACCTCATACGTCGAAGTCGTGGTATTTCACCAGTCGAGCAGGCCCATTCATACAGCGAACTGTGTGGACTGTGGATCTACTACTATTTTAGTGCGGAATTATATATTTTTATCATTTATAACCTTTCAAATATCTATTTAAAAGAAAAATAGCCTTTCATCCATGGATGGAGTCTAAAAATTGATTGGTTATATAAAGAGTATTACAAAATTATTCTAAAATATTAGTCAGCAAGATTTAACTAACGTCACTTTCTTGTCACTATCGGTGTGATAATTTGCTCTCGACGACGAGAGACCGATAAAATGCTATGTCTGTTAATGTTCGGAGATTACTGACCCAATATTAAAGTAAATATTGACGTGAATGCCAGACAAGATAATATTGTAATGTACTAATTAGCCGTGAACAATAAGCTATTCGCACAGTTAATTTATATAGTTTGCCTTGACTTGCCGAATTTTTAGGTCCCCAAATAGAATAATAGGTGAGGGAACATACTCGAAGAACATACCGCAGTATTTTATTTTTAATCTGATCAGTTTCAGTTCAAGAACAGTTTCTTAAAAATGTAATATATATCCATTGGTTTGTTTTCATCGCGCTATAACACGGCCACATTTCCCTGGGAATTGCTGCAATAAAAAGAGTCTGCCTTACGCATCAAGCCGTGATCCTCTGTGCCGCTCGTAAAAGACATTGTATGTGTGTACTAATTACTCATGGACGGACGGTTTATGGGACGCAGCCATATGATGCCCATGATTTACGAGGTTCATGGCCCGATGCTACATTCTGGGAAACTGTACAAGCTCACGGCTTCAAGTTTATCTCTTTAAAACAATTAGTTTTTGCCCACGATTTCACGTAATAAGTTCTTGTACATAAGTGAGAATAAGTGAGGTATTATAAATTAGCAGGCCACGCAAAAATGTTCAGCCGTGTGCAGTTTTTATTCAAAGGAGTTAACAAAAACTACATACATTCACGCCTTTTTCTATCTGAAGACGAAGGCTGTTAAGCCTCGGACTTGTTGAACCGGGCACAAAGTTGTCAGTTATCGATATGTATCACACGTAACTTCCGAAAAAAATTCCGAGTAATCGTTGGTGTTGTGAGCCCGGAATCGAAGCCACGTCTTTTTAATCAGACGCGGGGAGCTCGACCACTAAAACACCGAGACCTTGATTTATAGAATCCTCATCATAGCGCAGTCGGGTTAAAAAAATCCATGCCGTGTTGAAGAAATATCTAGCAAAAAGAGTGTTACTAGGGTATTATATAGGTTAGAACATAAACAACCGTTTTGTTTATGTCCTTATTTTTTTGGCTGTATGTATTATTCATGCGCAGATGTTGGGTGTTTCTCCATGCCGCCATTTTAGCACATCGAATTAGGTCTCAAATAAACACTAAACGATCTGTTTCTTTCAGAAGATTTACGATTTATTTATTGTCACCCAGTATTCTCAATTAAATTGAGGTTGGATAATTTAAACAATCATTATAGTTCAATGAACATGATATATGATATCGTTAAAAAGTATCTCCGCCAGAAAATAAAGCACTGGGTTCTTTTCCTGGTAGCAGACCAATTAATTCTGAAGTTATCCATAAAACAACAGACAGAAACGGGACCAACAGTTCAAGTTGACATTGGTGTTGTTGGGCGTAACAGGGGTCAGGTGGGAACAGGGAGGGATATATGAGTACTGTCCACCTCTTCCAACTATGGATCAAATTGAGGACGTTGGCGTCCTCAAACGAATATAAAGTAGACATTGAGACTCCTTAGTAGTGTGTACCGCATGAGACCGGTTTGAGTTCTTTGGCCAAATACTTAATCATATAATGAAGATATTAGCTGTGACTAGCTGCCGCTCGCACTTTTGCCGTTGCAAAGAGTAAAAAACTGAATTCCCTCATCATAATAGGACTAGAACGTCAAGATAAATATATTTACGATGATGTTTTAGTAGTATCTTTATTAAAATCAAACATATAGCTTACTAATAGTGAAATGATTATTAAAATCGTCAGAGTCAGAGTTTATCAATTACAAGCAAAGAAAGAAGTCGTTAATTCGTTCCTCTTCTTAATATTAGTATAGAAGTGACAATTGGGTGATGTAAGACGTATTTACGAGATGGAGTCGCCGCGCGCCGCTGTCTCCCCGGATCGTGAAGTGGCCAGTGGCTATGCCTCAGATACAGCAACAGTAGAAGTCCTGGTAGATAAAATAGAAATACCTAAAACACTTTATCTTTAAAAAGGGCATAAGGTACATAACAGGTTCATAGCATTAATTTTTTGTTAAGGTTTTCACTTAACAAAAAATTGTGCACGATATTATTATTATCATGACAATATTGTAGCTACCGAACCCTTACCCGATGCCTATTCCTTTCGTCTTTCGTAATTGTGTTAGTAATAAACAAGCCGTACGTAACTTCTACGGCAGAGATAACTGATTGCCACAATACATTATTCTGACACACACTCGTCGGTTTTTATGTCTTCTGACGTCAGCTTCCGATTAGACGCGGGTACTGTAAATAAAAAACATCCAAATCTTTGTCTTAACGTTATAGTAAATTAATACATTTTATATTTTATATCCGTTGCTTTGTAAAATATATAGAAGTTAAAGACAAAAGTATCCATACCATCTAAAAAACTTCAATAGCAGTTAGTTACCATCAAGTTGACCGCCACGGAAAGCCAGATTGTCTTAAAGAAGTGTAATTCTTAATATTTTAAACTAATGTCCATAACTATTAAGTTATTGTAGCCCACATAACCAACGTGGTACTATATATTGCATTCGATTCTAAAAGTGTAGGTGATAATTCAAGGTCACTTTGAGGTCATTCCATAAATGCTGCAACACTTACAAAACCATTAGTTGTAGGTGTAGAGTCTGATTCTCACCCACTGACTTCATAGTTTAAAACTTTGATCTTGGTAAAATTACTCTCTGCCTATCCGCTTTGCGTAGGCATCCGTTAACCTTTCGAACGTTTTGTCACACAACTTTCCAGCTCTCTCGATCTGTGACAAAAGTTTAGAAAGAATAAGCAACATTTTAAATTACCACATTGGAAAAATATTATAGAATTCGCTTCGCGGGGTATTTCTCAAGATATGCCTATTCAATGATCGTACTAAAAAGGCAATGTTGGGTTTAAAGCTGGATCCTGGGCATGCTATGCCATCTCTCCCGGCCCTTGTATTACTAATTACTTGTAAGTTCCAACACCCACTGGTGTAGGTAGGTAGGTGGCAATTGCCATTCAACACGCGACTCTTTCAAAACCTTTTAATTTAAACAAATATGGTCAGATTGTCCGTTTGTGGGAGGTGCTCTTGCGGTCCTCGTGGTGAGGCTATTAAAATATCTGACTCGTTCGTGCATTAAAACTTTACAGAATTAATGTCCTCCACAATTACAAAAGAGGTATTGTGCGAGGTCTCTTTAGGGTTCCGTACACAACACGGACTTGGCTGGTAATTCTTGGAGATATATCAATGAAATGTATACACTGTAATTCAGTATTTTATAGTGTTTTTTTTTTGGTGTTAATTATACACATAACTTCACGCCAAATCCCTTGCGGGGTAGGCAGAGAGAACGGAGCCCCATAAGGCACGATTCTTACACAGCTCACTCGCTTCGTTGACTTTCATAACTCTTTTCATGCACGCGCGTCTATTTTTAAGGCTTCTAACATCACCTTCCTCCAGAACACGTTCTGTTTGGTCATGGAATTGTGTGTCTAGGCCGTCCTCGACTCCTACATCCATCCGCTTTTGCATTGTATATCTGCTTAGTCAATCTTGCATCATCCATCCTTTCTACATGTCCGAACCATCGGAGCATGCCCTTTCTTACTTTTACACCGACACTCTCTTTCAATCCGACTTCCTTCCTTATAGCCTTGTTTTCCACGCGTTCAGCGAGGGTCACTCCGCATATTTTGCGCAATGCCCTCATTTTGACCGCGTTTATCCTACTTTCATGCACGCTCTGCCATACCCAGCTCTCGTTTGCATAAGTTAGCGTTGGGATCAGTATTGCATTGTGAATTGCTAGCTGGGCTTTTCTGCTAATATCTTTTGCGCCCAGGAATCTTCCCAACGCCCCATTTACTTTATTTCCTAACGTACCTTGGTGTACCTTCCATCCCTGCTAAAAGCGCATCCAAGATATACAATTTCATTCACCTGTTCCAGCACTACATCGTCAACCATTATCCTTGCATCCGTTCTGGATTCCTCCCTTTCAAACACCATAACTTTCGTTTTCATCACATTCAATTGAAAGCCTTTCATCAAACAATCATCTTTCATAGTAGTGGCTAGTGTTTGCAGATCAGCCGGCGATTCGGCTAAGAGCACGGCGTCATCTGCGTAAAGCAGGCAGCTCACAACTAGGTCACCAATTTGCATGCCTACATTCGTCGATCTCACTCTCTGAAGACAACTATCCAGGCACAGGATGAACAGCCGAGCGGACAACACGCAGCCCTGTCTGATGCCGATATTGACGTCAAACCAGGGCGACAAGCCGCCGTCAACACGCACACACGCTGTGCAGCCCTCATAAGTGGACTGCACAGCGCGCAGCAGTGTGCCGCTCACCCCGTAGCCCGGGAATATATCCCACAGATCCTTCCGTAACAGCCTGTCAAACGCTTTTTCCAGATCTACAAAACCGCAGAAAACTTTCCGGCTAACAGCCAGTTGTTTCACCACGATGTTGCGGAGAGAAACAATCTGATCCATGCACTCTCTTCCGCTTCTGAAACTACCCTGAGCCTCCCACAACACTCCGTCAGATAGCACCCTCATTCTCCTTGCAATAATCTTCCCATACACTTTCGCTGCTAAGCTGATCAAACTGATGGCTCTGTAACTGACGCACTGCACCACTGTTCCACCGTGTTTGATCATTTCAGCAGATATCATATCAATTCCAGCTGCCTTAACATTTTTCATACTTCGTATCCACCATTCAATCTCTTCCATAGTAATGTCCTCGTTAGATGTTGGCGCAGTGGCGTCGGTCGTAGACTCACACGCGGTGCCCACGTCCGGCATATACTCGTACATTTCCTCAAAATATTCACTTCACCGACCCAATGCATCGTTTGGGTTTGCAAGAATGTCACCAGCCTTAGGCATAATTTTGTCCATTCTGGATGTTGACGAAGAACCCCGAGACTTTCTAACTTCCCTCCAAAAGAGTTTGCTATTGGCCTCAAAGTTCTCCGTCAACCTCACTTCCTCATTCGCAACTAATCTTTCACGCTTCTCTTTCACTAAGGCTTTGGTAACATTCTTGCAGCGGCGGTAGCGCTCATACTTTTTCTTTCATACTATCATTCTGATTCAAACTGGTGACATAATCCAACCATGCGTTTTTCTTTCTATCGACGCTGGATTTTACATCCGCGTCCCACCAGGCATCACCTCTCAGAATCTTATGTCTCTTTGCACACCCACATACTAGGTGTGTATGCTGACTACTTTCATCTTCTAATTTCTCACACTTTATCCTTTCAAGCTCTCCGAAATGGGTACGCACTCGCCAGTGCCTCTACTTCTTGAATAGGCCGACGAAGCGGCTCATCACCAGGTAGTGGTCCGTATCAAGAGTAGGGCCTCTGTAGGCTCTTGTAACCCTTAGAGTGTTTCGGAGACGACTGTCTACCAGAATCAGATCAATCATACTCTTTTGATCATTCTGTCTCCACGTGTATGTGTGAATATCTTTATGACGGAATAATGTGTTAGACACAAGGACGTTCCGTTCCAAGCACACGTCCAAGATCGGCTTACCAGCAACATTCACTCTCTTGTCACCATTCGGACCAAGGACAGCCATCAAGGCCATCTCTTTTGGTTCCGACCCATCCATTGAGATCACCACACAGAATTATTCTTTCATTTCCTTCAACCAAATCCAGAAACCCCAAAACTCCTGGAGTTCTCGGGGATCGGCGGAGCTGACGGGAGCATAAGCTGCTACCAAGAAGACCCTCGTGATCCCCAGTTTTATACGAACCCAAAGGTGTCTTGGTGCTACCAGCTCATAGTCTCTCACTCCAGAAGCAAAGCGAGAGGAGAGAACGACCCCCACACCCCCGCTGACACGGACGTCCAGGTTCACTCCGGACTATGGTCCGGAGTGAACCTGGACGTCCGTGTCACCGTGTCACCGTGGTATCCGGGCAACCATGTCACCTGGGAGGTCCTCAGCTTCATTCCCATTCCATCTAATGAGAGATGCCTGGATGCCTTGTGTTTTCCTTCATCTTTCTTGTCATACTACCTCTAACATTCCACGTGCCTATACGGCACTCCCCCCTCCATGTCCCGCCCGGTTTGGCGCTGCGTGAAGGGTGGCGGCCCCCTTCGCCGCATGCGCGTGCAGCCGCACCGACGGTGGCTAATCGGTGCCCGTCGCTGTCGGGGCACGCCCTAGCAGCCAGCGCGGCTGTGTTCGATTCGGTCAAGATTGCGTGCCTCTGGGACGGCAGGAATCGCGACGTGCACGCTCTTGACATGATCCATGATACAATTTTAAATGCGTTAATAGATAAAAGTCTGAAAATGCAAATTAAACTAATTGCTAAATGCAATTGCAATTTACTTTAAAAGACGTACTTACAATTAAGAACCCTTTTAAATAGATTTATTTATCTCGAAACAATAAAAAATAACATTTGGCACTTGATTTTCCTGATAACAGAATTTTCTTAATAACATCAAATAAATTCTTGCGGAATCCTCGACGCGTGACTCTGACTCCCATCTGACCGTAGAGTTTTATTTTTTTTTGCTTTCGCAATGAACCGGCTCTCTGTATATGGCGCAGGTTGGATGTGGGCACATTCAGTTTATATGTGGCTATACATGTTACTTGTAGGAATCTATTTGGGTTTCGGTTCAAAGGGAATGAATACATGGTAGTAAAAAGGATGAAAAACTGGTAGTTATAAAATTATTATACTATATACATGTCTTCAAAGCGCTGTAAAGCACAGTCTCCACTGTGAGCGCAACGAACCCTGAGCAATAAACCTTAATGCTAAATAAATAACCGAGAGGCATACATACAGTCTCCACCAGGCAAAATCAAATATTACTTTTTACAGCTATTTTATTTACAAAAAGATTTTCATATATAAAAAAGAGTTATATCGGGATCACATTTTGATAACTTTAAATAATGTAATTATGTGACATCTTGCAGAATTTTATTTTTATCATTGTGAGTTGGCGTTGTTCAATATGTTAGAATGAGACTGGATATAATAGTGTAAAGAAATATGTTTGTGCTCTCTCTCTTCTTAAAGAACTATTGCTAAAACGAAAACTTAAACTAACTGTTTAAATACACAATTTTATTTAGATAGTTAGATTTTCTCAAATATGTGAAAAACAAACAAGATAAGAAATACATTAAATTATCTAAGTTAATATACCAACTCTTAAATCAGAATGGTCGGTTACAAACATACACACACCCAGACGAATACACGTAATCGAAGTCATTGAACATATAATTTTTCTCACAGAATTAATTAACAAAGTATTAGAGATACATTATCGTGTTTAAAAATCTCATTAATACACACAAGGCTACGAAATTTAGACTATAATGTATGTATTGTGTTATGTAGAGCGGAGCGTGTGCGGAGCGAGCGGTGCCTTACATCAGCGGCGGTTCTCTGGTTCCGTTCCGTTCGTAAACAATTATTTTACATAAGTGCTAAATTTGTATATTTAATGAGCATTTAATAATAATTACGTACAAATACAGGTTTTAGGAAAAAAATATAACGTGACCGTGAAATTTTTAGTTTTAGTTAATGTTCGGGTTTGTCTAATTTGGCAAAAAAATATTTATTGTCTAGTTGTTACAGATACGTCTAAGTAAATATACTCGATACTGGTGATTAAAAAGACCATTGTTATTTTTCATGTGGCGTTGAATTTTAACGAAATATTTATCGTTACAGATAGAGCTTAATTTATGTATCATGCATGCGGCTAGCATGAGATAGAGGACAAGATTGGAAAAAAACGCCAGCTTATCTTTTATAAAGACCCATCTTATTCGTAGACAAATTCTCGTTTCCTTTCGCCCTGTTATGAAGATAGGGCTCTCCCACTTCCTCGACTATCTAAGTCGACTCCCAACTCGGCTCAATTTCGTGTAACTGTAAACTCGCTACCGGTTGGACCTATGCCTAACTCCTATAAGTGTTAGTTAGGTTACACAACATTGACCCAGTAAATATATTGTGTGGTGTGACGTCACGGTAAACGTTCTAACTGATGGCGATACATCAAAATTGACCTTAATTTGTATGTGTTTGTACTATGTCTGTTGTTAGTACCTACTGCTTGTCTGTAAAGCGTGAATTGTACTTGAATTGATTCGATTAGTTCGAGACAAGAGATACGAATCTAACTATAGTCAATCGTTATGGGGAATAAATTGATTTTATCAATAAATGGTTGCACCAAACCGCCAACCTGAAATGACTTGTATATAATAATAATAGCTTGGACACAATACACACAGGGTCCTCTAGTTCCAAGCTAAGCAACTAAATGCTTGTGTTATGGATACTAGATTACGGATATTAATACATATATATTTTTCTTTTGTAAATACCTAATTATAATACATAGAAAGACACCCAGACGCCGCACAAATATTCATGTTTGTCACAAATATTTGTGCTCGGGTGGGAATCGAACCCCCGACCTCATTGCTGTAGCCGGTAGTATTACCAATGCGCCACGAAGCCCGTATATGCGAATGATAAGGATATTTTTCAGTTAATACAGTACAAGTAGAGTCGGGATAGGGAGACAAAGAAGGAGCTACCGCGATCAGATATAAGCTCTGTTTAAAAAAGGCAAAATGCGTAATACCCGAAACCGACGTGAATGCGATATATGACTGTGACCGAGGTGAAAGAAGTGAGTCAGGACCGTAGCTTATGGCAATCCAGAATCTACCTACCCCTATATCATACAAGCGTGAGTTTACGTATGTTTGTGTTCATCACTTTATGCATACGATCTTTCCACTCTACTGTTCTTAATTTTTCCTACTATGTAGATTTCCTATTTTGTGGGTCGCTGCGTTTCCTCTTGTTACCACATACAGACAGTTATCTTTTTTCAAAGGTAGTTGTTGATTTCCAGTGTCAGATATATTTTAAATACAAGGTATGGTGTAGAAATATTTTCTTTGATATAGAGACCTGTATATTATGTATGTATGTACGCAAAATGAAAGTTTTGATTTAATTTCATATAATGTAATAAGAATAATAGTTTTGCACACCCTCTGGTAATTAAATCCTTGTATTAAATAGAAATTTGATAATGATTATCAATACAAATATGTACCTATATTTTTAAAAAAAATCCATACTTATTATAATAGACAAATAGCCAGGTACTTTTATAAAAAGGTGTAGTTGACAGGAACCAGTGCGGCCTTCAGACGACCTTGACAACATTTAAATTTCATATCACATAACATATATTTAGCAATCTATATCTAATTATGCAAATAAATAAAACTGTAATGTCAGTTTAATGTCACAATGACAGTTATTTTTTTATGTCATTTAACTCTTAACGCAATACACGATGTAAAAATTTAATGTGATGATTTTTACTATGTAAAAATTTTAA
This sequence comes from Euproctis similis, assembly GCA_905147225.2. Taxonomy (NCBI): domain Eukaryota; kingdom Metazoa; phylum Arthropoda; class Insecta; order Lepidoptera; family Erebidae; genus Euproctis; species Euproctis similis. The sequence continues at coordinate 2,363,463 of LR990105.1, read as the reverse complement.
GAGTCGAACGCCTAATGCTCGGCGTCCAAGTACAGAAATAGGAACAGATCAGAAATTTGCAAAGGAACAGTAGGTAGGATTTCCTGGAGTCATGGAAGGTTCTTTGCTAAGCCGAGGCAGACAGACAATTTGTTTATCAAACCGAATGGATAGTGTTGAATGGTGGTGTGAAAACGTAAAATAACATAGAAACTTACTTTCTCTATTTAAATTTTAACTGATAGCTTTTTTTAGACTTCAGTTCACATACAAAAATAAATTTTAAAAATATAGATAGCATTTTACCACCGATTACCATATTTTCTACCTTTAGGGAATTTGAAAATACTTAACAGATTTTCAGAATCTTAAAGTTCGTTTCAGCTCTTTCTGAAGCGATCTACTTGTAGCCAAAACAAATGGATATCAGGAGTTACGGTTGTACGATAAGCCAAATTTCCCGGAATAAGAACGTAACTTACTTTGTGTCCTTAACTACTTGCAGCACATCAACTGCCCTCATAATCATTACATAGTATAAAACAAAGTCACTTTCTGCTGTCTGTCCCCTTGTTATAGATATATAAGCTTCTAGTTAACCCACCGAACTTTGTTTCGCCTCAGAAGAAATAAAAATGGTCATTGTGGGTTATCGCTAAGAGATAGACATTAGACATACACCGTCGCGGACTTTTTTTGTACACCTTTTGAAGGTGTTTAATAATGTGCTAAAGTGCTAAAAATTATTTCTTTTTTTACTACGTTTTACAGGAATTATACATACAAACCACCCCATTGAAACCCCCTAACTATTAAAAACCGCATCAAATTCCGTTGCGTAGTTTCAAATATCTAAGCATATAAGGGGAAAGACAGCGGAAGGCGACTTTATACTACGCAATGATGTAATGATTCAACAACAGTTTTGAATATACCTCTAAACACCTTCGTTTCTATGAAGGTTATTTTCTAAATGGTGATTTTTTTCTTTATACAAACTTATTGTAATCTTTTCGGTAAATTAACTTTCCCTCGAGTTGTCTGTCTGACATTCGACCTCTTGCCGCTACTTTAAATATGGCGGTTGTGCTATTAGCAATAATTATTAGTAATATCTATGATTATTTTGACAGCTTATTGTTCAGATTATAATAAGTTTCGCTTGCTTAGACATTGGTTGTGGTTTGCATTCTCAGACAAAATATTCTTTAGTTCTTTTTCTACCGATGTTTACAATATTTACTAAGTCTATTGCCTTATAATAATTGCTGATTGTTGCCGGATGCATTAATGCAGACTAAAGGGCAATACCATTACCAGGTATGGTTCGTAAATTTGTAATATCTTCATGACTTTTAACGCCAATAAGTGTGTATAGTTTTTGTCTATGTGATATTAGAAAACTCTATAATAATACATCTTCTAAATAAGGATAGACAGTGCAGTGTGTCTGTCTCTATCTATTTTATCTGATCGATTTTAAAATACTGGGTTTTTATTTACTATTTACCATTTCAAGATTCGAATTTTTAAATGGTAGAGCCACGCAGTTCGCTGCATGAATTGGCCGACTCGATCGGTGAAATACCACGACCTCTCAGAATATCGGCGTAAAGTGGTTTATACTCCCCACCGCACTTCCGACCCCTTCCTTATTCCATTTTATAGGCCGGCAACGCAACTGTAACACTATCTGTGTTGCATGTGTTTTATGCAGTGCTAGTTGCTTTCTATCCAGTGCTAAGCCTGCTCGTTTGCCCCCATAAAGAAAATAATACCATAAATAATCGCGTGGTGCAGTTGTCTCAGTAAGAAATCCCCGTGGCCGCTAAACGTTTGACCCCTGGCGAGGTCAGGTGGGTGGTTGCGACACGGCGGCCGCACGAGCCGGTAAACAAACAGCCTCTTTGAACGTTACCGAGACCGAGGTGATGACGTAACACAACACAACATTAGCAATCATGTACTTTTTTGTTAGCACACGTAGTTTTGAAGTTGTTACGTATTATGTATTATTAACTGCGAAAATTATGTGCGCTATAAATTGTTTTATGTCAGTACCAGAATTAAAACTTGTATAATAATTTCATTATTTTCCCTTCAAATTTATTTGGCAAATTAAACTAATGTCAATAAAGTTCCGTTGTGGTTCGCCCACATGATTAATCTACATATAATAGTGATGTTACGAATGTTGGATTTTGGACATTCGCGAATGCGAATGCGAATACGAATATTTCTTAAAAAACATTCGCGAATGCGAATATTTCTTTTAAGCCTTCGCAAACGATCGAATGATTCTCAGACCTAAAATGCACACAAAATTTCATTAAAATCGGTCAAGCCATATTGGTGCAGTTATTTAATTATTAATATCACTCGTACAAGAATATTTTGAAAAAGTTTCATACTTAATAACACGTGTCTTTTCCTGATGTAACGCTCTCGTGTTCAATCTTGCGGTTGGGATTTTATAAAAAAATGATCTGGAACTTTTAAGTTGGATCAAACTGCATACGGTATGAAAATTGTATTTGAGTTGGGAATGGCAGAGTTTGCACGAAAAGATAAACGCAGTCGAACTGGGCAAAATATGCGGAGTGACTCTCGCTGGCCGCGTCGAAAACAAGGTTGTAAGGAAGGAAGAAGTATTGAAAGAAAGTGTCGATGTTAAAGTAAGAAAGAGCATACTCCGATGATTTGGAAATATAGAACGAAAGGATGACGCCAGATTGACCCAGCAGATAATACAATGCAAAACCGGATGAATGTAGGATACGCAGACTGCCACGACATACAAATAGAACGAGTCCTGGAGGAAGGTGATGTCAGGAGCCTTAAAGCTCGACGACCGTGTATACTTGTCATACACGGTCGTCGACCTTTAAGGCTGTTTTATAAAACTATGCTATATTTTATGAAACTCAATGAAACGAGTGAGGCGTGTATCGTCCCTTATGGCGCTCTGTTCTGTCTGCCTACCCCCCAAGGGCCTTGACGTGCCCTTATTTATATAACAAATGGCTGATCCATAATATAATACTAATCTAGGAGAGTAAAATATTAAACAAAATATAAAGCATATTCGTGTTCGTATCATCTTGCTATATATAATTTCTTTATTTTTTCGCAATATTTCTTGCGAATGCGAATACCCAAAAACATGCGAATATTCGCGAATGCGAATGCGTATATTCGTTACATCACTAATATATACAGTTAAATTTAGCTTCGACATCAATTCAAATAATGTATTTAACACACTGACTGACATCCCGCCAATATCGGTGTCTAGGAAGTTGGCAAGCGATATCGCTATATTTTAGTTGAAAGGAAATATCGTGTGCATCTTAAATTAGATGCATCTTTGCTTACAAATATACGAAGAAATTATTAATATTTGTCAATAGTTTTGTCTGTCTATATGTTCCGGATAATCTTGGAAACGTCTAGACCTATCTTGACAGAACTTTGTCTGAAAGACTCGTATGATGTAATATGGCTTAGACTACTCTCGGTGGCGCAGTGGTCGAGCACACGGCTTCTGATCCAGAGGTCCGGGTTCGATTCCACACACTGGCTCACACCAATGACTTTTCGAATTTGTTTTCGGAAGTTATGTGTGATAAATATCGATGACTGAAAAACTTTGTGCCCGGTATGGCAATAGGTTCGCCACCTATTCCATTTGGGACGTGAACATAACGGCAAGACGAGGCTTAACAGCCGCTGCCTACACCTACGGGTAACAAAAGGCGTGAAGTTATGTTATGTATGTTACTATTATTACATTAACTTTTTTAAATTCCATGAATTATTTCATAGTGTGTTACAAAGCGTAAAAAACATATACTAACTATTTAGGACGCATAATTATTAGATTATTTATTATAGATACGAGTAAGATTACAAGAATATTGTGTGGGTGTATATATTTAGACTTTTTAATTACCTGAACTGGGTTAGTGTAGATTAAATTTATTGACCTGGATCCAGAGATGACGGTCCTAAGATGAAAATGTTCTACATTTTTAAATGTGCTTTGTAAGTGATGCAACCAGATCTCCTTTTGTAAAGAAGGGAAGTCATGTCTTTGTGCTCTGATGAAATATGCATCTACTTGTGTGTTCTTCACGTAAACAGGCGAAGTCTTTAATGCACTTTAAAATCTTAATGAATGCGGAACAAACAATATCCATTTTTGGGCACATGAAGTAGGTGTTTGTATATGTTCACGTAACAGATATTACAAACCTGGAACCTGTGGTGTACTTCTACGCAGCATTTTGATCTCATTGTAATTTTAGTATTGAATGAGACTGCAGAAGTCTAGACTGCTATCGGTAAATTCAATGCTTAAGTTGTTTAATAGACTGAGTTGGCTACGCTTACATAAGGTACCAGCCAAACCATTTGAATGAAATAAAAATAAGTTAAAACTTTATTTGGCAGCCATTTCAAGTAACACAGATCTGTCAGACATAATACAAATGGGACTCTATTAAGGACATAGCTGTACAATGTACATGAACTGCCCACATGATGTGACTGTTAGACGTAGCCAAGCAAATGTCGCGTATCGCCAGCGGCTGAATGCACTACAGACAAATGAATTATTTTCCAATTTTATATTCTTGAAATATAACGTCTATATTATAACAAGGTCTTACTGAATACTTGTACGTTAACTGTGACTTACAAGTTCGCCTATTATATAGACCGTTCTTTTCTAAATCTAATTCCCTTTTTAAGGGATACCTACCTTCCTCAGCATTTCCCATTAGCTAATAAGTCACATACAATCGATGCAATAGTTTTCTACGTTAGAAAGCCATCTTGCAATTTAGTTTCGTGAAAAGTTCTTACTTAATTCTGAAAATCATTAAATCTTGGTGCACTCATGGAGGCACAACACGAACAAGCACCTGCAGATAATCAACATAATTTATCGCTACCTCCTACTTCAACTAGTCCGTTTTGCCGTTACATAACTGTCTTATATGCTTCCGTGCGCCATATTGGATATAGTAGAATAGATTATAGAGAGAGAACGCGCCGAATTCTAAATTCAAAATCACATTGCAGCGATGATCGTGTCAATGACGTCACGTCGAATCCGTCACGTAATGGCGCGAACGACGCTCTGATTAGCGGAGCGGTGTGCTGCATCGCTGCGATTGGTGGAAAATGTCCGGCTTGCAGACCAGGAACGAAGATCCGATCAATGGAGTCGATGTCAGGGAGCAAGGAAATGCATTGAGGTCAGTTGTTGTCTTTACTCTAATTTTGTCACAGTAGCGCTATGTGATAATACTGTTGTAAAACAATAAATTTACGTATAGTATATCTTTAAAAGGTTCTGTGACTGTTAAGTCTTAACATACTAAGACACTACACATGCATCACACAAATACATGTCCAAACATGTTTGTGTAATGGACTTGGACCATGGACTCTAGTGATGATTGGAGAGTATTAATTTCCGCAAACTATGTTTTGTATAACCTATATTAGACATAAAAATAATAATTCTATATATACTTACCTAATACTTATGTAAACACTCCTAAAAACTCCTAAGGAATTAAAATCTTCTCTTTGAGGGTCACAAGATGTTGTGATCCAAATTCACAGTTTGTTTGTTAAATAATATAATTTTGAATCTCAAGCGTGACTTTGAAACGTTACTCGAAATATAAGTTACCAGTTAGTACTAATTATATAGAGGTTTTTTGAAAAATATATAACAGTATGTAATTGCCTCGCGTAAAAAATCCGTATTATTTATGTTTCGTATTTAATTATCTTCGCGTTTTGCCAAATTTAGATTTGTACTAAGTACTACAACTAAACCAATCTGGCTATGTGATATTTGCCTTGTCCTGTCAGCACTGAAAAATAAATCGTTTTTGTTTTTAACTTAACAAAAATGGTTCTTTTTTGGTCCATTTTTCCAAGGCCATATATGCATATGTTACACTTTTATGCTTTGTAAGGCCTCATGTGAAAACAAAGTGCAATTCTTAAAAGAACAAGACGAAAAAGTCAAATATAAATTACTGTTTTATATAAACCCAACTCATATTCAAAAAGCGAAAGGAGGAATAGGTACTGCGATTTTTTAATGAAAATATTACTTTTTCCAGTAACCGCAATAATATATCGGAAAAATGTTTCGTTTTGACTCTAACAGAGATTAGATAATTCGATTTACTTCGAACAAACTGTACAATTTTAACTCATATATTAAGCTAGTTAAGTACTAACTTTGTGTGCGCGTTAATGCGAGAGTGACCAGCGGAGCGAGAAATTACCCATAACAGTAGGTAGATAGGTTCTGTAGATGGTCTGGCTGCGAATGTGCAAAATTGAATACGTGGCTTACTGTTTAATATTTGCCAGGCAATTGATTTGCCCGGTTCCTATATTGAAGAGAGATATTTTTAATATTGACACGAAACGACAATATTTATATGCTCAAAGTAATCGGTCCAAACTTGCCGGAGTTATCTGTGGTTAAATATTATTGAATAGAATCAGAATTTATTTGTTGGCGCTCTGTTTGGTTGGACTTATCTTCAAAATAACTGGACCTATATTAACAGAACCGTCTCTTGCAGTAGGTTAACGTAATAGTATTTTCTCTTAGACAAAATATTTGTGTGTATTTGGCCAGTCAGTTCAATCTAGCGTGTTATTAATATGGCTATTGTTAACACTAATGTTTCTTTATTGCTTTGCTCATGAAAAAAGGGTCTGGGGGCCCTGCGATCTTGGACTATTATAGTACTATGTTATTTCTGCCAAGTAATATTGGAATAACTAGGTGAGATATGATGATTTCAAAAATGTATATATAATAATTAAATATAAAAGAAGTCATACATCAAAGAAAGTAACTAATAAATAGTATTGTTGCAAGATAAATATATTTTCCCGATCGTCTTGTATAAGCACAGTTCGTCACGTTTATTTATAACAGAATTGGGATAGTGAATCATTTATATATCTCCAGATAAGCATCAGCACATTTCCACGGAAACATTTTCAAATAATTGTTTCTCAGAAACGCAATTGCTTTCGTTATATAAATAAATACATGCATAATCTTACGCATCGTCAGCAGGTTCGATCCTTAACCAAGTGCAAATGGACAGTGTTTAGGTGTACCCGATCGATGATCTATAACTTTAGGTATAGACCTAAATAAAATACTAACAAACAATGTATCGTAACAAAAACAATAACAAACACTTAATCAGACGGTATACAGACTTAAGTCCCAGGATAGCCTGGGACTTAAGTCTGTATACTGTCTGACTAAGTGTTCAATATAAGCACCAGCTCCTCCAGGCAGTTATGTTTACGTCCCAAATGGAATAGGTGGCGAACCTATTGCCATACCGGGCACAAAGTTTTCAGCTATCGATATTTATCACGCATAACTTCTAAAAACAAATTCGAAAAATTATTGGTATGAGCCGAGCCGAGTGTCAGGATTCAGAGATGGAGTGCTCGACCACTGGGCCACCGAGACCAATAGCCGAGCTTGTGATAAGTGCCTTTAAAAGACTTCATAGAAATTCGTCAATCACGGCGGGTAATATATTGATGTTTTCAGTGTTCTGCCCATACACTTATGACTAGTATTTAATATTTAAATGGTTGAGCAAGGTCCGGTTATTATATGAAATAAGTTATTATATATCTATTAGAAACCTTCACGGCCACAATGTAAAAATAATGTAGAATTGTAAAGATATTATGAGAATATAATGGCGTATGCTAGTGTAGCAATCAATGTTATTATTGTATGGACAAGATGTACCAGGAAACTGTTGTGTAACCACCTATTGTCGTGATTTGAATACTTGGAGGAAAATACAAATACAGGTAAAGAAAACTAGTAAAATAATTTATTCTTAGTAAAATGAATTTGTAATGCTACTCTATGCCACTTCTGTCCTGCGAGCATCGCACATAAACAATGCTAAACTTTTGTGCTTTTTTGATGTTCCAATTTTAAATTTGTTCTAGAATTTTGTTGTATAGTTTCGGAGGCAAATTAATTACCATTTAGCCAACGTCTATTTCATATATTTAATATTTTCACAAATTCAGATCTGGTAAAAGATTAAGAATTTGAGTGTGTATAAATTGTTTTTATATTACCCATTTTATTTTTATGACATGCGGTGCCTTTTTTATACCCGTATGTGATAAACTTCAAATTTTTACAGCTATGATATTGATTAATTTAAACGCAATTATAGATCAGTCCAGGATCTATAATTGCGTTTAAATTAATAAATATTATTGTAGTGTTGTGACAATTAAAAACATTTTTTTTCTCGACGTTAAAACTCATGGTGATACTGGCAAAACATTAAATGTGACCTTGTTCTCTAGATTCAGTCATGCCATTGCATATCTAATTTTTCCTTAATTCTCCCTTTCGCTGTAGGTGACCATGAGAAGAGTCATGATCATTGTTTGTTACTATTTTCGTTTTGCATTGTCAATGTCGTCTCATGTTCTCGTTATGCCTGTCATCTCGCACTTGATCATGTGGGGCTTCAGATTTGTCACCTTGTCGCTTATTGGATGAATAAACGCGCCGTTAGCATTCCCTAAGATTATAAACTATTGTAGACAATTGTACAAATACTGTTGAAACAAAAATAATAAACATAACAAATAATAATTCTTTATCATTTCGATTTATTGAAAAAATGCTTCGAGGTGAGTAAGAAGCGCGCCTTATGGCGCTCCGTTCTCTCTGCCTACCTAGCAACGATTTGGCGTGAAGTTATGTATGTTTGTGTAAAAAATGCTGTTTCTCAAACTGGACTATTGCTCGTACACCAGTATTGTGTGTTATAGTATCATCTCGACAGAGTTAATGATTCAGCTTTCGTTTCCAACTTGATGATGACTTGATTTGTACTCAAAGTCAATAGTCAAAGCAAATTTTAGCTGTGGCAGCTGACTTTTTTTAATTGGACCAAGTTATTGGAAGTAATATTATTCCAGATAATTTGTATTTTAGTGTTTTTTTTAATCTGATATTGTTCTAGAACAAATAATTCGAAATAACGAATCTCAGCACAAATATCCTCAGTGTTAAGACAGCTCGTGGTGAATGCATCAGTGTTTTCTTGTTCCACATTTAGTTAGTACTTTCCACAAGCGCACGTGTTTAGGTTTCATTTAAATGCTCAGGTAAGATTTTAACATTAGCTTAAAGTGTAAGTATTTCAAATTAGCTTGAGAGTTTCCTAATGTTATTTACAAGAGTTCGTGGAAAAACTGAGGAAACGAAAGCTAATTCTGAGATTCATTCGTGAAACTATTTGGTTACGAAACTTTTAAGAAATGACAAATATAGAAAATGCACATCACACATTCAGCCTCGATTTGTGTGTCTTAATGACAATATTTGCTAGATAGAGGAACTGTCATCTAACTACCATATATATATATATATATATATATATATATATATATATATATATACCATGGACTTATACATAATGATAAGTAAAGTACAAGTGATGCCCAATTCTAAATCTGAGAAGATACGAATGGAGGCATGACCTGATAAGACATAGTATTTCCAGTACTGCAAAGATTGCCTAATGACAGGCCGCTATTGTATAGGAACTTAAAAATTGTTGCACTCCAGTGAGATATTATTTTACGCCTTTTCTACCCGAAGGTGTAGATCCAATGGAATAGGTGTCGAACCTATTGCCATACAGGCCACAAAGTTTTTAGTCATCGATATTGATCACACATAACTTTCGAAATTAATTTCGAATATATAATATATATAATTTCGTGTGATAGATGTTATGATGTGCCAGAATTTGAACCCGCGACCTCTGGATTCAGAAGCCGTGTGCTCGACCGCCGGACCACCGAGACCCTGAGAGAGCAGCAACATTTCTTCCTAACTTTACATTATAAAAGATTCTTTGTGCTATCTAAGTTCCCAATTTCGTCTGAAGATGTTTTACTGCTCTGTAACAATAAATGTATCATCAGATCCTAATGGAAAAGTTTGGGATGGCGTATTACAAAATCTGGAGTTCAGTATGTTGAGGATTGTAAGATTTATGAGTTAGGAAGTGATCTCTTAGTGACAACATCAAAGTGGTCACGATTACGATGGGAATAAAATAAAGGAACTTTTTTTAGGGCTGTCCCAATTTATACTGTTAGTTTTTATTTTTATTACGGTTTTTTTATGAGACAGGAGGGCAAACAAGCAGGCGTGTCATCTGATGGTAAGCAACCAACGCCGCCCATGGACACCAGCAACATAATATATAGTGTTACGGATAGATACGGATAGAAGGAAAGTACGGGGAAGGGGATGGGCCTCCGGGTACCTCTCTCACCGAACGAAACGCGGCATAAGCCACTTTACGACGATCTTCTGAGAGGTCGTGGTATTTCATCGGTCGAGCGGGCCCATTCATGTGGCGAACCGCTTACCACATTAGGTAAAAATAAATTGTTTATTAGGTATTTTTACGATTTGTAACTATAATTTAATAACATTCCGTTATGTGAAATTTGTGATCGTGTTTACAAATAGTATCAGAGATAAGAAATGATAAGGTCAACACACACTTGTCTTGTAAGTTGTATGCGGCGGAGGTTGAGTTGACACCAAAATATCAACGGACACGTCAAACGCCAGAAATATCATCATGCTCTATCAGCTTAGATGTGCCCAGCGAGAGAGATCTTTGTTTGTAAAGTGATTGTAAACAATCACTATACATACATACATTGCACACATTTGATATAGTTCAGTGTAACATTATATGCCATTAATATCTTTCAAAGCAACAAACAATTGTCTTATAGTTAAATCCATATAAAATTCCTACAAATCAATAAGAATTTAATGAAAACATACAATGCTGTCTACATTTGTTGTGTATTAGGAGGAGTCTTCTATTAAGCAACATTGGATATTTCTATCACCCAGATTTTGTCAACCGTTCAAAAATAAATAAAATAATTAATTATTACTAATTCGGGAAACATAATAATTAGTTGCTTACACATTTATAGGAAGATTTAAGTTTAGAATAAAATGACAAGTGTTCAACCCTATTGGACACAACAAACAATTAAAATAAATTGATGCAACTATGAGAGGTCGTTGAACCTTCAGCTGTTTATTCCTGGTTCCCGTCATAGATACGTTAATTCGTCGAGAGCGGACACGGAATTATGCCTACGACGTTTCGGAAATGCCGAGGTATTTTCATTTTCCAATACAATTTGTTAATAGCCAGCGTAACCATTTATTTAATAGCGTATATTAATTATCATTCTAAGCCTTTAAATTAGTTAATTCGAAGTGTCAGTCAAGATAATAGCCTCGTGGTAAGATATAAATTTTTTAACTACTTTTAGAGGCCGCCCGATCAATACTAGATCCGCTGTCATAAATCAATGCGGACATGTTAATATATTCGGTGCTACTCTCATATACCTGCGTAGATTAAAGAGGTGTGCCTCATTTTATAACTATTTAAAAACTGCGTATATCAAATATAAATCATCGGATAATAAGGCATAATGTCACAAAAAATACTAGATAAAATTAGATTTTTGCTTATTTTTGATGACTAGACGAATCTTGTTGAAGATGGAATTAATTCGGAAAGAGAATTGATATTAGTCGTAAATTCGTGGTCTATGTGACGTCACACATTGCAATTTTATGCCGTTTACACACACACAACGGGATGTTACGTCTATATATATTTATTTATTCATCAAACTAGTTAACAGGCGTGACGAAGGAAAGATATATAATGTGCGCTTTGCTCGCGTTTTGTATACAGTATAGAGAATCGAGTCTAATTATGTATTAGCGAACGGCGGAAAGTGATTCATTCATTCGTTCATTCATATTTTAGCGACTCTTAACAAAATTGTTCATGTTTACCTAAACTGCGAAATCCCAGAGAGGGCAGAGCGCCATAAGGCACGATTCTCTCTCTCTCTCGAGTTGACTTTCATAACTCTTTACATGCACGCGCGTTGATTTTTCAGGCTCCTAACATCACCTTCCTCCTAAACACGTTCTATTTGGACAGGGAAGGTTACGTAACCGTCCTCGCCTCCTACAACCATTCGCTTTTGCATTGTATATCTGCTTAGTCAAATATTGCATCATTCAACCATGTCCGAACATAATAGGCTGTTCTTTGGTACGAAACGATAACAGCTATTCAGATTTTTGTATGGTATAAGCCGTATAAGGCTATTGCTTTTATAATAGAACATTGCAATGACCTATGACTTTTCGAAATTCTTTTCAAAAGTTGTGTGATAGATATCGATGACTGAAAACTTTGTGCCCGGTGTGGCAATAGGTTTGCTACTCATTCCATTTGGGACTTAACAGCCACTGCTTACACCTTCAGGTAGAAAATAGCGTGCAGTTATGTTATCCTTCTTTTTCTAAGTCGTTTAAAACCCTCAGAAATAGGTACCCAGTATTCGATTAATATTTAAACTACCCTCAGTGTGAATATCTATATTCATTGAATACGGTCATACAACTTTCAATAAATGGCTAAAAATTTAAATACTACCTACCATTGTATCGTTTAGTATCTATTTGAGATCCCTATCAGGAAAATGAATTATTATAATCATTCTTTTCAAATGTTCACTTTCACAATAAATATACTATTAAAGCAAATCTAAACGAATCAGTACAACTGACGAGCTATTGAACTATGACCGTGAAGGCAATTAGTTTCAATTGTAATGTAGATATATGTATAATAAATTATACAATTACAAGTTTTGTCTTTGGTTCATTGAATAGATGTGGGACAATGCGCACTGGTTTATTACGAAGGTCGGACTTTCTCATTCAATGGGAATCATGACTTGGACCTAGTTCGTCAATAACTTCTTTGTTAACTCGAAGGTGTAAACAGAGACTTTGGTTTTCCACAAGTTACGATCCTGACACGGTCTCATCATGCTTTCACTTCGGTTTCGGGTGCTACGCATTTTTCGTTATTTAAACCATTTGATGGGTCTTCAATGTCTCCCGATCCGGATCCTACCGCTCTTGTTTTCTTCGTACACTTTAGTCTTTCTTTGTGATTTGCCATATTATATGGAGTTCAGATTTGGCTGAGATTTTATGGTTTTATTATTCATAGATAGTTAACAAAAATAACTTTAAAAACCTCGTTGGTGTAATCCAAAATTGGAACTGTAGACTTTTCGGAAGCGGAGTGGTTAAGCTAATCCAATTCACCGAGATCGCCGTCAAAAAGCTGCTAATTCTGTCAGCAGCTGATATTTAATCGTGTTACTTGCCTACACACTGTATGGTAAAAATGTGTTTGTGCTAAATCTATTTACAAGAAGCTACAAAAGCCACTTAAAAATAATCGTGAAGATGCATCCGCTCTAGTTAGATGTAAGCAGACATCTTGCACAATCTGATGTTGTCAAGTTAAGTAATGTTCACATTCAAAAGATTTACTATAATCTTGTGACAAGACTCTTGGGACATTTAGAAAGTTTTTCAATCTAAATCGAAACGAAACCAGCCAATGAAACCTTATTAAATTGTGGTTTGATCACCGCAAATTGGTGCGAAATACTTATTTGGTGAGCTAATGTGTATTTAGATGAATCGTTTGGTGTTGTGACAGATAGAGTTTGAAAATATCTACAGATTTCTAAAGACATAAATTTTTCTAGTAATAAATAAAACCTGATAATGTTGGTGTCTAATGGCAAAGGATTTTTTTAATCCATTCGTTTTTGAGTTTATTTTTTTAATCCATTAGTTTTTGAATTTATTTTGCATGCATTAATGCAGATTTAATTATAGTATACTAAATTACTTAATATTGCGTGTTTTGTCATATTATACTAACACTACGGTTTGGCTAATATTAAATAAATATTGGAATAGTCTATTACTTATATTTGTTCAATCGAGAATCTTCTTTATTTATTCTGTAAGCTTACCACGCCTCGTCTACACCAGCACTAACATCATCATTTCTTCATTAATTAGTCATTTAATATGTTTGTTCTGCAATATTATTGGTTATGTTTGGACTGGACAGGGTATCAACGTGAATGGTGAGTACATCTCACATCTTCGGTTTGCCGACGACATCGTTGTAATACCAGAGTCGCTGGAACAGTTAAGCGGAATGCTGCGCAGCCTAGACGAGTCCTCCCGGCGTGTTGGTTTGGGCATGAACTTGGACAAGACAAAGGTCATGTTCAATGAACATGTCGTGCCCGGACCGATAAGCGTCGAAGGCACAGTTCTCGAAGTCGTAAACAAATACATAATATCCAGTTAGGTAGACGAAACTTCGAGAAAGAGGCCGACCGGAGGATTCAGCTGGGTTGGGCTGCATTCGGCAAACTGCGTCGAGTCTTCAGCTCGCCTATACCGCAATGTCTGAAGACCAAAGTCTTTGACCAGTGCGTCTTGCCAGTGATGAACTACGGTGCCGAAACGTGGACACTCGCGGTGGGGCTAGTCCACAAATTTAAAGTCGCTCGGCGAGCTATGGAGCGAGCTATGCTCGGGGTATCTCTGAAAGATAAACTCAGGAATGAGCTCGCAAAATAAGCTCGCTGAAGTGGCAATGGGCTGGTCATGTCTGCCGAAGGACCGATGGTAGATCGAGTAAGAAGGTCATAAAGGAGAGACCGCGTCTTGGTAAACGTAGCGTAGGACGCCCACCAGCTCGTTGGTCAGACGTCCTCAGAAAGGCTGCTGGTAAAGACTGGATGCGGAAGGCAGAGAATCGGATGTTGTGGCGCAAATTGGGAGAGGCCTATGTCCAGCAGTGGACTGCAATTGGCTGATGATGATGATGATGATGTTCTGCAATAACATAACTTCACGCCAAATCACTAGCGAGTGATCGACAGAATGAATAGTGTGAGACTTGTCACATGATTGTAGTTGGACCCTGCTAACTTAATTTTACATATCGCGAAATCAGATCTAGTCTGTAAAAGTAGCTATTTTTAAATACAAAACGGAAACATGAATAAGTTATAATATATATTATTTATAATCCTTTTTAACCAGTTGACCCGCGACCTTTGTTTAGCGTTAAAAGAAAGAAAGAAATATGGTCATTTTGGCTTATACTATGACTATACACCTCCGTGAGCCTTTTTTGTAGACCTTATGAACATGTATAATAATGTAGTAGGTACCTACATACTTTTGATTTATAACTTAGAGTTCAGCCAGCGTTTGCAATTAAAGTGCTTAGTCTCGAAAATTAACCACTTTTTTGCTCCATTATGACTCTCCAAAATTAAGTTTCAAATGGAATAGGTAGCGAAACCTATTGCCGTACTTAGTGTTGTCAGGGATGGATATTTGTCACAAAATAATTTCGAGAAGTCGAATCGAACGTCTTCTAAATTCAATACCAGAGTACTCTAAGACCTCTGGACCACCGAAACGACTAATAAGCTATTTAATATATTCTAATCTGTTATGAATTTCAAATGGTAGACCTTAATCCGAGCAATCCTCGTATACAAACAACAACCCTCTATTCCCGGTCGTTGTGAGTCATAGAACATATTCGAGTAGGCATCAACTATATTATAACAATGGCCTCATGTGACTCACACGGACCGGCAGATATATAACAGTTCACAGTGAACACAATGTGGGCATGTCACCGACATCACCCAACAGTAGGTCATGATCTGTATACAATCTATCCGTTAATACATTAATACATATCTAAATAAAATTGAAGTGTCTGTTTGTAATATTAAAATAACAGCTTAACATTCATATTAATATGCGGTACATACACCAAATATGTATTATTATTTTTTTACAATATTTGTCTCTCCCTATCTGTTTGTTCCGGGTGATCTCTGAAATGGCTGGACCGGACCGATTTTGTCGGTAGTTTTATTGCCGGGTAGCTGGTGTTTTAAGGAGTAACTTCAAGTAACTTGGGCTACTTATTTGAGGAAAATATCTTTTATTTATTTTTTGCTTCCGAGGCAAAATTCGCCGTTTCAGCTGGTATACATACATTTGTATTTATATAGGGTGGGATTATACGCGTATTCAAATCAAAATGCTAAGTGGTTTGCGGTTTGAAGAAGACATAACTGTTTTTTCTGTGACATCATTCAATGTTCTAGCACATTAAGTCTGAGTAATAGTTATTTATGTATATATTGCGTTTATATTCTCTTTTTTAAGGGATAGGGAAAAAACAAGCAAGCTGTCACTTGATAGTAAGCAACTGGCGCCGCCCATGGGCACCTGCCACACCAATAATATTACAGTTGCGATGCCGGCTTTTAAGCGAGTTGAATACTATACGGCTTTGGTCACGGTAACTGCTTACCATCAGATGGAGGAGTGTACTATCTGTTATTATACCTTGGGCACCTTTTTGAAATAGATTTTGTAGGTATCTGTTAAGAAGTTTCTTGAACGATATCGCTGTTCTATATTAGGTTTATTTGTTCTACTGAATGATAACATGTTAAGATAATGCTTCGACCTTGTGAAGTTACAGCGGCGAACCTGTTTTACATAAATATGAGTTTGTTATTGTAAACGTAATGACTCAATACAGAATTATTTACTTATCAATGTAAAAGACTTGAAATTATTTAAAGGATATGTTTTTTTTTTATCAAAGTTATGTACAAACGAACAGAAAATTTATAGTTTACCTATATTAAAACAAATGACGCCGTTATCGATACTACTGGACCTTAAATGATAAAACCGCTACTAACTTGCGGTTGCAGTAATAGCTCCCGAGCCTAGGATCAGATTACGGGTTCTGTTACATAATGGTAACTCAATTTATTTTTATTTATTAGCCTTTTGAGATAGACCTGTCCTAATTCCTGTCCCTTCCTACTCTTAACCAGAATGAGATCTGATGCTGATCTGTTTTAAATTATCTTGCTATCTCCTGACACGTCGACCCCTACTTCTTTTCCTGCCTCTTGGTTACCAGAGTGTGACTTGCTTGCCCCATTTCTTGATTGGATAGTGAAATATTAACGTAATTATAAGTGCATCATTTTGTTTACTTTTGGGCTTCATATTTTCTCCTTTGTCAAGGATTTTGGTGGGATGTGGTCAGGATGACGCGTAATTATACATACATACATACATAACTTCACGCCTTTGTTACCCGAAGGTGTAGGCAGCGGCTGTTAAGCCTCGTCTTGCCGTTATGTTTAAGTCCCATAGGTGGCGAAACCTATTGCCATACCGGGCACAGAGTTTTTCAGTCATCGATGTTTATCACACATAAGTTACGAAAACAAATTTATTTCTAAGACTTTCGCGAATCTCACTCATTGATCAAAACAACTTTCAGGACTATATCGCGTCCACCCATTACTTATTTATATTTATTTCCCGACGTTTCGAACTCTTTACAGAGATCATTTTCACGAGTGATGATCTCTGTAAAGAGTTCGAAACGTCGGGAAATAAATATAAATAAGTAATGGGTGGACGCGATATAGTCCTGAAAGTTGTTTTGATCAATTACGAAAACAATTTCGGAAAGTCATTGGTGTGAGCCAGTGTCAGGATTCGAGCCCAGACCTCTGGATCAGAAGCCGTGTGCTCAACCACTGGACCATCGAGGCTTTGCGCATAATTATATTAATTATAACAGATTTTAATTGGGGTTTCGGTTGCTCAACACACGAATCCACGGATTCCTTTTCTATACGAACTTGTCCCTGATACAGTATTAGTAATATATGTAACACAATACGATATTGGTAATACCGATACTCAGGTTCATATTACTTAATCGTACAAGTTGTAATTGAATATCGATCAAGACAAGTGATTTTAATATCGATGTTGGCGTACAGTATTGGTGTAGTGGGGTTGTCACTCTCACGTTAACATGTTTTTGTTTTTTAGATTTACAAATAATATTATGTGGTTAAATTTAAAAGGTATTTCTTACTGGCCATAATTAAACATAATTTTTATAGATCAAATCAAAATTATCAAGCAGGCGCCACCATGGACACCTGCAACACATATAGTGTATCAGTTCGTTGCCGACCTTTAAGGACAGAGTAGGATAGAAAATTATAGGAAACAAGAAAACACACAAAAATATTCATAATATTTTTTTTTGTTATTGGTATCGAATAGTCTAGACTTTACAGGTCTATTTAATTGCCTATTGCCCTGTTAAGTGACCAGAATAGAATTGCACAAATGCGTCAATAGATTTCATCTATTTGGCCTTGATGTTATTATGTAATGATTGTGTGTTATGTGACGATGGGTAGGTGTGACTTGTAACCACAACTTTCTGGCTCTTTGTTTTCTTAGTAAATAGCTGTCTGAGAGAATTAAACTTTAAAGGAGTTGTCCTTCGACTCCGGATTCATCAATTTAAAAGTAAATGACGTTTACACGTAAATAAATCATAATGATTAATTTGTCTATGTGGGTACATGCTAAAAATATCTTAGTTCAAAAACGCAATAGCGCATCTTAAAAACAGTAATATATAAAAAGCTGTTTATTTACAAAACGACACGTGGTGAAGTGTAGGTCTATTCTTATAGACTACGCTAGTTTCAAATACAGTCACAGGAAAATCAACTATATACTTGAATTAAAAACATTGGAAATAACAGCAAAATTAAATTTGTAAAGATGTCTGCAGCAGGAGATTGGTGCGGGCGATTTTAATCCTTATTACATTTGAATAAGTTTGTTGCGTCGCTAAGTTTAAATATAGTGTTAACATCCGGTTACTGTTAATGCGACAGACGAACAACATTAGAGTATATTTAGTGATTGATGTGATGCAGAGCGTGATTCGAACCTGGCACTCCCGTCATTTGGTTTTCATCTTGATGTCGGATGGCATGATTAATTGTTGATAATGTCTGTTCGCTTGATTACCAAGTGATTAAACACTTAAATCTGTATTCAGGAGGTGTCAGGTTCAACACCTGTTATAAACACCGAGATTAACGATGTCTACAGCTTTGTGTACTAAAAACTATGATACAGACAGGCACTTTACCTATTTTTGTGCTTATATAGTACAGCTCTAATAACCATTGATATGATCTCTGGGCAGAGTTATTCTCATTATATGTCATGCTTCCAAATCTGCCCCCTTGACCTGTATCTATTGTAGGACCAAGCGACATATTTTAATCAGGGTTAAGTCTCTGTGAAGTTTGTGAACCTAGTTACATCAAAATAAGAGACTTGAGCCCGAATACTGAACTGCTACTAAAATATATAAGCGCTACTTAAGCTTTTAAGTAGCTATCACATTAGACAGAATACTTGAAATTTGAGCAGTAAGTAGCACTTTATTGATTGTCAGATTTGAGTTGCGATTCAGTATTCGGGCGTTGGAGTCTTGGTCGTTTAACATAAACTTCAATCTGACATTCGTAATATTATAAAGAAATGTAAATATAGCCCATATTTATAGACTGCCATATTGAGTTTATCCCTCATAGGGCTAAAGGGCTGTCACACAAAAATATCATATCTATAACATTTGGTGTCTCTCGGAATAGATTAGTCGACGCACACGTCCCCTCACTACGAAAGTACGAACAGAGGGAATTTACAGAAATAATAATAAGTTTTAATTGGAGGAAATTGTCGATATTTTCTTTTGATTTTAATTTTCCTTTAATGGCAGACAATTAGTCTGTGCTCCTGATGTCACACCCAAAATTCAATCTGCAAAGCCAGTGTACACCAGAAGGGATCTACACCGAGTATTTTAAAAGGAATATACTTAATTAATCTTGATCTATTAATCGTGTTATATGTGTAGCAGCTCTTTACTTAGTGCCTTAAAGTAAAACCTGAAACATCTAATATCTGCAAACCCTTCCACATTCGAATCTCGCAAAATTATTGAGCGATATCTTCCAGAGATTTATATACTGCTCAAATTGTAGGCAAAGTTTCAGTCGAATTTGTTCTACTTGTATTAGCCCGACTTGCTTCACCTTTACTGAACTATTCTTAGTGACGATTATTACAGACTGCATCATATGAAAGGCCTCTAGGGGCCTTTAGCAATAAAATAATAAAAATCTTTGGGCACATACCATCTCCCACCTAGAAAGTCAACGAAACATTACAGCAACACCTTAAATAGCTTAAAAATTTCAAATATCTACACGTCGGTAAACCTGGAAGCCATTTATTATATACTGCCGAGTATCCCTATAAATTCCCATGCATTCCAACATTGGAATAATTAATCCTCAATAGCGGAGTAGCATCGAAAAAAGTAAAAAAAGCAATGTCGTGGAGCGGAGCTCGCGCCTGGAAATAGAACAGCGCCTCGTACGCTATTGCAATGACCCCACAATATATCATTCCAGGGGAATGTGAGTAAAAGATAAACAAACCGTTGTGCGATTAGTTTGTAGAGAGAACAATGTCCGCGGTGTCCAGGTTATCAAAGTACTATTTGGTTCAGGTCGTAGATTAATAGGAAAACTGATAATTTATACATTACGTACAGTGTTCTTGTTGCATCCAAAAACTTTTTGACGATTGCGGATTATGCGTCAACTTAACGTAACTTCACGCCTTTTTCTACCCAAGGAGGTAGGCAATGGCTGTTAAGTAACTCGCCGTTACGTTTACGTCCCAAATGGAATAGGTGGCGAACCTATTGCCATATTTGATTATGCGTCCATCTATACATTCAACCCTTAATATATAGAGGTGTATACAGCGTTGCTCGGCTACTACATTCATATGAATGTATGAGTACATAGTACTTTCATAGTTTAATTTTCCTTTGTGTCTGTCTGTCTGTTTGTTCGAAGTATGTACTCTGAAATGGGTGGACCGAAATTTGACTGGATTTTTATTGTTAGGTAGCTGGTGTAACAA
This sequence comes from Euproctis similis, assembly GCA_905147225.2. Taxonomy (NCBI): domain Eukaryota; kingdom Metazoa; phylum Arthropoda; class Insecta; order Lepidoptera; family Erebidae; genus Euproctis; species Euproctis similis. The sequence goes on along the minus strand of LR990105.1, from coordinate 2,342,516 downwards.
GTACTAACTTAGGCTACTTTTTTATGGAATAGTAGGGCAAACGAGCAGGCGGGTCACCTGGTGGTAAGCAACCAACGCCGCCCATGGACACCAGCAACACATGTAGTGTTACTGTTGCGTTGCCAACCTTTAAGGGGTAGGGCATAGGAAAGGATGGGGAAGGGGGTGGGCCTCCGGCTACCTCTCTCACCGAACGAAACGCGGCGCGAGCCACTTTACGTCGGTCTGCTGAGAGGTCGTGGTATTTCACCGGTCGAGACGGCCCATTTATGCAGCGAACTGCTTGGCTCTACTACTGTTAAATACCACTGTTTTTTATAGATCTTTATTTTATTGCCTCTGAGGCAAAACTGTATTTGGCGAGTCAGCTAGTTAGAAATAACTTTCGAAATATTATTAGTGTTTATGAGAATTCGATCAGAGAACTCGCCAAAAACGCAATATAAACAAACAAATAAACAGTTGTTACCTATATATATATTTTTTTAAATAAAATATATTATTTTCACTTCACCAAATCGTAATGATAACACGTAACAGATAATTACGTTATAAATAGTATTTAATGTTTATTAACAGCAAACAATTAAATTAACATTTGTTGGTACTTGTTATATGAAGTAATTATTTATATACATTATTTTGCTTGTTGTTCTCACGTAATTTTATTAATATTATGTTCTAATGCGTTTTCGACACTATATTTAATGCAACTTAAAAATATTAAGCCATCTATCGCATTTAAGGCGTAAACTTAAGTTCTAGGCTTAACTGCCACTGCCTGCACCTTCGGGTAGAAAAAGGCGTGAAGTTATGTTTTACAAATATTATAATTGTTTAGTATTCTAGATTTTGGACTGCAATCGAATTGAAATATTTCGTAGGTAGGTAGTAAGTATTATTTTAATTTATTCAGCTAATGATATGACATATCTTACTTCAGTTCAAGCCGATCTAGCTGTAGTAGTAGATATGATTCAGCCTAGTAGACGCTCGGCACTCAGTTCAGGAAGTCAATCCAAACACATAACTTCGCATAAATATCTGTCGGCGCTCGATCCATTTTTTTTTCTTTTTTGCACAACCCCAAGTTAATCACAGCGACCTGATATCAAAATGTCTTTATTCTTTTACAAAAGATTTAAGGCATAAAGGATTTTTGTTTTGCAAACTTTACAGCGTATGGCCAAATATTCGTTTAAATTGCATAATTTAAACGAATATTTTCGAAGATATTGCAGTATTAACATAGCGGCACATAGCAGTTGCGTTGCCCTTGCACTTTTTAAGATCCAAATTTCACTCATTTATTACTTTTGATGCGGAACAAAGTTCGCCGGGTCAGCTAGTTATGAATAAAGGAAACGTTTTTTTTAACGGTATATTCATGACAAAATAGTAACTTATTTTTAAGATAAGATATTTACAATAGTATAGAAAATTATTACATCAGACCTTTGTCCCTTTATGTATATTAATTTTTAAAGTATTAGTTGAAGCGTCTGAGAGATTCCTCTTGTCACTAGTGGCCACTTAAAAGGGCTTATATTGGTCATGGAGGTTTTAAGTTGCTAATCTCTGTATACAGCCTTAACTTGGGATACAGTGCGGTTATTTATTTAAAAAATATAAAATAATTGTTGCATTTTCCATAACCACATCGACCGCATTTTATCGGAAGTTAGTCATTGCATGACGAGAGAAAAACAAAACGAATAGAATACCACAATATTTTATGCCTATCCCGCAATATTCTTGGCGTAAAGTTATCTTGTTGTTATTAATAGATAGTTGTTCATATTATGTAATATTCTCAAATCGTTTTCAAATTCAAAAATAAACACGTTATAATTTTTTATGTAATTTTGATTTACAACTCGACAAAACGGGTTAATAATTACAATTATACATAATTTAATGTGTGTAATATAATTACATAAATCATATTAATGTCCGCGGTTCTCCCATAATAATTATACGTGTGACGTAAACATGATGCGTCCGTCCGTCCGTGGTAATTGCCAATGTAAATTTCTACTAATATATTTTTTATACTAATTGAAACGGTCAAGCATTCACGCGGATCATGTAAAGCGTGTCAGAATTGCATAGTAATTGGAATAAATTACTGAAATAACTTAATTAAAATTTATATCATATATAAAACACATATTCCATTGTTGTAAGGAAGGAAGTTGGATCGAAAGAGAGTGTCGGTGTTAAAGTAAGAAAGGGCATGCCCCGATGTTTCGGACATGTAGAAAGAATGAATTATGCAAGATTGACAAAGCCGATATACAATGCAAAAGCGGACGGATGGAGGAGTCGAGGACGGCCAAGACACACATTCCATGACGAAATAGAACGTTCTATTGGGTGATACTAGGTACCTCAAAAATTTACCCGCGTGCTTGAGAAGGAGTTATGAAAGTCAACGAAGCGAGTGAGGTGTGTAAGAATCGTGCCTTATGGCGCTCTGTTCTCTCTGCTTACCCCGAAAGGGATTTGGCGTGAAGTTACATAACTACATGTGTATGTAGATCTTACATCGTTAATATTGCATGTTTGTGTGCCCAATTACACTGAGATCAATTCAGCCGGGGTGAACTTCTATATAAATACTAGCTGACCCAGCAAAGGTTGTCTTGCCGAAAAATAAAATTTAAAAAATAGGGGTTGATCGCCTACGATCAACCCCTATTTTTTAAATTTTAGGGTTGAAAATTTAGGGTTGCATGTATTTTTGTATCCCGTTTTATAAAAAAAATAAGAAACATTTCTTATTTTTTTTATATCAACAATCAACTTTCTTATTTTTTTTATAAAACGGGATACAAAAATACATGCAAATTAAAAAAAAATTGAGGGGTGGGCTACCCTTGTGATTTAGGGGGATGAAAAATAGATGTTGTCCTATTCTCAGACCTACCCGACACGCACATAAAATTTCATGAGAATCGGTCAAGCCGTTTCGGAGGAGTTCAATTACGCACATCTAGACTCGATAATTTTATATATAAATATACAAAAACGTGCTTAAGCATCGTATCCACATTCTATTCTGTTTTCCAGTCGGTCATATAAAATGAAATGTTGAATATTTTAGAGAGTAGTGCTTAACAAACAAACAAACAAGGCCTATCTTTCTTCGACCTTATGAATCAAGAAGTTGTGCATCGAATCTGGGCTCAAACAATAACTTCTCGAAATTTTTTTGCGGAAGTTATGTGTGACGTAAAAATATGGATGTTAAAAATAAGTCGGGATATGCTGTGCCTATACCCTCAAAAAAGCAAAGACAGCCGTAATCGTATTTATAATATTATTCAATAAAAAGTTATTCTGTATATCTCATCTTATCAAAATATCTATAGAATCTCGATAAATACACAAAGTATACAGATAAGGAAATTCCTTGAACCGAACCAGTTCCATGTCAATACATATCTGATTTATTTCATCAATAAAAGGTATTACAAGTATAACATCATTGTTTTTTTTTTGCATTCTATAAATTATAGTAGTTTATGACTTAGCTGCCGTGCTGATTTATGAAGCGTGAGGGTGGGTATACAGTTATAATTTTAAAGTTAGACTAAACTGCTTTTGTCATACAAAATGTATTGTACGTGTGTTGAACGAATTAATATAAAGGTTTTATATCTTAAAAGCTTTGCAATGCGGACATCTTGAGTGACATTAAAAATAGATATCTTGCAAAGTATTTAAAGTTAAGTGCTTTTAAAAAACACGGAGATAAGCAGAAGGACTTTAATAATATCGTAATATTAAAAATAGAAACTATATTACTTCTCTTGAAGCAGATTTATTCAAATATATGTTTTTAACGATACATGTGTGAGTCTGGACCACCGGTCCAGTGGTCGAGCACCCCGCTTCTGAATCAAGAAGTCATGGGTTCGAATCAGGGCTCACAATAATGTCTTTTCGAAATTGTTTTTGTATTACTATTGTTATCGAAGTTGTAGTTATTAAAGTTAAGTCACTTTCCGCTGTCTGTCCCCTTATATGCTCATTTCTTTGAAACAACGCAACGAATTTTGATGTCGTTTTTTTTTTTTAATTTATAGAGTGTGTAAACTTTAATAGGGGTGGGGTAATAATTTAAAAGGGCTGGTTTTTATGTATAATTTATGCATATTGTAGTAAAGAAAAAATGATAATTTTCGAATTTTGACATTTTCATTGTAAACAGTGTAAAAAATACTTTTGATGCGGAACATAGTTCGCCGGGTCGGCTAGTAAAGTAATAGATATCGATGATTGTGAACTTTGTGGCCGGTTTATGGCATTTGTTTCGCCACCTATTCCATTTGGGACCTAAACATAACGGCGAGTTGAAGATTAACAGCCGCTGCTTACACCTTCGGGTAAAAAGGCATGAAGTTATGTTATATGTATCAGGACTCGCTGAGTCGCAGCCATTAATGACCGAAATATTATATTTATGCCGAAATCTCTTTTATCTGCCAACTGGCAGATGAAAATGTGGCTAGGATAAGGCTTTTGATTTCCAGTTCTCGTGCAGTTTTGCCGAAATTAACGGGTCTGTTGTATATTTTCCAGGGTGGCTACCAATACTCCGCACCTTGTGAGCTTAGGCACCGGCAGGTTCAGTACGGCGGTCACTCTACATCCTATTAAACAAGGTACTTTAAATATAATAATATAGTTCTGTAAAGACAATGTTTCTATCCATAACGTTTAATTGATCTCTACGAATGGAACGCCATGAATTTGCCCTGTGGTTTAGAATCCCTGACACTGTAGATAGAAATATGCGTGTCGTCACAAAAACGTTTGTACCGCATGGAACTCGAACTCACCATCCTCTGTACAGTAGCGTAGTACGAGCCATGAGACCTTTCAAAATATATTTATACCAATATAATATATTTATTAGAAAATTACGTAACAACACATTACAGAGATGTTACAAGCTGTAATATCTATTGCCATTAATTGACTTCACAGTTAACTTTCTAACTGGCAATTGGCAGGCTTTTTAATTAGGTGGATATCCTGTGTCCGCTTGTATCATCGCCACTAGCTACTGGGCAATTAATCATACACTTATACAAACATATTTAATTATATTATTATTATTTCTTATGAAATTAATTATAACACTGTCAGGTAGGAGGAATATAGATTGAAAGTCATTTTATGTCATCGTAGGACCTCGAGTTAACTCGATCAACAAACAGATTCACATAATTAGTAAATTTTAAGTATTATTAAAATTAAGAGTAAGTTAATTTCATTTTTATAAGTTACTTTTAGTTCCAATGATATCCGTAGACCTATTGAAGTCAGATAAAATACATTTAATTTTGACGAGGCTTAACAGCCGCTGCCTACACACTCGGGTAGAAAAAGGCGTGAAGTTATGTTATGTTCATTTATTTTTATTGCAGTAATGGCAACTTTTTTGTGTTTTTTTTTCAAATTCAGCACAATGGAACACGTATAGTTTGTTGATTAATTTGATGTGATTATCTTTCAGGGCGCGTGACAATAGGTTCGGACCCGACATGCGACATCTATGTGGTGGGTACCGGGGTGGCGAGCGTGCACTGTCGCGTAGAGAACTCCCATAGCGTGGTCACGCTCTATCCCCTCAGTGGCACAACCCTCATGGATGGACTGCCAGTCGACAAGCCGACCAGACTATCTCAAGGTACCTATATTATAGTCAGGCCTACAGAATTCTGTACATGGAACATTAGTAAAGTTATTGTTCGTTGATTCGGGAACCAGATGGCACTGTACGAATTGCATCCAACACATGTTTTTAGTTACTTAATAAATCTAAAAAGCAGAGCATATTCTTCAAAAGCTAAATCACGGCTGACCGCTTTTTTAATTTTGTTCCCACTTTAAAAAAAACATACAAAATCCAGTACTTTCCAGTTAGTAAAAGTGAAGGCGAAGTTTTCAATGCGAAGTGAAATATTTGAAACACTCCGTTTAAGTTATATATTTTTTGATACATTACAGGGAGCATGTTGACAATTGGTCGGTCGAACTATCTCAGGTTTAATCATCCAGCGGAGGCGAAACTCATGAAGTCAGTATTACCCTCGGCTCATGTCTCCATGGCGCCCGTGCAGTTCACGCCCAACGAGCAGTGCGTCGCCACAGGTACGAAATAACCGTTATACATCTAAACTGTACATTAAATATATTTTTTAGTATATCTAATATTTTGTATGTTTGTCGAGGATAAACTCTGAAAGCTTTTATATCCAATTTCCAATCCAATTTTGCATGAATATCCAAGAGAACAACAACAACACGTAGGCTCAATATTATCACGCTATAATGCTTTACGGGGTCCACGCAGTCGCACGAAGTCGCGGGCCACAGCTAGTTGTAAATATACGCTTATGTGTATTCTTGCGGCTTCTATACCTATCTATATCATCGACTCCCAATTTCTGTTCTGTCGTTCTCGCGTTTGCAGTCTATGCCATCACACCTCACAAGTTATGCGAGATGTAAGATATTAAACTATGGTGGAAAGTACAGGGAAATTGGAGTAGTATGTAAACTGAGGTTGTATTAAACTCCTTGGTAGTCGGTACCTCAAGTGTTAGGGATCGTGACCCCGTTTATGTACTTGTCGTCATTAACAAGCTGTCGCCAGCATACTCAGTGCGGTACCACCCGCCTCATGTAATTTTAACCATCTTCAGTCGTTGGCCTTCAGCCACGTGGTCTCTTACCCAGCCTCTTAAACTGTCTTAGTGAAAAAAAAAGAAATGAGTGCTCCAATAAAATTTAACTAGAATTCTGAAAAGATACATCGATATAGTTTTACCATGGTAAAAAACATACTTACTATTTTTAAGCAAATAAATTGTTTGCTCTGTGTTAACTTCTATACACATATTTTGCTAACGATAGCCTTTAGTAATAATATTAATGTTTAATTGATAATTTTCGGACGCTTTTTAATATACATGTTTCTAAAATATTATTTTCCTTGATTTCAGGTTACATGAGCCATTCAGAAAGTTACCAAACAACCAATATACAAAAAATTTACAAAGATAATCCGCTAAACCGATTAGATCAAGAACTAGATATAACTCTCAACGACATGTCTAGGAAAAAACCTCCCGTAGCACCTAAGAAACCGTACAGAGATCTAGACCAGTCAGACTCGAATTCCGATCAAGAATCTAGACCCAAGATGACTGGTATCATGGCGAGAGTATCAAAATTTGAGTATTACGCGAAGCAACAAAAAATAGGCAGAAGCCAATTCTATACATCTAATGAAAATGAAATTTCTCCAAAAGTATTCAGCGCTAACTCCTTAACAGTAAATACGCCTGCTAAAGACGTTTTAGGCGGTAAAGCTATGCCAAATTTCATGAATAAATTGAAAAATATTAGTATTAACGAAAACAATGCCGTCGACCCCAAAAACTGCTCATACGCGAATGTTGCTATTAGGAATAAAACTAAAATCGATGATATAGTTAAAAACTTTAATGAACCACCAAAAGACTACAGTAAGTTACCTAAAAAAGTAAATAACGACCAACAGAATGATAATATTTATGGTAAAATCAATGTAGACAGAAGGACTAATGAGAAATCAGTTCAAAATGGATTGGAATCTGCAAAGAGCAACTTTGAATTGGGCAAGAACAACTTTGGATCCGACAAGAACAATTTCGAATTGGACAGGGACAGTTTCGAATCTGGAAAGAACAATCTAGAATCTTATAACTCGAATATGTTGATAAATAACGAGATATACGGAAGGATACCTGACAGGAATGTGAATCTGTCAAAAGGTGTCAGTCTACCTTCACCGGCGTATGATAGGAACCCTCATTATTCACCAGTTTATGCAAATAGTCTTTACGACAGGAGCCTTGAAGCGGAAAGTCGAAGATTAAAGGTACGTGTTGTTTTGAATTGTATCTTAATCGTAACCTGAAGTTGTAGTCAGCACGGCAGCTAGGCCTGAACAAGCCAAATTCGATTTTTTTTAATCCCATTTAGTAGATAAAGGATCGCATGCATCACATTAAGCACAGTAGGATATTACAACTATTTTTGAAGTGTTGCAATTAGTTTCTGTAGAGCACTATTTTTTTTTCAGTCAGAAAATAGCTTAAAATTTCATTTAAAATTTACGTTTTTAAAATGCGCGCCAAATTTTACGGTACGTTCGAAGCAACGCCAGTCTTATTTACATAGCGGTATGACGTAATAACATGGCGACTACTATTTAATTTTCATATCGATAATTCACAAATGAAATCTGAAAAGTTCATATTCAATTTAAAAATTTAGTTTATTGTCCGGCATAAACTAACATTTTGAACTAACATTAATTTGAATAATGATTAAGATGATTCCCCATTTAATGTCGTAAAGACAGTTAATATGTTGTGGTGGTTTCTGCTTTGCACTATAATATTATTCTTCTCCAAACGTTTGATGATACTAGACAAGAGCTTGACTATTCTGTAGGTATTGCTGACTTTGTGAGCAATGAATGCCGTTTTTTTTCCAGTGTACTACCACAGAATAAAATACCGAATATTTTTTAACTTTTTTGATAGTGTTACTGTTTCGTTGCCGACCATTAAAGGATAGGGTATAGGGAAGGATGTGGAAGGGGGGTGGGCCTCCGGGTACTTCTCTCACCGAACGAAACGCGGCATGTGCCACTTTACGTCGATCTTCTGGGCGGTTGTGGTATTTCACCGGTCGAGCAGGCCCATTCATGCAGCGAACTGCTTGGCTCTACCACTGTAACTGATACTATAATAATTTATAGTATCAGATCAGTTATTTTGCGTTTATTAATATTTTACGCTACTCACAATCAAAGTCTTCACGTTATACTATAGAACAAGTAATTGTCTCTTCTCTACAAGCCAGATTGAAGATAGTGGCTTTTAAGTAAATTTACATATCTATAAATAATACTAGTGACGATATGACGAACGTCCTTGCGATAAGATTTGTCATTGTGTGATAATTAATAGCGGAATTATATATGATAATTATAATTGGGGCTCCGTTATAGGGCTTTCCCACCATGATGTTACCCACAACGAAAAGGACGACGGAAAGGATTAAATGAACTAGTTCATTTTTATTGTTATTTTCAAAAAAGCTCCTGTCTATGTAAATTGCAAGGTCTTCTAGGTCTTTTCAGCCTCAATTCATTACTCTAGTTAAAAAAATAGGCTCAAATTTGTCTCTAAATAGTTCAAGGCCCTAGTTCTGAACAAATTACGACTGATGTGTAAGGCTCATGAGCTGGTCACCGTTTGTTCGACCAAATATTTCCTTCAGAGAGATTCAGAGACAAAGACATCTCACTTCTGCATTGTCAATGATGTGAAAGATATAAGTTTTTCTATTTAATTTGTTATTTATTTATGTGATTCCAAATTAAATATTAACGGAACTCGCAAAATTAATTTATCAGAATATCACATAATCTAGTGATAAAAATGCTGTTACATTTCAAATTAAAGAAACAATAGTCTTTATCAGTGATAAAAAACAAAGTGTGTGTTATCTAACTGCTGCGGATTTCATTGCGACTGCCGTAACGTAGTTGTCCACAAAATACATTAAAAAATAATAAAAAATCAGTGTCAAAAAAGTGTTTTATGTGTTAATGGATATGTGTGATCTTTAGATATGCAGTTGCTGTGTTATGTCTGGAATGACGGAATTATAGTAACTGAAATTACCTTGATATCTGGTTACTACAGAGTATTAGTAGTGCAAACACATGTGAAATATTATAGTAGGCCTCAAATTTATCCGTCAGCTACATGTACCTTAAAGCCTCATGGCCTCCTACGTCGCTCTTAGTAAACTCTCTATAAACGTAAAACATTCAAAAATTTTAATTCATTCCAATTGTTAAATTAAAGGTGACTTTTTGGTTTAACTGGTAACTAAATAGGCCGATGAAGACACAGACATTATGCAGTGAATGACTGACTTAATTAAAAATAAACCTAAAATTATAATAATATTTTTGTGGACCTGGTAATTTAAAAATCTTTGAAAATCAATAATGACAGTCAAAACAAAAAAGCAACCAACTCACAAAAAAATTCTAAAATTTTTCGTCAGCAGCCTCAAGAAGAATACTAAAGCTTTAAAACAGTTAAAACTCTCCATAGACGAAAATAACGATCGATCGAACGGTATCGATAAAATAGTCGATATATCGCACGCAGTCAACGAAAAACTTGATGTTGTACACAAATTAAGAAACGACATTAAAATATATAAAACAATTAACACTATACTAACAAATCATTATATAAAAGTGACTAGAGATCAGGAGAATTGTATAGAAGCGAAAATAATCAAAATAGAAGAGAAAATCAAACAGTCTTACGACGATTTGAAAATGGAACTAACAAAGATGGCGTCAGTCAGTGTTGCCGCCAATCAAAATATATCGTCCCCTATACAAAATAGCAATGTTATTGTCGTTGGCAATGATTTGAAATGTAATCAGTTTAGTCAATTGTATATTAGAAACGAAATGTATAATAATATTATAAGAAAGATTGATAAGCTTTTTTGTGGGATGGTGAGTAAAATATATGGTTAAATAAATCATTCAGAAATCGTTAGTCAGTTATTGTCTTTTTGAATTTAATCTTGAAGAACACCCATCGTTGTCATGTGAGGATGTTCCGTAGTAGTGGATAATAACACTTGTCTTAAATTGCCTACTAAGTCAAATATTTGTGCCATGATCATAAATTTTCCGGCTGAATCTAGTTTAGCTAAAAACAACCTATGTCAACTAAAAACAAGAATATTTAGCGGTTTCTTCTACTTCTAGTTTTTTATAAAAAAAAAATGACTATCATATATTCTTCTGTATTGTTGTTACAGGCGTACCAGGAGCGTGTCAAAGAAGAGGAACAAAAAGAAGCGGAGACAGCGCGTTTAGAGGAAATATTAAACATGTGCGCGGAATATGAGAGACAGATAGCTTCAGGTTTGATATCCTTACTTCTATGATGTCTGTATTCTATATAAATAAACTCCGAATTCGCACCCTGGTGCAATTATGGTCGTGACGGCCCATGCGACTTTACCGTCGATATTCTGAAAAGCCGTAGTATTTCACCATTTCATTTCATAATTATTTATTTTTGTGATATCCTAATATTTAGAAAATGTTTGTATATCTGTAGGTGTTCCCATGACTCCGACGGAGAAGCGTCCCCATAACAAGATCATAACGAACGGATCACTCCCGAGGAGCGCTACCTTAAACAATCCCAATTTTGTTCAAACCAGTGAAGGATACTACAAGTAAGTAGCATGTTAACATAGTATAGAATAATGTCGCTTGTTCTGTTAAGTTCTTCTAAAACACATAATTTATACTATATTACACTACACTACACACAAATGCTTGAATTTGTTTGTACGCATAATTTATATGAGATTTATGTAACTTAGATCAGTGGCTCAGTAGCAGTTAAGCTATAGTATTCTTTTTCTCTTTTACAAATTGTTTACACTCAACTTATTTTTACACAGTATTCTCACTAAAGAGTTAAATACTCCACTGGATTCAGATTTAATTCAACTTTCTGAATCGAGCATATTATGTTAACTGATACTATGTTTTCACATATTCCAGATTCGATACTAGTCATAATAAAAACTCTCCCATGAGTACTTCGTTACCAATACAAAGAAACCTGTCGAGTTACGAAAACTTCGAAGTGTCACCACCGACAGAACTCACTCCTGAGGTGGTGATCACTCAGAATAATTACGAAAATGTTGGCAGAATGGACGAAATTGGGATTCCGGTATTCGACAGCCCTTCGCCTGTAATGCACGAACTATCTAGTCCCATAATGATAAGAAAAATGCATAACCAAAGCGGGGAATTGAATCGAAACCCTAACCGTTCATCACCCATAGGAAGCCCTTACGAAAACGTTTACTATAGAAACAATGTCTATGGTAACTTAAAACCAAAATCGCCAAACACACAAAGTCCCAGAACTAGAATTAAGACTTCTTTTGTTCACAAAACTCTACCTTCGCCTCAATATTTTATTTTTCCAACTCCACCCCCCGTGGATAATACTAATAAACCTAATTTTGAAGTAAATGAAAGTAAACAAGAAAATAACGATAGTGAGAAACCAAAATTCGATGGTATAGAAAAACAATTAAGCCTAGAAGAAGAAATACCAATGATTGACGATGATTTAATTAATGACATCGAACTGAGGTACTCGAAAATATTTGATGATAAAGCTGAAGGGGTACCAGAAAAGAGTCCAGAAATCATATTAACAAAGGAACAGAGTTTCGATGACATGAAAAATGAATTGATGGCCGACATTCCAGAGTTAGAAGAATTCGAGAAAGACTTGAAGCAGAATAAGAGAAATAAAATATTGAAAAACATCGCGGATGACATCGAAAAGATTAATGAGGAGGCTAATTCCATTGATAGTGCCGTATTAGATGATAGTGTTGATGATATAAAAGTTAAATATGATAAGCTTAGAGAAGATAGAAAGAAACTCGTTACAGAGATACACGAAATCAAATGTAAGATGACTGAAATAAGATCACAAGAAGATGACATTTTGAGAGAAGTAAGATATTTTTTTTAATATTCTGTTTGGTTTGCTGTTTTTGTCATTTATATATATTATATAAAAATAACCATTCAATTTCTATTCTTTACAGCTTGAAATGGAAAAAGCTCTAATTAAGGGAGAGTACGATTCTGAAATTGCTATCTTAAACATCGAGCACAAAAAGAAATCGGAATTAGTGGAGACTGCTAAGAAGATAGAAGAAGAGATAAGGCAACTAAAACAGAAACAAGAAACTAGACAGAATGAGATGAAAGATCGAGTAGAGATTGCAACATTGAAAACGGACAGGTTTGTAATGTTACCTTGTCATTAGTTTGTTCAGTTTTTTTTTGACAAATAAATGTATAAATGTGAGAACCTACTTCTAAACTGCAAGCTATTCAAGGAACTATCGTAAAATTTAACGAATTTCGTGCCGCTATAAAACGTTATTATAGTATCCCATCCGTTAATTTACTAACATAATACAGGAATACTAAAAAGCTATTGCTTAATCCATAATAATCAAATCAAATGGAATGGACCAATATTTTTATTTATACCTAAGTATCAACTCTGATGCCATACTCAGAGTATTAAGTACTTGTTCTTGAGTATATTCATGAGTATTTGTTAGATAAATATATTTTTCCTTGTTGCATGTAGGATAGAGAAGGATGTATCTGCCGGTACTGCGACACTCGAAGAACTTCAAAATGCTCAAGACATTCTGGACAATGAGACTAAGATATTTGAAGATTTAGAATTCCAACATCTCGAGGAAGAGTCAGAGCTGTGAGTATTGCATTAAAATCAATAACTTTACTTATTTCAGATAGCCTTCAACAAACAAATTGTCCACCATAAATTTCATTAGGATTAGTCACGATGAACTTCTTATTTCAGTTTTTTGAGACGTTTTTACCTTGTCTTTATTGCAGGCTGTCAAACAGGGAAGATGTACAAAATGAAATTATGTTTCTGACAAAGAAAATTGACGCACAGAAATCCCGAATACTAACCCTAAAATCTGAAGCTAATAACAACTTAACATCTGCTTTAGATGAAACTAAAATACTACACGCTGAATATGTTAAGCTATTAAACCGAGTTGAAGACCTAACTGGAAAAGTGCAAGCTATTGAAAAAGAATTAAAACCCATAGTTGCGAAATTAAATGAGGTCGAAAGAACTCAATCTCCTGATAGTGCATTTTATACTGATCAAACCAGAGCTAAATCAGGTGAATTCGGTTACTCCCCACAAAGCTCAGACAGTGATGATATTGATCTAAAAATGTCAACATTCGAAGATCATACCAAACTAATAAAAGATAAGTTTAATTCCATAGATCAAATGTCACAATCCATGATAGTGGATATTGAAAGGAGAGTTATTACTGACTTAGTAGATACTGACGATAGGTACAGCGAAAGTCCATCTAAATCATCAACATCTTCAAAGGAAAAGAAGGGATTTTGGGAGAGGAACTTTGACTCTTTAAAGCGCAAAAATAAGAAAAACAAATCACCTGATAAAACCGACATCATGTCACAGAGTTTAAATGAAAACTTCTTTTATAATGATAACATAGAAACTGACGTAAGCCTTGATAAATTTAACAGTTTGAGGCATTCTAAGAAAAAGGATAAAAGTGTAGGTCCTGTAAAGAGCAGTTCTTCATCAAAAATTCCTACTTTTGCTGCCTTGGGTAAGATTATGAAAAAAGATTCATTTGGTAAGAAATCAAAAGAAAACAATACTAAAATAGACGAATCTGACAAAGAAAACAATTCCAGAAATCGTTACATTAAAAATCCTAAACCCATAAGTCCTGATAATAAATACACAAAGGCTAAATCTCTCTCGCCTGAGAAACGGGAAGATGATATCAAGGAAGAGATGGAAAATAGCGATGTAGACATACAAAAAAATAAAGTATCTTTTAAGGACCTAACTAAAGTCGATAACTTTATGGATCATGCGCAAGCAGCTAAAGTATTACACAGAAAAAGCTGTGGTGATGAACCGAATACGAAAAGTGGGGAGATTCAAAAGATTGCTGATACTAATAAGATTCCATCACAGGATGACATAGATAGAATCTCTAAGGTGACAATTGACGCGCCTATCATACCGAGTGATACGGACTCATTGGGGAAAAGGACATTGGATAGTTTGATGGAAGTCGAAAGGAAGAGATTAGAAATGTTGGAAGAACAAGGTAAGATTCGTCAACAGCTTGTTTGGCTTTAATATTAACAATGAGTAATTTATGCTAAATCTGTCTTCAAAATTCATAGTTGCCGAATATGAAAATTAGATTTAAATTAGTTTGTGTCCATCGTGGACCGCTATAACCTTTTGAACAACCCCAGTCAGTCTCCACTCCAATTTTTTTCTCCTTTCTATGGTCCATTCTGCGACGGATGTGACTACTGTAATAGAGAGCGAAGTCAGTCACGCAAATTACGAATTTTATAATAGCTGTCTATTTTTGGTGAAGATAATTAAATCCTGTTATAAAATTCAAATTCGATTGGTTTGTGAAGTTAAAAGTACCTTTTAGAAATGAATTATTCAGTACATTTAATATCATCAGGATGCCAAGTAATTGAAAACGAGCGAGAAAAGATATTGGAGCTTAAGCGGCGAGTACAGGACGAGACGAAAAAACTTTGGGACCAAAAGTACCGCTCGGAGCAGACCAAGTCTTTTGATTCCTCAGACCAATGTCACAGTCTACCAGTGGAGAACAGCGACAGGAACACTCTGGATGATTCCAGTTTGATTGACGACAGCTTCGTGGCGAACTCCAGCGTATTTGAAGAGAGGTAAGTGTAACATTCTCTCACTTAATATAATAACAAACTTTATTTTGCTTAAGCGTTACTTAAACGGTACCTAAAAAAGATTATAGAGAAGTCATGGCCTTCTAGGGTGTAGGCCTCCATTGTACTCTAACTCCTGCTGTCTCTACCCAATTGTCTTCTGCTATCTTTCGTAGATGTACGTGCACTTCATGTACTCATTCAAATCTATGCATATACTGTTTTTTTGTTTATTAAAATGCATTTAATATTAGTCCATTTAACATAAATTTAAACTTTTATCAGACAAATATTTTTTTATGGCTGAGACTCAAACCTGCGACCTCTGCGTAAATAGTACATAGTTACTAATAATCACTATTATTTCTTAACGTATATAAAATGTCTCTCACACTATAGGTATTTACTTTACACCAACATGAGTCATTGTAAGCAATCAGTTCTTTGATAAGATAACTTAGTACTGTTTGTACCGCGAGCGCGTATGTACACGGGTCCGTAACGACCGTACCCACGAACGACCGAACCCACGAACGACCGAAACGACAATTTTATATAGTGACAAAATATTAATATATAGTTGTTATTTATCAATAATTATGGTATAAGCAATTGTTATAATTATTATCGGGTACGTTAATCAACCAGAGATATTAAAAAACAGTATACCCGATGAACTTATAGAATACATTTTGCTCAACTTACTGACATTCATAGTTACTGTTTCGTTGTCATATACAATAGTAACATGGTGATGCAGTCTATGTTTTCTCTCAATATTTAATATTTTTAATTCCTGAAATTGGTACGCTTATAGAAACAAAACAAATTATGTGCAAATTAAACATTAATCAAAATATTGTTTAAATACATAGAAAAGTCTTATAGACTTATTGTAGAAACTTTTCTTTAAACAAAACCCATTTTCACAAAAAAATTGACTTATTCCCAAAATACATAATGTAATGTATTTTTAAGATCTCGATCGAACTATTATGTACTTATTAACTTCATTTCTTATTGTACGTTTGGCTATTATTTGCAATTGAATAAAAGATTATTATTATTATTATTTATGGGATAGGGGGGCAAACGAGCAAACGTGTCAGCTGATGGTAAGCAACCAACGCCGCTCATGGACACCAGCAACACATATTGTGTTACTGTTGCGTTGCCAACCTTTAAGGAATATGGGATAGGGAAGGATGGGGAAGGGGGGTGGGCCTCTCTCACCGAACGAAACGTGGCATGAGCCACTTTACGTCGATCTTCTGAGAGGTCGTGGTATTTCACCGATCGACCCATGCAGCGAAATGCTTGGCTCTACCACTGTGAATATACTGTGACTTTTCTAAGTTAATTCATTTTATTCAATCAGTTAGCCTGTTATAGTCGACAGCTGGATCTAGACCGCTCGTAACTGACGCCACAACATCTGATATCTGTATTCCGCGTTCAGTCTTCTGTTGCAGACGTTCATAAATGATAGAGAATGTATTGTGAGACAGCAACTAGCCAGTTTGTTAAACTGGCTAGTTGCTGTCTCACAATACATTTAACATATCGCGGTGACCAGTCCAAGACATTTATGCTCCTACTACCGTCGGTTATTAATTAAATAACCCTCTCTAGTACCTATTTTGTTTACAATCGAAAGTTCTTGAGAACACTTTTTAGCCCCTATTATTACTCTAACAAAATTCAATATTGTAATTTAAATTCAGTTAATGACCGGGTCAGTGATCTATTGAATTTTTTCATGTCTTATCTTCTAATGGAGCTCTTAGATTAACAGTTTAGTAAACAAAGCACTTTAATTGAAAATAAAAATGTATTCTATGTAATCCTGGTTAATGTAGTTTTTATCGAAATACCACTTATCAATGCTTTATTTTTCTTTCATAAAGTGCACGTATCTCGTTTCCTATCGACTGTTGATAAATTTGAAATCCAAATAATGATTGATTGCATCTGTTAAGTTTTAAAATAGCTTTATATAATGTTTTTTTTGCTCTCGGATGTGACCTACTTTGTGGCCTACTACTTTAAATATATGATAAAGTAATAATGATGATATCACGGGTCCCAATATAGCTCCTTGTAAAACTCATCGAACTATGATATATATATTGTTATAGCTGATTTAACTGAAACCACTCCAGTTAACTTATGACCACACTCACACTCATATCTAATTTAAGGTCAAAATGAGAGATGGGTGTCAGTTTATTATTCGTCGTGCATTACCCATTTACTAGTTAACGGATGGTAATTGATATTAATGAAATTTGATTAATAATTTTTAGTTTTGGTGTCGTAAGAGGAAACTTAGCCGTTTCATCTGATGAAAATCAAGTCACAAATAATAGGACTCAGATATTGCTAGTTATTGAATTGTTAGATAAGATATGATTGAACAAATAGTACTCGCTCTATTACAAGTTTACAACACTGCTATTACATATATTTTGGTGATAGAACGGCAAACGAGAAGGATCTGGCAACACAGATAGTGTTACAATTGCGTTTCCGTCCTCTATGAGAGTGGGATGGGAAAGGAGGGAGTGGGCTTATTCTGTTTTTCATCTTATTAGGGATACGCAGAGATCAAAACAAAAGAGGAATATTTCGTTTTATCATGTCTACGTGTATGTTACACGTAGCGCAAGTTCATAAATAATGAATTTAACCTTTTTTATATCATATAATTAGCTCAATTAATACGTCACGCAATCTAATTGCTATTTGGCTTAATTATTTGAATATTTTGCGTGACATCAGCTCGTTGTCCAACTGGCGCTGATATCATCACCAAATCGTACACAATTACGACACTATAACTGAGATAAATGAATTGTTGGAGAAGAATACCACTATACAATAATAAAATAACTAATATATTCTACCTACGCAAAGAGAAGTGGGCTGTTTAAGATTTTCGCAAATCAATTCCATAGTTCCCGAAATTAGCGGGTTTAAATAAACAAACCAAAATCTTCAATTTTATAATATTAGTAGAAATACGTGTCACGTCACCTCCGGACTTTCGATGGAAAAATAGAAATCTATTCAAAACTTATGACTGACTAACATTCATAGATGACTGACAAATCGCCCTAGAGTCCGCCACCTGTACACATCGACTAAATAACCTAGCAGGTGGTGAGCATGAAAGTACAAAACTGCTGTATTAAAATCCCATACTTACGGATCATGTAATGCGTCGCAAAAAGTATCTGTGTATCGCTCTACTTACCCATATTCTGTACGATATCTATGTTAATAGAATTGAGATAAGGATGCCATCATTCCCTGATACATTTCAGTCTGATAGCGTGATATGAACGTACTTTTAATGTATTACTATATGCTGAAATCATCCTCGTCTATCTTGCTTGAACTACTGAAATGATTGCTTGCCAAAGACTACCTATGTATAATAGTGGATCTTGGGAACAGAGTATCATACGAACAGAGCTGTGGGGCATTACAAGTGTTCAATAAAAACCTCTTTATGAATTTGCGTTGCTGGTCTTTAGTACGGTATAGAGTGAGCAACAGGAAGAGTGGTCCTAAGGATACCGCTCTCATCGGACGTAAAGTACCATGAGCCACTTTACGTCAACGCGTTATTTAGAAAGTATTGGCCTGCCTTATTAGGGTACTGACATGTCCACACATGTCACGTCTCACTTATTAGCATAAGGCACGGACAATGTAAATTAAACTTGATGGTACAAATATCCCTCGTATCTAGGCCGGTCATATTCATAATAATCTTCATTATGTATACATACAGGATGATTCATAAAAACGTACTGTGGAAAATTTAGTGCTTTAACTCTTAACTTTCTTACATTTTAAAGTATTCGTAGCAATATACATTATGTGATAGTCACTTCTGTAAAATCAAAAGTTGTCGATTTAACACTCTTGTTTATGGCATTTCAAAGAAACATCATCAAATTCCTCATCTGTTTCTTTATTGCTATTAAAATAAGCACGATGATTTCTATAGAAAGTTAGGATAAATTATCCTTCAAATTACATCGCACCAATAAATCAAATCGAATCCTTGTAACTGCTGTGACTGCCTTCACCCTCGGCTATCGATGGCGTAACAAACGTTGACAAAAAATCTATTCACAGTTATTCTAACTGTATACACCTGGCGTTAGTAAACGGACAAACTATTTCACAACTTTTATTTCGTTATTAAACTTCTTTCTCTGCGATCTTGGAATTCCGACACCTAAAACTATCAGATTTCAAATAAATTTTAAAGTGTATTTTTTGAAATTTTCAACGAGAAACTTTATATGCCGACAAGGATATTAATGGCACATGTCTGTGAACAACATAAAAAGTAACTGCCACTGAAATAGACCAGGATGCCGTCGATGGATAGCGCATGGTGTGGTATTTTTGTCACACACCAACTGACTAAAATAAGTTAAAAGTTACATTTCTGTCACATGATTTTTCAACATAAACGAATTGGTTCCTCTGAGAAATTTCTGTGACGTGAACCGTTAGTCATATAAAGGAAATTTCGTTCAAAATTACAATGGTTGTACTAGAGTATTTACTTTTGTACAATTGGAGAAGTGATAAGTCCTTCATGCGAAAGATAGATAAAATAGTTGATATTGCATAAAGGGGAAAGAATATAGAGTCCTCTAACCCGATTGTATATACAGGGTGCGTCAATATTCTTACCTTTCGTGTCTCATATATCTAAGGTATGTAAGTTATGTTATAAATACATAAATTCCTAAGATATAAGTTATTTAAGGATAGTTTTATAAACAAGTTTTAATAATAAAAAAATAACATAATACTATAATAATAACTGTGTGATATCTTACTCGGAGCGAACATTACATTGTAACTGTGTGCATATTAAATTAATATTTGTATTTGGCTAAATAAAGGAAGACGAAAGGCCCGAAAATTTTGCCTGATTTTAAATTTGATAATTTAATAAAAAATTTAAGGTAAAATATAAAAAAACAACATACTGTAGATGTGTCAATGCATAATATAAACTTCCCTAGTACAATTGAGTTGAGCAGATGTTTTCGTTCGCGACGCACCGTTCCTTCCGACCACCGCAACAATTACGGAAGTATTCATGAACATGTTTTGATAACATATATGTGCTGGTAATCTTGGTGACATGTCGAAAGCCAAATGAGGATGGTTATTACCCGAAAATACTAGTGCCCTGGAATTACATTGTTTATATTTGTGATTAAATTAATAGGATACCAATTTAGGCAAAGAGTTAATAAAAGACACGTGAATTAACACATTGAAGGTGAAATTTGTTTAATTTTTAGGCATCGCAAACAATTAATATCGGGATTTCGAAATTTTTCAAGTAATGTACAGGTTGTACAAAAAAAAATTCTCCAAAATTTAGTCTAGTGGGATTGTGCGAATATTTAAATGATTTGTCGTTGTGAATATAATTTCTTTCGTGTAAACGTCTTACTGAAAAAGGGTCACGTTGTGTTTAGTCATAAGTATAATTAACTAATTATTAATTCACTGTACAAGTGACGCAAACAGATGCTCTGGTGACACATCTTCCATTGCCAGATGTTAGAGATTCTTGAAACAACAGAGGAACTATATAGAATAACTATACGAGTTTCTCATGCAACTTGCCTTATTATAACACTCTGTATATAAAAGAGCTTCAGAATATTGTATTTTTAATATACTCGTAAAAAATCCATTATATTAGCAACTTTGTCGACGGGTAATAAAATAGAAATTTCTTAATGCAACCAGTGTGACAAGGACACAAATAATTTGTTTGAATTAATAGCCAAAATAAAGTGAATTAATACTAAAAATGCATTAAAGTAATTATTGTTCGAGTCGGTTATTGTTGTAAGCTCTTATTTAATGTCAATTTTATGATAAAAAGACTGTGTATTAACTGTCCGCGAATATACCAAATAGATAAATTTATTTTGAGGACATAAAAATATTGAAATGTAATATTTTTATTTTTATTGTAATTTACAATCTGCTTACCACTTCTAAGTATCTCACTATATCTTCTATAATCAAATGTTTATAGTTCTCCAATGGGCATAGGTCCCTTGCATATAGACGCAATCCCCAACGAAATTTTTTATTCAATTTTGTTCATCAGTTTACCCGTTATAGTGTAAAAAACATCTTCACAAACTTTCACATTAATAACTTATTATGATATATCGTTATATACACAAACATACTGCACATTTGTATATTACTACAGATAAATACCCATGGTGTCCCATTTCGTGTAGATTTTCTTTAAAAACCTGCATACTATGACGGTTCTGTGTAAAGTGTCAAGCATTATATTGTTGTAAATGTGAGTGCTTAACTTTTAGTGACAATTTAGTGAATTAAGATGTCCACTAAAAAGAAAGAGAAGGATCGTAAATGTTCTCTCTTATGCTGGTAAGTGTATAATTAACAGTCTTGATTTGACTTGAATTGACAGTGGTAGAGCCAAGCAGTTCGCTGCATGAATGGGCCGGCTCGACTGGTGAAATACCACGATCTCTCAGAAGACCGACGTAAAGTAGCTCATGCCGCGTTTCGTTCGGTGAGAGAGGTACCCGGAGGCCCACCCCCCTTCCCCGTCCTTTCCTATCCCCTATCCCTTAAAGGTCGGCAACGCAACAGTAACACTATATGTGTTGCTGCTGTCCATGGGCAGGCGTTGGTTGCTTACTATTAGGTGACACGCCTGCTCGTTTGCTCTCCTATCCCATAAAAAAAAAAGTCTACTTGTATATTATATAGAAATACGAGACCTGCCTGTCCATGTTGAGGTCCGCCCTTTTGGGCGCTACCAGTGTTGTCAAATCCAAATTTATTATTATAGATTCAGAGGAGAAGACATCCAAAACATCGTTTTTTGCCTTCTACTCTCCGTATTTTTTTTTTTTTTGAGATGCGGTCAGAATTTTTATACTCGTTTAATGTAATGTATTTACATTATATACACATACTAGCTGACCCGGCAAAAGTTGTTTTGCCGTCGACCACTCTTAACATTTAGGGGTATGAACAATAGATGATGCTTCTCAATATCGGTCGAGCCATTACGGATGAGTTTGTGAGTGATCATACTGATCATGCCCAAAATATTTTTTGATCAACTTATGGAAACAACGACAGCGCTGCGGTGATCCTCCTCGCGGTTGTAGTTTTATAAAATTCATTCTGATCTCTACACCTCGTAAAGGATACTCCTACCAAATTTCAAGCCAATATACATTATAGTTCTTGAGATTTCGTGACGTATGAGATCCCATATCGGATCTCTAATATATATAGATTAAATTCCAGCCCACATTATAACAAAGGTCATCGTTTATTTTAACTAGTCACAAGTCATACTTGTTATTCCCAATGTTGTTGACCTAAACAAACTGTATTTAGTATTGTACGTGGGCTAGTAAGTAACCTGGAACTGATGCCGAATATTCTCACAGTCCTGACTCATTTGACTCTTCTCTCCTGTATGCAAATTCGTAAATAGAGGAAGTTGTCCGTTTCCTAACCAAACCGTACATTGACTAATTTGCAAGGAACGTTTGACTCATTCATTATTAAGCGGCTAATACCGGACCTATCTATTAAGTAGAGTCAGCAGTTTTGACACCCACCCGAGTTCAAACATTTTATATGACGAACGTTGATATTGGCATTTGGTCTGTTTTATTCGATCTATTTCAATGATACCTCCTACTTTGATAGTATCAAATAAAGAGTGATTATATAATACTGTAGGTATTGTTAACTATATAGACTAATAAATAGAGTGCAATTAAAAAATTCGAACTTTCTGTCTTACTTCTGTTAAATTTCTTAAAAATAAAGACTGTGTGGAAGAAAACTTATTCCTTTACTTCTTCATCAATTTTGACCATTTTTTGATAGTTTTGTGTGTAAATTTTTTTCAAGTAATAGATTGATATCTGACTAGATAGATATGTAATGCAAGAAAGAATAATCCAAGTTGAGAAAAATTTGGGGTTCAAGTAAAATCCATTTCCATTTATTTTATTGTTTTTTATATAAACTATTCTTGTAAACTTTTTTCTATTAAATTAAATAATAAGTCGTAATGTAACATTCACCAAACACACACCGGAAACTATACAGAAACTAATTTATAGCTGTCAGAACGAGTCTTCGCGACTGTCCCGTTGTTCTGTAAAAATAATTTTGTATTTCTTTTTTGTTACAGCTCCGGACTTCTCTCGTCGTCCATAGAGGAGGTGAGTCTTGACAAATTGTTATAACTTTTTTATAGGGATCGGATTCAACGGGTTTGACGTCAGAGCGTTTTATATTGTTTTCTTTTTTGAAGATTTCATTTTAACTCAGTTAACCAAAATATTATTGCCGCAAGGTCGGAGCACACAATGTGCGGAGATTCTTGAGTAATTTATTTAGTGAAAAGATGCCATTAATTGAACTTAATTTGACATAAACGAGTTTTAATTAAATAAGTATTACTAGGTCTGTATTAAGTTCGACTAAGCAAGAGAAGTGTTTCTTTTTCTCGGCGTTAGATCCATCACAGACGTGAAACATTTTGTATTTTTAATTATTGCGATACCATAGCTTTGATAGCTATATATAAAATTAAGCGGAACCGTTAATTTTCATTGACGTAAACTCTGAAACAAATTTCGCCCAAATAACAGGCGAACATTCTTGTGGTTTTCACCTTATTCACAAACGGTTCGTAAAAAAACGCAATAAAACACAGAAATACACATATTCCTATAAAAAAAAACTACACAAAAGATTATCTTTAAAAATAAACGAAATTTTGTATATACTGCATTGAATTTTGCAACTGGCAACATTATGGAAGTGAAGATAAAGTGTTTGTCGCTAATTCTAGACACACGTAAAATTATTTTTTGCCTTTATTATTAGGTATAGATAGCTATATTCCGCCTCGTTTCGTGTTTATATGAGTTTCTTAACACCGACCATCTGCTTAATTGTTTTATTTAAAGCTATTTAAAACAATGAACTTTGCAGCGTCTTTTAGCGTGAAACAACCCATTTTTGCCGTCATTTTACAGTTTTATGCAGGTTGCAGGTACATTCTTTTGTTTTCTAAAAGAATTATGCTGTGCCTCTTTTTTGCTCAATATATAAGTTGGTAATTTATTGCATTATGACCACATTTCCACCTCTAAAATTATAATTTTTCATCTTAAAATAGTTGAACACATGTTGCGTGTCGGCGTGAATGGAGACGCCGAAATTCTGACATACTCCACCTGCCGTTATTCTTTAAGAAATTTGGCTACCGGACAAGTTATTCACTATTATATAAGAGATCAAAGTGTTTAAAATGTCTAATACTAACGTTGTAAATGAAGAAATAGACTACAAACTAATCGGGAAAGGACTTCTTAATCTACTCTTTCTCTTTATGTCGTCGTGCTGCAAACCATCCGCTATTACCCGTGAGCATGATAAAACATATCAAAACACTTTGATTGGTAGTAATGACTAGTAATTGTTATGTCAGGATCAGTCTACAAATCAGAGCCTAAAAGTCTGAAAGTCATCAAGCCGTATGGAACGAAAGATTGTCCACATTCAGTAAAATCCCTTAATCACATTTTACCATACCCACGGGAAAAGATGTGACACTATTCTCTAGATGCGGTGCCACAGGGCAAAAGTAATTAATTTGCCTATTTCAAAACTTTTGTGTGCCAAGAATCTTATGGACTACCGCCGACCGTAAGCGACATAAATTAGCCAGAAATGTAGAAACCAGATCTATTGTCTTTATATCTTTTACCACATTTTAATAAAATTATAATAGTTATTCGTGCCTTATGGCGCTCTGTTCTGTCTGCCTACCCCGCAAGGGATTTGGCGTGAAGTTATGTATGTATTTATGTACATTTTATTAATAATAAAATTATTGTCGAATAAGAAATTACAGGATGGGGATGATAATGACAGAACTGAAATAATAATGTCAACAAAACTGTCCACTTAAAACTGTAGAATAACCGCCATTTCCTTTACGAAGACAAGAGTTGATTCAAATTAAAGCTTCCTTCCTTAAGCCGTAATGCTAAATATAAAGCACTAGCTACGTCTCACGGCTTCTCTTAGTATGTGTTAGTATTTTAGCTTTCAGCTTTAAAAAATTAAAGAAAAATCCTAATCTATAGCAATTTTAGTTCCACATAAGCAACTGCTTCGGAAGTGGGTAGCAAACTATTGAATTTAGATCATGCAGAAATATTTACATTAAAAAAGTATTGCTTTTTTGTTAATTTTTCCTCTACCCATTCATTCAGCAGGCTGCAACCATCAATGTCTGATTTATTAGCTCGTTCTCGGTACAAAACATCACAGTTTGCCAACATCACGTGCACATTCTATAACTAACGCAAACGAATTAATTCTGTTCATAAACGACTTCTTATGTTTGTGCTGAATTACCAAAACACCATACAACATACCAGTACTAATCGCCTCTGTAGCTATTACTTGAAAAAATAATAGTATAAAAAAAACAAGTGATAGAAATAAGATAACTAATCAGAAAAGAAAAAAATATATAATTACTAGCTGACCCAGCAAACGTTGTCTTGCCGAAAAATAAAATTTAAAAAATAGGGGTTGATCGTAGGGGGTTGAAAATTTAGGGTTGCATGTATTTTTGTATCCCGTTTTATAAAAAAAATAAGAAACAGAAATATGTCGAAAAATTAAAAAATATATTGAGGGGTGGGCTACCCTTGTGATTTAGGGGGATGAAAAATAGATGTTGTCCTATTCTCAGACCTACCCGACACGCACAAAAAATTTCATGAGAATCGGTCAAGCCGTTTCGGAGGAGTTCAATTACGCACATCTAGACTCGAGAATTTTATATATTAGATAATGACACCGTCTACTCTTTTGGCTGTTACAATGACATTTCGTTTGTTGATGACCTCATAAAAAGTATTCAAATACTGACCATGGTCGTCAATTGAGATGTTTTGAAACCTATCGACAACCGACTCAATTCTTTTTAATTGAAAACCATTTGTGTATGAAGCGAGTGAGGCATGTAAAATGGTCATATTACACTTGGTTTCGACTGTATACCATGCAAAGAGCTTGGCATGAAGTCGCGTTTTATGAAACCCCAGAAATCTTAAATTAAAATTAAATGATACTGATAATAATTTAGACTTTTGCATACCAGAGATCTGCGTGGCAGCTCACATTGCAAAACAAGATAATTACCATCTTCACGGTCACAAATGATTTATAAACAAACACACGTACAAGAGTTTTCACTAAAAATATATCATTACATTACATATTACATTTGATCAAAGTAATGTCATGTCATAAGCGTGCGAGTTCCGGAAGCTATTAATAATTCGGGGAGAGTTTAAAATTTCATAAAACTGTCGATGTTTTTCATGTGGGGAAATAATGTTACCTCTGGCAACACTAAACGATATAAGTGGCAGTGGATAGCTTATTATTTAAATATATTGCTAACATTTAGATACACGTACACGGATGTAATTATGATTTTGTCTTATTTTTTTATAAATAATTGAGATTTATGAATTTGTAATTAGGTGGAGAAATAAAACTGTGAATCGTCTCATATAAGTGATTGCTTTCATATTAGCCAGTTGTCTTATAGAGTATAAATGTTGAAAGACCACAAAAACGCCTTTTTTTGGCAATGTTTGTAACACTTTTTCATTTCACTTTTCAAACTTTTTCAAAAGTAATCTACTTTACATATTTGTATTGGTACCTATGTGGTTTGTATAGCTATATAAACAAGACCACTCCTTACTTAAAACAATTTATCGACAATTATGAATACTTATCAGCTATAACGATATTTTTACGCGATTAACCTTGCTATTGATTATTGCAATTTACTGTTCAGTGCGTATATGTTGTCTCTTTTGACAACACTGTTTTTACATTTTATTGTTCACGAAAAAAGTATATATTTTATTATATTTGTGGAGAAACAGCAACGTAAATCATTTCTTACATCGTCGTGCCATCTTAGCAATGTGACGGTCGGGAAGATTGATATCTGAAAATTCAATGAAATGTACAAAAAAGCGGTGAGTGATGTATTTTTCTTTTAATTCGATTAAAAAAGCTTAAAGCAAAAATTCCGTGTGGAAAAAAGGCTTTAATGACTTTAAATTTGAAAATTTTCAAACGTATAGCAAAATTGTAGACGTAATACTGCTAAAACCTGTTTTTTTTTAAATATACCGTTTGTTTCGCACATCAAGTGACTGTTTCTACCAATAATAATATTATACCTACATCTCAATAACCTTAGCGTGCAAAATCTGAGAAATTCAAATAACCTTCCCTATTTTTATACGTGTGTCTCTAATAATGATTCCATTATTATCATTTTATATGGATCGCTTGGCCTCGTCATATTTTCCGTCATCCGTCCTTACGAAAGGTTTTCATAATACGAACATTGTTTTGTTTTTGTTCAATTTCTTGTTAGACGTTCAAGGGAGAACTGTGTTTTACGAACTTGTAAAAAATTGTTAATTCATTAGGTCTATTATTAAACTATTTATTTTTTGTCCTAGATTATTTATTGATCTTGTTTTATATATATTATGTTTAACATTTTTTGTTATATATCATTATCATTACATAGTATAAAACCAAGTCACTTTCTGCTGTCTGTCCCCTT
The DNA here is from genome assembly GCA_905147225.2 of Euproctis similis. Lineage (NCBI taxonomy): Eukaryota > Metazoa > Arthropoda > Insecta > Lepidoptera > Erebidae > Euproctis > Euproctis similis. The sequence goes on along the minus strand of LR990105.1, from coordinate 2,314,269 downwards.
ATATGCGCTTATCTTTAAAACTACGCAACGGATTTTGATGCGGTTTTTTAATATTTAGAGGGTGTCAACGGGGTGGTTTTGATCTATAATTCATGTACAGTGTAGTAAAAAGAAGTGATAATTTTCAAGATTTAGAACTTTAATCGCAAACGCTGCCTGAACCCTAAGTAATAAATTAAAACAACGTACTACATTATTATACACCTTTAAAAGGTCTACAAAAAAGTCCGCGAGGGCATTTGTCTATCTCTTAGGGATAAACCACAATGACCATTTTTATTTTTTTTATTTTTACGAGAAATAATGGCCTATTTACGAAGCTATTTTAAACATTACAGAATTAATTTTCATCCAATTAAGTGTCTTAAATAGATTGTGCATGTAATATAGATGATCCTGGCCCTTTACAGCATGCAATTTAAACAAATATTTTCGGAGATATTGCAGTATTAACATAGCGGGACAGCAGTTATTACTTTTAATGCGGAACAAAGCCGGGTCAGCTAGTTATTTATATATTAATCTAAGCGAACGATATCCATTTTAAAGGATGAACATAAGTCGACAATGTTATAAAATAACTTGATCAATAAACACACATATTGTATATATTACTAGTTACAGATAAGATATGTTTAGTTCTTATCATTTTTTCTATTTTTTGTAACGAAATTGTTCCTCCATTGCGCCATCTAGGTCAAACATCAGCTAAGTATGTTGAGGCGCATTGTAATATTTTATTTATTAGCTCAGTATTTTAGTGTTAGATACTAGGCTATTCAACTGATATAAAAGTCTATCTATCCTTAATTAGTTAGTTGGTACGTGTTATGATTAATTATAAATAGCAAGCATTTTTTAGATGATGAGATTTAGATCTGATTAATGAAAATGGCATCTAATTAACTTCGCCTCTCTTTTCAAGTTTCTAATTCCACCTATAATTTCAAATTTTAATCTTATAACTTTTTAATTATAATCCAACCTATTAGGCTAAATTGTTGCATATCTCTGATACTGAAATTTGATGTTTGTAGACTTTACTATCTTTGAAATGTAACTCTTATGGAATCTTGAAATTTTCACAGAATATATATTTTAGTAGTTAATTAGCATAGGTCGGAGTCGGTAGACTGATTTTATGTACTTGCGTCCAGATATGTAATATAATATAGACATGCCATTTTATCCTTATTTTTAACTAACAAAAACATAAATAAATTATTTTTGATCGTCATTGGATACGGTTTCTATATTTTGACTGCCAACATTAACACAATAAAATAAAATAATCATATTAGTAAATTTTTCACCTTAAACACCGATTTATGCTAATTGCAAAATATGGAGTTCCGATATTTTGGAGGCATATCCATATATGCGTTTGACGTCAACGACTTTAAATCACCCTACCTACTCTGACCTATGCTAATTAATTACTAAATAATTAAATAACAGCTATAATCTTTTAAAAATGTTCGTATTAAATGGTGAAGCTACAAAAGCTTTATGATGTAAATTTTTCAACTTTAATGTTGTTTATTTCTTAGATTTTCGCGAATCACATTCATAACGTTTCGAACTCTTTACAGAGGTTATTTTCACGCGGGAAATAAATAAAAAATAAGTTCTAAACAAACGCGATATAATCCATAAAAAGTTTTTTCAGTGTTATTTAATGTCGTTATAGTAAATACATAAATAATTCCAAATAATAAACTCAAAAATTTATTGATTATTTAAATTTAAAAAAAACAAGTACCTATAAAATTACAAAAGACCTACTACTAAGACTACTAGGCACTAAATCTAATTATTACATAAATTTTATGTTGTTTTTTTGCGCTGAACTGATGTATTACATCTTAACATGCTATATATTCAATTCATTCAAAACAAATATTATTACATAATTACATAATTCACTTCGTCCGGTCCAATTACCGCGCACATTAATATATTTTATCAAGATGGCGGACGCACTCAAATAATCGGTACGTATCATTAAAAAGTTATAAGTCATGTAGGTGAGCGTACTGTCATATGTGATGATTCGAAATTTGAAATGTAAACAAATATAAAATACTGTCCACAAATAAATTGTTTCGTGAACCAGAGACATTGGCAATGAAAATTTATTTTTGTACTGCTACGAAGTAGTTGTTTTCAGCAATATACCGCGCATTTGGTAGATTTTATCAGCTAAGGAATCCACTTAATCGGCTTAAGCTTAAGAAGATTATTTATTTTTACAGCTATCATATAACCCGGAATGTTAAATAACAGTAAGCTTTATTGATTTTATCTACTATCTCATGTGTTTAATATAAAATTAGCTGCCAGCACCACATTTAGTCGTTATCGACGTGACGGTAATTTCTTGCTCTTAATTGTCTAGTCTTGTAATTCTATTTATATTTATCGCAATACAATTCATGTTTCAAACTTACGTAGACGCGCGAAATCCCGATTCTAAATACGAAAATCAAAAATTCGTTCTGTAATCGTTTATAATCGCAATGTGTCATTAGGTAACTGGCTAGTAGCGAGCAGCCTGCTATTTCAGTGTGTTTCCTACGTTACGTTTGTTCAGGCAACATTCATCTGCCAATGTGTTTACTAATATTTCTACTATTTGCGATAGTTTTATTCGAATTTGAATAGCAAGTACATACGTTTAAATAATTTGTCTGTTAACTATCAAAACACAGTGGAAGCTTATTTCTTGAACTGTTTATCTATACTCGTTTTAATTGATTTACCTACATGTTCTAAAAAAAAAACCATTGAATGTAACTTTTAGTTAATGTAAAACTTTCCTTTTTTAAAAATTAAATGTTTAATTAGTTAATTTAAGTAATAATTAATTAATTATTGAAAATTTATATTTTTCCAACTCATTTTCCTACCCTGTTTCTATCATTTGAGTTGGGCAGAAGGGTTTTCATTTTCCACCCTTCCCTATCATTCACTTCTTCCAAAGCAACACCCTTCCTAATCATATCATCTTTCACACAATCAATCCATGTTATCTTCGATCTCATTCTTCTCTCGTTTTCTTCCACATTCAGATTCATCACTCTTTTTGCGACATATTTATCATCCCTCCCCATAACATACCACGCATACTTCTTAGTTATTATCGCAACTTTCAAGCTTCCTCTTATATACTCACTAGCTGACCCGGCGAACTTTGTTCCGCATCAAAAGTAATAACTGCTGTCCCGCTATGTTAATATGTACTGCAATATCTTCGAAAATATTCGTTTAAATTGCATGCTGTATGGGGCCAGGATAATCTCTATATTACATGCACAATCTATTAAAGACACTTAATTGGATGAAAATTAATGCAATGTAATGTTTAAAATCGCTTCGTAAATGTGCCATTATTTCTCGTAAAAAGTAAAAATATAAAAATGGTCATTGTGGGTTATCCCTAAGAGAGAGACATATGCCCACGCGGACTTTTTTGTAGACCTTTTTAAGGTATATAATAATGTAGTACATTGTTTTGATTTATCACTTAGGGTTCACGCAGCATTTGCGATTAAAGTTCTAAATCTTGAAAATTATCACTTTTTTTTACTAACTATAAAACTATCTAACTATTAACTATTAAAAAAACCGCATTAAAATCCGTTGCGTAACTTTAAAGATATGCGCATATAAGGGGACAGACAGCGGAAAGTGACTTTGTTTTATACTATGTAATGATTCCGTATTTTATCAATTTTCGTAGCACACACACATCCACCTCAACATTCACATCTCCGTAGCATGTGTTCTTTTTACATCCGACCCTTTCATAACCCATCATTCTTATCCACACATGACGACAGGTTATAATAGTTTTATATTTTTTTTTTATGGGATAGGAGGGCAAACGAGCAGGCGTGTCACCTGATGACAAGCAACCAACGCCGCCCATGGACACCAGCAACACATATAGTGTTACTGTCGCGTTGCCGACCTTTAAGGGATAGCGGATAAGAAAGGATGGGGAAGGGGGGTGGGCCTCCGGGTACCTCTCTCACCGAACGAAACGCGGCATGAGCCACTTTACGTTGGTCTTCTGAGAGGTCGTGGTATTTCACCGATCGAGCCGGCCCATACATGCAGCGAACTGCTTGGCTCTACCACTGTTAATATATAATTTGCCCTTCAATTTAAGAGGCATGAAGGTTCCCGAATGCCTCTCAGATTGAAGGGCCCGAATAGCCCGAAATTGTTTCCGTCACCTGTGGCCACGTCATCCATCTATTGCTAGCTCTAGGCAATATATGCGATTTAATACCCAGCTTCTAAATCAAAAAATGCGGGTGGAATCCTGGCTCATACCAGCTAACGATTTTCCGGAAGTTGTATGATTGACAAAAATGCGATTGCCATTTATTAGTTATTTATTGCATTTAACAAAAAAGAAACAACATTTTGCAAAAAATATGCAAGCAGCACCTTTGCGCGGAAAAAGATACCCTTCATGAGTAGTTATTTCATTACGTATGTTGATTCTTAAATATCTAGCTAAATGATTATGCATTAAACACTCGGTTAATAAATTTTCTTTATAATCGGACGATATAGTGTACCCATGTAAATAATAAGTCATTAATCTGCACTCCGTGCCGCCCACGCAATGGGAAATCTAAAATAAACACTTTTAATTTCGTCTCCCGAACTTTTTGTATTCTAGTACGGTCGCGGGCATACGCTGAGCGTGTTCCGTAGCGCAAGGGCTGCGATTAAAAAAAAAACATTAATTTGATCGATTCATTATTGGTGATTGCGCGCGAAAATCTTTTGTTTATTTTATTGAATTTCGTGGTGTTTTGTTTTTGTGTTTGTGAGATAATAATTGTTTTATTTGTTTTTTCTTCTTCTTTCATACCACGTTGGCCATTTTAGTTTGTAATATGGTAAACAAGAAACAGGTATCTATTTTGTGCTAGTAATTTCGCGATTTGTGTAAATTCATTTACACGTGAGTTGCATTTTTATATGTGAAATTTTTGAGTAAAATTCTGGCACAATCCTTGAATTTTTTTTAAACATCAATTGAAAGTAATAAAAAACGCATGCGCTTAAGAAACTATGTAAATGCTGAATACAATTTTTGTCATCGTTATTTCAGTGAACTGGAAAATAAAGTATTACCAATTTCTCGCTGTTTTGATTACGAATTGTTATTACATTAATAATTATAATATATTTTTTATTATACTACCGAAATTCTATAAGTAACACACACTATTTCACGTATTTTGAATATACAGAGTAAATTTATAAAAAATGTATGTTCATCAAATCGGGAAGTAATTCGGATAATCGTGTTAGACAATTGTTTATGTATTTTCGTTAATACATAAAAATCTCCCATGCAATCAATGCTCATTAAGTCACAAAATATTGGTGCGCGAACCTGTACTCGGCAGGCGTTTTTTTACTACTAAAGAACCACGAGGCCAAGCTCCTAATATTTAATTTGTATACTTAACATATAATATGACATACGGTACTGAGACGTGGTCTTTGAATGTTGGCCTCATAACAAGGCTCAAAGTCGCTCAGCGTGCTATGGAGCGGGCTATGTTGGGAATCTCTTTGCGGGGCAAAATCCGTAATACGGATATCCGCAGGAGATCAGGCGTGACCGACATGGCCCGAAAGGTTAGCACGCTGAAGTGGAGATGGCCACATCGCTCGACGATCCGATAACCGTTGGGGGAAAAACGTTCTCGAGTGGCGACCGCGACCTGGGCGACGTGGAGTAGGGCATCCCCCCACTCGGTGGACCGACGATCTGGTCAAGATTGCTGGCAGCCACTGGATGCGAAAGACGCAGGACCGTGAGCTATGGCGTTCTATGGGGGAGGCCTACGTCCAACAGTGGACTTCAAAAGGCTGATGATGATGATACTTAACTTTCAAGTAATGCTGCGATAGATATAAAAGAAGAACTGATTTTACAGTCGCAAAATTTCTACATGTATTATTGGTTCATTTCATAATAAAAACGCAAATTTCAAATTGAAACACCAAAATATTTTTTAAATAATTATATCAAAAAATAAATCAATCAAATAATCATAAACCTAAAATAAATGGCAAATGATTATTTGAATTTGATTAATCGAATACAGAGATGCAGTAAAAAATGGTCGTTATTCCTATTTCTTTATTTATGTACATAATAACATCATAAAAGAAACATACAACAAGAAGCTACCATTTTTCATACACTTTCAATTCATTCCGCATGAAGATTAAGAAGTAATTTACAAAAAAAAATAAGATTACGCAAAACAGCCGGACGAATAAATCTCTTTAAGTGACAGACAATGGCTAAAACATTGTTAAAACATACTGAACACTTATATGATGCGTCATTCTTACAAAAACACAATAAATTCATACTAATATTATTTGTGGGAATGTGTTTTTTTTTTGTTAAGTTATAACACCCAATAATTGTGCAGTTTTGTACGCATATTGTCAGGAATACAGGTCACATATCAGGCCTCTACAAGTATTGGGTAAGGTATTTAAAAAACTCGTGAACCTCTTCGTGAGAAGGCCAAATATTGTAATTGACATAAAATGGCCTGGCATAATTATTGGGATATATATTGGAAATTGGACGAAGACTTCTTTTTTCAGACACGTACATTCAAACGAAATATTGCAACACCATAATCATTTTTCCTCCTGCGAAGTACTTCACTGTGATGTACTTCTGCTTCACATTCGTCGAACTTGTTAGTTTATCGTTTATGTATTTGTGACCTAGAAATTTTGCTGCCACCACCTTTTCAGATAAACAGCGTGGTCATATTTTTAAAGATAATATTTATATTGAAAGATATGAATCGTATATTAACGATGTTGTAAAAATGAAGTGTTTGTCTGTGTTTCGGAGGCGTACTTGGACACCGTTCGCTTGATTTATATGTTATCTTATTCAATATTTTACTGCTATTTCATGATATCTGATAGGTGATCTTCTCCGACCGTATTTGTATCAAAAATCTCCATGATTCACGTAAGAAATCCTATTCAAAGCCATACAGTAATTATGTTCATTGTTACGCATACGGACATTTCATAGAATGAAGAATGTACCGGGCCAGATAATAGTGTGCTTAATTATCTTATATAAATGCAGATATGTTTTTGCAAGACTTACTTGTCATCCTCGGTCCTGCAATTTCTAGGAAAATTGCAATCAAAGTTATAGGCATAGACTGCTTAAACGCGAGTAAAAGGATGCTATGAAATAAATATCTAAGATCCTAAGGCCAAAAGACTCCCATATGCAATCAACAAAATAAATACCTTTTCTTTTCAAAATATGTACCAAAATGTGTATATGTATGTATTTAAAAAAAAGCGGGTATTACAGCCCATGCCAATATTCTCATTGCCGGTCGTAGGTCAATGCCAACAGAATAACAACATGGACTAATAATAAAAATAATAAAATATCTCCCGCAACAAGACATTATTGTAAGCCGTGTAATAATATTAAAATAAATTACACTTGATAGACTAATATCTGGCTTAACGCCAATTGTACCTAGCTATATTATTTGTTGAAAAATTATTTATTACAAGATTAATGTCTTTCTAATGGCCGTTCAGTTAACGCGTGTTACGTAATTTATATTATATTAAACAATTTGCTATAACGATCTTAGATATTTTTAGACAACAATTAAATCTCGAGTGTGATTCAGATTCATGTTGTTGAATATTTTTTATAGATGAGGTACTGATATTATTTAAAAAAATGTACGGTAGGGATCGTAAGACAATAAATATTACTTCCTTTTTTTGCTGAAGTAAACTGTAGTGATGTAACTCAACACAAAATTCATACTATTTTTGTTATATGTCTTGGACACAATATCTGCAACAGTTATAGTGATAATAGCACAGTTAACTAACTAAATATATAGATAGGTACATACAAATAAATGAATCCAGACAAATATTAGTTTAGTAGTTGAATGAAATATCTGGCCAGGGGAATAAGTGGTGAGCCTATTAAAACACCGGACATATTTTGATCACTCATCGCAGAGAAATAAAGTTATTGAGGATTGTACCCTGGTTCTAATCTGGAACCTCTCCGTGGAGAGGTACACTTATTTTCATAGATATAGAAATCCATATCACCATTTTTAAAATAGAATAACAGTCATATAACTAGATACATAGTTAATAATAAGTTAAAATAGTAAAAAAATATTTATAGATATATAGATAATCCCGTGGGAGTCAGTGTTTATATTTAGACGACGAGGGTGAATAACGAAGTTTTGACTAGACTTACAGTCTGATTCTTCTTCGCATGTCTAGAATATAGACAAGATGTCGCAACAGTTTGTCTCAAGTAGTGGTGTATTTTGGAACGAACCACATTCTCTATAGATTTTATCCTTTTAATACAAGCAACCTACGAACCTACCTTGCCTAAGAAACTATATACGTACGTATTTAAAATACTTCATTAGTAATATATGTGTACGTCTAATTAAAAATAGCTCGCACAAATTCCACAAAACCATGCTCATATCTATTACGTGGGTGTAATTACAAACAAGAAGACGCACAGGCGCACAGCACGCGCCAATACTTATCCCATTTACGTCATACATCATGTTTTTGAACGAAATAAAACCTTATAATCTTTAATATTTTATCATAAAACACTCAGTAATAGAGCTCGATCTCGGAGACCCTCCTAGTTTTCCAATTACAGCATTATAGCGTTTACGTTGATGTTCCATCTACAGCATCGCTACGCACAATCGGGCACTCGAAAGAGTAGTGCTTTGACATGATGCGTGCCATGGATACCAACATTACCAACTCATTGGCAGAAAATGATTAAGTGTTTTTTCTTTATGTTGGTATTAATCACAATATTTTAAATAAAGTTTCTTTAGTAATAATAATATTTGTTAAAAAAATTATAGCTTTCGTTTCGTTGTAGTTTTTTGGAAATAATCATAGTTAATTCAACCGGTGTTAAAAAAAGTAATACAAATATGGATGAAGGTACAAGTATTGACTTTTTTTATTCCACATTTAATGTGAACACAGAACGTAGCGCACTCTACTGGCGCATTTTAACACCAATTCGTGTTCCAAACAGGCTTCAGCACAATTCGGCATTGTGCGGCACTGAGTCACATAATGCTCTGTAATTGGAAATCTCGGCCTGTCAGGACACGTATAAAAGCACAGAAATATATCAAGATAGAACGGCGAATAGGCGTGGCAAGCGTGCCAAAACCATGCACTATATTGCATGCTTTTCGAAACTCGCTCTCATTACGCAACGAGCGTTCCTGCCATGCGTTCAGGCCGTAAAAAAATAGATAAAACGTCACATATATGCCTTATTATGCTGTGGCAAATTGTAAAAACAAAAGTAGTGAATCAAATATGAAAAAAGGAAATATTTCGTATGATCAGTAAGTACAGAAAATCAGTAGAAAGTATTTTTTTGAGATTATAAATTATTGTTTTACTTTTACTATGTTCAATAATTACGATCACAAGTTGTATGTTTTTTCGTTATGATAAATATCCATTGCTGTCCGCATTCAACGCTCGTATACAAAAACATTGCGCGCATAAATTATACGCGTAATGTACGTCGAATCGAACGAAATACACAATACACCTGCCAGTTGATCGCTGTGTCTGTTAATCGCTGTGATTAATCGGTCTTCGAATGTTAGAGATGGGTACTCCATGTATCGTTGAGACTTATCGATAAATTAATACAATAATAATTTGAGTATCAGCTCATGTCTTGCTTTGTCCCTACTTTATTCTAACACCATAAATTTCAACCAAAGTGCTTCGTAATAACATTGGCAGCAGTTTATTTGACAGTATAAGTTATCACCAATTTGACCAATCGCCGATGGAAAATCATCTCGTTCTTCTCAAACGGGCAGTAACCGAGGTATATGTAGACGTTCAGCTTCGTTATTTAACCAGGACTGTGAGGTCAACCCTTACAAAAAGGCAAATATTTAATAAATATGTATATTTTCAAGGACAGTAAAATATTTATAATTAAATTTTATATACTGTTGGAAAAATATGTTTTAGGTTTTGATATGTCGGATTAAAGTATTTAACATGTTTTACTTTCTATGATTATCGTTACACAAAATCAATAAAGTTGGTAAAATATAAAAATAATAAAATTAACACACGTTTCCGATATTAACATCGATAATCTAATGTGTGTGTCTCCTAACTAGTCGCCCTGCTCACAATGAAAATGACGTCACGCTGTGGGCGTGGTTTTTCAAAAAAGTGACACGCTCGAAATGTATGGAAATATGACATCGCGGCCGTTCTATCTTGATCTATTTCTGTGTATAAAAGTATGAAATTTAATAATTAGGTACTATTATTACTTCTCGAAATAATATTTGAAGGTACTCCGAAATAAATACACCAAAAGCTTGCTACTACTACGAAAAAACCTTAAACTATTGAATAGTTTCCTTTACATGTTTCGAAGTCCGTTTCGAAACTAAAATATTAGGTTAATTTCGTAGTAAATAGCATTCATTTAAAATAGGTAATATAACATTATTCCCTGTAAATAAGTTTTATTGTTTACTTTTTGTTAAAGCAACACCGTAATTCGTGTGTGAAGAAATTGTCTTATAAATTTGGTTTTTATTTCAAACATGCCATTTAAATCAATATGTTTTATGTTACCTTTCTTTACAAAGAAAAAACAAGCAAAATAGGGCAAGAACGATGAACTTAAGACACGGATTGTTGTTTGCTGGGTCAAACTAATATTTCATGCGTTCTTATGAGTTTTCCAACGTTGTAAGTAAATACAGATGAGTTTTAAGATGTACACAACATTCCTGATTGTAATAAACTATAATGGGCAACGTTCAAATACAACCATTTTGAACACGAGGAAACTGCGTTTGATATTGTGAAACATCATGATATTCTATATTTCCCAGGCCGAAAGCACGGCTTCCTAAGATCGAATTAGTTCTGTACGAATAAATGTCAAATTGGAGTTCTAACCCACAAGTACATTATATTTTTTTTAATATCCTCACAGTTTTTCTTTGTTTTTTTACCTTCGGTAACACAAACTATAGATTAATCATTACATAGTATAAAATAAGGTCGCTTTCAGCTGTCTGTCCCCTTATGTGCTAGAATCTAAGCATAGATCTTTTGAAACTGCGCAATGAATTTTGATGCGGTCTTTTTATTACATAGAAGGTGTCAACGGGGTGGTTTGCATCTATGATTCATGTATGATATACTAAAGAAAAAGTGATAAATCCAAAATTTACTCTTTTGATACGGAACAAAGTTCGCCGGGTCAACTAGTTACAAATAAAATAATTTCGTTAAATACCTGGTAGAGCCAAGCTGTTCGCTGCATGAATGGGCCGGCTCGACTGGTGAAATACCACGACCTCTCAGAAGATCGACGTAAAGTGGCTCATGCCGCGTTTCGTTCGGTGAGATAGGTACCCGGAAGTCCACCCCCTTCCCCATCCTTTCTTATCCCCTATCCCTTAAAGGTCGGCAACGCAACAGTAACACTATATGTGTTGCTGGTGTCCATGGGCGGCGTTGCTTCCTTACCATCAGGTGACACGCCTGCTCGTTTGCCCTCTTATCCCATAGAAAAAAATGCGAATTAATCTATTGAAAATTAGTCATATTTAAATAGCAAGGACAAGGATTATCATTACAAAGACGAATACTTACAGAGAGCCTCTGTAAGTATTCGTGTATTTCTTGTACTGCGAATCTAGACTAATGAGACTTTTTAAACGCACGCAGATTCCGAAGATTATAATTTAAGAGCAGAAGTACATGTGGTAATAAATGTTGGTCTCATATATTATACAGTCCATTATACCATTCAGTCCAAGGTCGTTCTGGATATACAAATTTAATCAACGCTAATGTCTCTTGTTTGAAGTATTTTATGGAGCTAAGGAATGTTCCGTTCTTAATAAAAATGCGAAATTTTCCGAGCATTCATCCCAGGGTACTATCAGCTGTCCAATTTAGCAAGTCGTTTCAATTATAATGTATAACATAATTTCTCGCTATTTTCTACCCGAAGATGTAGACAGCGGTTGTTAAGACTCGACTCGAGTAGTTACGTCCCAAATGAAATAGTTGGCAGCACCCATTGCACTGGGCACAAACTTGTCAGTCATCGATATTTTCTTAACTTCCCAAAAGATTTCAGAGAAATCATTTGTTCAAATCATTGGTCGAGCTTGACCAGTGGGCCACCGTGACGATTATAATTTCGTTTGAAAACTGCTAAATAGCTAATACATCCAATAACCAAATTATGTAATTTCTAAAATATAGAGTCTTATATAAACATCATAGAGATAGACGTACATCGTAGTAGACAGTTTTTGTAGACCTTCTAAAATTAAAATAATATTTAAAATTCATAAACACGAGTGCTTGAGGAAAGTGCCTCCGTGGAACACGGATCTAAGCATATAAGGGGACAGTGAGCGTAAAGCAACTTTGTTTTATACTATGTAATAATTCAAACACCTAAATATGAATCATGTCGGTGAACCTTGGACAAGAAGTATCAACAGGAGTGTTTCAATATTTCTGTTGTTTAGAGTTGCGTCTCACAAATTTGTAACCATTAACGCGTATTTACGACGTGTATTACGAGGTACAAACTGAGCTGCCCAGGCGCGTCCGCCGTCCGCCCGCGTAATACGTAACACTGCAATTGTTATTCTAAAAATATACACTTCACTTAACCCATTATTTTGCCCATGGAGGACAATGTTTTAGACATAGCATCAACCAGATTTCAATCACCACTCTATCACCGCTTATTTGAAATGTTTTGTGACAGTCAAAGCTATAACAAATTATGCCCCCTCGTTCCAAATGTTATCCCTAATCGTTCAGCCGTTTAGGCGTAGCTGAGTTACCATTAAAATATAAGATATTCAAAGCGTTTACATATTTGTGTGCAGTATGTAGAGATTGATGAAATTTTCCAGTGCCAACTTTCATGAATAGAATTTTAATCAAAAATTGCCTTTGTTATGGTCCAAGCTATAGTCAATCAATATCAAAATGATGAACTCAAGTCCATTCTATGGTGGAAGTTTAGCGAGGACGTTCTGAAAAGTGAACTAGAAATGGTATTTTCTGTGACTCTCTTTCTAATCGTCTACCTAATTTTATTGATGAAATAAATAACCTTGTCTAGTTATAGAACTCAATGGATACCTTGACAACTAATTTCTTGCAAAAAAATATACAAATTATATAGACATTTACAGCGGAAACTATTACAAAGAATTGTGTGAATGAAGTGCTCGTAGTGTTATATTGTAATTGAATTATAAACTTCAGTGATCGGTATATTAAGTGAACAGTTATGTCTGTCTGGTTGACATTGGTGAAGAGTTCGCACTGGGGTCTCGGCTGCAATCAGAAACCCTCGTTTGTAAGTATTAATCAGACTGATCTCACTCTCCCACATGAGGATAGGAGAGCGTAGAGATATCTGAAAACTATTTTTCCAAATCTTCGCCACCAGCTTTATTGTGCTGGTGAACGGTACCAGGTAGCCATCGTGTAAATATCTACATATATCCTATTGGATGTATTTATCATTCCATACTATAAAATAAAGTCGCTTTTCACTGTCTGTGCCCGTACCTATATGTTATATCTTTGCAACTACGCAACGGATTTTGCTGCGGTTTTTTTTAATAGGTAGAGGGTGTCAACGAGGTGGTTCTTATATTATTTCTATCTATTAAAACCCCGCATCAAAGTCCGTTGCGTAGATTCAAAGATCTTAGCATATAAGGAGACAGACAGCGAAAAGAGACTTTATTTTATACATCCTATGTAATGATAATTGCTAGTTTTCTTTGAGCTTTATCGCTTAAGCAATAAGTATATTCGTGACGTTACCTGAAATATGTAATATAGATTACAAGCTACTATTATCATCACTACAGTAAAGTTGTTTCAATCAACGGAATATAATTGAAATGAATTTGTTCTATCGATTCGTTGCAATAAATTTTACATACATTGTATATCACGGATGTTAAGATTGTAAATTGAACTTGATAAAGCGATTTTGATTACTATGAATAATATTTGCTATGTTGTGAATGAATATTCGATTATATATAGAATAAATATTTTCTACTCATTATGACTATACATGTACGTATTTAAGCGCTACTTTTGTACTACTCGATTGAATGTACTCACAAGTTCTGAGTTTTTACAAAGGTTCTAAATATATGACTAGTTTTTATCTATTGTTTACTTAATTAACGATTTTGTCTGTTTGTCGACAGCTTCAAGTGAGGAATTCCCGCACTGAATCCACCGAGGAAGACAAACGCAGCGATGACAGTCGCCCCCTCAGCCACGCGTCAGACTTCAGCAGAGACAATATTTGTAAGTATTAGGATAGATATATTATCTATCGGAATATAAAATATAATATTGTCTGATTTAATATACGTGCCAAATTTTTTTTGTAAATACCCAATCGTAACTTGAGATTTAAATATTTTTGTAATGTTAATCATCTTTACTATGTTGGCCAACAATAATCTGGCATATAGCTTTCTGTCAGCCACAGCGTGCTTAATGAGCACACACAATCAAGTCAAAGAGCGCAAGCTATCGCCGTTCTCTTTGTCACGAAAACACTCCGATAAAAAAAGTGGTGTTACACATTAAATAAAGATATGTATCATGTAAACGTATATTTATCTTTGTTATGTAATGTTGCAGTATCTCTCAGCAACGCCCCACGTCGCAGTCGGCGCGGCGTCGCTCCCTACAGCGAGTCGCAGCGTCCACTCACCCGATATCTACCGGTCGACAGAGACGACTTCGATCTGCGAAGACATGTCGAGTCCGCAGGTATCTATTATTCATGTCTCCAGATTTACGTTGTGCAAAATTTTAACTCTGGTTTTATATCCTTCCCTCTAATCTCTTCTTATTTATCTTGAATCGTTAAAATACTGGTGACTCCCAATATTTTTCAGTTTGTTTTTTATGAGGTAGGCGGGGAAACTGGCAAGCGTGTCACCTGATTGTAAGTAACTAATGCCACCCATCACTCATAGGCACCTGCAACACAGGTAGTTTTACATTTGCGTTGCTCACCTTTCAAGGAATATGCTGGGAACTGAGAGGGAATAGGGATGGGATCCCTCTTTCACTGATCGAAACGCGGCATGAACCATTTTACGTCGATATTAATTCCAAGCAGCTGTGTGACTCTACCACACCTAGATAGTAGGTATGTATGTATAGTAACAAGTACAATGGTGTCTGTTCCGCAGGTCACCAGCTGGACGTGTGCCCGTACGTATCGGTGACGCCCAGCTCGTGCCGCGGCTACCTGCACAAGCTCGGCGCCAAGTTCCACACTTGGTCCAAACGGTAATTAAAGCGTCATACGTGCTCACTGCTCACCACACACGCACACATGCGTATAATATCATGCACACAGCGCTCTCTGGTTCCAAACTAAGCTACTAAATGCCTGTGTTATGGAAAACCCAGACACCATACAAATATTCATGTCGATCGAACCCGCCGCTCTTGATTCCGAAATCCGTTGTTTTACCAATTCACCACGAGGCCCGTTAACACATACAAAAAATACACTCACACGCACACCTAAACACGCATGCACCCGTGCACGTACCCGTATATATGCGAGTGCGTGTACTTTAACGCGTGCTTGAATTCCACGTTAGCAAAGGTACTTAGTTGCAAAGCGTAGCTTGGTGAAATTTTCATTCAGAAATTTAATTTACCTAAACGGCATACTATTCAACTTAAATATTTATGCATAAATTATCCATTTTTGATGATATGCTAATATGAATTAAAGATTAGAATTATTTCCAATGAATGTGGTAACCGAGGATAGCTTTTGTATTTCACAATACAATAAGTAACCTATACAGTATCTATCATCAAAATTTCAATGGCTAACAATTCGGTTAAAAATTTGCAATGTTTTGACATTATCTGTGACATTTGCAGGTGGTTCGTTTTCGACAGAGAAACGAAAACGTTCGTCTACTACTGGGACAAAAGCGAAAAGAAGGCCCGAGGTGGGGCCTACTTTCAAGTAAGTACCAACTAATAGTTTACACCAAGACTAGTTCTTGAGCGTCACCAAATTTAAAATTATTTTTTGAAAGCCAGACAAAAAATATCTACGATTCTGTTAAAAAATATACGATTAGCATTATTTAGCGCTGTTAATATACATTCAGTAAGAAAAAGAGCATTAAAATGACGACGATTATAAAGCTAGCAAAATTTTCACCCACTACCTGCTTAGTCAGAAATAACCTAACTCTTTTTGTTTTCAGGTAATAGAAGAAGTATACCTGGACCACGGCAATACGTCGAAATCTCCCAATCCCCTGACCACATTTATAGTGAAAACCCGACAGAGGAGGTACTATCTGATGGCTCCGTCCGGGGAGGCCGCACGGATATGGATCGACGTCATATTCACCGGGGCCCAGGGGTACACGGAGTACCTCGAGTGAACCGTGGGGATTGAACATAGCTTTTGAAATTTTCTATAACGGCGTATGAAACGCGCGGTCAGTGATTGATCAAAATGTACTTCGCCTGATTTTAAATTTATATTCCAAATCTTTGGACTTTACTGCAAGCTATATTATCTGGTTGCTGAAATAAAAAAATAAAAAAACAGATTTACTTGTTAACTATGGTAGCTAGTCAGACTTCCTATGTTCCAATGACTTTAATAGTCTTTTTTTATATTTCTTATGGCACTAAAGCAATCTAATATTGTATCGTAAGATTTTGGTATTCTTTCTATTGGCCTAATAGTGACCCCTAATTAGAATAGGGGTATTGATGTCAATTAAAAAAAGAAATATTTTAGCTGGATCATCATATTTTCTCTTGCTAAATGGCTAATGATGATGATGAAGTGTGGAATTATTCCAAGTTCGACACTTCTAAATATTTTCCTATTTTTTTTTTTGCTGATCGCAGAACAAAGAAGACACTGCCAAAATTAGACAGTCGAGAAGTCACTTGCAAAAATATTTTTAAAAAAATCTGAAACTGAAACTTAACTTTGGTAAAAATGTCGTTGACGTTCCCGAGGTCTGGTGGTCGAATTCTACTAAAAATATTTACTTACCCCGAATTTCATATAATTTTATCGTTTCTCATAAAAATCCCGTCCAATAATATGATTGTAGTCACAAATAATTAATTAAAATAATCGTACTTACTACGTGCTAATTAATAGTTACTTTAACGTAGACAGAATCAACATTTACCATTGTAGTTCTAAGATGTTTGTCAATTACTTTATAAGTAGAAAAATAATTCAATAAAAAAAAAACCTTTTTTCTGTAAATAAAACCCCACCTAAACACGAAAAATATACCTAAAAATAGTATTTTCAAACTTAATGAATGCCTACTTAATTTCATATAAAGATCAAGAAAATTAAACAAAAAACCATTACAATCATGAATACATAGCCATTTGGGGAAAATTCTCAAAATATTTATTACGAACAACTGTTCAAATAAACTGAATGGAAAATCAGCTTGAGATTTTTCAGATTCTAATAAAAAATTTATACATCCAATATATTTTTAATTAAATCGTCTCGAAAGTAGCCAATAAGACTGATTTACGTTGATCTAACATGTATTGTTAATGTAGGACTCAATGTAAGTTGGACTTGGGCTTGAAATATGAATGAATTTTCTTTATTATGGTGTTTGTTGATAATAAATGAATTGGCGCTATTTTTACAATAAGATATAATGAATTATGAATAAAAAAATACAATAATCTTATAGTGATTGAAATTAAATATATTTATTAATATACTAGGGCCGGTATTCCTTCTCTGTATTTGTAATTTGTTGTGATAAAAAAACACAAATTCAACGGTTACTTTATATTAAACATTAAATATATGGACGAAGCACTAATAATACTACTTCTATGGCAACATATATTTACTATTAAAATAATTTAGCGTTCTAGCATTTATGATTATTCTAAGTAAAAAAGAACGCGCTTGCTTTTAAAATTTCTATTTCTTCTAACATTAAGTGCCAACAAAATTAGTGAATACAAAAAAGTATATTTTTCTACAAATATTGAATCAGATCAAGTCGGTGCCTTTTAAAAGACTGATGAACTTTCTGAAATATATTGTATCTGAACGTCATCATGTGACTTGCATGTTATTGCCAGTTATAGTGTAATTACTTATATATAAAAATTTATCGATATTTATTTATTATAAGTATGCTTGCAGCTAGCTACAGAGATGAATATTATATGATTGTGTATCTAAAAATTTATATTTATTTGAATTAGCTTCAATATTTATTTATATGTATATCCAAAGATGCATAGAAGAAATTTGTCAAATTCGCCATCTTGTGGAATAATATGTTATTTATTATATTCGGCATTATAACATATACAACACACAAAAGTTTTAGAAAAAAAATGTGTCAAAGTTTGACAGTTGACGTTTGATGATAAAAAAAAACGACATAGTCCTAGAAGTGCTAGAAATATTTACAAATTATTGGTGGTGATAGTTTTATAAATATAAGTGGGATTATTTATGTATTTATCAGCTGTACAAGAGATTCGCTTGAAATTCTCGGACATTACGCTTCTCGCTATAGAATTCTCATGTGAGCCTCGATCAAACTCAAATGAGTCACAGCTGTGAACAGATGGTCTCAACACTTCTCGTGGTTGTCGTAAGAGCTTTTTACAGCACAGATGGCAGCACCAAATTATTTTTTCAATAAATTAATTATCCTATCTCAGAGTTTATTGCACTAATTTTTCCTATTTAACTTTATGTTATATTGAGTTTTCCAACTTTAGGGAAGGTATTAATATTTATATTATTATCAAAATTTACATTTAATCATAATTCTTTTGAAATGGAGGTAGCTCTTACTAATATTCCGTAAATAGTTCTATGGAATATTTTTAGATGATTTAATTTTTGCACGTTTGTATTATTATCAAATATATTAAGTTACCTTTAGTGTTAAAATTGAATGTATTTTATGAAATTATATGAGTGCTTATTTTGCATGCGGTTCATTAGTTTCCTTGTTTTTTTTTTAATTATTACCAGATTTAAAAATTGTGCTATGTATGTATTTTATTATTTATGTCTTTAAAAAATATTTTGCAATATTTTAGCCGTATTGGAGATGTCGTCGTCGTAGTGTGTCGTCACAAAAAAAATACTATTTTCGACTACTAGTATAAAAAAAACTTATTACCTATTGCTTAATTCACTAATAGTACATATATCGCTAAATAATATTAAATATAATATATATATGTAATATGTATTTTTTTGAGCTTCGGCAGCTATATTTATTTCATTGCCTATATTTTAATGATTTTATACAAATGGAATTAAATTTATCTTGTATTACTTAATGTAATGTATAAGTACAAAATGTGATTACTTGTCGAATCGAATTGTATTACCAGTGTAAAAAGTAAGTCGTTTTGTAACACTTGCAAGTTCATATGTCTCGCTTAGGTTAAGGCGCTGATACCAATTTTACTTTAGTTTTTAGAAGAATAAATCATATTGTATTATTAACCTGATGAATTAAAAATCATTTTATCAAGATGTCGTGTTATTTTTCTACAAATCTTCATCATTACATAGTATAAGTCCCTTTCCGCTGTGTGTCTCCTTGAATGCTTAGATCTTTGAAATGCAACGGATTTAGATGTTTTTTTTTTTTTATATAGCTGGTATCAACGGGGTGGTTTGTATGTATAATGTAGTGAAGAAAAAGTCAGAATTTTCGAGATTTAGCACTTCAATTGTAAACGCTGTAAAAAATGCCCACCTATTTAAGGTGCGAAACGAAAGTTCGCCAGGTCAGCTAGTCTTCTATAAATATTAGTTTCATGGATGCTATGGATATTAAATCTTAACCCTACATTGCATACTGTACCATATCTGGTTACAATCAAAATAATTACATATACCGTTCACTTGTACATGACTAGCGTCATCTGTCGGGCAAAGCAAGGATCTCTACATACCCAGCAACGATTTAGTAATGGCTATTGTCAACAGATAGTGTTAGTATTCAATTGATATTCTATCACTCATCTCAGTTTAAACAAATATGTACCTACTCTGCCTGTGGCGACTTTGTTTTATTTTATACCTTGTAATGTTCATGATATATGTATACCAACATATATATGTTTGTCAGGGTAGCGATAGAAGATATCTAAAAATATCAGAATCGACTAATATCCCCTATAATTGATGTTAATATATCGATTTAGAATCAATATTTTTAGCATAGATAATACATACTATACCAGAATACCAGTCTACCAGCTGATGGCAAAAAAGGGAAAAAAGAAATTGACGCTAGCCATACTGGGGAAATTGGAGTAAAGTGTTTTGATACTTATTTTTCCCTTACAGAGGCTGATTCTGTGTGATACATGCAAATATAGAAATGTATCCAATGATCAAGGATAATTTTTGAAAATCTTACTGTGATTAATGTGAGGTTCAAAATTTAGATGAAAACTTCGATTATTTTGTTGTCATGAGTTTATTAATCAATTATAGGCTATTGAAAATGGTTCCAAATACTGCGAATCCATAAAAAAAGTCTTCATCGGATATATTCTTAAATATGATAATTCATAAATAAGACATGTCGCTCCATTAAAATAGTCCTTTTTGATTGGCACTTCACGAATACTAATCCGATGTCTTTCAAAATAAGTCTGAAGACAAAATAAAATAGTTATTTTAAGATTACCATGTTTTTAGATAAGTGGTAGAGCCAAGCAGTTCGCTGCATGAATGGGCCGGCTCGACTGGTGAAATACCACGACCTCTCAGAAGATCGACGTAAAGTGGCTAATGCCGCGTTTCGTTCGAGAGAGGTACCCGGAGGCCCACCCCCCTTCACCATCCTTTCCTATTCCCTATCCCTTAAAGGTCGGCAACGCAACAGTAACACTATATGTGTTGCTGGTGTCCATGGGCGGCGTTGGTTGCTTACCATCAGGTGACACGCCTGCTTGATTGCCCTCCAATCCCATAAAAAGAGAAATTAAATTCATTTTTGTTACCTTAGTGATTCTCTTCCTCCATTGAAATTGAATTGCTCCCGAAGAATTTGTAGCAATTCAATGACAGTGGGTATTTCTTTTACCACAATCAAAATTATCCAAGTTTCTTTTTTTGCCACCTTTCCTCTTTTTGCCGAGCGTACTAAATACGCCTCTGTTAGATCTGCCTTCAGCAACGATTCGTCATATAGCAGTATTAAAAACCCCTGAAATAAACCAAATTTTTAGACATAATATAATACACACGAAAAATGAAATAAACTGAAGTATGAAGACGAGTCATTCCTACTTACCAGTCAACGCTTGCACATGGTTCAATATCGATGATTGTGTTTGTTAAGCACCTTGTTCATCAAGTATTTTTTGATAAACATTGAAAACAATATTTCTTGCTTGCGATCGATTTTCTTCGAAATTTTCACCACTTTTTAAAGGAAATTTGAAATTAAACCAAAAACAATTCCTAGTGACGGTCAACTCGAGTTGGGCCTGACTCGAGCCATAACTTCTAACTCGAGTTGAAATACTTTACCAAACCGACATGGAACGCAGTTAGTGGGACCTTTCTTTGAGCCGTGATTTTTCATGACTACTTTCGTTCATGGCAAACAAAGCATCACATTTATGTACATTTGTAATTAACTTATTTTTTTTCTGTTTCTGTCAATTGTCATTCATCTCCAATTTATTTTCTATAGCAAAATGAAATTGTAAATTTTAAATAATAAAACTCCACACAAAGTACCTATACAGGGTAGGCAGAGAGAACAGAGCGCCACAAGACTTTTGTAACTCTCTTGTTAAACACGCTTGTCAACTTTTAAATCTTCTGACGTCACCTCCCTCCAGGAATAGTTGTATTTGGTCAGGGATAGTGTATCGTGGCCGTCCTCGACTCCTGCATCCATCCGCTTTTGCATTGTAGATCTGCTTAGCCAATCTTTCATTATCCTGCATGTCTAATTGTCTGAACCTATTCTCTCTGCCTACCCTGCAAGGGACTTTACGTGAAGTTATATTATATAAGAACTAAAATTTACAATTTCATTTTGTTTTAGGAAACAAATTGGAGATGAAAGATATTTGACAGAAACAGAACAAAAATAAGTTAATTTCAAATTTATATAAATGTGACGCTTTATTTACTATGAAGGAATGTAGTCATAAATAATCACGGCTCAAATAAAGGTCTCACTAACTCCGTTCCATGTGGGTTAAATTACGTATTTGAACTCGAGTTTTAGGTAATCAACTCGAGTCAGGCCCAATTCGAGTTGACATCACTAAGTCATAGTCTGATCTCTGATAAGTAGTGCTTTTTAAGGGTTTTAATGACCTGGTAACTAAGACCTTTAAGTCAAATTAAGTAGTGCTCTACTCAACTCTACTGTAGGGATGTGACATTTAACATACAAAATCGATTTTTAATTAATCGATTAATTTATTACTAATTTTATTTAAAAAAATAATCGATTTATTTAAATTAATCGATTTTTAAATTTTTGGGCAATCTGTACAATTGGCACTGCCAGATTTATTGTTAACATGGTAATATTGACGCCATCTACTTGTCGTCCTTGTAGTCGTAGACATTGTTCCAAAACAAAACCAAAAAAGACTTTTTTATACTTTAACAAAACTTTTAGTCACGAAAAACTACGTTTGAAAAATGAAGTTTTACCAACGAATAATTAATGACATATATAATAATGTCAATAATTATTCGTTAATTGATAATCGTTAATTTCAGCCAGCAGACATAATTAATGCCGAAATTAACGAAATTCGTGACACACTAATTAAGAAAAATTGTAAAATAGTCCTAAGGAACTTATGTCTGCAACCAACCTAGTCATCACATAATTGTTGTTGGCTTTTAGTGGGATGGATGATATACCACTGATAAACCCCAGATGGTTTTTGTGGTATGTGACTAGAAAAGTCTCCATGTAATATTTAGTAATTTGGATATAAACAACATATCAACCAAATGTCGGCTAATAAAATAGTATTATTCATTGACTCCATCTAGTGAATATTTGATTAAATGAATAACTAAACTGTTTCAAAGATATAGAAGGAATGCGATCATAGATGGCGTTAAAAATAACATTATAGAGAAATTATTCTTTAGTAGTTTTCGTTCCGGGCCAGAAGACCAAACTTAATATCGGGGCGTTGCAGATGAAAAATCGATAATATATAAATAAAGATTAAGAAAAAATCGATAATTAATCGATTAATCATATAAAAATAATCACATCTTAAAATTGATTTTGTTACTTTAAAAAAATCGATTATTTAAACCATTGATTAATTTTTCACATCCCTACTCTACTGTCATACGTCGGTGCGGTCGGTTAGTTGCGTGCGGACGACTTCGAAATATTTACACTTTGTATTTATTTGTAAATAAATTTCATCGCCATTTCGCCATTAATTTTACCACTTGGAAATTGGGTGCTCAAATTATTTGAATATAATAACTGATTTATCAATTCCAGCCTCTGTGCTTATTCCACTCACCAATTACATATAGCTAAATGATTGTAGAGTCACGTTCATGCATTTAATTAGCACTAATTTAAAGTAAAATAGTAGAGCTAAGGAAAGTAAATAATGGAGTTCATCAAGAAGATTCGACAATATATCAGTTATTGGTACGTGAGATATCTTCTGGCAACTGAACTGTACATGGTTGAAGCATGGGAACAAATAACAATCCGTATCCTTTTTAAAAACGAATTTAGTAAAACATTGCTACTATACATTTTACCTAATGTCGCTGTATATAGTACAGATGTGGCATTACTGCAATTGGTGGAAATTAATTGAAAGGTATTAATTTTTCCATAGAAATTCTTATACAAAAATTTTTATCTTCCTAAAGCCTATGACTCACCATCTAGGGATTCAAAGGAATGATAAAAATTGTTGATGAGGAGTTATTTCATATAGTAAAGATAAACAAATTGTTAAAAGTCTCGAGCTGAAAAAAGTAAACTGGAGTTTAAACTATACATTTCCTTTTCTTTATGAAAACAAGGTTGAGTTGTATCAAAGATTACATTTCAATGCAAATGTACTCTATGTAGATATACACATATGTACAGTGTGGTAAGAATTTACATACATAGTTATGTGTAAAAAGGAATTTCTTATGTGGATGTGTAGGCATCAATAATGGAACAAATAAATTAAACATTACATAACTTCACTACTTTTTTACCCAAAGGTGTAGGCAGTGGCTGTTAACTATTAACTTGCCGTTATGTTTATGTCCCAAATGGGTTTCCCAAAAGTTTTCAGTTATCAATATTTATCACACATAGCTTTCGAAAAGTCATTGGTGTGAGCCAGGAGTCGAACTCGCGACTTCTTGATTCAGAAGTGGGTGTTTGACCACTGGAGCACTGAGTTTTTGACTTGACTTTATATTTGTTCCTGGTTTAAAATTAGGGAAAAAATAATAGCTAAAAAATAGGTCAATGTTTCATAAATAATATTTATGAAACATTGACCTATTTTTTAGCTATTATTTTTACCAAATTTTACAACTAGCTGTATGGTTATTATAATTTGATATATACTGAATAGTTATTCATCTTCTGATAAAGGAAATTACCAATTGAATATATAGTTGATGGGAGAGGTTCTTGGAGTTTAGTCAATTTCATCTTGTATATTTTATAAAACTGTTATTTAATATTTTCTTAACAAACAATTAGATTTGCTCTTCGCAACCATCTTCTCACTCATGTGGTTCTTCAACTATTCAATTGTGATGAGGGGCCTCAGCCAGTTGAGAGATACTGCATACCATGATATAGAATTAATATCATGAGTTGTTCTAAACTACACATATGAATTAAAACTGTTAATAAATTATTATTTTAATATGATTATTGGTTAAACCATAATGACCAATTGTTAAAGCAATTTTTAAAATTGTGTTTCAATTAAATTATTGTTTAATTAATTGTTCTATTGTTTGATGTTTATTGTTAAAGATTTCATTATTAGCAAGTGATCCAATAAAAATCAATCTTTGTTTCGAAATTTAAGCATACCTTCCAGATTGATCTAGGTCCTACTACTTATATTAACAAAATAGATGTGTGTGTAAAGAAATATTCTTTTAATTATATTTCTGCATTTAAAAAGGACTTGATTGTAATATCATTAATACATGCCTTAGAAAATAAAATAAAAATATCTATATCTATTATTATGCACATAAAATGTTTATTATTCCAATTGTTTTCTTGAAATAAATATTCTCCTGAATGTATCTATTTTATTTTCCTTTACCAGCACAAATCCAGACTACCTTTTATGTAATAACTGCATGAGTTTTTAATGAAAAAGTTCATATATGTGCAACTTCAACAAATACTAAGCCAGACAAATACACTTTTTGGTGATCATGCATTCTTTTACTGGGTTTATCACATATGACTGATGTTCCAAATAAACTTGTTTCATTTTCTTGTATATTTATTAGAAAATACTATTTACAAGTAGTAATAAATAAAACAATAAATCCCTTGCAATTTTATTATAAAAATCATACTTTCAGGTAGCTAACACAATAACCATTTGTGTTCCGGAATGACTCTGGTACTTTTAATGACATTTTTTGTAAATGAGCTAGTCCATTGCTGAACATGCATTTTGATATATCAGTGGTGACCACAGCGGTGTCTGACAGCCAAGCCTCAACTTCTTGATTCAAACTGTATTCCACTTTGTACAAAATTTTTGTCACTAAACTTGAATGTAATTCCACTTTTTCACTCAAATTTTTGTCCAAATTATTCCTCAACACTTGTAATTCTTTATCCATAACCCATATCAACAAAAATTGTTTTTTTGAGGATGATATAGTACACTCAAGTATTATTTTACACATGACTGTATATTGGAAACCAAGATTAAATTCCTTTGTGATTTTTTCTATTGTGTAAATAAAGTCATTTGTATGGATATTTTGGTCAGTCTTTGCAGTAAACACTGATTTCTCTACAGCATTTTGCTGTATTTTAACTTCAGAGTTGAATAACTTCACTGTATCCTTCCCTTTTAGCCCTAACCAGGCTAGACACCTATTGCAGTGATAGACCTCCCTTTTTGAATTGAACTTGTTAATTTTTTCAGATAGAATTTTATTATTGACTACAAAAAAAGTTAATCTGTATAACAAATCATTCTTATTTGGTTTTATGTCAACAGTTTGCGTTAAAGAGGAGTCATTATGTGAATTTCCATGACTGCAATGACAAAACCACTCTGACATGTCCAGATTTGTAGAAGGTAGTTCAAGAATTCTATCAAATTTGACATTATCCTCGGAAACTATATTTGAACAATTAGCACAGTTAATGGTGAGTTCTTCTCCTGCTTCTATATTCAACTTCAACATATTACCCTGGGCAGAGGTTCCTACATTATCTGTCGACAACAGCTCTTTATAAAAGTTACCGCCATTTTTTGGTTCAGTTAAAATTCTAAATGAAATGCTACTTTTTTCAATTTTTAAACATGACATTGAATTTGGTATTACTTGACAAAATTCTCTAATGGGAATCACACAGCATTCAAATTCATCTTCTGAACAATCAGACAGGCTCTCTATAGAAGATAAGCTATCTCTCCTCTTATTATAATTATCTTTGTAATAACTCAGAAGAATACAATTTGATTTTATATTTATCTTCAAGTTACAATTATTTGTGAAATCCACACCTGTGGTTATAAAAACGTTGCAACTCCTTAAACGTGAGCGTAGCTCAATAAAAATGTTTTTAATCAACATCTTCAAATAATTTAAAATTAATGTAAACTTTACTTATCAATTAATGCTGTAGTTTCTTGCTTAATTCTCTCTATGTGACCGTTAGTTTCATAGATATTGAATAAATTGTCCATTTCTCTAATAGTAAATGGTAATGTGGCCTTTTGGTAGTAATCACTTATCATTTCGATGTTGTCAATGACACTATCAAGTAGATGTGACCTCTCTGCATAGATGCCAGGTGCCTCGTGTTTCAGATAAGTGAAATGCACATGCAGATGGTAGAAAGATGGCTGGTAATGCAAGTAAACACGAAGTTGACTGCCGGGAACGTTGTATTTCTCCAATATTTTTTTCTGAAATTTTATAATAAATACAATTATATTAATATTGAAAAATTTTTAGCTACCAATGAAGGTCTTTCCTCAACTTGTTGAAGCTATTCAATATCTCAATAAGTCTTTTGAGTAACTAGATCTATTATATTTTTTAAACTTAAATACTCACAATATGTGTAATATATCTAAATATGTTTTGTGGCTGTGTTTTGGAAATAACAAAATTCAACAGGTATTAAACTCAAATATGTCCTTCATTAATAAAGAACAAAATAACTGACAAATATTACCTTTCCCTCGTCACGAATCCTCTTCAACAGTGGTAAATGATTGCCAGTCAAATCTCTCAAAGACTTGATACCTTTTTGTCTGATAATGGCGAGAAGATAAAGAGTTTCTTTGGTGATACCGTCCCACTTCAAGTCAGGTACAAGGACAAAACCCTCTTTCTCACACTGGTTGTCATAAACCACTCTGTCTTGCTCACTTTTCCCTTCTAAAATGTTGTACACCCACTGTAAAAATACATTCCTTATAGGTGTTCTGGACACTATCAACACTAGGAATCTTAAAGACCTTATTATAATTAGTAATGTTACAAATAGTTCTTCAAGCCAAATAGCAAACATTAAGGCACTGCTAGCTTACATGAAATATACATGACTATTCATTAATATATTGCAAAATGTATATATATATATATATATACTAGCTGACCCGGCGAACATTGTTCCGCATCAAAAGTATTATCTGCTGTCCCACTATGTTAATACTGCAATATCTTCAAAAATATTTGTTTAAATTGCATGTAGTAAAGGGCCAGGATCATCTATATTACATGCACAATCTATTTAAGACAATTAATTGGATGAATATTAATACTGTAATGTTTAAAATCGCTTCGTAAATAGGCCATTATTTCTCATAAAAGGTAATAAAAATAAAACTGGTCATTGTAGGTTATCTCTAAGAGATAGACATATGCCCTTTTAAAGGTGTATAATAATGTAGCACGTTGTTTTGATTTATCTATTAGGGTTCAGGCAGCATTTGCGATTAAAGTTCTAAATCTTGAAAATTAACACTTTTTTTTACTACACTATATATGAATTATAGATCAAAACCACCCTGTTGACACCCTCTAAGTATTAAAAAAAAACACATTGAAATCCGTTGCGTAGTTTTAAAGATATGCGTATATAAGTGGACAGACAGCAGAAAGTGACTTTGTTTTATACTATGTAATGATATGTATACTATTTAAAAACTATGCATACAAGCTCAATTTTAAACAGCCAAACCCATTAATGTGAATTTCAAAGTCAAACTTATAGTTAGGAATAGAAAATCATATCATTGTTCTTGAATACCTGAATCTAAATATATTATATAATCTATTCAGAGTCACACCTCATATTAATAGCCTTTAGGAAGCATCTCTGCCTATCTCTTAATTTTAATATCTTAAGTATGACAAAAATCTTGATCAGATAGATACCTGTAAATTAAACTGTTCCTTATCAAGATGTGGTAAAGTGAGTTTCTCATATAGTTCTGGTGTCTCCAATATAATGTGATTCTCCTGTCGACTGAATTTTAAAATATGCTTCTCTGTAGCTGGATATATTATTGTTGTCTTCACACCTGAATCATTAACAATGTTTTGTAACTTATCACCTTATAACTAATGTACTAAAATATTAGAATAATTATTGAACTATGTTTAATTATAAATTCATTATGCCCTTGTATATGGAACAGAGAGTTAAAACATATAGTGAGTTACACTTATTTATTCAAATAGTTTGGATTCTTTAAAATTTCCGCTTTGATTCAGATGAGAGTTCCTACCTAGTCAACCCAGTCAACAACATGATGGAATTGGAATATTAGCATTCATTCATGTTCAGGATCTGAAACTTGAAATAAATAATTCACTATGTCACAAGTAATTTTCAATATTAAATTTTGACAATTCTTAAATTCACATACATATCAAAAGTATGTGGACAAAATTACTGACATGAAAGTTTTAAAATTATGTAAGCCTTTAGGATTATTTGAGAGAAAATATAACAAAAGCAACTACTTAATTGTAAATTAAATAAACATTAATACACAAGTTGGTTTTTAGTTTTAATTATATTTTACCTGACAAGTAATAAGTCTATATGCTTATCAAACCTAAGATAATTGAAGGTTGGGGAATAAACTTGAACACTAGTTATATATCCAGAACTAATTACCATATTGATCAACATATGGTCTCTTACCAAATGATCTCAAACTATTGTAGTTATGAGTCACAGAGTTTGATGAAACTCCTTGAGAAAGGAGAAGTGATATTCAATGCAATTCTCAGGAAACAATAAAAAATATACACAACATGATAATATGAGTAATCAACATATAATGCATGAACATTGAAGTTTATTTCGATAATTACTCACCATTGATAGAAGCGGGCGGAAAACACTCGTAATTTCCGTAAATATCGTTTTGAAAAAATGTTTTCAGCTCGGTACCTTCTGAAAAATAGCCTTTGTTATCTAAATCTTCCTCTCTGAAAGCATTTTTCTCTAGGTGAACTAGTGCCACGCCACTTTTGTCTTTAAATTTCCCCAACACACAAACAGTTTTTCTATTGGTACTATTATTTAATATCTTCTCGAAGACAAAATCTTTCAATTGCAATTGATTTTCACTCACACCATTTTCATCTTCAGGCCCTATTTTGATTTTTTTGTTTTTAGGTTCAAAATTTTCATCCTTTTGACTATTGCTGTCGGACATTTTGTGACGATGTTACCAGCTGAAAAATTAAATTATAAATTAAACCCCCGCTGCAGGTCCTAAGCAATGAAGCAGGAAACCTATTTATACAAGTCAATGGTCGTAAGAGATTTGGTGTATTTATGGATGTACATAATCAAATAAATATTTTCAAATTATATGTGAAAAGGCCCTTGGCACTTAATTTCTTAGGTGAATGCGGTATACGTAATGATGTGTTGTAATATTGCAATATGTTAAAATACTAGTTGTCCCGGCGAACTTTGCTCCGCACCAAAAGTAATAATAAAGTAAATTTTGGATTTATTACTTTTACTTTACTAAATTGAATGAGAATATAGACCACCGCATTGATACTCTCTATATAATAAAAATATCGCATCAAAATCCATTGCGTAGTTTGAGAGACTTATGCATACACTATGTAGTGATAGTGATATTGTGGCTGAGTTATTGAGTTATCTGAAAGTCTTAGAATTAGACAGTTCATCGCATCTATAATAATTATGATAACATCTTTAATTAATCACATCTCAGAAGTTAACATACATTTACACTATTGCCAGTGTCTGTAGTCTAAAGTAGGTTAAAACCTGTCCCACTGAACTTCAGGCTCCCTCTTCAAATGAGTGGCAGACCTAATATGTAACATTAATATGAGTATTTTACAATGTGTAATCATATACTTAGTTCAAAATGTTGTAAAGATTCATTACATTAAAACAATAACAAATCACAAAAAAAAAGATTATTAAATACATATTTTTTTATAAACTAAATTATTCATAAATGCATTAGAATATATTAGACTAATTAATAATTTAAATAACAATTTACAATAATCTCGGTAGTCTAGTGGACATGGTAGAATACACGGCTTCTGATCCAAAGGTCTGGGTTCGAATCCTGACACTGGCTCACACCAATGACTTTTCAAAATTGTTTTCGGAAGTTAAGTGTGATAAATATCGATGACTGAAAACTTTGTGCCAGTATGGCAATAGGTTCGCCACCTATTCCATTTGGGAAGTAAACATTACGGCGAGACGAGGCTTAACAGCCGCTACCTACACCTTCGGGTAAGGGCGTGAAGTTAAGTTATGTTAAATAACAGCAGATTCCAATCAATATTAATGGTAACAATCAATTTAAAGTTAAAAGTTGAAAATGAATAATCCAAAGTTAACTTATTTTATCAAGTAAATCAAAATCTATGGCTATTTAATCTAAATTAAATATCTAACCTAAACTCATCGTCCTTTCGGCTTCGGCTTTCCCTCCGAGGCAGCTTCTAATTTGAGGTATACTCATCTTTGGTCTGCGTTAATTAATAATAATATATTATTAGTTATTGTGGACACAATACACACAGCGCCTTCTAGTTCCAAACTAAGCAACTAAATGGATGCTATGGATGAATACATGTATTAAATACATTTTTTTTGTAAATATATACTTATAGTGTATAGAAAATCACCACCATATACTCGGGTGGGGATCGAACCTACCGACCTCAATCCTGCAGTTGGTAGCTTTACCAATGCTCC
This sequence comes from Euproctis similis, assembly GCA_905147225.2. Lineage (NCBI taxonomy): Eukaryota > Metazoa > Arthropoda > Insecta > Lepidoptera > Erebidae > Euproctis > Euproctis similis. The sequence continues at coordinate 2,282,542 of LR990105.1, read as the reverse complement.
ACGAGGCTCGTCATCAATTGTTGGTATCAATTATTTTGTAAGCTGTAACTATAACGTAACTTTGACAAAATTGAAAACTCTAACTATTTTAACAATGAACTTATGTAGGTACTTTTACACATATCAGATCACAAGATTTCTAATATAATTTTATAACAATCAAATATCCATTAAGTGATAAAAGTGTAACGAACATGTCGTTGCTTTATAATAATTACGCCTTACTGAAGTCTATACTGACTTCAGTAAGGCGTTTGATAGGATATCTCACGAGCTGCTATTTAATAAACTATATATGTATGGATTTTCTGGACCTGTTTTGGACTGGCTCAGTTCTTATTTATCTAAGAGATCTTTTTATGTCGTAGTGAGTGGATATCAGTCTTCAAAATTTGAAATAATTTCCGGTGTACCTCAAGGATCGCATCTAGGTCCTATTTTGTTTGATATTTTTATAAATGATATCACAAGTTGTTTTAAATTTACCACACCTTTCATATTCGCGGATGATATGAAAATTGTTAAGAGTATAAAGTCTCCTGAAGATGTTGATTCAATGCAAGCTGATATTCTCAGACTGAATGACTGGTGTACCCGTAATAGGGTTTCATTGAATCACGAAAAATGCTATCATATTAAATTTAGCCGGAAAACAAATAATTTAAATTCATCATATCATGTGGCTAGTTATCCGTTAGTACAAGTGGATTCTATAAGGGATCTTGGCATTACTATGGATGGAAAGTTAACTTTTATAAATCATATTGAGACTATAATTGGAAGGGCTCTTAGGATGCTGGGATTCGTTATCCGTAATAGTAAATTTTTCAAAAACTCCTTTACTAAAGTGATTCTTTATAACAGTCTAGTCCGAAGTATCCTAGAGTACGGTTGTGTTGCCTGGAGGCCACATTATGCAACTCATTCATTGAGAATGGAGAGAGTCCAGAAGAGGTTTGTCAGACATTTGGGTTACATTACCAGTGGTCGCGTCAGGAAAATGTCATATGCCAAAAAACTCAAACATTTCAAATTGATAACCTTAGAGGCACGTAGAGATATTCTGGATTTAAAATTTCTTCATAAGCTATTCAATAATGAAGCTGACTGTCCCCAGCTACTTGAGAGATTTCAACTAAGAGTCCCACGTAAGCCCCCTCGGAAGCCGATCGCTCCATTTTGCCTACCAGTGCGCAGAACAAAGTTTGGAGCTAGTTCTCCCGTTCCTAGGTTGTCTAGACTTATTAACGAGCATAGTGATCGAGTTGATATACATTCACAGACTTTAGGCAGTTTTATTAATAGTATAAGAAAGAAATATATCAGTTTTTAGAGTTATTATGATATAGTGATAGTTATATAAAGTTAGTGTAGTAATGTAAAGCAGGACGTGTTATTTGGCACTTATATTATAAGTTTCAAAGCAATATTTGAGAGTTCGAGAGTGATGTTTGTACCTAATACCGCCTTTTTTCAGAGAACGAGAAAATAATAAATGTAAATGGCATGTCCTAATTATCATGTGGTGTTTACCTGTAAAGATTGTACATTTAGTAGTTATTCTATCAATAATGTGTAAAAGCCATGCAATAATGTAACAATAGTTGGTAAGCCTAAATAAATAAAAAAAAATAAAAAAAAAAAAATAATTTACTATTTTGAAAATAACCCAACGTAACGCTTTATATGTAGCATACGTAATGATCCATGAAAATATAAGGGCAAATTATTTCTACGATTAGTTACCCTGCATATTGCATTATTAATTGGTAACTCAGTTTTCTAGAAACCTGCCAGAAGAAAATGAAATTAAAAATGATAGCCAACTCAAGGTCAACAAAATATCATCATCAAGGTCAACATTATATTTATGATTTATGACACATCGTAATTTTATTTCTATGTATTAATAACTTGAATTATTGAATAAATATAGTCTCGGTGGCGCAGTGGTCGAGCACACGGCTTCTGATCCAGAGGTCCGGGTTCGATTCCAGACACTAGCTCACACCAATGACTTTTCGAAATTATTTTCGGAAGTTATTGTGTGATAAATATCGATGACTGAAAACTTTGTACCCGGTATGGCAATAGGTTCGCCACCTATTCCATTTGGGACGTAAACACAAGGGGCGAGACGAGGGTTAACACACCTTCGGGTAACAAAAGGCGTGATGTTATGTATGTTAAAAATATATTAAAAGTTCTCAGGGTTATCACCAAGCAGGTTAAATTAACTACTGACTAAACAAGACTGACCTAGATTTATCTTTCACTTACAGGGAGGGGGGTTACTCAAATGGTTTTTATATATAAGTTGCATTTGAACTTCGTGCATAGAAGGGCTCTATTATGATGCACAGCTACGTAGTTATGATGCAGTCAATTTGAAGATTAGCCACTATAATTTATTGACAAAGATGTACATATAAAATGTCCGTCCATTCAGTGTTGAATTGATCGTCGGTCTGTCTGTGTCACACAATAGTTCTCAACAAATGGCTCCTATTCATAAATCTTGCGTTCATATACAGCGTGTTCGATTTGTTTTATGTCTTCAGAAATAAGTGCGAGTAAGGATTTTTATACCCATATTAGTAGATTATGAGATGGTTCCCTCCTAAAACCACATTACGACCCAAATTTATTGAACGGAGCCACTTGAACACGCAATTTCTTGTGTGGAAGTTTAGGTCCTACCAAGGGTTTGTACAATATTGGAATGACATAAATGTTTGTACTTGCCTTAGATTGTGTAATATAAAATATATTTAAAAAGTAACCCAGAACATAGTGACTTTAGAGCATCCCAAACGATAAAACTCAATTATGTATGTTCTTTTATTTATGAAAATGGATACATTTGTAACATCCTGTACCTATGTGATAAAATTAAGCGTCGGTAACGTCTTTATAAAGCAATTTGATCCGGGGTCAAAGGTCCAACACACTTTCCTCATATAAATAATAACAATAATGTCCAGACTCCGGATATACAATTCACATTGCGCTATGTAGTTCCAAAATAAAATATCTATAGGTATATTTTGAACTTTAAATATGAAAATACGCAATATACTTAGTCATGCCATAAATATTGTAACAAAGAAAAATTTTTTTTTTAATTGCAAATAACATTTATTACTTTTACAGTGTTACTTTAATACATAAATATAAAAAGATATAAAATATAAAAAGCTTATTCGAAGGTCTCCATTGGCTGCAGTACAGGCCTTTAAACGTTGAGGCCAGTTATCAATAGAAACACGCACTCTTTCCATGGGAAAATTCTTCACTGCCAATCGTATGGATTGTTTTAAGGACTCTAAATTATTATGACGTTTAGAGCAAGCCGTACTCTCTAAAACTGACCACAAATCATAATCCAGTGGATTAAGATCGGGACTAGACGACAGCCAGTCTTCAGCTCTAATGAAGTCCGAAACGTTCGCTTCCAACCAAGATTGCGTGGACCGAGCTTTATGACCCGGTGCCGAGTCTTGCTGGAAGGACCATACTTCGTTATTGAACATGGTGTTGTTAAGGGGCTTGACTACCTTTTCAAGAATGGTATCTTGATACACTTGTGCTGATGTTTTGATACCTTTTTCACAAAAATATGGCTCAATCACTCCTTCGTAGCTAACACCCCACCAAACCATCACTGAAGTCGGATAATGCCCACGTTGTCACTCTGTCAACTAATTGGGAAGCTTCCTTAGAGCTTTGAGCATAAATACGGTCATTTTGTTTGTTAATATGTTGCTCAATTGTAAAAACTTTTTCATCCGTAAACAATATTTTTCTGTGACCTCCCTTTGCGTACCGCTTCAGTAGTTGTTTAGATTTTAACACCCTATTCTTTTTTAAATTATCAGTTAATAAATGACCAGTGCGCCTCTTATAGGCTGCAAGTCCTAAGTCATCTTTTAAAATACGCGACATTGTTCTAGGTGCTATCTTCATCTCCCGAGATAAAATCTTTTGCTTGCGGACAGGATTTCTTCGAATTCTTTCCCTTACTGCTTTGACCACCTTTTTCGTACGAACACTACGTGCACGGCCAGGTCTTTTTCTGTCACAAACAGGTCTCAATGTACCTATTAATAGCCCGGTACACAAACATTTGACTAGTACTAAGTGTATGGAGAGTTTTAAAAATTGCATTTGGCTCCATACAAAATATCTATACAAAATCAAATAGAGTCAGCTCCAACTTAGAATATAATACTATGGATCTTTTTTTTATGAAAAAAAGGGGCAAACGAGCGAGCGGGTCACCTGATGGAAAGCGACCACCGCCGCCCATGGACCTCCGCAGCACCAGGGGCTTATCTGTTTAAAGAATCTGTTTCAGAATGATCAAGATATTTCATAACACAATATTCAAGCATAAGTTAAATATACCTTCCTAATTGTTTTTATTTATTTATTAACCGACTTCCAAAAAAGCAGGAGGTTCTCAATTCGTCTGTATGTTATTTTTTTATGCTTGTTACCTCATAACTTTTGACTGCACGAAGCGATTTTAAAAATTCTTTTTTTATTTGAAAAGTGGTGCTTCCCATTTTCACTAGGTCAGGGTCTGATGATGGAAACCAGGAGAAATCGAAGGCAACCACCGAAAATTGGATGCGAGTATGGTATTTTTATTACGTAATAATGATGTCTTACGGATATGCTTTACTGTGTCAAAATATGACGCTGCTGCTCTGATGATGAAGCTCACAGAACTCCTTTGCGGTTAGAAGTTGGGAGACTGGACTGCTTTTGATCATTAGAAACTACTTAGTATTATGTAAGGCTAACGTGTTGCTTGGGAGGTATGCTTGCATCTACACCTGATGCTGCTGTGCTGATGATGTAGCTACATAACTCCTTAACGGTTAGGAGTTGGGAGACAGAACTGCTTTCGGTCAATAGAAACTACTTACTAGTATGTAAGGCTAACTTGTTGCTTGGGAGGTATGCTATAAAAAAGTTAAACCGACTTCAAGAAGATAAACGACAAAAGGTACCTACTTAAGTAACTAAAAAGTGATAAATAACCCAACTAATTTACCTACTTACTACAATATACAAAACAATACTTTATCAAGCCCATCTTTAATCATGAAAATATTTAATATTGTTAGTTACTATTGAAGTCGGTGCCGGCAAAAAGTTATACCGTATTGTATTTTGCCGTGTAGCTTTAACGACTGCGCATATCATACAACCGTGGAACAAGAAAAGAAAACACGGCCGCAATAGCCACGAGCAGCCCGATTCCGATTGTATGGCCAATCATGAGAAGAGTCGGGCTAAACACTCATGTGCCAAATACTCCTTTCAAACCATTTAAAATAAATAACACAATAACATATTAATATGGCTACTGAAAACAATGCAGCAGGCTTGTGCATAAAAAGTGTAGCAGTCAGAATCCTCGACCATCACAGTTAAAACCCGACCAAATTAAAATCAACGTCCTACAAGATAACGAAAGAATTTCTATGTGACTATACTAATCGAGCACGAGGCGACATCTTTTAATTAGAGTACAAGTAATAAATACACAAGTACTAGTTGTAAGCAATAATGTAATACCAATATTATTATCATAGAACAAAACACAATTCCCAACCAATTTAGATCACGTCCCACATGCCTCTAGGTATCTACGTAACTTTAACAACCAAAATAATGATATTAATTTATATGTGAACTCGTTAGCGGGCAGTTATTGGTATACAATAACCATCATAATTGTGTTTAGATAATAAATACACAGATGGAAGTCTCTCGCCAGCAATCAGTGGCCTTTAGGGTATAAGTACCTAACATTTGAAATTCGAATAGTACCTCTACTTACATCACTTATTTTTACACAAATATTATGAAATAGTTATTAATACGATACGAAACAAAGATCAATAATAGTAAATAATCAACTGTTACGTTCGTTAATAAGCTATTTATTTATATTTTTAATAATATTCAGTAAATATGTATCATACCGATACATATTTACGTAAGTCTCGGTGGTCCAGCGCACACGGCTTCTGAATCCGGAGGTCGCGGGTTTGAATGCTGGCAGACACCAATGACTTTTCAAAATTTATTTCGAAAGTTATGTGTGATTAATGTCGATGACTAAAAACTTTGTGCGCGGTATGGCAATAGGTTCGGCACCTATTCCATTTGGGACGTAAAACATGACGGCAAGTCGAGGCTTAACAGCCACCGCCTACACCTTTGGGTAGAAAAAGGTAAATGAGTAAATATATTTATGGCGCTCTGTTCTCTCTGCTTACCCCGCAAGGTACCTACTGAGCGTGAAGTTATGTATGTTACAGACCGCCTAGACCCGTTTCCGAAACGGGACTTTTGGCATTGCACCCTCAAATGAATAATAATAAAAAATAAATAAAAATATAGGTAATAATAATAATAAAAAGTACTCCAGTTTTACAAGTATTAAGTTTGTTTAATATGTAATTTAAAAAATGCATTAAGTCTACACGAGTGGCTGTTTAGACATCTCATAAATATATATGAAATTAACCTTTTATAATTAGTCATCGGTACATTATTAGGAGAATGTTTAAATTTAAAACTGTGGTATTAGAGAATGCTCGGATTTGTTGTTTCTTTTTTAATCAACCGGAGGTCAATTGCGAATTAAGAGATATGGCAGAGAGCGTATTAAAGTAGAATTTAAACTAGCCAAATTTGCGTCGTGTAAGTCAAGCGCCGGTTTAAGAATTTCTATCTTAAAGTAAGGAAGCCGAAGAGCAAGCTCTGATGGTTTGGACATGTGAAAATAATGAAAGATGGATGAACTAACTATAAGCAAATATAGAGTGCAAATCAAAAAAACGAAGGAGTCGGGAAAAATGAACGGAAAAAATCGAGAACTTATGAAATTTTACAATTTACCTAATTCCAATTAACTTATTATTAGAATTACCGTAGGTACATAGCTCTCTCCATGCGAGATGTTTTCTTCAAATGAATCAACTTATTTAATTAGGCTGTATACTCCAGTTGCCTTTGCTTGTTTGTTTTTTTTTCTTCATCATGGCCTATTCATCCCGATTGCCGCCTATTTCACCCACGTCAATAACCGTGAGTTTATATAAATAAATTATGACAACCCATAGGAGAGTTTTGATTAGTAGAATAGTTTAAATTACGTTTATTATTTTTGGAATTCGATAAAGAAAGTTTTAGTTTATTGAGCTTTAAATTTCGAGCAAGCCTCGCACTCAATAAAATTTAAAGTTTTAATTGATAGACATAATATTATCACCATGACGTGGGAGATTATGTGGGAGGTTTTAATGAAGAGATTACCATAGACACTTCTTTTTTTAGGTTTTTGTATTTTCGTGATCTTACTATTTGTCATAAAATTTAATTTGCTCAAAGCTTTACTTTGAGACCACGAGTATTTAATTGGTTCTCAAGGTTTTATGTTTTGGGAATACTACTAAGTTAACTCTGTGGGTTATTTCTCAACGGGTTTTAGATACAATGTGCAAATTGGGCAAAATTTAACCACCAATTTGGTCATTTGGTTTGTTTATTAAAGTATTTTTTTTTTGTATGAGATAGGAGGGTAAGCGAGCAGGCGTGTCACCTGATGGTAAGCAAACAACGCCGCCCATGGACACCAGCACTAGTGATACTGTTGCGTTGCCGACCTTTAGGGGATAGGGGAAAGGAAAGGATGGGGAAAGGGGGTGGGCCTCCGGGTACCTCTCTCACGGAACGAAACGCGGCATGAGCCACTTTACGTCGATCTTCTGAGAGGTCGTGGTATTTCACCGGTCGAGCAGGCCCGTACATGCAGCGAACTGCTTGGCTCTACCACTGTTATATGCCAATAAAATCATGAGAATGTATGTAAAATGATAATAATCATATCTCCAAGATTAGGTTTACAATCTCAATTAAAAGTTGGCGTGGTAAACCAATATGCAATTTAAAATATCAAGCTAACGGCCGAATACTGAACCGCCACTCAAATCGGACAATCAATAAAGTGGTACTTATTGCTCAAATTTCACGTCTTCTGTCTAATGTGACAGCTACTTAAACGCTTAAGTAGTGCGTATTTGAGTGGCTCAGTATTCGAGCTTAAGCATAAAATGTGTGGTTACATACATTGGAAAGCAATTGTATTTTGTTAGAGCAATGATGAAATAAAAACTCTTCAGCATCACGCGATAAAAAGGAAATGTTATCCATCCGACTCGTATTACATTTGAACCTGTTTATTTGTTTTTGGACACATACAGTTAGGAATCGCTCCAGTTAAAAAAAACTTGTTACTACATGTTATATCAAACTAGCTGACCTGGAGAACTTGTTCCGCAGCAAAAGTAATAAATAAGTAATTTTTTTTACTTTACTACATCATAGATATGTATTATAGCTAAAAACCAGCTAACCTCTAACTATTAAAAAAAAAAACGCAATATAATCCATTGCGTAGTTTCAAAGAACTAAGCATTTAGGGGGACAGACAGCGGAAAGCAACTTTATTTCATACTATGTAATGATAAATTAAAAAGATGCTTTTTAAAGGAAAATGAGTAAACGAGCAAGCGGGTTAGCAACTTGTGTGGTTTATAGTTGCGTTGCCTCCCTTTGTGATGAGATACGAAGGGGGATTGCGGAAATAAATTCCCTGAGAGGACGTAGCATTTCACCGGTCGAGCCGGCCCATTCATGCAACAAACAGCGAGGTGTGGCTGACTGACACTGGTATTATTTCTTCACTAGTACCTAAATGTAGGTATAAAATGTTACCCCCTGCCGTACCCAGGCGGGGGGTGTGCATAAAGCATTTCCTCGCGTAAAAAGGTATAAAATGTTGTTATCTCTGAATTAAAAGTTTGCTTTATCGTACTTACACATATTTGTAACTCTCATAAATATATAAACTTGGATTCGTGCATTGCTTTAACTTCACGCCTTTTCTACCTGAAGGTGTAGGCAGCGGCTGTAAAGTCAGGACTCACTGTTATGTTTACGTACCAAACGGTGGCGAACCTGCTGCCATATCCCGGGCACGATGATGTTAGTAATCGATATTTATCACACTTCCGAAAGAATTTCGAAAAGTCAAATGACTTTTCGAAATTCTTTCGTCGTCGAAGTCGTTGGTTCGGTGCCTCGACTACCGAGATTATTTACTATAAGTAAATAATACATCACAATTAGACAATATAATCATCTATTTGTTTCAATCAAACTTCGTTTTAAAGTGACATAAATGTAATGAAGTGTTCTTGTAAGAGTTAATAAGTTACTAACACATTGTCTGATCTGAGAGCTTCTTGTATTACATACTTCAGCTAAATTAAAGGTGATACAATTAATTGAGAGGACTCTACAAAGTGCGGTACACACAAGGAGATTGAAAAACAACGGCGAGAATACCTTAACTAGTTGAGTATTCACGAAAAAAATATGATGATTTGCTTTACGTATAAATATATTTTTTACAAATACCGCTAGAGCTCACAATTATTTCCTCCAAATAATTTTCTTTACTCTAGGATGAAATTTTTTACAACGAATGTAATTAATAATAATAATATCTTGGACACAATACACACAGCGCCCTCTAGTTCCAAGCTAAGCAACTAAATGCTTGTGTTATGGATACTAAATAACGGATATAAATACATATGTATATACTTTTCTTTTGTAAATACATACTTATAATACATAGAAAAACACCCAGACGCCACACAAATATTCATGTTTGTCACAAATATTTGTGCTCGGGTGGGAATCGAACCCCCGGCCTCATTGCTCCAGCCGGTAGTTTTACCAATGCGCCACGAGGCCCGTCAAATTGCTAATGAAGTGTCTTTTAAAAAGAAACTAAAATTGTTGTAAAAATTATAACTTGTGTCCCTCTCGTTGTGCATCCATCCGGACTAATTGTCTCTTCGCGGCAGGCGCATACGTTTGTGATGACAGTGTCACTCGGAGTTCCCGTCAAGACGCGCGCGTTCAAAATTCGAATTCCATCACATTTTATTTGAGACGATGTTATAGTGATTAAAAAAAGGGATTTTTCGATATCATATTTGCAAATTGCCATATATATTACAGTGTTTATTGTAAATGCTAGGTCAAAAAGCTTTTCTCATGTAGTGATATTACAAATATTTAAAAGCTTATTGTATTTAATATAACTTGTGTTAAAATTAGAATGAAATTGTAATAATTTCACTGCGTGATTTACAATAGGCATGGACACAATCTAAAAATAAAAATAGATAGATACGTTAAGGGTGACAGACCGTAAATCCTAATAATATAATATTCCGGAAGACAATGCGTAAAATCGCATTCAAACACTCGTTCACATCCGTTGCTGCCGGCGCAAATTTACACGATCTGGCTTATAGTTGTTTTCAATGACTGATAGCGGAAAAAAAAATAAAAATCCCGCCAATAATCAAATACAGATTCAAACTTTTGCGTGTTTTAGGAATAAGTTTAAGATTACTTTTAAAACAAAATGTTGAAAGCCTGCATTATTTTAATTATATTCGTAGAAACAATAGTGGGAAGTGAAGAATTATTTAAAAGTGTGCCAGTGAGTGTGAAAACTTACGAAAATGCTTCAGTACTCCTGCCGTGTTATGTGGACGAAACAGGTAATGTATTTTGCATTTATTAAAAAAAAAAACAATTGTTGCCTATGATTTAAATTTTAAAGTCTTACATGACAAAAAGCACAGTTCATTAAATTAAAAAAAACAAATAAATAGCTTTGAATTTAGCCCTAATAGCATACGATATCACTTTAAGATCTGGAAAATTGCAATTTGCAGTGGTAGAGCGAAGCAGTTCACTGCATAAATGGGCCGCCTCGACTGGTGAAATACCACCACCTCTCAAATTAACGTAAAGTAACGTAAATGTCGCGTTTCGTTCGGTGAGTCAGGTTTCTGGGGGACCACTGGATTCCTTGCACTAAGATCCCAAATTACCGAATTCCTGTATTTCAAAAAGAAAAGATCAATGCGTCCTACAAATGTAGACTTCGGGACTCACCCGTGGGCATCAACACGTTCAGTTGGATAACAGGAAATTAGGGAAGATATATATGTGACATCGTTTTGTAAAATGTTATTTTTATCTTAGCAAAAATTACTATACCCTTGAAGGAATAACTGCCGAAGTGAACGCGAGAGAGAACTTGTCGTTTATACGAAGGAAAGTTATTTAAAACTTGAGTTGTCAACAATATTCTTCCTCTTTGTCTGTGCGTAGGTACATAATTTGATATTGCCTTCGTCTCATATACTCAAGTGCCGCGCAATATATAAAGCAATATTACATAGCTCTACTGATCTACTCCTTTAAATATAGCGTGATTATATATGGCTTCTTGCTAGCATGAATCAGTGATAATATTAAGATGTTTGATCAGAGATATGTAAGATTTTTTTTAAATAGGTTTAGTAGTTCCTGACATATGCCCGTTCAAACATGGAGCACTTTTTTCATGAAAACTTGTCTAATCATTCAAAATATGGAGTACAATATAAAAGCTATTAATTAGTTTTGACTTTGATATGTTATCAAATGTCAAGACAGATACAGATGAGAATTCTTTTTCTTAATAAGCTGTAATAGGGTAAACTCACCAGTTGTTGGTGTATACTATTCAATTCTGTACTATATAGTTATGCCGGATTTATGTTTCAGTTTTGAATTAAGAACTAACGTCATTAAAAGCGTCACTTGCTCCTAATATCTCAAATTAGTTACATTAGGCGTAGCATGCTCTTAATAATCATTTTCTTTTTAATTAGCTCAGAAAAACAATCAAACAAACAAACAAAAAACATCGACAATGTAAGTAAGTAGAACATGTAAGTACTAGTAAGTAGTAGATAATGTAAGGGACGCTAATATTTCTCTATGTTTAACATAACAATTAGGTATAGAATATGGAATACATATCTATGCCAAGTTTAAATCTGTGTGAGACTAAATAAAACACCGAGCAAGACGATCCATTGGGGCCTAAATTTGTTATAAAGTTGTGAATGAATAGTAAAATTAAGATCAAATTATGAAATATGTGTACTGACAAAAAAAAACAAATTCTTCCAAATTCCATCAAACACGTAATAATACAATATCCTTACAAAGTCCCAGCGGAAGACAACTGGTGTTTTCACCCTGTTTCGCTTTCAACTCATTTGCATAATAAAGTTGAGCTCTAATTTTTGAATAGCATCATATTTTGAACTTTAATACGTTTTAAGTAAGACTATAATGATGAAATAGCTATTTATTTTGTTCTCTCTGGTGATCTGGAATGATTTTATTAAGTTGTACATTTAACATAATAATATCACGGCGTTATAGTTTTAAGGAATGGACAGAGATACGTGTTCTTCATTTTATTACCTACATTTCATAATGAAGGGATCATTTATTTTATTTTTGTAATATAATTTAAATATTTTATTAAATGTAGGTTCCATATATTTTCTTTGCACTTATTTATAGTTACGAAAAGGCTACAGAACCCTTCACTAAGTAAGGTACGATATGATCTTGACGGGTTTTTGTAATAAGATATTTAAACTATATAATTTGAAAATAACGAAAACGGTCCAACTCTTTATAAAAGTCCGTGTTATAACTGTTATAAGGGCAGGTGCAGACGTGCGATGTTGTCAAAGTTCATACACCTTTTAATCTGTTTTCTGTTAAACATTCTTAGTTTCCTGTTTTCTATTATTTCTACTTTTTGACAGTTTTGGTTGATATTACTCTCAACGAACAAGATTCTCGTAAACATTCGAATTGAAGCTTCTGCAACATTGTTATAATTTGAAGCTTATCCTTGATAGTAGAGATATAGCACATGGGTTAGGATTTGATGGTTTTATTTTTATGTATAATTTTAGAAGACTCATCACTTAAGTGTAGGTGGTCTAGTTTTTCTATTCTCAGCTATGACTTTTCAGATATTTTATAACAGTACACAGTAATCGAAAACGACTGTCTTGTATCAGAGGCAATGCAATAGGCTCTACCATCTATTGAAATACGGTGTGATGAGACACAATTAACGCTGCATACCGAACCGACACTGTCGGGTATTAAGGGTACAAAAAATTAAGTGTTACTATTGCTGTGTTTAAAGTATTTCTTCGTTCAATGAAAAAAGATGGCGTCATTTATTCGCGCCATTTACATTTAGCTAGAAGCTACAGAACAATTTTTATTGCACATATATCAAAACAAAAATATTAATTCCTATATATACCTAGTAACAGGGAACTATAACAACAATTTGAAAGGGGTACTTACTACATCTGGTCAATGGCTGAAATCCACCCCATTCAAGGAAAGACACGTGCATCTATTATGAACAAGAAAATCAATTGAATATTTAATGTCCATCACTTATTTCAATGGTATTTGGAATTTTATAAGTAAAAGAATAAATTATTGAGTAAGTGTTTACAAAATTCCACGCGGGCGATGTCGTGAGTACATATAGATAGTTCATTATTATTTTACGAAGCAGTTGTACACCTAGCCTTATGTGAAACTTTCTTAATAAAATATGATTTCATAACAAATTGTTGGTCATATTGTTACAACATAAAGCTGTACTAATCTTATTAAGAACCGTTTACATGATATTATTGTATTATGTATGATCAAAACAAACACGACATGCTCTCCATTTAATAAAAGATAAAGATTAGCATCTCTTTAAATAATAGTAATAATATATGTTCCCGTGGGTGTCGTAAAAGGCGACTAAGGAAAAAGGCTGGAAGAATGGGCAGCAGCATTCTCTCTCAACAAAATACAGCCTACTGCGATCGCCAACCCGCCTGCCAAGCGTGGCGATTATGGCAAAAACCCCCCATGAGTGAACGGACCGGCAGTTGTGGCGCTTTATGGGGGAGGCCTGTCCAGCAGTGGACCTCAAAAGGCTAATGATGATGTTTTTGATGTGGTTTGTGACCTAAATTTTAGATGTTTTTTTTATTTTACATTTCTGACATTTAGAAAGTTTTTATAAGATTAAATTAATCGTCACCTATTTCATGCGTTCAAAAATAATTTATACGTCATGTCTAGGGATATCGATTGTTGCTATCCGTCAGGCATCAATCAACCATATCACTGCATATATCAGTGGTAAAGCTACCCTGTTCGCTGCATGAATGAACTGACTCGTCAACTGTCAGAATATGGACGTAAAGTGGATCCTGGACCTACACCCATCTTTCCATCTATGGGCGGCGCTAGCCACTTACTACCAGGTGAGCCGTATAAATTCCGAAAAGGTTTCCGAAAATTCATTGGTGTGTTGGTACTCGGATACTAAATTAGAAATTGTCAATCGGGAGCATCCTGTAAAATATGACGCTTAAGAACTATTAAAACATTCCAAGAAGTTTAATGTGATTACAGATTGACGTCACAACAATGACCGTCAGTCAGTCATATGTCTACAGCTGTCGCTACCGACGTTCTTCCTCTCTCTCTTAGTTACTGAGAAATTCTGATGCAGACGCGTCGCATGCACTTCACCATTTCAATATATGTAACACATGTGTTGTGTTTGCCTCGAAGGGTTCAGCAAGTACACCTTGTCTTATTTTGTATGAGAATAACTACTTATTACGTCATTATTTTATAGTCTCGGTGGTCCAGTGGCCCAGTGGCACACGGCTTATGAATCCAGAGGTCGCGGGTTCGAATCCTGGGACACATCAATGACTTCGAAATTAAGTTCGAAAGTTATGTGTGATAAATATCGATGACTAAAAACTTTGTTATGACTATGTTTTGTTGTTATTAACGAAGTGTTATGTCTGTAAAGGAAAATTCAGGAAAAATCAGAGAAGGTATTTATAGAGAATAAAAACGTGGTAAAAGTTACCACACCGACATATAAAAATTTAATTCAAATACAACTAGTCATCCCTCCCTCTGTTCAAATGATAGATAATCAATGGTAATCGGTCTTCAACATGAAGTTATAGATAAAGCCGTGCCCCCATAGCGTCCAGTCAGTCCACTTCTATAAATCATAGGAACACAAAGCCCAAATTGAATGTTATTTCTTGTTCTACACGCGATCAATGACGCTATGAGAAGATTAGATCGGCCACATGCATTTAGGTTTTAGTTGGATGAGGTAGATATGTTATTCTAACATATATGTATTAGTTAATGTACGTAGATATATTTTTCCAGTTATTCACCAGAGTTTTTGTATGAAGTTAGATTTTCACGGCTCTAAATAATCATAGTTCTATAGGTCTTCTTGACACCTATGGTTAGGTACTGCTCCACATTACTAGTGCTTTTTATGGGATAGGACGGCAAAAGAACAAGTGGGTCACCTGATAGTAAGTAACCTCCGCCCATGTACACCGTGGTGCGTTGCCGTTCTTTACAGGAGTAGAAGGAAAAGGAAGGAGAAAGGGGTCGAGCCTCCGGATACCTCTCTGACCGAAGGAAACGCGGCACACTTCACTTCAGTATTCGGCCTCGACCTCTCCGACCTCTCGGAGAGGTCGTGGTATTTCACCGCACGAGGCGGCCCATTCATGCAGTGAACTGCAAGACTCTACTTATCTTTAGGCGCCTTCGTTTCCATACGCAGTGGTAACTTTAGTCATGAAGATAGCCCTCCTCAATAAGTCGATTATTTAATCTATTTTGCAACATGAATTACACAGACTAGCGCATTAAAAAAAACTGTCCATAACTATTTATATCTGAGTGCCAACTATGAGTTGAGTGAATTTAGTGTCGCATCTAATATTGATGGTCGTAGCAACGATGCTTGTTTAGTGACAGGAAGGAGCATAAGGAGCATAGATCCGCATCTTTGTGGAGCAATTTGTACGGGGCATTGTAAAGTGACCCTTAGTTCGTCATTCACTCTCTCAAATGTTAGGGTAACTTACCTTTTATGCATTTAGAAAATTATTGAGTTGAACGGTGGAACTCCAATAAAATGTAACAACTTTTCTAATCTAATACAATTTAATAAATACGATTAGGTTTCGAATAAAATGTAGCTTTTTCCAGATATATTCAGCGTGACGATATCTAGAGTCGATGATGCAATTTTTTTTTCGGTTAATGTTTTATAATGCGTTTACTACTTTGGTGTGAATTAGTAACATACAAGTGTTTGTTACATACGCAACTGCTAGAGTAATATTTTTTCCTCTTAATAAACTTAGTGCACACTTGTAAAAATGGAAGTAAAAACTGCGTAACGGCCAGTAGGTACTAGGTCGTATTTAATAATTTAGTTTGGCAAAACAAGTTTATCCTTATGAATTAAATTTGGGACAATATATTTTAATTAGATACGATGTATGTTGAATGTTCATTTGTTACCAGATACAAAACTGCGGGTCCGTTGGTACAAGAACGATGAGTTGCTGGGTGACAGTGGAATACTTCACATGCTCCTGCCGCCCAGGATACGGATGTACTCCAACTACAGTCTACAAGTCAAGTCGCTCCAACCGCAGGACACTGCTGAATATACTTGTGAGGTAATTATTTCATTTTTTAAACTATTATTGTACATTTTATATAAATCTCATGCCAATATCGTCAATCAGCCGAAATAATAAATAAACTATTTCAACAATTTAATAAAAATATAGTGATAAGAATAAATTAAAACATAGATATGAATAGGAAAAATATCCTTACTATAAAAATATATATGTACTCGGTGGCGCAGTAGCTAGCACCCCGCTTCTGATTCAAGAAGTAGTGGGTTCAAATCCTGGCACACACCAATGACTTTTCGAAATTTTCGGAAGTTTACTGTGATAAATATCGATGACTGACAACTTTGTGCCCGGTATGGCAATAGGTTCGCCACCTATTCCATTTGGGACGTAAACATAACGGCGAGACGAGGCTTAACAGCCGCTGCCTACACCTTCGGGTAGAAAAAGGCGTTAAGTTATGTTATGTTTTTATGTTTATTCAGTATATTAATAAAACACTATATACTATAACAGATAATTGCATTACGAATGAGTTCCTAGACAAATAATTCGGTTAATAATTATTTATTTTGGAGAACATCTTTAGGAAGTAATTTTGGTGATAATATCGCTATCAAACTTTATTAAAAGCAATTATTAAGACTACATCTCGTAAGTTCTTAGTTCTGTGCTGTAACATTAATTGCAAATGGAATAAAAAAAAAAAACTTCTTATTGGGGATATCAATTGATCGAACTCAATGACAAACAAAGTCTGCCGCTCAACAAACAGTTAATTTGTTAAATAGTGTTGTACCCGTATCGACGGACTTTATCGATACTTTCCTGTGTTTGTTCCAATTAACTACTTATGTTTAGCTCGACGGTCTATTTTCAGACATTCGTGTCAGTTACAAACTTACAATCTACTATGTCTACATTGTTACTTTAACACAACCTTTTCTTTAGTTTCCCTTTTCCGTCACAGCATTACTATTATTGTTCAAAATTAAAACAGCATTAAAATAACAGATTTTGTGTGTACAGTGTATGGTATTAATACTAATAATTTTAAACATGTATTATACATCAGAATCATTTCCGCCTTTTTCTACCAGTAGATGTAGGCAGAGGTTGTTAAGCCTCTACTCGCCGAGTATCTCGTCCCAAATGGTGGCGAACCTAATGGCTACCTTTTTTTTCGCAGTGGAATGCATTTACGCATACCCCGCCATCGTCAAGGACGACTCTGTGACGACGTCAGGGTTATGTGGGACTCACCGGCTGGTGTACAAGGCCGGAATACCCACTAAACCACTGCGGCGCACTTCTCCCTCTTGGTGGGGGGCCAGGGGCTCGCGGTAAGGATTCTACGCCTGGCACCCCGATGGTTGCCCAACCAGCAGCGCGCGAGCGCAAAGGGGGGCCGGTAAGGCTACGACCTGGGCCCGAGTCACCGCGCAGCGCAGAGCGCTGAGCCAGCGAGTCAAGCTGCGACCCTGATGTCAACTCCTTGGGATCCAGTCCGCTAGTGCGCAGTGAGCCACGAGCCGGTTCCCGGATATTAAGGCGGGGCGAGGAGGCGACGAAGACATTCTCGTCGCCTCCTCCCTGGCCTCGCTCGGCGGAGCGGGTCCGCATCGGCAGCGTATTCACGCTCCCGCTCCGTGGCCTCATTCAGCGAGATTACAGCCTCACTGAAGTTGGCCACTCCTTGCCAGCACCTGTCGCTGCTGACCATGGCACTGATCACTGCCGGCAGCGACAAGTCCCCGCCGATCACAGACACCAGGTCGTCCCGGTACTCCTGCCAGGCGGCGCACACCTGGAGGGTGGGGCACGCCGTGTCTTCCAGCGCGCCACACTCGACACAGCCCGGAAACCTTTCCCTCCGGGCTATTTGACACAGATACTAACCGAAACAGCCGTGCCCAGTAAGCATCTGTGCCAGTCTAAAGGTCATCAGACTATGGCGGCGGTCAACCCATCCCTCCAGGACTGGTCGAACCGCTACTGCGACGTCGGCTCCGGCAGCCGGACTGTCGAGATCCGCCTGCCACTGCCGGAGCATAGTCGTGCGTGCAGCAGTCCGCACACTCGCCACGTTAGCCAGCCCACCCCGAGCATGCGCCTCCGCGCAATGCTCGTAGACCGCCGCCGGACCCTCGCCTCCAGCTCCGAGGGTGGGTCGCCTGCAAGAACAGTGGCCGCCGTCCATGACACAGTACGGTAGCACCTGATTTGCCTCGTCGCTATGACCCTCTGAGGTCTTCGTAAGAGGGCCACGTTCTTGCGAATGACGAGGATGTCTGTCCAGATAGGGGCTCCATACAGTGCCATGGAGCGAATCACACCACTGTATAGCCGTCTAC
The DNA here is from genome assembly GCA_905147225.2 of Euproctis similis. NCBI lineage: Eukaryota > Metazoa > Arthropoda > Insecta > Lepidoptera > Erebidae > Euproctis > Euproctis similis. Next base: position 2,263,644 of record LR990105.1, on the reverse strand, counting down.
AAGGCGACCCTGGTCCTCCTATATTGGGCAGCAGTCGACCAAGCGCAGCTGTCGTACATTCCAGCTTAGGGGCGAGCTTGGTCAAGTGGCAGTCAAAACACCATCTTCCGCCCAAGTGCAGACCGAGGTACTTCATTTCAGCCTGCACCCGGACTTCCACTCGGCGCGGACCGTGAAAGAGGAGGGCCTCCGTCTTACTCACGGAGACCCTCAGGCCCAGCATATCGTTCTGGTCCACGACGAGCGTCGTTGCTACTTCGGCGAGACGGGCCACCGCGGTGAAATTGTCTCCCCTTGCCGTGACGAGGGTGTCGTCAGTATAGCAGAGCACCCCCATTCCCGGCATGAGAGCGCCGCGGAGGACCCAGTCGTATCCAACGTACCACAGGACTGGACCAAGAACCGAGCCCTGTGGAACGCCATGCATCATGCGCCGCCGGATCAGACACCCGTCGCCCCCTTCCCAGACGATGTACCTCTCGGTACGAGGTATGCCCGCAACAGCCTTCGAAGGTAGAGAGGCGCGTTGTGATAACGGAGCGCCTCCTCCAACGTCTCGTACGAGAGGCTGTTGAAGGCGTTCTCAGTGTCCAGCGAGACTGCCAGTACAACCTGTCCCCTGCCCACCGCCTCTGTGGACAGTGACTTCAAGGCGGACAAAGCGTCGATGGTCGACCGCCCCGCCCTAAAGCCGAACTGCAGGTCTGACAGCCCGGGGCCATCAACCTCGAGGTGCCGAACGAGACGGTCCGCCAAGATCTTCTCGAACAACTTCGCCGTCTCGTACAGCAGCACCAGCGGCCGGTACGCGGAAGGGGAGCCAATTGGGCGCCCCTCCTTACGTAGCAGGTACAGCCGTCCAGTTTTCCACTCCTGCGGGAACTGCCCGGTCCTTATACAGGTATCGAGCAGCTCCCGAAATTCCTTCTTGAGCACCCTTATCGCGATGCCGAGAGCCCGGCCGGGAATTCCGACCGGGCCGGGAGCCTTCTGCCTTGTGTGAAACCGGGCCAGAGCCCGGTCTAACTCCTCTTCCGCGACTAGAGGAGGAAGTATAGAGTCCTCCTCCCGGGCGATCGAGGGTGGAGCCATTGCCGGGGGAATGTGACCACTAGGCACACACCCACCAGCCTAAACAGCATATCCTCTGATACAGTTGAAACTAATGGCTACCTAACCTAAACTAACCATACACCGGGCACTAAAAATATTTAACACACCTAACTTCCGAAATCTGTGAAGCCACAGTCTGTGAAGCCTGGCCAACTTTCGACCACGACCTTTTTCGCACGTTCTTGTCGTACGTGATCCACTTTTCATCGCCAGTTATCAATCTCTTCAAAAACGGCTCGGTTTCATTACGTCTCAATAATGAATCGCAAATGAGTACACGGTTCATTAAGTTTCTTTGAGTGAGCTCGTGTGGCACCCAAATATCGAGCTTTTTTGTATAACCAGCTTTCTTCAAATGGGTCAAAACTATTTTGTGGTCAATTCCCAGTTCTTCAGCTACATCGTAACTACTAATATGCCGATCTTGCTCCACTCTTTCAAAAATGGCGTCCATTTTATTCGTAACAGGGCGACCAGAGCGAGGTGCATCTTTAACATCAAAATTTCCGGACTGAAAACGTTTGAACCAAATTTGTGCTACTCTTACTGACACTGCATCAGGTCCATAAACATCACAAATTTTTTTCACTGCTTGAGTTGCATTTTTGCCTTTTTTATAATAAAATTTTAAAATGTATCGAATTTCTTCATTAGATTCACTCATTTTTACGGAGAGAAAAACAAATGAAAAATAGCGGGAAACAACTTTTTTTTATTTTTTTCTTTTCTTTATAATGTAACCTTTTTAATGTTACCAAAACCAGCCAGACGCAAATAGTACAGTCAAAGAAATTTTATAATAAGTTTATACCTACGTTATGCGAAAAGACTTTTTCCCCGACCTAATATAAATAAAGAATTCACTCGATTATTAAAAGTTTTTATTTTAACAACGAGTTGCTCCTCAATTTGTGGCTACCAAACTAAGAAGGGAGTAGGTACGACCTGATGCCGAGTGACCCGCGAAGGCTCACTGCAGGGGTGTCCCGGTGCTCCACAGAAGTCTCCTCCCAGATGTTGTCGGGCTGCCTTGCACTGTCAGATGGCCGAAAGGAAAAGTTGAGATGAAAGTTGAGGTGTGAGTAAAGATGAAGGCGAAGGTAGAGATGTGAAGGTTGAGATGTGAAGGTAGAGGGCAGCCAGTCTGGAACAGCCAGTAACAGCCCCTGAGCATCCCCATTCACTGGCATCGACAATCAGTGCCACCACCGACCCCCATTTCTCAGAATGGGTAGACAGTGGTGTCACATGCCAGTAATTTGGAAAATGCCCAGGGTGGATCAAGCATATAACCCTACATTAAAAACAATAATATAAATTTGGAAAAGAGATAAAACAAACTATTCAACAACATAATTAATAATGTAGGTAGGTTACCACTACCTACTTGATTTGTAAAATTATCTAAATTGTACAGAATAATTTATATAAGCAATTACTGTAATATATATAAAAATAATATGCTGCTATTAACAGAGTCTGAACATGTATTAATAAACTTTGATAATTTTGATGAAACTTGAACTTTGAAACTTTGATGAAATAATTTTAATAAGTTAGGCACATCAAGCTCACGGCACTGCAGGCAATAATATCTTAGCTATTAGGGTGAAATAAATTGGTTAAAACACTCACCAATAAGATCAAAAGTTTTGTTGAAGGTTTTTATATTCTGGCTCCTTTCTTGATAACAGTTTCAAATGAAATGGCCGAATATCCTGTCTAATTTTAAAATGTCTGGCCAGTCTCTCATATTAAATAATTATAACTACCTGCATTAAATAAGATAATTTTATTATTATCTTTCGTATACTACCTACAGTTGTACTTTTATTTATGACCTGGAAACCGTGTCTTTGAAGCCTAAACCTACTATGATAAAAATTTACATTGTCACTCAACGTGACAGTGTGAGCCCGGAATCGATTTCACGACTCCTGAATCAAAAACGGGTAGCTAAACCATTTTTTTTTAATCTATGTAGAAATGATTTGTTCCCAGCCCTAACCACGCAGTTAGTTCTAAAATTCCGAGCACTTAAGTAATTAATCAATTTGTACTAACTCTTTTGTTACTGAGACCCGGTATTTTTAGTAATTGCTCGTAATAAAAATTGTAAGATACATCACCGGTTACTCTCAGAGATATAACAAGTACCTCCCGCGCAAACATTATCAACTCCTATTTCCTTATTACAAAAAACAATTGTAAAATAAACATAGATGCTAGCGGGTAGTGTGGGTTTTAATAAGTTTATACTTCAAGATTTGGTTTTAAGATTTTTTACTTTTCAATAATGTTACCACAGTTTTAAAGGTTCCGTGCCTACTCAAAGATTAAAGTTGCAAATGAACATAGTAATGTGCATATGTATAACATTTTGTTCCATCCTTAACTTATGCAAAAAAAGGAAGGAACTATTTAAGCCAATGGTCAGGGAGTCCGGCGTGTAATTAATTTATTTGCAGACTTGCAGACCTCATTTCTCAAGTAGAGACTTGATCGTACAATATTATATTACAGAACTATCGGTTATGGGACTGAAATAACATCGAAAATGACGGTTTCTACAGTAAAATGTATACTGTCACAATACAGCGGGAAGACTTCAGAAAGAGTCTAATATAACATTTCATGTGTAAATGTTGCGATTTAATTTGTATTTTGTTCTAAAACTGAAATCGAAAATTATTATTCTATCATGATATTAAAACAAACTTTAGGATTATATCGCGTTTATTTATTACCAATTTTATTAATTTCCCGACGTTTCGAACTCTTTACAGAGATCATTTTCACGACTGATGAACAAAAAGATGGTATTTGTTCAAAAGCTACTTTCATTGATACTCGTGAAAATGATCTCTGTAAAGAGTTCGAACCGTCGGGAAATTAATAAAAATGGTAATAAATAAACGCGATATAATCCTAAAGTTTGTTTTAATGTCATGAACGTGATTCGCGAAAGTCTTAGGCCCGTAAGATCAATCATAGTTAAAACTGTCGATTTTCTAAACTATAGTCAATTTTAATCTAGAGTTTAAACCTGCCTCGTAAGATCAACAGCGAAATGGACATAGATTACGTAAACTAAGTTTAGTTTTCGACAGATGGCAACATTTGGTTATTTAAAGTCCATATTTCGCTCATCATTCACTCTTTTGTACATTGTCTGTGGCATATTTCGTGAAAAAAACTCTTTTTCTCTTTCTTTTATGAAGTTTTATAGTGTGACCATAGATTTAAGAAAAATAGATCGGCAATAGTCACCCAAACAACGTGACCAAAAATGGGTTGTTAATGTGTGAGTGACTTACGGGGCTCGTGGCGCATTGGTAAAACAACCGGCTGCAGCACTGAGGTCGGGGGTTCGATTTTCGCCCGAGTACAAATATTTATGACAAACATTAATATTTGTGCGGCGTCTGGGCGTTTTTCTATGTATTATAAGTATGTATTTACATATTTACAAAAGAAAAGTATATATGTATTAGTATCCGTTCTCTAGTAACTATAGCACAAACATTTAGTTGCTTAGTTTGGAACTGGCGCTGTGTGATTTGTGTCCAAGATATTATTATTATTATCAATGTGTTCTAAGGGAAAATGGAAAAGCTAGAAGAATGGGCAGCAGCATTCTTTCTCAAGACACTACAGCCTACTGCGATCGCCAACCCGCCTGCCAAGCGTGGCGATTATGGCAAAAACCCCCCATGATTGCGCGGACCGGCAGTTGTGGCGCTTTATGAGGGAGGCCTATGTCCAGCAGTGGACGTCAAAAGGGCTTATGATATGATGTGTTCGTAAAAAGCGCTTCAAAGCGTTAACTTTTACATAGTGTTGGGTGTAATGTTAATGGGTGGAAATATAAATATCCCCAAAATCTAATATACGCAGTTACGCTGTCAGTTATTCGATGCTATTAGTAAATTTTTCCTGACATGTGCCATCTATTGTAGTCTATGCTAAATCTATGTATGAACCCACAATCGTTGTGTCAGATGTCAGCTGATAAACGACCGCCATTTTTAAACTAGGCAGGACCACAGTTTAAACGGCAAAATCTTCTGGTATAAGCTAAACTATAGTTTAAACTGTTATTGGAGGTTTATCTAGCATTGATCTTACCAAATAAACGACAGATGAGGTTTAAACTAGATAAAATAGTTTAAACTGTGATTGATCTTACGGGCCTTAGAGATAAATATTATTCAATCAGTTTGCATTCTCCACTAAGTATTGCCAGATTTAGAAAATAATTTCCAATGTTAAAATTATATTACTGAAGTTCAAAATACATTCATATTCATTCATAAATACATTAAATTCAAAATACATTCCAAAAAGTTAGTTTTTGGGGGTCACTAAAAATGCATAGTGAATTTGACAGTCAATTGATAATGTTATTTTAATCGCAATAGCATAAGAGTATATTACTAAATTGATATATCTGTTCATCAGTCTGTGAAACCATATAAGTAACGTACTCAAAAGTTACGAGGCCGATGTAAGTATGTTCCAATTTCCCCATTTTTGGGGTAATATGTCTTCACTACCAACATTATTTTGACGCATTTGTGTGTGTCGTAGCGTGTAACCGGTAACGACACATAGTTCACGCACACGCCAATTTATTTTGTGCCTCACTTTTGCCAGTTTGTAGGTATGAGACTAGCCTTCTATGCGTTATTATTTTATAGCTATAAAAAATCGGGTACCATTTTTTAATTCAACGATATTCATGATGCATAGCCACCGTGAAATCATTGATGTGTACCAGGATTGTATCTTAGAAACTCTCACTCTAAGGTTGAAGACATGTGTTTTTTGTTTCCAGATCGTTAGACCTGAGCCATGGGGACCAATTCGACAAACGCATTCCATTGAAGTACAATGCAAGTTATAGTATATTTTATTAAAATTTTAATCATGAATTGACACTTCTTTTTCTTTTCACTATTAGCGTTGTTATCTGTATAACTGACGTAGATGTATGCTACAGATTCCCCAACGGTGAAGACAATCCCAGAGGATGGTTTCGTGGAGATACGCAAGGGACAGTTCGTGGACATCGGATGTGAGGCAACCGGCAATCCACCGCCAATAATTGACTGGAGAAAAAATGTGAATACTTAATAACACATGTTTTTTTATAATTATTGTTGTAACAGGATAAAATAAGATAACACATCGTCTTTAAAGACAGGACTTGATAACCAATTTGGTGATTTTTTTTCTAGTAAGTAGGAATTTAAATAAGATTTTACATCATATTTGATTGGCTAATTGGTTTAATAGTTAGTGCGATATATTACTAACTTTTAATGTGAGACGAAGACGCATACGCAAACTTGTATGTAACTTAATAATGAACAGATTTATTTCAAAGCTATAGAGCGGTTTTGAAAGGTCTTAAATTCAAATCCTTGAAGTGCTATTTTCTTTTAAATTAAGTATCCCATGGTGTAGGGTGAAGCTATGGCACTGCTGGAACATCGTTCCCGAATCAAGTTCCGCGCGGAACATCGTCTCCTGGCGGGAGTGTACGAGTGCATCGCCAACAACGGTGTCGGAGACCCTATCAAGGCTGCCATTACTGTTGTGATTCAAGGTCCGTGATTGAGAAACAACATAATATTATGTAAATACAAGAACATACATAAATTCACGTCTATGTATAAATATAATAATAACGTCGACTCACCGGAAGTAATAAATGAATAAGTAAAAGGTTTTTTTCTAAAAATAGTAAACTTAAGTTACCTGTTATTACACCAGCTACCTGCCAAAAAAGTTCCGTCCAAATCGGTCCAGCCATTTCAAAACTTAGCCGGAACTAACGGACTGACAAAATTAAAAAAAATATTTTAGTGTATAATAATATGAATGTAAAAGAAATTATTTTAACGTCCGTTACATGTACAAATTTAATATCACATGTTCGTAGCCAACCCTTAGTCTGAGGCACCTATTATTGTAGGTATGTAATATAGATTTAATTAAAGACTGCGTTCTAATAAACATAAAGCAATTTTAAAGATTTCCAAACCACATTACACGAACTATTTTTCTCTAAGGATGAACGAATCGTTTGTAAATGTATCTGTAATGCCTGATCAGGCATTACAGATACATTTACAAACGATTCGTTCCGGCCCTGAACAATCTATAATGGTGTCTTCCCCCACAGACGCGCCGGTGGTGTCCGCGGCCCGCGTGTACGTGCACACTGCACTAGGCCAGCGCGCGGCTCTGTCTGCGCGCCTCGAGTTCGCGGCGCCGCCCGCCCTCACGCGCTGGTACCGGGACGGGCGCCTCGTGCGCACTGACGACAGGTACCAGCTGCCTACCTCTTTGCATCACTATTTATTCTCTCATCACTCACTCTTAACGCAACATTGTTGGAAGTCGCATTATAAGTTTCACTTCAATATATAATACTACTTCATGTATAATATAATGATTGTACAGGGTGATAGAAGTTGTTCAAGACAATGTCCACCAGTTGATATTCCGTACGGTGTCGAAGACTGATCTTGGTAACTACACGTTCAGAGCGGAGAACAAGCTGGGCATGGCGGATCTCTCCTTTAAATTAACAGGTACGTGAACAAAATCTTTACTTTCTTATATTCTAGGTACTAGATATATTCTGTAACTTCCTGTAAATAATAAATCTTTACTTATACAGTTGGATGGTATTTTGTTTCTTCTTTTAACGGACGCCTGTACTATTCAGTCGTTAATCATAAAATTATCTCTCCACGATGCCTTGGAGTGCAATCAACAGTCAATAATTTCAATGCAACCAAAGTCGCTGTTACAACTAGGCTTATACTTCCAGGTGTACCCAACGTGGCGTCATTTAAAGTGGACGCCGCCCTGAACAAGGCCACATCTACCAACTTCACACTGGTATGGGAGGTCGACTCTTATTCAACTATTATAGGTGAGCACATTTTCTAAGAACAATTCGTAATACTCCACTAATTTAAATAATTGTTTAATTTTATCACACAATAATTATTCAAATCGGTCCAGCCGTTTAAGAGGTCCACTGTCAACACACGTACAAAGTGTTGGCAGAATTACCTCGAATTATGAAGTGAAATATTTTATAGGCCGTTGAAAAGTTGGCAATTTACTTATGTTTTTAAGCAACAAGTAGCCATTTTAAAATAACAATACACACAGAGTATAACCTGTGGCTCCGGCCATACTTCGGCCGCGCGGTGACTGCTCAACCCGCGGACAGCACGGAGGCTCCCGTTAATCTTTGGAAAACCATCGTTGTTCCCGGGGACTCCAGTGATGGTAACATATTTCTAGTATAAGTATAGTTTATTAGTATAGTTTAACAGTGGTAGAGCCAAGCAGTTCGCTGCATGAATGGGCCGGCTCGACCGGTGAAATACCACGACCTCTCAGAAGATCGACGTAAAGTGGCTCATGCCGCGTTTCGTTCAGTGAGAGAGGTACCCGGAGGCCCAACCCCCTTCCCAGTCCTTTCCTATCCCTTAGGTCGGCAACGCAACAGTAACACTATATGTGTTGCTGGTATCCATGGGCGGCGTTGGTTGCCTACCATCAGGTGACACGCCTGCACGTTTGCCGTCCTATCCCATTAAAAAAAAATCTGATTTGAAAGCTCCACATCGCTGAATTTCAATTGCTCAGATCCTTGTTAATAAATGGATGTCTTGCTGTAAGGCTACTATGTCTATCATTAAATAACTCTCAGTGCTACGCCGTAATTTTTGAGGGATGCAGCGGACGGTATGATTATGACATACAAACAGCCTTATATTATCTGCACAGTCCACATAGATGACAGTGATTTTTTTTTATTCAGAGTTGAATACATAATTTACAAATATTTGTGTGCAGGACCAATTCACAGTGCAATGTACACAGTCAGAGGGCTCACACCATCTACTGTGTACGAAGCGATCGTCACCTCCAGGAATAGGTGAGATATTAATTTTTTTAATATAATATCACTTCACGCCTTTGTTATCCCGTTATGTTTACGCCCCAAATGGAATAGGTGGCGAACCTATTGCCATACCGGGCACAAAGTTTTGAGTAATCGATATTTGTCACACTTACTTCCGAAAACAATTTCAACAACAAATTCGCACCCGGACCTCTGGATCAGAAGTCGTGTGCTAGACCACTAGAATATCGAGACATTTATAATTATTGATTAGCATATATAAAGTAGAATATGTTTTTAAAATACTATTTTGTAACTAAACAACTTAATACAATTTTAAATTACAGGTTTGGTTGGAGTAAGCCGTCTTCTGTTCTGCATTTTGCAACTGAACCAGGAGGTAAATCGTATATATAACTTATTCCTTATATTCTATTTTAATCAAAACATAGGTAGATTTTAGTTTATTAGGATATATTTAGTAGACACAGGTTAACAGTTAACCTACATAGTTAAAAAAAGAAGGACGCACGTTTTTTTTTCAGTAATTAATCAACATATTAATTCCTTTATTTTTTTAGCTGGTCGAAGACTACCAACAACAGCGGATTATTCAGAAATTACTCCGCAATTAGAAGACATAGAACCGGAAGCAAATAATATATCTGAAGCGCATGTTTTTGAACGACTCGACCATCTGTCAAACGGAGCGAAACACACGTCATACTACGTCACCATATTTTGGTCAATTTTTATATTCATACACAGTTGATAAAACTAAATACTTTTCTATAGCTTAGTAATTAGGATAAATTAAGTTATTAAAAAATAGATTCAAAGGATTTCATTTCAAGAACAATTAAAAATTCCATCCGTGTAGAACTTGGTTTATATACGATTAAAATGGATTAATATAATATTTAATAACGGTATATTGCAGTACTTTTTAAGAAATAACATCAGTTATAAGATCTTATCTTTAAATATAGCACAACTGGTTGCGCTACTGTAGGTAGAAAGAAGCGGACTTATTGCCAAACATCCAAAGCTTGTGGGCAAATTAAGAATTATTAATGAAATCTTAAAAAAAAAACAAGGCGTTTATGTAAATAAAAAGACACGAATATTATCAAGATTTATTGTTAATTAACGGTCATGATTGAAAAATAACAACAATTTTAACAAAAATAACAATATGCCATGCACTGGGCATAATATTAACAGTCATCGATATTAATCACACATAACTTTCGAAAAGAATTACGGGAAGTCATTGGTGTGAGCCCGGAATAGAACCTACGATTTTTGGTCGTACTACCAACGAGACTATTAAACTATGAAATAACAACGATATCATAATTTGCTGTCCAGGAGCATTTTTTGGACTTAAAGGTCCTGGTTACCAGGTCATTAAAACCCAAAAACAGAAGCGTTGTATGATATTATTGCATTACACTGAAACATTTATCACAACTGAATTAAGTAACAATAAAAGTTATAATAAACGGCCTTTTCATAGATATAAGTTCTACAATTTTGGCTCAAACCAATGGTTTATGTATGTTAGCTGATGAAACAAAAAATAGTGCCAGATTGCAAGTCTACATCTATTGATATTATTGACTTATTATATAGAAATAAGCTTTTATGACAAGGACGAGGAATAAAAGTAAACATAAAAAAAATATTGACAGTAAACTTGTTAGTTTTGAAAATTTTTAAACAGCAAATGACTGTAACTTAAATATACTTATATAATAAATATTTACAGCTATATATTTTACAAAACCTAATTTATATATAGGTAAATATATCAGTCTTACATTTATTTTTCTTTAAAAGATGCTGCTCCATAATAATAAATGGTAATGATCGTCATTACCAGAATAGATTCTAACTAAATTCTAAATAAAAACGTACAATGAATGCAAATTTTAATGAAACCATGTTAAAATTGGTTTAGATAAATGTATCAACGATCAACACCTAGCGCCATCATCTCGTTCTTGTGGAGGGGACGGAGACGGCGTCAGTGGAAATTATGCGACAATTTCGAAATTAGGAACTCCACGTAAAAAATTAAAACCAAAAAATGGGAACAGTCAGCGGATGGAAGTATTCGAAACTATGTTATGACTAGAAGGCGCTGCGTGTCTCAGAGCGTGGCCACCCAGCCGCACTGGCCGGCCGGCAGCCGCACGCGCACCAGCCGCACCTCGCGGCCCTCCTCATCGCGCGCCACGATCTGCAACATCGCGACATACAACACACTTCACTTACAAACGTACAAAATACTTCTCTTACAAACATAAAAAACACTTCACTTATAAACCTGCAAAACATTCAACTTAGAAACACATAACACACTTCACTTACAAACATACAAAACACTTAACTTACAAACATGCAACAAACTTCACTTACAAACATTAAAAAACCACTTCTCTTACAAACATAAAAATCACTTCACTTACAAACATAAAAATCACTTCACTTACAAACATAAAAATCACTTTACTTACAAACATAAAAATCACTTCACTTACAAACATAAAAATCACTTCACATAACAAACATACAACACACTCCACTTAGAAATGCTTTACTTACAAATTATAGTCAATATAGAATTAAATTTACATGGCATGTTAAACACTGAACAAATAACGCACTACTTTTGATCGTGCTAGCAAATACAAACAACAGTTAAGTGACGAACAGGATGGACTGAAACCATCGGAACAACCTGTTCAAACTTGAAAGTTACAGTAATAGCTGTTTAAATTAATATTTACCTCGTTCTCTTCGTCCAACTGCTCAGCAGTGACCGCTTCTAATATGGACTGTGATCTGTCTTCCAAGTTATCTGTAATACATATACCAAAGATTCAAACTTGCTTTTTTTTGTTACATATAACTAAAAAGACACATAGATACACACATAACTGCACGCCAAGCCCCTTTCGGAGTAGGCAGAGAGAATAAAGCGCCATAACGCAAATTTTTACACAGCTCACTCGCTTCTTTGTCTTTCATAATTACACACCTCACTCGCTTCTTTGTCTTTCATAACTCTCATCAGGCATCATTATATTTGGTGATAGGTTCCGCTTTGACACTTATATTTCCTTAATTAAGGACTTGTAAATTTTATGTCCAAAAATGAAACGAATACTCATGGTAAAAAATGAAATTAAATGAGACTGAGATTGTAACCATCTAAGACCGCACCCAAATGCACATATACAATTTAATTTTTTTTATTAGGTACATCAAATCTTGCCCTTTACGTGCACAAATGGAACTGAAAGAAGAATTACGATTTTTCCCTAAATACATTCGTAAAAGTTAAGAACCCACTTTTTAATAACATGGGGGGTAGGGGGTTCAGATGATGGTTACGTAATCAGTAGCTATTAAATTTTACCAAAAAAAAACAGAATAATCGTGTCAATATATATATATATAGATGGTCTCTTGAAACATTTTTTTAATTATTACGCAATTATGGGGGGAGGGGGTAAGAGCTTTGCTTACTTTTGCTGATAAAGGGGGGGTAAATAATTGTAATAAATCTGCTTACGTAATACGCTTTGCAACTTAGATATAAGGCTTAAAAATGCTGATATTTCATAAGTTCAACGGAGCATAGAAAATAGTGAGGTACTTACGAATAGTTAACAGAGTCGGCTCCTCCTGCTCTTGTATCAAACCCAAGCTCTCTTTCTCAGCTGTAACAGCACACAATACTAATATTAGGAATGCAAAAGTATGTTTGTTACCTTTTCACGCAAAAACGACCCAACCGATTACAATGTAACTTTGTACCTACACATACTCTTGGAGGTATCGGAAATAACATTACCAAAAATATTAAAAAATGTTTGTCAAAAAAATTTCACAATGAAGATTATCATATCTTTAGATAGTATAAAACAAAGTCTATAATTCATGTATAGTGTAGTGAAAAAAAAGTGATAATTTTCAAGATTTAGAACTTTAATCGCAAACGCTGCCTGAACCCTAAGTGATAAATCAAAACAATGTACTACATTATTATACACCTTTAAAAGGTCTACAAAAAAGTCCGCGAGGGCATATGTCTATCTCATAGGGATAACCCACAATGACCATTTTTATTTTTTTACTTTTTACGAGAAGTAAAGGCCTCTTTTCGAAGCGATTTTAAACATTACAGCATTAATTTTCATCCAATTAAATGTCTTACAACAGATTATGCATGTAATATAGATGATCCTGGCCCTTTACAGCATGCAATTTAGACAAATATTTTCGAAGATATTGCAGTATTAACATAGCGGGACAGCAGTTATTACTTTTGATGCGGAACAAAGTTCGCCGGGTCAGCTAGTGTATGATATAATTAAAAAAATATATTTATAACATCACCTAGCCGTTATTAGTTGTATAACAAAGAGCAGTCTTCTCATTCATTGGCTTTTGGGCGGGTCAGTTGACCGTATAATATAAATCTATTATTTTTTCTTCACACTGGATGGAATCACGCTATAATATGATCATTATATATAGGGCGCTGTTGTGTACTTACGAGGTTGCAGCACGAGCTTCTTGTCGTCACTTATGATGTTGCACATGAGCTTGAACTGTTCCAATTCCTCTTGCTTTATTACTGCAATAACGAACATATTATTGGTTTACCTCAAGAGCTTCGGTACGGAAAGTCCCAAGGTCGGATTCTTGGTATCGTCAGAATACCTACCTAAACAAGCAAGCGTCACCTACACCTGCAACGCAGATAGTGTTACAGTTGCGTCGCAGGCCTTTAAAATGAGCTAGGAAAGGACTCGGAAGTGGGAGGGAGGGACGACGTGAAGAGGTTGGTGGCTCGTGGTATTTCACGTTTACGTGGTGTTGTAGTTCAGAAATCTTTTTTCGGAAAAATACTCAACTATTGTAAGTAATTGTAACTGATCAAGTTACAATTACTTACAATACGACACCGATATTATTTATATGGTCATGACTATACAAATTAAAAATACAGGTAATGAACTAAACACAGAGTTAGTTTGGATAAAGGTCAGAGACTTATTGATTGAGACGCAGTTCTCGATCTGTAGACCACTGAGAGGACGATAACTCTACAAATAATTAAACCTTGATTCATACAAAACAGATATTTGTGAGTTAATGTGTAATCATCTTCATTCTATTCCACACATAGTACATTCCTAAAATAACTTACCAATAGATTTGCCAGTGTCATCCGACGATGCGACTTCAAATAACTGAAATAACAATTAATACGGATTTCTAAAAAAAAGGTACATACGATATTCATACAATCCACAAATTAATCTATGTTTTTATGTTTGTAGAAAAAAAGTTCTTACGCTATTAGTAAGCTGGTGTATACAAAAATATATTTCAAATACATATATTCAAACAAATCAATTTCAAAAGTGTTTAAGTTTGAAAAGGGTCAGGGGAAGCAGAGAAATTTAAAAAATACTAAAGGAGTATATACGTAAATTATTGTCAGAGTCAGAAAAAAAATCGATGATAACTTCTTTGAGATCTTCTCTCCCCTAATACCCAAAGGTGTAGGCAGTGGCAATTATGCCTAACGTAAGTAATTTCGATTACAATAATGTTTCCAGATAGCAGAGCCTACTACTAGTCACCTGGCAAGATATGTAGTGAATATTTACCGTATGCAATTTGTCATTCAGCTGTGATTCTGTTCTCTCGTCGGTAGGCGTTAAGTTTGATTCCTGGTAACAATACTGTATGTTTGATTTCAATATATACTTCAAATAAGGTAGCTTTCGTTAGCGCCATCTATTGGCAATGTTTTGCAATACATTTAGACCATAGATCAAATTTTAAAGAAAAAGTAATGGGTATAATGTCGCATATCAGTTTTGTTTAAGGCACTTTTAATGCAAAGAGAAATGCAAAGACTCACTTGTTGTTCGAGCTCGACGACTCGCGACTGACTTCCTAACACTGACTCTGCTACTTGCGCCTGAGAATGTTTCCAATATTGAGTGTTTAGTACAAATTTGTCATAAGAAATGCTTATTATGTATAAAAATTTGGCGAATGGTTTCATGTATTTTTTGTATATCTTTATAATATAGATCTATTACCAAAAGTATATTAGTGTTACTATATTAATATTGATGTTATATATCTGTAACACACACACACACTATACAAAGGTACTCACATTTTCTGGGACATCGATAATTCTCGGATGATTCACAACTATCGATTCAGCCAAATGACCCTGAAATAAATATAACGTAATTTAAATGCTGTGTATATTAGGGAAGTACATACTTGTTATACAGGGTGTTCCAGAACTAAACGTGAAGTAAAAATTTTAAAAAAAATCTATTCCATTTTAGCAACAAAACCTTCAGGTTTTGTTGCTAAAATGGAATAGATTTTTTTTTAAATTTTTCTCCTGATGGTTACGATCAATCCTGTCACCCTGTTTCAACTTGACGTTCAGTTCCGGCGCTCTGTGTACATGAATGGTGTGGCACTCACGCTGGTGGTCATGTGCGCATACAGCAATTGCTTGCGCATGAAGCCGGCGCCGCATGTAACGCACTCGTACGGCTTCTTCTCGCTGTGAGTAAACCGGTGTGTGTTGCGGTTGTCGCGCGAACTGAATGACTTGCCGCAGATCTGGGGGAACAGAGAGGGAGACTCACAACATAATCGGAATAGATACGACACGACAACAGGTTTCAATAGTCACCTCACAGAGGAACGGCCTCTCGCCGCTGTGTATACGAATGTGCTTCTTGTAATGCTCGGGGTACACGAACGACGACGGACACATGGTGCACTTGAGGGGCCGCTCGCCCGTGTGCGTCGCCTTTATGTGATACTCCAGAAGTCTATAAAAAACAATCCCCACTTGTATAAGCACCAGAACGAAATCTGACGTAAGTACAACAAACTATATCCAGTTACGTTAAACATTGTTCAAGGAGACGACATGAAAAATTGGAATAAATAAAAAACTTGCAAAAAAAAAACATTTAAATATAGAATTAGAGGAAACGTTCATGTCGAATTCAAAATTAGAATGTGCTGCAATATTTTAAAATGCGATTCGAAATAGACCGTTCGATTTTTGAATCATTACATAGTATAAAACAAATAGGATTCTAAATTCAAAATATATAGCAGAATGAAGGGAGTTGCACTGACCGCCGGCGCTTGAACTTCTTGTTGCACTGCGCGCAGTGGTGGCGCTTGTCGTCCAGGTGCGTGGCGCGGCGGTGCGAGTGCAGGTTGGAGCGCTGCGTGAAGCGCGCGCCGCACACCTCGCACTCGAAGGGCCGCTCGCCTGCACAGGGCCGCGTGTACTGCCTACTGTGTGTACAGCGTGTACAGTGTGTACTGTGTGTGTTGTGTATTCTGTGTACTGTGTGTGTTGTGTACTCTGTGTACTGTGTGTACTCTGTGTACAGTGTAGTTACCGGTGTGCGTCCGCACGTGGTCCCGCAGCTCGGCGCGGCGGGCGAACGCCTTCTCGCAGATGTTGCACACGAAGGCCTTGTTCCCCGAGTGCACCACGCCGTGCACCTCCAGGTTGTGTTGTGTGCTGAACGCTTTATCTGTAACAATTTACAATACATTATATACAGACTGGTTGCGTAAATACGACATATATTGTAAACTACAGCATTAGATGATGTACTGTACCTGTATACAAAATATCAATCAGATATATGCACTGGTTTAGCTGCTAGACCTCAATTTACATTTCTTAACTTTACAACATGATGTATCAGTTGTTATGACTACTTATGACCAAATAGATAGGTTAATGACCATCTGCAATAATCCTGTTGACATGTTGCCAGCTCGCTTTTTCTTTATTTCATAAAAGTAGAAATTGTTCCTAGTTACTCTCTCGCTCATTGCAATATAAAACAATAAGTGTGAAAGAGACAAATACTTTTCTTTTTGTCAAAATTTGTTCATTACGACTGCGACGCGGGTGAAGGGGGCACCTCTTACGTCGCATATGCCTACTTATTTTGAATTAGTGCTGTACCAGTACACATCGTACGAATTTGTCGATTTTAATCTCGCTGAATTCCGGTTTCTTTATCGTCACGTATTAAAGTAACATAAAGAACAATTTGTTTCTCTTCTACAAAACTGAAATAAAATATTATTTTGATAGACTTTTTTTTATTTAGCAAGTAATGTAATAGTTATTTATTATTCTAAAAGTTAGTAAACCGAATTATTGAGCAAACACTGGCGCGAATCCATACAATTAATCTGTTGACTTGCTACATTTTAGGTACAATTTTATTACATAATTTATTATTATTATGAGGTAGATTAAAAGAATATTAACATGGCGGCTTGTATCCCAGCCATTGTATTAAAGTAAAAATTTTGTCTTTGAATAATGCCGAGTGTTCATTTCCTAAAAAGAGTCATAGATGATAATAATCGGGATTGTATGACTATAGAAAATTCCAAAAAGTTTGAAAGTGCAAATTATAATATGAGTAAAATGTCGATATCGAATACCTACTGGGAGTTCGGACCTTATGAGAAATCACTAGAGAATTGTCACCGAACTTGCAAAAAACTTCACTAGGTACTTAACTATTTATTTAGGTTAGTGTGTGTAAGTGTGTCTGCCCTTGAATTAGTGACGTCGGTCACGTCGGTGATCTACGGTCGGTAATGTCATTGCGCAAAGTTTGGTGATTGTGCACTTTATTAATTGTGATTGATTTATGTATTTATGTTTATTGACAATCAAGAATAGTAATACTATTAAGTGTTAAGTGTGTATGAACAATAGAAATGCCCCGGTATCAATTTACAGCACCGGAATATGCCGACATGATTATGATTTACGGGGAATGTCACGGTAATGCTGCTTTAGCTATACGTACATATCGGGAAAGGTATGCGCACACCCGTGTTTGTCCCAGTAACAGTCGTACTATAGTGCAAGCTTTGCAGAGGATTCGGGAAAATAAATCATTGGTTCCGCGTTTGGATAGTGCTCCCTCCAGTAGTAATGAGGCACGTGATGAACAGATTTTAAATTATTTTTCACGCAATCCAACTTCTAGTTTACGTAGAGCAGCTCGACATTTTCGTGTAAATCACCAAACAATTTTGAAAGTTTTGAAGCGCGACAAACGGAAGCCTTTTAAGTATCGGAAAGTACAAGCGTTGATGCCCAGAGACGAGCCTGTCAGAGCAGCCTTTTGTACCTGGTTTACACGAGAAAATGAAGTAAACTCGGACTTCTTGTACAACGTCATGTGGACTGATGAAAGCACATTCACAAGAAACGGCTTATGGAACCGTCAAAATATTCGATACTGGAGCCATGTGAATCCACATCTAACAAGAGACACTTCCCATCAATACAGATTTTCTGTGAATGTATGGGCTGGTATACACAGAAATGTTATCATCGGTCCAGTTTTTATTGATGGCAACTTAAACGCTGAAAAGTTTTTAGAACTTCTCAATGGACTCGTTGCCGATTACATGGATGAGCTGCCACTGGCCGCGAACAGACAAATGTGGTACCAACTTGACGGAGCCCCACCTCACTCAGTGGTGTCTTCCAGAGAGAGGTTGACTGAAATGTTCGGACAGCAGTGGATTGGTCGTTATGGTCCATCGAGGTGGCCACCCAGATCACCGGACCTCACCCCAATGGATTTTTTTCTATGGGGATATGTAAAAAATGAAGTTTATTCTTCAGACGTGGACACTGTGGATGAATTAAAAAATCGAATAATCACGGCGTTTAATAAATTAAAAAATATGGCCGCCAATAGTGACTTATTAACGCGAGTAAGAAATAATATTCTAAGACGATATTACTTATGTATTCAAGAAAACGGCGGACATATCGAAAATTTAAAAATTTAGTAATTGTAATTCAGTGATAAAACTATGTAACTGTGTGTAGTTAATAATTTGTGCGTAGGTATTAAGTAGTGATTGTTTATGTTATGCCGACGTGTGATCAGAGCGGCAACGTCAAACGTATTCATTTACTAAGGTCAGTGAACCAATATTGACAGAATGTTCTGTTTTATTTTCATTTTTATCGTAATTAATTTGTTAGGAATTTTTTTTTTTTTAATTTTGACCTTAGAACTGTTTTGATACTATCAAACAATTTGTATGGGGGACCACTACTGAACCTCCAAATTAATGTTATTAGAGGTTTACCACTCTGTATATATAAAAGTGAATCTATATTTCCCTTGGTCATCGAATCACGCGTGAATATATCATCATATCTATAATAATGAAGCTTTTATTTCCGAAAAAGAAAATAATTATTTACAAAAATTTCATATTAGATATGGTTAATCAGAGAATATCTCTTATTTCGGTATACCTTGCGGCAAAGGTCTCCTGCTGATACTCGCTGGTAGTCTTAGAGTTAACTTGAAGTCATCCTGAAATTATATAACTTTCCGACCGCGGCTTCTCTTGCCCTCTCTCGGGCACCATGTTGTCACCAGGTTACTCCACTTTTCCTTTTTTCGAAGCATATGACCCGTCCACCACCATTTGAGTTGGTCGATGTATGACAAAATGTGTGTAAGTTTTGTTTTACTTCTGATGTCTTTGCTCGTAACTTTATTCAACAACTTCAAACCCAGAATGCTTCTTTCCATACACTTCTGACATTTGGAAATTTTGTCCCGATGACGCTTTGCTAGAGCCCATGTTTCACAACCATAAGTAATGCAAGGTAGAATAAGTGTCAAATGTCCTCTTTTTTATCTTCATGCTCAGTTCTTTACTTTTCATAATTTCTTTCAATGCCCAATATTTCCTCCACCCTGTTACTATTCTTCTGTCCACCTCTGTGAATATTAAATGATCTGTCCCAGATTTAGATATTCTTCTACATATTCTATTTTCTCTCCATTTATATTCAATTTGGTTTTACTTGTATTAATTTCTAAGCCAATATTTTGACTTCTGTCTACTAAACTTTGTACCATGGATTCTAGTTTCTTCAGGTCTTTTTCTAGTATGATAAGATCATCTGCAAATCTAAGGTATAATAAGCGCACTCCGTTTATATTTAGCCCCAGATGGTCTCATTCAAATTCTCTGAACATGTGTTCTAGCACAGCTGTCAACAACTTTGGTGAGACTGGGTCACCTTACACAGGTCTAACTCCGGTCCTATAAATTCTGGCTTGATTCTGGCTTTGCTTTTACTGTGATATTTTTAATTATGTTAATATAAGCATCTTGGACCCGTGTTTTAAGGCTCTGCCATACAGCTTCATGTTTAAAGCTATCGAAAGCATTAGAGTAATTTATAAAGGCTAAATAGATGGTTTTGTTATATTCATTGTATTTTTGTATGAGTTGTTTAATAATAATAACAATTGATCATATGCATACAGCATACGATCAATTGTACTAAAATCTTATCTGAACCCGGTCTGTTCCACAGGTTGATTTGGGTCTAGTATCAGTGATATTCTATCCCGAATTATTTTGGCAAATACTTTATATATTTTTTAAATCAGAGAAATAGGTCTGTAATTTCCTATATTGTCTTTGGGACCTTTCTTGTGTATGAGTATTATGAGGGATTCTGCCCATTGGCTTGGAAATCTACCTGTGTAAAGAATCTCATTAAACATTTTTGTTAGTAGTGGTTAGTAGTTTGTTAGGACTTTAATTGTTCCCCTCATGAGCTCTTTTGTGATATTATCAGGATCAGGTGCTATTTTCATCTTCTGAGCTTTAATTGATTTTTCTACCTCCGCTGCTGAAACTTCTGGAATAGGTTCTGGGTCTTCTGCTTTAGATTTAAGTGTTCCATGAAGTTCACAATGGTGTGAGTGTGTGTTTTAAACTGGCTTGTATTTTGTTCGTTGTAGTATAAGCGGAAATAGTTAGTTGCTATATTTTGGATATGTTTGCGAGAAGTAGTTGACCGATTTTTTCCAGATAATTATGGTATCCATTCCTTTCCCTCTTTTTTAAGTTCTTTGAGAGCTTTTTTCGTACCTCCAGTTCTGCTAATGCGATTCTCTAACGTTTTTATTCTTTTGATTTATTTATCCTTCCTCATACTTTAGCGTATTGTATTACTAAAGTTAGTTATTTCTTTTTGGTTTTCTTTCTTATCTTTTTTCATTATTAGAATCTTTCTTTCGCCAATTGGTTTTAAAGTTCTTTCACTGAGGTACGATTTTTGGCTTTTAATTAATTGCGTTCTTGCATGTTTCTTAATTTTATTTTCTATCGTGTTGTATTTGTCGTATATAAAAATAATACGTTTATTTTTCTCACACAAAAAAGGACATAGAAAAAGAAACAATAAAAGTTTATGTCCATGCCTGAGTCAAAAATTTCCATTAGACCTGTTGTGGTGTCACCTAAAGTATTGACTTCGCTCGTCGTTTGTAAGTATTTTGTATTATTTACTTTTGGTATTTTGGTAACAATTCCACCGAGACAGCTACGTACCACTCAATGGTTTGTATTGAAATTAAGATTTTTTACTATTCCCGTATCGCTAAAAGAACTAGGTTTATTGGTTACTATGTAGTCTATTTCGTTTTTTGTCTTTGCGTCTGGGCCTAGGTCCCGCCCATTTGTTTTTGGTTTTGTGCGTAATACAGAATTGAATATGGTTAACTTATTCTTAGGAATTCTACTAGCTTCTCACCGTTTTTGCTTCTTTTACCATGTCCATACCTCCCTGTTATGTGTACTTCCCACAGAAATAGATCAAGATAGAACGGCGAATAGGCGTGGCAAGCGTGCCAAAACCATGCACTATATTGCATGCTTTTCGAAACTCGCTCTCATTACGCAACGAGCGTTCCTGCCATGCGTTCAGGACGTAAAAAAATAGATAAAACGTCACATATATGCCTTATTATGCTGTGGAAAATTGTAAAAACAAAAGTAGTGAATCAAATATGAAAAAAGGAAATATTTCGTATGATCAGTAAGTACAGAAAATCAGTAGAAAGTATTTTTTTGAGATTATAAATTATTGTTTTACTTTTACTATGTTCAATAATTACGATCACAAGTTGTATATTTTTTCGTTATGATAAATATCCATTGCTGTCCGCATTCAACGCTCGTATACAAAAACATTGCGCGTATAAATTATACGCGTAATGTACGTCGAATCGAACGAAATACACAATACACCTGCCAGTTGATCGCTGTGTCTGTTAATCGCTGTGATTGGTCTTCGAATGTTAGAGATGGGCACTCCATGTATCGTTGAGTCTTAGGACTTATCGATAAATTAATTCAATAATAATTTGAGTATCAGCTCATGTCTTGCTTTGTCCCTACTTTATTCTAACACCACAAATTTCAACCAAAGTGCTTCGTAATTACATTGGCAGCAGTTTATTTGACAGTATAAGTTTTCACCAATTTGACCAATCGCCGATGGAAAATCATCTCGTTCTTCTCAAACGGGCAGTAACTGAGGTATATGTAGACGTTCGGCTTTGTTATTTAACCAGGACTGTGAGGCCAACCCTTACAAAAAGGCAAATATTTAATAAATATGTATAGTTTCAAGGACAGTAAAATATTTATAATTAAATTTTATATACTGTTGGAAAAATATGTTTTAGGTTTTAATATGTCGGATTAAAGTATTTAACATGTTTTACTTTCTATGATTATCGTTACACAAAATCAATAAAGTTGGTAAAATATAAAAATAATAAAATTAACACACGTTTCCGATATTACCATCGATAATCTAATGTATGTGTCTCCTAACTAGTCGCCCCGCTCACAATGAAAATGACGTCACGCTGTGGGCGTGGTTTTTCAAAAAAGTGACACGCTCGAAATGTATGGAAATATGACATCGCGGCCGTTCTATCTTGATCTATTTCTGTGGTACTTCCCCTGGTAATCTAACACCAATCTGGGCGTTGAAATCCCCCATGATTACCATATTGTTATCGGAATATTTTTCTATAATTTCGCTTAGTGCGCTGTAGATATTGTCTATGTCCGTTTTGGTTGCCTGTTCTGTCGTATAGACTTGAATAACGGTCCATCTTTTCGATTGGTTTGATAGTTTTATGTGAATCGCGGCTATTCAATCGGATGTACCTTCAAACCCAATAATTTGGTTTTTAAGATTAATCCTTACCAAAAAGTCTACATCTCTTTGTCCAGCTATTTCGCCTTTGTGATTTATGATGTAGTGGCTCATTTCTTGAATTCTGTCACCCAATTTTCGCATTTCGCTTATGCCCAGAATGTCTCACTTGAAGTTTTTAATGTCTAGCTCTAACTCTTTTAGACTTTCCGGTGTTCTCAGTGTTTGTGTGTTATGTTTTCATAAGTATAAATTGTACATAAATCTGTATCATATATATAAAATCGGAGTGTCTATTTGTAACATTGGAATAACCGCTTTTTACTACATGCATGTGAATAAGCCTATGGTACACCAATATTTTTTTTCAGTGTTTGTCTGTATGTTTGTTGCAACTAATTTCTAAAATAACTGGAATGGCGTCTCTTAGGTTTCTTTTATTTAAGGTAAATTCTTCTAGATAGTCGTTTAGCGAAACAATGTTTGCCGGGTCAGCGAGATTTTTCTAAATACAATTTAAAAGTGTACTTTTACAACAACACTCCATAATTACAAATTTTAGCAATAACTATAAAAAATGAAGAGCGAACCAATACTCACGACAAATATTGCAGATAAAATCCTTGACGCCGGAGTGAGTCCTCTCGTGCTGAACCAAGTTCTGCTGAGTGAGGAACGACTTGGTACACATACTGCACCGGAACGGCCGCGGGCGGTTCTGAAACAATAGCAATAAACATTCACACGACACGAAAACAATATTTTGTATATTTAATTACTAATTATCCCTCAAACAATTTATTTAATAAACTACAAAATGTATAAGTAAAGGTGAACACGAAAGAATAGAACAGTCGGGCATACAAAAGGCAGTTAGGATTTCCGTCGATACAACCGACGTCCGTTAATTTTATAACATCCTTCTTTATGTAGATACGTGTTGCACAATAGAAATGAAAATTGTTAATTATATATGTGTACACTGTATACGTTACCACGTGCGTCTTCAAATGTGACTGGTGCGTGTACTTAGACGCGAAGCTCTTGAGGCAGACGTTGCAACGATAGGGGCGAAGCCCTGCGTGCACGTTGCAGTGCTCCTCGAGCAGTACCCGGCTCGTGAAGTTCTTCCCGCACGTGGGGCACGAGTGGCCGGCCTTGACCCCTGCGACGGCGCCCTTCTGCTTCGACCCGTGCTTCGCTGGACAACATTATCAACCAAGAAAACATTAAACACAAACAGTAGAGAGTAACAAACTGCTTTAAAAATCTGTGTGCTCGCGTAAGTGTACGTGTGTGTCTGTGTGTGCGTGTGTGTCTGTGTGTCCGTGTGGGCGTGTCAGTGCGTGTGTGTCTGTGTGTCCGTGTTAGTGCGTGTCCGTGTTTGTGCATGTGTGTCCATGTGGGCGTGTATGTGCGCGTGTGTCTGCGTGTCCATGTGGGCGTGTATGTGCGCGTGTGTCTGCGTGTCCATGTGGGCGTGTATGTGCGCGTGTGTCTGCGTGTCCATGTGGGCGTGTATGTGCGCGTGTGTCTGCGTGTCCGTGTGGGCGTGTTAGTGCGTGTGTGTCTGTGTGTCCGTGTTAGTGCGTGTGTCTGTGCGTGTGTGTGTCCATGTTAGTGTGTGTGTCCATGTTAGAGCGTGTGTCTGTGAGTGTGTGTCTGTGTGTCCGGGTGGGTTTGTTTGTGCATGTCCGTGTTTGTGTGTGCGTCTGTATGTTTCTCACCAACGTGCTTGTTATAGTCCATGCGCTTCCTCATGACGAGCGAGCACAACTGGCAGATGTAGAGGCGGGCGTCGTGCCACTCCTTGAGGTGGCTCATCATCTCGGCCGCGTCGCCCAGCACTGGGCCGCTGGGAGCCTCTGGACAATTGATTAATTACTTTAAACTACTAAAGTATTCTGTTAGTGTTCAAAACTCCAAAATTTTTTTGACGTCAGGAAAAGCCGAACACTCCCATATGAAAATACAATAATAATAATGAATAGTAAATATATTTTGTTTTCGCTTCAGTCCAAGAAAAAAAACAGGTTTAAAATATATGTTCTTCTTGGGGCTGACCAAAAACTGACCATTGTTCTTGCTGGGGTTCTTTTCACAGAGCAGACACTTGAATCGGTCCCCGAGTTTCTCCACGAAGGCAGAGGGCTCCTGCCGCCGCTGCACGCGGAACATCTCGCCAGACTCCACTTTGATGAAGGCGCCCCCTGGGGAAGGGGACACGACTAATTAACTATTGCAATCACTATTGTACCACATTCCACCATCTATATTATGGTATGCTACAAAATTTAATGAGGTTGGGGGTGGTTATCAGGCTTGGGACATCTTATAAACTTGGAACCATTTATGATATACAATGGCACAAACATTGAAGTTGGAACCTTTTGGGAAATAGTGACAAATAAACAAATGGTACCTTGTTCCTGTGCGGCAGCTAGGATCGCTTGGGCGGTTTCTTCGTCGCCGGCCATTTGCAATTCTATAGATGCCTCGTCGTTGGAATCTAGCCACAAAATACCACATTTTATCATAATATGTAATAATTCTGGTAAATAACATGTGATATTTTTAGTGTTAATGTACCCAACTCCCAAAAATGTATCTCCTTAAAACTAAAGAAAATAAATAAATAATTCATTAAAAAAACACACACTCTTATATTGAAATATCAATCAATGAATCGAATACTGATTTAAATAATAGTGAACAAACCATGATCATCATCATTGATATCATTATTATCATCATCCTGTTGATCCTCTTCAGCCATCACCAATGATATTTCATTACCATTATAGATGAGTTTTTGTCCAGACACCATCCTCAGTATGGAGCCATTCTCACCATCCAGGACTATTGTATCTGTAAACAAGAAAATTATATTTGTTCTTTATTTACATCAGCTCTACCACTAATACAAAAGTAAGTTATAATTTTTATCTTGTCAATACATTTGCAAAGTTTTAGCATAACTTTAATATTGTGATGGTAATACATACGTCCTTCTTCCTCGTCGTCACCGTCATCATCTCCATCCAATATCTCCAGTTTGCTCAATATATATTTGTGGTCATCATTCGCGCCCTCAATTGTCTGCAACTCATCAACGTTCAGATACACATTTTCTTCTGGCGATACCTTAACATTGGTCTGAAAAATAAAGATATATATGACGAAATATGCTACAATATACAACCTACCCATAATATTAGCACTACACAGAATCAAAAGGAAAAATCAGTTGACTAGTAAATTAATCCAAATCTATCTCTTGCTCTATAGATTAACACTTAATTTAAGTTTAAGATTTGTAAGATTGCTACAGTAAAAAAGTAATACCTCAGCTCCATCAACCGTCTTAACAGAAGGTACGTGTGTAGCAGAGGAGACGGGCACCATAGCTACAGAACATTCTGAAATTGATATAAAACATTAACTTTGAAATGATTAAAACAGCATTTGATAAATTTACTATCAGTACCTATCTATTTCTTATTATGTTACTTTATCTTTACAGGACATATTTAAGAAGAGTGGTTTTATTTACTATTCTTCACAAGAACCAATCACAATCAAATTGATAATCATGAGGGAAATTACTAATAAAAACAAACACACCTTCATCAATCCCCATTGACTGATCAGCAGTAGCAGCATTGTTGGTTTCAGCGTTCACATCATCACTGATCTTAGCCAGGACGGCATCTGATAAAAAATTCTTTGGCAAAGTGTTTACATTGAAATTTAAATTTGAAGTTTTGTGATTATTTTTGGCTTGAGATGTGACTAAATTCTCAATCTCTTGTTTAATGGAATCAGATAAAGTTAATATGTTTGTTGTGGGAGTATCGGCTGGTTTGCTGGGGTGACTGGTGACAATTGTTTGTGTTAGTACTGAATTACCAACCGTCACTTTTAGGTTCAGAGTTGAAGATGTAGTTGGCTGAAAAATATAATATATATTTTACATTTTAGAGCGAAATACTAATTTATATTATGCAAACAAAATCTCCAAATGGGTTATAGCACAGAGCTGCTCTTCAGAGGTCCCTTGAACCCTTGAAAATAATGAGATGATATTTAATATTAAAAGGGGAAGAATGCAGTGGTCATGCTTCATTCATACCAGCAAATGGAGACAAGAAAAATCTTTGACTTACTTTCAACTGTGGTGTAATAACATTATTCTTTGTCAATGCAGTCAAATTTCCCACTTTTAATAGCAACGATGGAGGTACAGGGTGTAATTTAGATGCTGGCACCACCACTTTCTTGCCCAATATAATGGGCTGTTTCTTGAGGGGTTCTGACGACTGTGATGTGGCAATTTTCTCAGAAACATTTTTCTCATAATTGTCAAAGTCCAATTTCAGATTGGTTAAAGATTCTTTAAATTGATCCACCAATTCATTTTTTAATTTTCGTAATCTGAAAGGTTTATAATGAATCAGTTAAATGATATGTAAAAAAAAATATTTATCAAGAAATACAAAATTCACCTGGACAGTTATTTAATATCATATTTTATTGTTTTAATTTTTTGAAAGTATTTATTTTCATACCTTGTTTCAGTCAAGTCATATTCAGAGCATGCCTTAAAACACTTTTTACATAGAACACTCGTATGAATATTATTCTTTTCTAGTGTTTTATCAACTATGTTGCCTAATACTTCTGACAGCTTTTTACCAGATGTTAAAATATTCTGAAATTAAGAAAATTTTATTGTTATATATTTTTAGAAAACACTAGTTAAGTTTATTAAAGAAAAGAGCAGGAACTAAGTAATTAATTGTATTAAATTATTAATTGACTTTTACAAAATGTTGTAAACCTTATTCTAAACTAAATCAAGGTACAAGGCACAATTTGAAATTGAATAACGATAAATTAACAAACAAACAACCATTAGCTTTTAAATATCCCAAATCTAGTAATTATTTAGCAACTGTTATGACAAAGAATTAGTGCCGACATTTACAACTGTACAGTTTGAAAATAAGCCAACAAAAAAGTGACTGCACATGTTTGTTAACCCGTTTTATAGACTTCTCTCCTACCCCTAATTTGCTATTCTAAAGATAGATGGTAACAATATATATATACAGTTTTATATTTATATTTCCACAGTCAACTCAATATATCTTGCTGCTATTACACCAGGTACAGATTGAACATGGTGACCTGCACTTGAATAAAAATATGTCACATGTGTGTGTGTGTGTGTGTCACATGTGTGTACCTAAATTAATTATAAACTATGAATAGTATTTTAGGTCATATACACACATGTTCTCCAAAAATAGTTGTGGCATTTCTAAGTGATAGCCCAGTTTTGTTATTACATATGAAGCAGCATTGGTTCATTCTGAAACATATTAAATTGATTTAATACAGAAAAAACTAACTTAACTTTGGAATAATAAGAGAGGGCAGATATTTTTATCTATATATGTATTTGACCAATTATTTGATATATAAGGTCACAAAAAAAAGTTAATCACTATTCTTGGTGCAGTTTGCTGGAGATAATAGACTGTTTAATAATTAATACAATAAATCAGCTAATTTTTACAAGTTTTAGGAGTTTATTGATAGCATATTTGCAATTTTTATTTCCTACTTTATATTTATATTTTCCCAAAAAAATATTTACAAATATACAAAATATTTAAGTTAAAATTGTACCATAAATAATTACGCAATGAGACACAAATGAAAATTAAACTGACCATTTATTGTCATCCTATCGACTAAATACATTTACCAATGTTTACATTCTTATCACTTGTTGATAATTTCAAACTCCACTCCTAACGAAATAAATAAATCAAGTTATTTCAATAAAAAACACGTAACTAGTAGCCATATTGAACTAACATCATTTGCAATAAAATAGGAACAATGTTTTGAGAATATCATATAACACATATTTAAAGCTTACCTGACTAAAAGGAAAATAATAAAAAGTATTAATTAATAAAATATTAGTTTTTGAAGGTTTTCACACGGATTATGGTGTCAAAATATGTTGTCAGCAATGGACCACAACAAGCAGCCACCATTACGTTCTTAATACTGGTTCAAGCAGTTACCGCCAGGAGCGCTTTTGGAATGTTTCCGCCAAGTTCAATCGACATAGTATTTTTTGAATGCGTTTGATATATATATATTATTATTAGATAAATTAAGAATATTTTAATTCGTAACTATTTGAATGATCTATATGTATACATATAGATATACATCTTAATTTGACATATTTCGCCACTAACTGCATCATATAAAAATATCAACGTTTGTTACACTAGCGCCACCAATTTACTTTCATAAAATTAACCGAGTCAAAAAACCTCTTCAAATATGTAATGTTTAAGATACATTTTGTTTTATCAATCAATGGTACATAAACTGAAACGGGCGTATTTGACTTTTGAGGAGTTGGCGTGACTGTGGATAGGGATGCAACATCTCTCTTACAAAACATCGATATCAGAACATGGATAATTTCAAAAGTGAAACATCGATGTTTATGAACGATATATCGATTTTTTTTTGGTGGTTTTTATCACCATTTATATATATATATATATAAATTAGTGATGATAAGAATGTTGGTTTTTGGACATTCGCGAATACGAATGCTAATACGAATATTTCTTAAAAACATTCGCGAATGCGAATGCGAATATTTCTTTTAAGCCTTCGCGAACGCATTCGAATGATTCTTAGACCTAAAATGCACACAAAATTTCATTAAAATCGGTCAAGCCATATTGATGCACTTATTTTAATTTTTAATTTCACTCGTAGAAGAATATTTTGAAAAATAAAAGTTTTATAAAAATATAACCTTTAAGTAAGCAAACGTTTACCTATAAAAAATGAAATAGATTACAATTGTATTACATATTACATAGCGAAATAATAGATACTTACGTTCGCAGTATACAAATATAATAAAAATAAAATACAAATAAAATACAATAAAATACAACGGATAACCGATAATTTAATATCGGCTACTCGATATTATCACTTTTAGCGCATTTTAGATGGAGGGCTGAGAGAAGTGTCAGTCAGGTATGTAGGTGTAAATCACAGCTGGTACGGAAGATGGCGCTATGATAAAATATCGTTCATAAAACATCGCTTATGAAGAGCGATGTATTGTCGATGTTTTAGGTTTCAACATCGATGTTTATGAACAATACATCGATGTTTGAACAAAATCGATATATCGTTTGCATCCCTAACTGTGGAAGAGTCAAGTCCGTTTTTGCATTATTTTCTCAGATTTGTGTTTCAATCGATATTATGGGATAAAATTCGTGGCATTTTGTTTGATAAGTGTCCGTATATGATGTTGATTCACAGTGCGATTCAGCCGTCACTTCCTGCCACGCACTGCTCCTATATGGAACCAGCTGCCGGCAACGGTATTCCCGGACCGCTACGACCTTGGTACCTTCAAGAAACGAGCGTATTCCTATCTTAAAGGCCGGCAACGCTGATGCGACGCCCCTGGTGTTGCCAGGGCTTGTCCATGGGCGGCGGTGATCGCTTTCCACCAGGTGACCCGCTCGCTCGTTTGCCCCTTTTTTCCATAAAAAAAAAAAATATGAGTGCAAATGTGGGGAATGGTGTAAATATCGTGTTTAGTGTGCTCTCCTACAGTGTCGTCAGGACTCATTCGGAACATCATTCATAAGATGCCACGACTTTATGTATCATTAGGTTAGGTTAAGTTAGTTTAGTTTTAAGTTTCACTAGATCCACAGAGTACATTTGTATATATTATATACAAATGTACTCTGTGGATCTAGTAAAGAGTAAATATCCGTTGTACACTCCATACATTGTCCTGAGCTCATTTACACTGCAACATTCACCAACATAATAATACTTCTTCCGTTATTGGCGACTATGACCCTACTAGTCACTTTTGGCCATTAATAAACGGTTAACTTCGCGATACTTTTCAAGAAAGTGTCATGATTTTTCACCTACATATTAATGTACAAATGAATCATTCGGTTTTCCTCTGGAATGTTGGCATCGTTACCGTCACTGCCAAACGTAAGTGGCACTGTCAAATGTCAGTGTCACTGTCACTGTCAAATGTCAGTGGCACTGTCAAACAGCTGTCCCTACATAGTGATGTGCTGTATCGATATTTGGATACGTTAAACTAGTGCAGAACGATATCGATATACACGAGTACTCACTAATACCGCATCCAATTTCGTCGTAGGAAAAAATAAAACATTTTAATTTTGATGTAATTGATATATTTCGTAATACATAGAATGATTTTACATTCAGTCAGGGTAATTAAACAAATAATAATGCATACAAAATGGGTACATGTTGGGTTTTTATTAGTAACACTATGTTATCGGATTATGCCGAATAAATTCTCTAACGGCCGAAACCAATAATCAATCCCAATCCAAATTTTGCTATCTAAGATCAATATTTCAATCCATTTATGTTAATAAGCGTGCCAATAATCAATCTATGGATTGAATATGCGATCTCTAGAATCAATCTATCTTTGGGAGGGCGGATCAGAGATTAGAGATTGAAATTTGTTCTAAAATGACAGTTTGCGCGTGCCAATATTCGATCCGATGGTTTTGACACTGGCATCGATCACCGTAATCAATCTTAGATTTCAATCCGAGAAATTCCTTGGTTTAGAGATAGGATTACAATAAATTTTATTGAAATAATCTAAAAATGGACAGTGATAGTGATATTTGGAAGTCCTTGCTTTGCTATCAGACTGGGATAGCGAAAGCGATACCGAAGTGAGAGCTGCTCCTACGAGACTCAAAAGGGTAAATTATATGCAGAGCCTCGAGGATGCCGATTTTACTTTTAGATTTCGGTTGTCAAAAGTAGCTGTGAATTCTTTGCTTACTCAAATAGTGCCACATATCAGAGTAGGTAACCTCCACAAGGTTTGTCTATTCAATTAAGTATTTGCAATTTATCTTTCAGTGTCATAAATATTAATCAATACCAACGCTAATAATCAATATTCGTATTGCAGGAATCACGGTGCTTCTTGATGAAGCACCGTGATTCCTGCAATACGAATATCATTAACTATTACTATCATTGAGGTTTTTTGCATTAGCCACAATGTTAATTTCTGTCGCAGACTTTCTGGGAGTATCCAAATCAACACCAGGAAGAATAGTGAATGATGTATCGCATGCAATTGCCAAATTATATGATCAGTACATCATTGTCCATAATTTAAATACAGAAAGTTTTTACCAGATTGCAGATTGAAATATTTAATGAGTACTTACTAGTGCAATTATCAAAACAACTTATTTATTAATTCATTATATTTTCTTTGTAGTTAAATGTGAGTCAGGTCACTTTGGTAACCACTGGATGCTTGGTGATAGTGCTTATCCAAACCGATTTTATTTATTGACACCAATTTTGAACCCGTCTACTCTGGTAGAACATAACTATAACAAAGCACATATCAGAACCAGGAACACCATACAAAGGTAACAATTGAAAAATACAGATGTTATGCTTAAGTTTGTAAACCTAAATCAACTTCACGCCAAATAACTTGTGAAGTAGGCAGAAAGAACAGAATCTAAGCATAAGACACTGTTCTTTTATATCTCTCTTGCTTATTCGATTTTCATAACTCTTTTCATAAATACTTATTGTTTCTTTGATGTCACATTAGGACACATTCAATTTGGTCATTTATGGTATGCTGTGCCCTTCCTCAACTCCTACATCTTTTTGCTTTTACACTGTATATATGCTGTGTTACTCTTGCATTTTTCATTCTTACTTTTAAACTGACTCTCTTTCAGACTAGCTAGTAATGTTATGAGTTTTATAGGTATACTACTATTGTTTCAGAGCTTTCGGTATATGGAAGCGCAAGTTTCCTATTGTGGGCCTTACCATGCGCTTGTTATTGCCTAAGGTCCATCAAATAATAATTGCCACAGCAGTATTCCACAATATAAGCAGAATACATAATTGAATACCTACAGAGGTTAACTGAACTAACTTAGAAGTGACAAACTCGGATTCTATTGATATGAACCTAAATATGGAACCAAGACACACAATCAAGAACTGAGCTAATAAACAATTATTTTGTGTGATTAAAATGTTGAAAATAAAACAATACTTTTGTAACTTAATATTTCAAGAACTGAGCTAATAAACAATTATTTTGTGTGATTAAAATGTTGAAAATAAAACAATACTTTTGTAACTTAATATTTGTACTTGAATCGATCTACTCAATGTTTTTTATTAGTATTAACACTAACATTTAAACTGTAATTTTGACTATGGAATAAAACAAATGTTTATTATTAATGTGACTGTTTATTAAATTAGTATTAATCACACTTCATTGCTATATTTATCACAGATACATATTTATATATATACATATATATATTAATCAAACTTATTTGCTAATTTATCACATACATGTTATGTAATCACATTTACTTGCTCTATTTATCACATACATATTAAGTAATCACATTTAGTTGATCTATTTATCACATACATATTATGTATTTGAGATTTTGATTAAAATTAAATGCTTTGTGTTGGGGTATTTTCTCTTCGGAAATCATATATTTCAACTATAATATTATTATTTTCATCCCCAATAACGCAATCTGCCTCGACTATGGGTGACACAATGGCATCACCACCACCATTTTCTGCTTGCACTATTTGACTATCACCAGCAAACTCAGCAGTAAAGCCAGTGGCAGTACTACCAAGTAATGCAGTTATCCTGTGTAATACTTCATCAGGTGGTATATAATCAGCAGGGCCACCCCCAGTCTAAAATGAATAGTAATAAAAAGGTAAATTAAACAATGAAAATAAGGCAAGCAATATCTTAAAATAATGACACTACGATGACTAACCAACAATTAAATTGGTTTATTCTTATCTTAGTGCAGCGTTTGCGAGCATTTTTTTTAAATTTTTCCCTTTTTAGACTTAGCTGCTGTGGGTTCCTTGGACAATTCGCGGCGCTGGCGTTATTTGTTATTTGAAGCCATTCCTCCATCTTCAATTTATTATTTGATGCGTTTGTCGCCTTTGTCGTAATTATTTTGCTTTTTTCTATTAATCTATCAGAGCTCTAGTTTCCTCCTTTGTAAGAGGTTTGCCTATAATCTGTAAATAACAATTCAATTTCATGAAAGTTATGTGAGAACGCGACGGATCAGCATACTTTTGTAAAGAAACAAATTACTTACAGATTCAATATGTCAAACGTATTTGATGTTCACTGTATTTAGATTATTATCAAAAAAAAACTAAAATTACAGCTAATTATATTCTTGTTTGAATGCGGCGTATTTCGTAAATAAATGTTTATTTGTGATATGTCAAATTTCGTTCCTTTCAACAACTTTTGTTAAAACATAAAGAATATAATTTGGTGTTTTCTTGTAGAATAAATGTGTTATTCTATAAGAAATCGCAAAATTACTTTCCCCTAACGTACTATGTAATATTTCTAACACTCCAAATTAGTTTCGTATAAATATAACGCGGAATAAACTTAAAGCATTATTCACAGTTTTGTGTGAAACGGAACAGTAAAGAGGGAACGGTTTACCGGCTATCTGCGGTTGGAAAGTAAGACGGATAGCTAAGTTTTGTTAATGGCACGAGGATTGAGGATCGTTTGACAGATACACAGTAATCTCAGATTGACTTCAATCTTAAACTACAGATTGATTATTGGCTTCGGCCGTAAAGAAACTTGGTTTAACTGACGCAAATTTAAATATTCGAACCCATGCCTTTGCAAGATATCCCAAATATCTAACAGTGACTTTAATTATATTTTAAACGCTTTTAGACAATGTACATTGTTAATTTGCAATATAGAATCAGATTTTATAAACTTTATACTTTCTATTTTGTTAAAAAAATATCTCCACAACTTAAACTAACTTAATCTAACCCAAACTAACTAAATCTAACTTCAACTAACCTAAACTAATCATCCATAAAGTCGTGGTGCTTCATGCATGATGTTCGAAAGAAGTTATGACGAGAGTGTAGAAGAGCACGCTACTCACGATATTTACACCATTTTCAACATTTGCATTTGCAAAGAACGGACGTGACTGTAGAAGCAATCGTGACTACAGTAGAATCGGCGAACGTTCAATCGATCAAGATATTATAGAACAAAAATTTAGAACCATAAAAATTAAATTAATGCAATATAACCTTGGTTTTTTTATCTAACTATCCCACTTGTAGGTTTATTTTCATGAAATCCGTTCCGTCCGAAACCGACCTCCACACCACCACATAAGAAATATTTCTGCAAATTTAAAGTCAATTGGCCCATAGTTCCTGAAATTTCATGAATGATGAAAAATGAATTCACATATGGCATCTCCTGCGCATAAATAAATCTATGGTGGGCACCACCACAACCTGTCTACAAGTGGAGACAGGTGACATATCTAGATATGCCTATGATGGTGTACGCGCACGTTCATAGGTAGGCACTAATGACGCTCACATTAAACCAATTAAATCAAATATGCTTCGTTTCCACTCACACATTTCGATCTCTTTCGCCTCTGGAACTGGGACTGGGATCATATTTAATAGATACATACAATGTTACACATCCACATCCTTCCTCTCGAACCACCCGTAAATATAGCTGTAATGACAATGACATAAGCCCACAAACAGCAGGGGCGACTTTGTTATAATTTATAAAGAATAATATTAGTTTGAACATGTATATACAGTGAAACCTGGTTAAGTGAGACATCAAGGGACCGGCAATGTCGTTTCACTTATAGAGGTATTCCACTTACCCAGTGTCTCAGATATACAGGTATAAATAAATATCTGTCTCATTTATACAGGTTCATCAGGTCTCATTTGTACACTGTTCAAGTTCAGGATATTCTGATAAACGTACACGTTTTAGTTTTCCTTGTCCTTCAGAACATTGTGATTCAATTTTATTTTTACTCTGAATTATTCTACAAAGAGTAGATTTTGGCACATTAAATTCGGCACAAACTTCTTCGCGTGTCTTCCCACTTTCATAAACGGATATTAACTGCAGTTTTTCACGTAATGATAACGATTGTAGCTTTCGTTTTGACATTTTTCTAATAAACATCTGTATGATAGTAAAGCGAAACTAAAACTGAAGGTAATTGAAGCTCAAAATTTGTACTTACGTGACTTTATGTTACTTGGAATTACGTGTGGAATTTGTGGGTAGAATAGTAAACAAACAATGTTATCTATGATGATAAATCGATAGAACAAATCCCAGATATAGAGGTTTACCTCGTCCCACTAACAGAGGTAATTCAGTGCCAAAGTGTTGGGACCTCAGCATGAGTTCCAGTTATGGAGGTTTCTCACTTATCCAGGTCCCACTTAACCAAGTTTCACTGTATATAGAACCATGTAGTCAATAGATCAAGGAGTTAGAACGAAAATAACTGGTTGCGGGACAGTACACCTGTACAGCGGCAACTTTTGTTTATTAAGACGGAAAACTATTGGAATTATAGTTTCAAAAAGTGTGAGCATATTTTATCCTGATAGTTTCTTTATCATTACATAGTATAAATAAAATAAACTCGCTTTCCACTGTCTGTCCCCTTTTATGCTTAGATCTTTGAAAATACGCAACGAATTATGATGCGGTTTCTTTTAATGGATAGAGGATGTCAACGGGGTGGTTCGTATGTATAATTCAAGTATACTGTAGCAAATAAAAGTGATTTAGCACTTTGTTTGCAAACGTTGGCTGACACCCAAGTGATAAATAAAAACAATGTACTACAATACTATACACCTTCAAAAGGTCTACAAAAAAGTTCGTCATGGCATATGTCTATCTCTTAGGGATATTTCACAATAACCATTTTTATTTTTTTTACTTTTTACGAGAAATAATGGCCTATTTATAAGGCGATTTTAAACATTACAGTATTAATTTTCATCCAATTAAAGGCCAAGTTCATAGCGATGTGTTAGCTAAATAGAGCTCTAAATATAATCGGACCTATATAATTAACGCTGTTCACCAAAAATAAAATGGGACTGCTACGTAATCAGTTGTAATTAGAACGAATGAATAGTAAAAGAACGAGTAGTTTGTAACAATTTGTATACATTTGCTTACATCCGAGCGACATCCAAAAATATTAGGATAATAAGATTATACCACAAAATGTGCTTCGTGTTATTGGAATGCGATTTAGTTACCATAAACGCCTTCGTTATTTATTAGCATTATGTTTTATCAGTTGATTTCTGTTGTCATGGCAACGTCTGAAATGCGTTTTATTAATTTGCTTTCTCGTCATATTTTAGTAATAATTTCGTCGTATTTGGAATAAACGGGGTGCCCGTATAATTCGCTTACGATTATTAGAGAGATTAGATATTTTACTCTTATGACTCTTGGTCTGTGTTTTGTACTAATTGCTTGTATTGCTTTTATGATGAACACTGTTGTACAAGTGTCCATTATTAGATCCTTCATCTAACTTTATTTATGAAATGTCACATTTAATTTTGTTTACAACAACCGCCGGTTAAACGAGGTCTTTCAGGTACATTAAGGTAATCGGTCGATTACAGCACTTACGGCCGAAATCAATAATCAATCTCCAATCTAAGATTGAAGGCAATCTAAGATTATTGTGTATCTGTCGATTGATTCCCCAAACAAAATCAATCCATGGATTGATTATTAGCACGCTATTAGTAAAAATGGATTGAAATATTGATCTTATATAGCAATATTCCGATTGGGATTGATTATTGGTTTCGGCCGTAAATCAATGTTAAGTGCTTGGTGAACAGCAAAATATTGTTAAAGACCTGTTTATGACGTAATCGGCTGAATAAGATCTAATTAACTCTTCGTGAACACGGGCCTTAATAACATAAACTAATCGGTACTTTATTTCCCATTAATAATATCTTAATATCTTGCACACAATACACACAGCGCCCTCTAGTTCCAACCTAAGCAACTAAATGCTTGTGTTATGGATACTAGATATCGGATATATATATATTTACTTTTCTTTTGTAAATACATACCTATAATACATAGAAAAACACCCAGACGCCACACAAATATTATTTGTTTGTCACAAATATTTGTTGCTCGGGTGGGAATCGAACCCCCGACCTCATTGTTGCAGGTGGTAGTTTTACCAATGCGCCACGAGGCCCGTAATATTCCGAATAAACTACAGTGAAACTTGGTTAAGTGGGACCTGGATAAGTGAGAAACCTCCATAACTGGAACTCATGCTGAGGTCCCAACACTTTGGCACTGAATTACCTCTGTTAGTGGGACGAGGTAAACCTCTATATCTGGGATTTGTTCTTTCGATTTATCATCATAGATAACATTGTTTGTTTACTCATTCTTATTCTACCCACAAATTCCACACGTAATTCCAAGTAACGTAAGTCACGTAAGTACAAATTTTGAGCTTCAATTACCTTCAGTTTTAGTTTCGCTTTACTATCATACAGATGTTTATTAGAAAAATGTCAAAACGAAAGCTACAATCGTTATCATTACGTGAAAAACTGAAGTTAATATCCGTTTATGAAAGTGGGAAGACACGCGAAGAAGTTTGTGCCGAATTTAATGTGCCAAAATCTACTCTTTGTAGAATAATTCAGAGTAAAAATAAAATTGAATCACAATGTTCTGAAGGACAAGGAAAACTAAAACGTGTACGTTTATCAGAATATCCTGAACTTGAACAGTGTACAAATGAGACCTGATGAACCTGTATAAATGAGACAGATATTTATTTATACCTGTATATCTGAGACACTGGGTAAGTGGAATACCTCTATAAGTGAAACGACATTGCCGGTCCCTTGATGTCTCACTTAACCAGGTTTCACTGTATAATATTTCGGACGGCTGTTTAAGACGAGGTGGGCTTCAATCGGACGTGATCAGTGATGAGAAAAGTAAATGACACGTGTCGTAATCAAAAAACATTTTATTATTTTCTATACAATTTTACATTTTCATTCGCGTTTCGAGTGCAGCTCACTATAAATAATTTTCTCGATAATTCTAAAAATTTACATTTACCAACTAAAATTCTTGAGAATTCATACTTTGAAATAACATACTATTTACATATCAACATGTCTTCGGCCATCATTTTTAAAATATTTATACATTTTTATTTTATTTTATAAACTTTTTTAATATCGTGTAAAATTGCAAATGCATCGGTGATATAAATAGCGCACTTTACTATTAGTGTCAAGAACTGCATCAGTTTTATATCCTCTAACTCATTCAGAATATTTACTATTTTATTTTCTTTCCAACAAAACACGTACATTAAGCAGCGACTGATTCACTTCCTACTTTGCCGCACGAAAACTCATTGATCTTATAAAGAATTAATATTTAATACTGAAACTAGCATTAAAACTGATGCAGCCAGCATTATGTGAGCTGTGGCGTAAGCTAAGTATGTCTGCTTCGTAAATGTGTATCGTATAGTGTCCAACAATATTTGAGATTGAGCATTTTCTTTTGAGTTAATTCCAAATTTTATTTTAAATATAAATACATACCGAAATGTATTAATCAAAATTCATTATTCAATTTATTTATGTAAATTGTGCTTTTTGTGCAGATAGTTGGGATGTACAGTCGCCAACACAAGTCTTACAAACCAATATTTAAAAAGATATTATTAATAAAAAAATAAGCTAAAATTTAAAAGTTTAGCTGAGGAATAGAATATAAAACTTTATTTTAAAATGGTTTCTAAGATTGTATCGCAGTGGTGTGAGAAATGAAAGAGATTGTTGTGTTGACATGTATTTTTAATTAATGTATATCATGTAACTACAATACCTAATTCCAATAAAATGTAGGCTAAAAACGTAAAAATACAATAATAATCATTTATTGTGCCACAGTGCTGTTTCGTGTTATGTAAAGCATCGTTTAGCGCCATTGACAGTGAAATCAAATGAAAGGAAATTATTATTACTTAAGAGATCCCAATTATATCAAAATTAATATGTTTTAAGATAGACACTTGCAAGTATAGTGCAGTTAAGTTGCTGATAGGAGATCCATAAATTAACTGATATTTATCTTTTCATTATTATAAAAATAACTGCATAAACACATTTTAGAGATGGGACAGCATCATTAAATTTACGAGTTTTTACGATAAAACAATCTCACTGTCAAAAAACATTGTGTAGTAGCGTCCATAGAGTAGATTAGTGTCATTTGTCAAAAAAAGAAAATGCCTAAATGATAAGTGAAAAAGAACATTCGATATATTTATTCTGTACATTCAACACAATTCATAACGATAAGCTAAGATCACGACACCAAATATCTATAGCTAGAACATTTATTTAATTTTCCATTCATTCGAAAAATATTTCTACAGAAGATATGCATCTATTTTTTCTTTGATAACATTTATTTAATTTATTTATTCAGCTATCGTAACTAGTACCACTCTGTTGGCTATATCAACTGTTCGTGTAATTTGACATCGTAGTAATTTTACTCTAATACAATAGGCAAAGGGTACAAATCCAAACAATTCTAATTATTGTTTAAATAGTTACATAGTTAATAATCTACCACAATGTCACACCGCTAAGTGTTTTTAACTTAATTGTCCCATCTAGTAAACAATCTTTGAATGTGTTCTCAAGAATAAATAACAGATTTTAGTTATCATAATAACAGACTTTAGATACGGTTTGGAGAATTATATTCCACTCATGAAGATTATATACGAAATGAGACATACAAGTAAAAACTAAGAGTTCACACAAATAGTAATTCTAAAAAAATAGTTTAAAACAAATGATTGCGTTCTCTAACTCGTGCCTTAAGCTAAATCTCAATAATTGGAGTCCAATCATTACTATTTTAGGAAGTATTTTTAGAAAAATTTTACTGTTCTTTTTTTACTAATCCAATATAATTGACATTGCAATGACACTTACTACTAACCTAAAGAGTGCTAAACTATTACTTATTGTATACGATTGGTTCTTAAAATATTTCAAAATGGCCGATAGATCGCAAATGCGAAACTAAGAAACAAGCACATCAGCAGGAGCCCGTGAAGAAATCTTAAAATCATTTGATTTTTTTTTCATAAAAAATACCTTTTCTATTAAAATTTCTTGTACATTTTCACAACTGTCACGTCTTACAAAACAACCTATTAGTTATAGACATAACTACATATGACATCTTTTATAACCTTTTGGCATAACAAGCTTGACATGTCTTTTTAAACAATTCTAAGTTTATTCAAAATTAACGAATTCATTTCCATGAATAATTAACAAAAGGTACATCATATCAAGTTGTGAATCAATTCCAAAAAGACTTGTGAAGATTGTTTACAAAAACAAAATATCAGACGTTAGACAGCTTAGACGTTCTCGTTCACGCAACAAAGAGAAAACAAAAAATGAAAAAAGAAACACCTATAAACATTAGGTACTCACAAAATTTCTAATCACCACAAAAACGGGAAATAGTGCCGTGTTCAAAAATATTCACCAATATAACTGAATGTATTTGATATTCTGAATACGGCACGGCAAAAGATAAAAAAAAGTCATTAACTAAGTACTAATAATATATTACTTAATAGATACCTAAACCGCTAAATCGATAAACGAAATGCAGACGCATTCAACGGAGCGTAGCTCCAAAAAAAATATAAAGAAAGAAAAAATAACATGGAAATGTAATTATGTGTAATATAATATGCAAAACAATCAAGTTACCTGTGTCTAAAATTATATTTAAAACAATGAACTAATTGTTAATGTCTTTATAACAGTGATTAAGATCACGAATTGTAAAAATAAGGAATTACTTTTAACATGTTGCCGCTGGTAAAAATTTATCCGCTTTTAAATGGTAACCCTTTGCATATGCTTACTATCCGAAAAACATGGCTAATGCCCGTGTTGGATTTTTTTTTCTGACCCCACACAATAAAATTTTACCAAAGTGATATTGTCAATGTCAGGGAGTAAGCGGGCAAATTTTTTTAACGGCAAACCCCCCTTTATTCCCCCCTCACTCGTTGTATTGTGGCTGTGTGTGTCTGTGTGCCGTCCGTTCTTGATATGTGTATGATTGTGTGCTCCATCTCATCGCCGTTAGCTAGAAGCAAATAGTACTATGTGAGTAATGAACGTACGGAAGTTTCGACTGCAAATTTACGTGTAGGTAATCTTTTACAAACAAAAATATTAGCAAATGAAGAGAAAAAAATCCATAATTCAATATTAAAATCATGAGTATGGTAAATTGTTTAGAAATGGGAGACATGTACTGTATTGTTACGGAAAAAAAAATTAAAAATATTATTGAGAAATAAAATATATAATATTGAGCAAAAAATGTAACAAGTAAAAAGACATGTATTCAAGTTATTTGATTATAATATATATATAATATTTAGTTATTTGTCTCTCTGATATGTACTTTCGAAGCATTCATTCGATTCATACAGACGTACGCTATGAGTAGTTAAAGTCGAATTCAGCTACTGTCAGGGTTATCACGCTGAACTTCTTACAATATTTATAAATTTATATTATACTACAAACCTAATATAATTAAGCTTAGAAGCGCTGTATTTGTCACATACATATATACGCATGTAAGACTGGTTGTGCGCGGATGTACATTAATAATACGTTTTTATAATTACCTATATATATAGCTGTTTATAAATTAACACAGCGTGAATTTATATTATTTTCCACAAGGATATGTCATTCCATTTAAATTGTAGTTTATATTCACTCACGCCTGTACGAGATTTATTATTTTATAAAAAATATTTTACTACCGCACATTTGCAAGAGATCTTAAATGGTATAATGCTTTTAGTTCGGACGATAGTACGTTTTTTTCTTAAAACTAACAAAGCATGGTACATTATACCTTATTTAGAAGGACATGAGCGTAAGATATGACAGTTCAGTAAAAAAATCTAGAAAAAGAAAAACGATAATCTAAATCTCGTACAGTAAATATAATGTACACAGTAAATATATAAATAGTAATTAACTCATTAAATTTTTTAGAAACATTTAACACCACCATTATAATATTACTATTAAATATATTTCTTTTATTCATAATAACAAAGGCGAGTGTTTTCTATTAAAAAAAAGCGCACTTGTGTACCTGATTGTACTTTTTTATCTAACTATAGGGCTGGCATAATGTGAAAAACACCAAAGCGGTATAAATAAAAGTTTTCTTTTATTCATGTTCAGGCAAATTGCAAGTTCGGCATTTCATTTACATAACATCGTTATTCCTTAAATAAATTTTATTATTAAATCTCTAGTACTATTAAAATCTATTTCTCGTTCGCATATGAATTTGGCTAATATTTTTGGCTTAGGTTAGTCAAGGAACGGAATATTATACTGCTTGGCATAAATGTGCAAAAAAAATAGTCAGGTAAAATAGGTATTCAGTATTTTTGCTGATAGAAACTTTTATGTTTTTATTTAGTAATTTTATTTATTTAGTATTTTTTGTTATATTTAAAAAAATATCTTATAGGAAAGTGTAGAGTACATACATTTTTCTCTAAAAGAATAAGTGGATATTTTGTTAGAAAATTACTTAGCATTTGAAATGTAGAAACACACATTGCTAAGTTTGCAGTAAAACAAGAATCACCGATTGTAGTAAAATGAATATCACACCTGGCTGTACAAAATCATTAAAAAGGTTATAATCTCTTTACGACTACCGTATCCAGCGATGATAGCAGATATCATTTATACATAATTGTGA
The DNA here is from genome assembly GCA_905147225.2 of Euproctis similis. Lineage (NCBI taxonomy): Eukaryota > Metazoa > Arthropoda > Insecta > Lepidoptera > Erebidae > Euproctis > Euproctis similis. The sequence goes on along the minus strand of LR990105.1, from coordinate 2,219,535 downwards.
AAATAAATATTGGGTCCTTTGAAAAATGTGGCGGCGGGCGATTATTGTTCAGCATCACTTCAGCATAAATAACCTTTTAGGGCATATGTATATAACAAAATATGGCGTTAAAGATCGGCACATGACTAAAACCGGAACACCAAGGCATTCATAAAAAAGAAACAAGTAGTATTAAGTATGATAACTAGTGGTAAAATAAGTAATGATCAGATTCTTGTATAAACAAGTGTGTTACTACATTTCATTAAACATGTCATAAAAAATTTCAATATTTTTTTGCATTAGTTTATTTGAAAAAATATATTTATTAACGGGTCCGACGTGTTCTGGTGCACCCTTTTGTATTGAATGCATTTTTCTCTATTAAAGGTAACCAGTGTAGGTAGTAAATATACATAATAATGCAGAAATATTCACAGTAAAAGTTTTATTTTTGAAGTTTAATCTTTGTAAAATGATGTTTGTGCATAATGACACACCAGGAGCCGTCGATTAATTAAATGATTTATTACTTCAATATATGTATTAGAAAAACTAATGAATGTTCAATTAAGAATGTATTAAAACACATTTGAGATTCCGTTTGTTCCAGTTTATATGCAAGAACTTTGGATCGATCTCCTTATAGTTGGTGATTTATTTCAAGAACAAAATATATTTCTTAATAATTGAATTATCCATATTATATTCAAAATAACTATACATATTAAAATCTATGGTCCCTACTATCCGAATACCAACATTCCGATAGAAAATTACGTTAAAAATATTTCTGAAGCGGTTCAGTCTGAGAGATGTGTTTTTGACTAGAACGAAGAAAAAGCAATAGTCGATAAAAGCCTATAACAAATCTCAACATTAGGCCGACATTCTATACACAATATAGAAGTGAATAACCAAGAAAATTTCAAATGATTATTATTTTCAATTCATATACATATATCATCTCGATGGAACAGTTGTTGGTTTAAATTAAAATTAATACATAAAATTACTGTGAATATTGAATAAAAATAAGTATATTACAAATCTATCTAGTTAATGAAAGCTTCTTAAGAGAAGCTTACAATTAAATGTCAATATTTGGTGATGCTGTGACGACTATTGATAGATCTCTCACTGTATACCCCTTTAGAGATATAAATTCGTTATAACTAGTAAATATATAGTCACTGGCTTTAAGATTACGAAGGCAAGGGACGAAAAATGCGAATCAGGAACCTGGTACAAGGCCGTTTAGTAAATAGAAACAGAGTGAACCAACAAACCAAACGGTACTCATTTTCTGATCGAAATATGTAAAAAAGATTAGTATATGCAATTCACTTACATATTGTCAAATATCAGGTCGGGATCGTAGGAGATCTCGCCATATTTGCTACTGCATGGCAAATATTTTGTCCAACAGAAAATAAGTAAGGTTTGCGGCCCCAGGATCTTGGACTAGGAGTGACAGATAACATAATTTGCGAACACCTCCCTTAATTTATGTACACTATATTTTCTTCAATAGACAAATTTCCTTGCATAACCTTTTTTAAAATTCAAGATAATAAATTGAATTCATATTGTTCCAATAAAAAGAAAGTTATACATTTCAAGATTTCCTAAAATTCGTATTATCTAAAAACTCAGCATGAAACACATACAAAAAAACAACACAATGATGAATTCCTGAATTTGTGCATACAATACATTTTTCAGCGTATAATAATACTAAACAAACTTAACTTTAATTATTATATTATTTCGAAATCTGGTAACACTAACTCTTTGGCTTGCCAACAACGAAAAATTACGCACAAACACGGCAATCGTGTGTTGCCAATTTAAAATATCGATTCCGTCTTAACATTGGTCCGTCACCGCTAAAAGAAAATGTCTTTTTTTAAAACATTCGATATTCTTCTTTATCGTTTATTTCCTCCACAATTGACACATATCTAAGTTGATAGAATATCACGTACGTTTGTCAGAACAAAGTCAACTCTGTGCGCAATATGCTAAGTTCATTTTGTTGTGTCCAACCGTATATTCTAGCAAACATTGGTGTCAAGCGAGGCCACCTCATAATTATAATATGTCCTTACTAGTATTCGTGCTCCGACATGCCGTTGTCTTGCGCTTGTCTCTGGTTGTTGTGTTCTTGACTCTGATTTTGACCCTTATTAGGGGTCTGCCCCTTGCCCTGTCCGATTTGTCGGGATGAGGAGAAGCACAACTTCATAACGAACGGGAATTTTGCACCTACAAATATATTTGAACAATTTGCATTAACGTCCACATTTAGTCTTTAAATTTTAGATTATAATTTTATTTATTATTATCAACGTGCATGGACGCTGGTGCATACCTGGATGCTGAATGGTGGCGTGGTTGCACGCCATTATCGCCATCACCGACTGAGATATGTTCTGGAATTCCATCAGTCCTGAAGACGACCTGAAAATTTATTACACATTCTTTAGTTTCTCGGTGGTCCAGTGGTGGTCCAGTGTTCGAGCACAAGGCTTCTGAATCCAGAGGTCGCGGGTTCGAATCCTGGCTCACACCAATGACTTTTCGAAATTAATTTTGAACGATATCGATTTGTGTGAAATCTTCTTGTAACTGTAACTAGTTGCATAAAATCACAACGAGTTTATTTTTAATATGTATATTGTATCCCAATAATACAGGGCGAGTTTTGTTTGTGTTGACAAAATAGGTAGCGTATTTTAAGGGTAGGTAAAATAACATGTAAGATAAGGGTCTGCAGACTCACCTTTCGCTCTTCAATGGAAACTTGGAGATGGTGTGTGGCGGCGTTACACCGTAGTCTTTAAACACCTGCAACAGTTGCTCGTCCGATACATCAGGCGGTGTGTTGAAGAAGTGGAGCACCTGGAATATAAATTACGTTACTGGCGGCAACTTGATTCAAGCGAATTGATTTCTTTGTTTAAAAAGTTTCATAGTATTTCTAAGACATAAAAAAAGTTTAATTAGTATAAATATTATGTGATATTTCACAATAAGAAAATTACTACAGAACTTAATTACAATGTTATCCGTAAGAACATTCATTTGGGCGCCATCTATTGCAAGTATACACACACATACAGTGAGTCACAAAAACATTCCCATGTATATTTTCTAACTTCACGCCGAATCCCTTGCGGGGTAGGCAGAGGACCATAGGATATGATTCTTAAACGCCTCACTCGCTTATTTGACTTTCCTGAGTGTTTTCATACAGTCGCGTCGATTTTCTAGGCTCCTAACGTCACCTGCCTCCAGTACTCGTTCTATTTGGTCATGGAAGGTATTTCGCGTTCGTCCTCGACTCTTACATCCATCCGCTTTAGCATTGTATGAGTGCAAAATGTTAGACGAGTTACCTTCGAGGGCGGTTGTATTCTGTTCTTGTGTATGGACGCCGGTGTCAAGAACCGATTGTTCTTGTTGCCCACGTAGTCTTTGAACGAGGGACTCTTGTCCGGCAGCGGGTAAGGGTTCATCACTTCCGACAGGTATGCTTGTTTTGAGAAACTGAAAACATATTATACGCTTTGTTAATAATTTTTCTTGTAGAGATGGCACCGGACGATTACCATGTCATGAACAAGGCCAGATTTTAAGATTTTTTTTTATTAAAAACTATCAGTAGATAATGTAACTGCTTCTCAGCCTATTCGTGTAGAGTCTTCAGTCATCATGGTGACGGATTTATTTGAGGAGGTTAGTTGGTTATATGTGAGGAAATAAATATATCCATGGCTTATCTGAACCCCACTCTATCTGAAGGTAATGTCTTTATGTTAAGTGTACTCACGCGAGTGTCAGCGTGTAGTCCCCTACGGTGACATTGTTAAGATTCTGAACACAGCGTTCCACGGAGACGCCGTCACCCATCTGCACCATGGCAGTACCTTCTTTCGTCTTCAGGAATTTTATCTAAAAATAGCATAATATGAATGTAGATTAAGCATTTCTATATATACTATCTAAGAATGTCTTACTTTTCTTTAGAAATTACATGATTCTATTTAATTTTCGCTGCTAAAAAAACATTCATGTGGGTCTTATATGAACAATAAGGGTGGCATTAATAATTTTCTCGGCAAAGCAAGAGGAGAAATAAAACATAATACTTATGTAAATTATTTTATTCCACTTACTCTGACAACGTTGCCGTAGAGACAGCACAGGTTGAAAAGTCGGTCCGCGTTGACAGTCTGCGGGTCCAGGCCGTACACCATCATCACGGCGCCTTGCTGCGGGGGACCGCCCTGGTACCATTCACCAGACAACTAAATATCATTACACGAAGTTCTATTTTATTTCTACCAATGAAACAATAAGTTCCCAATGATCTCTTGGATATTCCGATAAAAAAAATGTTAACAAATGAAAATGATATCATTGTTGCTATGGAAAGCAGGTTTCTATACTTCATAATCTTTTACATAATTAGAATTTGAATGATAAGAGTTATTGACGTCGAGGTGTAAGGTACATGAGAAGTATATCTTTCTGCCTACCCCGAAAGGGTCTTGCGTAAATTTATGAGTGAATATATTATGCTTTAAGCTTTAGTAGGCTTTAAATTTACTAGGGAAAAATGGAAAAAATTTAAAAGACGTATTAAATTTTTCATTATTTGGATATCTCTATTCTCAAACACTCAAAAATTTTCATTGCTCTGCGACAGTCTTTTTAGCTACTTTTAAAACAATACCATCAATTTACTGGCCGCTTTGGACATTTTTAAATCGCCTCGAATTGTCCTGTAATTTGTACAGGACAATAGGTAATTAAGTTGGCGGTAAAAACAGACCGATTCGATTTGGTTATCGACGTTTTTGTCCAGTGCAGCGAATATAGCTCTCGAATAACGAAACGAACACGAAATTTCTTTTACAATTTATTTATTCATTTCCAGCGGAAATTTCAAAAAGTTAGGTATAGAATATTCATTAATTAATTTTGTCAAACCTTAATAACTAATCAAAGAACGCTTAAAAGTTTGTTTTCTTTGAAAAGCTTAAGGACAAGCGTCATGATTCAGTACTATAAAATATTTTTTTAATTAACAACTGGCGGCATGTATGACAAGAGCAATGAAAGTAGAAGAAGTGGGTGCTCCGTTTTATCTACCTTACCCTCTAAGGTCTTGGAGTAAAGTTATGTAACTAAGTATTATTCAAATGTATTACATTTCACACATTTCCATTTATCAGAAAATTTCAACAATAAACGAAGCAAACCGTTAATATTAGCAAATTTAAGATGACGGGGCTTTATGACTTTGTATGAAAGAAATAATAAATATATAAGATAATGTGCCCAGATAAACCTCGTTCAGTCAAAAGTTAATGGTAACTACTAAAATAAATATGAGTTATAAACTCCTTGCAATTTAGATGAAACTGCACACGATACAAAATCTTATTAAAATTGGTTCAGTAATTTAAAATTATATATATGTAATGTAAATAGGTATATTAATAAGCTATATTGTTATGTATGATGATTGAACATTTGTTGTATGTTTACCTCCTCAATTACCTGGTTCTGTGGCGCCATATTGGGATGGTGCATGGGTGGTGGCGGTACAAAACCTTCGCCGCCGTAACCTTCCGGTCCATAACCGCGACCGTCACGCTGCATTATAACACAAACAAACACACACGCATATAACTTACTAATCTTTATACGAATCGAAAGAGACTCATTAAATCACAATTTACTGTTGCTCAAATAATCCCTGTTTAAAGATAGTATCGACTACAAAAACGCCGCAGCTTGCATTGAACGATAAAACCAATTTATAATCATGGTGTATACCGCAATCAATTTAAAATACTCCACAAAAGATTGTATTTTTTTAGTCACCAATGATGCCAACGAAAAATAATAAATTATTTTAATTTCGTCCTCAATAAAACGGATGACCGTCGAGTAATATTGCGAAATCAGAGATCTCTTACCCAATCAATTATTTATTGTCATCGAAATCCACAAATGTGATGACTGGGCCAATAACTATTCATTAACAAATTCTCTGTTATTAAAGAGACACCGTGGTTGTCGCAACCGGTAAAGTATTAATTTCACATATTTTAATTAATTTTTATAAAGCATCTGGGTACTACGTTTTCTCCGTATTTTATGTAACCAATTATTATACTCTATTTGATAGAGATAAATATAGGGATAAGTTTTACCGGCAGCTTCGTTCGCGTACAAGTATTCAAATTAAAAACATTTATAAAATAAAAAAGTCGCGAGAAATACATTAACATGATATTCCTACGGTCCTATGTTCATTTAACATAAAAGTTCAGGTATTCAACACATTACTAGGTTGTATCCCAATATCATCCCAAACAAATCAAATGTCTTCGCAATTTTTCGCATTTATGATCCTCATTACTTATGATCACAGAGCGACTTCCCACAAGAATATTAAAAAAAGAATCTTCAACTTTCTATTAAGCTGATTGTAACACATCATAATATCTCTAACTATTTGACGTCGCACGCACAAGTAGCGTGACAATGTTTACCGGGTGGTGTGGTGGCGGCGGTCCATGTCTCTCCTTCATCATGCCGGGGGGCGGAGGTCCACCGCTACCGAACTCCATATCTGTGGAGAGAAATACGTACATGTTTAAATATTGAGATACACAGGTTACTGCTATTGCAATACAGGTCAGGTGAACTTATCACTGGATTTTACCAACTTTGCTAGTACCTGGATATGTGTTTATTTTTCTATGTTGAGGTTTATGGGTTATGTGGAAGTCAGTGGATATACAGTCACAGATAAATATATAGCGATCCTAGTGAGATAGGATGAATAGTTAAAAGAAAATATCCAAATTTTAAAATACCAGCTGCCCTATACTTATAAATATCCTTGAGTCGCGGCTGGTAAATGTTAAAACTGTATCCTCTTGTTTCTCAGTCACTCTTACAACTCTTGTACATGCCTGGAGAGTGTAGGAGCATCATGCCGCACTATATGACATGCTAGGATAGTGGGAGAGGTACTCAAATGAAAGTCAGGTGTATAGTATAGTTATGTATTTATTGTATATAAAGTGCAGTTATAAGTGTATTGTAAATATAATAACATATTGTGCTTGTCCAATGTGTAGTAAGTAGCTTTAGAACTAGACTATTGTATATTTAATAATCTATATATATATATAAGAGATTTCCACCTATATATTGACTCATCACGATATCTCTGGAACCATAAGGCGTAGCGACTTGAAATTTGGTAGGATTATTCCTTTCGCCGAGTAGAGGTCAGCTAAGAACGGATTTTACGAAATTCCACCCACAAGGGGGGTTGCGGGGGTGTTAACAATGGAAAATTCCCATTTTTAACCTATAGCTGCTATCGACTTCAAATTTGTCGAAGATATTGCAGTATTAACATAGCGGGGCAGCAGTTATTACTTTTGATGCGAAACAGAGTTCGCCGGGTCAGCTAGTGTTTATATAAACGGACATATAGGCGTATTTACGTATACTTATAATAGAATTCTAACTGGGGTGTTTTGAAATGTTGAAGAAAAACTAGCATGGAGGTCGTTATCGAAGAAACAGAAGAATTTTCGTTGATACGCACTTTATAAAGAAAATACTGCAACTTCATTAATATGGGTTAAATTTAAAATATTGAAGCTGTTTACAATGGTATAATATCATTTACTCCCACCAAAAATATCGGGGAGTCTCTGAAGCTATTAAAGTGATTTGTCCCAATCGGATAGACTTTTTCTGAAGGGATAATTAAACTTTTTTTAAACATTTTTTTTTAATAAATAAGTATTATGTATTCTGTCAAAAAGCTCACTGACAAAATGATGCCCGACTAATGGCAATTAGCTCCGCGATTTATTCCTCGGGACCAGATAATTTCATAGACGTGTCGTAGCATATTACCGGGAATGCCAGGGCAACGTACACTTTCGGCAATCACAGTAGACAGTACCACCTTTTTTTTTTAAATATTTAAGTGTATTTAAATTATAAGTGGTGCCCTCATAATGGACTTTTCTCATCGCACACATCGATTTTCTTTCTATTTATTTATGTTGGAAAGTAAATAAACATGAAAGATGTATGCGTTCAACATTGGAGAGCGCGGCGGATACGTTCGTCTAAATATTTATACCACGTGCGAACAAACTCGCGCGTGTCTAGCACTAGACATAACAATTAGTGCGTACTAGTAATTAATAATATAGACAATTAATTAACTTAAAGACTTGAACACCAATTTGTAAATAAACATAAAATAATGTGTTTAGAATTTGGTGAGAGTTACCCCGATCATTTTTATTTCTTTAATGTTCAATCTAATGCTTTGTAAGGAATTCCTAAAATATCTGATGGTCAGGAGATAAATGTAAATAAACTATGTGCTCCTAATATGCATGTTAAACAATTAAATCTTCTACACACTGCCTTTCGAGAAATATAGATCAATGTAATCGTGTTGTCTGTACGTATTTTTTAAAAATTAACCAATCAGACCAACTACGCACCAACATACTATAATATATTAAAATATTAATACTAGTGCAAAACTATTATATTATTGGTTCGTGCCTATGTATTAGTATCTACGACAACATAATATCATTTAATGGAAAACATTCACTTATTTTATGAAACAAACTTTTCCTGTAATCTTGTTTTCATTAATACAGATAACCTTGATTAGTAGGGGAGGTAGGCGAGGGAAGAGCACTTTTTCACTATAATATATTGCTTATCAAATCAGATATAATCAACTTTTATTGTCAATTTGTGTTGCACCACACATCAGGCTATATAATATATAATTAAAGAGCTTTCATAAAAATTACAATCAGTCTCAACATTACGTGATATTTTATAAACTAAGTCAAAAGCGCCCAATGCTCCCTATGGTAGGAGGCTTGGGCATAGCTTGTGGGAGGCTTGGACACGGCCTATAATCAGTTTATATCCAACTATAACAGTCTCCACGGCGCGGTGGCGAGCACCTCGCTTCTGATTCAAGAAGTAGTGGGTTCAAATCCTGGCTCATACCAATGACTTTTCGAAATTTTCGGAAGTGATTTGTGATAAATATCGATGACTGACAACTATGTGCCCGGTATGGCAATAGGTTCGCCAGCTATTCCATTTGGAACGTAAACATAACGGCGAGGCGAGGCTTAACAGCCGCTGCCTACAACTTCGGGTAAAAATGGCGTGAAATTATGTTATGTTAACTAAAAATAAACCAATTGTCAAAAATCCTCCTATACTGAACATAGTAAGAGGGAGCATTGAGCATGCCCAAACCTCCCCATCAGCCAAATGCCCATTGCTACCCTCTGTATACATTTTTGACATAGGTTACCGGTATTTTTTTGAATCTTCTTATTTAGGGTTGAATTACAGTTTAATTTATAGATTAGTAAATATACAATATATAAATCATAAAAAATACACATACCTTTTATTAGTTTTATCATTATTACGATCCGAAACCACAACAAAATATTTACTTTTACTAGCCCATAATCTTTAAACGTGTCTGTGTTTGACAATTGACAGAAATTACATATACCCTATGGATTAACAGTGTTACCAGCCGGTAAAGAAAACTAACTAATCAAGAAAAAAAATATCTATGATCTAATCAGAATAAAAGGGGGGTGCCCATGTCTCCGGACTGCCCATCCCTTCCCTACCTCCTATACATATACAAGCGACTAGGGTTTTAATAATATTTATTAAATCTATACTATTTATATAATACTGATAACTGTTTTAAATAATACATAGCTATGTAGGTTCTATTCAGAAATTTGCCCAAATATCATCTATTTTGGGACGGCAACTAGAGCTGACATACCTATATATCTTTGCTGTCTCAACGATTACTTACACTCGCCGATCAAAGTAAATTGTACCAAATGACGTTCCTATTATAAATGTATTTATTCATTATAATATAGTATTATTTATAACACGAAAGAACAGAAGGTGGAAAAGACACATTTGGAGATGGAAAATTTGCTTAAGAGACCAGGAAAGAAGGTCGATAGCACGTGCTATCGACATTGTCTTTTCCACCTTCTGTTCTTTCGTGTTATAAATAATACTATATTATAATTAATAAATACATTTGTATAGTAGTATAGAGTATTAGGTCATTGGGGTAAATGCAACCAAATGGTTGCGTTTACCCCAATGACCTAATACCCTTACACATCTTGGTATTTATTCATTTGCGCCAAAAAGTGGATAAGGCAAATATTGATTTAATAATATGTGCCATACAAATAAATAGATATAATTTTAGACTACAAAATATAATATTAATCCATACAGAATGTATTTTGTATTGTGACGGGACACAATATATATACATATATGTATAAGGTTCTAACACGCATTAGTAGGTGTTCACAAGGAAAGTTACAAGGGCTGTGAAATTGGAAAGACATTCTTAGATGATATGTAGCATACAGACCGTTCTGTGTATGATCGCACGAATGCTGGCTGTGCTGGCTGCAAGAGTCTTCGCTACAGCTCCTGGTGGTAGCCTGGGGGACGGTGGACGCATCTGTTGATCACCCAGCTCATCAATCGGCGGATCATTGTTGCGCTTCACTCACGTTTTGATATTTTCAAATTGTTTTTAGACCTTAATGTTTGTGTAACATGCATTCCGTAAGTTTTGCGAAACAAAATAGCCCGCTCATTTCCATCAACAAGTGTAAACAGTCGCGATTGTGATTGCAAGAAAAAAATTATCCCGTTTGACAATATTTAAAAACAATAACAGTTTTTATGAGGGATATTAACAAAAAAAGAGATATTACATCTTATGAGACAATATATTCGCAGTCTTCACGATTATTAGCGGGTACAGGCAGATATATCTAGATTAATATAAAGCGCAGTCCTAGTAGTGCGTCTTGATCAGAAAACCGTAGATAAATTGAACTTTCTGGTAGTGTTCCAGTGTGGAACAGTAGAGGATGTAGAATGAAAAGTGTAGAGTTTGAATCCAATCACTGTTCAGAAATAATATAAAAAATCGATAATTGATAAATTGGGCCTGATAAATATTCATCATGTTGAGAAACAACAACAAAATAAGACGAAAAAATTTATAAATAACTTGATTGGTACAGTATAAGTCGGAATTAAGCTCTGTACTAATTAAGCTCTGCTCTCTCTCTCTCTCTCTCTCTCTCTCTCTCTCTCTCTCTACATAAAGCTTTAAATATATAAAAACCAGAAATAAGCATTATACTACAAAAATATTTTGTTTTTAGTTTGGGGGACACCGCTGTAGTTGGAATCTTTTATTTTAGCTTAGATAAGGACGTGTCCAGATGAAGGAAGGACCTTACGCACACTGTCTTCAAAGTTAGATAAATACAAAGCATATTAAAAAACCGATTACCCCATACTCCATCGGTCTGAGCAAAAAAAATGTCGTAAGTGTGTACATCGCCAAAAGGTTGCCAAGTAGGCAAGTAATAATAACTAAGAAAAAAGCTTTTTGGAATAAACTATTTACTATAGCTAGAATCGTAGCAGGGCACAATTAATGTGGAGGTTCACTTTACACCACATAACTGACCCACACGTCGTGTTCATTATATCACAAGTGTGACCATACCTTTATCGAGATTTCGTTCGTCTCCCAGGTGTACGAAAAAAGGTAGTTTTCATAAATTTTTAAAGTTACGTACAAGTAGGTATAGCGCTAGCGTGTACCGTCGGTTTCCTCAATTTTATTAGGGTACCGTACTGAAAGGGTAAAAATGAGTGTAGCCATCAGTCTAGACAAGTTACGAAAGAAACAGAAATAAATGAATTTTTCATAAGGATTAAATTTTTTCACGTACCTAGGTACCCCTATACGAGGGTAATTTCTAAGTTGGAAGAGTGCTTCAGAGAACGCAATGCTTGGTCAAATACAAAAAAGAAATACTTGTACAGCTCGTACTTAACACCAACCACGAATGGATACCGTTTGGAGTTTAAAATTATTACTCTTTTACCTTTGTACTTCTTATTACTTCGTGACGCTCGTTTTCTTGAGGCCAAAATAAAAAAAAACAGCTTTTATTAAATCAACTTAACCGCTCAGGCATGATAAATCTTTTTACTCATCTATTTTTATTTTTGTAAAATAACTGCCCTGTCCTGAAAAGATAAACGTGGATTCATTCAAATCTTAGGCTCTGCTCGGCATCAACTAGTTTATAATGTAATAAAAGTATCAACTAGTCTGTAAACTTTGTTTACTGACAATAGTTGAACATGACAACGTCATTAAAAATAATGGTTTCATTTTTCAAAAGACAATTTTAATTAATTTACAATTATTGTGTAGAAGGAGGGAGAACTCTCAGTCAGCCGGGAGCGATAGAAAATCATATGGCTGACAAGCTTACACAGAACAACACCGAAAAATGGCGGGATGACCATTCAAAAATATGTGTCGACCTAAATGATCTTAGTAGGGGCGGGCAGCCGCGTCCCTATCTTTAATCCCCTATCCAACACGTCTGCCCAGCGTGTCATTGTGAATGATTGAATAAATAATCAACTGTATACTTATTATGAGATGTTTGTCACCTGTTAAACTGACTAATACTAATATTATAGCGACGTACATATTAACACATACAAGAATAAATGTACAAAAAAATACTGAACTATATTTAGTTAAGCGTCAATTCGAGCGCGGGGCGTGTAGGCACGTGTAGGTATCCACAATCCACGAGCAAACATTGCTCTCTAGTGCTCATGAATTATTTACAACTGGCAACACCTACATGTGATAGCCGTTTAAATTCAAGGTTGTACACACATCATACATATCGATAAAACTAAATAAAACTATGCAATGTTTCAGGCTGTACATAGATTTTGTTTTTATTTGTATGTAGTAGACAAAGTTACGACTACAAAGGTCACGACTCAGTGCTAACTGCGGACAACCACATTCTCGAGCCCAGTAAAGAATCAGTCCGAGTCAGAAGCTGATTTCAGAGGTCTTAAATAACGAACGAGCTAGCAGTATCCACTTATCAAAGTCGATGAAGCGTGCGATGTGGACTTAGGACGTCTTCTGGCAATAGATTTTATTTTAGTTTAAAGATTGCCCCTACGAAGCAATGCAAATTTAATTTGTTTACAATTGATATGTAGTTCTTTCACTAAGGTCGCTAGAGGAAACTTCAGGTAATATAAAGTATTAATCGCAATTTACCATTTGGTTAGAGCCTTTTTGGCAACCCTAACCGACCTCCCCTAGGTATAAAATTCATAACTTTCCATTCCGTCAACAAATTTCAACGGAGATAGACGCTTTTCATATGCGCTTTCAAATGTAGCCTACTATTTATGCATTCGACGTTCGCTTGTTATATATTCTAGTGTACCTACAGCCATTTCATTTCAACACACTTTAAAATTTCAAACATGGATATAATAATATATTGTTCTTAAGACTGTCAATCATCTCATTGGAAATGAGGAATGTCACTTACACAATATTACCAAGTCATCGCCCGATAATGAGTTTTGTCTATTTTAACGTCACAAATTCACGGCGCAGACATTGTCAATTAATTTTAGATTGCTTAAAATTAAATAAAACTGCACACAAATATGATTAAGAAAGAAAAGCTCAAATGTTTCATCTGATTTAAAAAAATCTTTCATCATCCTTACATACATTACTTCACGCTAAATCCCTCGCGGGGTAGGCAGAGAGAACAGAGCACCATAAGACACGATTCATAGACGCTTCACTCGCTTCTTTGACTTTCATAATTCCTTTTCCTATCCTTACTTTCTATTCCTTAGATTTCACGAATGATCATTAATTAGTTTAGATATTTAGTTAGTTTAGTTATTTTAGATGCAGACATTTTAAAATCTATTGTTTCATTGAAAGGGTAAATTCATCTCTCCCATCATAATATCAAAATGATGATTACACTCAATCCTAATCAAAGCTATAACACATTTTGTTTAAAGCTGTGTCAGTTCGCTCGTTCGATATTAAAATCCCTTCCCGATCGGGAACAATATGCTATCGTTTTAATCTAAAAAGTACGGTTTTGAATCCAATTTCCTTCGGGTACGGCTGCGCTCCGAATCGTTTAAAACAAATTTCGCTTTTATTCAAACTGAATGCCTCATTTGGCAACGTGTGACCCGCCATCTTTTATGCATGATTCCTTCAATTCTGTGCAAATTTTTACGACTAACTTAAGGTACCTTTAGTTTATTATATTTTATGATAACTGTATATTGTTTGATTTGGTTTAAAATTGAATTAGGTGTACCCTACCGTACTCCATCACAGTAGTCTTCATGTCCATTTATAGCAATAGGTTTTGTCATTTGTTTTATTGCGAACCTAAAAATTCAGCAAGTCGAAACGCAACACCTACATCTTCTGTATAAAAAGCGTGATAAAAAATACATGCATTTTCCTTTAGTACATGATAATTTGACAGTCCTGGACTTTAATCGTTTCCTTATATTAGAAAGATTAATATAATTGACATTTGTTTAAACGATTCCAACTCTGATGCATAAAAAAAGGCTTGAAAATTTAAAATGCTTGAGTCTGGAATATTCTAGATTAATCTGGATTAACGTATGCGATCGGCATTATACTTCAATGTACACGCGCATCTAGATGTTTTTAAATCGCGTTGGTTTAGACTTATATGTTTATATTTTATACATTGCCCCTAAAACTAGGATAATATAAATTCAAGCTTCTTAAGGTTTTTATGACACTGTCTAACTGACTTCGTGGTTTTATCTTACTTGTAGATAGATATCTGGATTAAGTTAAAAAAAAAACTAGGTAATGAAAAATCTAAAATGTTGAAGCTTGTAAAAAGTAAATCACCAAACACAAGTAAACCACGAGTACCTACTATATCTAAATGTAATCACAGAACGAAAGTAAATATTCCCGTTTTCAAATAAAGCCGCGCCGTGTAAAGTTTTACTTAAAAGTCGACCAACCAGAATTGAACTTGCCAAACTCCAAGTTCAACTAGTTCCGACCGGCCATTCAGGAGAAGCCACAATGTATTTCAAGTGTCCAACTTCCACCGGGGCATTGCTTAGATTCGGGACACATAGACTTTCTGAACTACACAACAACTGGAAATATTTACTTTATCTCTCGATCCTCGGTAGTGTTGTTCTTCGACCGAGGCATTCAAATGAGGGATGTCTGTTATTTTCTGTAAAGTTAGTTACAAGTACAGATTGTACCAGAAATGTAACAGTTTGCGAATTCGAGCGATATTTTGACTCCGTCCATGATGTCTGAACTAACAAGTTTAAAGTCAGTAATGGTATGTCTCTAACAAACTATTTGATTTAACAGGGCCCCGTTACATTCCACACAAGCCAAGGATTAGTTGGAGTATGGTTTGATACACACAATTATTCATAATATAATACCGAATTAACTCGCGCCGGTTCATTTTAATAATTAATATTTTGAAGATAAAAATTTGTTGTCAGTAGTTCCTTCCCGATGTTAATGTTGGTCACATTCAAAATTTTCGGACAGACTTTTAATAAAATTGTGTTGTAAAAGAACTTGAGTGACAGAGAGTGAGTTATTTACAGGACCGGAAGTTACTGTGTAGTCAAACTTTCGAGAGTGAGAGAATTAAAGGAAGATGGCCCCACTCAACTTTTCCTATCTACTAGATATGTTCTTTTATACCAGTTATTTTAAAAGTATGCGTAACAGCGAACAAAAGTCTCAAGCGTCTTCACAGTCGTCTATAACTAAATATATAGGATCAAATGTTACTGCAAATCTTAAATCTACACTAAAATACACAAAAATCCATCGACACGTTTGATCTTTAATAACTCTTCTTTGCGTTGATTGTAGGGAAGAACAAAATTACCTGTCAAAATCAGTTGTTTAAACTTGATTTTTACTTTGAGATATTTTTAGAGCGAGATCTATAAAATTAAATGAGCTTAGAAACATGCTGGGTTGGCGAGTAACGAGACATTACTTACTATATGGCTGCGGTCTACCACCGGTGTACTGGGGCGACTGTAGAAGCGGAGCACTCCTCTGCATTGGCTGCACATCTTCAGACACTGCAGACAAGAACACGAGTCTTCATTAAATTGTAACCGTTGTGTACACAATGTAAGATATACGAATGTCCGTGGTATTTTTTAACTTTACTAAGTCAATTGTTGTATAAATAGTTTATCTGACAATAAGTGCTGCTGAAGTCGGTGGTGAAAAAGGGTTAAGGAGCTGTTCATTCTTTTCAATTATAAGCAATAAGGCAGGAAGAAAATTAAGAGGTTTATGAAGGAAGATATAAGATAAAAGATTCGGCCGGGTCTGGACTTTGGGGGAGATCTATAAGACAATGGAAAATGGAGAAATCAACTTGAAATTTGATTAATAATAGAATGACATAACTTTATTCCAAGTATTTTACTTGCTCTAAGCAATCGATGACTATTGATTGTAGTCATATTTGTTACGATTAAGGTAACTTAATCGTAACGAATATGCTACCCGATATGAAAATAATGCATTTATTTTAATGAAAAAAAGCAAAAGTTATTTGTCAATTATTTATTTTGCTCAAAAGACGAAAACGAACTACGACGTAACGAATAAGTTTTCTTCACTATATATTTTCTCACAATCAACGCAAGATCTAAAAGTCAATAAAGATCTGTCTGCAAATCTGCCTGTAAATAGAATTTTTCTAACGAAGTTTCGGATGATATCGGCAGGTCTAAACATGAAACTTTTAATACCTAAACTGAATACCTTACTACCTAATCTGAAATGAGTACAAAATTACAAAAATTTATTTACTCGAGTTACATACTAGTATCCGTCAGTCCATTAATACGTTAGACAGTACAATAGTATGTAAGTAATGCATCACATATCGATTGGTCTATATTTGTTACCGGACCATCGATTCTGTTCGCGTGACATTTGGAACAAAGCTGAATTATACTCACATATATAATGTTATATATGCCAGTATGTTGTCACCCACATATGTATGTTTTTTCTGTCTACCCAGCAAGGGACTTATCGTCAAGTTATGTATACTTTGTTTGAAAAAATAATTTGGCACATGAGTTTCTTGCCCGGTTGTTCTCATGATAGTGGGACCCCTTACCGTCGGAATCGAGCCGCTCGTGGGAATTGCGTCCGTTTCTTGTTCCACGAAGGTACTTTTAGGCGCTTGTGTATAGATATATCATTTAAATTATTAAGTTTAAAATCGGTTTTGTTGACCATGTCTAAGTATCTTTTTTTTTTTTTTTTTTTTTTTTTTATGAGAAAAAGGGGCAAACGAGCTTGCGGGTCACCTGATGGAAAGTGACCACCGCCGCCCATAGACATCCTCAACACCAGGGGCGTCGAATCAGCGTTGCCGGCCTTTTAAGTGGGAGTATGCTCTTTTCTTGAAGGTCCCTAAGTCGTATCGGTCCGGGAATACCTCTGCCGGCAACTGGTTCCATAGAGGAGACGTGCGTGGCAAAAAGTGTCGGCTGAAGCGCACTGTCGTAGATCGCCAACCATTTAGCTTATGTAAAGTATGTATCTGTAAAGACCTATGAAAATTAGCTTCTTTGAGTTCTCCATGTATGTAATTTCGAATTTCTAACTCAGTCAGTGCGAAGGGGCTTATGATAAAGGGTGCAAACTGGCAACCGTGTGAGCTGAAAGTAGGGAAGACTGAGGGAAGTTGAGATGCCGGTGGTTGAAGTGTCCGAAAGTTACAACTAACCATTTCTATCCGTAAACATATCTGAAAAATTAATAAATGCTGGTTGAATTTATGGAAATATGAATGATTTTTTCCATCTAATGAAGTCGAAGGGTCGAAGGAAGCGAGTTATATTATGATCTCCATTGATGATCTAATATTACTTACAATATATCTGCAATACTCACCAAATCTAAGTGGTGTGCGCAGTCGCCGTACGTGACCCACACACACGTCACTTCCCTGCACATATAAAGACGAAACACACTCTTTATTTTTTTTCTTTAACAAAAAAAACTCAACAAAAAGAAAATGTAAGACTATCGTGACCAACGCGGTAGGTGCATGCCAATTTCATTAACAAATTAAAAAAATAAATAGAAAGAAAGCTACAAAAATTTATGTATTTCTTGAATCGTAAAATCAATATAGATTTGTATATCGTGTTACAAAGAGACAAATGTGACTGTGTTATTGAATTTTTTTGTCTGTTTTTGCTTGTTCAGTGGACGAATTTATTTAAAAAAACAAACGATATACAAAATGTGATTTTATATAGGCATATATTTTTTTAATCAAGAGTGTGTTTGTCATTAGTTTTATATGTGCATGGAAGATTATTATAAAAATAACATTATTATATATTGTTAAGTACAGTAGAAATCTGAAGCTGACCGCTAGACGATCGCCGGCGACTATTGTCGCGTAGATACATTAGTGTCGCGGTCGCTAGTCTGCGACGCGCGGCTCTGTCAAACAAACTGTTATATTCATAATTCAATTTTCTATACCTCTATATTCAATCAATCATATTTAAAGTTCAATGGCAGATTAATTGTGATAACATATTCAATTCTGCAATTCAACTTTCTATACATGCAGATTACTTAAAATTGTTCATTTGAGAGACAATAAATTAGAAAATCCTTGGCGATTTTTCGTCGCTTACTTTGATATGCTCGTCTACACTACGATGAACTAACGGTCAACTTGAAATTTTTCATATAGTGTAAACTGATGTATATATATAATCATATAGGTATGTATATAATATAGTAGGTATAGTGAATGGACATGACTTTTGTATGAAAACGCATGTCGTTTAGTTAAATCCGAGATATGTAGATTCAATTCTTTAGTTGGTCGCTTAAAAATTACTTCACGCGTAGAAATTGTTGAAACTACTTATCTTGGAAACATAGACGAAAATTAGTGTTACAGCACACATACACATCGTCATAAGAAGCAATAATAATAAATATAATCACAGCAGTCAGTAAAAAACACACATCTGCGTACATATTATGGTTAAATTGGTGTTATACTTACTAGTACTAATTTTGTTATAAATAACATTAAAATATTTAAAATCTAAGTATTAACAAATCAACCTATATAACGATCCTCGAAAATTTCCTATCTATAAACCAAATTTCATCCAACTTTGTACGTATCAACATCCAAACATCTTCACAAAGTTTCTCGTTCACAATATCATTAAGGTCTGTGGTAGGTCCTGTTCTACTTCCAGTTCGTGGCACTGTAAGCCCTGTAAGTGTATAAGCCCTGACTTAGAGCGTCCGACGCACCGCACCGCACCGCCCCGACATAAATACACTTTGGTATACATTCAACTATTCGAACACTACCCATCCATAAAATGATTTAGATGAAGCTGTAAAGCAATCAATTAACATAACATAACTTCAGGCCTTTTTCTACCCGAAAGTGTAGGCAGCGGCGCCGTTATGTTTATGTCCCAAAATGGAAAAGGTTGCGAACCTATTGACATACCGGGCACAAAGTTTTCAGTCATCGATATCTACCACTCAGCTACCGAGACTTTTAAAGATACTGGTAAAATTCCTGCAAATGCATTAACTGATGAATCTAAGTCTAATTTATTTTGTCTGTATACTGTCAGGGTATTGAAATTCAGAAGCCAGGTGCTCTATACCACAGGACCACTGAGACCAGTAATTTCAATCACACAAGTTCTGCATTTTAGTATATAAAAATACTACACAACAATTAATACTAAAACGGTTAAACATACTAATTTTAGTAAATATTTTTAATTAGCTATGAGCACAAATTGGTGTCTACCAAAGGTTCCAAGACGAAGTAGTTCCGAGTACCAAACCCAAAGAAAATTAAAATAAGTGCGGATTCCAACTAATGTCGCTGGCCACTAGTAGCGATCAATCATTCAATCGGCTAATTCAAATCGTTAAAAAGAGAAGATTACCATCTAATCCTTTTAATAAATTTCTTTCGATTGCTGCTAATATATCCGCTTCTATCCTCTTATTAATTTTTTCCCAATGTAGTTTCGTCAAGTTCTGATTAAGCTATGTAGGTATGTACGTTCATTTAAAAACGAAGCCTCAGCGTAACAGATACAGAGTTCAAATCCCGACTTAACATCAATGACTTTATGTATAACTGTTAAGTATAACTTTTCACGAGCCCCGTGGTGCATTGCACTACCGATTGCAGAATCGAGGTTGGCGGATTCGACACCCGAGTAGAAATATTTGAGAAAACCATGAACGTTTGTTTGGCGACTGACACTTTTTCTATATATTACAAGTATGTATTTACAAAAAGAAAAGTATATATGTATTATTATCCGTTGTCTAGTATCCATAACACAAGCATTTAGTTGCTTAGCTTGGAACTAGAGGGCGCTGTGTGATTTGTGTCCAAGATATTATTATTATTTTATTATTTACAAAAAACAATGTGAAACACATGAATTTAGTTGCTTAGCCTGGAACTAGAGGAAGGCGCTGGGTGTATTGTGTCAAGATATTATTTATTATTATAGCTGCAAAACTGTAATTCAGTTTCAGCGACATCGGTATCGAATACAATATCATCGCTCCGATTGTATTCAACAATAAAATCACGGTGTATATGTAGATCACACATACAGGGGGGCTTATACTATGTTTCCTTCCTCAAATTCGAGACGTATCACGCTTTCAAATTAAAAATCTTATTACTTAACACGTGTGTCACGCTCTCTCACGTCTATTCCCGTCACTTCCTCTCTATTTATTACGTGACGTACGTAAATGTATATAAAGGAGGTTCGTATTAGTTTGTTCTAGCATCGATGGAATTTAAAATTTATCTTCTGATTCGTAATTATACAAAAGTAAAAATAAATTTTGATGCATGACAACCAAAGGCTGAATGCCTTTGGTTGTCATGCATCAAAATTTATTTTTACTTTTTATTATCTTCTTTGTTATTTATTTCTTTGCTCGAACGTGCGGTAAGAAATTGCTTCTACACTATACATAAAAGATGGGGTAATAATTAATTAATTAGCCAAAGAAAAACAGAAGACAACAATAATTCTATACTTAACCCTGTTACAAAAGGCTTGGTACTCACTACGGGGATGACAGAACGACCCCAAATAAATAAAGCCATTAAGAAATGAGGGAATTCACCCTGGGGGTATGTCCTTGATGAATATAAATTGCGTCCAGTCGCAGTGGGGAAGGCGAAAATTGTGCGACAAATTACAAAGGTAAAAAAAAACCAACAACAAGGTGAAAAGCTAAAAAAACAATTGAAAAAAGGATGGAAATCAAACATGAAAAAAGGACACGTTTACAAAAATCATGATGCTCATGCTTTCATTTCTATTGGATAAAGTGGCGGTCAATTGTTTGAATCAATATTCATCCTATTTATTTTTGTACGTGCCATACCTAAATGTGTGAGACTCCTTGGGATTTAAAAAGGATTAGACAGACAGATAATTATCTGAAAGCGATGACGAAGTGGGTAAAAAAAAAAATGAAATTAGTGGCTCATAAAATCTTTATTTATTATACTATTATGAATTTCATATCAAAAATAATATTATATATATACATATATGGCTCTTTTGTGTATTTACTGTTACGCAACCATTAAAACAGTTAAAACCCGAAAACCTTACACAAACGTCTTTGGGAACATAAATTTGTGAAAGAGAAAAACTGTGATTAGAGCGTAATCCCTATGGAATCCAATACGGAGGGTATTTTTACATATAATTGAATAAAATACATCGGGTTGTGGAAGTCAATAGCTACCTCCGATGGGCGCGTTGTGAATACTAATACACGATACACACAGCTGCTGCGGATCACCAACAACATTTTATGTTTCTGGGAATGGGGAACAACGAGCAAGCGAGCAACTAGCGCTGCCAATGGGTATCTGTAACACCTGAGAGGGGCCTGAGAGGGGCATAGTTGCGTTGCCTTAAAGATGTAATAGGGATGGGGTTGAGAATGACGTGATTTTTGCCGGCCGATTCATTCCGAGAACTGCTCTGCCACACAGCTATAACTCCATCAATTAAATATTTTATTTTTATATAAGTTGAGTATGACAGACATAATTTAAAATTAAGACATAATTTTAAAAAATCCAATGAGCCACATATTTGTCTCATGGTAAGCTGATCATATTTTATAAACACACATCCATGCTCATCTAACAAATATTAAATATTATATTGTGGTACTGGACTTTTTATAACTAGGTACTATGATTTGGACACTATAGCAATCCCATTAAGTCAGGATATAAGAATTTAACAAGCAGCCTGACTACCAGCTAAGGCGCTGGAAGTCCGTAAAGTGATTGAAATTTTGTAAGCAGTCACTTTATCCTGTCGAACTAGTTGTCCGCTCCAGACGGTGGTGAGTACATACAGTACTTGCAACTATTACGAGTAGATAACAGTTCAGTTTTATCTACGGCCATTTAGCCCTCGAGAGCTTGCATTCACCGAGATCCTCCCACCAGGGACTCCCACTCACCCTGCGAGAGCGTTTACCCCACGTTCATATTGCGCGTTTAATATTTAAACACGCCTGTGATTTTGTACCTTCGAGAATATCTTGTACACTTTAAACAGCCCTCCTTACAGTGTTCGCAATTGAACAATATCATTAATATTACAAATACTAAACAACTGTTTGTCTGTGCCTTTTGTCTCATATCTTATGAATACCTCGCAGTCAAGTACATATTATTCGGCATTCATACATCTCACAAATACTTTCTCTCCTCACTTTTAATTAGTAGAAGACTTCTATATCCAAAAATGTTAAGTAGCAAATGTTCTGATAAATTTCGACTGGTACTGAAGAGCTAGTTGCGACTCTTCCTACTTACTGTCTCCCATGTCGTGTCATCGATTGCCCATAATATAAATGTGTCGTGACGAGCAACATGGCCGCCCCTGGTACCAGAGTGCACGGCGCCCTCTAGTGGCGTGAGTGACATCCACGTAAATAGACATACCATATCGATTTTACATTGGAGCTATTAATTTTATATTCTGTGGCTCTAACTGAACTAGTATACAATGTACATAACAAATTACATCAGAATTTTGTAAGATATTACGTTCTATTTGTTTCAGGTGATCACTTTCCGATCATTTTGGAAATTACGTTTGATAAACATCGACGAGTGTGGAAGATGATAAATCGGTCTGGACTTATTCTCCGTGGAATAAGTGGTGGTAATACTTGATAATTATTTGGCCACAAGGAATAGACGTAAGCTATTAATCACCATGCGTCGGAAACTATTTGTGCAGTGGTGGATATTTATCATACATAGCTTCCGAGAAGTTACAGGGTGTGGATGGGACTGAACTCGGAACCGCTAAATCAGTAATCGAAGTGCTATGAAATCTATCCACGAAAATCCGTGAATTAGCACACGATACAAACACAAGAAGGTCGCTGTTTGCATGTTTCTATAATTTAATGTTATTCTAAATTACATATTACATCTGTAGACATCTGCGACGAGGATTTACAGAAATGTAAATAATTAAGGAAACTGAGTTAGAGAGAGTACACGATGCGGATCAAAAACCGGCCGCTCGCCTGAATTGGTTTCAAAGTGTATTTGCTAGAGCGTTATAACGAAGGAAGATTACGTGGAACGATATTATGGTACACCAACTTTCCCACTTGATCTACCGGAGGCGGCGCAATCGAGAGTTCATATTATTTTTTAACCTCATTAGTAGGTTAAGGAGGTTTTTCTCGAATAAAATATTCCACCTACCTGGTAGGCCACCCATGGTGTATCAAGGTTGGTGGCCTTATTGCAAGTATATTGAAAATAATTTAATCGGAACCTATTCAATAACTATCTTAACTAATTTATCGAAAAAGTCACCGACAATAATAGGATTTTCTTTTTGAAGGAAAAAAATCTGCATTTTTTACAATTGGTTTGGTTCTGAATAATAAATCTTGGCTCAACGTTTTAGCATCATTTAAATAATCTAAAAGTCGATATCTATTACATCCTCTTCCAACAGACGCATCCTCCTCTGCCACTCGTCTTGGTTTGAAAATATTTTCAATTATTTAGGAACTAGTTAGTGCACGTAACTCCACTCATGTGGTATAACGACGATAAGTCTCATATATAAATCAGAATTTAATGAAATAAAGTCTAGGTCAAATAATCTTTAAAGGTCAACGAGACTGCAAATGTTGATCATTGGTTCATCAATACAATCATCAGCACACTGGTTTCCAGTTACCAACATACCGAGTCTTCATCAGAAACCTTACTCATACGCAAGGACTATTAGAAAGCACGCCACTATTAGAAAGTAACTCAATTTGTCTGCGATTGCCTAAAAGTCAAAATAACTTTATTTTTATAGGTCTTCACAGACAGTTAAAAAAGGATTGGATAGCCGGGACGGCTGCTGTATTCTGATCAAGGTAAATCAAAATTTGCAGACATTAATTATGATTATATACTATGAAAATTTCGTATGGCTTCAGGCGAGATTAACTTTCTGATTTATCAGTGAAATTCAGACAACAAAATATATGGTAAATAAATACAAACGCAGGTACAACACGTGCCAAGAATTTCCATTGGATGACTTACCTATTGAATTTGGAGTGAATCCAAATAACTCATTCGGAAATGTATACAGTAATTTTAACTGCGTTATTTAAAGGTTCAATTAGTACGTATCGTCTGTAAACACTCTATGAATCAATTGCAATATCCAGAGTTCACATTCAAGGTCACTTATTGCTACTTACTTGTATTTCTATAAAATACACGTCTGCAGCAGTGAAGGACTTCACAGAGCAGGAATATAGTTTAGATTTCCCTCCACACGATGCGCAAGCGCAGATCAAATCAATCAAGGTTTTTTTCACCCACACTCCAAATTCTAATACTAATATTTCTATAGTTATTAAAAATGCGATATCCATAGAGACACCAATAATATAACAAGTAGTGCACTTGGCAAGCAATCGTGTTTACTCAGTACGGGAATGTAGGGTGACCAATCTGATAAAAACGTTTTGGGACAGTTTCAATATTAAATTTTTATTATTATGTTTTCGACTTTTCTCAACAACGAAATTATTATCAGTGAAATCGGCAATTTAATTGGAAATTGGGAAACTATTTGCTTTTATCAAATTAAAGTAAACTGCTATAGTTGCAACAGAGCCAAACTCTTGGTCATTAAAATCTTTTAAAAGAAAATGTAACTTAGTCCTTAGTGTAGTGTAATTCCATATGAATTCCCTGTTTCAAGTATATACGAGGATGCCTAAACGTAGGGTGGTCTTGAAGGTACGAATGTAAGTATTTACATTACACAAATTATTTATATTTAATTTAATGAACCTGTATCCGAATGTCCAGAGAACACGGAGACCCTACCCAGATACGATGCGCGTTCAAAATATTTGTTCAGCACTAGGCAATGCGCAGATTTATTGTTATTTTTATACAATAGTTTGTTTGTTCCACAAACACTAAACAATATTAAAGTTTTATGATATTTGAAATCATAGCATTTTACTGGTTATATCGAAACAACGTCCTCTGTTCTTCGATTACGACCTATGAACCGATGCTTCTCAACATTCAACCCTTCCGCTGCAAATATGAACTAGTTTTGCCAGGCAATAACGAATTTGGCACTATATATGGTTGTGCGTTAGTATATGTATTTATGAGTATGGGATATACTGGGATAACAAGTTATTACTGCTCATGATGGGAGTAACGATCCGTGGACGGCTTCAGTCGGAGCCAAAATTTTTATCCGGTAAAATTTTATTCTAATTTTTTACGACATGGTCAGTGCCAAATTTTGTGATTTAGACGCTGAGCGTATGACCCCAATGACTTGTGCTGCTTGGGAAAAAATTAGCGTCTACATTTTAAACTGGATACATCGAACAACAAGAAGCAGACTTTTCATAAGGCTAAAAATTCTACAATCGTGTATCCACAAGACAAGAAAAGTTGTGTTTTAGGACGGTGTCTCAGCTATTTTTTCTTATCCTATATTAGATTAATTATAAATTTCCATAGCAATAAAATAGGCGTATATAATGTTTTCTATATCAAACGTTTTCTTGAGCCCAATTCTTTCACGTGCATTGAATTAGAAAAGATGAGTATAATTCCAACTAATAGCATTCATCGTCATCTTCCTCTCATTGCCTTTGACACGAGTTAGTAATGCAACTATGTATATCGTAACAAAATGACAGATATACATACAGGCATATTGCCGGCTGCCTCACTGCGGCCTTAAACTACGAAATAAAAGCGATCATATATAACTCAGGAGAGTCGTTAATGTCGACACTGGGAGGTGAGCGTCATGTTAGCACCCTTTTAAGTAGCACATATTGTTGACAAATGGTTTAACAGTTTTATTACTATTGCACACACAAACACCAACACATCCCCATCACATGAACACGTAATTGATATTTTCAAACAAAAGTTTTTAGGTGCTTTGGATACTTTAGTCTTGCTCAAAAGTAGTAAAGTTATTAGTAATGAAGATTTTTCTACTGTCCAAAGTTACTGTCCTTTCAGTCCAAAGGTACTGAAAGGTCACAAATATAATTTAGAGGTCTTATCATTTGAAATTCACATTAAGTTTAGTCTCGAGACCATGAAAAACTTTTGTTTTATCTATGAAAACTCGCATTCATAAAACAAAGTGTTAAACATTTAGATTTTAAATTTAAGGAGAAAACCCTATATTCTCTAGCGACAACTAGTTGACACTAAGCGACACCTACAAATGACATTTTGCGAGAGACAAAGTAACTTAATTTTTCCGTCTGCTACTATTTCTTGACAGTGTAATAAAAACTTTATATAACTAAAAATATCCATGGCGTTTTTCTCATAGTGAGAAGTATTATAATAGGACAAATTGACATTTCATTATAAAGACCTTTAGGAATGAATTACAGACTCCCTCTTTTGCTCATTTTATAACTGTACTTAAGATTGATTAAACAACTTTTAGGATTATATCGCGTTTATTTATTATTTATTTATATTTATTTCCCGACGTTTCGAACTCTTTACAGAGATCATTTTCACGAGTGATGAACAAAAAGATGGTAGTTGTTCAAAAAGTTTAATCAATGAGTGAGATTCGCGAAAATCTTAGAAATAAATATGTACTTAAGATATAACATTTTCTTGGTCAGCTATCTAGTAGTCTATTCAAGCAGTAGGAATCTGTATAACAGTATTTATCAAATGATTATACAGTAATAAGTAAACTTATTCTACTGTTATTTTTAGAAACATTTAAATTTAAGAACTATTAACTTTATCTCTAAATCCTACAAACAATTTAATCATTCGTTTCATATGTGTATATTATTTATTTAAACGTTGAAGCATAAAAATAAATAAGGGCTGTAACTGGGTAGACCGAATTATGTACAATAATAAGAACACATTTTGTATCTATCGTGTCGTATTTTTGTTTCAAGAGCTTCAACATGAAATGATGAAGAAATTAATATGGTCAAAAGAAAATAAGTAATAAACAAAACAACTAATGTGCTTTGAACCACCCGGTTGAAGTATAATTTCTCGACCTCACTCTATATACCATTCGTCTATATACCATTATAACATAACATAACATAACTTCACGCCTTTTGTTACCCGAAGGTGTAGGCAGCGGCTGTTAAGCCTCGTCTCGCCGTTATGTTTACGTCCCAAATGGAATAGGTGGCGAACCTATTGCCATACCGGGCACAAAGTTTGTCAGTCATCGGTATTTATCACACATAACTTCCGAAAACAATTTCGAAAAGTCATTGGTGTGAGCCAGTGTCTGGAATCGAACTCCAGACCTCTGGATCAGAGGCCGTGCGCTCGCCCACTGCGCCACCGAGACTATATATACCATTATACATTTGCAGTAAATCTCCATCTAAACTTTCGTTCGCCTCGCCCAATCACACTTTTCGTAACACTCTCGCCACGTATTTACTGAGTCAAACGTGCGTGAATTTTACTTGAAAATTAGTAAAAAATATGGTTACTAACTAACGGTACCCTAAAAATATTTCCGAGCGGTGCCGCGGTGTGCCAAAAGAGATGCATTTAGCATAAATTTGCACTCGTTCAAAATTTAAATCGCTTATCGGACTTCGTCGCACCTAACTATGGAGATTTAATTTTTTCCGTTGATTAATGGCATTTTCATTGAAATTTGGGTTAAATTTTAAGGCGAAACAAAACACCGAACAAAATTTTGAAAACCTAAAAGCAACCTCAGCCTAAACTGTGAAGTGACTAAATCCTGGTTGAAACCGCATACATACAGGATAATTCTAAATTTCGCTAGCAAAATTAAATTTTGGTTATTCTCTATCTTATATTAAGAAATATATGAAAGAGATACATGCGTATATAAGATACATGCATATGCTTTTAGAAGTGGTAGAGCCAAGCAGTTCGCTGCATGAATGGGCCGGCTCGACCGGTGAAATAACACGACCTCTCAGAAGATCGACGTAAAGTGGCTCACGCCGCGTTTCGTTCAGTGAGAGAGGTACCCGGAGGCCCTTCCCTCTTCCCCATCCTTTCCTATCCTACTCCCTTAAGGGGCGGCAATGCAACGGCAACACTGTATGTGTTGCTAGTGTCCTTGGGGGGCGTAGGTTGCTTACCATCAGGTGACACGTCTGCTCGTTTGCCATCCCATAAAAAATTATAAATAAATGAAATAAAAAAATATTTTTAATAGGCCCAAGTAATTTTTTAATTTTTATAGAGTATATGAACTCTATTTGCAAAATTGAACGAACGCGACTGAAACCAGATTTCAAATTAGTGAAACAACCATTTTCGAAAATAATTGAATAAGTTTTAAAGCCTTTGATGATAACCTACATAAAATATCAAAATATTTAATAAAATAATAATTGAAATACAAAACCGTTGTCATAGTAACAACAATGAATCTTGATTGTACGTCCTCAATTGGTACCTACGAGTACCTTTACTTTGTAAAAACGGATTTTAAACTTAACGATTTCAAAATGGCCGCCACGCGCGCCATTCCCGTTTTGTTGTGACTACCGTTAACTGGATTCATCCGGCTCTTTTGCATATGAAAAGGACGTCTTTTAGACCTCAAACCGTCTTTTGTGATGGTTTTAAGTTATATCTGTTTGATATTAAAATGAGAATATTTCGCAGGTAAATGAGATTTAACAAGATATTATCCATCTAGTACTTTTGTCATAGAATATCGTGGATCCAATCCAGTAAAAGTATAACATTATAAAGACGTCTTGAAGCAATTTAAAGCATGTAGAGTAAGACGAAAATAATTTGTAGCCACGTAAATTTTTGTCCAATTTTTAATTGTTTAGTCAAAGTCAAACTTAAAAGAAAGTGAAAGTTTAAATTACTTATTGTACAAAATATAATCAAACCACATACATACAACATAGAACAAATAGCCATAAAGCACGATTCCAACACGCCTCATTTGTTTCTATAACTTTCATAACTCTCTAATTTTTACATCACTTTCTTCAAGGACAAGTTCTATTTGGTTATAGAAGGTGACTCCTACTTCCACCAGCATTTGTATTGTTTAGTCAATCTTGCATCATCCATTCTTTCTATGTGTCCGAACTATCAGAGCATGGCCTATTCCAAACTATCAGATATATTTTAAATTTAGTAAATGTTTATTGATAAATATATGTACTGTCTAGTTAATAGTAAAATATATTATTTGTTTGTGTTCGACTTCTTTTAAACAGAACCTTACAAACTCATCGACCACTATATAGGTAGTTATGTATGTACATTAATAAACAACAAACTTTGTCAACTTACGTGTATAATCCCAACTGTCCTGATCATTTTTGAACACGTTCAGTCTTTCCGGCTGCAACAAAACGCAAATTTGTATTAATGTTATTATTCAGACCCAAAACATATTTGATTACGTACATATAATTTTCAATATTTGGCTTCTACTCAACTCTCAACTAATTCGTCATGATACTTTTAAAAGTTTCAAATTATATACATCGTTATAAAGTGAAAATATTTATAAGTTCGTGATCGATTAAATTTAAAAGTGATGAACCGATTCTAATCGTTATGTAGAACGCTACGATTATTTAGAAGTAATAGTTTCTGACCTAAGAGAGCCCGCAACAACTGTGTTTTGTGGTAAATCTTTTACCCTTGAGCGAAGCACCGAGCAAAAACGAATCAGATATATATTCAAAATTAACATCCTAAAATAACTTAGTAACATGACTAAATAAAGTTTATTGCCTAATTATGATAAAGATAAAGTAACATTGTACAATAAATTTATGTTTTGAATAATCTTTATTTTCATTTCAGTTCTGATTTGTGTGTTCAGAAACCTCTTTAAATGTAAAGAGGCTAAGTTTTATTCAAAGGGCATAAAATAAATTTAACAACAACGAGATTACTTAGTCAAACGCTAAGTATAATTACATGAAACAGGATCATAGCCTTTATAATATAAATATCTTATTGTATTCTTTTATAATATATACTAATAAATGTCCGCAGCTTCGCACTCTTAATGTTTCTATATGATGATTGTGTTTTCCTAGATCAGATACCTTATTTTAATGAAACGCTTGAGTATTTGTAAATATAATTCATACTAGGTGTGGTACGCAACTTCATTTGCCTGAAAAGCAAGAACACTACTCCAGGGTTCATTGCTCACCACCAATTAGTGATAGCGGGATAATATAATTTAGCCTACGTGTTGACCCGACCTATATTTATGCAAAATTTTACATAAAAGCATGTAGTACTTTTCAAATTTATCCGTAAAAAACATACAGGCAAACAGACTAACAGACAAAAATTCTAGAAACCATATTTTTGGGTTCGGTATCGATCGTAGATCCCAAGTATAATAAAAAAAATATTCGATGTACAGTTTTAACTTTTTAACTATAATGCAAAGAAACTTTTTTCTTGTTGAAACGTCTCTACGATTTGGTTGATTTTTCTCATCTCTCGAAATCCAATAGGAACATGTAGACAGGCTTATAAAATTTTCCACATTAGAATAAAGGCAATATCTGCAACGTATTTTAAGCGAATTGTGTTTGTGTTCTACACGGGGTGGACACGTGACAAGCTATTTCAATATGTTGCATTCTGTGTTATGGCGAAATGCCTGCTAGACCCAACAAGTTGGAGCCTTTAAACAAGCGAGAGTATCGGTGGAACGTGAGAGGTGATCATATATTTATTTAGCCTACTGATATATGTATGCTGTCGCAGTATTTGTTTGTAAAATTTTAAAGTGTATATTCATTATTGAACTAGTTAGACTGGTAAAAGTTATAATGAAACTACGCTCTACTTAGAGTAATTTTCTTTTAAAACTAGTATTTTGGTGAACAAACATACGGTATATTAGATTGCAAGCTGTTGCTATGCTGGAAATTAGAAGAGAGGTTGCCCTAGCAATGAATTTATTTCAAGTTCTGCGCGGGAAAATACATAACCCTGCTATATTGTAGATAGTAGGTTTATGTGTATCGGACGAGTACAGAGGGCGCACTGTTGGCCGTGCCGCGAGCGCGCACCAACCTGCTGCAGCAGGCGCTTCTGACACGAGCACTGTGGGCGCTCAACGCGCTCTCCGAGAACTTGGATCTATTCTCATGCTCACTGAGCGAGTTCACAAAGGTCGCATATAGGACGCTTTAATTTTTTGTACTATAATATATATGATAATATTAGATTTAGTTAGTAGTTACACTTGTGTATTGGGTTAGCCTGTAAGGATAGTTGTAATTTTTTGGAATAAATAAATAAGTCAAGCAAGGATTGGTTGAAAAAGAGAATATGATAGGTATAAGAACAAAGTCAGTGTGAGTCAGACTAGCGCGCGAAGTTTACTATAAAAAAAAATGGTGTTTGGGAACTCCATACATTTTAATTTAATTCTGTGTGTAGTATTTAGGGTTGCAATGACAAACAGAAAGGGGAGGCATAGCAGTATCTAATAGATGGGAGTATATTTCCAAGTTTGACAACTGATTCTGTGGAAAAGACAATTCTCTTAAAGGAATGTAACGCCAGCGGCCACCGACTGGGAACTATTTGAAGCTCTCTCTTCCCGTGGGTGGTATAATGCGACAAAGGGATTTGCTCTGATCTCTCGCATCAGTAAATTATGAAAATATCGTCAGATGTTGAATAGTTTGTTCAAAATGTGGTACTTAGGTGAAAGGAGCATTATTTCTACATAACATAACTTCACGCCTTTTGTTACCCGAAGGTGTAGGCAGTGGCTGTTAAGCCTCGTCTCGCTGTTATATTTACGTCCCAAATGGAATAGGTGGCGAACCTATTGCCATACCACAAAGTTTTCAGTCATCCATATTTATCACACATAACTTCCGAAAACAATTTCGAAAAGTTATTGGTGTGAGCCACTGTCAGGTATCGAACCCGGACCTCTGGATCAGAAGCCGTGTGTTCGAACACTGGGCCACCGAGACATTATTTCTGATTGTTATCTGACTGATTGTTAATAATCATTAAACGGCAAACAAAAAATGAAAATATCAAATAGATCAATCAATATCTATACTAAAATGCAAAGACTAAGATTGTAAGCTACCAAAAAATAAAACCTATCGAGGGAAAAGACCGTTATCAAACCCTCCACAGAGGAATACATAACAATTGACGTTCGTAAATGTAATATACCCGACGACGACATTAGACCGAGAGGGCCGTCTCTCCCATCAGCTTCCCTCCCAGTTTTAAAAGCCTCACTTTGATACAAAGTCTCGCCGACAATACTGGATGTAGTTAGGAGCTATTTCCTGCAAAATGCACGCTTCAGCTAAAGAGTGTCTCTCTTGAAACGAGCTTGTCTGTATATTTGTTTGGATACTGCGACGAAATAAACTTTTAGATTCTACTTTGTTGGCGCTGAATTTTTGATCTGGTATCTATCTCGTCATTTTGATTAAACGCTCTATTTAAATTATTATTAGTACGATGAATTCAGTGATACGGGTAGACATTGCAACCATTCGTATTATAATTATGGACTTATCACACTTTTTAGTGTAAAGCAGCACTGAAACTACTTTCGAATCCTGCATAATTGCTAGCCAAAATCTACCGAAATTCCACACAAGACATATTTACTGCCTTAACTTGACTGTTGTTGTATAATTTAACTACTAATAAAGCGATATTAATTACATTCAATTAAAAAGTGACCCAGAATCATCAGAATGCACGTCGTCGAGAAAAATAAAACCTGGCCTCGTAGAATGCAATTAATTATAAATACCTTAACGTTTCAAATACCAGTAATGGATTGTAATAGAGAAAGTAGTGAAATGTTATATTTGACCCACGCCCTAGTAAGAAAAATATAAAAACCAATAAGCAAATATAGTAGAGATGGCTGGAGAATACTCCATATGTTCGATAATTTAACATAAATAACTCATCGCGACATTCTACTAGATGTAGATAAATTATTGCGCCATATTCCGGACGAGACTCATTTTATATGAACCAACTTATCCATAGCTCCCGCGGGAATATTAAACGGGACTTTTGTCCGTTCTGATGACATGTAAGATTACTGCTCCGATCTTACGAGTAGTAGCTGATCACAATAAATAGCTTATATTAAGAAAAAACATTATTTGAAACCGTATAATAACTATATAACTATTATATTAATATAGACACAACTCATCAAGTCAATACACTATATTTTTTATACTGAACTTTAAAATAAACAAATTAAAGTGCGCTCTTGGTGGAAAAAAAACTAGGATAGATTAGTCAACCAACTCAATACTGATCTGTGTTAAAAATGCCCTAGTTGATACTCGGCAATCGGGCAACTACAAATAAATTAAAAGCGTTCACTCCAAGCTCATCACATAATGAAATTGCTTGAAAGTTATTAATTAAGTTCTACTGAAAAAATCAACTCAACTGTCTACGACAGTTGAGTTGTACCTCGTAGACAAATATTTGTAGGAAACTCGTAGTTTGAATCGGTTCATGCTCTTCGTAGCAGATTAATTCGTAGAGTGTATACTAATTGTATTGTAGCAAAATGTTTATGTATGTGAGTTTGGTATATTTGTATTTATGTATAAATATTTTTATTCCAGTACGTAGCCTGTATTAAGGTTCATTCGTAGACAAATATGATTGCCGCACCAGACATTAGATCCGTAGACATTTCATCGTAGCAGAGTCATTTTCGCTCAAAACTCGTAGCGGTCTACATATAGCCGTAGCTCTTATTTTATACTTATAATAATTAATCCATCAAACCACGAGTCTTTCTCTGTTTTTTTTTGCTACGAGTATTAGTACAAGTTTATATAAGATTTTTTGTAAAGAGTTCTTTCCTTAATAACAATAGGATTAGGTGAGAATTTTAGGAGGAGACTAGTAATAAAAACCTATTTGACGTGTGGACACATAACTGGTTATTGCTTCTGAGAATTAAATTTTCGCGATATTTACTACACAATGATAATTTATATTAATTCTCCCTTTATTTTATGTATCTGCTATTATGGAGTATACAGGAAAAGCTTTATTGATCATTAGAAGTAATTTTTGGACAACAGCTAATAGAGAATATTGTACTATATGGTGATTACAGTTTCGTTGAACAGTCTTAGGCAAACAATGGCCACCTTTTAAAATGCATGTTCAACCTTACCCCGTCGTGTCCGGCGCGCGAGGCTTCCTGTATCTTCAATACACAATGAAGCGACATCCTTATGAAGCATATCGTATTAATACAACGTTTAGGCGACACATTATTGCTATTATGTAAGTTTAATATTGTACTCGGACCGAGGGACCAAGGGTCAACACAATAGGGCTGTCACCTATCGCATTATAAAAAAATTGTGCTATCAATTATAATATGAGTTCATTCTATTCATGAAAAATTATGACTTTTTTGACATTTACCTCGAATAAATAACTTTGACTGTTCGTAGAATTATATATTTTGGAATTAAATCTCACATATGAACTGTGTAATTGCAATTCACGTTGTAACGGGTTGCGTTATTAGCGTTTCACACAGACCACTGCCGTATACTGTGCGTACAGTGTATATATACTACTGTTGGCACGTACATGCAAGTGCCATGACGTTTCATTTCTCTTACAACGTATTTATCTCATTTCATATCATAAATGAGTCAACAGCACGAGAGTACTAGCACTAACCAATTAGTTACACATGTAAAACCATCAAATTTTCTTATCAAGCAGCCAAGGCACGCTAAATTAAATTATAGCAGTCGCTTCGCTACGTGGCAACCCTAGTGATTGTTACAACGGGGCTTTCGCGGGGATCCTTCACTTATGAGGGCTTTTAGCGACTTGTTTCACGTAAACCGCAAACTCGATGACTTTCATAAAAGGGGAACCACTTTTGTGTGTGTTTCAACATTTAAAACATATAAAAGTTAAAGTGAAGAAATTACAAAATTAAACAACATAGACGGGTCAATAGCGAATTATAATAAGTACGATCACAAAGTATTAAAAATATTGTAACAAAGTTTGAATGTAAAGTGATATAAAAGAATTGTGCACAATAGGTCCGCTACACTCTTTGAATGGTGTCAAAGCGATACAGATAGAACGAATGAATGATTGAATTGGATGAATAAAAGATCGGACTCATGTTGACTGCTGCCGCGAGAGTGAATGGGTTTCTGATTAATGAAGTGCTGTACAACTGTACACAGGGAGGAGATAATAAGAAAATATTTTACTGAACGTACACTGAGATCAGAAACATTATTGCTCGAGAAGATTAGGAACAAATATTTAATCATTATTTGATCTCATAGATCAAAAAGTCTTAGAAATAAATCTCTCCAAAAATGTCTAGCTTAAAATTATTGTACATTTTTGTATGTGAATGTTGAATATATTTATATTTACTTTCTTACTTAAAACTAAACTCTAATTTATATGAATTCAGAAACATTTTAATTATTTTCTATTATAAATTTTGTTATCATCAAAGTGTGGAAATAGAATTTAACTGTATTTGGTGATAGTCTCATTTGAAACTTAGTTTCAAGGTGTTTTAACAGACTATTAACACTTTATTATTGCTAACATATATAATTGTAAACGTCTAAAACGATAGTCTGACGAGGTACGCACCAAGTGCAAAAACTCTTAACCAATTATAAACATTATGGGTGCCCGGTGACTTTACCGATGAAAATACCATTGTTTATTTGAAATATTTGATATGGAAATCAGATTAAATAATATACATTTTGCACACACAAAACTTTTGGTCCGGCCCGATAGGATAACCTAACAACGTGACGGTGCTCAAAAAAATAAAATTACTCACAACTGACATTCGATTACGTAACATTGGTTTATATTGACGATGACATATTCAGTACAACTATGTACTAAAATTCAGGGCACAACATTTTGATATCTTCAAGCATTTACAATAAGAATTTAAAAGCAGAATTACAAAAAAATCACGAATGTCGATAGTTATTTAATAATTCAATTATTTTGAAGCTCCGTATCATTTAACCTCAATTACAAAATTATTGATGTAAATCAGCTTTCGAATAATGAAACTATTACCTAGTCGCACGTATCAAAATCATGGCTGCTTATTAACAATGACGTCTATTTTTGATAAATCAAAAATATCCTCAACACGTCACACATAATACGAAAATCGAGACAAAACACAAAACGATTTTACTGTTCGAACGATATCCAAAAATAGAAAACAGAAACGTGGTTGCCGTGCACCGCGATACGGACATACAATTCTCATTCGCTTTGTATTAAGAGATGTAAAAGTCGTATGGAAAAAATACATTTCGATAAATAAATTCTCTCTATTAAAGCTCACTCAATAATCCAATGACAATGAAAAATTCGTAATAGTTTTTTCTACCCAGGTAATTTTAGAACGAAACCCATTTAACGACCAGGTAAGTTAAAAAGTCTTTTCAAGTCAAGCTTTTTATAATGCATTTATCGATTGAAGTTTATTATACATTTTTCAAAGATTAGGAGGTCTAGTGATCAGATATTCCGCCAAGTTCATATGAGACCACCAGTAAAGTTTTTAAACGTCAAAACCCGTGGAGCAGCAGAATGTCTGCAACCGGAGCTAATGCAAACACACTCAGCATAGTGAGTGTGCTCTCAGCTCGAGTATAGTGTTACTGAGCGATGGACGTAACACGTAACGGACAGTCAATTAAAGTGACTCTTTTTGGTTGAACTTAAATTTGTACTACATTACTTGCATTACTTATTTCCAAACAGATGTCTAAAATTTCAATAAGAAATTGGTAAAAAAAATAATGATCTCGTTAAGCCTGTCCTTTGCAACTAGGGCTTCTGATTGATGAAAGATTTCCGTCCAAATTTTCTGATACATACGCAAATTTAGCTTATAACAAAAGACCTTCATTAAGTGAAAGTACAGTAGATAGTGTCTTTATTTCAAACTATAATATAATGAACTAGTTAGTGAAGTAGAACTCACCTTTGCGAACTCAATTTTGAGTGTACAGCATCCAGAGTATATGTCGCAGCCGTGTAGCGCCTCCTTCGCTCTGGTCGCCGACTCGACACTTTCAAATTTGTGGCCACGAGTTAAGGATATTGTTGGAAAGTACATACATAACAGAACAGTAAATATTTGCAGTGAATATAAACAATGTATAATATTAGAAAAAGACACATTACGTTTGTCTTCTAATGTCTCATTGTTAGGTAAATTATATTTTATCTCACTGAACTTGGCTTAACCTCGCTAACATTAAAATTTTGAATACGACTTTCTTTCACGTATTTAAAACTAATAATTTCAGCAATATTTATTCTGAAAATTTTGTAAAAATGAAAGGTTACGACTGGGATTACAACATATAATATAAAATACTCAATAACAGTAACAAGATCACTTAGCACATCACTTAGGTACATGACGGGAAGTGCTTGTACTTGGAACATCAAACGTGCCTATTATTGCATTCCACTCGCTCAATGATATCAGATTACTTTTATCTATCACTGATATTTCTTTTTGGTGATTCCTGGTTTTGGATTTTGGGTTTGAATATATATATATTTACTTGTTAACTATAATATTTCATATAGGGGCCGTAAAAGTATTACGAAACGCAATTTGAAAGAAGGCGAGTAGTGAAATAGTTCAAGGGAGGCGTTGGCAATGCTTGTTTAATTATATTTATACAACATATATTAATATTTTATAAACAGTGGTTGAGCCAAGAGGTTCGCTGCATGAATGGGCCGGCTTGACCGGTGAAATACCACGACTTCTCAGAAGATCGACGTAAAGTGACTCATGCCGCGTTTCGTTCGGTGAGAGAGTTACCCGGAGGCCCACCCCTTTCCCCATCCTTTCCCTTAAAGGTCGGCAACGCAACGGTAACACTATATGTGTTGCTGGTGTCCATGAGCGGCGCAGGTTGCTTGCCATCAGGTAGCACGCTTCTTATTTTGCCCTCCTATCGCAGAAAAAAAGCAAAAGTAATGGCATTAAATGTGGCTAAGCCACTCAGTTCGCTGCAGGAATGGGCCTGCTCGACCTGGTGTGGCTCACACCGTGTTTCGTGAAAGAGGTTTCCCTAGGAGGCTCATCACTCCTATATATCCGATCCTATCCGTCTCAATATCTCTTTGTATATATTTTGGATGGTTTTAGTTTTCTCTTTAGTTTATTGCTTTTAAACTGTACTTCTATACTATTTCACACAAGGCTATTATTGAACGTCTAAAGTCTTACATTTTTAATACTACATGCCGTTAAGAGGCTTTAATCGAGTTTCCCAGAAGACCTGTATTTATTCAGGTCACCCACTTATTGAGCGAGTTAATTTTATTGCAGGTTGCACGTGTGCATTAAAACCATACCAGTTTACGGCAACAAGGCGGACTTTTTTATGAGGATATTTTAGGTCTATGCATATATAGTATTGATATAAATCTAAAATTCATTGTTTTAGTGAAAACGTTCCACACAAAATTTCCCTATCACATAGTTTCACAAAATTCAGCAGTAGTAGTAGCAGCACTAACCCGTCCAATGACGAATTAAATATCTGCTAAATTGATAAAATATTGAATTGAAATTTTTCATAATAGTGAAACAATTACTAATAGATTTTATCGCGTTTGTTTCACTGTTCATGACAAATTCCATATGGAGTCAATCGTATTGATTAGACGGTGGTAGCGAGGGATTTGGCATAAAGCATTTTGAACAATAAAAATACCATTATAAAATCATAAAATTCAGATAAAAATCAATCACTAGCAAGTTGAACCCAGTTCTTAACGTACAAAACGGTACAAAAATACATACAACCCGCTATATTAAATACATTACACTCTTTCTGGTGCAGTCAGATAGTAATAATCCGGTTTGAGTCTGTACTATTGAGTCTAAAAAGGGTGGGCCGGATGCTACATCATCGAATATACTGTTGGGTGGTGGACCACTTTACTTACTAAAATGATGTATGTATCTATATATACAAACTCAATCAATTGCAGCCACGTGTTCAGCATAACTCAGAAACAATCCCGCGTCGTAAATCATCGGAGTTTCAGTCTATATTTATTGACTAAACTAGTTCTCGCACACAGCTTTGTATACGGCTCACTTTTTTCAACATATCATACGAATAATAATGTTTAATTAAACTATTAAAAGAGTAGAATTCATCTAATAGTCCATGTAATACTCCATGTAAGTTTTTTTCTTTTTTTATAGGAGGGCTAACGAGCAAGCGTGTCGTGTCACCTGTCATGATAAGCAACCTGCGCCGCCCATGAAAACCAGCAACACATATAATCTTACCAATGCGTTGCCGACCTTTAAGAGAGTAGAAAAGATGGGGAAGGCGGGTGGGCCTCCGGGTACCTCTCTTAGCGAACAAAATGCGGCATGAGCCACTTTACGTCGATCTTCTGAGAGATCGTGGTGTTTCACCGGTCGAGCCGGCCCATTAACGCAGCGAACTGTTTGGCTCCACCACTGTTAAAAGTATATTGACAATTATTTTAAATAGATAAAAACATAACCAGTAAGTCTGACGAACGGCGTGTACTTGCGCGCGCAGTATTGCCAGTAGAAAATAATAATAAAAAAAACGGCCGCATGTTTTGTCGATAAGTGGATAGCACGTGATATGAATTTATTTGCTTTCCATAAATACGATATATTATTGAGATGGCATTTTATCATATAAATTATTATAAATATTATTTAGGGAGCTATTATTGTATAGGTACTGTTATTACAGCCGCTATCACATCCTGTCAGAAAATGTCAATAAAATGGAGGCGAAAAAAATCTCCAAATTGTAATTGTATTGATAAAAATGGAAAGATTGATGTCAACATAAATTGTCAGTTTGCAATACGGTATACGGTATTATTTACATATGTTGTCCTTGCTATAGGAATTTGTAATAGTCTATCTGTGGGTACTTACTATAGTTACTATATAGTAAACTGGACTGAACTAGTAGATAGATACTTGGTGGGAATGAATGCAAACTATCTGTTTATTTATGTAACGTTTTTATGGTAGATACTGTGAAGGGGGGCATCGGTACCATTTAAAAGATTGAACGGCAACGTGTCACTGTGAGCGGGAAGCGTGTTGACTCTTGAACTCACATTTTATTCCATCTTTAACCAAGTCTTACTTTTGTGAATCCTGTCACCAGGACCCTTAAAATTGACGAAGGTGTAAGGTAAGAGTTATATATTTATGGAAGTCAAGGAAGCGAGTGAGGTACGCGAGTAACGTGATATATACCTCGCAAGGGACTTGATGGCCAATAAACCAATAGCCAAGTTCTTAGTTTTTACAACATAAATATATTGGAAAAGAAATTTTGTAACGGGGAAACTAGAATTATTTTAGCTCGCAAATAACGCATAAATTACAAAATTACAAACCTATCAGTAGTGATTGTAATTACAAATAAATGTTAAATTAGTATATGTCAGTGATTGTAATTACAATTAAAAGTTAAATTCTGTGTTGTAATAACATCCAATTTCCTTTATTCCAGACGGGCAATGAGTTGATCTATGCTGTCATAGATAAGAAAGTAACTTAGTTTTATTCGAAAATACTCCTTGCTGGTACTGGATTTCTGAAGGTTCCCTTAATCTCGCCTCTTCTGAAATCGCTAACAGCGAGACCGTGTGAGAAGGTGAAGAAAAATATACAACGTACTTATTCTAATGCACACGTTCTATTTAACTTTAGCCAATAGATATAAACTATAAACGATATATCTTTATTATTCCCGACTTGATTTATATATGTACATACATATATATAATACATACATAACTTCACGCCTTTTGTTACCCGAAGGTTTAGGCAGCGGCTGTTAAGCCTCGTCTCGCCGTTATGTTTACGTCCCAAATGAAATAGGTGGTGAACCTAGTGCCATACCGGGCACAAAGTTTTCAGTCATCGATATTTATCACACTTAACTGCCGAAAACAATTTCGAAAAGTCATTGGTGTTAGCCAGTGTCAGGATTCGAACCCGGACCTCTGGATCAGAAGCCGTGTGCTCTACCACTGGGCCACCGAGACTACTAATACGAGAGTACATGCTAACGGAAATATCAGGTTATGCTCCAGTAATATACAAATTATTTGTTGGATAACTAAAATGTGTTCATTAATTTATATGACGTGGCAACAGTCATTTTAAACTTTCATATACACATATATATTATATATTAAAAATTTCAAAGGAATATTTATGATTAAAAATTACTCCATGTTTGTCTAAAACAATAAAAATGTATCAACTCAGTTTCCAATTTATATAATACTAGTTGACCCGGCGAACTTTGT
The DNA here is from genome assembly GCA_905147225.2 of Euproctis similis. Lineage (NCBI taxonomy): Eukaryota > Metazoa > Arthropoda > Insecta > Lepidoptera > Erebidae > Euproctis > Euproctis similis. The sequence goes on along the minus strand of LR990105.1, from coordinate 2,177,386 downwards.
TCCGCAACAAAAGTAATAAAGAAGTAAATTTTGGATTTCTCACTTTTTCTTTACTAAGTCATACATGAATTATTATACATATAAACCACCCCGTTGACACCCTCTATCTATTAGAAAAAAAAAACGCATTAAAATTTTTTCGCAGCGAAATTTCAAAGATCTAAGTATGTAAGGGGACAGACAGCGGAAAGCGACTTTGTTTTATACTATGTAATGATATCTTCATTATGAAATGGTTCAGTCAAACATGCAATCGCCTATTTATAATATTAGTTGACAACCACGTATGCATCCCGGTATGTGGTATATTTCACAAATAGCCTAAAAGTTCTATTTAAGAGTTCAACTCGTCGACTTCTTTAAAAATTATACCCATTATTGTAATATCAATATAAATATCAGGCTTTTTTAAAGATAGCTAAAGCTATAGACACAGCAGTAGTAAGTAACCATTAATTAAACTATATCTAGCTCATATCATACTATCTATTGTAAAGGATATTCAACCATGGCCTGGACACCATTCTTCTTGAACACGACGATCCTCTGTACTTGACCGTGTGGTGTGCTTATTGTGTGTATCACGTCCTGTAACAAACATATAAACCAATTAATATTAATAAATCAATGTTTCATCATAAATATCGTTATTTATGACATATTAAAGAAATATCGCTTTAGCTCAGAAACTTTATCTAATACTAAGATCATACCAGAGTGGAATGGAGAGGAGTATGATTGGCGTCACATTATGAGATAAAAAAGAGCAGAAGATATTAGATCCTACACGAAGGAAGAAGACGCAATTAAAAAAATTAGACTACTAGAACATTACATGACAAGGGAAAATAGACCAAACTAACCATTTTGATTTATTTTCCCTAATATCCCAAATTATTACAGACTGGCAACCACGTGATGGAAAGAGATAAAGAGGGAGAAAAAATAAATAAATAAATATTTGATTGATCAGAAATTAAAACAGAAGCGACATCTATAGTTCCGTTTATGTAAACAAGCTGTGTAATTAAGTGCCTAATCATATGTTAATTAATATAATAGCTTATTGTAAATAAAACAATCTCTATGATATGCAAAAGACAAGTAGCTCTATCTGTTAGACGCTGCTTCGGTAGATACACCGCCGACCAACAATGTATTAACGACTTAATAAAAATATTGTGATTATTTTTCTAACGTTGAAACGGTAACAGAGAATAATTCCAAAGGGAAATAGTATAATGACATTACACAAGAAATCCAACTCCGATTTCACTTTTAGTTGAATCGGTATCGTAATTTTCAGAAATATTGCTTTTCAAACATTTAAAACTCACTCAATATGCAGTATATAATATTTAGTATCACATAAGACGACCAGCCGTCCGCCGGATCATTAAATGACTCAAGTACTCATATGAAACTAGCGGTGTGTCTTTAATTTAATTTCATGAGAATTTATGCGATACCATTAAAATACCACCAATAAAATAGCCGTGTGTTAATGTCACATTTCTTTCATCAAAATCTAATGTACCAACGTTTATTCATTGACAACTAGAAAACCAATTCTTACATAAAGAAACATTAAAGATAACATAGTTATCAGCCACGCACATATTTTTTTAGTAATCTGTAATTTTTTATTTTAACTGTTCAAATCGCGAATCCTGAAATCTCAAAAAATACCATACGCAGTTTCAAGGCACAGACAATGAGATTATAAGCGAATTAAAATAATAATAAAACCTATTATTCTCATACATCCGCATATAATAGACAGTGAATGCTTGACGATGTACAACATTACAAGCCAATTATCTAGCGCGTCTAAAAACAATACTGCGAGTGAAAAGGCGGGACTCGAATGAAATAACAAGTCACTTGCGAGCACAACTTGTTTCTGAAAATACAAAATTATTTTAAGAATAAAGGCGATGTACAGATGAGAAGCAATATAAAATCTATCGGCACTCGGCGTCGGTCCGCACTGTACCGCCTGTACGGCCGAGGGGCAATAACAAACCACTTGTTGAAATTGAAATCCTTCGGCGTAATAACGTTTTTGCATTTGACATTAGATGCCGGTAGTTTTATTAAAGAGAAGAAAAAAGTGATGTATATCTGTACTTTAGTGCGAGATATCATTTGATACGGGACTTACAACGCTCTGTAGATATTGAACTATATTAATAGAGTTAAAAGTTTGATATGTGATATGCTTTGATAATGATGACAGACGAAACTGTGCCCTATGTATTGGGTCCACCAACTGTTCCATATGGCCAAATACTTTATTCGACTTGGCGAGAAATAATTTCCCGTCATTAGACGAAGAAATAAACCCAAATACTCAATTCAAAATTTGATATGGTAAAATGTTCGAACTGAACCTTAAAGTAATTTATTATAGATGTTTTAAGAGTAGATTCTCGTCGATTGAGACTCGTAACGAATAAAAACTAACTCGATATGGTAGATCATTACAATAGAATGCAACTTTATAATAAACGAGTCCGTCTCGTCTGTTGGTATCTGGTCTCGCGGGGAAATGAATTATTCTTATCCTTGTTGCATTCTACAAATGTCCAATTTGTATGCAAACTTGTCCAAATTGGACACAACAAGTAACTAGACTCAGTGTATTGTTATACGGAGCAATGTTCGTTCAGTTCAGCGCGAGCGGATGACAATAAAGCGACACAGCACACAGTCTCAACAAAATCCCGAGACACTCCTGACACTCCCGACACTCGCCTCGCGCGCCACATTGACAGCAGAACAGAATACAGCATGTCTCTCTCTCAAGTGACTTCACCACAATAAGCAAAGTGCATATTGCAATCGTATCAAACTGATTTGTCGGTGTGTTTGAAACAATATCGCGCCTGCTATCTGTGTACACTGATACGTAGGATCTATATATAACTACAAATGCACAATAGAATAATGCCTGTTTTCTTTTGCTGTCAGTAGACTGCGACGGTTCAAAGGGAAAATGCAAGCGAAACCTTACGGAATTGATACTAAAATATTCATTCAGATTTCTGAATATAAATTGTTGACTACAAGGGTAAACGGAGGTCTGAAAGACTATTATTTATAAATAGAGTAACATACATACAAATTATATATATGTAGATTTACTGAAGTTTAAAACACAAATAGGTACTTATATCATGAAATAAATGCATAGAAAACAAACGTTCTCTACGATGCAAGTGTTGCTAAAAGTGTGGATTACAAATTGTTGATTATCTATGTTTTGCGCGCACAAAGAAGGGCTACAAAGCGGCAGTGCACCACAATTGGCTCACCCTGGCGATTGTACGTATATGTATTTATAAAAGCGTGTGCGTACAAGAAGGCGTAGAACAACAACAATACAGTAATAATTAATTTTCCATTCGCGGCGGCGGAGGCCGAGCTCCCGCGGGAGCCCAATGCCGAATAATTAAAAACTCGGACTACGAGGGCGCACTTCAGTTCGCTGTTTTATTTGTTATCTGCCTGCATACTGTACAGGTACCTCCTATATACGGGAGGATGTTCACGGTACAAGAAACACGATACAAACATGTTCATAATAATTACCATAGAGGTTTCCTAACATTAACAACAACTCATTTAGCAGATATTGTTATTTTGTTGGCGGCCCACAACTAACGAGAAAGTCTATTGCAATATTAATTCTCTTTAACGTAGCAGACGTAAAATTTGAAGTAATTTAAACAGTGGTAGAACCACGGAGTTCGCCGCATGAATGGGCTTGCTCGGCCGGTGAAATACCAAGACCTCTCTGATATCGAAGTAAAGTCGCTCATGTCACGTTTCACTCGATGAGAGAGGTTTCCGGAAGCCCAACCACTTCCCCTCTGCCCTTTCCATCGCATTTTCATGCCTTTCTTTATACCGTTTTAATGGCTGGCAATGCAACTATAATATTATGTGTGTTACAGGTATTCATAGGCGGCGTTAGTAGCTCATCATTAGGTAATACGCTTGCTTGTTTGCCCCCCTATCCCATAAAAAATAGTTACCGTGTTCTCATACGTTATTGTTTGCAGGTATCTTACGAAATCAGAACAGTAAAATGGATATTATAAACAGAATAGATGCTTAGACCTTACCTATGGTTTGCCAAGGTGACGACTCATGGAAGTCTCTAAGAAATCCTATTCGAGGTCTTTTCCAATTAGACAACAATCGAATTTAGCAAATTTAACTTTTGCTTTCATTGCAGAAACTACAATCAGATAGTGACACTGTGTTACAGAGTATAGTTAGTCAAGGTTACCTCTAACTATGCATATATTATGTATTTGAGGGAGCTTGTGGTATGTTGTCAAATAGAATTAATACTCAATATATACCATCAAATTAACCACGCATAGGAAATGTACTCAGCGCCTTTGAGCTCACAGGGAATACGCGACCGACTTACGACTGTACATAATTGTATCGTGGAATGACATTCGCGTGGGAATATCGACTTGCCTAAATACGATTAGCTTAAAATACGACAAGTTAGTCTTATTCACGAGTCCTGTCCACAATATAGCGGTTTTATTTAAATAAACCGACTCAGGGTTAAATATTGAAATAAAAATATGATAATAACCGTTTAGAAGTATTATGACAACTAATATCAAATTTGCGCTGAACTATCCGTTCGCATAACTATAAGCTTATCTAAGGCAAACGTTCAAGTTCCGTAGTTGGCGGATGACAAACGGCTGCGCCGTAACTCTTTCTCGCGTTTTATCCGTTTTTTGTCTACGTGTAGGGTAACAGTGCGTCAATGGGAAATGTTTCTGTTACTTTATTTTTCAAATGCGGGAATTTGTCAGTAATATATATATATAGTTAGGATTGATCGTCCATTTTGAATCCAACCCTATATAAAGCGGCGTCACCATTTTATTGGGCACTTTTTATCGTGTCGGGTAAGCGGTTAGGACGTGACCTGTTCTGTGTCTGTGAAAGTAGTTTTGTGTTCCTGATTATATGTGAGTACTTACAATATTATATTAATTGTTATAAATTGTGCTTTATGGTGAAATATTAATGTAAACTGGTGTTTTCTTTATGTACTATTTTACAATTTAGCTGATTTCTAACATTATAAATTAAGAGTTATTATATTGCCGTTTTATTAAATTCTGAATAAAGTCTTAGTATTTTTTTTTAAAAGTTTTTGTACTTAGGTTCTAAATTCAGAAGTGGGATACATTCCTATAAGCCCTTTCTTTTTATTGAATCACCACTAACAGGCCTGAACAGTTATTATTTTTCATTTAATCGTGAGGGTAGATCTAACCTCTTGGAAAGAAACACCAATTTATATTACTTTCGAATAAAACTTTGATATGACACGTGAACGGAATCACCGCGTGAACAGGTCACGTCGAGATAAAAGCAACACTAGGGCCCGTAATGATTCACGCTCACGACGTAAAACAAGTTCTCGTCAGCGTGACTCTCGTTTGTCGAACCGTGTTGCTAGTCGCTCGAATTCGCAATCTCGTAGACCGGTGCGTTCTCAAACTCGTGAGAGATCTCGTTCTCGCCTAAGGTTGCGATCGCCAAGTAGGTCCACTTCTGAGACTCATCGCTCCCGAAGTCAAAAAGATTCTCTACAAAGAACGTTAGACGTAATAATAAACCGCCTAGATTCTCTCGAAAACCGTCGCAAAAATACCTCCCGTGATTGTAATACGTCGGGAGAAAGCATAACCGAAGCAACTAACCAAATACAGATTAACAACCCATCCGACTCTAATATTATCACAAGGGAGCCTCATATAGAAAGCATACCTTCTGAGGTCCCTTTAGCTTGTGACGCTTCGGTGCAATCACAACCCGACACTTCATTAACAGATTCGGGACGTATTTTCATAGAAGCGATAAAAAATATGAGTATGGCAACTACCCACAGTTATTTTATTTCAAATTTTGACCCGACGGTACATGATATTGACGCGTGGTGTCAGGAAGTCGATAGAGCTAAAGTCATTAACAACTGGCAAGATTCCGAATGTCTTTCTCGCGTATCAAATTGTCTTAAGGGTGACGCACGCACCTGGCTTAATGAGTGGGTAACGTGTGACAGAACATGGTCGAACTTTTGTCGAGACTTTAAACCACTTTGTCCGCGAAAACTTGATTATGCTAATATTTTATATGAGGCAATGCAACTTAACTCTAATCGATTTCCTTCATACGCGGAGTACGCTCGTAGGACTCTGTTGCGGTTAAAAATCGTAAAAGGTTTAAGTGATGAACTTAGAGTACTGATTGTTATTAGAGGCATTTACGATCCTCAGGTCAGGGCTGCAGCCACTAACGCCAGCCTAACTTGTGACAATTTAGTATCTTTTTTATCGACTTATACTAAACCGGCACGCGCCCATCATGAAACTCGTCATCCACTGCCAAAACGCTTAATCGTTCAGCCCAAACCAAAATGTTTCGCTTGCGGACAAATTGGACATAAAGCTCATCAGTGCCCTAAGAAAACTACGACTGAGTCCTCAAAACTCTCTGTATCTAGTTGTAGTAAAACAATATGCGGATTTTGTAAAAAACCAGGTCACAATGAAGTAGCGTGTTTCGCAAAAGATCGGTCCACCTCTCGTAATAACCGAAACGTAAATTTGTGTGTTGAGCCTTCTCCAAATCAAGTCTCTTCCAACTCTGATCTAATCATAGGGGTAGTTCAAGGGATCCCCGTTGATATTCTCATCGACAGTGGTGCGTTAAACATTTCCCTCATATCAGCAGATGTTTTGAAATACTTATCATGTGAAAGAAAATTACGTCGCGCCTCTATTAAGGGAATTAGTGATTCTACGATAGAATGTGATTCCTATGTAACGCTTACTATAGAACTAGACGAGATCTCTATAGAAGCAGACTTTGTAGTAGTAGCCGGCTCTTACATGCCCACTCCTATTGTTATAGGCACTGACATTCTCAATCGTGACGGGATAACTTATATACGGACTAGAGACCGTCAGTACATAACCCACTCTAAGACTGTTTGCACCGTATCACTCCAGGTTCAGATTAATACACCCCTTCAGGGTCACCACCGTGATTCTTTGATGACTGTCATTAATCGTTTTTCTAAGTATTTTATTTCGGGGACTGCGACAACCACAGTTACGACTGGTAAAATGATAATTAAAGTTACCGATGAAACTCCCGTTGTATATCGACCATACCGATTGTCACACTCCGAAAAGCCCCGTGATCCTCGTTAAAAAGAAAGACGGAAGTGACCGCATGTGCGTCGATTTCTGCGCCTTAAATCGTGTTACTTCAAAAGAACGGTATCCCTTACCACTCATCGAGGATCACATAGACAGGTTAGGAAATTTCAAGTTATTAACTAGTCTTGATATGGCTACTGGCTTCCACCAGATACCTATTGACGAGGATTCAATACACAGAACCGCGTTCGTCACCCCAGAAGGGCAGTATGAGTATTTACGTATGCCTTATGGACTTTGCAACTCTCCCGTAGTTTATCAGCGCATTATCAATGAGACTTTGAGGGAACACATAGAGGCTGGTAACACTCTAGTCTATGTCGATGATGTCCTGATAATGAGTAATACCATTGAAGAAGGGATAACTTCTCTTAACGGGGTCTTGAAGACTTTGACAAGCGCCGGGTTCTCTATAAATCTTCGTAAGTGCTCATTCCTCGCCTCTGAAGTCGAATATTTGGGACGCGTGATAAGCGAAGGGCAGGTCAAACCAAGTCCTCATAAAATAGAAGCTTTAGCCAATTCACCCGCACCTGGCAACGTCCGACAACTTCTTGGTTTGGCGGGGTACTTTCGTAGATATATTCAAAATTATGCTACTAAGACAATTTCTATGTCTCGCCTGACCAAGAAAGGTGCTGTATTTAACTGGGGTCCAGAACAAGAGAGAGTGAGACAGGAAATAATAAGCATCCTTACGAATTCTCCGGTTTTATCCATATTTGATCCCACTTTCCATACGGAGGTCCATACGGATGCTAGTAGTGTAGGTTACGGTGCGGTACTAATACAAATGAAACCGACCGGTTCTAAGCATGTTGTGGCATATTTTAGTAAAACCACGCAAGGTGCTGAAAGTAGGTATCACTCCTATGAACTGGAGACCTTGGCGGTAGTGAGGGCTTTGCAGCATTTTCGCCATTATTTGCTTGGAATTAAATTTAAAGTGGTTAGCGACTGCAATGCCCTCAAAGCTACAGAAAAGAAAAAAGACCTACTTCCACGCGTCGCTCGCTGGTGGGTCTATTTACAAGATTTTAACTTCACCGTTGAGTATAGGAAAGGTTGTCAGATGGCCCATGCAGATTATTTAAGTCGTAACCCAGTTTCTGCTAATGTGCACCTTATATCTAGACCCCGTAATTGGGCACAAATAGCTCAGTCAGCCGACACAGAAACCAGAGTCCTCCTACGGGAATTACAAGAAGGCAAGTTAGATTCTCAACGCTATGTGTACCAGAATGATCTCCTCTATTACCGGTACACCCCTATGGGTGAAGAGTCCAGGCTTCTGTGCTTTATTCCTAAAGGACATCGTCTGAGTCTACTCAGAATTTTTCACGATGAGCATGAGCATTTAGGTACAGAAAAGACTTTAGACTTAATACTCAAGTATTTTTGGTTCCCCGGGCTCCGTCAATTCGTAGCCAAGTATATAAAACATTGCCTCGTATGTGTTTCAATGAAACGTCTCCCTAGAGCACCACACCAACCTATTGTTTCATGGCAAAAATCAAACGCTCCATTCGAGACTTTACATTTAGATGTATTAGGCCCATTACCTGAATCTAATGGTTATAAGTTCGTAATGTTAATGGTCGACTCATTTACAAAATACTGTTTACTATACCCTATTTATAGTCAGGATGTTACAGAACTGAAACGCACTTTTACCAATGCAATTTCATTATTTGGCACTCCTAAATTGTTGGTGACCGATCGTGGGCGGATGTTCGACTCCACGGGATTCAGATCCCTACTGGAGAGCCTCGGGTGTGACATCCACTACATCACACCTGATATGCACAACGCCAACGGTCAGGCAGAAAGGTACGTTCGTACCGTTCTCAACATGCTCCGTGTTGAAGTGAACAACAAAAATGCTGCCTGGTCGGAGCAACTGTGGAGACTTCAATTGGTAATTAACATCACAAAGCAGAAGACCACGCAGGCGTCGGCGTTAAAACTGCTTATTGGGACCGACGCTACTACGCCCGTGGTGCGGGCATTGCTTCGTGACGTAGCTGTTGACATGTCCCAAAATTACGAGACGTGGAGGGAGCTATGCAGGTCCAGAGCAAATGAACTTTTAGCACGCAATCAAGCTGACCAAGATAGGCGAACCAACCGACAACGACACCCCCCACGCACGTTTCAAGTCGATGACCTGGCCTTTGTTATCAAACACTCCCAGTCCAGGGGCAAGCTGGACCCTGGCATGAGGGGACCATACCAAGTGATTGAAGTATTGCCCAGTGGTCGCTACCGGCTGAGGTTGCTGGGATGTTCCTATGGCAAAACTACGCAAGCTGCTGCACAGTACATGGTCGCTTGGCGAGGGGAGTGGTGTCCTGAGTCGTGCGCCGACTTCTTTGAAAGTGAGTGATATTTTGGTATTTGGCCTTAATAAAGCTTTGTTCCGTCATGTACCTACTATTAGGTACCCACATGAACTTGATAGTTAATATCGAACACACAACATAAGACACGACACACGAACACACACGACTATAAGACTGACGCCGGGACAATCTAACTATCATCACCCCGTTACACTCACTGATTGTACTCCCCTTATTTGGATGGGTGCGTGACGGATCACGGCAGAGGCCATATACTTGCAGAAGACGTTATGGTCTTAAAGGGCGTTTAGTACCCTGTGCGACAATTGAGTAAAATAATATGCACTGTGCGACGATGAACCCAGGGCTTTCAGCCCTCAGTGCTTGTATGCTACGAAATATGAATTTTGCTACGTATGATAAATATTGCTACGAACTATCATTACTGGTCAAGTGAAGGACTTGTGGTTGTCGTAGACGACGGGGACGCCCGTTGTCTACTGTTCTGTTCACAGATCCCGATAGAGTTTACGAGCCTGCCTACACGCATCTGTTACGTGCCGCCGCAGGAACATTAGGATAAAGAAATAATTGGTATCATGGGGATATGAGAGCTCTCAAATATGCACTGCTTATAAATTATTGCGATTATTTCTGTTTGCATCCGTATAAACCGTCTTAGGTACACTATATGCCATATACTGATTCTTGATGGTTTTTAGACAGCGACGAGCGTGACTATGACCGCAGCGCACCATCATACTCGAGGGAGCCCATCGCTGACTCCTCTGACACTCGAAGTATGCCCGAACTGTGATGTGCGGTTCCTCATAATGAGACGAGGACGTCTCGGCGTCAGGAGAGGCCGAGTTAGGATTGATCGTCCATTTTGAATCCAACCCTATATAAAGCGGCGTCACCATTTTATTGGGCACTTTTTATCGTGTCGGGTAAGCGGTTAGGACGTGACCTGTTCTGTGTCTGTGAAAGTAGTTTTGTGTTCCTGATTATATGTGAGTACTTACAAAATTATATTAATTGTTATAAATTGTGCTTTATGGTGAAATATTAATGTAAACTGGTGTTTTCTTTATGTACTATTTTACAATTTAGCTGATTTCTAACATTATAAATTAAGAGTTATTATATTGTCGTTTTATTAAATTCTGAATAAAGTCTTAGTATTTTTTTTTTAAAGTTTTTGTACTTAGGTTCTAAATATATATATACTATATTACAGCTGCTGTGACCCTTTGATTCACAAACAGTTTTATGGTTTCATGAAGAATATTATACACAGCAGATAAATATTTCAGCAACATTATGAAAAATATATTTAGAGTATAATACCTATTACATAATGCACTAAGGTGGGCACAATGTTTCCGAGCATAGATATTTATCAGAAATAATTTGGAAATATACTGGAAAAAAACTCCAAAAATTTATTGGGTGTGCATTATAACTTTTCACGCAACGGAGTGCTGAACTTAGACTAAACACAGTACGAGGCCGTAGTCTTATTTGGCTGCAGTTAAAGGTGAGATTAACTAGCTTAAGCAGCCGGTCTGTATTGACCGAGATAAGTCTGGATATAGACTCCCATGAAATAAGAAGTACATATTTTCAGAAGTAGGTACGCATGTAAAATGTTTTGTACTTCTCTAAGTCCAGCATACTCGGGACAGGATTTTCGTATTAAAAATTGTTTAAAATATTAAAAAATAATATTAATATTGTTATTTCTTACAATATTTCCGCTAATATTTGAACATAGAATATATCCTGCACCGCTGCCTCGTGGTCTCCCTGTTCGATTCCAGTAATATTTACGTAGTGCGGCCACGGTAAATCATGATATCATTTGACTTAGGTGGATAGTTCAGCCGGAAACGAAATTGCTTAGTGTGTTAGTTCAAGGGATATATTTCAGCATTTATTTTATCTACATAAGTTTTAAATCTGTTTGTACTACCTCATTCATTTCCTATATTTTGATTTTTTAACCCTCGCAGGACTAACGTGTGGAGAGTGAGGAAATTATATCTGCCGTATTGTATCAATTTCTGGAAACATGATTCGTTTCAAGAAATGATAATATTGTTATAAATAAGAAGTAATAATGTTATAAATAACTCAAAAATCTTTAACAAAAAACACAATAATAACATGTATTGAAATCATACTGATATATTTCATTCAATAAATTGTCTGGGTGTGTGTGCGCCAATAGTCCAGCCGAGTCAACACTACGTGACTGGGGGGTTGAGCAAAAACCTTACATAAACATTCCTTTTATATTCAAATAGAAGTCAGAATTGAATAAAACTATCTTTTGAAGTAGTGTGTTTGTACAGTATTGTGTACGAGTTCCTAAGTGAGTTGACCTTATTGACACTGTTGATTTTTTTACGGAAGAAGAGATGAATCAAGCAATACAAGCAAAGAACTTGCCACATATTATTCACAAAAAGAGGAAGGAATATTCCAAAAAGTGTAAGTACAGAAAAAGTCACGTAGCCAACGTCCTACGTCTCCGTAGCAGTGCTACGACACAATTAAAGGTCGTGGGCCAAGAGCCCGTGACCGCCAGACCTTCGTTATTTTATAAACGCTGAAAGTTTGTCAGCTCATAATCCCAACACAGGCAAGAACGATGACTAAGTTTGGATCATGATTACTTTGGCAGGTACGGTTAAAGATAAAAAAAAAAACTTATTTTACATATATATCTTTATGTAGTGCTGGAACAGGTGAATGAAATTATATATCTTAGATGCGCTTTTAACAGGGATGGAAGGTACACCGCGGATGTAGAAAGAAGAGTGGCGTTAGGAAATAAAGTAAATGGGGCGTTGGGCAGATTCCTGGGCGCAAAAAATATTAGCAGAAAAGCCCAGCTATGCAACACTGATCCCAACGCTAACTTATGAAAGCGAGAGCTGGGTATGGCAGAGCGTGCATGAAAGTAGGAAAAACTCGGTCGAGACGAGAGCATTGCGCAAAATCTGCGGAGTGACCCTCGCTAACTGCGGGTAAACAAGGTTATAAGGAAGGAAGTCGGATTGAAAGAAAGTGTCGGTGTAAAAGTAAGAAAAGAAAGGGCATGCTCTGATGGTTCGGACATGTAGAAAGGATGGATGATGCCAGATTGACTAAGCAGATATACAATGCAAAAGCGGACGCCCTAGACATACATTCCATTACCAAATAGAACGTGTTCTGGAGGAAGGCGATGTTAGGAGCCTCAAAAATCGACGAGCGTGCATGAAAAGAGTTTTGAAAGTCAACGAAGCGAGTGAGGCGTGTAAGAATCGTGCCTTATGGCGCTCCGTTCTCTCTGCCTACCCCGCAAGGGATTGGGCGTGAAGTTATATGTTTATATCTGTATACTTTGGCGAAAGTAGAATTACCAATAATTTTATGAACGTAAGCGGTTGCTACGACGCTTACGTTTCTGGCAATGGATAACGTGATTTCTAATAATATTGTGAAGGTAATATCCAATAATGAAGCTTTATACATTGACAAAAGTAGATCGGGACTTACCGATCTACTTTTGTCAAAGTATAAAGCTTCATGGTCATCCAGAATTTCATGAACATTAGGGTTGTCCCATTATAAGTTCTCGGTCTGTTTTTATATATCTATATATAGTCCGAAATAAATGCTATAAATATTGATATCATTCATTCAAATTAAATTGGCGTGATATCTTGACAAGTTTGCTATCTGTACACCAACAAGCTCTACAGGTCTGCGGAGAGCGTTGCCAAATTGATTGAATTATACTTTCACGTATGAGTAAAAACCTATTTGTTAAAAAAATCAAGAACAGGAAGGAATTTCTTAATTAAAAAATAAAACAAAAAAAAGAAAGAACAGTGTAACAATTAATTTAATATGTACCAACTCCATTACGCACGGGCGTTGCGTGGCCCGGCCACGTAGGTAGGTGGGTTAACTAATTGTCTTGTTAATAATTCACATGGTTTTTGTTTATTTTTACCTGCCTTCATATTAGTAGGCGCACGTCCGGTCCGGGTTGAGATTCATCACATGTTTTATGTATTACAACAAAACAATTAAACACGGCAGTCATCGGTAGCCTATCAATATAATGAAACCATCAAGTACTCATTAAACAGAACAAAACTACGTTAGCTTTCAGCTGACTGAGTCAAGAGGACGGTTATGTGTTTTATCTAATTTATTTAACCGAATACACACGTTCATTGAAGTTATAAAAAAAATAACTTTATACTTTTAAAATTTTCGTACCGTTAGCGGAACATTTTAGAACAAATATAGTAGTAGGTCGTCGCTAGTTTGAAATTTTTCAAATATATTTTTGCAATCTTAAAGCTTTCTTTATGTTAAAACAAATTGGGCTTTAGCTACTTTTTTATCATTGTGCATTTTCTATACATTTTAATAATATGCACTAAATAACAAACACTGTATATAAGATTTTAAATTTAATAAAACCTTGCATTCGTGGCGTGATTGGTTAAAAGTTCGACCACTACTCGTGTAAAAACATGTTCATTAATTCATTTACAGAATTATTAATTATGTAATTGTTATTTTATGTATTTGTTGTTATGTTACAACTAACTTTCATTATTACAACCAAGCGAAGCACAGCTGGAATCATATGTGGAGGCGTAAATATCTTGATATACAATCGGCCAGCAATTCTTCCTAAGTTGGTTATAGTGTTAATATTTCAAGACAATCTCGTGTTTCTCGTTCGCTCCACTCTCACTCTCACTCTCACTCCACTATTCCTTCATCTCCTGGCGATTAAAAAATTCACGCACCGCTTAGGGTTGCCACAAGAAACAAAAATATTTTTCTTAGAGAGGCATGTAGGCCACTTTTTCTAACTTATGTTTTGCTTTTACTCCTTTGCTTGAGATTAAAGATTGTCAGTGGGAATTTAGGTTGGCTTCCATGTTACAAATTAATATGTTAGTAATGTTATTGAACTATTTTTTAATGAAAAATTGGCACATACATTTATCTACATTTACAGATTAGTTAAGTTTTAGTACATTGGAGATTACTCTTCGACATAGAACAGTAACGTACTGAGGGATCCCAAATCAGGTCAGGTTTTAATAATGTGTGATTGGTTAAATATTTTTCTTATTTAAATGTGGGAGTAAATTCCAAACGATTTAAATAACAACCAGTTCTTTTCCAAGCATACAACATAGGAAACAATATCAATAACTATTTTATCAATTTCAGTAAGAATAAACGGCAACCCTATGAGATTCGGTATTTGATAAAGTCTTGTAAATAAATAAATAATAATATGGTATAAATAATTCGTGTGCGATTGTAATTTCTTGGGAATTTGGTGAAGATTGGGCAATATCAGGTGTACTCGAGTCTACAATCCAGCGGACGGGAAAGTTAAAATATGCCGGCTACTTTATAAAGGTTTGATTAGGGAATAAATATCGTTTTCATAATGTAGGGTTAAAACTCTATAATAATGTGCTGTATGAATTGCGGTTGATATAATATGTTTATGCTAAACATAACCAATGGACCAGGTTCATAGCCCAATAGACACTAATTTAATACGACAATAAACGCAGACCTTTCAGAGGAAACATATGTGATAGCCGAGGTAATTATTTGAAATAGAATCCGTGATCTCGAAAGATAAGAAAGAAAGGTGTGCTTCTTGTAATATATTTATAAAAATATAAAACAAAATATTTCAGAGTTAAAGTTTGACAAATGAGCTTATTCCAATCTGTGCGGTGATACGGCAATTTGTCATCCTTACAAAAATACCCTGTAAACGGCGAGACTGAAAAAACACATCTTTTACATCAAAGCTATTTATTTATAAACACACAGACGGATTCATAATCCTTTCTTGTTTTCTAGTCAAACAAACTTGCTGGAATAAATCACAATCGGTTGGCGCGTGTGTGTGTAGCTGCTTCTGTAAATGTCAAAACATAGGTCACCCGTGTTCGAATCAAAGATTCTCAGAACCGGAACAACATCAAAGGTGCGCCTCAAGGAAATCACCCACAGTCTTTATTTTAAACGGTCTAAACGCTAAATTGGCGTGTAAGTTTTATTGATACGTGGAAACTTAAAGTTTGCAAAAGCGTGGGTACGTGTGTTGTTATAATCATTTATTGCGTTTACGAAGTTCGCTTTGAGCGGTAATGGGAATGACATAATGTTACACGTGTTTGTGTTCTCGTCACGTGACTGCATGTATGTTGTGACAACTGACGTGATTGAAGACCGCACGTGGAACCATAGATTTTAACACACTTAAATTGGGAATTACTGTCTGGTGACGGGCTACGTATTTCTAACTTTTATTGTTATTTAGAAACTTTTTTCTAAAAGCCTAAACTCATATTTCATACATAGGTACAAGAAATGTGGAGAGTTGGTAACTGTCCAGAATCTTTGGTCATAAGAGGTAAAGCTTGGAAAAGGGCAACAAACCCATATATTGTAGTCTCGAACAATTAACAACTTTCAAATTGTCAGATCTTGGAACAAATATTAATTTTAAAAAATCAAAAAAAAATCAAAATCTCATTTATTCAATTAGGTCATTAAAGACACATAAGAAGGTCAATATTTACAATTCGCCAATTCGATTACTCACGCCCTGAGCAGAATTGGCAAGAAACTCAGGGGAGTCTTTTTTCAAAAAAACTAGTAAACCTGCCCGGTCAGAAACGTCATACTGCACACAATCCTACCAATTAACAGTAATGTTTAGTAAGCAGATTAACAATATTTTGCTATAGCAAATATAACACAAAAGGAGCAATTCAATTCTAAACGGTTTTATCATTGATATAATCTGCGATACAATAATAAGCCCTTTCATGTAGTGTACTTTTAACATATTTCTTAAATTTACTTAACGATAATTCTACCGCATCGTTTGGAAGTTTATTGTAAAAGCGTATACATTGACCTGGAAACGCGTGAGAAATTTTATGGAGCCTAGTAGTGGACACAGCGAGTTTGTTTTTATTTCTTAAGTTTAATTGATGGATATCACTGTTTTTCTTAAATTTAGTTATTTTTTTATAACCATAGATTAAATTTTCATAAATAATTATTCTCACAAAAATATGTGTTATGATATGAAGTCCGTCTCGTGTATGAAGTAGAAGGACGTTCCGTTATAATTAAGGGCGGAGATAATTAAAGTACTATTGTATACTGAAACTTAATAGACAACTTTTGTTAGATTGGAGCTATATAATTAACTACCCACTTACGTATATATTTTTCTGTTTTTACTAACTCAAAAAATACACCATTTGTCATTATGTCTTTTGTATAACGCAGGGCATCTTTTCTGACGGTCCGGGTAATATATTAAGCATTATTTTTCAAGAAGACTTAATTTTGACTGGATTACTAATATAATTCCTAAGTCCACATTAGAAAGTTTAACTCCTCGTAAATAGGGGGTGATGTTATTCGCGTCCGCAGGAACTACCTAACCATTACCCTACACGTGCCCCCTGGGTGCAAAATGAATAACAACGCCGGGTCTCGGGCGGAGTTTAAGTAACCTGACCAAACCAGCCTAACCAGCTAGGTCTAGCAGTGAGAGTAGGAAATGACTCCCACGAACCGCAACCCAGTAACGGTGCTTACAGAATCGGCAGTCTTGGCTTAACTGTCCAGACTATGAAGAAGACAACTTCTATAAAAAAACTACCCTAAATCTACGGTGAGATCCGTGCCAAGAGACTGCATGGCTGGTGGGAGACCAGTCGCAAACGATCCACCTCGACGGACCTGGCAAACGTCGTTGTATGGTACGTTGTATCGTATTAGTCTTCTAGGGAGAATAGGCGTCACCTTCCTAGCGACCTGTTATATCGGCCTTACTCGTGGGAATAAAAATGAACACATAAAATACAATCAATAAAGAAACTCTACCAAAACCTAAAAAATCAATCTACTCTAACAGCATGATCCAACAAACTTTGCATGAAAGGATGTTTACTCGGAGCCGAAGCAACTCAACATCGTCTCTGCTAACAAAACTTAATAACCAGAACTCCAATGAATATAACAACGACAAAGACAACTTGGTTTCACAGAGCGAGACCCAAACGACTAAAGACAACATAACCTCAAACCACGAAAAATGGCAAAAGGACGAAATTCCCACCAGGAGAATGAAACGGAAAGAAACAAGTAATTGATATAGAGCCTACAGATAAAACCAACAATTCAGATAAAATATATGTACCAAAGCCAAAACCCATCTTCGTTACCGGCGTAATTAATGTAAATTCCTTGAAGGATGTATTAAACAAATTTGTCGAAAGTGGTCTTTACCTGATGACCACAATTAGATCTGAGCACGTTATTAAAATTATTCCTAAATACATCATGACATACAAAACGATTCGAGAGAACTTCATTACTAAAAATATCTCACACTATACTTACCAGCTTAAAAGCGAGAGAGCATATGGAGTAGTACTGCGCGGACTCCATGCATCAGAAAACACCACTGATATTTCAAAAGAATTGTACGAAATTGGTCATGAAGTGAGACAAATAGTCAATATCAGACATCGAGCCACAAAAGAACCGTTGTCAGTATTTTATGTTGACTTAGAACCTAGGCTAAACAACAAAGACATTTTCAATGTGAAATACTTGAATAACTTGAAGATTACTTTTGAAACCCCGTATAAGAAAAAGGAAATAGTTCAATGCAAGAGATGTCAGAGATTTGGGCATTCCGAGAACCAATGTTTTAGACCTTATCGTTGTGATAAATGCGGTGGCACTCACTCTACAACATTATGTATTAAAAAACCAGATACTGAAGCTATTTGCGCTAACTGTGACGATAAACATCCCGCTAGCTACAAAGGATGCAAAGTGTACAAACAATATAGAGAAAGAATTCTTAAATTAGACCTTAAGTCACAAAAAAAACCAATGCTGAACAGTGCACAGATCAAGAACCTGGAACCCCACCCGGTTTCTAAGTCTAACCGCACAGAAAAACAAAACTTAGTTAAAAGCTATGCGGAAGTAACGAAAACTAAAGAACGATTTACTCAAAAAAAAAATACAAATAACGACCTGACTGACCTTATGGGCATAATGTTTGAAAAAATACAAGATTCAATGTTGACAATGATGGACAAAATAATGGACCGCATGGTCCAGCTAGTCAGCAGCCTTGTTAAAAAATGACCCGACACCTCCAAGTAGTTACTTGGAACGCCAACGGCTTGACGGAACGACGTCAAGAATTTGAAAATTTCCTCAAAACTGAGATGATTGATATAGCATTAATCTCTGAAACAAGATTCACACCAAAGACACACATAAACTTTAATAATTATACAGTATATACAACCATCCACCCTACTGGGAACACTCATGGAGGAACAGCGGTAATCATTAAAAGCAACATTAAACGTTACCCTTTAGAAGAATACCGAACAGAAAAAACACAAGCAACATCTATTAAACTTGTAGAGAGCAAACTAGAAACGGTACTTTTAGCTGTTTATTGTCCTCCAAAACATACAATATCACATATACAATATCTGCCAATGACTTTGGGAAATACTTTTCCACACTAGGTAACAGATTCATATGTGCTGGCGACTGGAATTCTAAACATTTGAAATGGTGATCTAGGCTCACCAACACGAGAGGCAGACAACTTTGTAAAGATACAGAAGAGATGAATTTTGAGTTTCATTCCGGTAAAGAACCTACCTAATAGCCTACTGACAGACAACGAAACCCTGACTTATTGGACTTTTTTATCGTTAAAAACATTGACCATAACTACTTAAATGTAGAACCACGAATAGATCTCACATCTGACCACACACCAGTTTTACTGAGTGTAAGTACAACAGTAAATCTTGAAGACTACAGATTGGACAATGTATAAAAATATAATAACGACACAGACAGAACTAAAGACCAAAATTAATACAATAGAAGAACTTGAAAGACAACTGGAACAATTTAATATGACTATCCACAATGCCGCTAACTCTGCAACTCCAAAAAGGACAGATAAGGGATACCCTCTGAAACATACCTCATATCCAAAGGATATCAAAGAGAAAATAAAAGAGGGCCGTCGTTTGAGAAAAACTTGGCATACTACAGGATATCCAAGTGATAAATCTGCCTTTAATCGCTGTTAAAATGACCTCAAAGTCCTTATCAGCACCCTAGAGAATTATAATATTCAACACTACCTCTCAAATCTAGATTCCACACGAGATACAAACTACTCGTTGTGGAAGGCTACCAGGAATCTAAAGCGCCCGAAAATCCACATATCAACCATTGACGATGAAAAGGAAGGATGGGCTAGATCAGATAAGGAAAAAGCAACAATCTTCGCGAAACATCTGAAAACAGTATTCCAACCACACCCTGAAAACAGTCCAGAGGATACTAAAAACACTTCGGCAGGAAATAGGTCAAAACAGCCTGAAATACCAGGAGCAACTGTTCGTCCATGTAAACAAACTGGCACACGCTCTGAGTGGAGAAGGCGCTATACAGCATACCCGGCTGAAGAGAAGAGATATACCGAGCCTACATAAAAGATTTACCACTTGACAACAGGAGAGTCGTGTGAAATAAATTTTCTCCCAGTATGGCTTTCAGAGAAATCATAAACTGAGAAATCAGTCAATGATTTGATTTGATTGTTGGAAAACAAAAACACATGAAGCAGAACCAAACCAAAACAAAAAAAAATACTAACTCAAAATATTCACCATTTTTCATTATGTATTTCGTATAACGCAGGGCATCTTTTCTGACGGTACGGGTAATATACTGAGCATGATTTTTCAAGAAGACTTAATTTTGACTTGATTGCTAATATAATTTCTAAGTTAACATTAGAAAGTTTAACTCCTCGCAAATAGCATCCCCGCAACAATACATATACCTTAATAGATTTTAAGGACGGTTTATAATAAGTTAGATATCTCAAGATGGCATTCAAACAAACTCTAACTTTTAAGCCGGTTAGTAAAGGCACGTGTACAATGGTGGTGAACTTGAATTTTAAGAAGACATATTTAAATATATTCGCAAAATTAATCAAAAATAAGAAAACACTGCCACTACCGTACCATATCGTGTTGAAAAGATTAAAATAATAAAAATATCATGTCTACGACCTAATGTAACGTGAAAAGTATTACACTTCTCTAAGAGGTCCCAAAACACCAGTTCTCGCTTATATTTAATATTCATTTTCGTCGGAAGATTTACGTGGTTTTTAGTGGTTTTCACGCATCTGTTGTAGGTCTCGAAACACCAGTTTTCGATGACATATATACTTTTCGCTTTCTGCGAAGTGGTTACCGTGGTTTTGTGATTTATTATTAACAAGAATATACGAAGCATAAATTTCACACTTGTACCAGACCGTAGTATAGATTATTAAAATGAAACAAAAATACCGCCTCTGGTTCAGTACGTCAAATATATGAGAACCAATCATGTCGGCGCATCTGCAAACAATCCGGTGTGTACACCGCTCAAGTGGAGTGCGCCGAGTGTTTTTAACGACTACAGTTTAATCGTGAGATGACATTAGAGAGGGATCTGAAGTATCAGATAAGTTTGACTGTGTACCATCAGCGCAGCCCCCCGCAGCCCCCGCCGGCGCACTACTGATCTGATTTTGAACGGGACCCGCCTTTTATACGCTAACTTGTTTTTAATACGGCTCAGTCGGCAATTCAGCCAGCCAGCCAGTCGGCCCTAGCGACCAATATTCTGAACATAATTTGGAAAGTTTCGATGTTAAACAATCTTTACCGAGCCCGCGGTACCTGATTGCGTGACGGTTGATACTGCGTTGCGGATTATTGACGACAATCTTTAACAAATTCTAGCTTCGTATAACATTTATAAATATTTTATAGGGAAGACACAATAAATACGACACATCGGATCGATGTCTTTTTCATAATTAAAGTAGATGGCGAAACCTACTCATATGAGTCAGAATACTCCAACATGACACGACTGGATACACCACACCAAGAAGGGGGTACCAGCTGCCACAGCACTGGAGAATCCCCCCTTGAGCGTCCACGGTTTGGTATTCACCAAGGCGTGGACGCTCAAGCTGCCACTCGTAGTCTGGGGAGGGCACAATCGCGCTCCTCACTAAAAACTGTCCGGGGCAAACGTAAGGGCATTGCGACTCCCCCTGCCAAGCTAAACGTGGACTTTTGCAATATCAGGGGCATCCACTCAAATCTGCTTGCCATCCACCACCACCTGGAAACGGCAAAGCCTGCTTTGTTATTCCTTACAGAGACACAGATATCTTCTCCGGCAGACACCTCATATCTCCTATACCCCGGATACAAACTGGAATATACCTTTGTACCGCGGGCCGGAGTTTGTGTGTTTGTCCGGGAGGATATCTGTGCTCGACGCCTCGGCAGCCTTGAAGGAAGGGACCTATCGACCCTCTGGCTGCGTGTTAATAGCGACGACCACCCCCACATCTACGCATGACTTTATAGGTCCCATAGCGGTAATACCGAAACTGACCGACTCATGGACCACGTTCAAACGGCTGCAGATTCCGTACTTCAACAGGTCCCATCCGCGGAAATCGTTATCCTCGGCGATTTCAATGCCCACCATGTCGATTGGCTTGGATCTCGCACCACCGACCACGCGGGTAGATCTGTTCATGACTTTGTTCTAGCATATGATCTAACACAACTGGTTACCGTACCCACGCGAATCCCAGAGGTTGATAATCATATACCTTCCCTGTTGGATCTTCTGCTGACCTCCCATCCGGACGGATATGTGGTTTCTGTAGACGCCCCTTTGGGTTCTTCGGACCACTGTCTGATAAGGAGTACGGTGCCACTCACGTGCCCACTTCGACCGCACATTGCGAGCCGCCGCCGTGTGTGGCACTATAGGTCAGCAGACTGGGATGGGATGCGAAATTTCTTCGCATCTTACCCATGGGGCTAAGTTTGCTTCTCGCCGGATGATCCTGACGTCGTTGCCGACTCTGTTGCTGATGTGGTGCTGCAGGGAATGGAGCTCTTCGTTCCATCCTCAGTGGTGCCAATCGGCGGCAGATCCCAGCCCTGGTTTGATCGCTCATGCAAAACGGCATTACGTTTTAAGCATGACTGCTATCAAGCCTGGCCAAAAGCAGTGGCGTCCCAGGACTCTGACACCGGCTCTCTTAAGAAGAGGTACAACCTTGCCTCCAGGTCCTTCAAAAGAGTTATAGCCGTAGCAAAGTCTCAGTACATAGGCAAAATTGGCGAGAAACTAGTTCGCCTTCCCTCGGGAACCCGTGCGTTCTGGTCGCTCGCCAAGGCTGTTCTTGGGAATTTTTGTAGGCCGTCTCTTCCACCGTTGCACCGGGAGGACCAGTCACTAGCCCACGACGCAAAAGAGAAAGCCGACCTTCTTGGCACTCTTTTTGCGTCCAACTCGACTTTGGACGATATGGGTAACATCGCACCGACAATTCCACATTGCGGTCACGCTATGCCGGAGGTTCGTTTCCGGCAAAGTACTGTGCGAAGCATACTTTTATCCCTGGATGTCCACAAGTCGAGTGGGCCTGACGGAATCCCAGCAATCGTGTTGAAGATGTGTGCTCCAGAGTTGGCACCGGTTCTAACGCGTCTTTTCCGGTACTCCTACTCTCTCGGCGCTGTACCAGCATCATGGAAGGTTGCTTTAGTCCACCCGATCCCTAAAAAAGGTGACCGCTCAGATCCGTCCAACTACAGACCTATCGCCATCACCTCCCTATTCTCCAAAATAATGGAAACACTCATCAATCGCCAGCTCCTTAAGTGTCTAGAAGAGCACCAGTTGATAAGTGATCGTCAGTACGGATTCCGTCAAGGTCGCTCGGCTGGTGATCTTTTAGCGTACTTAACCCATCGGTGGGCGGAAGCGGTTGAGAGTAAAGGAGAGGCGCTGGCCGTTAGTTTGGACGTAGCGAAGGCCTTTGATCGGGTTTGGCACAAAGCACTTCTTTCCAGTTTCCAGCTTTCTCACGGCTCGGAGCATTAAAGTTGTTGTCGACGGGTCATGCTCCGACTTAAAACCTGTGAATGCTGGAGTCCCCCAAGGCTGTGTGCTATCCCCTACGCTGTTTCTTCTGCATATCAATGACATGCTGCTTAGCAGCAATCTTCATTGTTATGCAGATGACAGTACCGGGGATGCCTTATATACCGGCCACCCGCGTATTTCTCGGGAAAACGTCGACGAGCACCGGAACAAACTTGTGTCTGAAATCGAAACTCTGCTTAGTCATGTTTCGGACTGGGGCCGACTAAACTTAATCCAATTTAACCCTAAGAAGATACAGGTTTGCGCGTTTACCGCTATAAAGACACCCTTTGTCGTAGCTCCCTGTTTTGAGAGCACTCCCTTACCCGCCTCAGCCGCTATCGGAATTCTTGGTGTTGACTTGTCGAGTGACGTCCAGTTCCGCGGTCATCTGGAGGGCAAGGCCAAATTGGCCTCCAAAAAGCTTGGAGTGCTCAATAGAGCGGGACAGTATTTCACGTCAGGTCATCGCCTGCAACTTTACAAGGCGCAGGTCCGTCCTCACGTGGAATACTGTTCACATCTTTGGGCGGGGGCACCCCAGTACCAGCTTACTCCATTTGACCGCATCCAACGACGCGCGGTTCGGCTTGATCCTCTGGAGTTGTGGAGAGAGGTGGCATCTCTATGCATCCTCTACCGCATATACCACGGGGAGTGCTCTGAGGAATTGTTCGGATTAATACCGCCAGCTGACTTCCGCCACCGTTCGACGCGCCAACGCTACCACCCGCATTGGCTGAATGGTTGGCGATCGACAACAGTGCGTTTCGACAGGCACTTCTTGCCACGCACTGTTTTTTCATGGAACCAGTTGCCGGCGACGGTATTTCCGAACCGCTACGACCTAGGAACCTTCAAGAAACGAGCCTATTCTCATCTGAAAGGCCGGCAACGCTGATGTGATGCCCCTGGTATTGCAGACGCCATGGGCGGCGGTCATTGCTTTCCATCAGGTGACCCGCAAGCTCGTTTGCCCCCTTCTCCCATAAAAAAAAAAATTAAAAAAGAAGACAAGACCTTTTACGTGGTCATATACGAGAAGAGACGGGGCGGCACAATCCTCTAGTCCGGTGTGTAAACCAGCTTTGTTACACCACTCTCCATTCATTATTTATAATGCGACATGGAAATGAAATAACATTTTACTTTGACATGAAAATCTAGCTGCTAATATGGTACACGTTATTTAAAGGCTACATTCCACAACTCCCTCAGGATCCCGGCGGTGCTGAGACATATTGAATACTACATTGGCCATAAGCTATAAATCCGTTATCAAATAAAAATGTATTACTGGATAGAGAAATAGCTCGGACATTCAGTTTTCACGACCGACCGGTCCGCATGAATGTTACTGAAACATTTAAAATTTAAAAATAATGTTTAAATTTAAATGTTGTTAAGATCTAAGGGATGGAAATATAAAATTGTGATGTCAGGTGGGCCGCACCAGGCCTCCCTTGACCGCGGCACATTAAATTCGAGGTAAAAAGGTAAATTAGTTTTGTACGTTAACGAAATGTAAAAGCGTTACACATTTAGCGTTTAATATTGTCCACAACGAGCGAGGACATTTTAAAACCGTGACCAACCGAGTCATAATTACGAGTGGGGTTCGTTACCGAAAGACTTACATTAAGCAAGTGTGAACTGTTTGGCGGGTTCTGTACACGACTATATTAATGAATATTACTTAGAACACATGTCATATTAAAAGATCTTTTTTTGATATTATATTATATATATATTCCTACATATTAAAATTATGTAGACATACTTACCGGCTGCTGTAATAAGGTGCCGGGGAATATTACCATAACTAAATCGTGCATCAACTTGCTGAAATTTATCTAAAACTTATGCTATTCTATTTCCTTTTGTATGTGATCCCCAGACATAAACATAAGAAGAAGAAGAAGTTATGTTAACTTCACGCCTTTTTCTATCCGAATGTGTAGACAGTGGCTGTTAAGCCTAGACTCGCCGTTATATTTTTGTCCCAAATGGAATAGGTGGTGAACCTATTGCCATACAAGGCGCAAAGTTTCCAGTCATCGATATTCGTCACATATAACTTTCGAAAATAATTTCTGACAGTCTTTGCTGTGAGCCGCGATTTCTTGATTCAGAAGCGGGGTGTTCGACCACTAGACCACCGAGACTATCCAAACATCATGCGCAGTATAATTTTTTTTTATCAATTGAGTGAAAGCCTAATAAACACAACCACGATTTACGACAGCGAGGCTAAACACACCGCCTATTCAAATATGTATAGGGCACGTTGTTACTTGTAAAACAAGACTTGGATAGCAATAGAGACCGCAAACTCATTTTCCTGAGGGAGAGTTTGAAGGGAAGCGGACGCCGGACGCGGTGGCTCATCCGCGCTGCCCTCAACTTCCGCTACACAACTACCCCCCGGCGCCCCTGCCCGCCCTTGTTGTTAGTTGCACTATGTACGTACAGCACTGATACGTACCATCATGTACTAAACTAACACAGTGTTTCTCATATTTGTTTACACTGCATACTCTATGCAGATCCTTTTTGATTACTATAAATAAAGAATGAAATCCGGAATAGGTACCATATTTCTTTTACACAAGTTTAATTTATTCTTACATAAAACCCGACCACAAAATTGGTGAATATACATTCTAAATATTTTTTAACTTTTGTTGATAAAGGATATTACTGGCTTGAGATTCGAAATATACTTATGAGAATTTAATAGCGCTCGAATAACCTAAAAAACTAGCTAAGCTAGACATGGACTAAGAATATTTAGAAATAAAAAACTAATAGAAATTCTAAGCATCTCGTCATATAATTTCAGAGAAGATTAGAGAGAAATGAGTTTCGATGAATCGTAAGCTTTAATTTACGATAAGATTGTTAGTACAAATTAATAATGCTAGCAAGCTGATACATAGTTAATGGCCGTTAAAGTTTGTTAATTATTCCCCAACAATGATACAATTTATCGAAAAACATAAATTTCCAACCTTCATCATAATATCTCCACCGTCCGCCGCCTCCCACTCACTTCTTAATTTTGAAGTTCATTGCAAAAGGAAACTTTTAAAAGAGAGTGCAACACAGTTTCTAGAGGTATCTACTTTTTTATCACTTTTGAAGTAATCGAAAAATTCGTTAGACCTGCCAAGTAAAGGAAATGTATCTTTAAATAGACTAAATTAAACGACGCCAGGGTTCACCTCGTTTGAGTCCATCAAGGATGCACTCGTCTTAAAGGCGGCCCGTTAATATAACCGCAAAACAGTAAATCTACTTAATTATCAAGCTATGTGCTCACTAAAATATTATTATGGATTAAGATTCCCCAACTGCTCCACGGGCGCGGTGCTCAATCTTATCCTTAAATTACTCAACACTGTGTTGAAACCTCCCCAACTTAAGTGTCCGGAATGATGTATTGCTCGAGCGAAATTTTAATCTCGCGCTAGGGAAATTCACTTTTAATAGCAACCACATATGAAGTCTTTTGAATATACAGTTTCTATTTGTATAAAACTAACGAAATTACTCAGTATCAGATGCAGTACTAACCGCTGTATTGCATCGGGAGTCCCGAATGGTACTTTATTTGGTATTATATACATTCGCATTGGCTTGAATAGAATTTAGAGCAGGCGAACACGTATTGGATCAAAATAATAATAGAACGAAAATCCGAGAAAAATATGTACCTATATTTTGACAGTAGTTTACAGCAGCAGGCCGTTTCAAACTTGGGATGTAAATCACAATTTTAAAAATGACGCCAGGTAAAAGGTTTTTTTAGCGTGTGTGTAAAATATATGATGTGTGCAAAGTTGTGAGGATATCAACTGAAAGTAAGAAGTATTTTTTTTATGGAACAGGAGGGCAATCGAGCAAGCGTGTCACGTGATGGCAAGCAACTGCCGCCGCCCATTGACACCAGCAAGACACTTAAAAAGGTTTGCCTAGGTTTGCCCTCCTATCCCATAAAAAAAACAATATAAATATATTGTCTGTCAAAATATCAACTGTCTGTGATATGTTTCTGGCTAAAACGGTTCGAGATACAACCAAGTAAGTGGCATACCTCCAGACAGACAGTATATATGAGCAGAAATATTTAGAATTTATCTAGTTACATAATAATATAAGATTAAACAAAAGCCACGTCTTACTTCACCATTTCGACAATATTCTAAAACTATTTTTACATCTACCGACACAAAATTAAACGTTAAGTGGGTAATGCTGGCATTATTAATATATTTTACGATGTTTTCGTTATTGTTGCTCGTGACATATTCAGGTCGCGCCGTTATAAATAAAAGTTCAATAAAAAATCTTTTATAGTTTCCATTTTATTGCTCATATATCAAAATGGAAATATGTTATTCCAAAATTGTTGAACTGATCAACTTAGTTGGCAGCAACAGCTGTGACAGAAAATGTTTTTACAAAGTTAATTCAAACTGTCTCCATCCACTATGTTTGATGGATTGGTCTGTAAGTTAATCAATCGCTCTTCGTGTAGATAAATAAGTGCGAAATTAGTCAAGTATATTATATTATTATATATAACTAATTTGGCAAGTAAATACATTGAATTCCTTGTCTTATCAACGACCTGCTGATGGAACACTGCGAATTCTAATTACACGTCCCCGAGTTCTATTTCAGGAACACGCCGATAAGTTTTCAGAATTTGTATGTAACACAGTAATTAATATCTATAGCTGAACTATTTGAACCTATCCAAGCTAATATCTGAGTGAACTAGCACTATCATAAGCTACAATAAACATTCAAACACGTATGTACACACGCACATACGTAGAGAGCTAATCAAAATTGGCACTGACAGACTACTATCATTATTTACTTGTATCGTACATTTAATACGATCATAGTGTATCGTAGTGTTGATTTATAAATATATTAAATAACGGCGATTGCAATACGCATGCCAACATACATGATGCACGGTAATGTTGAGATCTGACATCGTCCTCACCAAAACAATGAGCAAATTTTACATAGCCTAGCTAGACCTTACAGATACTATTGAGAGTGACAATACAAAGAAAATCACTGTTGTTACCAAAATATATAATAGTATTTTTTTTCTAGTCACAAATGCTAAGTATACATTACCAACTTTAACTTTTCATATTAAAGAGTGACAACCCTGTAATAGACGCACGCATAGATGTCTGTCCGTCACCGGTGACGTGTGACAGGAATAGCCGATGGACGAGACAGAAATAGTGCGCGCGCGTCCCTCTTAGGGCGAGGTGGTTAGTGCGCCACGTGACTCACGCGAGCTGATTATAGACGGCAAATCATACCGTCATTATAACATTTTTGGGACTCGTATTTACTGAAATATTTTAACAGTGTCAGAGCCACTCCAGTTTACTGTATGAGTAGGCCGGTTCGACCAGTGATATATTATGCCTAACCTAACCTAACCTATCAGAGACCCAACCCCTATCTCCTTCATCTGCCGCCCTATCCCATCTTCAAGGCATTAAAGCTACTGTGAACTTCTCAGTGTTTGTATCTACAAACACTGAGAAGTTCACAGTAGTGACAACGTAAAAACGTGAAAAGTAAAAACGTGACATCTGTCGATGGACGGTGCTAGTCACCTAACGCCAGGTGGCAAGCTCGATTGTTAGCCCCCTCTCTCATAATTTTAATACAACTGAATTGATTGAACTAACCAGGATAATGAAAACGGTCGACTAGTAGACAAGTTAGTAAATTAGTATCGTATGTCTAAAACTTAATCACACTTCAATTTATACTTTTAAGCAAAAAACTAAGCAGACTGATAGGTTGAAGCTCGTAGGTGATAGTCAATTTATTCAGTAGTGAGAGGGGATTAACCTGGAATAAATCCAGCGAACGAACGATAGCTACAGAGAAAAAAAACCCGAGATAAAACATTTAAGGCTCCTTTAAGCCCGTCTAGTTAGCAGGGTTTTAAAATTAAAATGCGAAAAAGATTTTCAAACATATAAAGTGTATTATATAAAGTGTATTATGTGGATTACAGTTTGCATATTAAATTCGTTATTAGTAATGAACAACTTAAATTTAGCTTGAAGCACACCCATATTCTCAGGCTCAATTGCAGCATGGGCTGGATTGAAAGCAAAATTCCTGTTTTCTTTTTAAAGATATATACTGACAGAATGTGGAGTGTGGATTTATTAGACATTAGTTGGCATTCATGATGATCATCATTCAGTCGTTCAACTTCAGCGTTGCTTTGCCTTACGTACTTTTCCTGTGAAGTCATAACCAGTTGGATATCAATGTAACAAAAAAAATTGAGTTAGATAATTATTAAATTTAACAAAGCTTCAGTGAAATTCTGGTACAACGCATGTGCGCGTTATAAATTGACATTACCTACCTAATATTGTGGTGTAAAATCAATAAGTTTTTCTCACTTTTAGGCATTCAACCGAAAACTAAGTCAAGGAAATGTTTAAAATTTCAAACATACTCGACCTTGAATACTTTTGTATACCTGAACGGTGAATATTTGATGCCAACTCCACCCCGAGTGTGTGTGGGGGGACGGGGGAGGGATTATGGCTTACGAGATGGTCTAGTAAGCATTTTTACGGTACAGTAAGTACGTTGACAAAGAAACCAGAGTTTCACAAAATACTTGGTAATGTTTACTGAAAGAATTGTATTGTAAAAATCAGAGTTCTACGCTGATGAGAGTTACATCACGTAGGATTGCTGGGCGTCAAGTGTCCATATGAATGGAATGACAATCCTATTGTAGCACCATATTTTAATCGATTGACGTATATAATGACGTATGAACCGTGCGATGATCTGGGATTTCCAGGACTAAGAATGCTGTACCTTTTTCTAAAAAGGTGGTTTCATTATCTATCGTCATTAAAGTATCCGCTAGAATATACTGATAATTCCAGTCGAAATGATATCGAATCATTTACAAATGCATCTTTTATAATAGAAATATTCTGACGAAATTAAGGAGTTGTTGTAGGATTTAACAGTGGTAGAGCTTAGCAGTTCGCTGCATGAATGTAATACCACGACCTCTCAGAATATCGTCGTAAAGTGGCACATGCCGCGTATCGTTCGGTGAGAAAGGTACCCGGAGGCCCCCTACCCCTACTCATCCCTTTCCTATCCTACTTCCTTAAAGGTCGGCAACTCAGATGCGTTTTAGAATGACCAGCGTCGCCCAAGGACACTTGCAACACATATAGTGTTACAACTGTATATTTACCATCAGGTGACACGCCTGCTCGTTTGCCCTCCTATCCCATAAATATATATATATATATAAACCTTTAATTAACCTTTAGCTTTTGTTCAAATTATTCCTCAAACATATTTAGATGAACCTTGGTGAATCCAAATCTAAATACAACACGTCTCATTATGAAATACAACTCAACAACATATCGAGGTTGCTTCCATATTTCATATTCGAGAACACACAATTTCTAGTTTTACTTAACGAACCCTCGACTCCTGATATAATATTAGAACCCTTTATCTATAAATACGATTGTATTTAGAATTTTTCCAAAATCTAAAATGAACTTTTGATAAAAATAGGAAAATAATTGGATACGGCCGTAATTGAGGTGAACTTTTAGATATTTTCTAATCTCCTTGCTATTTTGTTTATTTATAAATTTTTTGATCCTTTTTTTCACCCGGTGGCCCGTGACTAGAGCTGTCCTGATGTCTGCCAGCCTTTTAAATTATTACGCGTCACATCTTACCATTCAGTAACTACGCTCATGGGATTTACAATTGCACACAGTTCAGTAGGTACGTAGGTTATAAATGGTTGCATAAATTTTATTAATTAATGCTTCATACACTTTACACAGATCGTAAAAATGGCTGAATAGTAATGTGTGCAGTTATCGAGATGAGTTAACCAAACATGTTAACAAAACCGCTTCTGTCTTGACGCCTATAAAAAGAACATTGGAAGTGCGTCGTTAACTTGAGGGATCGTAAAACGCAAACGAAATCACAAAATCGCATCCTAGTTGGGACATCCCTAAACAAAAAAAGCTCTGGTACTACGGGGAGCGTGTATATAAATGCAATAGTTATTTCGTCTCCCGAAATAATCTTGTTCAACGATTTGTAATTTATATTCAACAGAATACTATAAGTATGTAATCTAATGTTAATTAGTGTTACTGCCTCTGAATGCTTTAACGTATTTTAGTTATCTGTTAGGTTATGGTTAAACTAATTGGGCATTAATTTAATAAACTGATCAAATGATTATAATAAATCACAATATCTGGATTCCGTTCCGAAACCAGAAATTCAGATTCAAGTTCCTGTTTTCTTTAAATATTTTCGAATGTTATGTTATATATGTAATAAATGTTTTAATGATTGAAAAAATAATGGCAAATGTAGGTGAGTACGTATGAGTACGAAATAGAAAACGACACTAACTTACACGTATAAAATTCGCGAGGAAAGAACAATAAAGAGTTCTGCGATATTATGAATTCAAATTTTGTTTGTGTTGTTCGACCTGTATTTCAATTCATAAATTTGTAACATAAATTAATTAAAGCAACAACTGAACCAATCAAAACTCCGAGCTGGATACATGTTGTTGCGCTCGGAATTTGTTTAACAATCGCAAACAATCTTGCCGGAGACCACAATAACAAAAACCGCTTAAAGCTCGCTCGCACAGTTAATTAAAGCGATGGATAACTTAATTTCAATAACTCATAGTGCGGGTAGATCGAGGGCGCCGCAACTGCGACCCAGATGACGTCACAACAAGAGCCCTTTATTAGCCAATCCTTTTGATTTATTTGTATCTATGTCGTATGTTTGAGTTATGTAAAGAATTAAATATGTATTCCTTCGTTTAGGTTCAGTGAAAAAAACCTACACTTGTAATTAAATATTGCTAGATAATACGAAAAAACTGAATGTGGGGAAATATATGTGTATGTATGTATGTATAGGTACCGGATGACAAAACTTGTCCTAAGTATTGTACATGCACATATTATAACAGTAAGTTGTTAATATATTCTACTAAGAGCTCCATGATACTTATAAAGTTATTTACTCGACATCAAGATGAAATCTCGCGGAAACTAACTCATCAAACATTTACATGAGCCCATTCCTTATGGGATTATATCGCGAGGGTAAAGGCTTCATCTCAATTTAACTCTCGACTCCATTACATTCTTGCAATTTTAATATACTTGGTTTTAACTCTATAATTATGTTACGCTGAAACTATATTTGTATTACGGTAAAGTAGTTTGCCTAATCACTGTGAAATTAAGTTTTTGATAACACAATCAAATGGTTTATCAAAAATATAATTCAATAAAAACTTGATATAACAGCAGAGTATAGCAGATGGCGTCACACATAACGGAAAGATGGTGAATCGGAACCTTTCAGTCAAAAGTCATACATTTCAAGCCGCTAGACCAGACGGATAGGCGTACAATGACTTAGGGATGCAGTTGTTATAAATGGCAAATCGCCACCAATGGCACTATAGCCTTAGGGGAACAATCCCTTAGGGCGGCACAATGACTGTTAGACGATAGACGGAAGATTGCGGAACTCCGTGTTAGTAATTAATTACAGACCTTGTACCTCTGTCATGTTACAATAAATTGATTTGTTTATGAATTCAAATATAATATTTCCATTCGGCATTCGTTGTACAGATCGTCACATATTTTAAGGGCAACTTTGCCTCATATAAATAATATATCTGTGGGATGAATACTTTCGTAATTTTATTACATAAATAAAATGTGATATTTAAAAATACGTAGCATGTATGTATGTATTTGTGTATATTTGAAAGCAACCGTGCAGGCATTAAGGCCGCTATTGTATAGCAGATGCATTAAATTGCTAAGCAGATAATACAGTTATATATCCGTACATCAACATCATCGCTTCATACGCAGAGCGCACAACAAGAATCCAATCAGAATGCCAACAAGATTCAGATTTATTCACACGCAAACAAGCAATAAGGCTACATTCAGACTGCCGGTTAAATATAAATAAGGTTGTGAATATGAAGTCGAGGGTGGTGGGGTGCACGTACTGAAGGCGGAAGAACGAGTAGTGGCGATATAATTTTACGACACACAGCGCCGGAACTATCATCGTAGTTCTCTGGGCGGGCGGCGGAGCTGTGCCTACGAGCGGCACGTTATATATGATATTGACTGACTGTGACTGTTGGCATATAAAATGACTACATTTTATATGACACATAACAACATAAAGTTCGTTGAACTATCATCTCAGCAAAGTAAATGGCATCTCCGCTTCTGAGCCAGAAGTCTCGGTTTTGTACCTTTCGAAGGTTATGCGAGATGTATATCGGTAACTATTAAAATTGTGCCCAATACATAAACATAACTTCACCTTCGCCTTTGTTACCTGAAGGTGCAAGCAGCGGCTGTTAAGCCTCGTCTCGTCGTTACGTTTACGTCCCAAATGGAATAGGTGGCGAACCAATTGCCATACCGGGCACAATTTTTGCAGTCATCGAACTTCCGAAAACAATTTCGAAAAGTCATCGGTGTGAGCCAGTGTCAGGATTCGAACCCGGACCTATGGATCAGAAGCCGTGTGCTCGACCACTGGACCACCGAGACTTAATAAGTGCCCAAAAATAATGAGAAATCTGGATGTGTACGGAAATAAGAGAGGATGAAGACTTCTAAGACAAACGGATAGACTAAGACATCATAATTTGTAAAGGTGCTAGTGTGGAAGAAGCGAAAGAAAGGGATGTCTGGAAAAAGAACTGGTGCGCCCACTCCACATTACAGAAACTGAGCAGGAAGATAATGAAACCTAAGCTATAGTACAGAAATCTATATCAAAATTTTTATATCTATATATAAAACGAACTGATATGTGAAAAACTTTAATAACGACCGACTGCTGATAAGGTAGAGTAATATTTGGTTTTACGTATAAAACAAAATAAAACATGTTTAAGTCGTTAAAAAAAAGAATCATTAGACATGTATACATAATGACGGCCGTTGCACGCCACTTTGGGACCGAAACACTTAATTTATTTAACGAACCGAGGAAAGTGTTGTGTATGTTTAATAATATAATTTAATTTTGTTGTTCGGCAGAGGTCTCCCTCTCTCTCTCTCTCTCTCTCCCTTCGCGAAGGGAGCACGGTTTTGGGGAGGAAATTGTGCAATTATCGTTGTTTTGTGTACACGTAAAGAGCCTTTAAAATTCATGTTCGTACAAAATTAAACTACATTTAGAAGTGTCCATCTTCACGGTGATATGAGACATTCCCGCGACCCGGTGCTCAGTTCGTGACGCGTGTGTGAGCTTCAGTGTTTGTATGTTTGCGTTACAATTGTCATCCTGAACAAACGTTAGTAAGAGGAAAATAATATTTGGATTATTATATTAGCATCATGCCATTAAAATAGATACTGATACATAACTTCACGCAGAATCCCTTGCGGGGTATGTAGAGAGAACAGAGCGACATAAGGCACGATTCTTACACGCCTCACTCGCTTCGTTGACTTTCATAACTCTTTTCAGGCACGCGCGTCGGTTTTCGCTCCTAACATCACCTTCCTCCAAAACACGTTCTATTTGGTCATGGAACGTGTATCTTGGCCGTCCTCGACTCCTACATCCATCCGCTTTTGCATTATATATCTGCTTATTCAGTCTTGCATCATCCATTCTTTCTACATGCCCAAACCATCGGAGCATGCCCTTTCTTACTTTTGCAACGACACTCTCTTTCAAACCAACTTCCTTCCTTACAACCTTGTTTTCTACGCGGTCAGCGAGATTCACTCCACAGATTTTGCTCAGTGCCCTCATTTCTACCGCGTTTATTCTACTTTCATGCACACTCTGCCATACCCAGCTCTCGCTTCCATAAGTTAGCGTTGGGATCAGGATTGGAGGAGGATTGGAGGAGGTTGGGATTGCTAGCTGGGCTTTTCTGCTAATGTTTTTTGCGCCCAGGAATCTGCCCAACGCTCCACTTACGCTATTTCCTATCGCCACTCGTCTTTCTATATCCGCGGTATACCTTCCGTCCCTGCTAAAAGCTAATCCAAGATATAAAATTTCATTCACCTGTTCGAGAACTACATCATCAACCATTATCCTTGCATCCGTTCTGGATTCCACCCTTTCAAACACCATAACTGATAGTTATTAAAATTTGATTAAATAATATATGTCTTGATGTTATAGCGATTTGTGATTCAGTGTGAGGTCCCGAGTTCGAAACCAGATGTGTACAGCTTACCTATACGCTAATGGTTTGTTGATGTGTACTCGTCGCGGCAGCAGGTCGAGGCCTGTCAGACTTGAATACTAATTTTTTTACTGAAATTCCGATACCTTATCTTCTATTTTATGATATGTGGATATTTGTGGATCAATACCCCGGAACTATGCGCTCATTGTGATTGTGTGGTTCTTCGACTGACGAATGACGCATGTGAGCGGAGACGTATGTGACAGTACAGCTTCGAATGCCGGCCCGAAGCTAGTATTCGTTTGTGTGGTGTAAATGTAGAGAGAGAGTAACTAGCACCAATGTTTTTTGACATAAAATTGTAAAAAATGTCATATTGACTGAATTGTAAAATTCATCGAACTACGGTGTTTATTGCCAAACTCCACAACCAAAATACAACCCTAAAAATTGTTTATCTTTCTTTCGATTCGACATGAAAATACCTGACCCCCTAATCTACCCCTCTATCGCTATGCAATAGGAACGTCACAGGGCCAGTTTTAAATATGTATGTCTGTGTACAATATGATATTTCAACATTAATATATCACAACTTGTACCACACATACCGTTGGTCTGTTTTTCGTCGGTGCAAAAATAGACGCTGTTTAATTGTGATCTATTTAAGTCCTGCCGGTTCGCCCGCGCATTCGATACGCAATTTGGTACAACATCGATCTATAATATCGATACATTAAACATCGCAACGTGGCACGGATCGGTTATTTATTTCATTATCGAATTCAATTATAATTACTCACCGCCTGAAATATCTGTGTTCAGTTCCTTTAACTATAAATATAGAAAACATTTCTTACTGAACTTTATAATTGCGGAAGCATTATAATATTATTTTCGCTTACGTGCTTTAGATGAAATCTAGTGTGGAGAAAATTTCCGTTCTGTGGATGGGTAGGTATTAGTAGTTCTCGAGTGCCAAAGATAAAAACAAACTTCACCCCTTTATACTCGCATAATATGGCAGATAAAAAGGATATTAAAGTCAAGGAAACACGTAAAACAAAAGTTGATGCAACCTTTGGTGGAGGTCATTACGGCGTGGGTAATGTCTCTCGAGCGGAGCCGCGGCGGGCCACTAGTGTAAAATAAAAATAATAAATGTGCAGCACACACAGAGTGCAAGGCAGGAGGCTTAGAGGAGCCAGGCTCCGTGACATTAGTGTGGAGCTGCACAGATACTTGCAGTACGTACCTACGGCACCCACCGTATGGTGCATGCAATACATAAACATAGAGTGATGGTACACATTTGTCGAGATTGTTGTATTAAAGAATTGTTTT
The DNA here is from genome assembly GCA_905147225.2 of Euproctis similis. Classification (NCBI taxonomy): domain Eukaryota; kingdom Metazoa; phylum Arthropoda; class Insecta; order Lepidoptera; family Erebidae; genus Euproctis; species Euproctis similis. The sequence continues at coordinate 2,139,956 of LR990105.1, read as the reverse complement.
GTCAACTTCATGTGGCTTTTTCAATGATGATAACTTTTTTACATATGTCAAAAAGTGATGAATCTTACACTATGCCATGATCCATCATCCAAGCTACATTCAAATAATCTCTAAAAGACAATTAGAAGTGCGTTACATAATTTTGAAGAATATCGAGGACATAAGGTCAGTCGACAAAACTACCATTTTATTCACCGGTGGATCAAACGGAGGATCACAGTTTTCGTCACGCATTCATCATCAGGTTACTCCTATATCCTATATAATCTAGTTCTACCTCAAAAATAAATATATTTGAAGCAGGTATATTGGTCCGTAGCCACACGAGTATGAAGAGGAGATCATTTAAATGAGAACGGACAACATTCTCGTGACTCGGACCACAGCTCACACATAAGCTGCACGTTTATTGTGCTCCAAGACAGCCTAGATAGGTTTTCTAGATTCGCGCCGCGACGGGACTACTATGCCGTACTTATACTTATATACTTTCTATATATATGTGTGTGTATGTAAGTTTTACATACATACACATATATATAGAAAGTATACATAGAGAGAGTCGTCAGACAACAAACACACTGCTCGGGTTATTCACAAGGCTGTTCTGATGTTCCTCTGTTTGACTTTCAATTTTCATCTAGATACCGAATTCTTAAAAAATACAATGTAAAAATGTTATTATCTATAGTCGAATATACTTTTGTGAATATATTCTTCTTCTCTTTAAAAATGGAGAACGAAGCCGGGAAATGATGGAAAAATATTATATATTAGTGAATAATAAAGAAATATTTATATTATATAATAAAGAAATATTATATATAATAAAGAAAGCGCAAGTTCAACTATGTATCACTAAGTTAAAATATTAATCGATAGTACAACATATAATATTATTTATTTATCTCTAAGATTTTCGCGAATCACGTTCATGACATTAAAACAACTTTTAGCATTCTTAGATGTGTTAGTTATTCGTAACTCTAATAATACCTTGAGTCACACTGTGTTTCGAAAGAAAACCCATACAGATACGATACCTGAATGGTGAATCTCACCACTATCCTTCACAGTTAGCTGCCGTGTCAAAATCTTTGTTTCAAAGAGCACGAGGGATTTGTGGCCAGGAACAGCAACAGGAGATTCAGCATGTGAAAAAAGTCTTACATGCCTATCAGATTAAAGTTCCCAGAAATCATCACAAAAACCGAGTGAAGCGAGTCACAGTTGAGCGCCAACCTGCCATCTTGCCGTACATAAAGGGAATCACTGACAAAATTGGCTATATTTTAAAACGTGCTTCGATTAAAACATACTTTAAGCCATCCAAGAAAGTTAGCCAATTTCTACCATCTGTCAAGTGACACATCCCCTTGCAAGACCCAGGAGTATATAAGCTGGACTGTGACTGTGGATTCTCTTATATCGGACAAACAAAGAGGTCCATTAAAACCAGGATCAAAGAACACATCATCATCATCAACCTATCTCCGTCCACTGTTGGACATAGGTCTCTCCTTTGGCACGCCACTGAGCTCGATCTTTGGCCATTCGTTGCCAACCACTACCAGCCACTTTGCGTATATCGTCACCCCATCTTCGGGTGTCCTACACTACATAGCGGATGTGAAACACAACTGCTATAATAAGTCTGCTGTTTGTGAACACTGTAGGGAGGGCCCAAAACACTACATCAGGTTTGACAAACCACAAATCCTCGCCAAAGAACAACATTATCGTCCCAGGATGATACGCGAGGCTATTGAAATCAAAAAAACATCCAAATAATTTCAATAGAGAAGATGACTGGAAACTATCACCTAGCTGGAACCCAGTCATAAGTCTCATCAAACCTAGCCCACAATCAAACAGCTCAAGACAGCGGGATACCATTAGTATAGTTTGCAGGTCAGACCCACATCAGAAACCAAAATAATGTAGAATTTTGAATAGTACAGCATACAATCAAAATAATTTTTATTAACTTGGTAACCAAGTTTCTTTTCTCAATATCACAAATAATAGTACTATCAATAGCCCGTCCAAAATGAAATAATAATCAGTTTTGAAGAACAGCCGCTAAGTTTTCTTGCTGGGTCTTTCTCAGGACTGGCCGCGCTTGTGACCCAGTGGTAGATTTTTTAACAAATACTTACCTTTAAATTTAAAATCAATAAATATTTAATAATAGTTATACTCTGATCTCAACTAACTTAGAAGAAATAAGATAATTAGCTTATAATTAAATAAATAAAAAGCAAAAACCCTTTTTAAAGAAGCTTTTATTTAAGCGCTCTAAAATTAAGAAAATAATATTTCCTTAAAAATTTCAAGTATCAACTTAGAGCCTCGGTATGTACAATTTATATAATAATAAAAGCTTGTCGCGCGAGTTGTTAATAAACTGTACTAATTTTATAATGTCAAATCAAATCAACATAGCTTTATTTTCATGGGTCTTCACACGCAGTTAAATATAGTCCGTAAATACAGATATTTAACTTATTAATTAAAAATACGCATGAGAAAATTGCCTCCTTGGAACAAAAACGCACGGACGATTCTGAGTGTAAGGTTGTCATGAAAAGAAATGGACAAAACACTCATGTAAATTAATCTACTAACTTTAGTATAATATCTATTGCAATTGAATTACCTACTGATAGGGAGTCAAACCTCGCGACAAGCTTTTATTATTATATAAATTGGTCATGGACATAGGTCTCTCCTTTGGCACGCCACTGAGCGCGATCTTTGGCCATTCGTTGCCAACCACTACCAGCCACTTTGCGTATATCGTCACCCCATCTTCGGGTGTCCTACACTACATAGCGGATGTGAAACACAACTGCTATAATAAGTCTGCTGTTTGTGAACACTGTAGGGAGGGCCCAAAACACTACATCAGGTTTGACAAACCACAAATCCTCGCCAAAGAACAACATTATCGTCCCAGGATGATACGCGAGGCGACGAGGCGACGATTCTGAGTGTAAGGTTGTCATGAAAAGAAATGGACAAAACACTCATGTAAATTAATCTACTAACTTTAGTATAATATCTATTGCAATTGAATTACCTACTGATAGGGAGTCAAACCTCGCGACAAGCTTTTATTATTATATAAATTGTACATACTGAGGCTCTAAGTTGATACTTGAAATTTTTAAGGAAATATTATTTTCTTAATTTTAGAGCGCTTAAATAAAAGCTTCTTTAAAAAGGGTTTTTGCTTTTTATTTATTTTTTTATTTTTAGTTATAGCTGGCTAGGTTAGTGTCATTTCATTCAACGCATCATTATTGCAAATTAATTTACCGCTTAGTTTCAAACAGTCCAGCTCTTCAATAAGGAGATCATCTAATTCAATTTCAGCTTGGAGCTTCCTTTTCCATTTAATCGCAATGATGATTTTTAATTCATAGCCACATTGTAGAAATGTATCTCAAAAATATGTATGCCGTCATCTTGGAAGGTCCACCGTATTGTATTTAGAATGACGTCACATTATTTTTCGAGTTATTCTCAACAAGCCCTTTAATTTGATACCCATATTGTAGAAATGCAAATATGGTGGAATATCCGCCATATTGGATTTATAATGATGTCATATTATTTTTTGAATTAATTTCAACAAGTCCTTTCATTTGATACCCATATTGTTGAAATGCAAATATTTTTCCCGCCATATTGGATTTATATTTTGGATAGATATTTTTTTTCGAGTTACTATTAATTAACAAGCCCTTTCATTTGATACCCATATTGCAGAAATGCTTTCAAAATATCCATTCCTCCATCTTGGGTGGTCCGCCATATTGGATATAGAATAATGTCACATATCATATCATGCATTGTCATCCAAAGTAAACGTGTATACAAAATTTCAGCTCAATCAGTTAAGGATATCTACTTCAAAATTGAGTTCCAAGATTCCACCGAACATACATACATACATACAGTGCAAGTTAAATAAAAGCTTTTAAAATAACAACTGTTACCTATTAAATCATACAACAAAGAATCTGTAAAAACCAAACTTTTTTTTTAGTAAATATATCTAGTTAATAAATATTTAATTTTTGTTTCATGGTCTGATGTGGGTTACCAATAGTAAAAATCATAATTTTAACATCAACTTTTTGATTTTTATTTCCAAAAAGTGGGTGCTCTCTGTATCAATGAAAATAGCTTTTGAACAAATACATACCATCTTTTTGTTCATCACTCGTGAAAATGATCTCTGTAAAGAGTTCGAAACGTCGGGAAATAAATAAAATTAGTAATAAATAAACGCGATATAATCCTAAAAGTTGTTTTAATGTCATATAATCTCTCAAGTCTTCGGGCTTAACGGGGCCGGACTCGCAAGAAAATATTTATGCAAAGTATGCTGTCCCGATTTATATAAAACCTCTATTTATTCTTACCAAAGACGTCAGCCTGTAATATAGGTCACGCACAAAAGACTCCCTGAGGTCTAGAGGGCAGGATCGTTATACCTTTATCTGTTAGGGTTGACACCTCAACTTACCTGAAACAAATTAAAAAACAAATAAATAAATTGTGTTAACGAGTTGGCACACTTAATCTCAAACGAGGAAGGTCCGTTACCGGAACATACAACCTTTTAATTGAAGTTGTTTATATAATAATTAAATCTGCAATCAAATAATATGGTTTGTTGGAAATTAATAACGACATCAATCGCTAATTGAGATAATTCGAAGTTATTCACCGTTAATTTTTTTTATTAATAGTGATTAGTGTCGAGTGACATTTTATTGATTATATAAAACAGTTCATTTTACGAGCGCTGGTATAGTTTATTGGGCATTTGGAATGAACAATGACTCCATTACATACTGTCCATTAGAGAACATTTTCAAAACATATTTTATGACGAGCAATCGTCGTAAAATGTCACTGCTTCATGTTTTTAAAACACACTCCCCAAAAGCTTTTATAAAATAGTGTATCAGAAAAAAATGTTTCAATTCATTAACGCGACTGAGATGATATTCACGTTTTACCGATTTCTGAAAAAAAATGTTTTCAATTAGAGTTAAAGTATGATTTATTCTTTTTTTAACTTCACGCCTTTTTTACCCGAAGGTGTAGGCAGTGGCAGTTAGACAAAGACTCGGCTAAGTTTAGTTTAAACAAAACTGAATGGGGTGGCATTTGGACACACGTTTGTAAGACAGCGATATTCATCACAGACAAATTCAGAGAAGGATTTCGTGCCGAAAACTGCCGTGAGCCAAGATTCTACCATTCTTAACTCATATCGTGGTACAAGAACAAAATTGTCCACAATCAGAACACACCAGCCAGGTCTTTCCTCTAACTCAATCCCGTGATCAATACAGTTGACGTCACGCGGAGAAGGATATTGCATAATATCTTGTGCTGTGGAGCGTGTGAGATGTGTGCATGTTCCATCAAATCCAAAAATAATCCCGTTTCATGTTCGTCGCGAACAAAAGCCGCGCTGAGAACAAAGTGATCGGCGCCGTGATTAAAACGATCGTTAACTACATCACGGAGATCAATCGCACGGATTGACACTCGCCGATCAATCACTATTGAGCTGAATCAACCAATTTTATTCGGTTCTATGATAAACTACTTCCCTTACCCGTTCATTCGTGTTCTGTAAGAAACAATGATACATCTCGAAGGCTTCTGTCGTTAATCAATGTCAATATATCTGACTGTACGTCATATGCTACATATACGAGGCGCAATCACAATATTAACTACATGGTGAATACACAACATATTTCGTCGCACAGATCGTAATCTGTACTGTAATATAGCGTACTATATTCATATATCTTGTAAAAGCTTTATCCAGATGCATATAGCCGTAATAGCGAGCATTACCATCACGCGAAAACATAGGGTACAACATAGTGTCACTTTTTAGCTGCTATATTGGAGAGTCTCTTCGCCAATGTATTAGCTTGATGGTGAAAAAATGCTGCGACTGTGTACTTTATGATTTATGATTTTCAGTTCTACTTTACCTTTTGCTCCACTACGAAATGAATAAATCTATTACAATCAATCGTGGTAAAATTTGGCATATACGCTGGGATTTAATTAGTGAAAAGCAATAGAAGACGTCGAATGGTTGGAGGAGGAAGGGTAGACAAAGCGAGTGTTGCCTGATGGTGAAGCCTATTAATCAGTCAAGTGGTCTAGCACCCGTCAGCCGGTCAAACCATAACGCGGTTTATTAATTCATTATATAATTGTACGGTAGCCGAGGTGTGAGTAATTTATGGACCCTAGAGGATAGTTACCTCATAAAACGAACGTGTTCTCATAACTTAATAAGGAGAAAGCTAACAAGTTAACGTAATAAGGTATCGATAATAGATTAAATTACCTACTTTTCACAGGATATCAATTTATCAAAAGTAAGTTATTGTATCGGAACGCAAAACACAAGCTCTAGCCTCATAGATGTTCCATAATTTCGCAATACTGTCATATAGGATAACATGTAAGGAACTGTAAAAGCATCACAGGCCAAAAGGTAATCTAAAACAACCAACTTTATTTTTAAATTTACGAAAATTATTTATTTACTATTGAAGGGAGTGAATCTTTTTAGAACGAAGATAAGACGAAATTAAACGGTATTTTTTTTTAAATTCGTCCATTAGACTAAATGTAAACAAACAAAAATCAGTAAATAAAAAACACACAAAAATAATAACATAAACAACGACGACATAAACAAAAGTCTCAATGTTACTTCACAATCAAGTTACATAAATCCGTCTTATTCTGCTCTCAAATGGTTTTCATATAAATGGAGACGCATAAATTAATATCTGCTTATATACAAAGGTAGAGAAGATCCGTGAATTTTGTGGAGATCAAAATAAAAATTAATTGGCCGTTAATTTATTCGAAAATTATGCCGTCTGATGATTCTCATAAAATGCGTGAATCATTGGCGTCCGTCTGATAGATACGATTCAATATTAAGAATAATTTATCGTTGTTCTTTCATTTCGCGTATTCTTTAATTTGAAATGTTACAAAAAAATTTACATTTTCAGAGGGGTGTAAATCTTAACGAAGATTGCTATTATTCAGCGAATAGAGCGAGAAATTCAAATGGTTCAATTGCGACGCAATAGCACCAGCAGCCCGGGCCCGGGAGCTACAAATTCATTAGTATTCTTGAGAAGCGATTACTTTTATATTTTTTAGTAATTCTGTTTTTTAACACCTTATTTATCATACTAATACGTCTACATTTTCGATTTAGACATAAAGTAGCTATGCCAGTTGTGCTTTATTGTTTTGTAGGGATATTATTTTATTTATGCATTTTTCTATTACACTCCATTTCTCTAGTGGCATAGCGGGTTCCCCTCTCGCAGTCCCGTGGGTTCGCAAATTCATGTGCCATATTGACATACATTAGGATATTTTTATCAAGTCAGAGTCATGTATGCATCTGTTTAACATATCGATTGTGTGTTAATTAATATTACCCCATAGAAGAGCATAGAAGCATGAACGAGGCATTCAAGTAAGCGTCGTATATCTATAAACTAAATATTTCGCACTATTTTCTGATTTTCTAGATAACTTTTTAGTTTACAAACACCTTTATTACGTCTTTTTACATTATCTAAGTATTTTGATGGAAAATAAATGTATTTTATCTATATATGTATATATAAGAGATTTCCACCTATATATTAACTCATCACGATATCTCTGGAACCATAAGGCGTAGCGACTTGAAATTTGGTAGGATTATTCCTTTCGCCGAGTAGAGGTCAGCTAAGAACGGATTTTACGAAATTCCACCCACAAGGGGGGTTGCGGGGGTGTTAACAATGGAAAATTCCCATTTTTAACCTATAGCTGCTATCGACTTCAAATTTGTCGAAGATATTGCAGTATTAACATAGCGGGGCAGCAGTTATTACTTTTGATGCGAAACAGAGTTCGCCGGGTCAGCTAGTATTTAATAAAAGAAAAATCAAATGCCGACTTCAAAAAGTTCAAAGTTCAATTTTCAAATCACCACCTGAACATTAAGTTACCGAACCCTCACATTGCACTGACACAGTACTAACAGCACCTTGGGGACGATATATAAACGATGAACACAAAAGTTGCCGTAATTGAAACAGTTAGTCAAAGTTTTAATGTAGTTTGCTAAAGATTGTTTGTGTTTCATCGAGAAAAATAATGTGAAGGAAGGCTTTTACTATCAAATTAATATGCACAACACAAATTGAGGATGTCTTTTGTTGTGAATTGAACATTTTCTATGTAATATGTTTCTTTTTATATAAATAATTTAGGTAAATTTTGCACACCTAAATTATATCTATTTTTGCAACTAGCGCTTTTTATGTAAACTAGACAATGAATATTATTAAATATACATTTTTATCAAAAAACATACTTAAAATACACAGACAAATGGCCAGGCGACACACAAACTTTGCATGAACGACATCGTCCTATATCACCAGACAAAACAGTAAGCAACCATGTTGCACACTAAACGCCGTGAATGTACGGCATTTAATTTAATATCAATGAGCACTATTACCTAATCGCTTTGTCCTGTCATGTCTTATCGCCTGGTTATGACGGTGACAACAGTCTTTATAAGTATTTTAATGAGGTGGAAATATAAAATGAAATACCTAATGTATTTCTTACTACTATAGACAAATAATATAGAATAAGAAATTATCTAAATACATGCATTTTTATTTATTTAGAAATCAGTTTCAAGGTTTCAATTTAGGAAAATCACAGTTTTAACAGTGGTAGAGCCAAGCAGTTCGCTGCACGAATGGGCCGGCTCGACCGGTGAAATACCACGACCTCTCAGAAGACCGACGTAAAGTGGCTCATGCCGCGTTTCGTTCGGTGAGAGAGGTACCCGGAGGCCCACCCCCCTTCCCCATCCTTTCCTATCCCCTACCCCTTAAAGGTCGGCAACACAACAGTGACACTATATGTGTTGCTGGTGTCCATGGGCGGTGTTGGTTGCTTACCATCAGGTGACACGCCTGCTCGTTTGCCCTCCTATCCCATAAAAAAAAAACGGAAATATAAGTCTCGGTGGTCCAGTGGTCGAGCACCCCGCTTCTGAATCTAGAGGTCGCGGGTTCGAGTCCTCACACCAATAACTTTTCGAAGTTCTTTTCGCAAGTTATGTGTGAAGAATATCGATGACTGAAAACTTTGTGCCTGGTATGGCAATAGGTTCGCCACCTATGGGACGTAATCATAACGGCGAGACGAGGCTTAACAGCCGCTGCCTACACCTTCGGGTAGAAAAAGGCGTGAAGTTATATATAACAATAAATATTATAAATAACAATAAATTAGCTGATAAAGTGTAAAAATAGAGCCATGAAGATATTTATTACGTAAACCTAATTCAGGTAACATCTGGAGAAGGAGATAACAGATCATGTAATGTAATCTTTAAGGAAACTATATTGGGTTGAATTCTTAAATATATAGTAAAACGATATATGTACAAATAAGTCAAGCCTTCGTGAAACGGGTAACAGCTTAATCTACTAATTGATAGAACATGATGAACTCCTTGACCTTTAAATACGTAACTGAATCAAATCAATTTTTATCGTTAAATAAGAAGTGGCAGAATGTTTCTTTTTCCTCATAACTTTTAACACACAAATGGAATTCAAGCAATAAATTGCCTGCCTTTACAAAATACCTACCGTTATTATTAAGGGGGAAAAACATATAATAATATATTCCGCAAATCGCTGTATCTATTAATAAGAGAGCACAACTTTTCGCGATTTATTGCAAAATTAACGTCAGCGGTTGCCGAGGAGAGAACCGCCGCGTCATGACAAAGTCTAACAGTTATACTGTAACTGCCAGTCATGGTCGGGAACGCTCATCCTCTGAACACATAACGACGTGTGACTAGACGTGGTATTTATACCCCAAGATATTCATCGGTCTCCGCGGTATTAATCACGTATAATATGTACATTTTGCTCGTTGTTTGTTTGCCTCGTGGCGCATTGGTGAAAAACTACCGGCTGCAGCAACGAGGTCGGGGGTTCGATTCCCACCCGAGCACAAATATTTGTGACAAACATGAATATTTGTGTGGCGTCCGGGTGTTTTTCTATGTATTATAAGTATGTATTTACAAAAGAAAAGTATATATGTATTATTATCCGTTGTCTAGTATCCATAACACAAGCATTTAGTAGCTTAGCTTGGAACTAGAGGGCGCTGTGTGATTTTTGTCCAAGATATTATTATTTTTATTTTATTTTTTCTCAACCTTTTGTAAAAGTTGGTATTCATTACATTTACGGGCGCGAACCAAGTAAATGTAACGTGTAGTGTGTATTATGTAGATGGTACATTGTGGGAACTATTTTCATCTAATGCCATGAACTTTCTTACTATTCTACAGGTGTTCAAGATTGCAGCTTTTTGTAGGATTATATAGAGGGATTCTTTTAAACCAAGTAATTTTATACTACCGTGGAGATGTTTGGGAATTATACCTGTGGTGGAGAGCACTATGGGGACTATGTATACTTTATCCTGTCGCCAAATTCGGGTTATTTCTTCTTTTAATTCTGTGTATTTATTTATTTTCTCACTTATGACTTTTTGCACATTATGTGTATTGGGTACTGAAATATCTATCATGTAAGTTATTTTATTAAGTTTGTCCTGTAATACTATATCTGGTCTATTATAGTGAATAGTTTTATCAGTAAGAATGGCGCGGTCATAATAAAGTTTATGTGTTGTATTTTCTAATACGGTTTGAGGTGTGTAGTTATAATATGGTGTAAGTGAGTTTGGAATAAGATTGTGTTTGAGTGCCAGGTTTTGGTGAACAATGTTGACTAATTGGTTATGTCTATGTGTGTAATCAGTTTGTGTCAGAGTTACGCATGCTCCAGTTATATGTTGAATAGTTTCGGGCTGACTGTAGCACTTCCGACACTTGTCATCGGTTACAGAAGAGTCTTTGATTATGAACTTTCTATAGTTCTTAGTGTTAATTATTTGGTCCTGAATGGCTATCATAAAGCCCTCTGTTTCTGGAAATAAACTACCTACTTTAAGCCATTTATTAGAAGCTATTTGGTCCACATGGTTCTGCTCCAAGTCATGTGGGTGGCGCCCATGAAGTGTTTTCTTTTTCCAGCTCTCAATCTGATTTATTTGATGATCGGTGTTGAAATTGCTAAGTGTATTTTGGAAATCGCTTAAATTTAATGGAGTGAAGTTAAGGTCGTTGTGAGTTATGGCTTTGTGTATAGAGCTTGCTCGGGATTTCTTGTGAAAAAATGTTCTGAGGTTTTGAATTTGTTTTTGCCAAAGTTGTTGGATATCTATCAAGCCCCTGCCTCCTGTTTCTCTTCTGATTGTCAGTCGTTCTATTGCTGATTTTGGATGTAAGTGATTGTGTTTTGTGAGAGTTGTGCGTGTTACTCGTTCTAGAAGCTCTAAATTTGTTTTTGACCATTTTATTACTCCAAATGAGTACGTTAATACAGGAATGGCAAATGTATTTAGTGCTTTAAAAAGATTTTTTGCGGAAAGTTGGGTTTTGCATAATGTGTTTACTCTGTTTTTATATTCATGTAAAATATTTTCTTTAATTAATGTGTGATTTAATCCTTTTGTTTGATTATATCCTAAATATTTATAGAAATCAGTGGGTTCCATTGCAGCAATAATATTATCATCATCTACGCTACAGTCGCCAGGCTGGATTTTACCCTTAATTATATTTAACGTTTTGCATTTATCAAGTCCAAATTGCATATTTATATCTTTACTAAATTCTGTTGTAACGTCTAATAGTTTTTCCATCTGTTTTTTAGATTGTGCATATAATTTTATATCGTCCATATATATAAGATGTGATATATTTGTTTGTTCTGTAGTATGTTTAAGGCAATATCCTACCTTGCACCGGTGCAGTAAATGTGACAGTGGGTTTAAAGCGAGACAAAACCAAAGAGGACTTAGGGAATCACCTTGGAATATACCTTTATTAATGTTTATTTCTCGAGTTTTAATTGTAGTTTGATTATAATTTAGTTGTAGTGTTGTTTTCCAGTGCAACATCATATTGCTCAAAAATCTAATTAGTTTTGTGTTAATTTTATAAATTTGTAATATTTTTAACAACCATGAATGAGGGATACTGTCAAAGGCTTTCTTATAATCTATGTATGTGCAGTGTAGGTTTCTATTTTTTACGGAGGCGTTTCTATGTATAACTGAGTCTATTAACAACTGTTCTTTGCATCCCATGTGGCCTTGTCTACATCCTTTTTGTTCTTCGGCTATTATGTTGTTTCGTTCGGCGTGATTGTTAATTTTATGGGCTATAACAGAGGTTAGAATTTTATAAATTGTAGGTAAGCAGGTGATAGGTCTGTATTGAGAAGGCTGTGATGAATACTTGTTCTTTGGGATCATGTAAGTTATTCCTATAGTTAAAAAATCTGGTATATTTTCTCTCTCTAAAATAATATCTGTTAATATTCTTGCTATTGACTTATGTAATATTGTAAATTTTTTGTACCAATAATTATGTACTTTATCAATCCCAGCTGATTTCCAGTTATGTAATTTTAAAGTGACGTCTTTTATGTCATTCTCTGTAATTTCCTCAAATGGCATCTCTTCTATTGTGTCCCACTGTTTTAATTCTTCTAAGATCCAGTCTGCTTTGTCATTATGTTCCATTTTTTCTTCCCATATGCCTGACCAAAAGTGTTCGAGATCTGTTTTTGAGGGTATTTCTATATTAGTCGATGGTGAAATGTGTATTTGTGAAGTTTTTAAGTTTCTATAAAAAGATTTTTCATTTGAACCAAACAGAGCATTTTCTTCCTTCCTTTGTAATGCTTTCTTGTATCGTTTTAATCTATTTACTTTTACTGCAAGTTTTTGTTTCAGTGTGTCCAGATATTCCGCGGGATTTTTGTTATCACCTTCATGCCTAGTGTGTATTAAATGATTTTTATTATTATTATTATTATTATTATTATTTTATAAGAACAATCTGTTCTTTGTATGTCGAAAAGTGGAATTAAAACTTATTCAAACTTATTACATTGAATATTATTCATAGCACGTTTTCGAAATTATTCGCAAGGGTCACAACTCACAAGCAATTGCGCACCAAGAAATACACTTATTATAACACATTCGCAAATGTATTGTACACATATTGTAATGAACATACATAACATGCAGCGGCTGTTAAGCCTCGTCTCGCCGTTATGTTAACGTCCCAAATGGAATAGGTGGCGAACCCATTGCCATACCGGGCACAAAGTTTTCAGTCATCGATATTTATCACACATAACTTCCGAAAAACAATTTCGAAAAGTCATTGGTGTGAGCCAGTGTCAAGAATCGAACTCGGACCTTTGGATCAGAAGCCGTGTGCTCGACCACTGCGCCACCAAGACTATACACGTAATGTTGTATCCTAAATTGTAAAGACCGGCAGGAACCAAGAAGAACAAACAAAGTAGATACTAAGAGCTATAGTTCTAGATATTCCATATAATTAATGATGTCTATTGCTATTTTACCAGAAGAAGTTTTAGTCTCATACTCAGATTAAAGATTGTACAAGTTAGTGGCTATTATTGTTGGAGGAGTCAACCTCGAACAGTAATATGTCACTCCTCGGAGAAATCGCTTTTAAATCTCCGGTGTTTCAACACTCCGACTCCAGATTCAGAGACACCGAGTACGGAGATCGGCTAACAGCGACCTTACATTATACACCACACGACACGTAAGGAGCAATTTCAAAAAGTTAACCATGCCGAAATATGCTTTACATATTAATACAAAGAGAAAACTGGTAAATTGTTTTTAAACTTGCGCTTAAAAATCAAACAGTAGTAGTGAACTCATAAACACCACCCTAACTAACAATCCACAAAAATGTTTCAAATTCTTCGATATCATGAAATCCCTCAAAATGGCATGTCTTTAAAAGACATCACAAAATGGAACCCAGAAGTGGTCACCCCACTAATCCTTTCATTGATAGTACCGATAAATTCGTGATAGTTGCGAGCGGTGCGGTGGACACAGTAAACTGGTATTACAACAGTGCCGTGACCATTGTTTCAGAACATATTTAGGACACGACAGATTTTTTTTCTATTAATAAAATAATTTAAAAAATATTACCAACTATCATCTATTATTCGAACAGAATGACTGTAAACAGTCTACTCAACAATAACATTACGCTTTATTTTTAATTTTTAATTTTAATCAGTGATTTTGTTCATTCACTAAAAAGGATACCACATCCTCCTCCACATAATAACAGGAGACATGGGAAATAACCATAAGAAGCCATACTTGCACACTTTCACGGCAAGTTCCTTACGGGGTAGGCAGAAGGAACATAGCGCCATAAGGCAAGAATCAAACACACATTACACACCTCCATCAAAGCCTTCTAAAAAGCATATGGTAGCATTGCTGACAGAAGTATGGTTTGGTTTTCTCTTACACCCAATTAGATCGTACATGAATCAGTACGATTATTTAATAAAGTTTCCAATATCCTGTCCTAGGTAATAATGGTGTACGATAGTCACCGTGTCGGTAACCGGGTTGGGTTGTAACCGACATCGTACCATAAAGTCGGTTCCACAGCGCCATTTGTTTTCATTCGGTGCTGGCTGGCTTGCATCCCTCGGTAATCTCGCACTATGTAATGTTCCATACCGCTACGGGATGAAAGTGCAGGGCATAAACACTAAATAGTCTTTGATGAAGATTAAATAAATGAAACGTCATGATAACGAATTAATTTATCATGGAATTGGTCAAATACTCTGTTGTTTGTAGAATAGAATATTGCAATAAATTTTATTGGAACTTTGAATTAACTAAAGTAATTAATGATGATTCAATAAATGGACAGTTGCACCGTACATTTCTATATAGCAATGTTGATTGTGGTTGCGCTTTGCTTTGCTTTTTTAATAAACAGTAGTGCCCGTGTTGTTTGCAACGACGAATTAAACAAGTACTCTCGAGGATTATTTTAGTACTGGAATGAGGTTCATTAACGAGGAGCAGATTCTTGAGTGGTGCTTCACTTAATATATTATGCATGAAACATCTCAACAATGGAGTGGATCAGTACGTAGTATTCTTTAATTAGCTGTTACTAGCAATTTCGTTAAGTTGTTGAACTGCCTTCTGTGCCTGAGCTCGGGTTTTTTCTTTCGATATCTTGGCCTAATTATTTTGAGATTTAATATAAAGAAACCGCCGCGCCGTATGGAGCTCTAGAGGCTAACGCTACCACAACTCTACTAGTGGGTGTAGTAAAAGAACATCTCTCATAACTTATTTTTTATAGACTGGTAGTACACCACCCTAGTTCAGTGATCTGTCAGTGAAAATTCAATCAATGATTTTCAGGAAGTTAGAACTGACAAATAATGATGACTAGCAAAATTGAAATCGATATATATCGATCGATCGATCGATATCGGACAATAGGATAATCCGTCTACCAATTTTTTATTAGATAATTCATTCAGTATGATAACTGCATATTTTCCACTGTCTGCATCATCCGGTATGATACGACGTGAAGTTACAATTACATTAGAGAGCTAGCTAAATTTATGATTTTTAAACTCTCAAGAAACGTTAGATTAAATTAAATTTCACTTTTATTAAATTAAATTCCTTAAAATTGATTGCGACCTAATTTTTAAGCTTCTCAAAACTTTTTGTTGTAAAACTTGTATCATCAACGACAGTACAATCGATAAGCGGATGATTCCGAACGCCTCTGTTTGTCACCGCCAACAATCCTTGAAACCCAGCACATAAGATGTCACACAACACAAATGCAAGCAAATAAAATTGGTACAAAGCATACAAATGCACAACACACCAAACGCAGAACACCTCTTTGTTTGCGCCAGGGCTTAAAACTTCATGTTTCGCTTCTCGCTCCGTGTCTTTAAATTAAATCCTAAATGTAGATAGAAAATCGTCTTAGCAGTTTCAGTTTGTGCAACATCCTTTGTGTTTAAATTGCTTTCATGAAAATTTCATACGTAGATTCTATTACTTTGCGCTCTCATGAAATTCGAAGTGTTTGCTTCATTTATGATGTACACGAAATACGATACAAACAATATGTAAGATGCAAATAATCGACAGACGGAAATTCTTTTTTATACTGTATAATATGTATCTTAATATATGTATATTAATTAAGTATCGAGTTGTTTGTCCATATTTTAAATTCAGCATTTAAGTTTAGGAAGTCTTCCTAACTACAGGACCTATTTTAATAAAATTTTTGATCACGGTAAAGTGTCCTGAAACAAGAAGAAGAATATAAAATTTACTCACTAGATTGCAAACATCTATTTAAAATGATCTACTTTTATTTTCGAGTACTGTACTTGCTGCCGGAGTACAGGTTCCGTACTAAGGAAGAGAATATAAAACTATCATACTAAGGAAGTTCTGTATACTTGACAACAGAGTCACTAATCATGAAACACACCAGTTGAGAGGCGAGGGGAACACTGAAATATTATTGGCAGAAATCTCGCATTTTAATTGCGTTTCTCGTCTGTGAACAGAAATTATTATTTCACATTTTGTAGCGTATCTGATTTGATTAGTCGTCCATATCTTTTATTCATTGGCGTAAATTTTTAGGAGTCTTTTTTTTCAGTTATGGTAAGAAAATTAGTTTTAAATAGCTCCTTTTTGGATTTGGGACAGTGGTATAGTTTTAGTTAAATCGGGTGGTTTTCTTTTCTTTCAAATTATGTCATCATGCAAAATACAAATTGTCGCATCAGAAATAAAGTAGGTACAAGTAGATAGCAAACACAATGCTCTACAAAACCCATCGGAAATTTTGTGTTCTCAAACAACAAAGAATATAACATACTTTTATTTGTACCGAGATTGAACAAAACGTGTGTAGTCGGTCACACGTCGTTTTTAATCCGATTTGAGTATCGCGCCGCGCTCGGGTCCAAGTAATCCCAGTCTTTGTGTCACAATGAGCACGTACAAAATTATTTCACAATGTTGCAACTTGCACTTCAAGAGATTCCTTGAAAGATATCATTTCAAAGACTATTAAAATATATACATTAGATATTTTAAGAGTCCAAACTAATAACTGTTTGTTTGATTATTATTACGCCTAAATAATATAATTTCTAATACGATGCTGAAAATAAGTCCTGAAAAAGGTAACAATGTGCACATTCCCTGCGCGCAGTGTGTGATCACGGCCTATCGAACCTCTGTTGTACATATATCTAGATATAAATATATATACAACAGAGATAAACTCAAAATATCGGCACAAAATTAAATTTAAATCAAAATTAATAACAGGCTTAAAATATACCTAT
The DNA here is from genome assembly GCA_905147225.2 of Euproctis similis. Classification (NCBI taxonomy): domain Eukaryota; kingdom Metazoa; phylum Arthropoda; class Insecta; order Lepidoptera; family Erebidae; genus Euproctis; species Euproctis similis. Next base: position 2,122,473 of record LR990105.1, on the reverse strand, counting down.
ATAGTTCTTCAAACCAAATATGTCCTAAGTAAACAGTTCAAATGCCAGAAACATTAGATGGAGTGTGCCTTTATACATTTAAACATATTCAATAATCGGATTAGAACTCAAACACTGAGTGTGTGGATAGGTTCGCAGTTCACAGGTTTAACATTTTATACAATACCTAAACTTATAAGCGCGCAAGCTTACAAGCATGTCTCTTACTATTTCAAGCAAAAGTTATTGAATGGAATCTAATAAAACATTGCAATAACATGGCTCAAACATAAAAAGCGCATTCAGGATACTTCTTATCCAGAAATAAACTTGAAACTTTGGTGAGAGATTCAGTAGAATTTATTTTTCTGCATACATTGTCAAAGATTTCTATGTTTCATTTCAAACTAGACGACGTTGTGTGCATAATGTTGCTACAAAAATAAACAAGCCGGGTTAATGGTCTCCCGGTATCCAAGTGTAAAAATGTTTTTCATTAATTCATCGTTCACTAATTTGTGTATACAATGGAAAACATCATTCATAAGTAAGTAATTACAATGAAACTACCGCTCACACAAACAAACGATATGTATCAAACCTGTTATTTGACCGCACGTTTGAAATTCACAGTAATAGTTATAAATAACAAACTCAAACCGCTAATTTGATTAATCAAAATGTACAATATTTATTATATCGGCAATATGAATGTGATTAAATTATTTCAGTCTATTGGAATAAATTTGAATCCTCAACTATTACAGAAAATACCAAACAGAAATTCTGCATCTTGTACATAGTATAAACTGCGATACCGCTATATGTTTGGTTGGATCTTTAAAACTACGCGACGAATTTTACTGCAGTTTTAACAACAGATACGAGTTCGCGAGGTTACAGGTTTCTATTTACAATAAATGCATAGAAAAGAGAATTCAAGAAATTCCAATATTCAACCAAAAGACACACATAACATCCTACAAAAAGCGGTCACATACCAATGACTTTTCTCGAAAATAATGAATTTTTAAAGTTATGTGTGATAAATATCGATAGCTAAAACCTTTGTGCCCGATATGGCAATAGGTTCGCCATCTATTCCATTTGGGACGTCACTATATCACTTGCTTCTTCAACAATTACACTATTTCTCTTCGTCTCTCACGTTCAAGTTTCTCTTATATCCTTTCATAATCAGATTTATCCTTCTCCACGCATTAGTATGTATACTTCTGTTAAATTACTTCAACGACAGCAAACCCGCCGGCCGAGGAAGGTGCAATAATAAAACATCACAAATATGGAAACATAAAACGCTGGCGCTGGTCCCGCGGCGGGCGCCAATTCATCTTGCTGGATGCAATAATTAAACGTCATACGGGCACGCATCAGCGCGCAAATTGTTTCACGTTCACATTTGCGTGTTCGCTTTCAACTTCATCGCTTGTGTGCTCCATAATTACCTGTCACGTGCAATTATTAAATGTTCCAACTATGCGCGAACGATTTACGATCTATTTTGTGCTGTGTGTCCGAATTTTGGGGGTTTTCAATTATTCATCTACGGTACGAAACAATCTCAATTCCTAGAAAGATTTTAAATATTATTAGCCAAGAGAGATAGAACGTAGAACCCAACGCAGGACGTAATAACTTCCGAAAAGTAAGCCCGGTTCGAACCCACGACTTCTTGATTCCGTAGCGGGTGCTCGATCAATGGACCGCCGAGACTCACAGTATATGTTTAGTGTATTTTTTAATATAGTCGTCGCATGTTTTAGTGTCTCAATCTAGAAACGCATTCTCGCAACGATGATTCTGTTTACTAAATATTAAGCCCCATGAACTTCAAGTTTGATTTCAGATTTTTTTTCTATCACGCAAGCAAACACTATATGTATATGAAACTAGCCATTATCGCATGTAAAACTTGTGAATACATTTGCATAATCAAAATTAAAATGGAGTAATTAACTTATCATGTTTCAATGGCGGCTACATCAAGTGTAGATTGGTATCTCTAACCCCAAATACGGAAGTAAACAAATAAAATTCAAGCAAATTAAAACAAATTTTCATAAATATCTTAATTGATCCCCCAAACGGTTTCGCGTTGGGGCAATTCTAATTTAAATAATAATTTTGGCTCGCAAAGTTGTGATACAATTTAGATTTAAAAATAAGCGGAGACCCAATTAGTAAAAATAAATCAAATATAATAGCATTGGCGTTCGTAGCAAGTTTTGTAAAATGTAGATAAATATTTTGATTATATTTTGTAATTTCACGCTTGACCTTTTAATGTTTGTCAGACCTGGTTACGTAAATGATACAAAAAAGTACCTATTTAATACATTTTAAAAGATGCGTCAAGCTTAAATTGTTTTATTTATCGTCAAAGTATGTATCGAAATTAGGAAAATTATAGATTAGCCGGACCCAGAACTAACAGGTCAGTGCGAGGAACTGATAGAGGACTGCATATATGCTATTTGTTTAAACATTCGTCAATAATCCAAAGCACTTCTCTAACATGAAGCACCTTCACATCAAAATATGTCATGCCATTCTAAAAAGGTGAAGTAGAGAGGCCCCTCGAGGAACACTCCCAAGTTATTACGCATTCGATCGAAACTCGAGAACGTCATATCGTATACGTCCAGTTCCGGTGACATATTGGTGAATATTTTTTTTGTATTTGATACGAAAATATTCATAGAAAACATGATGATATACGGGAGTACAGGAGTACTGAGAATGAAGCCGCATAAATTTATCTAACAAAATAATAATCACAATTCATAAGCCGGGGTTTGGGACAGTGTACTCGTACAAAAGCTCCAATCTCAGGTCTATGTTCGAACCCTGGCACACTATTGGCAACACTATTAATCATTTGCAATAATTATCGACCTACAGCAATTTACTTGAGAACATGAAAAACATTTTTTTCTTAATTAAAACTGATGGTTGAATAAGCTGCAATATCGGGGGTATATCTATACGACAGACCAACTGGTGGACTCGTACTGTGTAAATTAACTGCTTCTGGTATATTGACAGTTTTCGGTTTATTTATTGGAAAAATCACGGCTCGCGGCGCGATGGATCCTATGACTCTTACGTATATATATGTATATATATATATATATATATCTAATATATAAAATTCTCGAGTCTAGATGTGCGTAATTGAACTCCTCCGAAACGGCTTGACCGATTCTCATGAAATTTTATGTGCGTGTCGGGTAGGTCTGAGAATAGGACAACATCTATTTTTCATCCCCCTAAATCACAAGGGTAGCCCACCCCTCAATTTTTTTTTTTAATTTTTCGACATATTTCTGTTTCTTATTTTTTTTATAAAACGGGATACAAAAATACATGCAACCCTAAATTTTCAACCCCCTACGATCAACCCCTATTTTTTAAATTTTATTTTTCGGCAAGACAACGTTTGCTGGGTCAGCTAGTATATACTTAGTCTGGCCATAAATACTGTTACAACTAAAAATAAAAAAATATTACATTTGAATTTGAAATCTGTCATTTTTATACGATTGTTCATTGTGTTTTCTCGTTTTGGCGCCAATACATTGTACAATATTTTGCGATATTAAAATGGAGTAGGGTGATAAAGAGAACCGAATCGCTGTGATTGCATTACACAAAGTAGGTATGGACCTACTTTGTGTAATGCAATCACAGCGATTCGGTATTTGCATTATTTGCGGTATTGCATATGGCCCCATGGCCATATGCAATTTTTAAAACTCTCCATACACTTGGTATTAGTCAAATGTTTGTGTACCGGGCTATTAATAGGTACAATGAGACCTCCTCTGTTTGTGACAGAAAAAGACCTGGCCGTCCACGTAGTGTTCGTACCAAAAAGGTGGTCAAAGCAGTAAGGGAAAGAATTTGAAGAAATCCTGTCCGCAAGCAAAAGATTTTATCTCGGGAGATGAAGATAGCACCTAGAACAATGTCGCGTATTTTAAAAGATGACTTAGGACTTGCAGCCTATAAGAGGTGCACTGGTCATTTATTAACTGATAATTTAAAAAAGAACAGGGTGTTAAAATCTAAACAACTACTGAAGCGGTACGCAAAGGGAGGTCACAGAAAAATATTGTTTACTGATGAAAAAGTTTTTACAATTGAGCAACATTTTAACAAACAAAATGGCCGTATTTATGCTCAAAGCTCTAAGGAAGCTTCCCAATTAGTTGATAGAGTGCAACGTGGGCATTATCCGACTTCAGTGATGGTTTGGTGGGGTGTTAGCTACGAAGGAGTGACTGAGCTATAATTTTGTGAAAAAGATATCAAAACATCGGCACAAGTGTATCAAGATACCATTCTTGAAAAGGTAGTCAAGCCCCTTAACAACACCATGTTCAATAACGAAGTATGGTCCTTCCAGCAAGACTCGGCACCGGGTCATAAAGTTCGGTCCACGCAATCTTGGTTGGAAGCGAACGTTTCGGACTTCATTAGAGCTGAAAACTAGCCGTCGTCTAGTCCCGATCTTAATCCACTGGATTATGATTTGTGGTCAGTTTTAGAGAGTACGGCTTGTTCTAAACGTCATAATAATTTAGAGTCCCTACAACAATCCATACGATTGGCAGTGAAGAATTTTCCCATGGAAAGAGTGCGTGTTTCTATTAATAACTGGCCTCAACGTTTAAAGTCCTGTATTGCAGTCAATGGGGACCACTTCGAATAAGCTTTTTATATTTTATATCGTTTTATATGTATGTATTAAAGTAACATACTGTAAAAGTAATAAATGTTATTTGCAATTAAAAAAAATTTTTTTTCTTTGTTACAATATTTATGGCATGACTAAGTATATACATTACAACGGATTTACCAAAAAAAAAACTAGAGCAGTGAAATAACAGCAATGTAAGAATGTTGATTTAATGAAAAGCTAGTTGGTAATGCCATAAACATTGAAACTGATCTCAGTGATCGAGTCAGATTGACCTATATCGATAATTTTACACACACGTCACGATGTATCTACGAAATAACCTCTGTTATTTAGAATGCATTACGGCTAATGCGTATCAGATAGCATAAGGCCGGTACAATTTCTCACAACGTGTAGTAATTTTAATAGTTTCAGCATTCATTTACAACAGTTGTTGTGAATTCTATGAAAATGGCTTAATGTTTTAACTTTTTTACAAATGAAATACTCTTTTATTGTATGAATTAATTCACTTGAAAAATTAAGAATACAAATAAATCAAAATGACGTTGTGCATTTAATATATCTGAGTCCAATTCCCATCCACGGAATTTGTTGAGCTTCCAGAGAAAATAAGCAATTCAAATACGTTAAGCGATTATATCGTACAATTGAATAAACTTTAGAAAAAATATAAATGTGAAAAAAAGTGATTTCTAAAGAGAGAACTGCTATTGGTCGATAGAAACTACTTACTAGTATGTCAGGGAGTTGAGATCTAGCTTGGGAGGTATGCTTGAATCAAAACCTGATGCTGCTGTGCTGATGTTAAAGCAACAGAACTCCTTAACGGTTACGAGACAGTACTAAAATTAGTCAATGGAAACTATTTAGTAGTTTGTAGGACTAACAATTGTTGCTTGTGTTGTATGTTCGAAGTTACAGAACTCCTAAACGATTAAGAGTTAGGACACAATTCTTGGAAAGATCGTTCTTATTTTCGGCAATACTTTCCAGGATTCGATTTGCCCTCACTCAGGCTGCAGTATTATTGAGTCTACCCAAAATAATAAAAAATATAAGTTAGTATTGAAGTCGGTGCCGATAATAAGTTAACCATATTGTATTTTTAACAGTGGTAGTGTTGCAGTTTGCTGCATGAATGGGCCGCCTCGACCGGTTAAATACTACGACCTCTTGGAATATCAGCGCGGCCCGATCCCCTTTCCCATTCCTTTCCGCTCCTATTTCCTCCTGCATCCCTAAATGACGGCAACGCACCACAGCGTACATGAGCGGTGTGCCTCCTATCCCGTAAAAAAATTGCCGTGTGGCTTTGACGACTGCGCATATCATATAGAACACAGACTACATTACTTAGGCTGGCATTGACTTCAAAAAGAAAAAAAGAAAGTTGAATATAATTTTTAGTTAAATATGGCTTTGTTAAAGTATAATGTTTTGTATATTGTATTAAGTATATAAATTAGTTGGGTTATTTATCGCGTTTCAGTTACGTAAGTAGTTCCTACTTTTTTAACGGTTGTGTTCTTGAAGTCGGTTTAACTTTTTAAAAAATAATTTTATATTCAGTCATGATTTCAACGAACACTAATAAACTTGACTGAAACCGTTAAAATTTCAATCAGCCGTTTCGGAACCACGTTAAACCTCTTTGATTTTACATTGCACACATGCAAAACGACCACACGATTGGTTGTACGTAATCCAATCGGCTGTCCCGATTTGAATTTCTATCGGATTCGTGTTCTAAATTTAAATCTAGTTTGGATCACGTCCGTAACGTACGCTCAGTTGCGGCCAGCAACGGGTCCGGCGTTTCTGAACTTTGTAGGCACTTGTATTTTCTAGGATCTTTCGAAATAAGAGGATGAATAGAATTGATTTAAAAACTAGAAAAGTTTCTGTTAGAGCGTAAACGTCTTTGTCGATATTCGGAGTAAGTCAGGTTTAGGAGTCAGGGTTTTCAATTATTCAGTTTTTTTTTATGTAATTCTAAAAAAATATCTATCTTAAGAATCACATTAAGCAGGAATAGCTAATGATTTGTGCGCTTTTTAACACCGAAACAAAAAGAAAAACTATGTTTGTCAGCCATAGTTATATTTTAATAAAAATTGCTGTTAAGGCTTTAAGGTAAATCATAAATAAAAAGAATGTTAATAAACATAGAAGTGCAGTAACGTATTCAGTTACATATCCAAGTTGGAAACTCTAAGCTAGCAAACAGATCAGATCATTTCCTAGGCAAAGTTAGCACGGTTTGCGTACCTTATTGTAATGCAAACACTCTGGATAAACGGAACGGGCAGTCAGGTGCCTGCACAATCCAGATAACTGCCTGAACCTCTGGCTAAAAGCATATATTTACTAAACTCTGCGACATACCTGGGCTACGTACGGATTAAAGGTAATTTGGAATATATATATAATTGATAAGACTAATATTTCTCTACTATTCGGGGTAAGATAGAAGGAATGTCAGAAATGTATCCTTAACAATGACAACGAGCGTTTATAATAATTAATTTATTGATAAAGAAAATAAAATGCAAGTTGGAGCAGAAACGGAAATGAATATTTCATATTCCTAAATATTAATCAGAAGAGATAAAACATCCGCAAACTTTTCAAATATGTAGTCTAATCCATAACTTTCAGAAGCCCACGACTCAACCGGCAGGGCTACATTGAGAGTCTCTTAAGAAAGTAATGTCACAAGACGACAAGTGTATAACGCTGTTATTTCTGCACACCTCTGGCGCGACATAGCAAGAAGATATTTTTTTTTTAATTCATCTAAATAGTCAAAAGAGCGGAGGCCGAGCAGTTCCCTAACAAACTTATCTGCATTACACGGCTTAAAACTACTTAACGTGGACTTAAACCATCCGTCGACCGCCACACAACTTTGGCAGTATAACACCATTTGCCAACTGTCGCTGAATTACTCCACTCTTTTAAATTGACTTAATGAAAGTTTATAATAGCTATTGTGACCGAGCGTTGTGAAGCGATGTGAAAACTTTGCATTTAGGATAATAATGTGGGGATATCTGGTTGAGAATTGTGTAGTTTCCGGTGTAGAAAATACAATGACAAAAATTATTTAAAAGATGTAGTGGCTAGTGTTGCAAGGCTGCCACCACACAGTCAATTTTAATTGAAAGAAATCAAGATATTTTTATGATTCCTCTTTTTTTATGGGATAGGAGGGCAAACGAGCGGGCGGGTCACCTGGTGGTAAGCAACCAACGCCGCTCATGGAGACCAGCAACACATGCACTGTTGCGTTGCCAACCTTTAAGGGGTAGGGGATAGGAAAGGATGGGGAAGGGGGTGGGCCTCCGGGTACCTCTCTCACCGAACGAAACGCGGCATGAGCCACTTTACGTCGGTCTTCTGAGAGGTCGTGGTATTTCACCGGTCGAGCAGGCTCATTCATGTAGCGAACTATTTATTATTTTGGTTCTGGGTTCTGCATTTTTTTTAAAGGAATAATTTTAGTTTTTCCTAGGATTTAATTTTCCTGATGATTTGACGAACGAGACACCATAATAAAAATATACTTCAACTACAATCACATGGATATTAATAAAAAAAAAACTATAAACAGAAATCAAATAAATGAAACAAATCCTGCCCAATCGAAGCCACAAATATATTTAAAGTTTTAATACTGCTCAGTATTCAAACACGTGAAATCAGAATTAAAGAGTTATTCATCAAACCGCGGGGAAGCATCGAACTGTAAAATTCAAAGTTCCCCGAACTACCCTCAACGGTGACACAAATGATATACGTATTAAATTTATATGCGGGTAGTCGAAATCCGATAGGTTTAAGGCCATATATTCTGTCGAAGCGAAACTTCATTCAAGCTGGGTATCACCTACTGGTTCGGTCGGGCTCACCTGTGTATGTTTGCGGTCGTATTCGTACAACTTGAGACGAGTCTTGTCCAGTGCAAATCTAACTTTATTAAACGGGCTACAATAAAAGTTCTTAGGGTTACGTATCTACACATTAAAATATATGGAACTGCAAAGAATGTTCTTTGCTTTTTGGCCGTGTCATCAAGTTATTTTTCTTAAAGACGTGTGGCGACATCAAATTGGGATTCATACACATATTCAGGTCCATAGTCTTCTAAAATTTTGAGCAATGGAATTTCCAAGTAAACACAACAAAGAATGTCTACATCGACTTTGTTGTCTTTTGGTGAGCTTAACACAAGGAACCACGGTATATGAGTGCTTTTAAAAATGTGACAAGCTACCTTACCGGCTACCATAAGTGCTCCAACACAAAATATTTAAACTCACCCCGAGCCCAATATTTTTCAATCTCTCTCATAATCTCTTTCTGTTCCGTCTTTTGTATACATCTGGTTAAATAAATGTACATAGTTCAGATTAAGTCCCTTGGAAGTTAAGTAGACAGAAACGAGTGTCATAAGACACGGTGGTAATGTCATCTGTTGTAGATTTGAGCTTGCGCGTGATAGGGCCGTTTAAAGAAGCACTAAACTTAAATCCAATAGAAATTTTTAATAGAATTTATAATTGCTATTGTTATTATTGGCGTAAATATAACAGGTAGTAGTGACATTAGCCACACATAATGATGCTCTTTTATGAGTTCCCAAAAAGCCACCCGAGACGTATACGTATTATGTATGTATGTGTGTTTATTGGTAAGCAATTCATCACCAGCCACTATATAGTGTCGGCAAGGGATAGATGTCATTTCCTGTTGACAGATGGCGCTCGAGTCGCTTCCTCCCGGTGCTTTTTGTTTAACCACCGAGGCACGCTTTGTGCTTAGGGTGTATTGTTGAATTGATAGATGAGGACTCAAGTGGACAGTGTTATACAATGAACTGGAAATGATGGTCGGAGGTTTAAATGTAGCGCGTTTGATTGGATTTTACATTATCTCCTCACAAGAATGACGATCATGCATATTTGCCTCGTAATAATGAGTACATAGGTATATGATAAAATTATTCGTAAAGGCATCGTTAACTCCAGTATCTCCAACTGAGAATATGAAAGGATAATGTAAAATTACGAATTTTTGTCATAACACATAACATTTCATGCGTATAATCGAAATTAAAGGAGGTATGCTTGTCAAAAAAGTTATTTCCTTTGCAAAAGTGGAAGTTTTTAGCGACAAAGCAAACAAAATTTGAAAGATATGATAAATATTATACTCGTACGAAGGTAGGTATGTGGGGTGCTTGCCTTGAGTAAACAAATTTTTTATGTAATAAAATGAAAGCCTGAAACTTTCAATATTAAAAAAAAAACATAACTCCACGCCTTTTTCTACCCGAAGGTGTAGGCAGCGGCTATTAAACCTCGTTTCGCCGTGGTTTTTATTTATTTTTTATTTTATGGGATAAAACGGGTCAACAGATGCAACTTCTCACCGCCCATGAACACTGTGGTGCGTTCCCGCCCTTTAAAGGAGTAGGAGGAGAAAGGAAGGGGAATAGAGATCGGGCCTGCGGATATCTCTCTCACGGAATGATATTTGGCACGAGCCACTTCACGACGATATTCGGAGAGGTCGCGGTATTTTACCGGTCGAGCCGGCCCATTCATGCAGCGACCTGCAAGACCACTATTAAAAATATCAAAATCGCGATGATAAGGATCTTAATTTGTGAAGACAGAATTTTTGTTTGATATCAGCACCGGACAGTATTCACTGCGACGAGTAGACCCTGTTCCGTTTAAACTGTACAACATAAAATTCAAACGGTTGAGAGAGTTATTTATGTATATTGTAACTGGATCTCGCGAGCCCGTCCAAGTAAATACAAAGTTACAAAGTTTGAACAAACTAAATAAAATGTAACGAAGAGCACTCGACGCGTAACAGCTACAACTAAATTTCACAGAATTGAGTTATGGTGTTCGTTCGAAAGGTCGGAGTTCTCTTTGACGAAAAAAAAAACAGTGAATGTCGTCGGCTTCGAATAACCTATATTGATAAACACTAACGACCAGTCTGTAAGTAAGCAAAGTGATGTCACTCGATGGAATATCTTCTTTATCAATCAATTGTTCACTCTGGACAGAGCGGTCATGATGAAATTTTACGTTTTTAATCAACGTCGCTACATAAATAAAACGTCAAGCTAAGCCTGTTAACAGTGGTAGAGCCGCCCATTGGCCGGCTCGATCGGTGAAATACCACGACCTTCAGAAGATCAACGTAAAGTGGCTCATGCCGCGTTTCTCTTCCCCTTTCCTATCCTTCTCCCTTAAAGGTCAGCAACGCAATGGTAACACTATATGTGTTGCTGGTCTCCATGGGCGGCGTAGGTTGCTTACCATCAGGTGACACGATTGCTCGTTTGCTTTCCAATCCCATAAAAAAAAATTGAGAGATTTTTTTTAAAAAATATTGAAAAGTGTAATAAAGCATATGTCCTGACAATTTATTTTTTAAAAAAATATTATAACACTGCACATGGTTTTCAAAATATAATATGCTCTAACATATTTTAAAAGCAAAAAGCACTTTCAGATATTATAATATTCCAGTAAATAATAATCAAAAGAGTTTCATTGACTTCTAAATCTTTTGTCCGATATCAAATCCAACATCCCGTTCAGAAGAACTTCTCAAACGTTACACAATGATGCTTTTTAAAATACTGTTTTAATCTCTCTAATGGAATTTATTCAGGGCCGTTCACCCAGGACTATATACTTATATAAATTTATAAGTATTCTTAGACTTATAAGGTGCCAATCTTTGATGATTGGTTAGGGTGGGTTAGAATTTATAAGAAAGCAGATCAACTCGAAAGTTAATTAAAAATTGAAATTTTGTGTGTGTAGCAAAACTTATTGTTTTTTTTTTAAAGAAACATTTTAGGAATAGTTCAACAAATTCTGCTTAGAGCTCATACTCACATTATATTCAATAAACGGATGTAAGTCTCAGGCAAAGAATGGCAGAATCACGGTTCAATATCTTAATCACATCAACCAAAAGACCATAACTATTTTTAACTTAGTCAGCTTATTAAATATTTCACGTCTTCACAAAGTACTTAGAATCGTCATACAAAACTACTATCAAAAATTATATTCCCTTTAATAACACTGTATTGAAAGTAGAAGCGAATCTAAGTGCCAGTTTCGGCGACATGGCGTATTGAGAAGAACTGGCAAGAAACTCAAAGCCGACTCTTTTCAATTGCCAGTTTAACAATGTTCGCTATAGTAAATACAAACCACATAACATATATAAACAACAATACAACAATTAACGTATGCATAAAAACCCAAATATTCTCTCGCAAACAGGTATATCTGCCGATGACAGAGTAATAAAAAACCTATACTCTTGGATACATCTTTGACAATTTAGTCACAAACACTCGTGCGACTTAGCAAGTTAGTGGATGAGTATAATTTCTCTTATTAGCCGCGCACTCACATAATTCGTGAATTTTTCACGTCTCGTTCCAGCTTGCATCTAATGGGGATTATTACTGCGAGTTGCGACAGTTAATCTTGTACTGGAACTGTGTTCCGGCCGGAAGTACACCGGGGCATGATTCATGTGATGAGAATACCTAACTAGCTATTGCATGAAACACGGTACTAAACACATTTTAATGTAGTTTAACGCCTTTTTCTACTCGAAGGTGTAGGTAGCATTCGATATCTGAGACATATAGCTAAAAAAATATAGCAATATGCGCAATAAATTATTATCCAGTTGGCTTCACTGTACAAGTGGTGCTGTAAACTGCTATATTCACCAGTGCTGAGAAGCTTGCACAATTCATTTCAAATTATTCACTAAGTAAATATTTGCTATATTCTTAGAACAATACCCATATGTGTTTTTAATCATATTTATTTAATTAATTTTCACAGAACGTTCACGAATCACGACGATATCTTTGCATGTAATAACGAAGATAAAACAGTATATAAATATAATTTAATCTTAACAATATTAACGATATCACACGCGCGGTAGGTACTGCGTGTCTCCATTACTTTCCAACATAATAATCTCTCACAATGTCTCCGGCCTTAGCGCGCTTTCGTGGCGTGTTAAATGTATGCATAAGCCTACCTCGGCTTTCCGGATTAGATAAATGTCCGTCGCTAATGTCTACCGTGAAGCTTCATTAGTACGGGACACCAGGTATGACACGGATGATATATTTACCCAACTCTAGCGGTGAATTGACTGCCAACCATCCGGCACAAAGGTTAGCTAAGTAATATCGTTAAGAACAGTACAAGAATCATCTCCTAAGAGCTAGAGGTATGAGGCCTGTGTATGTGGACAATGGAGACTTCTGATACGAGAGTTAGTGCGCATCACTTATTATGACCGATACCATGACTTTAGGGGCCATCCATTAATCACGTGAGGCTTGAAAGGGGTTTCATAAAAAATATCACAAAGGTAAGTTAGGGTGTAGTAAATATCACGTGTATTTTTTAGTTTTCCTTAATTTCATAATAAATTAAGGTTAGACCTTATACTTGGATGTATTTAAAGATATGTAAGTAGGTACTCTAAATTTGTAAGATTCTTCGTAGGCACTTAAATTATAAGTAATACTTGTTAAGCGCAAAATTAACGAAAAACGAGGGACAATGCACAAAAAGATTTCATAAAAACAGGCATCTCAATTCAAGCCATCTGTCAGAGCACCAACAAAGAGTGCTTAACACCACGGATGCCTAAAAAAGTGTGGAAAGTGTGGTTTTGCGTGATCAAAGTGGTACTTGCTTCAGGCAAGCAGAGACCTACATGTGCCGAGATGTGGGGTGCCCTAACAACCGGGACTGGTGGGACTTTCCGAGTGAATACCCGGCGCATATTATTTCATATACGAGATCCGTTCTATTCAATTCCGTTCTCTTTACATATTGATTAGTTACTGTTGGATGAGGAATTTGCAATTGATAAACAATGTTTTTCCTTGCGAATACAAATAAATATAAATACAATAAAATAAAATTTAGACTTATTGCCAATGGCGCCGAAAATAAATTGATAGGCGTATTAAAGTATCTTCTTTCAGTTAATAACGGCTCAAACACGGGGATTAAGACCAACGCTTTGATAAAAGGTGGTCCGGGTAAGAAGAAAAAAAATGAGAGTGTCTTCGTTAATATTAGACGATGTGCACACTAGTCTTTTGATGTCGGTAAGCGGAAAATCGCGGCCCATTCACTTGTTTGTGTAGAGCGAAGCCACTAAGATGTTTTATGTACTAGAATTTAAATATTTCAACCACCATATTGCACTGTTATAAAGATACCTCAATCTTAATGCACAATGAAGGATAATTATAGCAACTTGTCGGATTTGATGTCTACAGCTTCGGAGATAATATAGCATTAAGTTACAAAATCAATTTTTGTGTTTGGTAAAAAGTAACCATGTAATAAATTACCTCGCGGGAAATCTAAAAGTTTTTTATAGCAATACAGTCATCATAGCTCTCTTCAAAAGGCATACCAATACAAATAAAATTGTATATGTAAGTACTTATATAAACACTCCAAAAACCTCCAAGATCCTCTTGAAGTGACCCTCCTGGAACAGCTGCCACTAAGTGGATAATCAATAAACTGGTATTCATTTGTAGTCAAATTATGGAATGTTTAAATACTGACGACCCAATATCTATAACACATTAATTTCTAAATAGCGAAATACGAACCCTTCCCAGCCCGAACACGAACACTTCAATAAATATTTAACAAATATAAATCACCGACGAGGCGGTAATTAGTTGTAAAACGCACTGAAATTCCTTCCATTATTTTGACCCTTTACATAAATCAATCGCAAATAGTGATGGGACACATTTCTATCGACTATTTGATTATGCTTCCAAATGCCATTCAATATATCAATACAAAATGTAGAAGTGATTTATGAACTTGACTTCAACATTTCGGATATGAATATTGGATTGAAAGTAGATAAAGTTTTATACTATATAACCTGAAAGTCTAGTAATCGCAGAATAATTGGATTTAAATAACTCTTTAAATTCAACACAAAAACAAGTTCTAAATTATATAATCAGAAATTTAAATAAAACTTAATGGTATATTTTCGTCTCGGTCGGTTACTTACTCCCATTAATACTTCACCGCCGGGTCCGGAAGTCCTTTGTAAAATTTAAAAGGTTACCGCTAAAACAAAACAATCTCAACAGAACCTAAGTGTTTTTAAGGACTTGGCTCAAATTCGTCTGGATAGCGTTGTGGTTTAGCAATTTGGTTTGTGATCGGCGACGAATCAATGGTGAAAACATAAAATGACTGTTTGGAAAAGATTTACGAGTTCCAACACAAAGATTGTAAAATATATTTGGTATTAAGCTTCGTCACCTATTAAGGCGCGAGGGTAAGTTTCTGAATTAAATAATAAAATCGAGTTTAAGAAAATTTAAAAAAACGTTAAAAATACCGGCACATTCTCTTTCTCGCGAGTTTTACATGCCTATTGGTTAACTTTTAATTTATTTGCTAGCCCTCTGACAAATTACATTTAAAAAAAATAGTAAAATTCAACTAAGGTTTTAAAGAAATTGTGTTCGTTATAATTGAGTTATTTGGAATGTTTGGCAATAAATAAAAACGCATTTTGTAGTTACTTATAGACGTCAAACCCTTAATTGCAAGCGGTATAATAGAAAATGAACTGTTCTATAAACGAATAAACTCGGCTTAGATAAACTAAACTAAGGATAAGTAGTTTGTGGAAACATAAAATCATGCGAGTAAAACCGCAGCTAGCTTATAACGGAAAAAAATATTCAATTTTGGTGTAAACGTGTCTTAATATTCAAATAACGATTTATTACCAGATTAATCGATGAACGCAAAGCGTTCAGCGTCCCCGCACTAGAGGGGACCAAATTTAGCGCTCCCAAGGGAGACAACTCCACAAAATAATTATAATAAAACGACGATAATTTTAAATTATCGACTCTTTTGTGTTGGGGGAAAACACTCAGTCGAAAAGGGGAGCGATTGAATTAAGACATGTTTAAACGACTTAACACAAGTGGGTATAGCTACAACCTACCTACTTCTACTTTAAGGTCTCGGTGGTCCAGTGGTCGAGCACCCCGCTTCTGAATCAAGGAGTCGCGGGTTTTAATCCTGGCTCGCACCAATGACATAACAAAATTATTTTCGGAAGTTATGTGTGATAAATATCGATGACTGAAAACTTTGTGCTCGGTATAATAATAATAATATCTTGGACACAATACACACAGCGCCCTCTAGTTCCAAGCTAAGCGACTAAATGCTTGTTTTATGGATACTAAATAACGGATATTAATACATATATACTTTTCTTTTGTAAATACATACTTATAATACATAGAAAAACACCCAGACACCACACAAATATTTGTGCTCGGGTGGGAATCGAACCCCCGACCTCACTGCTGCAGCCGGTAGTTTTTACCAATGCGCCACGAGGCCCGTATGCCAATAGGTTCGCCACCACAGAAATAGATCAAGATAGAACGGCCGCGATGTCATATTTTCATACACTTTTTTGAAAAACCACGCCCACAGCGTGACGTCATTTTCATTGTGAGCGGGGCGACTAGTGAGAAGACACACTCATTAGATTATCGATAGTAATATCTGAAACGTGTGTTAAATTTATTATTTTTATATGGTACCAACTTTATTGATTTTGTGTCACGATAATCATAGAAAATAAGACATGTTAAATACTTTAATCAGACATCTTTAATATCACATAAGTAATTCACAATTCAAGCTGAATATCCTGTTTTCCCAATAGTATATAAACTTTATTAATAAATATTTTATTGTCCTTGAAACAATACATATTTATAAATTTTTCCCCTTTTGTAAGGGTTGGCCTCACAGTCCTGGTTAAATAACGAAGCCAAACGTCGACATATACTTCGGTTACTGCCCGTATGAGAAGGACCAGATGATTATCGGTCGACGATTCGTCAAATTGGTGAAAATTTATACTGTCAATTAAACTGCTGCCAATAAAACTACGAAGAACTTTGGTTGAAATTTGTAGTGTTAGAATAAAGGTAGGGACAAAGCAAGACATGAGCTGATACTCGAATTAATATTGAATTAATTTATCGATAAGTCCTAAGACTCCACGATACATGGAGTGTCCTTGCTCTAACATTCGAAGACCAATCACAGCGTTTAACAGATACAGCAATCGACTGGCAGGTGTATTGTGTATTTCGTTCGATTCGACGTACATTACGCGTATAATATAATTATGCGCGCAATATTTTTGTATACGAGCGTTGAATGTGGACAGCAATGGATATTTATCATAACGAAAAAATATACAACTTATGATCGTAATTATTGAACATGGTAAAAACATGGTAAATGGCTTGATCTATTTCTGTGTTCGCCACCTATTCCATTTGGGATGTAAACATAACGGCGAGAAGAGGGTTAACAACCGCTGCCTTCATCTTCGTGTAGAAAAAGGCGAGAAGATATGTTATGTATGTGTATGCTACCTACTACCATCCTGTGTTGTACGATTATGGGTTAGTTTTTTTTAATAAACATGACGCATATTCTTTACCGAAGGAGTAGACAATACCTGTTAAACCTCTACTCGCTAAATGTCTCCGGACCAAATATGCAGTGCGGGACCTAATATCATACACCGGGCAGTTGTCAGTCATCGATATTTGTCACATAACTTCCGAAAAGTATTCCGAGAACTCATTGTGAGTCCAGAATCGTACTAATTGATTAAGAGACGGGGTGCTCGATCTTTTGACCACTTAGAAGCTGAAAAGATATTAGTTTAATCTACTACATTATTGAGAAAATTAGTTACAAAAAAGTAATTCTTAAATATCAAGAAAATCGGTTACTACGGAAAACAAACGGTTACTTTGGCGCGGTCGTGTTATTATTAGAACAAGTCTACGGTGTAGGCAAAACTCCTCTTCGGTGACGCCTATCTGATTTTCTGGCCAATGTAGATTATCCTACACTCAGCAGAATTAAAAACACTTTGGAAATTTACGTTTTCTTTTTGCACGGTGGAATCGAATCGAAATCGAAAATCGAATGTATATAATATCCGCACATTAGATGAAGTTATAACATCAAAAACAACCAGTTTCTTCTTGCGACTGGTTTGTTGACGGTACGATTGAATGCCAGCAGAAAACCGCACCGTCTAAACCTCGAGGCGTTAAAAAATCTAATTAACAAACAAGCTTTACTCGCAGAGTTGAAAAGGTTCTCAACTTTATTTTTAACAATCCAACTGCGTCGTAATTATTCTATGTTAAGTGGCAAAAAACGAGAGGGTAAAAGAAAAGTGGGAATTACCCATTATAGAGGAGTCGCCTTTTAATTTGAATACGTTTGACGAATTTTCATAATAAGCACGTAGTTGAGATTCGTGATCAGAATATTGTTGGCAGCTTATGCAATCTCTGTCGTGCATTAGTCGATCGATGGTAATAACTAACTCCATGACTACCTCGGTTCGAAGAATACACGAAGCGGTATCAAGGTTGACTTTCAATAATAGTTTTATTAAACAATATCGTATGATTTTGCAATGAAATATAAAATAAACATTACGTTCAAAGGTGCTATTCTATTAATAAACTAATGATAATATTGAAACAATAACGAAGTCCAGATGACACGCATCTCGTATGATTAAACATCAGACGCGTGTTATCAAACAAACAGACACGTAACTGGTTCAGACGACGGGTGAAGGTCGCCAGATTACCAATAATTACCATGCAACATAAATGTGGTTCCAAAAGTTTTATATAGACCCCAACATAGGATGAGATCTATGGCCACCTTGATAACCGATTGTAAAAGTTTCGTATTTCATTGCAAGCGATTCCTTGGTGTTACACTCAACCTGTACACAATATGACATGACAATGGAAATTTCAATCCCTGTTAATTTTTCTAACGCTATATTAAGCCAAATGCGGAAGCACAATATGTAATAATAACAATATTTTTGACACCATACACACAGCGCCCTCTGTTAAAAGTCAGTTATAAGTTAAACAACTAAATGCTTGTGTTATGGACACTAGATAACGAATACTAATACATATTTCTTTTAAGTAAGTACCTATAACGGACCCGTCAACCACGATTCCGCAGTAGGTAATTTACGAGGCCTGCTATTAATTCAAAAATTAAAGAAACCAATTCGCATAAATATAATTAAAATTATTTAAACTAGCATTAAGAGTGGAATAACCTACAACAATAAAATAAATATATACCTACCCACATAATAACTTTGAGTGCCTCAACTTATAATGATGTGAGAACAAGTTTTGTCCACTCACTCGGCGAGCGAGTCATATCACCTAATATCGACCAGTCGCCTGTCATACGGCAACACAAACGGACGCGGTGTGTGAATACATGGATTTTACCGGGAAAATAGCTATCGTCACCGGCGCGAGTTCCGGCATCGGAGCGGCCACGGCCAAGCTATTATCAACGCAGGGGGCAACGCTCGCGCTTGTCGGACGCAACGAGCGCAGACTGCTCGAGGTCGCGAAACATTGTGAAGACACTAACAAAATAAAACCGCTGTGTCTACTCCTCGATCTGACCGTAGACGGGAACTGCGATCAAGTGGTGCGCAAGACTGTGGAGATTTTCAAACGGATCGATATTCTGATCAACTGCGCCGGCAAAGTGACTGTCACCTCGTTGTTTGACGGGAACATGGAAATTTTCGATGACCTCGTAGCATTAAACCTTCGTGTCCCGTACAAACTGACCCAGTCCTGTATACCACATCTGAAGAAGACGAAAGGGAACATAGTCAACGTTATCGGTGCCCCGATGCTGGTGAGGCCTGGATTTTTACTAATCGCAATGATTAGAGACGCCCTCGAAAGGTTCACAAAAGCAGGTGCTCTGGAGTTAATCAGCGAGGGTATTAGAATGAACGCCGTTCGTCCGGGCATAACTAGAACTAAAATTTTGTCCAACTTCAACGTCGAGGACGACTGTATGGACCAGGCCTATGACACAATAGCAAACGCTATTCCAAATAACGTGATCATCGAACCTGAGGAGATAGCAAAAATGATCGTATTCGCTGCCAGCGACAGTTGTCCAAATCTGAATGGTGCCAATTTGACTGTGGATGGCGCTGCGTCTTCATATTAAAAAAAGAAATAATTGTTAAAAATGTTAGCACGTATATAAACTTAAATTAATTGTATGTGTAATTAGTTGTATATTGTATGATTAGTGACGTCGTCTGGTTGTGGTCTGATACTTTATTTATAACAAAAGGTGCGGTTTATTAAAGGTATGGTATGGCTCAAATACTTAAATATTAGAATATACTAATTAGTTGTATATAAATGCAAATATTACATAACCAAGGAACATTTTGAATAAATACTATGTTCCATTCTATTTCATACTTTTATTTATTCTAATCATATTTACTACTATTCATTATATTGACAAATATGTATCCAGATAATGACACAACCTTCAGTTCGCTTCTATTTCGCCACTTCCGATTAGAAATCAAAATTAGATCAAGAAATAATCTCTATACATGCACATATCGACGCCCCCAAGCACTAACCCAGTAATAGCACTTTACTGGATTTTTTATATTTCAAATTTGACATCTCTGGGCTAGGGTTCATATGTATTTTTTGTTAATTTTTATGGTTAATTACAAAAATATGACCAATGACAGATTTATTACACGGACCTTTTTTCTTCCACGACTATTTATTAGGTATTATAGTAATACTTTCATACGACACATTTAACATGGCATAATAATAACTCACTGAAGATATAGCTAAAGACCACAAAACATTTTCTCCTGAAATAACAGTGTTTTACGATTACTGGTTTATTGCCCGGGGACATTGAATTATAATCCGACTAACTTTTCAATATTTCTTTCTCCCCGAAGTAATTTTCAAGAAATATCGATTGCTAACAAAATCGTCCCCGATATATTACAATGTGATTAGTATAAAACCAACTAACTGATCCAATGAACTTCGTCTTGTAGCCCAATTTACACCTCATCATGTAAAATTTAGGTAAATTGCCTGTCATTAAAAGTCCTGTCAAAATCAGTCCAATAGAGATTAGCCGGAGCAAATAGGCAGACAAAAAAAAAGTTATTTTATTACAATCTAATTTTATTTATGTACATGTAGGGGAGGTAGGGGAGGGATGGGCACTTTTTTACTATTTATAGCATAAAAAATAGATTTTATAGATACTCAACTTTTATTGCCAATGTTTGTGGCACCAGATATTTGGCTAGATATAACTGAAGAGCTTTCTTAAAAACTACAATCAGTCTCAACATTAGGCAATATTTTATAAACTAAGTCAAGCCAAGCAGTTCGCTGCACGAATGGGTCGGCTCGAACGGTGAAATACCACGACCTCTCAGAAGACCGACGTAAAGTGGCTCATGCCGCGTTTCGTTCGGTGAGAGAGGTACCCGGAGGCCCACCCTCCCTCCCCATCCTTTCCTATCCCCTACCCCTTAAAGGTCGGCAACGCAACAGTGACACTATATGTGTTGCTGGTGTCCATGGGCGGATTTAGTTGCTTACCATCAGGTGACACGCCTGCTCGTTTGTCCTCCTATCCCATAAAAAAAATAAAGTTCAAGCTACCGTTTTATGGAACGCACTACCATTGCACATAAGCCATGCTCAGAATCTAGCTCTATTTAAATCACTGGTAAAAGAACATTATTTAAATTCTACAAGTTTATAAATTGTTTTTATCTTCATTCACTGTATGTATGATGTATGTTTGTAATGCTATTCTATTTATGTTTATGTTAGTTTATACTATGTATGTATGAATGGTACATGTATATATGTTTGTATTTAATGTATATATGTATGTATTTTGTATTGCCGCGTATTTATATCATTATACATAAAAAGTACACCCCAGCTCCCATTTTCCATCCATTTTAATGAATTCGACGAAGTGTGTGAATAATGAGTAAGAATGAGCCTTCACTTACAAAATCTGATACATATAAATAAGTAAAGTTTTATTATTTTTAATTTTATTTAAAACTGGTTTACAATCATCACGGAAACACAGAGTGTAACGAAAAAACTAGTGAACATACGTAGATATATATGTAAATGCATTAGTAATATAACCTTTAGGTATACACTGTGATTAAATATTTATCGAATGAGGATAAATTCTAAAACGACTAGTGACTGTTGTGAGTATGATGACATCATATATAATATTTACACTAATATTGGTACACACTAACATAATGATTTGTTACTTTGATTAAACGCGCTATATGATGGTACTAGGAGCAGATTTTAAACATAAAACTGAGTATTATTATCTACATATTTATCTATTGTACATACATACACAACTTAACGCCAATTCCCTTGCGGGGTAGGCAAGAGAACAGAACTCAATAAGGCACGATTCTTACTTACACGCCGCATTCGCTTCGTTGACTTTCATAATTCTTTTCATACACGATTTTTGAGGCTCCTAACATGACCTTCCTCCCGAACACGATATATTTGTTCATGGAATGTGTCAATTCGTCGCGGAGGGCCTAGATCTTGGCACTCCTAAAATTTTACAACCAAAGTTCATTTGACCGAAGCAAAGTTAGAGTGGAGGGTAGTAGCAGGAAGGGCTAAGGCTAGAAGGGAGAAAAGAGTGTCTATTACTTTGGTCAGCTCTCGTGCTTTTTAAGGATTTTTTTTTGGATTCTTTTTTATACGCTCGTGCTTTATATGGATATAAAAGGAAGCGGTATTATATACAATATAGTGCTTTTATTAGATATATGGATACAAACAAAATCGCAAGAAAACGTGAATTATGAAATCATTGTTTTGGTCAAAGTGCTGTCCGAAACTGGTACCAAGATTATTTTTTATACACTATACCTTAAATTTATAATAACAAAAACATAATTTTAACGAATAAATTAACATAATAATTAAATTCATACATAAAAAAGGAAAATAAATTTACTATGAACCAACGATTTATACATACTGTCACATACATAAAACTTCACATCAAGACTCTTGAAGGGTTGGCAGAGAGAACAGAGCGCCATAAGGCACGATGCATAATTTTTAGAACATTCCATTTTTTTTACCCGAAGGTGTAAGCATACACAGCATTGTGCTCGGTGTGACATTTGACTTGTGACCGCGAGTCGAAGCTTAACAGTTACCGATATTTATCACACTTATCTACTGAAAATAACTACGAAAATACATTGGTGTGAGGCCGGAATCGACATCCCTCGAGTTCTTGAATCAGAAATGCGAACCTGACCCCCTATTCTACAATACTCTCCCCACTATTAAGAAAAACAAGACCGCTGACTCATAATGAAAAATATCTGCATTGTTTCTAGAAAACGCTCCCGTGGTTTCTTGTTAGGCCGTTTCTTGTACGGCTCAAGAAACGAAAAACACACACCTACTCCAGACTCAGAAAATATCTAGTACGACGAGTGCACATGAATGAGATTTTAATTAAAATGATCCGCCAGGAACGTAATTTCAAAGTCGATTATAAACTGAATTTCGCAGTCACGCTTCTTGCCAATCATTAATAGACAGTGAACTAATACTATAATACTATACATAAGATACCTAGTTAAAATATAAAAAAATACAGAGAAAGAAATAAATAAACCAGAGGGGTGGTCTATTCTTCGCACAGAGGATTAGCATTGCCATTTAGCGTGGCAATGCGGGCAGTCTTCTGGGCACGCTGCCAGTAGACCGAGATGCGGAGAAATTTGATTTCAGGTAGTTTTTTAATTGTATATATTGTAAATAATGTAATTAATTTATTTGTTCTTATTATTGTAAATAAAGTTAATAGTTTTTAAGTAGAATTCTTGTATTTATAAGTAATAGAAAGATACTCGGAGAGATAAATATAG
The DNA here is from genome assembly GCA_905147225.2 of Euproctis similis. Lineage (NCBI taxonomy): Eukaryota > Metazoa > Arthropoda > Insecta > Lepidoptera > Erebidae > Euproctis > Euproctis similis. The sequence continues at coordinate 2,098,739 of LR990105.1, read as the reverse complement.
ATACCTAGTTAAATTGTACCTAAGCTATAATATAAAAAATAATTATAACTTGAGGGTTCCACTAATCGACTAACTTAGTACAAAAATAAAACCAAGGTTGAACAGTACCTGTGCGTATCACAAACAAACACAGCAAAGATAACAGACGATAGGAACAGATATGAATAAATAACCCAATCAGAAAACGTTTACACTTGGACGGATATAGACGTTATTATAAATACAGAAAAATTACAGTTATAATAATAATTAGTTATTTAAGAATTGTTCAATTATAAATACTTAATCACACAATAATTGTACAACAAACCCAACACGTGCATTCGTGTTTGCGGTCAAAATACAAAAAAATAATAATAATCTGAGTGGAAAGAAATAAAACTTGCGAAAATATTTGTTGGTAAATTAAAAACAGACCAGATATGGATCATATCAATCTGGATGACAAAGTAGCAATCATAACGGGCGCAAGTTCTGGCATTGGAGCGGAGACTGCAGTCGCTTTCGCGAGTTACGGTGCAAAATTGACTCTGGTGGGACGAAATGAGGCGCGGTTGTTGCAGACGGCAAACAAGTGTCGTTGTAAAAACGGTCTCGTACCATTGTGGTTACAACTGGATCTTACAAAACCCGGTAGTTGTGAAAAAGTGGTGAATAAAACTGTAGAAATGTACGGGAAAATAGACATACTAGTGAACTGTGCAGGCAAACTTGCGATCTCGTCTCTCTACGATGACTCTATGGAAATATTTGACGAAATGATCAATGTCAATTTGAGAGTGCCTTATCAACTATCACAATTGGCATTACCTTACCTGGTACAGACTAAAGGGAATATAATAAATATAGGATCCTCGGTCTGCAGAAGATATAAACCAGGAATTCTACCGTATGTCATTTCAAAATCAGCATTAGAAACTCTCACGAAGCATGCTGCGCCTGAATTGTCAACAGAAGGAGTCAGGATCAATATAATAAGTCCTGGCCCAACGAGGACAAATATTCTGGAAAATATTAACATTACAGAAGACATTAAGGAGCTAGCTTACGAGTCTTTGGCTGAGGGTATGCCCAATGGAGCAGTCTTAGAGCCTCGAGAAATTGCCTTGATGATATGTTTGACGGCAAGTGAAGTGTTTCCTAATTTAAATGGTTCTGAATTGCTAGTAGATGGCGCCGCATGTATGGCTTAATTTTGTTACTGGACTATATTTTTTAAGTTATATTGTATTAATAAAGTGCTTGAAAATCGTAGTATATCAGTTCTGTCATCGCCTCCATATCCTCCTAGCTTTCGTCACACTACATTCCAGATGAAAATTAACAGTTGTCTAAAAAAAATCGCTTAACTTCAACATTTTTAATTAAAAAGGTAAGAGTAAATAAAACTTTTAAACGATCATCGATCAGTTTTTGTAGCCGTAGTTATTTTTTTTTGGGTTGAATCGAATTAAGATTATTGAATTTATCAACTTCTTGCCAATTTTATAAGCCCTAAAATATAAATATAATAAATATAAGCGTAAATGTGGGTGATGTATGTTTGTTACTCTGTCACGTAAACACTACTGAATAGATATTGTTGAAACTTTAAAATAATATAGCTTATACAATATACTATACATATCATGTTTATGGCGATACGTGTCAAGAATATTAGCTATAAAATATATCTCATCGCGGACGCTACGAAAAATAGCGATAATAGTAAAGGCAAAGTTCTACAAAATTATAGACCATATTAATATCTACACAAAGTTCGCGAGAACATATGTCAACTGATGTAGTCACGTCACTGTTAGTACTATTTAAAATTTAATAAAAGTGTCAATCAAAATCAGACCACTATATCGTTGTACTGATTTTTAGAAACATTAATTACTTTGAAGGTATAAATGTTTTATTACCAGATGTTTACTATTTAAATTATTGAATTCGGACATGACATTTAAAAAATATTATGACATTAAAAATTGCATAAGCAAATATTTGTTCTGAATATTTGACAAAGCGATCAACATAAGGAGCTGATGTTGACACCCGAAACTGCAAATTCCATACAAAGGATTTTTTCAAAATTCTACCTCAAAGAAAGTAAAAATGGGAGCAAAGTTGATATGAGAAAAAGGGATTGACTGGCACCCCATCGGCTTTAATTTTTTTTAACACTTTGTGTTTAGTTTGGCTTTTAAGCTTTTTTGTATACTACTTTTTTATACTATTAAAATGAGTAGGACATTAGAAGTAGTAGGACTTCGTAGTTACTATATATATAGTACTCAGTAGTTCTAGTTGTTAATATACTACTTAGTAGTTCGCGGGATTTGCTAGTATAAAATAAATCTATGTACTAGGTATACCTAATTTTAGAATTAATGTATTATGTATGTTTTGGTACATTATATTAATTAATTATCAGCGATAAAACAACTGGCTATCTATCAGGATGTGTGAGTACGGGTGCGTCTTTGCATTGATAAAGCATTGAGTGCTGCATTAAATACGCTACATTATTACCGCTGCGATCTTCTGTTCATGTTGTTTAACGTCAATAAGGAAATGTGTGTTTACCGACCGCTGCGTTTTGTTTCTCGTTGCATGAAATATTACACCTTGTTTTGTCTATGGCACACAACGGAACTTTACAGCGGCTCAGTGCCTTCATTGTTGTACCGGTAGATCGTTTATTCGACGATTATTATTTAAATACAAAATTATATAAATTTATATATACTACTACTACATTAAAAGCTGCTTTATAATTTTCCATTAATAATAAAGGTAAAAAATAAGTTTTACACAAGAATACAGATATTTTTATCACTTTCGGAGCAACAGAAAGGAACTGAATGTCATGAAAAGCAATTCTATGATTTGATTTCTTCATATCTTCTATACTTCTATCGCCACTGTAACAAGACAACTTAAGTTTGGTCATAGAAGGTTAGATAGGGGCTGAATTGACATGACAGACACTAGATGGATTCGACGGTTCTGGTAAAACAAATTGTACTTTGCTTGACATGTCACAACCAGTAAATTAGGACGAATATTCCTCGGCACGTATACGATCTGAGGAGCGTGGGGGCGCTTTGACTGTTTGTCATAGTTTACAGGCGTACCGTTGAGCGGTAGATTGATTTACGACATCTCGAGTACCACCTTAACAACAAGGTGTATTTTACGCTGTCCTCGCCCAGAGTCTACCACAAGAAAGTTGCACATCCAAATATGAGAATGACCTAATATAAAACTTAACTTAATCCTAATACCTTGGCCGCATCACAACTTGTAATTTTGAACATCTTACCTGTAACAAAGAGATAGCACGTTATTTATAATGACAGAGTATAATATAAAAAGTTACAAAATGTGTGTTTGTTTGTTGAAGACTATTTTAATTCCTAAAACAAAGTCAACAACCACTAGGAATTGTTTTAGCGTAGATAATCCCGTTCTATTCGGAGGAGGTTCACTGAATCATGTCTGCGAGCCGTTCTCGTTAGCATGTCAAATCCGTCCGATGTTTAAAGGCTTGGAACCAGACCAAAATGGACACTAATATATTCATTCCAGTACCTATCGACGGTTACTTTACTGTTAAAGGAACAAATAACAGAACCGGTACCGTAAAGTGAAAAAAGTTGAATACTATCAGGACATACAACAACTAATTGGCAATTATGTAGCTTAGACTGACTGACCCTTTGGAGAAAAAATGGGATTCAAAGGAACACAATAATTTTTTTTTCTTATAACGAAAGAAGCTGCGTGCAATAAGCTAGTAGTCTATAAAAATGGCATCGCCGAGTACAGTGGAGGCACATAATATTTTCCACAAAGCCGCCATTAATCATGGCGCAGAAATGTAAACGATCGTAAAAATACGTTTATAATTTAATAACCGCTGAAGTTTGATCGTTAAGGGTATTTTTAGGTATGAATTCTCATGCTTATAAATAAATGTTTAACAGAAACCAGAGAGACTTTCAGTAAATTATTGGGGTTTAGTGTCATTAAATTATATTAAGATCTCTAAGTGGATCATTGTAAAATATATCATTAGTACTCAACAACAGAGCACTTAGATTGTTAATTATGTTATATTGTGACATTACACCTTCACAGACCCTATTGGGTGAAACTTTTGGTCGGCAAGTTTCCTAATTTTAAGAACAATGACTATACCAGTTACATATTTTTACCGTGTTTAAACTATGGAAAATATGAAGAAAAATATTAAATCAAAAATTTCTCAAAACGTATATTTATAATTTCCCCGTCATCAGTCTGACAAATCATGACTCTTTACATGAAAGAGAATAAATTGGAATTACACAGTTGACTAAAAAGTTTGAAAGAGATTTATAATACACGGGACTTCTTCTAAACTTTCAGATATATATATCTATGTGGTAAAGGCGAGTAAATCAAGACATCACGTCTACAAATCAAACCGGCAGACATATTAACGGGATGTCATACAATTTGGCACATGAGGGCGGCCGCGTGCGTTGTGCGCGGTGCCTGACGGATGCCACATTACGGAGAGCGCACTGCACCGCGCCGCACACAATGTGATTAAATAAACTAAATGTACTGATACATGCTCGTCATTTAAAATATAAGCGGTCGCGTATATTTCACACACCAAACATAGTTCTCACAAAAAAAAAACACTATATCTTAAATAAAGCATTTGGTAGTTAGTCCTATCCATATTTTAGTATTAATTAGTATTATTAAAAATGGTAAGCAGTTGATTTGTCTCTAATGATTCGATTAGTATCTTAAACAGCCTGCAGTAAGACCCACTGCGAACTACTTGAGATTTCCTTTCCAGATTTTTTTCGTGTTATTTGGGATAACTATGGCTGAATAAACGATTACATGCGATGCGACAAAAAGGTGTAAATTTTCCGCGTCGTATGTCAAATTGTAGTGCCACAAAACATTCAGAAATATATTTAGTAGTCCTTCATCTCAGATCGTTAATGCTCACATTTGCACCACACAGTATCCAGTGATGTGACATTCCGCTCCACTTAGGTTGGCAGGGTATCGAAATATCGCCACTAAATAAAATCACCGGCATTGTCTCGCATACGCCGACTAACGACTGACTATTATTACTCTGCGGACAATTTAACTTCAAGCAATAACAATTGTTTATACTAACAATTATATATTAATTTCAAACATCTTTGTGTCATAAGAACAGGGGGATTGTCGAGTAAATTATTTCCAATTTCTGGGAAAGGTAAGAAAATGGTGTAGGAGCGAAATGTTACTAATTTGTAGGGAGAAAGCGACAACGTTAGTTACCTTGTACGCTCCTCGAAAAGGGAAGACAGCAAACAGTAGCCCGGATATAAGACCCGTTTGTGCCTATTTCCCATCCTGATGGAGTAGACAAGTGTAATGATTCTACCATTTGCCTGTTGACGCGTCCTAGAGGACGAACGTACACGTCACAAGTCACGTACACATACGTCATGCGTAGTCGTAACTTAGATTGGAACGATTAAAAGATCTAATTTAGTCCAGATTCCTTCATGCCAATAGTTCAATAGTCTCTCGATTTGAGAAAAAAAAGGTATGAATAAAAATAAGAGCTGATAAATAGTGAGAGGAAGACACTAAGTACAGTTTTCACCTTTGCAGACAAGACTTCCTTTAAAACCTTACGGTTAAACACGTTAATGATTTCTTTTTTAAGAAAACAACTTCACCAAGACCTTTACAAAAAGTTTAATGAGACTGAGCCACGAGGCTTTTTATTTTGCAGAGTTTGCTTCAGCACCTTTTGTGTTTTTTTTTCAAAGGGTTTATTATATTTTTTGTTCAAGTTTAAATTTATAAAGTCAACGCGCTGAGCTGACGATGCGCACATTAGGCGCAGATTGTCCATAGTTTTTTTTATGGGATAAGAGGGCAACCGAGCGATTGGGTCAACTAATGGCAAGCAACTACTCACCGCCCATGAACACCGTGGTGCGTTGCTGTCCTTTAAGGGAGTAAGGAGGGGAAAGGAGATCGGGCCTCCGGATACCTCTCTCAGCGAATGAAACGCGGGACTTTACGGCGATATTTCAAGAGGTCGTGATATTTCACCGGTCCAGCCAGCCCATTCATGCAGCGAACTGCAAGACTCTACTTCAATGTAAATATGTTTACAAAGGTCCTCTTGACATCGCTTATTAATATATTCAGTATCTGCTTAATTATTATTTATTCCTACCCTATAATACCATAAAATATATAATATCCGTTCACTTTAAATAGTACCTAGATCTATCTACTGTCTGGGGAAATCTAAACTTTCTATAAACAAAGCTCACTTTCACCGGCGTTCCGTTTGTTGATCCAGTTCCGAAACGTTACAATTACAGATGGGAATGGACCGTGAGCGCCGCCGGTTAAGGATTACCTGTTCAATATTTAAAGAGGTAAAATCTACAACGAAATCTTTACTAGAAATAATATTGACTCGAATAATACCATTATACTTTAAGAAGGTAATGAATTTCAAAATATTTCTCTTGGGAGGGGTTTTAAAATGAACATTTTCTTACTCTATTATAGGGTAGTCAGAACAAACTTGATACCATAACACGATAATCCTTTTCATACATGTAATGTCTGTAGTCAGTAGTGACATTCGTATTATGTTTACTTTAAAATGCTGGTCTATTATAATGTTCAGTTAAAATCTCGGCCGGCTATTTCTGAATACTAGTACATTACTTTTTGTCGTAGAGGAAATAACTACATTAACTATTTACGATTCGTATCAGGTAATAGTGAGGACTAAAATTAATTTCCGCGACACGTCCTACCCGGCCGCGTGTCGCTCACAAAATGACGTCATAAGACCGGAAATTTATAGATTTCTTCGGCTACCCGCAAATTTCAACTTTTCAATTTAGAGATTTGCTTGTAAAATAGAGATTTATTTATTATTACTGAAGTGTATTCTAGTTTCATATTTCAAAAGGCGTATAAAATGATAGTTATTTATTAACAGTGAAAGACCCTTTCAAAATACTTAAAAACAATAAAAAAAGTAAAGCACAAATTATTATTAGATTACCTTAATTAAAATCATAAAGTTTTCAATTGCATTAAACGTTTTATGTTACTCCAAAATTATTTAAAAATCAATGTTGAAAATTTCAAGGAAACCGAGATCATGTTGCCACTGAGTTCAATATACAAGAGGAGCAAACCTCATACTGTGTCCACTTTTTAGATGCAATGACGTAGCTTTGAAACCACTAGACATTTAAAATTAAACATATATCTATCTCAGTCACACAAATCGCAAATACATTGCCGTCACTTTGATTAGACAAAGATGGCAATATAAATTTGCAATGGCGGTGTGGGGTGGCCAGCCCATGCGAAATTTTACCCAACTTTTTCAAGCCATGTACTCGTAAAAATATTTAATAAATATAAATTCAATATTTTACTATTACTTATTAATTTCTTATCAGATGTATTACAAGATAACTGAAATAATGAATGGATCAACGATCTCTGTGTACTCCCTACTAGATCGGCTGTTCCGAAAAAAATTGGATCACACTCATCTGTACATAATTGTGTACACCTGCCTTAGAGCAGCACAATTAGGTACAGATACACAAAATAGTGAAAACGCTTGAGTAGTAAAATAATGTACTTACATTCATTATATTGAAAGGGAATTATTGTATTTAACGTGGACAGGGCCTAACAGCCGCACGGGTCGATCGATCATAAGGGAACATACCCATACTACGTGACCTATTTTTTAAGATTTTAGGACCCCTCCCTCCCATCGGTGACCACTCGTAGTATATGCCAAGACCCCCCCCCCCCTCCCCCTTTAGTTTTCACGTAGTAATTCATAATAATGATTTTTAATCATTTCACAGGCAAAAATCGAAATAAAAAAATAACTATGAAAAAGAACAACTTTAATTGTGAAAACATATTGCTGCACAGTATGTAACTTACAGTAACTTAATTTACGAACACAACAATTATTTTCTGTTTAATCACATCAATATTCATATAGGTCGAAAAAATACGAGATTTCTCTCATTAAAATCGACTACGTGACAAAAACCTGAGCCACCCCCCCGCTCCTGTGACTAACCGTAGTATTTTAAAGACTCCGCTCCCCCCCCGGGGGGGTATGGGTACGGTCCCTAAAGTTAAGCAACGCGGTCGGTCCGTGGATGGGTGACCATCTTATCATGACGAGTTCTTCCGTGTTTCGGAAGGCACGTTAAATTGGTGGATCCCGGCTGTCATTTGAACATCTTTGGTAGTCGTTACGGGTAGTCAGAAGCCAGAAAGTCTAACAACCAGACTTACCAAGGGGGATTGTGATGCCCACGCACTGCCTATCTGACCTCCACAACCCAGGTTGTGGAGGTCAAATAGGCAGTCGCTCCATGTAAAACACTAGTACTCGACTGCACCCGGTTAGACTGGAAGCCGACCCCAACATAATTGGGAAAAAGCTAGGCAGATGAATTATTGAACATACACCGCTGTGTAACATAAGTTTTGTATAAAATTGCCTTTTAGTCTCTTTTTTATAAGTCTGAGTGAATAATTTGCTTTCGTGATACAATCTTATTTTTAAGTATTTATTAATTATGGCATTTATTAATAAAAGCGAATGATCAACTTGAATTGACGATAAATGATCTCCCGGGTGCAGGTAGCCAGTTAGTTTCTTTTCTCAGCAATCGGATAATTTTCACCCACTTGTCACGGCGTGCTGCATCTTTAGGCACCCTGCAGCGTTATTATTATAACAAAAAATATTTAAAATCTCCTTTTCCATAAATTAATAACTCTCCCACAAATGTGGGAAACTAAAACTAAGTTTTTAGTGGTATCACTGAAACTAATTATGAAAATTCAACATTTTATCTATTTTACTGTACCTATTTTAATATTAATGTGAACATTAATCTTACGTGTGGAAAGTAATTCCGGTTAATTTCTTATGGGTTTCCGATCTTGAATCGCACTCTTTTACTACGCATTTACCCATTTTGTACCTATTGTTATTCGGTTCGCGTCTGACAGATGACTGAATTGACATAAGCTTCGCATAAGCCTGTAGGCTTATGGCCAGTGGTCACACTTTGAGAAGGTTACTACAAGTCTATATCATAATATAGGTCAATGCATGTTGCCAATTTAATTTCTCTTTCTCTTCAAATTTATTCTGATTGATATCATTTAATGACCGAGTAAAAAACTAAAAAATCACTCAAGGAAAGCAGTAAAAGAAATAAAAAATAAATCATAAGCGTGGAAGAAAAATACGAAAAGGATGCGTCACAATTAATCAAGCGTGCGAACAACTCGATGTGGGCCTCGCTAGAAAAATTACTTAATAAACAAATTAGACAGGAAGGAATGTTTAGATTTTACAAAGCGATACAATCTACAGCAATAAATTAAAACGAATATTAGTATCCAAATACTTTTAACGGACCGCCGAGACCAGTTGTCGTTGACTCCGTAACACCACGTCTTCGGGATATTAAAAGTGGCGAAGATTAACGGAACATCCACCAGTCTATGGATCCTCTAGAGCTGGTCGTCACTTTTTTGGCGATTATCCAATTTTGCCGGCAAGCTTCACTCATACAACACTCCAGTCATTTAAAATTAAACCATATGACACGCGTAATATAGTTGTAAATCGTTGTACGGCTGTCTGCCATTTAGAGTTATTAGAGTTTGATAGTTGGTAGCTGTGTCGGGTCACGATACAAACGTGATATTGTTGTGAAATAGTTTTTATTTTTCTAATAAAACATTGTGCAATTACATCGTGTTTCAACAGCTGAGACAAATAGTAGATTTGAATAAAAGTATGCATGTAAATAATAGGATGCGCCGCGTTCAAATTAATTTGTATTTCATCGTGTGAATCATTCGACTTCAACTAAATATTTTGTCAGCCAAATCAAAACATTACACTATTTTGCGGTTGAACGGTGCATTTATCATTTATGAATATTTGGAACGCGCGTGCAAAAATTGTTTTATTTATAATCCCGTAATAAATGTTTTTTTATTTAACTATATAAATGTAGTAAAAAAGAAAGACATGTTTATCAATCAATGTTTGTGTAAAGCTTGTGCAATTCGCCAGCTATGATTGCAATGGAAATCGGTGATGCCTGATCTTGAAATGGAGGGTTTACACAATTCAAGCTCATAGCAGCTTCCGTGGCATACAGGTAACAGTTAAACTCCTGCACAGAGAGCTTATCACTCGACACTTAGTCCACAACAGAAAATTACTAAATGGTTGCTGGAAAAATGTAATTTTATAGTCACTTTTATCGTCCGTTATAATTTGTCAATCGGTTTAGCATACGGCCCACAGTAATACAAACTGAGTAAATATCATACATTGTTTAGTTTAAAACACCACAACATTTTTATTTTATGTGATAGGAGGGCAAACGAGCAGGCGTGTCACCTGATGTTAAGTGACCAACGCCGCCCATGGACACCTGCTACACAGTGTTACAGTTGCGTTGCCAACCTTTAAAGGAGTAGGATAGGAAGGGATGGGGAAGGGGGATGGGCCTCCGAGTACCTCTCTCACCGAACGAAACGCGGCATGAGCCACTTTACGTCGATCTTCTGAGAGGTGGTAGTATTTCACCGGTCGAGCCGGCCCATTCATGCAGCGAACTGCTTGGCTCTACCACTCTAAAAATATAACATCAATATAACTTCACGCCTTTTCTAACCGAAGGTGTAGGCAGCGGCTGGTAAGCCTCGTCTAGCCCTTATGTTTACGCCCCAAATGGAATAGATGGCGAACCTATTGCCATATCGGGCACAGAGTTTTCAGTCATCGATATTTATCACACGTAACTTCCGAAATTAATTTCGAAAAGTCATTGGTGTGAGCCAGGATTAGAACCTGCGACTTCTTGATTCAGAAGTTCTAAACGATAAAAAATATGTTTTTTTTTTTACTCTGAAATTGGAAGCCGCCTCACTAAATGGGTTCATAGTGCAATCCTTTCCCTTGGTATTACTATTTCGTATCACTGTATTATATGTATACTGTGATATAATGCTCCGTATCTAATGTTACCTGGCATTACACTTTCAGTACAATTAGCAGACATCCAGTTATGTTGGCTCATGAAATATATCCGGCGTGTTACAATCTAAATCTCGTTAAACTGTGTTATAAATCATTTAAATAAATAATCCTCTCAGAACTTTCATAACAAACTACTGTCGGTAGTTGTATCAGAAATCTTATCATTCGATTTTTGATACAACTACCGACATTAGTTTCATCATTCGTTTCATTTCAAAAGTAAAACATTAACTTATCAACAAATATGCAATTTAAGTCTTCTTAAATTTTGAAAAGTTTTAGTGGCTCATCCATGATTTAACTCTTTTTCAAAATCGAGCCAGTAATTAGTGTTTTCACTTCTTAAAAATATAAGGAAAACAAACTTTTCCTCTATATATAAACTTTAATTTATCTATAAACATATCATTATATTGGTATATTTTCTTGTCAAATTCAGCATCTGTTAATATTTTAGAACAAATTCAGAATTCAGATCCTTATAACTTTATCAAATGCCTTCGTATTTTAAGGAAGAATATGATTCACAAACTAAAATGCAACCTTTTTTTAAATTGCCATAAATGGTGTGAGCTGGTATGATAGGTATCGCAATCTGGCGGTGTGTGTGACATCATTGATATGCAGCAGGCGCGTCGTGATGGACAGACCAGTGCAGCCAAATTGATCAGATTATATCGGACAATGCATGCCGAATGTTCCGCTCGTATTGTACGAGATGGGTGCCATTCATAAAGTTGTGAATAAGAGCATTCAGGACATGAGCTAACAAGTCACATTTACGTGACCACACTGACCACTTACTTTACTTTGGAACAGACATACTTCTTGGTCATGGAATGGATAGCCAAATCTTAAACGAGGTTTAGTTTCTTCAACAGTTAGAGATACACCACCTATTCTGTTGTAGGTATGCATAGACACTATACAAATCTGTCAATAATAATAAATAATTTAGATTTGCATTTTGATTATTCGTTTATCAATAGTAATATCGTTTATCTGTTATATTCTATCTGAATATATATTATCATTTAACTAGGAACACACAAAAAATTAATAACTAACGATGCTAGAATTGTCACTTATTTTAAACAAAACCCTCTTCGTTTTACCGTCACTCATCATCTATTTGAAAATCTCTGCTTCTTTTCACACAATATTTATCTTCTATAGTAGGCTCTTATTATTAGCTTTATAAACAACTGGAAACTTATGTTATTTTCTGTCTATGGTAATGATTTCAATAACATTATTCTATGGCAACAATATAAACATCTTTATCAAGCATTTATCTGAATGATAAACACTTTATCTTTCCCCACACAACGCGAATACAATGCTAAAGCTGTAACATAAACACAGGAAAGATTCCAAGATAAATAAAACGTGCCATTTCATGTTTGTAAGAATATTCCCACTTATATTATTCACAACAAAAACAGTTTCATGTTGTACGCCTGGCAGGCCGCTGCTACAAATTTTCAGTCTAGACCAGTTGAAGCCTTTAAAATTATGTTTTCTTCTACAATATTTTTGCAAAATAATAACTAGTTTAATCGATTAAATTAAATTTTATCGATTTTAATCGATCCGAAGAGTGAGTTAGCTATTTTTTTATTAATTTGTCAATTGAATTTGTTGATAGCCTACTTTGAGCTAGTACCAAATATTTAAGGATACCGTATGATTTACAATAGATATTAAGCTGCATTTTTGTGTAAAAAGTAAAAAAAAATATAATTCTTAAATTTCTGTCGCCAAGTTTTCTCATTGGCCTTCATAGCAAAGAAAATACATATTCTGATCAAAAAAACACGAGTAAAACAGAATTTTATGAAACTATGTCATATATTACAAAAATGATAATAAAAAAAGAACAGATATCACAAAAGAGCTGCTGCTCCATTAATACTCAAGTCGGCTCCGTTGATATTGGGACAAACACCGCTGGCAACGAACACAACCATCTTAGCCACCTCCTCAGGTTCAATCACCTTTATATTATTACTGTCGTAGAGACCATCGTAAGAGTTCTGTATCTCCTCGTCATCCATGTCCAAACTTTTCAATATATTTGTCCTCGTAGTTCCTGGTTGAACTGAATTCACCCGGACACCTTCACTAGCCAGCTCAATAGCTGCGGACTTCGAGAACCTCTCGAGACCAGCCTTCGATATATGGTACGGAATGAACCCATGCCTGACTCTTACAAATTTGGTGCCATTGAGATTTACAATGTTTCCTTTAGTCTTCACCAGGTGGGGTATCGCCAGATGAGTCAGTTTATACGGTACACGAAGGTGGATGTCAATCATTTCATCAAAAACGTCCGTGTTGTCATCGAAGAGAGATCCGAGTACCAACTTGCCTGCACAATTAACAAGAACATCAATTCTTTCGTATGTAGCTACAGTCTTATTTATGACCTCAGCACAACTTCCCGGGGCAGTTAAGTCTAGTCTGATGGATAGATGATCAAAACCACTAGCTTGTTTGCATTGCTCTGCTATCTTTTTCAGTCTTAACTCATTTCTACCGATAAGAGATAGCCTGGCTCCATGTCTGGCAAAAAGTAGGGCTGACGCCGCACCGATTCCTGAACTTGCTCCCGTGACAATAACCACTTTATTGGTGAAATCCATTGTAACCTATTTCAAAAGTCATGTACACTTTAATAAATAATTTTCCATTTTATCTCATCAGAACGAAGTCACATAGATGTTGCGATAACTAACACAGCGGGGTGTGGTTTACTCCACAGTCGTGATAGCACTGCAGTATACGTGTTGTTAAATAACAGAGATAACAGTTATCAGGTGTTATCATAATCGATAAGAAAATACTGTATTTCCGTTATTTTGCAAATTTATAAAGAAATCAGTCTACCAACAATATTCGGTAGTACCTCAAATACGCCAAAACGTATTTGAGGTACTTTACTGATTACTCGTGTAGGTCGGTAAATTCGTCGATCTCCTGGTATATGTAGGGTAAGCTGATCAAGACACTTGTTAAAATTTAAACCGTAATTAAAACTGCAGAAGATCAAACGATCAACTAAACTTGTCAAATTAAATTACTTGTTCATAATTAGCTACCGCGGTTATGTGAGACACATAATACCTAGGTGCACGCTTGCACTTCAAGTGTACGTCAGACACTTAATACGAAAGCTTATCTCCATCCATTAGTCGAATCGAACTGGGTACTTTTGTTTGCTGCTCCGCGCGCCGCGGCGGGATTGTTGCGATACTTCGCGCTACCCTGTCGCAAGGCGTAAGTGACAAGATTCAGCAGATTTAATTAACAATTTAAGATGTACAACTTAAAACATTTTATACAAATGTCTGGGAATTCGTCTTTCGCAATTCGCAAGAGCGTTTATTCATTTTTATATTATCAGCAAGAGCATAGTATCACCTCTTTACATACAGCTCTGAAAATTATTAAAATTTGTTTTCCCGCTCCGCCACATGTTCCGCAGGACTATTTACAACATTATTTGAGACGAGACCGTCTAGATTGATTACCTACAGTACTAAGAGCGTGAAGGTATAAAAACATAAAATATACCCAAGATATTCAGCAGGATCTAAGTAAATATGAAGAAAATCTGCATCTGTTGTAGCAGCTAAAGTCGAAACTTAAGGTACTGCTTTGTTCTTATTTATTTGTAAAAAAATAAACATTTATTGTTAAATTTCTCTATCAAATCTCTAGTCTCTATTTTAGCTACAGTTTGTAAATTGCGCTACGATTATATTTGCCAGCACAATGTATGCGCACAGTGCAATCCTATTAGACTCAACTTATGAACGGTGTACATTATTAATGATGAATTCAAACAATACTTGTGCATTTCAAATAAGAAACTAACAATGTGCTTAATCTCTTCTCAAATAATATCATGTTCTTTTAATATTTAGGCAAATATCAAAAGTACATAATATTTTTTTACGAAATAGTAATTAGTTACTACTAATAAGTTAAAATTCTTAATACTTTTGTAATAAGAATGCCAACAATGTTTACAACTTTCACAGGTACCTTTGTAAGTAAAAATAATGCAAAACAAATACAACGAACGTATGAATTTTTACACAATGTCATAGTTGGATTCGCAATACTATATTCATGATATGTATTGAATTTTCAATTTAAACTCGCCAAACAAGTCGGTATAAGAATGCTCTCTCCTCTGGGGGGCGAGGCCATTAAACGCGCAATTGAACTCTACTCGAGCGCAAATTGTTTGAGAATTGCCGTGGAATCGCTAATTTTATGACCGAAAGTATAATATAAACGTTTAGGCGTGTTCCTACTTCTTTTAAGTAAGACATTTGAATGCTGGAGGAAGCTCACCCGGTGACCTCATTCACCTGCCTCGCTATAAATACGAACGGATTTTAGAAGATAATAAACTTTGATTACCCCGAGATGGGTATTTTTTATATTAACCGGCAAAAGCCAACATGACACCATTTGAGTTTACGGAATGGTACAATTTTCTGCGACTCTAAACCATAACGCAGCGCAAACTTTACATAAGCCTTTTTATATATTGTTTTCGTTGCCTTGATAATTAAGACTAATGCCAAAATGATAACATTAAAAAATTATGAGCAACTGACATTAAGAATAAAAATCAGATTTGGAATCGCCTTAAAAAACCCCTTTTAATAATGTAATCACTTATATTATATAAATTGCTATTATTACCGATTTGAATGATATAAATTACATTACCACAAAAACTTTAGCTTTGATATGCTAAAGTATTGGGGGCATATTGGGGTACAACCCCCAATAATAAATAATACGTTTGTGTGAACAAGATGGTAGCACATTCAAAGCTCTTAAACTAGTGAAATATCTAAGAAATGGCCCGTACACAGATTTCACTCATCATTCAATAATGCATAATGCGATATTAATAAGAAAATTCAACTGAAAACTGCTAAGTAAATTACACTCTTATCATCATATATCTCTTATAATCACATATCTTTACATCCCATCATAGCAACGTAAGCAACAAACTTGACATATTTAATTCTAAACTGTAGAGTTTTAATTCAAAAGTGAACAACAAACTTAAAGGCATGACTGCACGTAACAATGTACCATTTATCACAACTTAACGAGCTATTTTTATTGGAGCCAGTGTAAACGGAGCACGGAGGCTGTAATTTTTCATCCTCTCTCGAGATACTGGCGAGGTGACTTCGAATTAATGAGCAGCAATAAACAATTAATAATAAGGAATTTATCTAATATTAAAGTAAATGAATAATAATGTTTTGAGTACAATAAACACAGCGTCATATCGTTTTCCAAGCACAGCAACTAAATATCCTAGGGGAAATTTCGGAAATATACCCTGTCTGCTCATAAAAGGACCCGATACTATACAGTTTTAATTGCAACACGTGAAGGTTTCTTTTATTTTTTGTCCGTGAATAAACATAATATTTAGAATAAACCATATTTACCATATACTTAATATTTAGAAATTATATTAAAATATAATAGGAATATTACAGTAGGTCCAAGGTTAAAATATTCAACCGGAGCTTAACTTAAAAATTCCAGTGCGGTGTACCTGTAACCAGGGCCACATCAATATTCAGCGCTGAACCATCTCTCTAGCTGGATGGGTGCAGTTAATCACCCGCCCGCGGTAACACCGGTAAATTAAGGGCTATCACCATTGCAATTCTAGGTTTGGTTACATAGAATAATATTTGATTTGGTTACAAGTAAACTTTATAATAGCAACACTGCAATAAGAAGTATCTTAACAGGAATCTATGATGAGAAAGACAGAAATAAATAAAAAAGTAATACGCCAACCTCATTTTACGTAACTATCAATAGCCAGCAATGAAATATAATCACTTGAAAATAGTCAATGTGTTCAACAAATGGTGTTTCCTTCAGTGAGGCGAATGCTAACAATTTAAATTTTAGCGTGTTTTATTATTACTCAGTAATAGCTACCTCCTTAGGTGCGTAAGAAGAAGAAGTTTCAAATTCACCAAGGAAAACCGACATGTTAATTTGAAGGTTTTCTTATGATATTGCTGCCTAGATGAAACACTAAATTCGTGAAAGGTTGATGATTTTTATTCATGTCGAAACTTGCTTTTAAACAGATACTTTCTTTTTACTTACCGCAAGTTCGGAAAATTAAATTTTATAGTAAAAAAACTAATAATACAATAATTCTTCAGCGGATTTTCCTCTATCACTAATACCTTAATTATAGTCACTGCCAGCCCTAGGTAAATTAAACCGCTCTATTCCGGACCGAACCACTTCGAACTAGATCGAAACGGTTACACCAAGATAATAGGATTGAGGCACACTTCTCAAGATATTGGAGTCAAAGCATAATGGATGATGGCATAGAAGAGAGAAAAATATATTTACTTTAAATTTCCTCTAAGCCTTTGTGATTTAATTAATCTAATAACGTGTACATATGCGGACTTTATTAACTGTACGTTTAATTAAACCTAGATAGACCTATAGTTAAGCAAGGACACCACTTCTTGGAACGTCCACCACGTCTTAAAGCTACAATCTAGCAATGTAACATACAAATTCTACAAATAAATCTCATTGTATCCCAATCTTTAGCTAGGGACGGTTTCTACTACGTGCAATAGCTATTACGGATCGCAAGCAATTGGACTGGGAACAGATCGTCTGGCACGGCACGCCAAACATTTAACACCACGTTGTTTCCTTTTAAAATAGTCCAGTTGGGCCGATATATAAATTAGAATCTACTTCCGGGTACTTAATCTATTCATAGATTGTGTGAAGTAATGAGATTAGATAATTAATCATGCGTATCGCTAGTAATCCAATATTCTCTACATTATAAATAGACGAATTATGTGGCTTTAAAATCAACGTAAAACATCATCTTGGCATCTTTAATACCAATTACAGTTTAATGCATATTACAGACGTAGGTAATGAAAGACGATAGTTTGTAAAAGTTGTACGGTTGGCGAGGTAGACTCGTGAAGATGTGCGGTTAAAGTTTCTCCACCGACTGTTGGAAAACCGCGTGTTGGGTGCGTGGGGCGAGCTAAAGGAGTGTAACCCGTCTAATATTATGTGATTAATGAAGGCGAAAGATATGAAAGGTTATGAAATATACTTCAGTGCATTCAATATTTTCATTTTCCTGTGCTCCTCATGCTAATAATGTATAAACAATTTGTCTATACAATTACCGAAGAAAACCAGAGTCACATCTCTGCTATAAAAAACAGATTTTCACTAATCTTCAATTTCAGGAGGGTAATTTCTTTGCGCCGTGGTAATAGGTAATTGGAAAGCAAAGCTTCCTTCAGTTGAGTAACCGAGGTCTTCTCAAGATATTGTGTAATATAACTTTTTATTTTATTATGACAATACGTCATTAAAATAATTCTAACGGATTTGTCATCATGCGACTTCAAATTAGATACGCATTCGTGTAACAGGTAGCGGTACATAAAGAAACACAATTGCTTGTTTATTTCTAACAATTTTTATAATACTATTTATGAACACCACCATCACCATCGAACAGAAGATGTTCTTTACCACAACAATATTTATTGTCGTGACAAGTTGAATCCTGAGCAAATTAAATCAAATTCTTGGCGTTCACTAAGCTCTTAAAATCATCATACAAAACCATAAGTACCTACTTATATCTATCTACTATATAAAATCAGCGGAGCTTAGACTCCCTAGAATGTGAAAGCCAATGCAAGTACAAGTTGCGGCATCATCTTGAGAAGAACTGGCGAGTAACTCAAGGCCGAGAAAAGGTTAATCTTACTAGCCACTTGTCCCCTCAATGTGTAGACCCGGAGACAGGTTTGCGATTTTAATTATACATGCAGGCGTTAGAAGAGTAAGAAACGTGACCTGATGCAGACCATCTCTCGAATGGCAGATACAAGTGTATCAGATGTTTTGCACTATGGAATGTAAGTTCAGTCCCAATTTCGAATAACAATCTATCATTAATATGATGGTGCCTTATCTATTTAATTAATTAATTATATAATTAATCGCATTATTGCCGCTACTTACACACATAACATAACATATAACATAACTTCACGCCTTTTGTTACCCGAAGGTGTAGGCAGCGGCTGTTAAGCCTCGTCTCGCCGTTATGTTTACGTCCTAAATGGAATAGGTGGCGAACCTATTACCGTACGGGGCACAAAGTTTTCAGTCATCGATATTTATCACACATAACTTCCGAAAAACTATTTCGAAAAGTCACTACCTACACCTCTGAACATTAAGGGCGTGGCGATAGACAACAGGAAACAAATATAAAATATATAAATCGCTACCACCCTCAACTTGCGACTGATCGATCATTAATTACATTACCTAACAAACTATCGCACGCGTGTGAAAGTCGTTTTTATTTTTTTGTAAAATATTACGCGGTGCTATTGTTCAGTTAAAACTTGAGCCGTTATGGCGGATAGTTTGTGCTCTTTTTGTAGCCTCGAGACAGTACACGAGATATTACATTGAACTTGTAGAAAGTGCCTAGAGGCATATTAAAAAAGAAAACATCGCTAGCGACAGATGATAGTTTACCAATAAATAGTATCAGCCATAAAGGTTTGAAATTGTAGGCATCCACCTACAATTTCAAACCTTTTTCTCCTCAATTAAAATTATACAAGTTGATTGTCTAAAAAAAAGCAATTTATTTGATTGTTCTAAATATGGAAACTTTTATAGCGTTGTTTTAATGTTACCGAGGCATTTCCTTCTGCAACTTCCAATAACTTAGTGATGAAGTTACAGATAATTCAACAGTAAGTTGGTGGCGCATTGGTAAAACAACCACTGCTGAGTAGAAGTCGACAGATTCGATCCCTACCAGCTGTACCAGCAGAGGATTGTACAACGCATAACGTATTACGAATTATGTATTTAAAAAATAAAAGTACCTTCTGTGTACTAAGTATCGGGAATTTGTCAATAAAACAAAAAATACAAATTATTCATCTAAATTTATTTTATCGCCTTCAAAGTAGGCCCCATCGCTTGCAATACAACATCTTCACCGCTTCACCCAGTCTTCCATACATTTTTCATAGGCTATTTGCGGTATGGCCTTTAGCTCATTCAGCGAGTTTTCTTTTATGGCTTCTATTGACTCAAAACGTTTTCCTCGAAGTGGTAATTTTAACTTGGGAAATAAAAAAAAGTCAGACGGAGCCATATCAGGTGAATAGGGTGCTTGGTCGAGAACGTTTGTTGAATTTTTCGCTAAAAACTCTTTCACTATAATGGCTGTGTGTGATGGTGCATTATCATGGTGCAGCATCCATGAGTTGTGTCGCCACAAATCTGGACGTTTTCGGCGGATACTCTCACGCAAACGCTTCATGACGCCTAAATAATATTCTTTATTCACTGTTTCTCCCTCTGGAAGGAATTCGGAGTGAACCATATCACGGTAGTCAAAAAAAACTGTCAGCATCACCTTGATTTTGGTGCGACTTTGCCGCGGTTTTTTGGGTTTCGGGTCGTTTTCGAGACGCCATTCTGAAGACTGTTGGCTTGTTTGCATGTCATACTCATAAACCCATGTCTCGTCGCCAGTTATTATACGTTTCCTAAAGGTCGGATCCGTAGAAGCTCGGGAAACCATGTCTTCAGCGACATGCTTTCGCTGCCCTTTTTGAACAAAATTGAGCTCTTTTGGAACTAGTCGAGCGGCGACGCGTTTCATGCCTAAAATGTCAATGAGAATATTGTGGACGGACTTAAAAGATATGTTCACCTCACTAGCCAACTCTCCAGACTCATACGTCGATTTTCGAGCACTAGCTTCTTGATTCTGTCGATGTTTTTTTGGTCGTAGCGGTTGAAGGTCTACCAGAACGAGGCAAGTCTACTACTACTTCTCGGTTTTCTTTAAAAGCCTTATGCCATTCATAAGCCCTTGTTTTCGATATACATGATTCGCCGTAGGTATTTTGCAACATTTTTAGTGATTCACCACATGAAATATCATTCGAAACACAAAATTTAAGGCACACTCTGTTCAACAATATTTTCCATTCTAAAAATCGCCGAGGACTCAAAACTATGACCAACAAAAAGTTTAGTTTAAAACAAATTAAATGACAGATCCCGTTCAAATTTTGCGCGCTAAATCAGTACAGTGCTACCAACATGCAGTAAAAAAATTAGAACGACCTCTTTTACGCGGGTCTCTTTATTGACATATTCCCGATACTTTTTACACAGAGTAGTATACACGTATTGACATCCTAGTTTCTATACAAAATATGCCAATTTAAATAACAGTTTGCCAACTTATGGACCTACATCAATAATCAAAGTGATCACCGTGACCAGAAATGACATTGATGTGTCCATTTAGTTGTACATACAGACAGAGTAAAAAGCATTTTTTAATTACTCACGCCACAAACAATTGTATCAGAGTCTGACGCGGGGGTGGGGGGGGTATGGGAGGTGAGTAAACAAAGGCTCGTTTCCTCTCTCACGGCAAAAGGAACGAGGTAAAAAAATACCCTCCCGACTGTACGTAATGAGGGGTTATTAAGTACCTACCTACCTAGTAGGGTAGAAGGAAATTATTGGCCGAGCTTTTATCATGGACTTTTTTTTTAAATTGCATTGGAAAAGATGAGTGTATCAAGATTGTTATCACGATGTCATTTTTTCCTTTTTTTTCTTCGCTTTTTTTGTCCTGTTAATAGTCCCGTAGCATTAGGACATAATCCGCAGTTAAATAATTTGTGTAAAGAAAGAACATTGCAATATTCATGGGTTAATACTAATATTTGCATCTAATATTTGCGCAACCTATTAAAAGTTACGGAAACTCTCATGATTTGTAACAAATGTTAACAGTGTTGGTAACCAACTTATACTTTAAACTTTTCGTAATTTAACTTAAAATGTTTAAAAATAAAACAAAAATAGTTAAAGAAATCTTTTTCAAGCAACCTTATTTAAAGTCAATAAGCTTGCTTCTTACTGGGTTAGCGTAGCTAAAATTGTTTGTAATGTGCTTTATATTACAAACTTCAACCAATCATATCAGCGCCGAGTAAACGACAATCGAGAAATAACAAATTTCATTCATAAACTTTACAATGAAAAATCCATGTCACCCCAGTGGTTCAACTCCTTCGCTATTGATTACGTGACCTGCCTTCTACAAATTGATTGAGAAACTGTTACATTAATAGCAGAACATTTTCAATATTTTATTTTAGTTAATACAGTTACTTGTAGACCTATTTTATTATTTATTTACAATAATAATAATAAGAAGAAGTAAATTAATTACATTAATTACAATATTTACAATTGAAAAACTATCTGAAATCAAATTTCTCCGCATCTCGGTCTACTCTACTGGCAGCGTGCCCAGAAGACTGGCCGCATTGCCACGCTGAATGGCAACGCTAATCCTCTGTGCGAATAGACCAACCCTCTGGTCGCGAAAGGCTTCGATCAGCTTTTTGGCAAGATCTTTACAAAGTGCACGAGCACTCGGATGTCCCCATGTCCCCAGAGTCTCAACCCCAAACGGCTCAAATATCAATAACCTACAAGGTTTTTCTGTATTTGTGTATTTTAATTTGGCTTGATTTTCTTGGCTTTGGCTCTTATCATAAATATAGCTAAACAACTTTAAAAAATAACGAAACAGTCGTTCATAAGTAGATAAATTAATAAAACCGCTTTGGAAGAGAATTTTCGCGATGTAGCCACGTCTTCTCTTACCGCCTCGTCGTGGGACGCGACTTGTAAACGGAGTTAGACATTAATCGAAAAGTCACATATTGATGTATTTGCCGCCACTTAAGTATTTATATTGGTTGGTGAGAAGCGCAACCCGCTAACTGTCAGGATAAACGATGAATGCAGTATTTATTTAATTTACAGTTTACGTTAAAATACAATTAAACAGTGATTTTTTATTGTAAGTCAGTTATGAGATGCGTAAACCCCGGAATTATATACTTTGTATATGAACTTATAGTTTCAGGAAATATTTACACCAAGCCCAATGAATATACTAGCTGTTCTGCCGGCACTCTTCTTGCGTCATAACAATAAAATAACAGCATCACTTTTCCAGTTGGATACAGGATCGAAACGACTGAAGTAAAGTAAAGCTTATATTATTCAAGACTCAAGAGTCACTCATTAATTGACTTATCGAAGTCACCGTTGGTAGTTTTGGCGGCGTGTCGGGAACGCCTTGAGGTCCCGGGTGACAAACTTGATAACAATATTCAACGTTAAGTGAAATGCAATTCAATTGAACATTAATTCACGGTCCGTGCCTTGTGGGTTGGCTTCAATAATTAATTCAGAGGTCGGTCTTTGATCAAGTATCAATATAGACATACTGACAATACCAATTATACCCTTGCGGGATAGGCAGAGAGAGCAGAGAGTCATAAGGCACGATTCTTACACACCTCACTCTCTTCGTTGACGTTCATAACTCGTTTCGAGCACGCGCGTCGATTTTTGAGGCGCCTAACGTTACCTTACTCCAGAATATTATAATACCAATACATTAACACCAAATACTGTATGCATAAATAGAATCATTCAGTAAATAAGCGGCAATTTAAAATATCAAAATAAATAGAATATTCATTTTACACCGAGGACGCCCAGGACACACTTTCCATGACCAAATAGAACGAGTTCTGGAGGAAGCCTTAAAAATCGACTAGCGCGTATGACTAGAGTTTAGAAAGTCCTCAAGAATCGAGTGAGGCGTGTAATAACCGTGCCTTATGGTGCTCTATTCTCTCTGACTACCCCGCAAGGTACTCGGCGTGGAAGTAATGTGTATGCATTTTACGTTTAAGAAATATGTTTTGTACTTCTTCGTATGTAATTGATAATAAACAGTTATGTTACTTGCAATATACTTCAAACATCTCGTGGAGACATCAACTCCACCAAAAATATCGAAGCATAAAATCTCCGAGGAGATGTAATCTCGTTACACATTTTATGAAAACTCCAATATTACTTTATTGACTGCCACTTACGTTACGCCCATCATTTTACATATAAGAGCTTTTCCCCTCCCTATATGCTGTTACGTTCTATGGGTTATGACTTTTTTTTTATGCAAGTAATATCACTATTTCCGGTTATTTTGATAATTAAGAGGTGATGACATAGCGAGAAAAAAGTAAATAGTATTTAATTGCTTTTAAAACTATGACAGCAAACAGTCAACACCTGACGAAAAGGTAGGATTAACATCAAGGTTTTTTCTAAAAGGTTTCTAAAATTCAATATAGAGCTTATTTAACATTGGCCTTTTCAAAGTAATGAATCTTCATAGAGGGTCTATTGGAGTAATCTAAACAGTTCTTCGACTCTTATTAGGAATAAATAAAAAAGAACCCTGGCTCTCACTGATTGACTGATCGTTAACATTCGAAAATATTCTAACTAGGCCAGTCAAAATCGGTCCAGCCATTTCAGAGATTAGCAGAAACAAACAGACAAACTAACGGTCAAAAACGTAAAAAAAAAAAGTTATTTTAGTGTATGTACCGTATATACGAATAACATAACATAACTTCACGCCTTTTGTTACCCGAGGGTGTAGGCAGCGGAGGTTAAGCCTCGTCTCGCCGTTATATTTACGTCCCAAATGGAATAGGTGGCGAACCTATTGCCATACCGGCCACAAAGTTGTCAGTCATCGATATTTATCACACGTAACTTTCGAAAATTTCGAAGTTATTGGTGTGTGCCAGAATTTGAACCCACTACTCTTCTTGAATCAGAAGCGGGGTGCTAGCCACTGTGCCACCGAGACTCTTCATATTAATGTATTAGAAACTAGTTATTTCAATATCACAAACAGACACTTCAATATTATTTATATGTAAAATATAATAGAGTAGAGAATAAAGTAAAATATAGTAGATTATTAAGAAAATATATAAAAATATATTAAAAAATATATTGGTACGATATTGTCCCTCCCTTGGCACCTCTCCTGCACATTTACCTATTGCGTATGTGCTGTTAGTCCCCTTTGGAATGAACTCCCCAACGAGCAAATCAAAACTCCACTTGTATTATACGTGACGTAATACCACACATCACAATTAACCCAGTTTTGGCTGTCCCAGCTGTGTAATAAGTCTCACCTGTACAATAAGGGCGGGGACGTGGGAAACTTCTAAACGACAGAAGATTTTATGACCAATGAGATCGCCACCCAGACTGGACATGTTGATCACAGACAAAAATGTGAAAGATGCAAGATGGCATTTGGTTTCTCCACCTATAGACAATACAGAATTACTCTAGCACGCCTGCTGTGGCCGAATACTGAACCGCCACTCAAATATATAAGCGCTACTTAAGCGTTTAAGTAGCTGTCACATTAGACAGAATGCATGAAATTTGAGCCAGTAAGTAGCACTTTATTGATTGTCAGAAGCCTAGTTGTAGCTGTCTACATCTTCAGGTATTAACTGCGTGAAATTACGGAAATAATGAAAATAATTTATTAACAATAGTTTACTAGTATATTAATAATTACTACTGATACAGCAAACATTTCACACCAAGACAAGATGTGGGTTCACCCTTAGCTACGTTCTGGTTAGCGGTGACGTAATAAATATAAGGGTACATACAATGACGTCATTAAATAAACTATTATCGCTACACCGGCATGTGTGAGCGCGCCCTTCGCCTTAACGACAGAGCATATTCACTGAAATAATTGAGAAATCGAGGAACAATAAGGAAATTTTCTTCACCTGGTAAGGAATGTCGTGGATGACGAAATACTATCTACACTTCGTCACCGGCGACGTATGAGTGTGTGTAGTAGTAGAGATTATACTCGTTATGGTATCAAGGGCGGCTGACCAGATTCTTGTGTTTGGTGTGTACAACATTGGATTCAACTATGCTTCTGAACAGCTTTCTGCACACTATCTGTCGATTACAGACAGCTCTCGCCAGTATCACTCTAACCGGGACCTTTATATATATTTTCTTAAGTAGGCTTAAAACTTAAACAAATAATTTCACTAAGACGTTCTCACATTTCGGCGGTCCTGTTACAACTGATCATTATCCGGTCACGCGAACGTGTAGCCACGCGCCATATCACTTCCGGTGTTAACGTAAATGAATTAGCCATAAATTTGATGATAACGTAAAGAAAACTGTAAATATAAAAAACATACAATTTGCCTGATGAGTTATTTGCCGTATTATATATATTTTTTAAATGGGTGTTTAAAAACAATTTTTAAAGTGTAGCACGGCAATGTCCTCGATTATTATACGTAAAATACAGACTATTGTAATGATAAATAACACCTGAACCCAAAAAAAGCAAATATATTCATAAGAAAAAATATTTGTTACCTCCAGGAAAGCGATGAAACCAACTGACCACGACATAACAATCAGTATGGTATGTCACTAAACCCTACAAGAGCGTTTCAGTATAACCTAAGAAGTTTTAAAATTTGTACATTTTTTATAAACCATATACAATTCGTACACTAATGCATCGACAAACGTTACTTGTTTATTTCTCTATCCTTGTTGTGATCGAGTACACTGTAGATTGTGTGAGCCGATCACAGATAATGGTGCGGTGCGGTCTCCGTCCAGCACAACGATCCCCTGCATCATGATAGTTCCAGTTGCAATTGTTATTTGAACAGTGAGATTTGTATTCAAATGCTATTCAGACGTATGATTACAACAACAGTGTGGCTATTTGTATACCCGCGATCATTCTTTCCGTTTATTTTTTAAATATTTTGTTTGAACGCATTTAAAAGATTAGTATATGATTATATCTTCAAACACACTTATGAAAACAAAATACTCATTTTGTTTTCATAAGTGTCTATATCCGAATTCAGCTCGTCGTCGAGGCTTATTATCAAGTAGGCTGCATGCCGCCATCTTGGTTGAAATACACATGTATACATAACTACTAAAAACAGCAAATTCTTCAGCTATGATGATCAGGATAAGCCTGCAAGTTCAAATGTCACGCACGAATACACTGGTCGGCAACGATCACGCGTTATTCGCAGAATTTTCGCATTTCACTGCATGTCGTGTCATCATCTGACTACACAACAAATATAAAAAAAAAACAATATATAATCTTTTGACAAAATTGACAGCTCGAAAGGATGTCATGTCATGTCGTGCCGACCCCGTTTAAAGTGGGATAAGGGCAAGAAAATGATGATATTGTTTAAATACAGCAAACAGACAGGGTCCCACGAGTTACATTCTAAGATATTAAACAAATATAAGTTTACCGCCATTTTTTAATGAAATATTTAAATATTCTTAACCAATGAGTTACCGAATTTTTCCGACTTATTGAGTTTGTACTTAAAATATTGTCCATGACTGAACAAACAAGGCATAATTTTTTTTAAATATTACGACGAAAACATGAAAACACTGCCTACACCGACAGGCAATTACTGGGTAGAGTGACAAAAAATGCATATACGAGTTGTTTGTTCATTTGAAAGCAGGTAAGGCGTGTTGTTATCATAATAATATTCCTATATAATAGCACGGGACAAAACTACCTCAAAGAGATTATTAAGGGTTGAATGCACAATATGAGTTCCGTATGTCGTCATGCGGAACTTGTTGTTTATGAGGGTTCTCCTTCTTACTCTTTGGTTATGACGTTCAATTTTGGTCACCTCATGAATATAACATCTCATAACAACTTCTGCGCGAGTTTCATTTATAAAAAAATAAATTTACAATGAAATAACTAACAAATAAGTATCAGTTCTATAAATAACTGGCTGAAATCAAATATATAGTGAATTAGTATATGATGTATATTAGCACTACACTATAAAAATGTACTACGTATGGTGTTCGTGACGAACTACTATAATATGATATTGTAATGATTGCCATTAATAATTATAACAAATATACTCTTTCATAAATGAGGTTTCGCTTACTGTTATTAATTTGTTATGTCCGACTTTTGACATTTAATTTCCTCAACAAATTTCCTATAAAAGTCGGTGCAAAATTTTCGCTGATCGACAAACAATTTTAATAAAAATAATCTGTATTTTTCTGAAAACTATTATAAACACATACAAGAAGCGAAATCCCAATAAAACGGAAATTACTTTATAGTTTTTGTGGTTACAATAATACAGTGTTAAAATACGTACAAGCCTTCCTGGTCCTTGGACATCCCTCGGGAACATCACGTATCAACTGGAGTGGCTAAACGGACATGACATGTGACGTAATAACATCACGACACGTCCCCCGCGGGCCTCCCCACAAATGTAATGCGATTATCAAAACTAGCCGGGTCATTCTTGTAATTACGTGAACTCCATTTGAACCCAAATTTTACGGGTGAATGCATATTTTCAGGTAATATAATGGGTGGTACTGAAATCAAACAGGAGCAGAGCAACACAAAGAAAACAAAACACTCAAAACTCTATTTTCACTTCCTATTAGAAACGGTCGCAGAAAATGGCATCACTTGATTCCCAGATTAACCCGAAGCGTACGATCACATGATAATAAATTCTTGTCCGGCTTATAACATAAAACCCGGGTTGTTAGAGTAGTCCTAATAATAAATTGTAGGTTTTATATAACAATGTGTATAGTACAAACCTGCACGGAAGAATGTGGAAAGGAAATTGCGTAAATAAAGTTGATAGGAAACTAGGCGACTACAAAGATTTTGACACACGACTACACGTTAAAATCGAAGATTTCTTTTTATTTGATTGATAACTGCTGTAGTAGTTTGTGCTGAAGTTTCTTTATCTATTTTTTTAAATGTCATGATAATTTCTCTATCCCAAAGATGTCTGGTAATTAGTTTGAACCTTAAACTCAAGCGTATATGCTAAATAAAATATATTAAGGCGCCAAAAAAAAAAAAAAAAATCTGCGCTGCTTCTATAAAGAATCACCAGAATTATGAGACGATCAAAATAAATGTCGCGTTGAAGATGTCTCTCTCGTCCAGTCTATCAGTAGATCTCGGTGACAATTAACAAGACAGCGATGGGACGCAAAGTGTGTAAAAAAAGAAGCCCACAAGAGGGGGCGAGAAGGCGAGAAGGAAGGAAAACATTAGTTTAGATAAGAATCGGGTTTGTAATGAGGCGCGCCCCACTCGCGAACAGTTGTTCTTTTCAATTTAACTGTGGACACGCTTTTTGAATGAACACGTTTTCTAAAGAGTATTTTGGTGAGTTATTATAATACAAATGTTGGTCAGGTTTATATTTGGACCTTTATTTTGGAACACGGTTATAATCGCGACGGATTATTGCTTTTTTATTGACTGACTACTGCTGTGTCATTACAGATTTCCTTCGCTCCGTCTCTTGGTAAGAAGTATTTTATTTTCAGGAATTATTTTTTCACATCAGCCATCGTTTATTTGTGGTGTGGGTCCTATTACGAATCGTACTATACGAAGGTATGCAATACGTTAAGTGTCACCACTGTAATCCTAATAAAAAGTAACTTTGAATATCTGTTAATTCCCATTAAAAATCTGCGATACGTTATGTATGGTCAAGAATTTGAAAAGAAAAAGCTAAATCTTTTCACTTTCCTCAATAATCGTCCAAATATTTACGCTAAACTCTCAAACTTGTCGAGATCCAAGGATCTTTTACGGTCGCATTCTGATTTCATTGGTTATGCCGCACCACTAACTGCGTCTAGGGATAATCTGGCAAAACTTTGTCTGAAACCTTAACTATGTCAATTTGCATGTAAAGAGCTATGACGTAATGTGTGACGTCACAATTTACCAAGGCTTATACAGATCGTGACGAAAGTTCTGAATCGTCGAGGGATATAACGGCTCGATAGGTTTTTATACTGGAATATTATACGTGACAAGAACAAATTTTGTGTCACTAATAGTTCATAGACTTATACAATCTCGATTTGCGAATTTAATGTGGTTAAATTTAAGAAAATAATATGAAGTCATGTTTTTTTTAATATCTATAAATCACTATGGCATAATTGGCGGCCTGGTAACCCTGCGCTAAGTTTCCTGGATAGAGCCAAGGATAAGGAAGGATGGCATTCCTTGGGGCTTTTACCCGAACGGGGTCCATGCATTAAGTAATTATTCAAAGAAATTGGAGAATAATTTCAAACAATTACCAACTGAGAATGTCATAAACGTATTTAAAGAATGTAGGTTAAGAAGTTACCAATTGTTACCTTTTATTATGTATCATGCATGGAATCAAATAAAGCTTTATTATTATTATAATCCCTGCTGGGTGCTAGTTGGTGATAAATTTGTAATGCAAGATATTACAGTAGTCGTGACCAACGGCAGGAGCTATGGAGGACACGGCGTATATATATAAAGCTTTTATAAGAAAAGTAAAAGAACACCCGGGTCACGGACATATGAAAGCGGCTCTTCACGGTGAACACATATCCGCGAGCTGAATGAGACAAAGTCGCACTGCTAGCGGATAGCGAGGGCGGTTTACATTGCCATTTCTAAATTGCATTTCGCAACGGAATCGGAATAGAAATGTTATTAGATTTATCGTAAATTACAAAATAGTTTATTAAATAAATTAAATGTACAATAATGTTAATTTTTCCAAACAGAAATAATATTTAGGGAGTTTCATTTTTATCTTACACAAAACAGAGCTTCACAACAATTCACCTGATAGTAATTGATAGTGAGGTCGTTGGTGGTTTGTTAAATAACTATTTACTCTCTTTTTGAAGACATTTTGTTCTTAATGTACAAATGAATTGAATGTATTTGACATGTACAATGCATTTAACGACTAATTTAAGAACACATAAACATAAATATACTTTGAACATTATTTACCTAGGTTAGCTTGATGTTTTGGCCAGTGCAACCTGACATTCAATTTTATTATGCTCCAGAAATGAGCCGTGCGTGCTATCTATATGATGAGTCCCAGGGATACACTAAGAAATAAATTTTAAGAGATAAGAGTTATGACATTTTATTCGCTATATATTTATGAAAATCTTATTTATGTTCATAAATATAAAACTAAATTTAAGAAAAACTGCGATATTCATAAACTAAATTTAAGAAATAAAAACAAACTCGCTGTGCCCACTACTAGGCTCCATAAAATCTCTAACTAGTTCCCAGGTCAATGTATACGCTTCTACAATAAACTTCCAAACGAAGCGATTGAATTATCCATGGGTAAATTTAAGAATTATATTAAAAGTAGATTATATCAAAGGGACACTGGCTCACACCAATGACTTTTCGAAATTGTTTTCGGAAGTTATGTGTGATAAATATCGATGACTGACAAACTTTGTGCCCGGTATGGCAATAGGTTCGCCACCTATTCCATTTGGGACGTAAACATAACGGCGAGACGAGTCTTAACAGCCGCTGCCTACACCTTCGGGTAACAAAAGGCGTGAAGTTATGTTATGTTATGTTATATCAAAGGGCTTACTTTGTGTCGCAGACTATATAAACGATAAAAAAGTTTGGAATTGAACTGCTCCTTTTGTGTTGTGTTGATTGTAATTATTATAATTTGTTAAACTGGAAATTGAAAAGAGTCGGCCTTGAGTTTCTTGCCAGTTCTTCTCAAGAAGCCTTGACGCCGGAACTGGCACTTAGATTCGCTTTCACATTCAAGACTGTATGATGAAAGGGAATATAAGCTCCGCGTATTTTAGCTAGTAGTTTTGTTATGACGATTCTAAGCACTTTGTAAAGTCTAAGGAATAAAGATATTTTGAATTTTGATTTTTTTGAATTTTGGAGAGTTTTTTTACGGCACAGAAAATTTCACTTAACAGATGACAAAATTTGGACTTCTAAGCGATTTTAGAAAAAAGTAAACATGTACAATCAAACACCGTACCCGCTTCAGATAGCTAATTTAATATTCATTTTGTTGTTTCAAACGCTGTCGATGGAACCAGACCTTCAGTGTTTAGCTCAAACTCAAAAGCGCTCCATGTCTAAGCTAGATTGAGCCTCAAAGATACAACCTAAGGGTGTGAATGTAAATGAACCTTTAGTCCAGCTCTGGTTTTATGTTGGTCCATAATTTATAGTTAACAAAGAAGTTTTGTTGTTCACCGACACAAAAAAAAATACAAAAATCAAGCATCTTTTACTGGGTCGGAAATAGTACCCCTGAGACCTGATTATGAGAGCTGCTGTTATAATCGTGACAGTAACTCTGGACATATTATGACATTTTTTTAAGTAAGACTATATTTTATGAATTGTCATATGGTACATATTTCAACTACTTATTCAAGAAATATATAAAATTTAGCATTTTCAAGATTATTTTGCAACAAGTAGAAGGTGAAAATGTAAATACTTCAAACATCAATCTAATTTACATCAGCATATAAACAAACCTAATAACCAGTAACGTATTCAACAAACACACTATTCGGGAACTACGTTATTACTGGAGACAATATTTCCACGTCACATTATCCAGTGAAATATTGGTGCTCTGGTATTTCAGGTATTTTCCACGTGTATTCACAGAGTACAACTACAATTTTATCACACTATTCATACAAAGAAAACCACTACAAATTCAAAATTATAGTAAAGACCGCCTGCCATTATATATTCACGTTGTGCAACTAAAACTTATTATGCTAATTGAAATATTATGATATCATTATTCTATAAGTGTAAGGCAATGTGTATTGTATAGTTACAAAATATACTGAAACAATAAAATTTACCCACATTCTCTTCTAAAGTAGCCCCTTAATATGAAACCGCGCTGACGTAATTTATTTGTAGATAGCAACCCTGATCTGAACACAAAGAGGGCTATTAAAAGGCTAATTTCGGAACGCATTCATAAATGTTGTAACCGGCGGAGTTCTAAACTTGAATTTGAACGCGAAACGCGCGGGAATTTCCATTCAACAGTTAACTTAGACAGAGTAAACACGTCTGGTTCAGCTAATATGAAAGTTTTAATGTTGGAAAATTAATTAGGCATCATCTGAGGCCAACTTGAAATGGGATTTTCATGACGACTACTGTGGTTTTGTATGTTTTTGTGAACGAATTTGCTATTAAATAGATATACAGGAAATATATAATATTGAGGCACGTTCAGCAACGACATAGTGCATGTCAAAATTTACTGTTTTCGACTTGTTAGAATTTCTCGTGAGAAAATGCTTGGAAACCATAACATTACGTTGCGTGGTAATTAAGTAAAATCAAATACTATTTAACAGTCTCGGTGGTCCAGTGGTCGACACACGGCTTCTGATCCAGAGGTCCGGGTTCGAATCCTGACACTGGCTCACACCAGCTGGCTGAATTTTCGAAATTGTTTTCGGAAGTTAAGTGTGATAAATATCGATGACTGGAAACTTTGTGCCCGGTATGGCAATAGGTTCGCCACCTATTCAATTTGGGACGTAAACATAACGGCTAGACGAGGCTTAACCGCCGCTGCCTACACCTTCGGGTAACAAAATGCGTGAAGTTATGTTATGTAAATACTATCTTACTGTACAAGAAAAGACTAAAAGGGGGACTTAGTAACTATGTAAAATAACGTTGATTAGCTAATGAAATTATAAAATTACTTAATTACTTAATATTACAGCCGACTTGTCTGGTGACTGTAAACAATGACTGAAAAAATACGGAGAGCCACCGCCACAATTTACTACAATGACCTTATAACTGCAAATATTAGAATATCCTAACAAGGTTTTGTAATTAATATTTGAATATCATGTAGATAGTGTTTATTAAAACATTAAATATAAAACAGCAAACAGTCAAAACATTTCAATTACCGGACACAATACCTTACTTGGGCATAGAAAAATATCTGTAGTCTGCTTTCCATGATCACAGGAGAAATGTCGAGGTAAAAATAACAAGTAAATCAAACTGTAATCTTGTAATCTCCAAGAGTGTTGTCAATTTTAATGATTCCAAAAATATTTGTCAGTGGCACTGTCACACTCGTGTCACGCCACACCCACGGCGTCTCGACGCCACAATCCTCAATCATCTGTTAAATAAAAATATATCATATTCACAGCAAAAATAAAGAAGTAGGCGATGACAAATGCGGGATAGTACAAGAGTTTATCCTTTTAGCGGGGTGCGGGTCAGGCCCTTGAATAATTCACGAGAGCTCAACAAGTCGTGACGCGCCGCCATTTTTGTTTTCCGACGACACTCTACGAGACTTTGTAGATGTTATTTTATCGAATTTATATAGTAAACCATATTTTTAATCGTTCTGTTTAAGATTCACTTTAATCAAAACGATGAATTTGTACAGGTTTAATTAAAATGTACCTTCAATTATTTACTCATTTAACAGACGTTGCCATTCAGTTTTGAATAAATAAGTTATGAATAGAGAAAAATTATGTATTAACTCACAGATATTGTTTGACACACCGATTTGGCTAGCAGCCTAAGATGCCTTTGTGGACTCATGAAAGGCAACAATCAATATTATATTCCACCATCGAAATCCTTCTTCAAAGAACGAAAACAATAACACTGAAATTACAAGGGGCGTAAGTTCCATCAGCGAAAATGCTGATCACGCTTCTTATTATGCAACTTCCAGATATTTTTCATTAGGATTGTCTAATGAAAACGGGATAGATTATATGTTTGCGCCTGTAATGAGATTCCAGACGCCAGAAAAGAGATTTATAGGGGCTTATATTGAATTCTTTGAATCTTGGCGATATTTATTCTTCCTTCAAAACAGAAAGGACCTATCCTTTTTGATTTAATCGAATTCTGGTGTATCGCGTATCTTAAATCCATAGCTCCCTCAACAGCTTCTCTACTCACAAGATGAAAGAGAAAGAACTAGACTACTGGTTATACTTCTGATCTATCATCGGATCACAATTAGAGTCACTTTATGAACCCAATTCATACTTACAGCTTCTTAATTATCTAATTCTGTTTTTGTCAATTTGATTGTTAGTACTATTGAACTTGAGTTCTTGGCACGTACCAATGAGATTTTATCGTAAAGTGTGATGATAATAATCCATGGACGACAAATAAGGCCTGTATTTCAGTATCACTCGGCAACCTACAATAGAATGCAGCTTTTGAGTGTTAATGATCAGAAGTCATCGAAACAATCTCGGGCTTCCGTGTCAAGATTAACTTTCTTCAGTCACTACGACCCCGCTAGTCATGAATCCTTTAAATACATAAATTGGGATAAACAAACAACCGATTCTTGTCAGGCGATTTAAAGACGAGAGCTTTTCAAAAGCAAACAATGGCCCGATAACTGGTTGCATAAAACAAGTCGAGGAGGCTGTTCCAAACTTGTTAGGAGCAACTTGGAAACTTGTCAAAGTTTAAGGATTTAGAACTTGGGCCAGACTTGCACTTTCCTACGACGGGGGAATATTGTATGCTCTTTGCGAAATGAAGACTTATGCAACAAGCCCCGTCGGCTTTTGAGAAAAGTGCCAATGATTTATTTACTATCAACTGTGATACAAACAAAACTTACCAACGAATAGTCGATCCCATCAACGTTTCTTGTTCCTTTTTTATTGAAGCTAATTTTATTTATATTTACATTATAAGTACATTAATTTCCATAAACGTACGCAATGTTAAGTGAACGGTAACATAGTTCATTATTAGTACACACAGACATACTAACAGTGGCGTTCTGTAGTATCAGAAGGACCCCTCATTTATCCGAAGTTCACTGAAGCGAGCGGAACTAAATCTGAACAGTATGTGACATATATTAAGTGACCGTGGACTTCTCCATGTCTCATACATACATAAATGTAAACAGCATCCTCTTAGAGAATATTATGTAATTTAAATATGTTGCGACTTATTGACACTAAACTTATCCATATAGATACATAATATATTGATTTTTTTAGAAGTATTACCGTCATGCATCGGGCATACAAATAATAATAATCGGGCTGTCAATAGACAATCATTTTCGTACAGTTGCTCTAAATAGATTCAGTAAATCAAAAGCTCATTTCTTGTGCCACGTAGTGTATATACTCATACAATATATACAGTAACTATTAATGGATCACACTTAGTGCAGCGTTGTAGCTCGTCGTAGAACATTACCTGAGCAGTGCCAATACTGCCTGTATCATGGACGACCGATATCACTATGTGTTAGATAATACTAATCGGGGTATAATTGAAACTGTTACTGTTTCAATCCAACTACTACTTAACGACACTAGGAGAACTAGAAACCCAGATTATAAATTGCGTCTTTCGCGACGATTAGTCTGGCGACGAGCGAAGATTAGTGAGCGAAGATTGGTACAATGACTTGCGATAGCTTAAACTTTTAAATTGTTTAAAACTTAAAAGTTTTAACTACCGCAAGGAATTAACTAATCTTCGCGTTACCCTAAGCGGTGTCAACACATTTCTTATCGTATTTTGGTACTGCTGGTTACCAAGATTACAATATACTCAGAATTCTACCAATGTATCATCCCGCAGACTAAATAAAAATAATAAATAC
Organism: Euproctis similis; assembly: GCA_905147225.2. NCBI lineage: Eukaryota > Metazoa > Arthropoda > Insecta > Lepidoptera > Erebidae > Euproctis > Euproctis similis. The sequence goes on along the minus strand of LR990105.1, from coordinate 2,061,923 downwards.
ACAAGTAAATCATTATTGCCATTCACGGTTGCCCGGTGTGAAGGTGTCCGTCGTCACGGTTCAGTCGGGGGCCGACCCTCGTCACGTATCACAGTACTCGATTGGCGTCGACGTAACTGTCACGTCACTAGCACGCGGACCTCAGACATAATATTATCCGATAATACCAATATTCATATATATATTGCATACAGCCCAATAATCCAGTAAGCTTTCTTGCCAATTTGATAACAAAATTCCGCTCGTTAGCGCACAAGATTGGCAATACCATTTAACAATCAATTAGTAGCTTTCAAGGAGATTAACCGTGATTGGTTGGATGAGAGTTCATACACCAATTTAATGAGGACCCGACCCTGTCGCATTGTTGGTATATCGAAAATAAATCGGTCATTAAAAACTAGTGCTTGACATTTCATTTCGATTGTGGACGATATTGGTTATCTACCAAACCACGATAATAAGCTTTATTCCGGATTGAAGTCTGTTGTAGAATATTTTTTAACCTTATCATTAATATAATTATTTCAGTAATTCTCCTTACGTGGTGTATGTGTTAATTGAGCAATGTTATCATCTACATGTCATGTTTTTGTGATAATCTGGTGACGTGGAACCATCGTCACCGCGCTGATGTCACTAGACCTCCACCCTACTCACGGATTATGTTCTGACGTATTGTTGATGTGTTTATGGACTACAGGAGCAAGAAACACACGTGTTTTATTGCTTACAAGTTTAATCGATATTCCCGGCATTTGACAATTCTTAAAAATAATGTATAAATAAAAACAAGGGCATTGTATTTGTATTTATCATTGATACTAAAACAATATTTGTTGCTTTATAATGATGCGATTAACTTGCATTTTGCCCGATTAGAGCATGTAATTTTGACGATGACGATTCGTTCATGATTTTTCTATTTCATGAATATTTAAAATATTTCTCAAATATAATATGTAAATCAAAACAAGGCCGATCAAGTCGTAGGCGCAATACACAAAAAATAAAACATTCAGTACATATTGGTGGAGTTACTTAATTAGTTCTAGATTTACCACGCGCCAATTCATCTGACCCGGTCCGGCTCGCACGCGACTCGAGAAGAATTGCATCCACAGCGGATGAGCTATACACGTTTATTTATAAATTTATTCCTCCATAATCAAGGGAACACATGATAGCAGAGACGATGAACAGAAAGAACAAAAATAGTCCAAGCCGCTTTCCGCTGTTTGTCCCCTTATACCTTTTTTTTTTATTTATTTATTTATTCAATATAAAAACTTTGAAACAACGGATTTGGATGTGGTGTTTTTTTAGAAGATAAAGGATAATTTACTACTTTATGTCGTCAAAAACGGTAAATCCAAAGGGCGTAAAATAAAGTATCGTTTAAATCGATTCATTAATTTGTTTTCCAATTCCAAATAGAATAAAAAAAAGGGTTCAAGTTAAAATTTGAGACACGTAACCCTAAAAGCCCACGATACAACAAGATGAAAATGCTTTGTAAACTTTTATTAAGAGACTTTTTGCCATCAGACTTTCCATGAGCTGCACTCGGAAATCTCCTTCCAATCAAAACTTCTTATCTCACAACAGCAGTCATTTACAAGTTTAATATAAAATTATATTTACGCATTAAGCTCTGCGTGAGGAATAAATGAATAAATAATAAGGAGCTGACCGATAATGAAGTATTCGCATGAATCTGGGGGCGAATTAACACAACAAATATTTGCTATAGCAAATAATAAACATTTTTTGATTAATTTTTGCCCGGTTGCATCATAAAGAAAGTTTCTTTTTTAAGGATATGGCACACAATAATATTCCAAACATGTCGTTAGAAGACAAATATACCAAAAGCAACGTTAACACAGAAAAATCGTCATAGATAACTCCATTTTGGTTATTGTTATTTGTGATAAAATATGACTGTGAGCAACAATAATCCCTCGTGAACAGTTACGGTTAGAAAAATATATATACACAATACAGTATATTCTGTGAGGTCTCGCTGGTTAATGCCACCCCATCATTTCCCTGGGGTGTAGTAAACGAGTAAGGTACAACTCCAGGTGGGCCGATGACATTATTTCGTTTCTGTCGTCAAGCCTCTCCGATGTGGTTTACGACAAAACTGATTAGTCTGCAATTCGCCTTTCTCGCAAGTGTCACAAAATGCACACCTACTTTATACTGCACTTGAATGTGAAATGATAAATTCTGGAGATATAACCAGTAGTTAGCTAACTTTAAAAAAGATAAGGTTCGATATAAATAAAGATTTGACCAGCGGTCATTATTCAACAAACCATTGTGTAGAGTTTTAAACCTGAAATATTGCTTTATTTAATTATAGGTGTTAGCTATAATTAATATCATTATTTCGTTGGGCGATATTAATGTTATTTTAGAATCAACACACACATTATGATATTCGATAATTCAGCTTTGATATAGTAAACTCTACAGCAAACAAAATGTTTAAAATACATGTAATATATTATAATTCTCGTACACATTATTAAACCTAACCATTTCAATCATGCGCTTGTACAAACTTCGGAGCGTGACTTCGCGATGTTAGAGAACATTCTATACCATATTGGATAATATTATCTAGTTATGAATCGTATATTTATGTGTATAACAAACATCTCGTTTCGTTGTGTATACTTATATTTTATTTTTACAACTTTAAAACGCTATAATACCTACTTTTTGTAAATCATTCTTTAGTTGGAGTTCGACACCTGTTCAAATTTCAGTTGTATAAAAAGTTTGAAAAAGCAAATTTAACGCCATAGAAATAAATTATCTTGATTTTTTTTTTATATTATGAATAAACAGGATTAGGAAAGTATTTTTTAGATTAAAACTCCAATCCAATTTGCTACAAATAAATATTTACCGTTACATCAAGTAAATCACAAATCGCGGCAACCTTCGATATGTGGTACGGGGATCGATCGTGTGCTTAACAAGGGTTGATACTATTGACAAAAACTAAACAGAAAATAATATTAACAACTAAACATGCTCTAATCTAATCATGCCTTGCATCTTTTGAGTCAGCAATAACAAGCACATTTTTTTTTATTATCCTTCTTGTTTCAACTTTCCATACAGTACAGTTTTCATCAGAACCGAGTTAGGTGAAAGCCGTAGTGTTGCAAACCCTGCACGCAAAAACTTCAATAAAGTTAGGATTAGTGCGGCTTAGTTCTAGTATAGTAGCCCAATTTTATAATGAAGAGAGATATATGACTTTTAACTATATTTTTCTACATACACTTTGTTAATATTTATTTAGATTGCGGCTTAGATTTAAACTGTAATAATGGGATATTAATTGAATATCCACAGTTATAACTTTATAATCCACACATACCACAAAAAATCTAGTATTTTGTTTTTCATAACAGCATTTTCTCGAGCTGTTGACAACCCTAATGCCGTGTCGTTCTCAATGTTTGTCTACGGCCGATTGAAATCTGTCACTACCCATTTAATAAGCTCTGAACGAATCCGATCATGGATCGCAAATATCTCAGCAGGCACACACCTCGGGTGGAACGTGACTCCACTTGCAGGTGTTAAACGCGCGGTGGGGATTTTATTACTCAGACACATGTTTTGGTGTTATAGAGTCGGGCGAGTGTGTGAGCGAGGTTCATATTAAAACGGTTGCCTAGCAACACTTTTATGAATTCAACTAGATAACCTTCGGAACTTAGTAACGGCACCTTATATATACACTCCTTAACTCTATAATATGTTTATATAGTATACCTATTCCATTTGGGACGTAAACATAACGGCAAGACGACGCTTAACAGCCGCTGCCTACACCTTCGGATAGAAAAGGCGTGAAGTTATGTTATGTTACGTTAATGCATAGAATTTGATTGACAGGCAGGCAGAGTGTATAAGTCTATATAAAATAATTAATTAATATGCCGTAAACTTTTAGTAAAGCCAAAGACAGGGGAGTCATGGAAAAGGATGGAGGAGGCCTTTAGCCAAAAGGGATCCATATCTCATAAAGAATACTAACATTAATTATAAGCAATTTCTTTCTTAATTTTATACTATAACTTACAAACAGATACTGATATGTAAAATGAAATTGAAGATATGGAATAAATGGCTTTATTATTATTATTATTAAACTTTTAAGTGCATTACATAATGTAATCTAGTTTCCATTATTGCATCTTTCTTTGTGACTCATAAAAAAGGATCCCTCATTATTCTTCATAGTTTAATATCCAATAATTAATAAGGGTGAAATCTGCGCAGTCCAAAAGTATTTTACTTGTTATGAAATAACATACGCCGGAAACGTGAAAAATATATTATTATAGATACGAAGGAAATAAACGTGTGGCGAAGTGGCCGATTAATAGCATATTAACATTAACGACAGGAATACGTTTGAAATCTTCGACATTCAGAAGTCTAATTAATGAGATAATGTAGTAATTCCCAATTAGAATGTGTCAAACGACGGATATACACACGTCATCGATAATTATAATTTTGTTGCCTAGATATTTTCTATGATTACCTGAATATATAACATTAAATAGATTTAAAATAGAATAGATGGATAATTTCCATGGACGTATAAAGCGAACCCAAACACCGTAGATCTGTCTTCCCGACTTTAAAACAAACTATAATAATATGAATCCATCCCAGTCTCGGTGGTCCAGTGGTCGAGCACACGGCTTCTGATCCAGAGGTCCGGGTTCGAGTCCTGACACGGGCTCACACCAATGACTTTTCGAAATTGTTTTCGGAAGTTATGTGTGATAAATATCGATGACTGAAAACATTGTGCCCGGTATGGCAATAGGTACGCCGCCCATTTGGGACGTAAACATAACGGCGAGACGAGGCTTAACAGCCGCTGCCTACACCTTCGGGTAAGAAAAGGCGTGAAGTTATGTTTATGTATGTATGTGGCGCACATTGGGAGAGGCCTATGTCCAGCAGTGGACTGCAATAGGCTGATTATGATGAAACCCAATCATAAGTAGGTACGCCATAAAAATTAGTATTAAAATTTTTACTCTAATAACAATTACAGTTAAAACGAAAAATATTATATAATAACCTCTAATATATTAAATAACTGTTTTAACCGTCCCGTGCCCACCCGTGGTCGTGGAAGCTATAAGTAGCGGGGAAAGTTAAGCGAAAAGCTATATAATTCATAAAAGTTGTTTTATTCCAACCGACGCACGAGCACTAGCTCAAATAACTATTCGGAGAAAGCAAACCGTTCTCTTTTCTTTTATAGACAATACGGGAATGATGGGGTTTTTTTATTGTCTCTATATGTTGAGATTTTATCACTAAACGCCATAAGATTTTCTAAGGGAAGTTGTATTTTCGGCAAACGTTCTATGAATAGCATTTTGTGGAACTAAGATAAAATCACAACAATATTCTATAGATTAGATAATAATACCTACATAAATATTTATATATTCGTCAACTTTAGATATACTTTGGATTATTAGTAACATCTTTATTGTGTTTTGATGTATATACACATAACAATCCAAGACATGGTCCATGACAATGACGATATACCGCCTGCCGATCTTGTCGATTAAGTTGTATATAGAAAATCAAATACCTGAAACTATTCTTAAAATACTTTTGTGACTTTAAAGCCCGATAGTATTGATAGCATGAAGTCCCGACTTGATATATAAAATATTAATAAGTGGCGAAGACTATTTCTATAGACCAGCCAGATTTTATCACAGGAATTTATCACTTACGTTTATCTCAGGACAATGTGCATTCACGTTACTCCTATTTTAACAAGCGTGATAAATGTTACACTATTTACTATTTACATTTATCATATCTTCATTCTGAATACATAAATTTCTATCAAGTTAAACAAACATAAGTGCCGATAAACTGTTTTACGATGCACTTCATCACTTTCCAGATCAGTTTTATGTCTTAAACCGCGGCAGTTACGGTAAAGAGCGATTCTTCAGCAGTCACGGGTTAATTGCGTTGTAAAGTTTAAGGGAATATTATAGTTGGCGAACACGTCTGAACATAGATTATGTATGAACTTGAAATATTAGCGATTTAGTTCCCAGGTGGTGCAGATTAGTTTAGTATTAAAACCAGGCTCAATTAAATCGCAAACTTTTAAGTTTTACTTACCTACATAGGAATATCGTGTGTATATACGTACTAAAATCTAATATTGTTGTTGTATGTATGTTTTTATAGGCGCTATAACTTTCTAATAACAAAACAGAAATGGAAAACAGTCAGTTCTCAGCGATCGGGAAGTGTTCGCCGGCGTGCGTCTAACGCGAGGCACTTTCGCTAAACTCTGTGGAGCGTGAGACGCGTTAGTAGTTGGTATCGATGCGCCGAGTTCTAGGCAGCTGGTTGCATCATCGTGTGCACGCTATTTCCTATTGAACAAAAGAAACAACAAACAAAAAAACTACACAAATGTAATCGATTTGATATAAATCTCAATATCCTGACAATATACAGACAAAATAAATTAGACTTAGATTCTTCAGTTAATGCATTTGCAGGTATTTTACCAAGGTATCTTTAAAAGTCTCGGTAGTTCAGTGGTCGAGCACCCCGCTTCTAAATCAACAAGTTGCGGCTTCGAATCCTGGCTCTCACCGATGACTTCTCCAAATTATTTTCAAAAGTTATGTGTGAACTATCAATGCCTGAAAACTTTGTGCCCGGTATAGCAATAGGATCGCAAAAAAGTCATTACTATTAATCAAGGGTACTACGAAACAAACTTTTGTGGCATAGCCCCACGATACTTTTTAATAGGCAAGTATAGCAAAAAAATACCCACAATGTCATATTACACATGATAGGTACAGCCCTCGTGTTATCTGTCAAAATGTTATTATACCCTATTGAGGTGATCACGTAATTTCATCACACCGGAGATGAGGCGACACTTTCTCATGTTAACGACACAGAACGTTATAAAATGTATTTTACAGAGCAAGATTAAGGACTCGCATATTACGGTCCTTACAAATTACGTCAGAGGCTTAATAATTTCTTTATGAAATAGATATAAGTTAAGTAATACAATGGATACTTTTTAATTATTAACCTCACTTATTTATTTTTTATTTTTTTAATGTACTGGTGTAATTCCAGAGTTTATTCGAATCATCCTTACGATTAGTGAACTACCTAGGCGTGAATTTGGTTCCGATTAACAATATTGAAACCGTACAACTACATCAGTCATCGATATTTATCACACAAAAATTCCTGACCATCAGTGGCGTGGGCTAGGAATCCAACTTGAGACCTTTGAATTACCAGTCGAAATGTTGAATTACGAGGCTATTGAAACATGATTCGGAAGACGTCATATCCACATAAGATTAAGCCAACTTACAAGTATAATAACTACACTATTTTTAGCTAGAGACTAAGTATTCTAGACTTCACATTTGTACTTATAAAATTAAATGTAAGTTTCAATTACATCCCCCATGAACGCAGGACTCGATGGCACTCTTCATAGATGGGCGAAAGAAACACAGAATCCAGGAGCCTGGTGATCTCTATTCATTTGGCAATAATAAATTGAGAATACTGATTGTGCGATATGGAAATTGGCCATCATTTCCACGTATGTTTTCGATGGAAAAAACATAGTGGTTGTATCAGCCGCTGCCAGTTTCATTATCAATAGGTACCTGTATAATAAATAGACATTTATAAAATTTATTTAATATTTACCGAAAACTCGTTAACTTTGCGGGATTCATTCGATTGGTTTATTTGTGTACTTTGAACGGTTTCTTGTTCACTTTATTCGAGAAAAAATGAATGTTTAATCCTCACAGTATATTTATAATATTTAACTCGTGACGAGGTCAAATAACTAATTTCACTTTCGATTTACTAGTAAAATTTACTAGGATTTTAATTAAGTTGGAGTGATTTTAACTAAGAGCTACTACTGACTTGATCTTTATTTGCCAATTCACGTTCTTCATCATACTTATTCCAGGACCACTCATCAAACTTCTCATTTCCACAGAATTTTATTTACACGTTTGAATAATCTGTCCAATCAATGTAATAACCACATCACAAAACGAATATGTACCACCGTATCTGGTTATATTTGTACCAACCAGCAGCATTATCTAGATATTCTCTTCGCCGTCAATATATTTACATTAGCCACTAAAACCAATACAGATGGTCGTACACTTTTATAACAAAGTGAGCACTCTCTCATAGTGTGGGTGGGTAGGTATGTTTGATAGTGAAATACACCTTCTGTCTTGTTCGAGTGCGAACAGACGCCTTGAAAATAAACACAAACAGCACTCTCGCGTCTCGATGCTCAATCGATGCAATGTAGCCCAAGTACCAGGGTACAGTTAAACAGACAAGTACAGACAAATATAGACATTCAATTGCACCTTTAATATTTTCACTTCATTCGTTGTTAACATATTATCGAAAAAGAAAAGACATTTTAAAATATTTCTCTGACCTGAGCTTGTTGTGTGATTTCATCTCATTTAATTAAAATAAAAAGTAAAGTAAAGAGTTATCGTAAGAAGAGTTACACGCACGTAAAGTGCTGCGAGCCACAACTAACTTTTGAAGAAATGCAGATTAAAAGTACAATGCCTAACTCATCGAAATCCAATATAGCACCATAGAATAATAATAACTATGAACAAATAAACGAATTAATATAAAATCATTCGCAAAAGTTTGATAAGGTGATATCATAAACAATAGAAGCGTGATATTTGCAAGTTAACGCATAATATATACAGTTACAGGATGCTACTGTTAGCATTTCGAGCCTGAAGTTTATTCGGAAGGTTGTCTTCCACTTTACAATTTATTAGAGTTATTAACAACACCTGGGAGCCACTTTCGACTGTTATAAACCAGGTGGGTGGGTACGTTCAATTGTGTCAGATAACACTTGTTGTATCTACTCGCGAAAATCTAATTGCTGTAAATCAAGAAGTAAAACTTTGCCTATTTACCAGACGCGCGACGGCGACAAGAATGGTAACCTCAGCATTCTCTCTCATAATAAGGACATACTTATTATGAGAGAAAGACTCACGTGTTCTGTAATAAATTTCTAAAATGTGTGGTATGCAATATTGTACTCGTCTGTATCAAGTGGAAGGGGCAAGAGGACAGTCAAGGACCACTCGGGAACATTGAATAACATTATCGGAAAGGACCTTATTTTAGACAGACCTACAAGAAACAAATAATTTATTCTGGAAAAAATATCAGGAACAACAAAGAAATTTACGATGGGGTCAGCAGCAAGAACAGCACGCCATGGACTGAAGATTCTTAGATATGCCACTCGTTTCTCTGACTCTCATAACTCTTGTCATTAAGACCCTTAACTTTATCTACCGCTAAAATACGATTAGTTCGATTTGGTTTCGAATAGTGGCACACATAAGTAACTTTTCGGTAGCTATAGGTGATAATTGTAGATTACTGACCAAATGTGTCAATAAAATTAATAGATGAGTGAAGGTTTAAAAGGAAAAATATAGTTATTATATCATACGAAGTCTGTACGTTTTAAATCTTTTCACAAAATCTTATCTATATAATTCTAACAGATCAGAATTCTTAAAGTAGGTACTAGTAAATACCTATATTGCAAGGATCTTGGCCATTCAAATCACAAACTACCAAAATTTGGTCGGAAATCATGGCGTCGTATATTAATTAAAACGTAAATAATTTTGTTACTGATCTCAGAAATTAAATTACACATAAATTAAGCAAGTTATTATATCTTGCTCGTTCCAAATTCAGGATAAGCAAGTTGATATTTATAATAAAGCAGAGATTAATTTTGCTTCAACACAGGTTATAAGACAACAAGCTCTTATTATTAGGCACGTAGACACGGCAGTACTTAGGTTAATTAAGAAAAAACTGTATCGGCATCCAAATAATTATAACAGTGATAGAGCCAAGCAGTTCGCTGCATGAATGGGCCGGCTCGACCGGTGAAATACCACGACCTCTCAGAAGACCGACGTAAAGTGGCTCATGCCGCGTTTCGTTCGGTGAGAGAGGTACCCGGAGGCCCACCCCCCTTTCCCCATCCCCTATCCCTTAAAGGTCGGCAACGCAACAGTAACACTATATGTGTTGCTGGTGTCCATGGGCGGCGTTGGTTGCTTACCATCAGGTGACACGCATGCTCGTTTGCCCTCCTATCGCATAAAAAAAAAACAATTTATGCCTAAATAGGTAGGTATTTTTTTGTACTTCAAATATATTATAGCTAAAAAATACAATATGTATATACATATCTTCAAAACAGAGACGCAAACAAATCTATAATTACTCTCCGTTTCACGTAACGGCATCCGCCATTTTGACACAAGTCGAATTTGACACCTGACATTCGCTGTCAACTTTGACGTGCGCCGGTCTTTTTACGTTTAGAAGCTATTGTTTTAAAATGCTTTCAGAAATTCAACAACGGGTGAACAGCTAATAGTAAAGGTATAAAAATAATGTATATTGTGAAAATATTGTGGCATTATAATGAAACGGCGGGAAGTATACGTCTATCATGTATGACAGTTTCCAGAAGTATAAAGCCATGACCCAGTTTCAACAGGTTTTTGAAATTAATTTTGACATAATGCAACGCTCATACGTTATTATTTCTTTTTATAATGCAAAGTGTTCTTTCTGAAAATAAAATAGTGTCACGGCACAAAGATAATAAATTGCTAGTTTCGAACGCAAAAATAAAATGCACTTATGCTTGTGTCAGTATTGTGGACATGGAAGCCCAAGATAAACTTTTCACTACCGTCTACTAACGGGTAACACAAGTCTAAAAAAATGACAACCAAATGACCAAATGTGACAATAGTAATGAGTGTCAATAAAGCGAGTGAAGCTTGTGAGAAGTCATATGCCACTCGTCAGATTGAAGTTGTGTCGTTATGGCATCAAATAGGTGAATATTTAAAATTGGTGATATTTTTTACGGGTAACTAAATTATTATAGAACTTAAATTGATTACAGTGGCAGGATCATTATACAAATGATCGCAATCTCTAATCAAATGTTATGTTAATTCAAACGAATATTGCCAACAGTGCAGACAGTTCAGAAAGATAAAGTTTAGAGTTTTGTCGTCGAGACAAATTTATAAATGCATACATTCTTATTCTAAACTCCACTTGAAACTTGGATCTAACTGCAAACTAGCACCAAAATGATTTCATCTGGGATTTCAACGCTCATGAAATTGAGAAAAGCAAGAGTTACTGTATTTTCTCTAAATAGATACTGTGTAAGAGAAAATGAAAACATAGTCTATTTGTGTCAATTTTAAAAACAGATAAGATACGAACATATTGAGGAATGATTTTTATATTTTACTCAGCACTTGATAAAATGAAATGTTGCTGTATCGACACTTATGATGGCACACACTTTTATTTTAAATGCATCAACAAAAAACATACTAATATAACTTATAGCAAAATAATTAAATTACATATAATATGCTTCCAGTGTATGAAACGGGTAGACACGCCCATATAATTTATCGGTGTAAGTACGGTCTCTAATTAAAATTATTAAGCATGCAGTGTTTAAAATTAAACATGCCGTAAGCAACCGGCGAAGGGGTCGCCGAGAAGATGGGTACGCGTATAAAGCACCAGTAATTATGTGTCATCTTCATTATGAGGGTGGAACAAATACTAAGAATTGTAGCGACAATAAATACGGTATATACTTAAAACACAAATGCCCCACTAAATTAATTTATTTTAACAAAATAATACTTTTAAGACGAATTACGGTTTCACTGTAACCAGAAAGCGGTTTCAGAAAATTCGCTACACTCTATTTTAGCAAGGTTTTGTTTTATTACAAAGGAGGAAATAATAAAATTAAACCGGCCCGACCGGGTTCTTTACAATAAAAATGATCATGATCAGTGAAAATCATATTAAAAAAATATACCGATAAAATAAACTTCAGGGTGTAATTAAATTAATCAAAGTTACCTATGAAGTGTTCTTTCTAAATATGGAACAAGACTAAAAAACCTACCACCCATATGTGTGTGTGAAAACTCAACTCTTATATTAGTTCTCCCTTGAGATTCTTCAACGACAACTTTTGATTTATGACGGCGAGACGATATCAAATGTCCTTTAAAAACTTCCAAACAATTCGTGTTGTATGATGTTTTAAACGATAAAACTTTTATGGAGGATGATAATAATTAACATGCTAACAAAATATATGCTATACCTACATATTAAATTTGTAAGGAGTATCTGTAACATTTAGTTGAGACGACCAAGAAGCTGTGGATAGGGCAACTAGAAGAGATGTCTAATAATGAATAACACGCTGAGTAGGTTTTCCCTGAGAATTTTATGTTCAGGTTATTTACTATTATTATTATTATTATTGGTAAAACTTAAACAGTAGTGGATATCACAAAATATGCTAGAATGTGAGGAGTAATAAAAGCAACGTTTGTAGATGAATATCTAGAATAGAGGATATTTAAGGCAAAAGACTTAGTTTTCTTTCCGTAATTTTTGGGGTTACTCAAGTTTGTCTCAATGGCAGCGAAAAATAGAAAACTACTGATGAATCATTCCGTATATGTTTCGGAGAATAATTAAAAAGATAATGAGACGGAATGAGAATACGCACTTAAGAGTTCCTATAGAAAGTCATCAACCAAGCATACTTTGTGGTGTCGTTATGATAACATCATGGTACAACTATAGGCCGGTTTCGAGGTCTAAGGGCTACAATTTTACCTTGAGATGGGTCGCAAACACATTTTCTGTCACATGTAATGAAAATCTAAAGTAACCCCGAGACTGCCAACCCAGTCAGAATTAACAATGGTTTCGTCGTGATACGTCTATGATTCTTTAAAGCTCACACTTATATATTTTTATACTCACAGAAACGGTTTAGATATTGACTGAATAACTTACCTGTAAAAAAAAAACCATTAAGTAAATTAGCATAAGTATAACCACATGGCACCATACGTATAAATAAGGCAACAATACAGCTTCTTTAGTCTCAGCATGACCGTTAAAAACTAAAGAATATCCCGCAAATCTAACACTAGTAATACTAGTACATAAGGCCATTAATATTTATTTCCAATAACAATTCCGGTAACTTAAAGTGTAACTGCAAATGGTCACTATCAATATAGTCGATACATCACACTTATAAGTGCTCTCCAGTTAATGGCTACGTGTTATAAGTTTGTCTCAAGTATATCATTATTATCACGCTAGTAACGGGCGCACAATCGACACACTAAGTAATTCCTGTGCTCAAACTCATTGAAAGCACAAGTATAGCGAGGCCATTGTTCATTAGACTTGCGGGTAAATACTAAATATAAATTAAAATAAAAGGCGACAAATTAAAGCTTGAAAATATAACAAATTAATTATTATACATGTAACTATCCATTTGCAGCAGTCGAGGATGGCCACGACACACTTTCCATGACCAAATAGAACGAGTACTTGAGTAAGATGATGTCAGAAGCCGCGTATGCGAAGCGAGTGTATGACAAGAGTTATGAAAGTTAAAGAAGCGAGTGAGGCGTGTAAGAATATGGCGATATGTTCTCTCTGCCGATCTCGCAATGGACTTGGCGTGAAGTTGTGTATGTTATGTATTCAAGACAGATTTATCTCGACTACATTCAATCTCACATTGTGTATATTCTGAAAACAGTGAGGGTGACCTCGTGACTAAACAGGCAGCTCTTTTAGGGGACGTTTAAGGAGCCACCCTTCGCCTACGGCCACGTGATAACGAAGAACCTTGTTAGGAATTCATACTTACGCTTCGATGTGGCCACGAAACAAACATGACGTGAGAAAAAGTCACTCTTGAGTTGCTATAGTGTCTACAATGTTAGTTACGCACAGAGAACATTAAATTTTGAAACAACTGTAATAGCCATAGCTCCTTTAAGTATAACTCTGTAAATAGTAAATCAATAATGCACATCGAGTCATGATTTCATAATAGGACGATGTAGCTGCTTTCTTATTATACACCGTGAATTTATAGTCGTTTTGGAAACGAAACAGGTGAATTTGGAATAACTCATAGAACTATTAAGAATGGATAAATTAATTGTAATACTTAATATTAAAAAGTTTTAATTTTAATAAATATTTTCACTCGTTCGAGTTAGGAAATAGTAACGCATCGCCATTTTATTCAAACACATTGTGAATGAAGCACGCCATAAGAAAGGACAACGCACCGCAGCTCAGCTGATACCTACCTACCTACGGCGCGGCGGCGGCGCGACAGAACGAGCGAGCGAGTACTTACCTATCGTATTTCAAAGTTATTATTTAAAATAAAATACATAAAGTAGGTTCAAGTTTTAAGTAGAAATATTTAAATGTGATGTATGATAGAAATATTTAAATGTGATGTATGATAGAAATATTTAAATGTGATGTATGATAGAAATATTTAAATGTGATGTATGATAGAAATATTTAAATGTGATGTATGATAGAAATATTTAAAAAAGGAATTAATTCAATACACTAGTCCCTCAGCACAGAATAATCAACTTTTAAAATAGGAAAAAAAAACATAGCATCACGCCTGTATTCCTGAAAGAGTAGGTAGAGGTGTATTACACACCCACGGTTTCAATCAACTTTTACATACCTCTAACAGTTTGTTTACATTTCTCTGTATCGAAGCAACTGCTCGAAATGGAGTCCCCCGCGTTCAATACACAAACGTGCATCGTCGTGCACGTCTTCTCGGATCAAAAGGGGGTTAATAAGAGCCCAGTAATGTTCATTATGCACATTGTACAGTCCCACTCGAGTAAACAGTGATTCATCCGTCCACAGTATGTTGGCGTTTGTATTATTTAAAAACCACTGACAAAAGGCGATTCTTGCTGGTGCATCACTGTTGTTAATTACGTGAGCCTTACGGAAATGGTACGGGTGTAGTCCGTGAGTATTTAATATTTTCCATACAAAATATTGGCTAACATCAAATTCTCGTGCCGCCATTCTCGTGCTTCGCCGCGGATCGCGCTCGAAGTACTCCAGAATATCTTCTTCAATCTCCGGCGAATAATTTAAACTTCCTCGGCCTTGCGCATGAGTCGGCGCACGGAATTGTCCATGGTCGAGAAGGCGCTGGGTTACAGCTAAGATGGTGGGCGTAGAGGGAACTTGAGGACTTTCAATTCCTCGCAGCCGTAGCGCATCCAAGTGCTCTGGCTGGGAATACAAACGCCGGGCCTCTTCTAGATTGTAGTTGGCAATAGCATACAGCTGTACCATTGCCAAGTACTCCACATTTGAGTATTCGTACTGACGACTCATTTTCGCGCGGAACGTAAACAATACAAGCGTGTCAACACGGGATTGTCACACAGTACTAAAGAGAAGGAAGAAAGGACGCCTGTTGTGCGGAAGTGCGGGGATGCGCAAGAGTGGTGGTAGGTGCGTGATTGGCTGGCGGCGCCGACATAGCGGTGGGTGTCGGTGTCTTTAATGGTGAATTTGATTTTGTGTGAAAAATTGTGAATGACATCGATAGTAAAATACATAGTATTTGATTTACGTGAGATTGAGTAGCGTTACTACCGTTTCTCACTTTTTCACTATAAGAGATATGAATCTCGATGTTGATAAAATAAAGTATTTTTATTTTATGAAATTAACGTTATATATAGCTTCTCTTATTGATATATAATTCAAATTTTTCGTTTCCAAAACGACCTTAAATTCACGGTGTATATATTTGTGCACATAGTTCCTGAATATACGTGGAAAAATGCATTGAATCTACACTATATACACTATTTAATTGAGAATTAGTTAACAAACGAAGAGATATTAAAAAAATACCAACCTATTGGATAAAAGTCAAACTTTGTGTAAGCGTTACAAATTAAATATGTAGATAGCGAATCAAACTTTTAACAATCGCTAATGCTCTGGCCCAATATCAAAAATTTCGTCTACGCATCGTAACAATGCTGTGCTGAATATTATTCTTTACAGCTAATAAGAAACCTTACCGCCGTTTCGAAGAGCCAGTGGTTTGACGTGGGATCTTTTATATAAAAGGTCTTTAATTCGAATCTTTGCACACCACAATTAAGTTGTAAACTACTAATAGAGTTTACTATTGCACAAAAGATTTCATCCTATAGCAGTGTAGCTGAAATATTCACAGAAAAGCAGAATACATACACAAAATAAAAGATAAAAAGTCAGCTGTACTCAAAGAAAACTGCGGGTGCCGGTCCGAGGTAAGCAAGGCTAAGCACAGAGCATACACATAGCAAAAACTAAATAAGTCCATGTCTCATCTATTACTACCGAATTGGCCATCAGTTCGCAAGGTAATATGAAAAGCACGGTTGAGCAGGCATGAAAACACTTTAAAAGAATCGAGTGCCATGTTGGACTTGTGTCAATTCAACAAAAATAAACAAACAATATGCATCGAGTAAAAAAACATACATTATACAATTGTTCAAGTGTCAATATCGAGTTTTATTTATGGAACGTAGTGACAATGTAATTTGTCTAAAAGCTTTAGCTATTCCTCGCCGTGCTTCCATATAATTGCTTTCTTCCAATTTACTTGATAATGGTTTGGATGAGCCGCGAGATACGAACGTAGAGCGAAAATAACTTATTTAACTAATGTAACACTTGCATAGTGATTTTCGTGTGCGATGTCACTTCATACTCTAAGACATGAGACATTAATTTGAGGGAGTATGATCTGAAGAATTAAGACAAGGTCATGAAGGGAAAAATGACAAGTTATATTTAGTATAATGTGTATATAGATAGGGCCTCAATAGTCGATCAATCAGATCAATTCAGTAACATTAGTTACCGCTAACACTCGAAACTCTCACCAGCCACCGTACTAAGACTTTTTACAAAAACGTTTCCAACAACCAGTAAATCTATGTTATGAAGATTGGTTCAGCGGTACCTAAATTGAGAGTTTATTGTAACTTAACTAATAAAATGATGTCGACAATTTACTTTTCTCCTAAATTAAGGAATTACTGTTTCATACATCTTTTCTTTGTAGATTATAATTGCATTTAATTTACATATTGAAGTTTCGGATGAGACTTGTTTAAAAATATAGGCACAGTCCACTTATCCACGGTCAGTAATAGAATTCATATGAGGGTTTTAGAGGGAAACAGTGATCCTGCTTGAACCTTATAACTTGCGCCCATCATTACAAGTCACAGTTTTAACCACAACTCGGCATCTTCACCACTGTTAATACGGACAGGTTTAATTAAACACATTTCTTTGTTGTCACTCCTCTGCCCCGCACCCCGTGGAGTAATACTCGAAGGGTGGCGATATTTTTCCTGTTACACAATTAACAATCCCCGTAAACAAATTGGGTTACAGAATTACTGTTTTTAATTGAACTCTTTGTTTTGGTCGCCTGGGAAAACATATACAACTTAATACAACATAAAAATCATGATATTTTCCAGAGGACAAGAAAATTACAGAGTAACTGATTGCTACACAAACAGAGTAAAGACGTCAAGCATTCTAATATTTGATATTGTAATCACTTACAACAACTAATTCCTTATTATTGCAGTGGTAGAAGCAAAAACAATATTTTTAGGATTTCATACAAAACTACTACATCCACTTAAAACAAGTATCTCTGCGGATCTAACATAACAGTTTATTGTAGGGCTTTGCTCCGATCAAGAAATGAGTTGAACAACCCTTCAGCGCCATCAACAAAACCAAAAATGCCTCAAACCCCTGTAGATTATTATTGATATTGCATGACGGTATTCGAATATATATTTTTTATAATGAATGCGCGGTGTATTTATCAATAAATGAAATGTGGCTTGACTGGTGTACTCATTCTATCTCCCCGTAAATAAAATACTTTAACAATCCCCATACTACAAGCCCAATTCATTTTTAGTAAATATGATTCGTCAACGTATTTCCTTCCATTATACGTGCAAGGCCAAACTATCAAAGTGTTATACAGTGTCATTTTGTAACTTTGGCTAATCAATGAGCAAACTGGTCCATGAGCGAAGTCAGAACTAGTTAACTGACAGTCACCAACACCAAACTGCTCCAATAACACTCTTCTCTTAACTCAGCTGATTACAGTTAACTAGAAAAGCAAATTAACTAAATTGATAACAAATTAAATGCGATGTATTGTACCAGGTATAAATAAACAGGCCGATTAATGCCAACTCATTTTACTCCAACCGACTGGGCCCATAACCATAAATACTCGGGATTAAATAGATTACATGTGCGTGTTTAATTTAAATGCCCACATATTTATATAGGACAATAAAGAAATATAATACAACGGCATCTAGTACTAAATTCATAGACTAGTTGTATATAGATACTAGGTAACGTATATCGGATGAGAGAAAAAAATAAATGTCTCGTGGAAGGTAATTTGTAGCTTTCCTCAATTTTAACAACTTACACTTTTTAAAATTAAAAAAAATATTGCGCATCGTTTAATGATATTGTAATATTTTTATGCGATAATATTGCAGGTTTGGTGCACGCCATTAGGAAAAAAAACAAAATAAGCCGTAAAAAATTGTTAGCCGGAAACGTAAAAATTAAAATTGTATAAAATATTTGATGGCGGGTCGTTAAACACAAAACATTATAACACTTTTACGATACGCAACGGTATTTAATTTTTTTATAAAATATTTCTCTTCCCTTTTTAATGCCACATGAAAATTGAGTGGTCGGTTTCATGCCGTTTTGGCTCCCCGTTTATCGATCGGCTCAGAACTCATTTATACATCGACTAATAACTTCTAGACAGCTATCGTATATTGTTAGCCCTCTTAAACTTTTGCTCAAAATGGCGTTAGTAATAGACATATCGTTATTTCCCGTAACTCATTTTTGATTGCACGCGTCCATTGTTTTCAAACGTATGGTTATCAAGCACAATTTACAAAACTATTCACCTAAACTGTTATTTATAATCAGTCTGAATAGTCGGTATCACTTAATCTAACTACTATAGCAAAAGTTTAAATTACTTCACCAAGATTGTGTAATCTCATCAAAAATTGCATTCAACGATAAAACTTGATTGCTCTCACGACGTCTGAACGGTTGTTTTAACCACAGTACTAGTCCAACA
This sequence comes from Euproctis similis, assembly GCA_905147225.2. Classification (NCBI taxonomy): domain Eukaryota; kingdom Metazoa; phylum Arthropoda; class Insecta; order Lepidoptera; family Erebidae; genus Euproctis; species Euproctis similis. The sequence continues at coordinate 2,042,605 of LR990105.1, read as the reverse complement.
AATAATTAAAATCACAAAGACCAAGACCACGAGATAAGTGAGAGATATATCTCAAGAAACGATATCGCATGATCGCATGTATTCATAAGATAACATTGAGTCGTAGACAAATAACGACAGGAGCGCTGCCAGCGCCACGTGACAGTAGCGATAATAATGATATCTCGCTGCAAATGTAACAGTTATTGCTGCTACCGTTACAGGGATTTATCTCAATTGGCATCGGGAGTATTCAATCTGCATTCAATAACGCACGGCCGCGCACATTTATTTATATGAAATATGTAATTGTTCCCTTGACCAAACTTATATTAATTTTATTGCTGCACTCTAAATGCAATCAATATGATGGCATGCCAGAAACATATAGTGGTAATCATACGTGTGTTGTAAATTTTACAGTCTCCAGGGTCGATTTGCAAATGTAACTGAAATTATTTTAAATAATGAGATAATATTTACAACATCATCCTTCAATGGCTTCCTCCATCAAGGGCTTATTTGCAAAGATAATTTGAATTTTTAGCCTAAATTGCGTTGTGGCTAAAAATTAAGATTGAGACTATTAATTTATTAATTGAAAAAATTCACTCAAAAGTCGTTCACTGACCCGATTGGTAAGAAATTGAGCAAAATGCTTTCTACCCTATCAAATGTAATATTATTGTAATAATATTTTCGGTTTGTGGTAATCTCAGAAATTACTAAAACATTTCCCACGTGAAGTTTTGCTGAATAAATTTCCATAGGATACTATTAGAACACTTTTTTGGTGCTGTACTCTAATTGCGGTATTGCTGTCAGTAAATGTTTGCTAACAAAAGTTATTGTTGCAAAACACGATGCGAAAGTGAAAACTGTAAATTACTGTTTTCACTTTTGCATCCTGTTCATTATATGCGTAGCGACGACCAAAAACTTAAATCATAAAATCAAAATCTCCAGCGGGTAGGCAGAAGAGACTGAGCGCCACCGGAAATGTTACCTATACAGATCAATCGCTATATTAATGACTTTGGCTTGTCATACGCTCGTCGTCCTGACATCACCTTGAGAAGAAACTAAATATTTATATGTGAACACTGATGAGGCAGTAGGTGGGTGGTCGTAGATCAACCACACGATTGCACTATCGTCTGTCATTTGCTATAAATCAGGAATTACCTTCACGCCATCGAGCTCACACCCTATTCAATGGCAATACCGATATCCAGTCAACGCCTCTATTGTTGGTCACTCAGCGTTTCTCAAAGTATGCCACGGAGTTTAATTAACAATTACTATTTGAGAAATCTTCTTGGCGAATTAATTAGTTAGGCGTGTGGTATGTAGAAATAAAGAGAAAAAAAATCATCTATGCCAAATAATTATGCCAGCTACCGCCAATACTTGCGTACAAATAATTAATACGATAATTAAATTATCGCACAACACATAAACTAAACTACGTGACGACACATTAACGTCACCAGCGAGATAAATCATTTTACGGTCAACTTTATAGTTGCCTCAAATATCAAACTTCACAACGGTTAATAGTGATATACAACTTTATGTTGGCTTGTAAATCTTATTTGCGGTTACAGATCTTTCAGTGTAATATACAACACAGATGTTGTGCTCATAACCAATCCGAAAGCCTATCGCTTTGATGAGGCATGTCTTAATAACGTAACCACAACATTCACGACAAAGCAATCTATATAATATCTACCTTGTGGAAGACCAACTTTTATTCAAAGAAGAAACTGTATAAACTCATCAATCTTACTTTTTGCGACTTCCTCATACAGATACTTACACTTTATGTTTGTGTACGCATAAAAACTTTAAAGCAAAGGAGAGTTATTATATAGATAAGTTGTTGAAATTTTTCGTAATACAAAACATTATTTTTAAATAAAAATAAAAAGCTAATGCGGAAATCAGATACACAGATTTAGACAGCTGAAGCTTTAGTTAATCTTCTAAAACAACTTAGCACCTAGCAACTAGAAATAATTGATAGATGGACAAGAACACCGGGAGACGCCTACAATCAAATAACAGGATAACAATCCAATTTTGCTATTAATCTCAACACCGATTCAATTTAATTGCTTTCGCATTGAGCGCGTTTAAAAGAGACGTCGTTGGGTTCGTCAGTGGGCCTCAAATCGATAACTAGTATCGATTCGCATGCATAGAATTTTAATTTAGTTATATTAATTCTGGAAGTTAGTTATCAACATTTTAAAATTCCCTTAAACTTTTTTATTATACTGAAAATCTATCTAATCTCAAAATGTGTAATTACATGTCTATTTTAAGAACTTTAAATCGATAAGAAGGTGATGGTAGGGGATTTAAATTTCATTTAAATTCAACTAGTTATATTACATGTTGACAGCCGCTGGATTGGCTAATCTGTAATCTAGTAATGCATACAGTTCCGAAACCATTAATAGCAATGTCAATGTGTCTGGCGAGCGAAGATACATACATATATGTAGGTAGCTCTTAATAAATAGATGAGAGCTGAAGTTAACTAGACCAATTAGTTCCGCATTTAAGACTAACGTTTACAACTGTGCATAGGATTATAATTATAACAATAATATTTCGGACGCAATACACACAGCGCCCTCTAGTTTTCTACGCTAAACAACAAAATACTTGTGTTCTTGTTATTACAAATAAATATTTGTGATAAGCATGAATGTTTGTACATACCCACCAGAGTACAAATGTACTTGGGTGGGTATCGAACCTGTCGCGAACTAAATTCCGCAGTCGGATTGTTTACCAATGCACCAGGAAGCCCATCAAGATTGTAAAGTTTCTTCAAAGGTTCCTTCGTATTCATAAGTTAATACTAGATTCATCGCGAGTGACATCGTTTTAAATAGTGCAACCACATCTCTATTCATAAAGAGTCGATTATTAAAATTTGACCTGGTTTGGACCAGCCGTCGTATAACGTTAATTTTTCTCACACTGATAACAATTAACTAAAAATAATAACTCCTTTTATTATATTATAAAAGAAAACATCTGAATACGTAAATAATAAAATAATGAGCAAAGACAACAATATATTAACACTAGTGTAGTATTATTGCTTTTTAATATTTTCCACTCGAATGGCGTATGTGCTACGGTAAGTATGAGCGCGTAGACACTCGCTACATCGCGTAGCTAATACGTAGCAAGTAGTAAAACTTATTAAGTAGGAGTTTGAGGGGCACTTCAGGTCATCTTTGCGACTCGGCGATGTAAATTAATTAATACTCTAGCTTTTAATAGTGCGGCGTAAAACCGTTAAGTAATAATGCATGCTAAATACTAACAGAGTCATGTTTGCATACATGGATAGGTACGTATAATATAAGTATTAAACGTACACAACATGTCATAAAAATAAATATTAAAAATATGGTCAAAAGGGCTACTTCTATGACTTACATTATTCTCTGATCTCATTTGATGTTAAAATCTACAAGACTGTCAAGAGCATCTTCACATTCTTGACACTGCCAAACAAAAGTTTTCGTAGATCATTACGTAGTAATTTATGTACACAAAGCACCCTTTAAAAATAGTTGATTAAAGGAAAATTAGAAAAAGAACTTCGAACAACTAACAAACAATGAGCCATCATTTTTTGGGAAGTCGGACACGCAAAAAAGACGACTCATTCCAGCGATACCCAACGCGGGAGCGGCATTGTGTGTCCGACCTGGGGCACTCCATACAGACTTCAATAAACGACGGCTCGCTCGTGATGCAGGAGAAATTCACAATAGCCAACTACGTATCACCTGGAATTTTTCAAGGCAAAATCTCACATGATTTATGGATATTTTCTAAACATAAAATTAAAAGCAAATACGAAGGATTCTCAGGTATGTGATTTTTATAATGGCTACTTTTACTGGCCAAGGGTGGTATTAAAGAACCGTAAATTTTCGGAGCCTGCGAAAACTTGCGTAAAAGACTTGGATATGGATGGATGGACGTATACATGAACCGATAACACGGCAATAGGCTTTTAATTCTTGGTCTACATGACGTTCAGTTCAACCTTCATTTCTATAGAAATATCGCCGTGTCTTGTCAAGAGGTAACAAATAACCAATTCATGAAAGCGAATTAAGTGTGTCAGAATTGTGTCTTCAGGCAGACAGTACTTTGCTTACTACTAAATACAGTTTCGCGTGTATTTATGTGTGTTATATCAAGTGGCTACCAAAAAATATTATATTAAAAAAAACGGTACTTAGCACGTGTCCTTCAGCTACGATTTTAGTGCAAAGATTGTCGCATAATTTACGAGTATCACAAAATTGAAAATTCCCAATTGGCTGCACAATACCAACATAAACTTATATATTATATATTAATTTAATTCGTGCAACACTATCATCTGTTATAATTGAAAGCATAATATTGATATTACTATTTTCATACATAACTAGCTGACCCGGCGAACTTTGTTCCGCATCAAAAATATAAACTGCTGTCCCGCTATGTTAATACATACTGCAATATCTTCGAAAATATTCGTTTAAATTACATGCTGTAAAGGGGCAGGATCTTCTATATTACATGCACAATCTATTTAAGACACATAATTGGATGAAAATTAATGCTGTTATGTTTATTTCTCGTAAAAAGTAAAAAAATTAAAATGGTCATTGTGGGTTATCCCTAAAAGATAGACATATGCCCTCGCGGACTTTTTTGTAGACCTTTTGAAGGTGTATAATAATGTAGTACATTGTTTTGATTTATCACTTAGGGTTCAGGCAGCGTTTGCGATTAAAGTTCTAAATCTTGAAAATTATCACTTTTTTACTACACTATACATGAACCTACTACCTAACTATAGATAATAGAAGTGTACCTACGTTATTTTATCGAACAAATAAAATTCAAAATCTTGTTGAGGTAAGTGGTTCAAATAACTTGTCTATTGTTGCAAAATCGCGAAGTAAGGTAAATTTATTTCTTTAAATTTATTGCTTGTACAACAGCTTGGCAGTACTTAAATCTAAGAACAAGGAGTACGATTACAGGGAAACCTTTGGGAGCTCCCCACAGACTTCAAAAGCGATAACAAAATGTAAAATAATATCCTGAACTCAGCGATGCGAGGATCGACAACTAACCTTTTCCAAGAGTGAGTCGTCGGTATTCCCGTTGAATGGATACAATTAAATCAAGATACAATCATTCACACCAAGATTGGAGATTAAGATAAGCAGAAACTGGACTTTCGGGGATAAGCCGGTATCAGGCCAAGTCGATAGTGACGTCTGATATATCTGCCGAGAGTTTTTACGAGAGGAGTTACATGAGTCAATGTTTGAGGAGATCATTGAGTGAAATCTTGATAACTATGATAAATGATGGGATGGTGGCGAGACCCTCTTCACTTTGAGGACTGATAAGCATAAGCGCCTACGGGCGCCACTGGCCATAAACATGATTCTTTTCATTACAAATTAACAAATTGACTGAAATGAATACAGCACTTATGTACTAAATTGTTTAAAACTTTTTAATTTAAAAAATAAACATAATAACTAAGCATACGGGGAATTATTTTAATTATGTGTATAAATACAAAAGCGGATGGATGTAGGAGTCGCGGACGCGAAAGACACGTGACGTTAAGACGTGCTGTTAAGGGCCTCAAAAATCGACGCAGGTGTATGAAAAGAGTTATAAAAGTCAACGAAGCGAGTAAGGTGTGTAAGAATTGTGCCTTATGGCGCCATGTTCTCTCAGCCTACTCAGCAAGCGATTTGGCGTGAAGTTATGTATGTATGTGTATAAATCATATCCGCTTTCATATCTTTATCTTTGTAAGTATATTTGTTGCTGTATGCAACATAAAGCTAATTCGCTATCTTTACGTGAAGATTGTAATTAAAAATAATCTAATTAAAAAGTTTCAAACGATTCAGATTTAAAGACGTCAAAGAACTTTCAAAATACATCTTTTTTTTTACGCGAGGAAATACTTTATGCACTCCCCCCGCCTGGGGACGGCGACCTCGCGGCGGCCTTACTCCGGCGTTGGGGTGGCCCAGGACAGTGCATCAGCCCTCTGGTCCACCCCGCCGTCGCGCCCCCTCTGTCACGAGGGGGTGCTCATCCCGGGGAGCCTCGGTGAAGCTCCCCAGGCGCGCGGCCGGCGGCGCCCCCGACAACCCTCCCCGGCCGCACCGGGGGGTCAGCCCCGTACGATCCGCATGACCATGATCCGCTCCAGGCTCCTCAGCAGAGCCCTGGAGCGGGAGGCCCCCGCGAGGTCTCGCGACCAAACGGGGCCCCGTACAGGGCCACGGACCGCACGACGCCACCGAAGAGGCGGCGAACTCCCTCCCCGGGTCCTCCGAGGTTGGGCAGCAGGCGATGAAGCGCGCCCGCCACCCGTCGCGCTCGGGGGACCATCCGTACGAAGTGCTCCTCGAAGTTCCAGCGGCTGTCCGGGACAGCCGTGTCACCCACCTGGATCCGCGAGGCTGGGGGTTCCCTGCCTCTGGTGAGGCGATGGAACTACAGTGCCTCACTTTTGTGAGGCGCCACCTCCAGGCCCAGCCCGCGGATCCGTCTGACAACGATTGCCACTCCCAGCTCGGCGAACCTGAGCGTACGCTCGAAGTCGGGCCCCGTGGCGACCACCAGAGTGTTGTCAGTGTAGCACACGACACTCACGCCAGGGGGCAGACTGGTGCGGAGGACCGGATCGTATGCGAGGTTCCACAGCAGGGGCCCGAGCACGGACTCCTGCGGAACCCCGCACGTCACTTCCTTTCTCTGCTCCGTCCCACTCCGGTCGACATAGTCCACCTGTCTCTCCTGCAGGTAGGCCCCGATGACCGACCTTAGGTACGGAGACACCTCGTGGTATACGAGTGCCTCCCTGATGGCCGGCCAGGGGGTCCCGAAGGTGTTGACGATGTCAAGCGACACCACCAGTGCGACCCAAATTCAAAATACATCCTAAGAATACTTCATTCAAGAAAGTTATAATTTGTGAATCCACTTTCTTCATTAATATAAGTTATTATGGTGTTCACAAACTCTGTAACAAGTTCTAATAGCTCAATTTTGCAACTGATTTGTCTGCAAATAGTTGACACTCGGGAGTGTAGTTGACAGGCGAATTGAAACCAGTCGTTTTACTCAAGACTTGGGAGTGATATCCCGGTTAAACGTGCTTCATACTCACTTATATAACATTCCTAGTATCTCTATATTTTGACTTATTCGTATATAGTGGAAGCCCGTAAGATTTATACTGCGGAATTCAGAGCCAGTCAAAACAGAAAAAAGTTAACATGAATATTTTTACCGAAAGGTGTTAAAAAAAAAAAACAGTAAATTTCTTTTATTTTCATTAAAGTTATAAATATTATTTTTAAAGTTATAAATTTAGCAGTAAATTATTACAGTTCAGTATCAACTTAAAAAGTGTTCCGAAAACAATTTCGAAAAGTCATTGGTGTGAGCCAGTGTCAAGATTCGAACTCGGACCTCTGGATCAGAAGCCGTATGCTCGACCACTGGACCACCGAGACTCGACAGTTCAACTCACTACAGTTCAATAAAATACCTGAAATGGTGTTCAAATTAAATTAAAATAGGCAATTCTAGACGACATTTTCAATATTCAAATATGGAATACTTCGCAATTTTCCCTCGCTCTAAAGAAGTGCTGATAAAAAGAAACTTAAGAGTACGTACAGTGGATATGCTTCAAGATACACCCGGATATACTTTACTAAACTGTCTTTGAAGGTACAAATCTTCGCCAATAGACCCTCTGGGTCATTACTTAATTTTTCATACACCGAAATGGAAATATGATGACAAACTCGAGCAGATATTGTGGGATACATAATTTAAACCACCTTACTGATGCCAAATCGATAAGGCTGTTAATCAGATATACCTAGTAAGTGAGAAGTATGCAAATTATTGTATAATTATATCACGTACCAAGATATGTCAACATGTATCCATTAAAGTCTCATTAGGGCGGATAGACACTTCACGTACTCGCCTAACATGTAATCTAATCCTATATATTTTCTGTAATACAAAATATATAACGTATATAATAGGATAAGGTATGAAAAGATCGGATGAAAAACGGCGTTTAAAATGTAAACTTCTTGAAACACAAATGAACCTTTAAAAAGAGTTATGAATATATTATTTTTGTAGATTTATTAAAACTTTTTAGTACCTGTTTCGGTGAATTAGTGATACTAAATAAACTTAAGTAAATAATGTAGACGATAATATTGATGGTAACATTCACATGTACCTATGCTCGAAGTATGACAATATGTTACTTGCTATTGCCTACTTGGCGTCTCTGTGTCGGTAAATACTCAAATCTCAAATCCACTCATCATAATGGCGCCAAAAGTACTAGAACTTAGTTAAACTGCTCGCTGGAGCGCTTTAAACATACATAATCATTTAGCGCCACCCGTGATGTTGGTGGCGTAACTCGATTTAGCAGATATATCGGAGCCGGACATCCGATGACGGCGCAAGTCCGGGAACCAGCGTCGTAGCGACGGCAATGTTGCGATACATTTTACTTGAAAACGGGCAACGGGACCAACTTTCCTTTTGAAGTTACTACATTTGGACGGATATTGGACAGGGCGTGTCAAATTTGATTAAGACGTTTATAAGCCAGTATTTTCTATTTAAAAACGAATAAAAACGTTATAAATAAAATAAAAGTTGAATTTGAAAGCTAAAATCGTCGTCTAGAAAAAGTAAAACCTTTTTATTAGTATATCTCGAATCGATGACTTTTCGGCAGATATGTACAATTATTCCGAATTATTGAACAAATTATCTATGTATGGCAAGCATGTAAAAAACGCATATTATGCCACTAAATATTTCATACAAAATATGAGACAACCCGGCCAGAATATGAGAGGACTCAGTTTATATGCGATAAACGGTGTAAAACACTTAACAAATCTTAAAACATGCATAATAACGTATCGTGGTAGACATGGCAGATTCCGTATTTGATTCCCATCACTAAACACCCAAGTACGTATAGTCTGTATCAAGCGCAGATTAGGTTCAGTACACATTTAATATTAAAGACGAGCCCCTTTATCTTTATAGCTCCGTTATCGCTTCTCGTGGCTTCATAGCGGATATCTTCGGTGGGTAGGCACCCGGCATTATCGGTTCGATGGATACTCAACACATTTTCGGTAAATCTATCCTTTTTGAAATATATATTCTCTGCGCTAGATATCGCTATGATGGCGAAAATGAACTGCAATTTCGTTGGTGAAAGGAAGATGTTGACGTCTAGGTAAACACGGGTAAATATAAAAGTTTAGATTGTAATCATTCAAACAGATAGGTGGTGGATTTTTGAAATAAATTATACTACTCATTAATTTGCTATTCATAATGAAAATTTGATTTTAATATCTTATACATATAAAAATTAGACCAAATGTATTTTTATGGTGTATTAATTTATTTTATATAACAGATTATCTCACATCTGTCAAATATATTAATTAAGAATTCTTCGATTAAAATACATTAAATTTTAGCCCCAAAGATTCCTAGCTGTATCATATCACACATAAATCCTAAAGAAGTGAATAACAGTTAAACTCTAATACAAAATTACATAATACATCGCGACTAAAAGAAATAACAACAATATGTGTGTTGTATTGTGCAAGTCAATAAATGTAAGCGTCCAACTTTACCACTTACAATAACTGCGCACAAGTTTTATTGAAACAGTTGTTCGTGAGTGAATGAATGAATGAATGAACCAACGAATATGTTCTGTGAGATCAACTATTTATACGTCTGCTCTCTGTTTGATCTCAAAAGTTTGGACGATGGAATTTACGTTCGTGATAGGAGACAAGATTTGGCAGATCAAACGTATCTTAATAGCGAATGCAGCGGGAGTAGAGTACCATCAGATTGCACATCTTACGTGCTGGATATATCGTGGATTGATTTTAAGACCAATAATTGTACATTACAAACTTATTAAAACTATATCGGTATAAGGTTTAAAAAAACATTTTCTTGTATTTAAAATAACGGTGTGTTAACTACGCTCCCAAATTTTTAAGTTATGACTAAACAACCTTCCTGAAATCCTATCCTTCCATTTTAACGCTGTATATCTCCTGCGCCATGCCTTCAGTTTCTATTATTTCCAAAATACATTACACGTCAGTTGAACGCTAAAATTTCACAAAGATAGTGATCATCATTTCGGTAGTGGGTTTTCGGTAACGGATTTCCCCGAACACATCCCCAATTACAAATTGTTTGGCCGCAACCACCAACTGTACAATCAAACCTGCAACAGTAGAATATGACAACGTTGCATTTGTAACTGAGAACATTACAGTTATTTGTTTGCAACTATCTATACAGAGTCCATCGACGCATTCACGCATCCATCACTGATCTACTATACTACTATAGTCAGATATTACTAGTAACATAAAAAAGATTTTTACAAAATTAAAAGCCTCTTTAATATTATTCAGCTAACATTTATATCATTTTTTAAAACGAATTTAAAAAGGCAGGCTAATTTGCTATGATTTTAGACATTTTATAAATATGATACTCTGTACTGTATACTCTAATCGGAGAAATAAAAATAACCGCCAAAGAAACTAAACTCAACCCACCTTCCGATATTAAGAGCGTGAAGTTATACAAAACATGTTGCTATTTACAATACGTTGAGAATAAATTATAAGAAACAAATGGACTATAAAATTGGGTACATTCTTAAAAGGGATACAGTCATAAATCGAAAACTTTTCAAATTGTCAAACTTGTGTCCCAAAGTACGAGTATCTACAAGTTTTTTATTCACAAAACTTACGACAAGCCTTTTGTAGATATCGCTTTAATGCGATTTAATATGTAGTAAAATATTATTTTATATATTGAATTCCTGCTGCCTTACTTTTCCTCCATAACTCTAAAAATATTATTAAGGTAAGGTATTATCTCTCCGAATTAAATTTTTGGTCATTGGTACAGTTATGATTCATTTATCATAAATGACACCCGCATAGCCATTGGACCTTCTAGTGAGTGCTTGGCAAAGAGTCCGCTTTCTTCATATAAAATGTTTTTTTCAACGGCCACTGGTGCCTACCTCTAATGCATTTGCTATTGATCTTTCAAGAAATACAAAGAAAATATATACTGTCGAAAACTCCGGTCAGTAAGTTTTAGCATAAATAGCCAATAGCCCAATAATACTCTCACAACTTGGTGGATCCTATTTTTAGATTAAAACTACTTTTAGGATTATATTGGAACGAAGCGCGTTTATCGCGCGTTGTGAAAGGGGGCTAGACGGAAAAAATTGTCACGACACTCATACAGGGGGCTCGGGTTCGAATCCCGGTATCGGAACTCTTTTTGAACCTTTATTTTCCATGTTTTCATATTTTATATATGTTTTTTTTAGTTCTAAAATTTTATTACAATTCCTTCACTAATTTATCGAAAGGAATTTCGTTCCATCCGGGTGTCCCTTGACACCTCTCAAGTTTTTTTTTTCACGATTTCACTCGTGAAAATGATCTCTGTAAAGAGTTCGAAACGTCGGGAAATAAATATAAATAAGTAATAAATAAACGCGATATAATCCTAAAAGTTGTTTTAATCTATGAGTGAGATTCGCGAAAGTCTTAGAAATAAATAGGATTCTATTTTCTCTAGATATTACAATATCGATAATGTGGGAAATGGCGTAATTTTGTGATTAACTAAGCGAACACGAACTTTTTATTTCCGATTTATAGCCTCCGCGTTCGCGCATTGGTAAAGAGAGATGCTTCACATAAAAAACACACATTCACAAATACATAGATTAATAAACTGTAGCTAAACAAATCTGGCGGTGTGTAAGGCATGTAACTACCCACCCGCGCAAATGTCGCGCCCTGACTTGACTTCCACATCAACAGGTGGACACGCTTGTTGTTGTGCTGTCAGGGGTTGTGTTCAAATTAGTCACTACATGAGCCTTTGTTACGTGAGTGGGCTTTCGTGAGCGACGACGTTTATTACAGCCGTCATTCTAACTATATTGGGAGGTAGTTCACAAAATAAATCCTCTGTGTTTTCGTATTTCTATACATATAAAGAACATAAAAATTATTAGTTGGAAAGTTTTTTAGTGCCATTTGGAACTGCGAACGCGGTAGTACTGCCAATAGGTATGGATCTAGCTTTGTGCAGGTGGTGCGGACTATAAAACTTACACAAACGAGTTCGCTGAGTTAATGCTTTACACACACAAATTATTATGAGCCGAAAGTCTTGATTGCGACTGTCATGTCTGAGTTGATGATACATTCTGTATTGTATGAGCTGAACTTCTTGCACACGACTAATATTATTATTGGTTTGAGCTAATATTATGTTTATTACCTATTTTGGCTGATGTGTTGAGCTTAGCATTTTGAACGCCAGTCAGGTTTTGTTTTAAGCATTGTATGTTCTTGTGGCCTGCACCTGACTAACTAAACAGACCCTATTTCAACGCACATATTTGTCACTAACTTCTATCACTAACTCACTGTCACTAACTTATATTCTCCTACAAACAGAGACAGGAAAAAATGTACACACTACCTATTACGTGAGTGAGACTGAATATATCATTGCTTAATACAGGTTTTAACTTTGCATCATACAGCTTAACGAAAAAGTGTATTCTAGATAATAATGTTTAGGAATCACTCCAAACGTATATTTAAAAATTACAGAAAGATAAAAACTGAGGGTGTATTTTTTTCTTTTTAATTTGAATCTCTGTCAAAATCATCATAACTTTAGTTCAACAGTTAACTGTTTTTTGTATATTGAATAGAAAGTACGTACACATTGTCAAACTCAATTAGTAGTGGAAAGTAATAGCGTGTGCACATGAACTCTCGCTCGGTTGGATACGAATGACCGAATGAACGAATTGATTCGATAAGGCTGCTAGATATCTCACCGAGAATGTATTACTGGTGAAGAGAGAATATGACATTAAAATACACGAGAATGGGGTCAAAGCGTTTAAAAATTTTCTCGTCTCGAAAACTCTTCGCTTATTAAATTGAAATACGCACTAAAATTGTTTTTAAAATGTCAACTATAGAAAAGGAATTTATCGCTAAAATTTTTGTATACAAAAAAGAAAGCAAAATACAAGTCGTATTGTCGACTCATTCGCGCGCATTATTTCGTATTTGATAGCGCGCGAGTTGTTGGAAACAAACACTCATGGCCTCGTACGTACGGACGGTCAAAGTTTTATCGCTGCCAAGTTTCATAGAGCGTGAAATACTGAAATACGTTAAGTTAAAATTGTTCCGGCTCTATCTCGGGAGCTTTGTCTTGTGTTTGTGTGCTTACTTACTTCGAGCATGGGGGTATATGTATACGAATTTGTTCAACAACTTGATATATTAATTTAGATACCATCTACCGAAACTAATTTGAGAACAGCGACAAGCATCTATTATAGGAATACTCCGTAGGGTATCGTTTTAATTCAAGTAGGTATAGTCGCTGTAGCTTGCAACAAAGCGAAATTTCTCTTTATGTATTATATTATGTATAGTATCAGTACTAGTAGAATTCTAATACTACCAAAATAAACTGCATCTAAAAATTTGGATGGATATTTATTTCTAAGACTTTCGCGAATCTCACTCATTGATCAAAACAACTTTTAGGATTATATCGCGTTTATTTATTACTTATTTATATTTATTTCCCTACGTTTCGAACTCTTTACAGAGATTACAGAGTTCGAAACGTATGTATAATTGTAATGCAATATAATAATTGCAATATAATGGTATGTATAATTGTAAAGAGACATTTTTTTAATTTGCCATTATTACTAACACCTCAACCGCTAACAAAATCCTCACAAATGGCTATTACATTGTACCAAGGTGGTGATTTATTTTTTATAGCGACAATAAGAAAACTCTCTGGTCGTTCTAACTCGAATATGACACGAACTTAGCTTTGTTAAAAATTCTTTTCGAGTTGTGGAGTTGTGCGGAATTGTGGCGGGAGTGTAAAACTTGTGGTCGACTAGAAATATGAACTATTTATTCTCCTGGTCGGTGTTTCTTTTCACCGTTGCCAGTAGCTGGTAGTGTTGTTGCTAGTGGCGTGAATACTTTTTATTTGTCAGGAGCTCTAAAAACCGACGAGCTTGTATGACAAGAGTAATTAATGAAAGTCAATGAAACGAGTGAAGTATGTATGAATCGCGCTTCATGAATCGCGCTCCATTCCATCTGCCTACCTCACAAGGGACTTGTCGTGAGTTATGTATGTTACAGTAATACGTAATAATATAGAGGTACTCACCACAGTGATGGGATACGCTGGGTTGATGATGGTGTAGAGTAGTATGTGGTTGGGTCGCGCAGGCGGTTCTCGTTTGCGCCGCGGCTCGCCCGCCATGTAGTTGTTGCCATTACTCTGTAGCAACAATAAAATAAAACAAATTAAATTTATGTATGTGTATTAATCACACGAGAAATACTAATAAAAAAAATACTTCAGAAGTTGTTTCAAAAAACTACAAACGACAATTAAAAACTAATCAAATACTGTATCAACGTTTCAGGTGTTTAGTGTGATAAGTATTAATGATCCGGCCTCACATCAATTTCATTGGGTTCAATATTCGTTTAGTTAATACAAGAACACAGAAAATATCTATATATATAGCATCATATTTAGGTATGTCACTTTCTCTCAAAAACTTGTCTCAAAAAATTGTCGTTCGTCATTTACACCCAAGAGTACAATTTATCTGGTGTTTGTTAATTATTTTCCGTCTGCATAATTGGACAGTATGCAAATCGCGTACAGACAGGCTCATAACTCACGTGTCTCTATTCTTAGTCTATGAAAGCGTACACAAGTACAGACGCACACAAAGACACACACACAATCTCCGGCTCGTACATCATGATGCATCTCTAGATGCAATTAGACGCCGGATGACACTAAATCATCTGGCCCGCTTAGTAAGCAACCTGCACCTACTACCTACTACAGAATGACTGTTGCTCTCTCCACTCAAGACGACATTTGCATGCCACCTAATTAACTGGTCTGTCTGCACCATTATCACGGTCGCAATGATATTTGGCTTCCGTGTCCCTGTATCGGTTTGTAGTTGAGTTATTGAAACTTGAACTGAACAGTTAACACTTGAGAAAATAATTTCCATTGGCATAGTTACCCAGTTAGAGAGTAAGTACTCAGCGTCTGCACTATTTTGAAATTGTTTGTTGAAAGGTTGTTAAATAAATACGATAACTTTTAACATACAGAATATCAACTCTGCTAAGACTTGATAGAGGCGTCATAGTAAAAAACTGTTTCTAAGTCGGTCTGTGGTCGGCGCACCACCATATGAAAATCAAAATGGCGATCTTGTTGACATTAATAAGCGTCAAACAAGTTAGTGTTAAGTAAAACAAACTGAGTATAAATAATATGAATATTCACAAGCGGAGCCTAAAGATTTATTAACAAGTAAGAAACTCGAGCGGACCGAGTGTTCACGCTTATATAATACTTAGATAGTGACGTCACATATTCTGACCAGACTTACACGTATGGAAATTATAACAATTTGAAATGATATACCAGGACCTCTAAGAAGATCGACGTAAAGTGGCTCGTGCCGGGAAACGTTCGGTGAGAGAGGTACCCGGAGGCCTACCTCCATTCCCCATCCTTCCCTATGCTCTATCCCTTAAAGGTCGGCAACGCATCAGTATCTTTATATGTGTTGCTGGTGTCCATGGGCGGCGTTGGTTACTTACCAGCAGATGACAAGCCTGCTCGTTTGTTCTCCTATCCCATATAAAAATATACCTACCATATATATACGGGCCTCGTGGCGCATTGGTAATACTACCGGCTGCAACAATGAGGTCAGGGGTTCGATTCCCACCCGAGCACAAATATTTGTGACAAACATGAATATTTGTGTGGTGTCTGGGTGTTTTTCTATGTATTATAAGTATATATTTACAAAATAAAAGTATCTATGTATTAATATCCGTTATCTAGTATCCATAACACAAGCATTTAGTTGCTTAGCTTGGAACTAGAGGGCGCTGTGTGTATTGTGTCAAAGATATTATCATTATATTTAAAATACCGACATTAACAGAATATACAAATACGCTTTTCGACCGTCACTTACACCTGGTGAACAATCAAGATACGATCGTCAACTAACAACAGCAAAGCGTAGTCTCTATCTAATTTAGTTTAAAGCCCTTATTTCGCGTGTACACGTGTACCGAATTACAAGTGGATGAGAGCGTCGGATATTTATATCATATCAGTAATCCTGTTACAGAAACCATACGATATCCCACTTCGTAAGTCTATAATCTGCTAGTCCCAGATTCCGCGTTATAACAAACGCGGTTGAATCAATATTACGGTGAATCAATTTAATTTATGTTTACGCAAGTCTCCGAAATAAATGTAACAATGTGATACGTTATAAGACATTATTGTATTTAGGATTTTAATTAAAATTGCCACTTCTTATGTCGAACTGTTTTTCAACTTACACTCACACACTTTCACACCCAAGTCGTATAATTTGAAAATGCTCTCCAATAGCTTTGGCTATCGTAATATTTATAATAATTCAATAAAAAAAGCAAAATCCGAAACAAATGAAAAAAAAAAAACAATATACAAAATAAAAAGACGTAAAGTCATTAAATCCAAACGACAACAAAATGGTACAATTATTTCCATGAATAATGCACGAGTTTATTTTATTTACACGCACAACACGACGAACAAAAAGACCGGTGCGGCCGTCAAGCAGAATACTCGTTATTTATGATAATGTACTATCTGTTTAGCTTTCCGATCGGTGAATTCCAATAGGTACCGATTACTGATGGTATTACGATAGCGTACCGATGGTCGATCACTCATAAGCCTAATGTTTATTTCTCGTCGTTAAATATCGTAAAGTGAATCTAACCTACATTTGTGTTTCTTACGGTGAGATGATGCTAATCTATTTCCTGTTATAGGTACGTTTTTATGACGAATGAGTTCATTCAAGTTATTGAAGATAAAATATTTCACAGACATGAAATCTTAATGGCATGCTTTATACTATAGTATACTTTCGGGGAAAAACGGACTAATGACAAAGGAATGAAAATCTGTTAAACAGGTATATTCGGATTTATATCTATTTAAAGTCTAGATGCTCCGGTAGTCGAGTACTTCGTGGGTAGTAAGTCGTGGGTCTCACACTTTTCGACACATATTTGAAATTGTAGCCGAGGGAGTATATTGTATTAACAAATAAATATGGTGCCCATAGTTAAGGTGACACCTAGCTATACATCAGTGAAAACCATATGGCAGATACAAGAATGGTAGAAATAAAATTTATTTTAAATGACGCGTTGTAATTTTCACGGTTAATGTTGATTCGCGTAAATGTAACTTCGGCCATTTGCCCATTAGCTGCTCAATACTTACGACATTAGTCCAATAACATAGTTTACAACATTGGCCATCATTAAATTGTTTAAATTAAAGTAAGGTAATTGTGTATGTACAGTTTCAGAGTAATCAATTGAATAGTGTTATTAGTATAATGTGCTACTATGCAAATATTTTGCTATGTAACTTATGGTATGATCTGGTAACGTGAGATTCGATTAAGCTGCGTGAGTGCGATTGGCATATTTACTTGTATCTCCATGTGAACCTTTGTGTATATTTCTTTGCTTTACCTCTGTGTATATTTAGTTTCCTAAGCAATATAATAGATGATAACCAAGGGGAACTAATTCTGAAAAAAGTTGTAGATATCATCTCAAGTTTCCAAAAGTAGTAAGGCAAACGCACCTACTTTAATGTTTATGAACCAAGCCGGATTTCTACTGTAGGGCGTTAATTTGATTATGGGATAGCAAGGAATTTTAAATAATATAAAAAAATAAGTTTTCTCAGTAATTAAAAAAAAATAGAACGCCAAACTAGCGCTCCTTCGGTACTTTTATCAACTCCTAATTGGTAATACATTTTTTTAAAAAGCTCCGCAAACAATTTCAACAATAACAATGCAGACTTGGCTTACTTAGGTACTTACAGAACAAAAATAAAATGAACAACACAAGTCATTAATAACATTCGGACAGTCCATTTACACCAAAAAATATTATGAGCACATACATTGTGTCGAAAAAAAGAAAACAATGTCACGTACAAATGAAAACGCAAACGATGCGATAATTAACCAATGGAGGGGGTGGGAGCCTTCAGGGGGGAACTGAGACCGACGAGGAGATCTCACCTCGCCCTCACTCACCCATGTGTACTGACACTTGCATATACGAGTGGATAAAATGCGACCCCAGCGCGCCATTATACTACTGTAATGTATGGAAACTGTGACACCCTATGTTGATTTAACTTTCTCATAGGAATTGCAGGTATAATATATTCTTCTTGGTGTTCATTCACACACTGTATTAACTACTTTTAAATATGAATCTCTTATGTCTGTGAATTTTCTTCTAGAATTGATAAGTCGATTGAGTAGCTCTGGAGCTACATGATCGACTTGGATATAAATCGATGATAAGTTAAAATTTACAGATTCCTTAGATTTCTATTATTTTCTTAAAAAAAATATTAGTAAAACACAGTGTAAATTACAGTGGTAGAGCCAAGCAGTTCGCTATGAATGGGCCGGCTCGACCGGTAAAGTGGCTCATGCCGCGTTTCATTTGGTGAGAGAGGTCCCGAAGGCCCACCCCCTTCCCCATCCCTTCATATCCCCAATCCCTTAAAGGTCAGTAACGCCACAGTAACACTATATGTGTTGCTGCTGTCCATGGGCGGCGTTGGTTGCTTACCACCAGGTGATACGCCTGCTCGTTTGTCCTCCTATGCCATAAAAAAAATTGATGCTGGTTTTGTGAGACAGAGTACCAGAGAATAACGGACAGGTATAAATAAACATCTGAAACTGTCCAAACATTTTTTTCTTTATTTATGTGTACTGTAAGCGACAGCATGGGACATCACGGTGGAGAGATGGATCCTACTCGGACGTCACTGGGATTACATTTACCACGCGAACGGTTCAGGAGTGGCAGCTAATGTAAAATAAATGTGAATTATTACCGGCGTGAGAGTGACAGGATAGGAATGTAAATGGCCCTTAAATTAAAACACTGAAGAACTGACTGAAATTATAAAATGGCAATCTGTAGGGTGATTTTGAAATGAGAGAAACAATTATAGACCATTTTGAGACACAAGGGACATTTGCAATAATAATTTTTGACTTTTAAACGCTCCACAAAATCTCTCAGGTTGCCTCAAATAGCTAATAAATAAACAATATTACGGCTCATGCAAATATAGCTTTATTTCCAGGAATTTCTCTTACAACGCTACGGTAAAAAATACAAGCAATTAAACTCCACCCAAAAGGTCTGTCAATTTTATATCCAAATTTGGTGGACAGTACAAAGAGACACGGCCCGCGCGGTCAACCTCTGGCCTCTGGCTGCCAGTACAAATTAAAAATACGAGGGAATATTTTGAGAAACTTTTATTAAAATGATGAAACAAGAGTGTTTTAATCAAAGAGGTGTTGCTGTTATATATACACACGTAGGTATACAATATACAGCTTTACATAGAGACCCTCGCGCAGATAATCAGAGAGAACTGAGCGCGATAAGACCTCATTGAGAAAGATTGTCATACACTCTTGTCCGTTAAGGCTTCTTACGCCTCCTCAGAAAATATTTATTCGTGGTAGACGCATGGCAGTCTTTTTTTTAAATGTACTAATTCTGCTTTGTTAGATACTTCAATAATATTACAATCTAGCCGAAAGAAGCTAATAGATAATTTAAATATAACTTTGTAAAACTAATAATGTGCCCAACACTTTTTTATCGTCTTTATTATGGGGAAGTTTTCGTTGCATTGTTTTCAAGATCTCTTTTGTATTGACCACACATTTATTATTAACATTATTTTTCAGTGCAAACTACTTATTACAAATTTACTAGACAATTTGTTAGTTTCTTGTCTTCTTGTTTTTCTATTTATCTGTTATCTTTTGTGTACATTAAAGTATAAATAAATAAGTTTCAGTTGATTTAGTATAATATTTAAGGATATGATATGAAGACCCATTACTGCTAAAGTTTCTGTTTGTTTCCAAATATCTCTTGAACACTATTTTCATAACACCATTTTTACGTGTCAACAATACTGATAGTTTATACAAAGTTTTGTAAAGACTCACTAAAATTTGTAGATATTGGCGTAAATAGCAGAAGACATAAAATCAAGTCAATAGACAATTCAAATGGCAGACAATATGTTGTAAAAAGCTTTAATCAAATTTAGGTCCACGTTTATGAATATTTTATACATAGAGCTCATTGAGTATTGAACTTAAGTTTAATACAATTTTAGGATGCAAATAAATTACTAAATTGTTTGGGTCGTACATATTATAAGTAACAATGGTCTAAAGGGCGTCCAATATCATTTTCAAAAGCGACTGAAGATCTCTGGTGGAATTTCGTTCGGGTGTTTACCGGGACATTCATGAATATCCGCAAATTATAATCGATTGACCCGCTTCAACAGGAAATGTAACTCTCAAGGGATTTCGATGTTTCGCTTCAGTAAGAATCGTTTTCAATTTTTGCTTCAGCGGTTGAGGCCACCGAGATTCAACTAACGTTTATTTGCGTCATTTATTTGAACCGATACAAACAAGTCCGTTCAGTCGTAAGCAGGAACTAATGATACTGCCTTCTTTGATGTTCAGTTTTTAATTAATGCTCGTAAGTTATTAGCTCTTCATCCCGTCTTTTATGTGGTGGCAGTAAGCGTATTGTAGCATTGTTCTACTTACTTCAATATTCTTTAGTATCGTGTGGTTAGTTATTTTTTTTATTTTCTGTTCATTCTTAAGCCTTTCTTTACCACTATACATAATATTCTCTTTGCACCAAGTGGTGCAATGTTTGCAGTTAATAATTGTGGCTAGTACAGGGTTTGGTGGTTAAGTTGCCCACGTGCATTAATTTGGCTAACTTGATAGAAAGCTGCAAGCATGGTATCAGTTAACCAAAGAACCAGTACCAGTGGGTAAACAAAAAAAAAACTAAGTATGCCCTAAGAAGAAATCAATACATATGCACATTAACTCATATGCCATGGTCTGCTAAACTAGTTAAATAAATATTATTTCATCATTCCTGAATTCCAAGCTGTCAGAAGGTTTTTGAGAATATAACTATATTTTATTGGTCGTAACTTCGTCTCAAGGTCGCTCATGTTTATGGACATTTTGCGATGAATGCTTTTAGTATAATAATGACAGCGGTCGCCGGCTAATGTTTGAGGAAGTTTAACTTCCGAAGCAAAACTTCGAAATGAGGAGAAAGTAGCGCTTTAAGTTTACGAATGTATTATTATTATTATTAGTTTATACTCTGAGGTAGATGTAATTTGATTCGAGTCTTAAAGAGAATTTCATTTATAACCTATACAGAAAATGTAACATTAATTGAGGGTAACTGAATATCTGAATACTAAATTCTATTATAAGTTTGTTTTGATTCTGTCACAAAGTTTCTAAAAATTGTTAAAGTTGATTTTATTATAAAAATACTTAAATGTTTTTAAATAAGAACAAATATTTAATCTTTTCTAAAATACTTATGAATATAAGAATAATTATATTATTATAATGTTTTATGGATTTACATACCTAGATCTAAGCTAACTAAAGCTTGCGTTGTAGAACTGCGAAGAGAGATTATAACTTTAAAAAATCTGGAATTGAAGTCTCGAGCCGATATTATTAACCAGTTGCAGCACCATCAAAAACACCCAGGTTTCCACAGTTTCCACCAGGTATTTATATTAGGTTGACAATAAGCTCTGCACAGAAGATGCCTGGTACTGCCTGGCACTAAACCTCCGTGACCGGTAGCTTACGAAGCTATGGATGAAATTTTACGGAACCCATTTACCAACATAGCAATAATCTTGTCGGCGCGGTTTAACACACTGCAAATGTGAACGAAATTCAACCAGCGTTTGTAGCACTTAAATTTCAGGATGAAAATTATTTGAATTCTATTTCACCTTCTTCAAATCAAGAAGCAAAGCACTAATGATCTACTTAAACCACTGCCCAATCAGCGTATTGTATTTTTTTTTAATAGTTGAAAGTCAAGATATTGGGTTCGACACCAGCCGGGATATTCATTTTTAGAACAAAGACATTTGCTCTGAAAGCACAAATACTGGTCAATCTAATAAATATAATTCTAATATAGCTCTATTGTATCAGTACCCAGTATTGGATATTTCCAATATGATATCTCCAAGGGAGAGACATTGCAAAACTCCTTATCCCACTTATTCTGTTGGCTACATTCTATTATTGTATTTTGGACCCTTTCATATGCTTAATATGATACCGACTTAATACATAAATTCTAGAGAATCTTTTATTAAATTTTTCCGCAGAAGTTGTTTTAACATTTATTATTTAAATTATATAACAAAGTTAATCTGAAATAAAAACATTTGTCAATTTTCAATATTCGAAAATTCCCTACATATGTCAGGAAAATCTAATATCAGGTTCACATTTTCAATGATATATTGCTTATCATAATTAAAAACACCGATAGTCATCTAAGTCCAAATCTTAGTTTTGGGACAGTCTCCAGAAGTCTTGAGTTTGAATCCCGGTGTAGTGATTTTTTTTAAATATCTTCCTAGAAATAATACTAGGTCATCAAATGGATGACTGTGGTGATTTGTGCCCCATGAATGCAATAGCTTTTTAGCAGTTATTCTATGGAAACAGATTAGCATGTTCCCGACTACGTATCGCGGATTGAAATTTCTGGTATACCAAGTATATACCAAAGTTAATTTATTTTCTGAACTTAAACATGTTGTCCAACGTTATTTAATTTCTGAACTTTAACATGTTGTCCAACGTTATTTCGCCTGTCCACCGTGGCGAGCGTGGTGATCGTGGCGAGCGTGGTGTGCGACCTTGTCTCGGTTCATCATCGGATCGTCACTGTGTAAATGTTATCACAAATTAATTACATCCAGCAGACGAGACAGTTTGACGTGCCATCGTTTGTTTTACAAGCGCGCCTATTAACGTCGGAACTGCGGCACATCTTGACGCACGGTCAAAATATTCGCGCACAACATTGTTTTACAGTGTACTTTAGTTTGTTTTCACAACCTTTTATTAAAACATCAAAGGCGCTCTTCTAACACAGCTTTTGAATTATGTAGTATTTATACAACTAGGAAGAACAATTGATCACTGTATAGTACTAGAACATAGGAGAGTTACAAAAAGAACATACATTCTGGCGTTTATCTTTTAAACGTAATTTTTATTACGTTTTACTTTTCTCGCCGTTGACCACCCCTTTCAGGATCAGTAAGTCTTGCATTTGAACCTAGATTCGCCAAAGTTTTATGTGATATAGATTAACGCCGAATATAGATTAACGCCGTATACACATTCTAATGAACAAAAAAATAAAAGAAAATTTTAGAGACAAGCTTTAGCCACGGTATTGACACAATATGCGATTTGACTTCAACTTTTTTTACTGATCATTTGATTTCATTTGAGCCACACCTGAGCGTGATACTATGAAAGTCAAAGACATGTTAGTATTAAAATATTTATATTACGTTTTACAGATTCAGTTGCACGAGTGAAAAAATGAAAGAAATTTAAGAACATATTCTTCTGTATTCTCCATTCATCCAACATCGATAGGTTACACGTTCCAATTGGCACATATAGCGTTTTCGCTGAACTGAACATTTTGCACGATTAAAAACCTTCAGTTACTTTGTTACTGTGGATAGCACTTCAAATATTTTATTTGTAGGTGTGTAGGTGTGTAGGTTATAAGGTGTGTTGTGTGTACCCGAAGGTGTAGGCAGCGGCAGTTAAGCCTCGACACGCCGAATCTTAATGTTGCACGTCCTAAATGGCGAACCTATTGCCATACACCGGGCACAAGGTTGTCAGGAATCTATATGTATGACATAACTTCCGAAGAGAAATCGGAGAAATCATTGATGTGAGCCCGGCATCGAATCCACGAGAAATCAGAAGCCCCCGCTTCTCGACCACTAGACCACTAAGACTAATAACATCAAAAGTATTTCTTTTTAAAATCTCAGATGTAAAATATTTTTATTCCTCGCAGAGTATAAACTTTTACAGTCTCATCTAGCCACAAAGAACGAGGCTTTTGAGACGCAGTTTGATTAAAAACTCGTTATCTTTAGAATCCATTGTGATTGCAGATTTTATTATGTTTTAATATTCATACTACTTGTCTAAATTAACTTTAGATAATAAGGAAACATTTAATGAGATAAAAAAGTCAAAATCTCTGTCAACATTAAATGTTGACAGAGATTTAGCCGCTAACACAATATTTCATTTTTGAATATAAGGTACCTTTTTGCTTAAAGCTTTGTGCCCGGTATTTTTTTTTTTTTTTTTTTTTTTTATACACAGACCAGGGCTTGACAACACTTCACCTGTTGGTAAGTGAAAGTGAAGTCGTTGTTGGTAAATCGCCCTGGCCTGTTAAAAACCTATTCACTCTATTTTTGAAGATGCCCACATTATAGTTATTTGGGAACACCGACGCAGGCAGTTTGTTCCACTCGTTTGCTGTGCGTATAAGAAACGAGGATGCAAACCGTTTCGTCCGGACAGGTGGTACGTCCACGACATACGGATGCGTGCGGTATGTGCGTCGGGTTGTTCGCCTATAGAACGGGGATGGAGGAATCAGCTCATGCAGTTCCTGTGCACACTCTCCAGAGTGTAGCCTATAAAACACTGAGAGGCTGGCTACCTTCCGCCTATGTTCAAGGCTTTCCAAATTAGGGTTAAATAGTATGGAATCACCTATCAATCTCATAGCACGCCTCTCCATCGAGTCCAATAATGAAAGGTGGCACTTAGCAGCACCTGCCCATATGTGACAGCAGTACTCGACGCATGATCGTACCTGAGCTTTGTACAAGGTAACGAGCTGCTTCGGCGTGAAATACTGCCGCACCTTTGCAAGAATGCCTAGCTTCCTTGCAGCCACCTTTCCCTTAGACTCGATGAACCGCCCAAAGTTAAGGTTATGAGATAGTTCAATACCCAATAACTGGAGGCGGTCAGAGTATTCCAGTGCCACACTCTGGAAAGTAGGAGCCAAGGTGAGAGGGCTCTTTTTGGCAGTGAAGAGACACGTCTGGGTTTTAGCAGAGTTGAACCTTACAAGGTTGGCATCGCCCCATTCAGAGACAGCCCTAAGTGTAAGGTTAACCCGCTCAACCATAGCCTTTCTCTCTATCTGGACCTGTTCACGACTGGTTCGAGGACTGACCCGATACCTGTCAACGATCGTGCTGTCGTCAGCATAACCGTAGATACCCGGTACCAGCAGATCGTTGACATGCAACAGGAAGAGGGTCGCGGAGAGGACCGACCCCTGAGGAACACCCGCATTCGTGAACATAGACTCCGATGTACAGCCGTCTACAATGACACGCAGAGATCGATGGCAATAGGTTCGCCACCTATTCCATATGGGATGTAAACATAACGGCGAGACTAGGCTTAACACCCGCTGCCTACACCATCGGGTAGAAATGGCGTGAAGTTATGTAATGTTAAATACCTTTTTGACACCGAAAAGGTATCTTTTTTACTTTATTAACCGAAACATTCGACAACCCGCGACAAAACAATTAACGAGTGCAACTGTCTCTATATTTATCATATTTTTTTCGATAAAATTTTCGTTTAAGATTCGAACTGGCGCTTATCAATCAAAAGTCGGAGAGCTACATCATGGGAAACCGTTTAATTTTAAAAATTATAACTGTTATTTAAATTAAAACCCAAATAGTACAGGATCCCTAGAACATACAGACCTCCTCTATAATCAAACCTTGTATTTTATAGGACAAATATAATTTCCTATAATTTAGATAATTATCTTGAATATTACACTAGGAACAGTTGGTTAGTAATGAGTTTTTGAAAATCACTAAATAAACATATTTGGTCGTGACTCCCTCTGTTAGCTACCATAATCTAAAATTTCCCATATGATATTGTTGGGCGTCTCATCGATATGAAGCTATTCACGAAGAATCAGCTTGATAGTAATCACTTAAGAAAATGTGCTAGGGATCCTGTACTACAAAGCTCCGGCAAACGTTTCAACATTATTGCAACGCAATAACCCAGCACACTCACTAAGCAATTTGTTATAAGAATTCTTCTCAATGAATTCTGTTAGCATTTTGTTATAAGGAGAACATATTTTTCGAGCCGTCGACTTACGTTTTATTACTCGATTTGCATGAATATTTTTACACTGAACCCACTGTGAATTCACTCGTAGTTTAAGAATTATTCAATTCAAACCAAATAATACCTCTCTCGAGGATACAATCAAAATAGGTAGTTGTAAGGCCTCTTAATTTCTTTATTCGTTTTGAAGAAACTGCACCGAATATACGGCATCACAGCTTTTATTCAATCATACGCCTATGAGTGTATCTTGACAGGTCACAATTAAGTTATGTATGTAATGTTGGACATAACTTTGTAAAAACGCCACATATTCCACACAAAGGAATTTTATACAAATCCATGTAATTTTACACATTCCAAAATAAATGGCGTTCACATTCATAAAATGCGCACGCTCTTGCGTTTTAAAACAATAAAATTGCAAATAAAACTGGACCAATCAGCGCGCCTGCACCTGTGCAACGAACGCCAAGTGAAAAGGTACACCCATTAGGGCTGTCACCAAATTTATTTGCGTTTCAGCAAAAAAAAATAACACATCACTAAATTTAATAAAAAAACGGAACGAAAAATATTTACAGAAAAATAGAATACACTACAACTTGTGCTTTTATAATAAAATTAAGGAAAAAGAGTAGTCGCAAAATTGAGCTGATAGAGATATCCCACTAGAGTTACAAAAAAGTCCACCAGTATGACTTCTTTGTAACTCTGAATATCTCTATCAGCTCAATTTCGCGACTACTCTTTTCATTCTATTAGCGCAATTTTTCAAATTGAGTAATAAAACGTAAGTCAAGCTCAAAAAATATGTTCTCCTTATAACAAAATGCTAACAGAATTCATTGAGAAGAATTCTTATAACAAATTGCTATTCATATAAATAAAATTTAAGTGTCTGTTTGTAATATCCAAAACTGAAAAAGAAAATGTCAAAAACTGCTTTCCACTACATGCATATGAATAACATTCATTTCTCAACTTTTGTCTGTCCAAAAGTAGTCTAAATTACTCCTTATTACATCAGCTACCCGATAAATAGCTCGTCAGAATTGGTCAAGCCATTTCTGAGACCAGCCCGGAACTGACAGTCACCCATACAAAAGCTTTAAAATAATGTTGAATGTATATATACTCGTATGCATGTATTATAAGGGGGTTATTATATTATATATATATATATATTCAATATTACAAACAGACACTCCAATTTTATTCATATGTATAGACGATATATATATATATGCCTGTCGATGCGAATTCTAAATAAAGACTCGCCCAAGTCGACTCTAATAAAAAAAAACAGTCTGCGCAGCCCTGTGAAGCGTTATCGTTTTTATCAAAATGGCGGCACGTTTTCATTAAATAATGCTGTAATTAATGCTACAAATATACGAATGTGACACCACGCTGTGACGTCATTCTTTCGATAATATCTTCGGGATCTAATGTTTATTCAATGTTTTGTCACGATATAGCTTAATGACGGTAATTTATGTAATTGGTGTTTCCTTACAATATTTATTTATGTTTTTATTACAACCAGGCCAGGTATAAAACGGCAAGCCGTAGGCGAATGGCTTCATTTATTTTCTATTGCTATTAAATATTGGTTTATATTTTAACAATTGACAGTGGTAGAGCCACGCAGTTCGCTTGAATGAGCGGGGCAATACCAAGCCTTTTCAGAATATTGAGGGAAGTGGCCTATGAGATGTTTCGTTCAGTGAGACAGGTATTCGGAGGCCCACCATTTTCCCCTTATAAACCGCAACGCAACTATAACCATGTCCATGGTCTTCGCTTATAACTTACCAGCAGCTTGTTGGCCCTCTCATCTCATATTTGACAATCCATTTATTATATAAACAATACTTTTAACTGATATTAATATTTTAAACTAGATTGTTTTGTTGACCGTACCGCAGTTGGTTTGTTCCATCAGCCGGGGTGGTTTTGTTCGCGGTAGAAACACACTATTAAGGCTATATTTAGCTTAATTGTGTCCGGTTTCCTCAATAATTGGCAAGTGATAAAGCCGCGTTTAATTTTAATTATTGTATGAAAGGCAATTTGAGTAGGTACTCGGTCGGTATGGTATTATTATTGCATTGCATTTAATATTAATTAAATGACGACACCGTTTATTTTCAATGATAATTAAATCGTTTCTTGAATGGTGTATATAATTTTTGAATTAATTTATTGAATGTTTCCGCATACTTAAAACAAATAAAAACTTATAATCAATAATGATCATTGGTTGACATCATGTTATGCACTACGCTGATAATATAAAAACACGGCCGAGCCTTAAAAAAACATCCCCCAGATTGCAAGATTGTCATACGGCTGGCACAATTTCGCAAAACTTCTTTATACCGTTGATCAAACTCAAGATCAGCAACGAATAATTGAACAATTAAGCCACCGAGACGGCAGATATTATTACATAAAAAGGATTTCATTCCTTCTTTGTTAATCCTATATTATTATAAAGTTGAGTAAACCATTACTTTTACCAACTTCAACAAGGTATTTTATTTATTTATTGTAAACCTGTTCGGCAGTTCGCTAACATTCTATAATAATAACAATAAAATTAGCATTTAGGCGGCACAGCGAGCGATATCGCTTACAGTTAACCCAATAACATGTCGTTACGATGTCGTCTCGCATAATGTAAAACCGGCGGCTTATCGTTAAGTCAATATCGTGTGTTCGCGGTGTACGTACCGCGTGTCACATAAAGACGACTATTAAGTGTACACGTTCTACATACTTGTGATCAAGTGTTCGAGGCTTAGGTAACTGGAAAAGTGTAATGATTCTGGCATAAAATACAGTCTGCCTGTCCCTCGCATTTTAAACGAATCTAAAGACTCCACTGAAATTATAATAAGCCTCAACCTGATGCGAGAGATATTACCAAAGGAATACACAATACATATTTACAAATAAAACAAAATCACCTGCAGGAATAGGCCGGCTCGACCGGTGTAATACCACGACCTCTCGGAATATCGACGTATCCGGAGAACCAACCCCTTCCCCTCTAACAAATAACACACAAGAAATCTAACAACTTATTTAACAATAACAGTAACACTATTTGTGTTGCAAGTGTCCATGGGCGGCGTTATTTGCTCACCATCGGCTAACAAGTCTGTTAACCCCTCATTGACAGACGGATATAAAAATTCTCGTTCGAACATTTGTTTGACTAAAATACGGCATAGGTAATATAATTTTTTCCGCGTTATGTATGACAGTTTTGCAGGGTCACACAGATCCCATTTCACCTATTCCAAAGTAAACAACTACTGAGCCATTCACGCATGACACTTTAGGTAGGTGTTAAGGAATATGACCGACCACAAGGACTCCTTTACATAGACGAGGAACATACTCATATTTTAACTACATTATGATATGGTCCTAACAAACTATATGGGCGTTTTAAAGTAATACGTTTCTCAAATTCTAAGAATGAGAATGGGTGGTTTTTAACGATTTACAAAATAAGCGCATCATATATAACTAAGACAAATGGAACGTGATCTGATTCAAATAATAAATATTGACCTCGAGATGACGCCAAAGAATTTTGTCCCTAACCCTCCCTTAAATAAAAAAGATGAATTTACATGAATTGCTAAGCTAAGAAAAAGTAAAATTAAGCCGATAATATTATATTTTTAGAGAATTTCAATTCCAAAAAATTTTCATTGCAAAAACGAAATTTTCATTTATTTATGAATAAATGGGTTCTAAATAAAATAATAATGATTAAAATGATAATCTCCTCATTCCGAAGTATACTAAAACTATTGGGAGTTATAAGCAAAACACGGAGTACTTTTGAATAATTAATACTTTTATTGTATGTGTTCACACTTGGAAGGTAAGACACGTCTTGCCTAGCTAAACCTCCTGTGGGAACAGAACGGGGCAGCAATCAACCCCACACCAAACAGCGAGTGTATGTGGATCACTCAACACTTAATTTTTTGCTTCCATCGATAACTTCAACAAAAACTTCATGAGCAATGGACGTGTTTGATTGAAGCTACGCTACTGACTCCAAGAAAATATATCGCTAAGAGACTATTTTCTTATTTTAGCAATTGTAAGACTATTTTAAAATCTCATCAATAATCAATTAATTACTAATCTTAACACAGTTTGGCTAGAAAACAAACTATTTTTATTCAATATAATTTTAGTTTAGTTTAATTATAGTTTAGTTAAATGCATGTCTAATCATTTTCGGGTGGCCATGTCAAGCGAACATGTTTTTCTATTTTTCAATCATACATTTCTCGTATAAATCGGCTGACAAAAAAATATGTATTAAAAGGTTTCGCTAAATTTTTCTGTAAAAACGCGATCGTCCAAAAACCAACGGTTCTTTGAGACAGTTGAGGTACGCCCACTGAGGGCGTAACTCAATCCTCTGTTTGCTGATACAGCCTACTGTCCGACTGAGTGAGATAAGAAAAGATTATAAAGGTAAGAGCCGATATCCTGTCAGATTTTTATTTGGGCAGTATTATATTGATGGGCTTTTTTTACATTGTAAAATGAGATAAAACGTTCTTCAAAAATTATAACACTCGTTCGTCTCGCTTGAAACTTCTCGATGGAGATAAATTGGTGACAGAGGTGTTTAAGAATAATCAATACATATCAAAACTATATACCGATAAAATTATATATATATATTCAGTAATGATCTTGTTTGTTCACCAAAAACTCCGTAGAAATACGTATTAAATTGTGTAATTTAATATTTTTCAAAAATTAAGAAATCGTGTACTTATTGACAGCATATCAAAAGTTATAAACATGATGATATCAGCCTTCTTTAAAAAAAAAACTCTAATTTGGCATTGTACCTTAGCAGTAAAGTAACTATACAATAATAATATAAAATGCTTTATCAGCAATTTATGAGATTGAGTAAAAACAAACAAACAAATCCATCTATATATAAATATTCTGGTCTCGAAAATCCTAATGCCTAAATGGTTTACATTACAAAATCTGTACAGTCTGGCGCAACTTGTAATGTGTGTAATGTATTCTGAACAAAGCCTCCTCAAAGGCTCTCATGTTCAAATGTACTGAATCAACAAATAGCACTCCTACAGAATTACACATAAACATTATATCTTGAACAAGCTATGAAATTTATAGATCTATACTAGTTGTTGGCCGCTACTTCTCGCACACTAAATTTGTAAACCATCTTTCAGCACGAAAACCGATTCTAATTAAACCAATTTTATTCCTAGTTTCGAGTAAAGCTTAATCGACTGGTGAACTGGTACTCTATGTGATGTAAGGTACACCTCTCACAATGCATCTGTGGAACTTTAGTAATAATATATTTGCTGCCGACTGTTGAGCAAGCCATGGACAAGTTCGATTGCGTCCTAGGAAATTTATGCTGGACGAAAGTTCTCAAGATACAAAAAACATACATGTATTTGGTCAGAAAATATATGTATTTATTATTATTCGTTCTCTGATAGTTTTACAACACAAACGTTGGTTGCTTAGCTTGCACACTATAATGTTAAGTACATTTTGTCCAAAAACATTACTATTATATATATTCATCATTATTTTAAATTAATCACAATAATCTCGTGAACAAGAAATTCGTTACAAGCGGTAAATCTGCGGTAGGTTGTTTGCGATGATAACAATGTAATCTTCTTAGAATTATCACCTAAAATAACTACCCAACTGTTTATTTCGTCGGCTGAATTGTCGGTCGGGGACGCCACGCGAAACCTGGCCCCAGGTAGGTAGCGAACTAAATTATAGAGGGTGGGGTCACGTTTGGGATGTAAAAATATTTTATTTATATTATTATATTTATATTATTATAAGGCGCAAAATTTGTGACAGCAATTGTCAAAAGATATAATTACAGATTCATCATTTTCTATAATTATATATTTTAATATTATTATGCTATAATTTTAGTACCGCAAATGAAAAATCTTTTGTCATCATTCATCTCACTCGTGCCTGTACTTGAATATTTCAATATGGTTTCATCATTTTCTATTGCATTTGATAGGACTTATCATTGTCAAAAATACCACAAAGATGCCAATTCATTATTCAACCAACGTAGAGTTAAAAAAAGAAACAAACTATGAATATAGGTAATGAGCGCAATATTATTTAGCTAAAAAGTAGAGAGAGAAAAAAAAGAAATAAACCTCTTCTATATTAAAAATACCAGTGGTGGTAGTACCCTTTACTCGAGAGTTCATGAATAAAAACAACTATGCAATCTTACTTAAACAGTAGATACTGCCCTTTGAGATCGTTACAAGGCGTATCTTTTAATATAAACTCTTCTTCTTCAGTTGGCTTACCTGCAAAGAGAAAAAAAAATATATATCAGAAGATTGGAATTAAAATATTGCATCTATCTGACGCGGATATTATTAGATAGTGCTGTTACTAAAGAACGTAAGTAAACATCGTAATATTTAGTGATACATGAACATATTTTGATATTAAAATCATTAATTAAACGGCGGGCAATGTTTGGTTGAAACAAACAAATAATTCGAGCTTGGTGACCCTCCCCGTACAAACACGACTGGTCGCGCCACAGGACAGAGCAGGCAGGCTTATAAACGACAAAACATAACGTCGCCAGTTCAAACATAACTTAGCCAATGTTCGGGGCTCAACACTTAATTGAACGGACCCCCGTCCACACTTATACTAAGACACTAGATGCGACATGAATAAATTCCTAGCTGTGTGATCTGTGAGATTGCGAGCTACTATATTTATTTGCGTTCTCTAAGTAGTATGTGTGGAGTGGCCTTTGCAGATAGAATGAAAAATAGCGCGATAAGGTTGAAATGCAAGTTGAAGAATGATGTGGTGACCAAGTATGTTAACATAGTTTGG
The DNA here is from genome assembly GCA_905147225.2 of Euproctis similis. Classification (NCBI taxonomy): domain Eukaryota; kingdom Metazoa; phylum Arthropoda; class Insecta; order Lepidoptera; family Erebidae; genus Euproctis; species Euproctis similis. Next base: position 2,009,139 of record LR990105.1, on the reverse strand, counting down.
TCATGTTGCAAGAATGAATGAAAGCTGAATGACTTAAACAGTATACGTAGCGAATGTGAGTGGCAGGGTCGGGGGACCAAGACGGAGCTACCAAGACCAAATAAAAGGTCTCTTTCAAAGAGGTAGAATGCGTAGTACCAGAAACTGGCGTGAATGCAAGATGAGATGTATGACTGTGGATGAAGCGAAAGAAGTGTGTCAGGATCGCAGTTTGTGGAAAGCCAAAGTCTCTGCCTGCCTCTATGGGATACAGGCGTGACCATATTTATGTATATTTATTTACTACAGCTGACTCAGCGAACTTTGTTCCGCATCAAAAGTAATGTTTACAGTGGTTATAATTAAAGTGGTAAATTGCGAAAATTAACTACGTATAATACATGAACTGTACATACAAACTAGCCCGTTGACAACCTCTATCTATTAAAAAAACAAGCATCAAATCCGTTGCGTAATTTCAAAGATCTAAACATAAAAGGGGGCAGACAGCGGAAGGCGAGTTTGTTTTATGCTATGTAATGATATTTATTTACTAATATGCCAATAAGTATATCATCTCGATAACCTAGTGGTTTAGCACTGGGTTATCGAGATGATTTACTTACATTTATGTTTCACAATAACAAAAAGATTTTTTTTTTTAAATTTCAAAAGTGTAAACAGTAGCTCACTCTCAAAATGTAGATCAGAAGCTACCTACTACAGTCGAACTAAACTGGACTGTTCTTAAATAACTCATGAACTCTCAATTAGAAATGTTGATAAAGAGTAATGTTATAAATCAATTGGCACTCAGACAAAGTATAATATTTTCATAGACGTATATTGCATAGATATATACAAGCAAGTAAACACATATTGACATAGCAGTACCTAAATAGAAAGACGCCGTAGCCACTTGTGTGTGGGCGGATGAATCTTAAGTAATATTGAATTACACGATTTGCGCTTTGATCAGATATTCCGTTTGTGAACCATATCTAATATTAATATTATCACGACAAGTAACAGAAGTGCCTAGGCAACGAATCAAATGTACAAGTTAACATTAACATTCAATGATTTTTAATCCTTGGCTTCGTGGTACTAATACATACATACATACATAACTTCACGCCAAATCCCTTGCGGGGTAGGCAGAGAGAACAGAGCGCCATAGGGCACGATTCTTACACACCTCACTCGCTTCGTTGACTTTCATAACTCTTTTCATGCACGCGCGTCGGTTTTTGAGGCTCTTAACATCACCTTCCTCCAGAACACGTTCTATTTGGTCTTGGAATGTGTGTCTTGGCCGTCCTCGACTCCTACATCCGTCCGCTTTTGCATTGTATATCTGCTTAGTGGTACTAATAATACTAATTAAAACATTACATAACTTCACACCTTTTTCTTCCCGTTATGTTTACGTCCCAAATGGCGACCCTTTTGCCATTCAGTTCAGTTGCCAAAATTTTCAGTCATCGATATTACTAATACTATTGTATATTTAAGAAATAGTTTTTTATATATCACATATTTCTTGGCTGTTACTGGAAGTAATTTTGTAAAAAGAGGAAGGAAATGTGCAACAGGAAACTGGGGAAACACGCGCTATTTGATTAGACTAATGAGCGCGATCGGTGGTGAAAAGATTGAGATGGTGCCAATCCAATTTGGTATGACTGTCCGCCAACATAGTATGCACTCGTGTGCTACCAAGACCATCTATGTTAGCTAATTTTACCAAATGTATATTTACGTAAATTCCCAGAGGCCAGGTCTAGCAGCGTGCTATGTCCTTGCCGGTATAATGGTCCAATGAGAGAAGGTTCCAATTTCGTTGAGGACACTGAACGGCTGTGCGTAATTCATTGTGTTATAAGCTCAATAGTAATCTCTGAATAAAATGAAAATTATCTTTCATCTTGACAAGACGCAGAAATGAACTGCTCCCTAGAGAATTATGCCATTTTTTGTTGTCATACATTCTTCTTTAGGTGAAATTTCAGTATGAACATCTATTTTTTTAACTACAATTTTCTCTGTCCCTTCGACTTATATCAAAATGCTATTAATGCTGGATAAATAATTGAAGATGAGGTGAGCAAAACTGGTTTTAGTGGTCCGATAAATCGAGACGAATTCATCAAATTATATATTTGTCTTGATTTGCTATCACTTCAAATAATTCTTAGTTACTAGTTTAAAAAATACGTGTCCCATATCATTTTCCATACTTTAAGCAATATTCAAAGATATAAATGGGAGACCGCAAAACTTAAGTTTTGGAATAAAAATTGAGACACAAAATGAAAACCGACATATTTACTCGTGTCAAAAACCAGAGCAAACGTCATATACGAATAAATCAATCTACATTTCGATATTGTGCCGTGACAGGTGAATTTACATCTGTTTTTGTTTTGTAATAACTCACATGTTACAATAATTGAGTCTAACTAGTATCGTATCATTTTATTACTCTTTATTGCCGAGCAGTTGAGAATGATCAGTCATTTGATGCGAAACAACTCTTGCACCATGTGCTTAAAAATGATGTCCAAAAAGTTTTTACTGTCATTTGTGTGTTGTTATTGATTATTTATGATTGATTGATTATGTGTTGTTATTGATTATATAGTACAAGTTGTGTCCGACATATAGCTTACATAAAAATTTCAAGAACTCCAACATTTCTTTCAGCGATTGGGGAGAAATTTTGACCCAATTTTGCACATTTTTACCTAATATATAAAACAAAATCGTAAGGAGAACCTCAAAGAAGTATCAGATCATACACACGATGTTGGACACATGATGTATACGGATCCCAAATATAGTTGAGCGTATAGGCAGGTAGATATGACACTCGACACGGCCTCAATCAAGCGCGATGCTAAAGGCAGCACACTAATTGGAGCCCTGTCCGCACCGAACCAAATTAGCGGACCGATACGCGGCAGGTGTTAAAGTTCTGCGGAGGTTCTTTGTTTATGATATTAAGGTTTCCATTACAAAAGCCTTGAAGAAATCTTCTTGTTAAGGGTACATAAGATATAGTAGGTAAAAGTCACAACAGATAATATATATTATATTCGTACAACAACGTACCGCAGTAACCTATAAATTAGACATTCTAATATCAAAATAAAGTACTGTTTTAATTTGTTTCAATTTTTGATCTAATAGACAGTCTCTATAGGTCTGGTAAGTATCGAAGAATGCTAACCATTCCGATTACTGGTTCAGTGGTCACACATCTTGGTATATATTAATGTGTTGCCTGTCGGTAGTTATTTGTGCTAAATATTGACATTTAACCAAACTATGCCCGGTGTATTACTTATTATATCTGGGAGTATAAATCAAATACGGTGTTTGAGTTTTGGGCCACACTCTTAGATATTAAGGCAACTACCACTTCTGTCGTGGCTGCGATTGATTTGATCAATAGCGGAAGAACTGTACAGCATCTACTATGTGCTTCGAATGAGAAAGCTTTGGACGTAAACTAGGCAGGAAAAAAACATAATGCAAATTAAACAACTGTATCTGATACTAATAAAGGCTTTTGTGAGATCAAGTTTAGGTCTCGAGGTCAAGACTCTCCTGGAGATAGTTAGGTTAGACAGAAGGAAGGCACATAACCATAATCAAACCGTAACCAAGATTTTCCATCTGCAAATTCAATAAAAAAATTACACGAAATATCCATTCACCATATTCTTGTCTGCATACGACAATATGAATAACACGTGTTATATTAAATTCTTAGACGTAATTTCGCCGCAATGTGTTGCTCCACTACCTCGTATCACAAAAGCGTAACACATATTGAAGTGTGAAAGAATCTGTATTCTAGAGTTATATTTATTTATATTGTTGTTATTTTTGGGGTTTCGAATTGCTATATATGTGAGCTGAATTTTCCTGAAGGCAGTGTTTGCTTATTTAGTATATACAGTTTTTGCTAATCTCTTTTTCATCAATAACATATTGGTGACATTATGATTTTTATTAGGAAACCAAATTATTGTCATTATAATCAAATTTTTTATTCTGAAATAAGAATTAAAAAAATCAAAACAAAATAAATAATAGCTGCTTTTACAAATTGTTACCTTGCAGATAAACCTTTGATCTGGTATTTAATTTGATACATCAAAATCTCTAAACAACTCTGTTTTGGCAATACACAGTTCTAAATGTAAAAACATAACTCTCACCACAAACGGAACGTCTGCCTGTCAAATTTGTTTGTTGTTATATGTACACTCAACAGTGTACACTTAACTACCTACTTATTTTCATAGTAATATAAATTATTTGCAGAGTATCATGTCACTCAACTGGAAACATTACCTACATTACAATTTAGAACGTAAACACAATGATGTCGAACTGATTGATACAATAAATGCGGTACAATTTCACTGCGCCTCCGACGCACGGAACATTATACCGGACTACTGTGAATAAACACAAAAAGTGAAGTAACTACATGCTTTTTACGCATAAAAGTATAAACAGAGGAGAGGAGCATAAATGCCTCCACTTTTGGTCACAAATAGACAGTCAGTCAGTGATCGATAATTTTATTGCCTAAATCAGGTTTAAATCCGGTTTAAACCTTAATATTTTGTTCTTATGTGGCGATCGAAAATCGACAACCTAAGCCTAAGCACTCCAAACTCTGCGAACTTCAGTGACGATTATAACAAAATTAACTAAACATTTCGAGTCCAATAAAACAATAATACTTTGTTACTTCCCAAGGGCGTAAGCAAAATAATACCGGCAGCCATAATCGGGCCTAATTTTACAATTGTCAGAGTATCTCTGCACAGCGACGAGAAATTTAATAGCCTTCACGCCGCGCCGTATCTAATTAATTTAAAAATAATTAGATTAACGAATCGAGATAAAATTGTTTGGAAACGTGATAGCCAACGTTAAATGTACGAGTATCAGACAATTGATTTACATATTAAAGTATTTTTATACATTTATCTCTTATTCTAAGGAAAAACAGACTGAGATTGATTGTCTCGCAAGATGTAGCCGCAAAACTAATACTATTACTGTCTCCTTGATCTATACCAATCAGACTAATAATAAAAAACTAACTATGAGACCAGTTATGACATAAGTTACGTATATGTTTTTCAAGAAAGATTTATTTTCAAAACAACTCATAAATCCTACCCATGTACATTTTGGTAAACCTCAAGTACCCCAATAGTGAGGTAACAAACAAGACCATTCTCTCGCCAACAGGCACTAGCGGCACGGCCATTCGCGCATTGAACCAAACCAAACGTGAGGTGAAAAATCGTGGGCGGCGTTACCCTTTGATCTGAACCCTAGTGAAGTCAGCACTAATACTGGCAAAATGTAACAATGAAAATCTTGGTGGTAAACAAGTTCAAGTTAACTTTTACAACGGAGTGTTACATGTAACGTACGGAATGTATTTTTCTAGTTTGTGAGCGGCATAGCAGCGGCCAAATCACTGACCAGAAACCGATTCAGTCTTTTATTTGTCTGAATTAATCGAGAAAAAATAATCTGACATAATACATTTTTTTGTATAAAACCGAGCTATCCACAACAAACGCGGCGGTAAATAAAAATAAAGAAAAAAATATATACATGAAAGTGGGACCTGCGGTAACCTCCCGGTCACGTTTCATTCAACGGAATCCTAAATAAATAGAGGATATGGACACAATGGCTGAAACGTACTTGAAAAGCGACCAGCGATGTCGTGAAAAGGTATGTTTACAGAGTCCGGTAACATCAGGTAACGCAAAGGACCTACACAATATAGGTACGAGTTTCATTTTGTATTGCGATAGTTATGGCTAAATAAATAATAATAATGTCACTGAAGTACCACATGGATCTTACATTTATGGCGCATTTCCAACAAATAACGAACTGGTACCTTTATAATTTTGGTATCTTCGCACTATCTTAGAATGAACTTGTAACTCTTAAGAAGCTGAGAATGCAACTTGTTTAGTTTACAATATCATAAATTGGACCCAATAGTTGTTTAGCATAGCATTTGTTAGTAAGAGTAGGAAACATCTGGATCTATTTTGACCTAAATTTCTCACTACACGGGTAAGTCGGAGGATTGTATCCTTCCGTGGATAGTAAGCAGTGCAGTTGAAAATAATTGTGTAGGTTTTCGTAATCGTGCTGCTGTTGTTTTCGTTCTCATGTTGTTAAGATAGCAAGTTTTCATGAATCCCTAGAACACCAGTAACATGCAAGAACTACTACTTCGAAAAGTAGAGCTATTTGGCCTCAGTCTGGACGTGATCAAGCCCACTGTACCCTGCCATTTTTATGTCTCGTAAATAACAAAATATTCTTATCACGAAAAAAACATAAAAAATATTTGAGTAGAGATCAGAGTGGTGAAATTCTCAACAATGAGGTAGTTAAGAAAAAAGGGACAAGCAAGTTTGAAGGCAAAGTTAATGTACACACAATAGACGCCAATGTTACTGAACATAGAGCAATTTGAATATTGAATATTTAAGGGTGGCATTTCTCTTTATCATCGGTTTTGGGAGCAGTCTTACTAATCTCAAGGTTTCAGAGCCACACATATTGAGTCTCTTGACAAGAAGTGCCGAATTAATAATAGGTTGCACACCAATAACTTTTTTTATAGTATAGGAGGGTAAACGCCGCCCATGGGGACACCTGCAACACATATAGGTGTTCCAGTTGCGTTGCCAACCTTTAGGGGGGTAGGGTAGGAAAGGATGGGGATGGGTACTTCTCTTACTGTTTCTCTCTGTGTTAAACATTTAGGAAATCATTGCCGTTACTTATTTAGGTCAAGTATGTTACAAAAAAAATAATCATCACTCAAATCAACTAATTTCTGGTACAAGTGCAGCGCTACATAATTATGAATACGTCAACATGTCCCCTGACGTTGGGTTCATGAAGGATTATGACATAATCACGTGACACCGTGACCGGATACAAAGTTATTTTGCAAAATTTCATGATGACATGGAAATTGTATGCTAATTTCGTCGGTCCATTTATCTTTGCCTTTTGTTGATTAATTTTTCTGTTCGGTTGAACATTATAATTAGCGGATTGAACAGGCTGAAAATGAATAATTTTATTTTAACATATACAGACAGAAAGGGCAAGAATAATTGTGTAACATATTATGAAATTTATACTATGAGCGGTTAGGAATAGAAAACAGATAAGAGAGTTTTGGTCATTAATATAAGCAAGATTTTTGTTAAGAGTAAATATTGCAATACTTACCTATAGTTTATCGTTGGAATGTTGCCGTAGGTGCAAGAATAAACTCACACTTGACCGAATTATAAAAAAATAATAATGTTAATAAATATTCATAAGCACATCAGGCCGCTCATTTAAATATTCTGAAGGACATCATCGAAAGAACCGGATATTACATTGAGACTCGGCTGAAATGATGAATTTTACATTACATTACCCGGGTTTTTTGGGCTCTGGGAGTGGTTTTTAAAAATCCAAAAGTCATTAGGTTATCTTCTTTAATGTTGTAAAACCATTACAATGCTAAGTTTTTTAGTATACTTTTTCTTTTAACGAGTGCCACATTAACTTCCAAGGGACATTCACAGCCAAATCTCGTTTGTACTAATAAAAATTAAATGTCTACTGGAACTAGATGTTATCACAGCTATGTACCAAGGTCGGTGGGTTCAGCCCCTAGTCGAACATGTCCGATGTTTGTGTGATACTTGGATGTATGTGTGTGCGATGTACATCAATTGTCTAGCTTCATAACACAAACTTTAGTCACTTAGTATGTAATTAGTTGGCGTTGTTTTATGAATTACATTACTAATATTATTTTTATCTTTGCGCAAAAAAGGAGTCCAAGTCAACTCTATACACAACTATTTGTCTAAAGGTCCATTAACCTTCAGGGTACTTATCGACATTTTGAAACAATCGCAGTAACATATAAAAATAATTTATAATATAATCCCAGATATTTTTGATTATTCAGCGAAATAGCAATTGGAAACGTATAATAAATTAATTAATGATACTCAAATATAAAACCGTATTCAAATATTTGTCACAAAGCGTAAAACTTAAATACGAAATATTCCAATTTCGCTGATATTAAATCCTCGCCAAGCGATACATACTGTAAGTATAATAAAGTTTCTCCCGGACACTTGCGTTTGTAAATAACTAAAATGTCGTCGACTGACAGTAAATTATTTCTTTACATTTTATATTAAAATGGTTTAATATTAGGGCTGTTAATATTTAAAATTAAAAAGGTAAGAATCATAGTGCCAGTCGCTCAACACAAGCCTCTGTGGAATGAATCCCGGGACCGAATCTATGACAACTTGTGTTCCAGGTTATGCAATGTTTTCCCTGCCTGTGTAAAAGTTTTAATATTACGGAACAAAAGCTTATAATTGAACAAACAAATCTAAATATAATTGGTTCATCAAACATAAATGTTACCGGAAGAACATCAGGCGTTACTTTTGTAACCGTATAAGTGTATATTGCTATGTCGTATTGGTCGTATTCATACATCTCTTGTTGTAGTTCCTATAGGCCGGTCACGTTACAAGTTTTATTTAGATGTGTAATATTGAATATTTCTATCTGGCGTGGAAGAAATGTCTGGAGACTTATAAATCGTGACGATACACAACCAGGGCTGGCACATTTGTTTGTTCGAACAGCATATTAATATTATATCAGTGTATTGGATTCACTCGGCGTGATAGTTGATATACTTTTAACAGAACTACTTTGTCTTATTAGAATTGGGAGTGGCTCGCCTATAAAAGCACCAAAGATCGATAATAAAAGAACTAAGCTGTATTATTGCGAGCAATTCTAGGTAGGCAATTCAATGTAATTATGAGTTTAAGAAAATTAAATTAAAAATATGAAAATTAAAAGTATATTATTTTCCCGCGATATATTGGCAGGAGGTTATTATTTACGCATATATTATTTACATGACATAACATAACAATTAAAATATATATAATACAAATATTTCTTCACATAAATAAATACATACTAAAAATAGTGTCATCGCCTGCACAAAGTATATAAGTCTTTTCTGGGAATGGGTGTACAATTTGATAATAGAGTCCCTGCGCATATCCTGGCTCTGTCTTTCGATCAGTTTAATCGGACGGTGAAGAATCGTCTCGTTGCTGGTGCTTATTACACCATCAATGACTTCATGACGGACAAATCATCTTGGGACCGTCAAGTTGCTTGCTCAACGCGGTTGTGTAGTTTGCGTGTTGAAATTGATTCACATGTTTTGGAGTGGAGGCGTTCCGTAATCATTTCTGATAGTTATATACACTTTTCTAATTTAAAATTTGCCTTGATATTGTTTATAATATATTGTTTATCATATTTACTCTAGAAATCTTAGTAATTTGAGATCTACCTGTTAGATAAGATTTAATTAAATTTAAAATATTCCCACGTATTCCGTATGCCTCTAGTTTACCCAACAATATTTTATGCTCAACGTAGTCAAACGCTTGGGTCATATCACAAAACAAAGCAGAAGTAGGGGTCCTTGAGCCTACATTGGTTAAAACTGTTTTATAGAAATCAAAAATTGCTAGATCGATACATTTATTCTGTCTAATTCCTTTTTGTTCAGGACACGTTTTATTTATTGCACAACGTTACCACTCTAAATAAAAGATGTCGCGTCAGTTGCGCTCTACTAATATATTTGCAGAGATTTTCTTTTTAGGACGTTGATGTTACTTTGCTTGGGCCATAGTGTGATGTGATGGTCGAGTATTCTGGCTGCTACACCTTTTATGCACGAGTCTACTGCTTTGTTTTCAGTAGCGATATTAATATTATTGTTATTTATGTTTAAGTTTAAAAAGAGTATCTGGCACATGAGTTTCTTGCCCGATTCTTCTCATGATAGCCCCTACACTCGGAATCGGGCCGCTCATGGCGATTGCGTCCGTGTTTTCTTGTTCCACGGACGCACTTTCCTCAAGCGCTCGTGTTAAGTAGTTCATTTGAAATAATAAGTTAAATTATACTTGTTGACTATTTTTAAGTGTCTGTGAAGACCTATGAAAATAAAACTTATTTTATGTTTTATGTTTGTAAATGTTGCTACTCCAATTGGCATAGAAACCATCGACTTGTAACCACTTCTGTGCTATATCTGAGACTGGACTCAACTAGCCACCGCGTCAAGAGCGGAGATCTTCAAGGCATCAATATTATATTGAATTAAAGCGGGCTGGTGGCAACCCTACAAATTGTGCATAAGTAAAAGGGATCCTTTTTATTCTCCCCGGGATTGATTGTAATTCTTCCAGGCTCGTATATATATATATCTATACATAAATATATGTGTATGGGTTTGATTACGTATTTATTTATGTTGAATCAATCAATTAATCATTATTCACAATCCTGGGTAATTAGAATAAGGTGACAGTATGTTCTAACAATGTATCTCCAAAATTTGTTAGTAAGGCGTGTGAATATTTATTATCTATAATTACAATGAATACACGTGAAATGTCAATAATAATAATGAAATAATGTCAAGTAATGTAAAGTTATTAGAAAAATGTATGTCAATAAAGATATCCTACTAAGCAATATTACTGTAAATATATTAAGCACCAATTTAACTACAAAAAACTTTTGTCATTTAAAAAATCATTTATACAATAATAACATTTCTCTATCAGTATACTTTTTACCATATTTTTAAAATGTTTTATATTATATGCTTGTATGTCATGCGGTATTTTGTTGTATATCCTTGGCGCCATACAAAGTATGCTTCTACTCATTAAACTTGTTTTTGCGCTGTGCAAACATAGTCTAGTATCATGTCGTCTATTTCTATTTACAGAATCTGATATGCGCCAAAATAAAAAAGGATGTTTATGTACAACTAGTGCTACTTCTAGAATATATAGTGACGGAAGTGTTAGTATTTTGTATTTAATGAAATACGGTTTACAACTATCAGTTGACTGTAAACCAAACATTGCGCGAATACAGCGTTTTTGAGCTTTGAAGACCATCATGCAGTGCGTTGAATAACCCCGAAAAATAATGCCATATCTCAATAGCAGTGATAACAGCATCAGTGTTGATTACCGATTGTGGTTTATAAAGAGCATAGGCAGAACTACTTACTTTTTTACACGAGAAAGAAATATGGTTTTTCCAATTTAACTGGTTGTCTACAATTAAACCTAAAAACTTAGCATAGGAAGCTGAATTAATGACGTTATTATTGTAATTGATATTAAAATTGGTAAGCGGCTGTGGTCTTTGACGAAAATGCATGATTAGCGTTTTATTGAAATTTATTTTTAAATTGTTATTATTTAACCAACTAATAATTGACGATAGGCAATTATTTATATCTTCCTTATAATTTGTTGTATTTTTACACTCTATGGAAACAGTACTGTCATCTGCAAATAATGTCATAGAGTGTGTTGTACTCTTAGGCAAATCATTTATATAAATCAAAATAATAGTGGCCCTAACACGCTCCCCTGTGGTACACCATACGTCACTTGTCTAGATTGCGAGAAGTACGATATATCACATTTTCATCATATTTACTCTAGAAATCTTAGTAATGAGATCTACCTGTTAGATAAGATTTAATTAAATTTAAAATATTCCCACGTATTCCGTATGCCTCTAGTTTACCCAACAATATTTTATGCTCAATGTAGTCAAACGCTTGGGTCATATCAGAAAACAAAGCACAAGTAGGGGTCCTTGAGTCTACATTGGTTAAAATTGTTTTACAGAAATCAAAAATTGCTAGATCGATAGTTTTATTCTGTCTAAATCCTTTTTGTTCAGGACATAGTATTTTATTAGTTTCTAAGTAATTGTACAGTTTATTGTAAATATATTTTTCAAAAATTTTAGAGATTATTGGCACCAAAGCAATTGGTCTATAAAAATTCATTAACTCTTTGTCTTCCTTTTTAAATAGTGGTTTAATGACTGTCGTTTTCAATTTATCGGGAAATATTCCAAGACCAATGCATAAGTTCAATATATAACTTAGGTGTCCACAAATATATGAGTTTACCGATTTTATAATTTTAACTGATAAGTTATCAATTCCTGTTCGTATTTTTCAGTCCGTTGATTAGTTTTTCTATGTCATTTGATATGATTGCACTCATAAATATGGAATTCGTAATATTTTCTATTTTGGATGTAGCATTACTTCCGGCGATAGATATGGGGCATGTTTTATCTACAAAATGGTTTTTAAATGCATTAGCTATTTCCCTGGGGTCAAAAACTATGTTATTGTTTAGTTTAATTCTACAAATATTATCACGGGGAATATTAAATCTTAAATTATTTATTATAATCCATGTTGTTTTAGACTTATTTGTAAAATTCTTAATTTTATAATTATTTTGCGCACGTTGCGTAAGTTTTATAATTTTTTTAAACGTATTTGAATACAATTTGTAAGTCTTTTTGTTTTTAATCGAATAATTCCACAAAAGTTCCCTTTTTCTAACAATACATTTTTTAGACCACGTGATAACCATTTAGATTTTTTATGTACACGTATTTTTAAAATTTTATATGGAAAACAAAGTTCATAAAACAGTTTTAAATCTATATATATAAAATTCTTCTGTCACAGTGTTTGTCCTCGAACTCCTCCAAAACGGCTGGACCGATTTTAATGAAATTTGGTATACATATTCGTTAGGTCTGCGAATAGGTTTTTATCTATTTTTCATCCCCCTAAATCACAAGGGTAGCCCACCCCTCAATATTTTTTTTTAATTTTTCACATATTTCTGTTTCTTTTTTTTTTATAAAACGGGATACAAAAATACATACAACCCTAAATTTTCAACCCCCTACGATCAACACCTATTTTTTAAACTTTATTTTTTGGCAAGACGAAGTTTGCCGGGTCAGCTAGTGTTTAAAAAAATAATTGTAAGCTATATTAGAATCAGTTTCATTATACATTTCACAAAATGAAAACTGCTTAAGGCAGCCCTTAAACTTTTCAACATTTTCCTTACTAAAGTCACGAGTTTGTTTGTGCCAAACGTTAATACGAGGAGTTTTAAAGCGACATTGCATAAGCTGTGCAGTATGGTCAGACAGCCCTAATTCTAACACTTCCGTCCTACATGGTTTTGAGAAATTATGGGCAAAATTATCAATACAAGTTTTACTAATTAATCTAGTAGGTTCTTTAAAGGCCAAGGACATATTAAAATTGAATAGTAAATTCATAAAGTTCTGTAGTCACATTATTTTGTTTTAATAAGTCAATATTAAAATCTCCTGCAATGACAATCTGCTTAAATGATTTATTATGCAATAGTTTGATCATAGCTTCAAACTTTATAAAAAAATATTTAAGTTTTCAACCCTGGGCACCCACAATACACAAACAATAGCAATATTATGGGTAACGAGTTCTATCGCACAACACTCAAAAACACCTAAAATTGTAAGTTTTCCTACATCGAGTAATTCCTTCCACTGATTACCATTTATTACCAAGATACAAACACCCTGAATGAATCCTGCTAATGCATGCAGCCAATGAGTAACTTGGCATTACTTGGTTGGTTTCATTGCCAGCCGATATGAAGTGTTCAGTTATACAAATTACTTGAACATTTATATTTCGATCTAAAAGCTCTTCCAAACATTTTGTTAATGCATCAGATTTATTAATTAATCCAGCAATGTTTTCATGTAGTATATAAGTACTATGGTAATCGAAAAAATCCGTTGATTTATTTTGGCTGTCACTTCGTGTGCAGAAGTTTGAGGTATCAAGTGGCATAGTTACAGTAGTAGATTCTTGAAATATATTATTTTGGTCAAATTGTGTATAGTCAATCAGTATATTTGATAATATCTGTTTACAAATATTCGTCAATCCATATTTTGTTAATTTTCCAGTTGTGTTTGAGAACATGTCCAGTGTTAAGTCATGATTACTGTCAAAAAAATAGGCATACTTATTATTTTGCAAGTCAAGATAAAGTAGTTTGTTAAACATTTTACTTTAAAATTATATATTAATGATCCTGCAATATAAGTAGGCAAACATATAACTTACATTTGTGTGGGTGACGTTTTCTAACGATTCCTTTATTAGTATTCATAGTTTTTATGTGACTACCCTCATCATTTATATCTTTTTGCCCAATAAATAATAAACAATAATCATTTAAAGTGTAATCTTTTAGTTTATTGCTAATATTATAAGTTAACTCCTTAACTGAGCCATTGGGCATTGCGTAGTGGCAATAATCAAAGTACTCGGAGAAGACCCCCTCTATTGCAGATAATGATCCTCTGACATAATTATTACTGAGTATGCATAATTTGTTCTTACGTTTAATTTTAGTATTATAACAACTTGGTTGTGCCGAGTTAGATAGGGTAGGCAGTATATTTTGTGTTGGTGAAGTACTTGTCGTTTTGTCTAATTCATTTGTTGCCTTTTTAGTAATAATAGGAGTATGTGTTTGGGTTGCCATGTCGTTCATGTGGGTCACAATGTTTGTGTTTTGTATAGTAGTAGTATGTTTGCGTTTTGGTGTTCGGTTTTTTTCTAGCAGGTGACGTGCATATTGTTTTATATGTGTTATTTTTTTTATCATTTCTTGAAGCTGAAATTTTAGACGAGTATTTTCGGAATTCAAAGTCTCAATTTCTTGGTGTGCACTTGAGAGTTCAATAGAGAGTATTTTGTTCTGTTCTATTAAGTTGGTCATAGTGTAACTGTTATCATGTAGGCTGTCAGGTATACTCATCATAGTAGTATCAAATATATTTTTTTCATTTGTTATATTACATAGATCGTTTAGGGAGCTTGTTCTTTGCGGCTTACGGTATGTAATGTTACTATTAGGGTCCATTGTGTAATAGGTAATAAAATAATTCCAACTTAGAAAAAAATAAGTGAGGGTAGTTTAACCGCTATGAATATTAATCCGACCGTTTATCAGCACTACAGACGTAAATTTGTTAGTAATAATATTTAATATAAATACTGTTTACACAAATAACACATATAAACACAAAAAAAGTTTTATATATATGCGATTAATAGATAAGTTATATTTGTATCGCTTGTACTTCCCTGTGGTAGACCAATTTTCTTGTCGTGTTTCAGCTATAATTCACTGTTTTATTTACACAGAAATTATACGAGACAATTTTTCGTTTATTATTAAGAGATTTCTTCAATTTAGGCACTGATAATTGAATTATAACTATTTTTAATCACTTTCAGAAAGAAGAGCTAATGTTATCCGTGCTAACAGAAACTTCAACGTATCATACAACACGTATCTGTCGGCCAGATTGTCACCTTGTTTTATCGTTATACGTCGGTAGTGATACTTAGAAGTTCGCGTATTTTAGGGTAGACTCGTAATATGATAAAAAATGTGCAAATATTTGGTTGTAATAGCGTTTACCGTGAGTAAAATACACTGTCTAGTGTCAAGCGTTATAAATTGGAACACCTCAAATCAATCAACATGAGTACTTACACCTTTTGCGCAGTCTAAGCTCCTAAAGGGATTATTAACTTTAATCCTTCTTTCAGACGCTTCCGAGTCTCACTGATCATGATAAATGTACCTACCTTTACAGTTTACGTGTGAAATTGTTGTCGTTGTTTAATTACAGATATATTTTCAATTTAAAAGCAAACTAATTGAATTTCACTAAACAACACAGCCCAAACTATAAATTTGGTTCGAAAGTCCGTATGCCTACCTAAAATATGAAATGTGTCTAAGATCAATAATTTTACGAGTTCCAGTAACTTTTCTGTTCCTGCATGTCGTGTATTTACAACAAAGTTTCTAAACACACATTAAAAGAAACATTTAATACAATTCAGTACGTATTATATGTGTTGTCTCTCACGGTGTTTTACGACGGGAACTGTCGTTTCGTCGTTAGTAAAACGTTAATTGTGATTTTTTTAAGACCGCCATTAATGTCTCTCAGTTTATGATCCCTGTTTAGACAAATAATCAAAATTTGATAATTATTTTTTATTGCTCACCACGACTATAATATCTCGGTAATAGTTTGTAAATAATTATTTAACGTACTTAACTCCCGAAGATATTCCCGGCGTATTTATCGTTTTCAACAAAATAAATATTTGGTAATAGCACAGTAATAATATAGGAATTATCTATATATCTTCTGTCCTGAGAATACTTATCAGCTTTGATAAGAACCAATGGATTAAAAACCGCCGTATAAGTAAATACGTTCATCAATAAATATTTCGAAATGAGAATTGTTAATTCAAAAAAATTACAAGTAAAAAGTTATACATGTATAAAAATAAAATAAAAAACATCCCTTATAAAACAACATTAAGTGGTGTTTTGGTGTTTTTACGAGAAAAAAATTCAACATTTCTCCTCCACAAAAATTACTAAAGCTCTACTACTCTCTCGACTGAGGCACGCGCGGGCGTGTGTAATCAATTTTAAAATAAATTACTTCCATCATGGTCTCTCTCGAGAGATAATTGCTCGGATATAGGCCGGTAAAAATAGACAAAAACTCGGCCTATTGATAAAATCTAGGGGATTGCACCGAGAATAGACATACGGAGCGGATAGCGTGCGTTACGCGAAATATCGACACACCGGCCGAATTGGGTCGATTACCAAATTTGCCTCAAGCACACCACACCACGTGCCCATTGATTACTGCCAAATTTTACTTCGTACATTCGAAATGTTTGTATTAATTAATATTTGTGAATAAATTTATTTTCAAGAAAGATTTTTATATGCTGAAAAGTTCTTCGCCCTCGCGTTGACGGCACCTTTGACGTTTACAATATTTTTCATCGGCAGCCACTTTAGTTACGTACGTAATTCTGACCACAAAGAAAAACTCATAAGAACAACCCAGAGTTTTTAATTACCAAGTGCTAGCGTCCATTATTATGTCAGTTATTACCAAACTTTAGAAATATTTACTTCCATAACACAATTTATTAGATGCGTTAATGCATAACTGTCTGAATTACATACATTTTTATGTTTTTTCATATTACATATAATTAATTCCTGTGTCTGTGGAATACAAATTCCCAATTTAACACGCAACGCTATTATACACGCCGCTCGTTTAATGATAATTATCTAAACAAATTGGGCGTTGATTCCAGGCCTTAGCACGTTTTAATGGGCTCAATGACAATGTCCAAACAGTTGTCATCAGATACGATAGCCAATAGAGGTTGATAGTTCGGTAAATTACCGTTACAAAAGCTTGGAACGGTGTTGTTCTATTGTCATTTAAATCTGTGTTGATTTTGATTCGTTAATGTACCTGCTTTGTATTTATTAGTTCACGAATATTCCTAACATAACAAATGCAGGTAGGCAGTAATATTTTAATACCTACCCAAATAATACGAGAGTATATTTTTCGATATATTAATATTTGCGACTATATCTGGACATAAAGCCGTGTTATTATTTTACTACATGTAAATTACAAGAAGCAAAAACATAATTAAAAAACAATACCTGGACACTGATCTCACCACTGTTCATCATAAAAATACGAATAGCAAAAATGAACAGACCAAATAGTCTACGTATAAATACTAAATGAGGATAATATTATAGTTTTAAAAAGCTTTCTACTTTAACTGTAGCGTGAATAAAATCTTTTTTTACGAGGCATACACAAAAAAAAAACGACAAAAGAGAGAAAGAAACCTTCCGTCCGTGAGAAGGCTTTATTTTATAATTTAATTACTTATTTCAAAAAGTTCGTCCAAAACCAACAAAGCTTATAATTTTGCATTTCGTAAGTTGAGCAAGACAACCTGTTCTAGAACGTAGTGATTTTTTTTATAACTTGAGCTCACATTTCTGTAGAACTTAAGCTTATAATTAGGGAATATTAATATATTGTTCAGCTTAAGCGTTAATTTTTACTTCTGTACCTAAGTGCTTAATAAACTAAAAAGCTTTTGTTCATAACAATTAAATGTTGTCCCAGTTGTTTACTGATAAATCAATTCTATTTTTGATTGCTTTAATATAATCAATCAATTCGACTATACTTAGATGAAATGAAGTTGTCACTGCTTGCACCGACTAAGACACTCCTCCAGAGCCGGATAAAAAATGATGTCTGCTCGTGTGTCTGTACGTGACCGGATAACCGTATAGACTCGCGCATTCGACGTCATATTGAATTTTAAACTAACCATGTCTCAGATAAGACGAATGTTAGACATTCATTTGGAATCATCAATATCGCAGTTGGATGTCATTAGACAATTTAAAATAAATGATTACTCAAATTTTCACGTTTAACAGGAAAAAAAATTGTAAAGACTGTAATCAAATTATGAAACCTCGTAAGCACACAATACGTACGGAGAATGGATGATGAATCTTGAAAACCACGTGTAGCAAATGCAGACAAACGGATATTTCAGGAAACAAATGACCCAAATTGAAGTAAATATATTTCATTACAGATTTGGAACAAGAATAAAGGACAATTAACTATATTTTATGTATACGACCAACATTCATAACAATCAAATGATTAATTATTGAATTTAACGCGATCGTTTTGCGCAATACTAGTGTAAACATCAAAATAAATAAATCAAATAAACTACAAGTGTGTGCTTCCACTATCATTAATATTTCGTTTCCTTGAATGATCAAATTCAAATAAATTGAAATGTGGGAAGATATATGAATGTTTAGGAGGAAAATATATATTTTTTTTCCAATTCATTGTTTCCCAGAATTTAGTAGAGTGCAGAGCGTGCAATTTGTACACTATTGAGAACAGCTGTGGACATTTCCATGTTTCGCACCGACTGGAAATTTAATATCGCTACGTATTTTCAGTATTTACAGGGTCGAATTCATACCGAAACCTCTATCGCGTACCGTCCGTGATATATTGAGATATTTCCCAATTTGTTTCGTTAGGTTTTCAGTTTTATGACGCCGGAATTTTCTCCTACGGGAGAAGTAAAGAAATGAACGTCGAAATCTTGATGTAATAAATTCCTAACAGTTGGAATATTATCATCATTATAACTTTGTATGCGTTATTTAAAATTACATATTTTTTTTATGGAATAGGAGGGCAAACGAGCCGGCGTGTCACCTGAAGGTAAGTGACTAGCGCCGCCCATGGACACCTGCAACACGTATAGTGTTACAGTTGCGTTACCGACCTTTAAGGGAGTAGGATAAGAAAGGATGGGGAAGGGGGGTGGGCGTCCGGGTACCTCTCTTACCGAACGAAACGCGGCATGAGCCACTTTGCGCCGATCTTCTGAGAGGTCGTAGTATTTCACCTGTCGAGCCGGCCCATTCATGCAGCGAACTGCTTGGCTCTACCACTGTACACTGTACATCCATTTTTCGCAAATATTTTCAATATATTTTTAATAGTTATGCGTAAAACACCCTATGACTGATTTTGATTAGTCCCAATGATTTTTTTCGTAAATATAGTTTCTTAAAATCAGGTGACAATTATGTTTGGACCTTCAATTGTTTTCCTGTTTCATTTAACAGCAGCCTATTGATCTACATTGGACACAATTAAAATATTTACCACTCTTCTGGAAAGATTACTCTTAAGTGAAGTATTCGGACACGAGCGAATATTTTCTCTGTTATCTCTCATTCAATTTTATCTAGAGCCAGTGTAGGTAATCTTTAAATACTTTAGAATTTGTACTTTAATACTATTCGCTAACATCCCAAATTAAATGACTGTGAGCTACTTACTGAAACGCATTTAAAGCTAGCTATACCAAGAATTATTAAGACCCACACACACATAACAAGACGCTACTTAACAAAAAAAAGGTACAACTTGAGCGTCCATCAACATTCTCATTGTAACTTATCCGCAATAAATCCCCTCGTTAATAAACCGTAAACATAAGAGTAACCGATAAATAAACGTAAATATCGGTACGAATCGTACTCGCAATCGTTAAATTGGTAACAACGATGCCGAGTGAAAATATCTGCACCAGTAAGTATATGTTAAGTTAATATCTGTAATTCTGTACTGAATTTGATTATAAGTTAAATGTGGTCCATGGTAGTAGAATAAGTAATATTTGTGTGTGGGTTTTAAGTAATTTCAAGTTTATTTTACGAGTGAACACTTAAAGCCGAAATTATTCATCAAACCGTTTTATAGTATTGGGTGTCGGCCAACAGTCTACTGGTGAATTGAAAAGGGTAGTCACTAAGTCGTGTCCAGTACGAGGTTGTGCGCTTTGTGTTTCAGACTGATTCAGAGGGTTGATTATTAGGTTTTTAGGATTTTAGAAATCGTCGAATCGAATTTTATGGGCTGGTTAAGGCAATACGAGAAAATTTAGATTCATTTAGAAATCAATCAACATCATTCAAACAGTGGTAGAGCCAAGCAGTTCGCTGCATGAATGGGCCGGCTCGACCGGTGAAATACCACAACCTCTCAGAAGATCGACGTAAAGTGGCTCATACCGCGTTTGGTTCGGTGTGAGAGGTACCCGGAGGCCCACCCCCCTTCCCCATGCTTACCTATCCCCTATCGCTTAAAGGTTGGCAGCGCAACAGTAACACTATATGTGTTGCTGGTGTCCATGGGCGGCGTTGGTTGCTTACCATCAGGTGATACGCCTGCTCGTTTGCCCTCCTATCCCATAAAAAAAATCATTTTGGAATACCTAATTTTTTTTTCAAATATATTTACCGTATAGTTTTTTCGCAATTAAATACAACCTTTTTTTTCTCTGATCACACTTACATTACTTACAAATCACTTTTATCCGGCGCTCTGATCTTAGAGATTACTTCTATATGAGAATTGCATTTTTAGCAATTGGTTTTAGTGAAAATTGCCATAAATGAATACATAATATCAAACTCGATCAATTCAAAACTATTACTAATCACACATACTAATACCTAACATATACTAATTAAACAACTACAAACTAGGTTGTGTTATCGTATAAATTACGATTATACAGTATATTCGTATGTCGCAACTATTGTTATTTTTTTGCTCCAACAACTAATGAAAATAATTACAACATAGGCAGATATCAAATTTACGATTACTTTTAAAAATAACCAATAACGCGGCGATCAACTCGTCTGACTGAGTTTTATTCCACATAAAGTTAAGATGTGAATGTTATGTCCTGCCTCGTTATCTGTAGATATATGTAAAAGCGTTTTGGTTTATTCTTCGTTTTTCCAGTGGTAGAGCCACGCAGATCTCTGGATGGGTTGGCTCGACCGATGTTATACCAATGCCTCTAAAATTGTCTACGTAAAGTGACTATAGCCGCGATTCGTTCGGTCCATGGGTGGCGGTGGTCGCTTAGCATCAGGTTTGCTCTCCTTTTTTATAAAAACTATACTTTTAACTATCAAGTAACAGAGCTGTACTCTAAACGTATTTTAGTTTCATACGTGTCAAAGAAAATGTTTTGTGTTGAATTATTTTTTCCGTTCAATTTATGTTCGCCAATAAATCTTTCTATGTAGGTCTTAAGTGCTATTGTTTTATTTGGAGAGTGAGCACCGACTGAGGTCTTAGACGCTTACCTGAAACAAAAGAGAGATTACTCATTAATTTTATGTTAACATTCGACCTGGCAATTATTTTCAGTAAAAACGTCTTTGAATGAGAAAAAGAAATTAGAGATTGTTTAAAATAGCGTAGCCCATGTCACATGCGCAGTAAAATGAATCAAACAACATACTCGTATTATGAAATGTGCAACATCTTTCTGACGCAGTCGGCTAAAACAATCAATCATCTTACAAGAAAATCGAAGTGAACAGATTTTACAAGATATAAATTTAATATTAACAAAGTGTGGGTGGCAGCTGTAACAAATTTTAATATAAAACACTGAAGGGTCAACGCGACCATGACAGCTATAAATGGAAAAATACCAGCTAAAATTTATTTAATGTAATTGCTTTAGATCAGTGTTAACTGAATATTATACTCGTATAATATACATATATAATGTACCTACTAAGTATAGTGCTAACAGTGACAACAATTGAGAGTTCCAGTTCCAGTTGAGATCACCAATTACTTTTTCTTACCATGAAGAATGCCACTGGAGGAGATGGTCGGCCAACCTGCCATTACAACTACTATTTAATACTGCCTGTCAATTCCATTAAGCAGTTAAATAAATGAAAAAAAAAACATGATTCTCCTTCTGACGTAGTCGGGTAAAAATAAATTCGACATTGATCGAAACTGATACATAGGTATCTCCTAACAGTAGCACGGAAAATGATTCAAGATGTATCACTCAAGTAATAAACATAATTGCTTAGAGTTAAAATATTCCAAAATCAATGTAGCAATTTTCAGGTAGAAAAATCGTTAAGGTATTTTCCACTAAAAGTATAAGATGGTATTTAAACTAATATTACAAATAAGACATAACTTTTATGTTGCGTAGGTAAAGAACTATCAAGATGTTGAAAATAACGTCTTCTTTTAGCAATCTGTTTATGACACATAAAATTTTTATTACATAACAAATACATGTACAAAGTAAAACTCATTAAAATAAAATTAACTCAGTTCCTTGTATATTTTATAAACGTATTTTCAAAGAATCTCTTCATTCATATATTACTAATATTTAATATTCCTTTTCACCGTAACCGTATTTTGATTAATGTGTATAGAAAGCTACGTGTTGCTAAATCGAATAAATAATTACACTTTTGGCTACAGTAAAAGAGATATATTTTCTTATGAGTAAAGGCAGTATTTTATAAGAGATTTTTCAGGGACACAATCTAATAAAAACCCTTTTTTTGTAATAGTTATACGGTTCTCATTTAGTACGTACAGTAGATTTTATCGAGTTTCAACATCAACTCAGTTAATTCTCGTGTGGATTAAAAGATAAGGGATTTGTCTATTCGGACGTAGAACAAATGCTTCTGAACTGAACACACTGAAATATTCTTCTAGCAATTTTAAAGCCATGAAAAGCAGACTAGATTCTCTCCAAATCCAGTACCAATCAACTAGGACAAAATTTATTTACATTGTTTTTTAGTAAAAATACTGTTTTAATATCTATTCAAGTGTGTGTTTAATTATTTACAAAAAGACATGGCATACAAATTCAAATGTCTCGTCAAAATTGTAGGAATGAATCCGCTACACTCAATGCAAACGATGTGCTTTGCCCCAATCCACAAGCTGTAACAAATTATTTAAACATAAGCTAATGTAATACTTTCAAATAGGGAAACCTCGTGTGCTAAATTCAAACTATAAACTAAAAGCAAACTAAGAACAACATATTGGCGTACAAAATTTAAAACACTGATGTAATCTGATAGAGACCGCAGCGGTATTAAATAACGTGGCCAATAAAGTCCGCTGGAGGGGCATACTTCACGATTTAGTAGCTCCAGCGGATATTTTACAGCGCAACACGGGAGATGGTGTATATAATATATAACGTAGTGTTATTTCCGAAAATAGGCATTTATTGGCAGTTAGTATATTATATATAGTGTCAAGTTTTCACATACACTAGTGCAGGTGTGGGTCACGTTACATAAGATCAGCGACAATTACAGCGTTAATCAACCTATTACATTAGATAAGCTGTCGTCGGCAGCTGATAAATTCATAAGAAAATCCAAAGTGCATGCTTAAAATGTTACAAACACAATAATTAACATCGGTCAATTATATATACAAGAGAAAGACATTTTTGGTATACAGATTTTAAAAGCTATGGAGTCCGAAACCACTTTTCGTATAATCCGCTAAGCTCCACACTTGGCTCCACTATGTTCTTTTCTGAATCAACACACTGACGTGTACATGTATGACATTTTATTTTTATAATACTTCAATAAACCAGAAAGTCACGATTGTAATAAGGATAAGTTTAACTGTTCACATAGCTACATAGAAATATATATTATTGTACAGATTATTTGATTTGTTGAGTTTGTATTTTTTTTGTTTCAAGTTGATATTAGTTTTCGCGATATAGATCTCAAGTTCCCTCCGCTTGAATGGATTCATTGTAATACTCTGTAAACCATTTTTACCTCTTATCTTCTACTGAGTGTTTTATCATCCCTTGAATACCATTGTGTAACTTGCACTCTCGGCTTCTCTGCTACATCCTCTATTTTTTATTCATCTTTTAATAATTGGATTGACATTCGATTTCATTAATTACATAAAAATTGTAAAGGAAAGCAAATTATTCTAGTAATATATTTAAATACACAGAGAGTGAATATTGAATAAGACAATTTACTCAATTACTAGTTTTCTTGTTGTTCACGAGCGATGATTTCATGCAGAACTATCGAGATGTTCAATTGGGTATGAAAAACTTTGTTCATTACTTGCCCAACTAAAATATTAGAGTTGTATAATTAAATACTGGCAAGTTATATCTCAGAAAGTCTTTGCGAATACCAATAAGCTGCGGAACTGAACTGAAGAACAATAAGGTGTAAAGTTTTCAAGTGCGCGCGCGGACACAGCGAGCCGGGCGGCGGCTCCGAGCCATGAGAATTCCGAACAATTACAACTGGAATTTGTATTGGACGAGTTTGATGAAGAATGGGGGAGACGAGATAGAGAAAGATTTGTGAGGAACCCTCCATAATGATAAGGAAACTATATGAGAACTCTTTATGGGTTCTTGTGTAATTAAGAAATTTACGAATTCAAAATGATGCATTTATAAAATTTAAAAAAACATTGAAGCAAATTATTGGTATTATCCACGAGCGTGTACGCTGAAAACTGTAGAAAGGAAAGTGTTGGCGTTAATAAAACGAATAAGAGCAATAGTAAATCAGAACAAAAATAAATAAATAATGTGTGAATTGTAAATAAACAGGCTGGAGATATAATAAAAAGCCATAGCCATTGAGAGCAAATATTTCATTCGAGGAAAAAGAGCAAATTACAATAATTGCATATGAAATGGAAAAAAATAAAATGACTCTCTCGTTTGTTTTTACACAAAAGGCTTTTGTTGCGGGCACATTAACGACACATGGACGTCCAAACTTAATACTCACTGGAAATAATTATCACTAAATAATTTTAAATACTCATACTAAATGGTGTCTTTAGAAAATAATAATTATAACACGATCAGATAGTGGGCGTCTCCTGGACCCGACACCTACAACCTTCTATAATAATTATGGACACATTTATTTAAGTAAAGGTCAATAGCTACCCACTTATAATACCTAGATGATGTATGGCTTTTGGACCTGAAACTTTTTAAACATTAATTTCTTAATTTGCCACCAATTAAAGTAGTTCTGAAACTAGGTCTTCTTCTGGACGTGTCATTACCGATATTGTTTTTCACGTGTTTAATATGCGTAGTCTACCGACGGCCATTGTCTTACTTACGGCCATACTTAGATTTAATTATTTTGTCGTATGTACAACGTAATAGAGTATCTATGTGGTAAGAAAACCTATCTGTCGGCACTAATCACGGCCAAGACAAACCAATTACTACAGTGTGCTGATCACCACTAACTTCTTCATATAAATTCATAAAATATTATCCAATGAATTGCAGATATGGATATTTCCTCGTCCGTCTACATCTGTTCCACAAAGTTATTCCCCGGAATATCTAACTGTGAACCAATCGGAAACTCCAGTAACAACTTGCGTCCAACTATGTTTGAAGTTCTGATTATATTACCAATAAAAATATTCTGATGAATACTGATCACCGCTAGGGACACTCTCTGTATGTGAGTGTCAAAGTTGATGTGATAGACTGAACCACAATACCTCTGTGCTAAGATCCATTTAATTATTTACCTGACTATTGGTGTTTCCAAGCATGACGTGAAGTAACAAAAATAAGTTTGTTTATTTGTATGCGCATCACGTAACAACTACTACATAATTAGTTTTTTGCTTATATGGTAATTTTAGACTGGCACAGGCACCATTTCACCACAGGAACATCATTCCTTACCAAGGAAAAATATGAAATCTCGGAATCCCTTCACAGATTTTCTTGGAGGTTTTTCAGTTCGTATATGTTCATCAGAGCTAAACAATGAATAATACAAAATTACAATAATATTGAATTAACTTTTCTATTAATATTTTGTGATCATCACTATTATCAGATAATCGCGAACATCTAATTAACCAAGGTGTTGGATATTTCTCTGATAAATGACATGCCTTAATTACCTCCATCCCCCGTACCGCGATGGATCGATAGGACATTACGTCGCGCCCGTGTACCTACATTGTCTTTCCCAACACTGTTGTAGAGCCACGCAGTTAACTGCATGAATGGGCCCGCTCGACTGGTGAAATACTACGACCCTCACAATGTAGACGTAAGTGGTCCATGCTGCGTTTCGCTCGGTGAAAAAGGCATCCGGACGCCCAACCCCTTCCGCAATCCCCTTTTCATCCTACTTTCGAACCAATTTCCATTCCATTTAAAGGGTCGGCAATGCTACTGTAACACTATCTGTGTTGCAGGTGTCCATGGGTGGCGTTAGTTGCTTTTCATCAGATGACACGCTTGCTGGTTTGCACTCCTATTCCATAAAAAAAATATAGAGGCGACTATAATGCTGTGCTGTACTCACCCGGAACGTTGGGCAGGTAGGTAGAAGTTAGTAGGTTGGTGCTGTTCTGTCGGTGTCCCCGAACGAATATAAAGCGGACAACTTTGTTGAGGCCATACAATTGATCGTCGGTGAAACAAATTATATATTACATATTTAATTCTGCCAATGTCTCGCGAACTGCTTATATAATGGGTCTCGTGATACATTGGAAGTATCGACAGATATAATTATATCACTTTAGATATATTTACTTATTTAAGAAATGTAACTAATTGATCAAAAAAAAAATTATAATCCAACATTCAGTCCGCATTTTTATACGCGTCAATTTTGTATACCAGCCAACAACAACATTTTGTGAGACGGTAAATAAGTACACGTTGTTACCAATGTAAATTTTAATATTAATTTACCAAAATCAAGTAGATTCAGTGCCAACAGGCTTAAAGGATTTCGAAATATCAAAAATCATATTCATGTGATGAGCTCTACCTTATTATATCGTTGTACGGATATAATGGACGAGGAGTTGCTTTAAGTTAGGATTTTGATTGCTTGTCTACGCTTTTGCAAACAAATCTTCGACTGTGACTACATACGTGGGTAATAGTGTCACAAAAAACAACGCTTCCCGCTCCGCCTCACTAAGTCGCTGCCTAAATATGACAAAAATGGTAAACGGTTTTTGTTACGAAAGCTTTGCACAAATTCATTTAATTAATTTCACACAGAGCGATAAGAAACGATACTGAATTGATTGTATTGGTGATCGATTTGTACGGTATAATTAATTATTGTTGTTCAGTTCTCGTGATAGAAATTATAACGAGGAAATGTTAGTACCTACAATATCAACATACTGTAATAAAGTAGGATGTCCATATATTACTATATGGTTATTAGGTTTTTTAGTAAACTTTTATACCGCAAGCCTTGACTAGTCTAGGTTTTATACGGTCTCAAATGTGACTAAGTAGATACGAGGCTATAATAATAATATATAGATATATCCACACTGGGAAACTTTTGATTAAGTATCAAAATTTAAAAAAGAAGAAATTTCGATTAATTATTTATATTTCGGTCAACTAGATGGAGCAAGTCAACATACATAACATAACTTCACGCCTTTTTCTGCCCGAAGGTGCAGGCAGCGGCTGTTAAGCCTCGACTCGCCGTTATGTTTACGTCCCAAATGGAATAGGTTGCGAACTTATTGCCATACCACGCACAAAGTTTTCAGTCAGCGATAACATAGACATAACTTTCGAAATTAATTTCGAAAAGTCATTGGTGTGAGCCAGGATTCGAACCAGCGACTTCTTGATTCAGAAACGGGGTGCTCGACCATTGGACCACCGAGAATTTTGGTCAAAGTGGACCGAGCAATTCAATAACTCAATACCGAGTAAATTCTATATATATACCTATATTTTTTTAGAAACCTCTGCTCCCTGCCTCAGTAACGTTCATTAAACTTAATTACCATATGTCCGCTACGTTACCTGCGATATTAATTATAGGAAGTATGAAACTAATAGATTACACTAGGGCGCCGTAGATCATGTGCTAATAGCCCAATTTATGGTCACTTATTTAAACTATGACGATAGCACACCACCCGTCTCAAAGTAAGTTGGGGCATTGGGATGCGATGGTTGGCAACAATTGAAATCTGTTTTTCTAATCTGTCACGTTTTTAAGCTCAATAGCTAAAAACACATCCGCTATGTCCGATCCATAAGCTAATTAAGATTTCCTCATAATAAAAAAGATGACAGACAAATTGTAGTAAGAAATGGAGCGTCGCATATCAGATATATGAAAATCACCAAGACGGCATTGTTCTGTTCCGCCTGCTTCTGTGTTCTGGCCATGCTGAAAATCAATCCGCTTCCAGAAATAAGTGTGATAGTCCGTGCTGATGAAAAATACAGTACTAACGAAAAACTAAATCTAAATGAAAAATATTTTTTCTGAAATAGAACTAACAGATCTCAAAGTTCTTACTAACTTACCTCGTTGAAGTATTAAATCCAATTAATCTTGTGTGCGCGGGACGGAGCTGCTCACGTCTTATTTAAATAGTGTAATGTGCTGTTAAAACTTACACCGAACACTTCTTATTACAGTTAACTATATTAACTGTAATAAGAAGTGTTCGGTGTAAGTGTTCGGAGATACGTACGAATCGACTATTTCGGCGGAAACAAAAAAGGTCGAATTCACCTTGAATGAAAAATGTCGTCATTTTGACTGTGGCTTGGACAAAACTCCAACTCCAGTTTATAGTTTTGTCCAACCCGACTTAGCCTTACCAGTAATTTTGGCATCGTATCATCGAGTATTGGAGAGCAACTGGGTCCATCCATCACAGCAGTTTAGTACCATACAACATTTTCTAGTATATACATTCTGCATAACAAAATTTAAAACGCCGTGACATCATGCTGCTCATCACAATGCTGCTCACATGCTCACCAATGTTCGTCGTACACGGGTGGGGATCGAACACGCTGTCCTCTGTTAATAATTAACATACTCGTTACTACGTGACTGATCGTCACAACTGTCTAGTATCTATTTTAATTTGGTGATTACACATTTAGAAATACATTATAGTATTTTCTGATTTTAAAATTTCCAAAAATGTTATGTCATAGTTAAATTAACCTCACATCAATACAAGTGGTAAACGTAATGAAGGCTTTTAATCAGAAATGACGCGTAACGTTTTTATAGTGACCCAAAATCCATTCGAACGTCAAAACTATTTGTTCTTAATTAAGAATTGGTGCACATTATTTGATGTTGGTTGATGGATGGGATTATTTTAACTTTAGACAGCAAATTGAACGGAACAGACAAACATCAATGATTGTACCTCGAGAGAGATAAATAACAAATACACATATATAAGTGCTAGTGATATTACAATTTATTCTGAACTAAGCTATAGGGAAGCAGGTCAAGTGTTGTACACACATACATGTAGAGGTACTTCTTATAAATATAGCAATAGGTATTAAGAAGAATCTAATCAGTGAGGCTGTGTTGATATTGGGTCAATGTTGAAAACTACCAAACAATCTATCTCTGTCAGGGGAATAAATTGATCGAAGAAAAACAGCATTTATTGGTTGATATTACGCTATAAATCACCATTGTAAAACGGATGAAGTATAAATTTCTAGCTATTTTGTCGGTTGACTTGTCATCAAAAAATAGTGATTTGCAAGCGGAGAGAACTTGTCGAGTTCAGCGAGTTCTGCGACTAAGACACTCGACGAAGCGGAAACTATCAATGCCTTAATACCTAATTAAGCTGTTGAACTTCTTGTCCTTATTAATGATTATGTTACATGCAGCCTCTGGTATATTGTCAAGTTAACAATTAATAACTTTTTAATCAATATCAACAACAGTACGTTAGAAATTAGTAGGGACACAAACAGGAACACTCTAAGCCTGTTATGAAAATTGAAAGTTACATGAACATCGTGAAAAACTGTATATTGTTAAATAAAAGTGAAAATATATATCAAAGTGGTACCACTCAAAGAGATTTGTTTCCGAAAACAGGAGTCCTGTGAAGAGACGATTTTCTGTTTTGTTTTGGCAATAGGCAATAAATAAATGTACTTACGGTAATTTTGATTATCATATTATTTTCATTAAAAAATTATGATGTCATCCTGATAAAGATTTATAAGGATATAAAATAATTATACGCGCGGTGTGATACCTCCTGCTGTTAGGCGTAGTTCACGCAAATGTATTAAATACACATAAATAGAATGTCTATTTTTGACACTCGATACACACAAGCTAAAAAAGTTTGAAGGAGTTGCTAACAAAGTTTACGCTTAAAGGAGGAAAACTGTCTTTTCTGGATATTTCCAAGACCCACTCTTCAGTACCTACATTGACATGTAGTATAGGTACACGGAAAAAAATCTGATATTTGTGTCCAAGATATTATTATTATTTATCTATTTTGTAGATATCAACACAACAACATTAAAAATAACTAGTCATCACGAGCTGTTGCTGTCGAGCAGTGATTATACAGACAAGTAATCAAATTTGAAAATTGTCGTCCCGATATCCTAGTAGTTTAAAAACTTCAAAAACTTCTTCCTGCAATTCCCCCGGTTTGAATTACCTAAATGATTTATTACAATTATAGATGACTGATCAAATTGTGCCCATTATCTGGCATAATCGACATCTATTCCTAATCTAATATTATATTCGGGAACTCTGTCTGCAGCGTGAGGTGTTAAGTGCGTGAAGATACAGAGGTGTGTGAAATATCAGATGTCTCGTCTGTCACGAACATCTAATCATCTGGGGACACAATGAGCAACGCTAAGTTTCCTTTGACCCGACCGCAGTATAACCCCGCCCCGGGGGATTTGGCAAATCAAACGACAATACAAATCCCTGCGAGGAATATATGTGAATATATGCGGATACACTTTTACATTTAACTCTATTTGACATTTTATGTTTTTTTATGGAAATGAAGGCAAACTAGCGCCGCCCGTGGACTTTAGCAACACCGGAAGAGAGACAACTGCAGAAGGGGTGCGGAATGTATACCTCTGTCATCGAACAAAACATAGCACGAGCCACTTTAAGTACTTTTTCTGTGACTTCGTGGTATTTCCCCGGTCGTGTCGGCCTATTCAAGCAGCGAACATGTTCAAAATGTAATATATTTAGTTCAGTTTGTAGCATTACTCGGTCGCATTTTAATTACGATAACGCTTTGTGGACTTTTATCGTCTGCAGTGGTGCGCGAAGTTTGCAATTAAATCAACTTTTAGTATATGGTGGCCGCGCTGTAACGGCGAGGACATTTGAAAAAGTATTTTTGCATTCAACTTAATACACTTTACCAAATTTAGTTCATAAATTAGCTAATTAATATTTAGTTTTTCGATAGTACATTTGTGTGGATATATTGTTTGAATCGAATGACTGTACAGCAGTACAGTCACAATATGTTCAGTAACAGAGTGTGATAGGCGGATACTACACAAAGGCTTACTTATTGTTGCTATCGACGGATAGGAAGCGGACGGATCGCATATCCTGCCCCCTACTTAGGTACTAAATATGTTAGGAGCGAAACTCTGTCGCTGGACACTTTAAACTACGCTGCAGTAGATATGGCGGGAGATTATTTATCTTTTTTTTAATTTTAGGGCAAGAAATAATTTAAAAAACAGCTCACCAATAAAGTAGTGAACAGCAGCAAATATAAAATATACAGCAATACCAGACGGTAAATAGATTCCACAATAGAAAATTATAGCCAACAAACAACATAGTATGCCTGCAAGTATTGGGAATGGTCAGAGAGAAGAAATTTATTGTAAGGGCTAGCTAGCGGATTATATAACTTGTATCGACTAGTTAATGGCTGATATTGAATCTAAAATGCAGTGCCAGTAATATACTATGTCTAACATAGCTCCGCCTATTCCTCCTTTATGTAGGTGTAAAATATAAAAATTCCTTTAATGATGTGCTGTTCGTGGAACTTGACCTACCCGTAAAAGTCAATATAACAATAATAATGTAATAATATCTTGGACACAATATACACAGCGCCCTCTAGTTCCAAGCTAAGCAACTATATGCTTGTGTTATGGATACTAGATAACGGATATTAATACATATATACTTTTCTTTTGTAAATACATACTTATAATACATAGAAAAACACCCAGACGCCACACAAATATTTGTGCTCGGGTGGGAATCGAACAACAATGCCTCAACGTTGATTCATATCAACGTTTGATTTTAGCGGAAACGTCAGGAAATATAATGTTATTATTCAACTCGAATGGCGTGCACCGTCGTGAAGATGTACGTTAAGTGTCGCACCATTTGTCCGCCGCTATTTATGAGTCTGTCTATTAATATGAGACACATTCTCGTTCACTATGCGCAACAAAGTTACACAGTTAGCTTATGGAATATAAATAATAAATACGAATGTCGTAAACACGAGCAGGACACTTTGAGCAGCGTTGTAGTCCACGGCACAACTCTGTACTGAGTGGCACTTCTTCTGTAGGTATATATAATTTAATTGATTTATTTGTTTAAAAAAAGAATGGGTCTTTATCTTTATAATCAAGGCAGAAAAGCATGCAGGTAATTTGTTTAAAGTTAGGTTCGAATAGGTACCATTTTTTTTACATTATCAGCACACGGTTTACCCAACGGAGGACACTCGAATCTTGGGTTTGTTAGGATATTTTAAAATTAAATATATTATATCTATTGCGTGATTATTCAGTAATGGGATGTCTGTTTTGAAAACTCCAGGTCCACCTTTAGATACACACACATTACTTATGAGAGGTTATGCACTAAATTTGCACATTTATTTGTTTCTCGAACTGTCTACCTTTCTAAATATACCCAGGTACACCCGTCAAATGTATAAAGGCATTAAAATAGTTGTAAATATAAATAGTCGCACAACTCCAGTTATAAATGTCAAAATGCAAACACACCGCTGACACATTTCGTCAAAACTCGCCCTGCCAATTGCAAACCCACATTCGTCTACCGTACAATATACGTATTATAAATATCCCATTTTGAACTGTACGATCTATTTTATGGGCAAACATATAACAATTAAACAAGCATATTCAAAGGTTTTATAGGTGGCGACTAACGCCCGTTAACTTCGAGGAACTGTTATGTAGCGCCAAGTTACTTTTAAAGTTAAATGTACAAGTACACATATAACCTGTGAGCGCTGAAGCAACAAGTTATAATTGATTAACTAAAGTAAAGTAAATACACATTTGTCGGTGCGAAATTTAATTAAAGGTAAACGTAATACGGTGTTGTTACACGATTTACTAACAAGACCTTAGCTTTATAAGATTTCCATTCGGTAAATAATAATTACAATACAGATGTTGAGAATGTATTTCCTGGAGGCATTATACATCGCTGGGACCGTTCGTGTAGTAAATAAAACCGATGTCTATATAATTCAAAACTTGAGTTACCTTTCCGATACATATATCCTCCTTTATTCAGTTTCCCTGAAATTTATCGAGTTCTTGTTTCATTTCAGAACTTGGTGAAATTTGTAATAAATAAAACGCCTATACTTATTACGTTTATTTTATAGGTTTGAATAGAGAAAACGCAGAAAGTACTAGATCTATTTTACAGCATTTATTTTAAATTTCAGTCCCATATGAACTAATCAAAGCGTGGTTAAAATAGCATAGGGCAACAAGTGAAATAATAAAATATTCATAACAGCGCCACAGGTATATATTTATACAAAAATAATATCGACCAACCAATAAATTTAATTGTTTGCAAACACAGAAATAGATATCGGAACGATGTATGACACATCGGACCAATATGCCGTTTTATTTTCGATGGTAAGAACGCTATAAACAATAAATACTTTCAACGCCGTTTCACCGGCACATTTACAACTGGCCATTAGAAAACGAACGTATTTTATTTATATCGATTAAACTATCACACCGTTTAGCACCGAATCGATTCGTAGACGCGTTAATTACGCGAACATTGTTGTATGGTGTTTTATTTTTCATTCAACGAACAAGATACTGAAACAAATAGTTCACGAGCCACGACGACTAGTCGTCCAAATCTCGCAATATCCAAGTTTGCTGCTTAACTTGGATTTTTCATTTTTGTAGTTTTACTTGAGAAGTTGCCGTGAACATCAAGTATCACCGTCACCGCCGCAAAGTTGAAGAGGAAAATGAATAGTATTAAGACAGAAAAAAAGAGATACGAAGAGAGAGAGACACAAGCCATACCATCCAGCCTTCTACTACGTAAAATATAAAATATGGATACTTGAGTGAAATGTCTATTTTAACCGAGGCAACAGTTTCCAATTGAAATGTTACCCGCGGAAAACTATTGTATGTCTAAGTTTATATCTGTCTAGGCCGGCTGCACCTGGAGCTTGAAAGGTTTCTATTTCGGCTAGCGCCGTTCTAGTAATTCTATTTCGTCTCAATCTAAATTGTGAGACACGAAAATAAATATTTAGGTGGGGACGTTTACATAAAGCCATACTTTTTTATGGGATAGGAGGGCAAACAACCAGGCGTGTCACCAGATGGCAAGAAATAGTAACGCATATAGTGTTACTGTTGCGTTGCCGACCTTTAAGGGAAAGGAAAGGATGGGGAAAGGAAAGGATGGGGAAAGGGGGGTGGGCCTCCGGGTGCCTCTCTCACCGAACGAAACGCGGCATAAGCCACTTTATGTCGATCTTCTGAGAGGTCGTGGTATTTCACCGGTCGAGCCGGCCCATTCATGCAGCGAACTGCTTGACTCTACCACTGTCTTTACCACCATTTTGAAACATCTTTACATGCGACTTGAATATTTCGTATATTTAAGTGAGCGTCTCATAGGGTTCATGAATGAAACGTTCCACACCATGAAATGGGCTGACCGGTAGGGGGTCCTCCTTAATTCAAACTGCTGTCGATATTGAGGAATTGTGCAAATAAATGCAAGACCCAAAGACTCTCCTTGAATCCACAACAGTTAAAACGGTAACATAATACCGTTAATGGTTGAATTTATTATTTTAGAAAATATTAACTATGAAACCACTACGCTGTGGATGCGTAAATGGAAGATGTTCCTGTTTGTTGTTTATAAATTCCAATATCCGCCCATTTAGTATGCATACAATATGTAGCCTATTTTATAATGGGTCATAGAGTTCGCACGCGTATTGCCACACAACGAAAGCTTTTCATAACGTGTAAATTTGTAATTTTATTTTGTTTAATTCGTAGGCAGGGCAGTGGTAGGGCAAGGCGCTTAGCAATATACAGAATATATATCTCTCTCTCTATCCCCAACGCGTAATAAATCATCAAATCAGTAGTTTTAATCTCGCAAAAACTCGCGCAAAAATAAAATAGCAAACCTTCTATATAATATAGACTATAAATTGTTAAAATACAAATACGCGATTTCCTAGTAAACAACATTTGTCTATTAACGTAACATCCCGCCTCTCGGGTTGGAAGAATCATTCTATTTGCAACACATCTTAAATCCGGGAACGATCCAGATAATTTATATTAAGTTCGTTTCGGTAAAGCGAACCAGATAGAGAGACGAGGAGTGCAATCAGTAATTAATTACACATTTATATCTGAACTCGGCTTGTTGATACTGACACAAGGAAATAGCATTGCGTAGGCATTTCAAAACTCTCCTATTAGTCCAGTGCGATTTTAACTTAATTATTTTTTTTAATTTTGCCTAATTTTACCATGGATAGTTGGACCCCTGAGCAAATTCAGCAAATCGAAGAGAGTCCCAGCCGGTTCCAAGCAATCCAGTTCCGATCCGGAACGTCAGACACTTGTTATGTGAGTATTACAAATATACTCGCGCGTGCTCCGAGCCGAGGATTAAGAGGATAATCCACTGTCACGTGCAATATTATTCACAATGTTTGAAACACTGTTGTGCCGATATTAGATTTGAGCGTTATGCGTAATCAAAATCACATATAATCATGTCGATTTCACGACACGATTTTATATTAAAACCCATAAAGTTCAGCTTTTGCCCGCGCTAGACGATACGATCACTTCAGAATTAACAAATTTTACTAAAACGTTAACAATTCTATTCTTTTTCTTTAGTTTTCCAAACCATAACAGTTACCGGCGTTTATACCAACAACATTAATTATAATACTGTACAAATATTTCTTACACCGACTTCTACGACCAACCCCTATTTCTGAAAACAATATAAGTATATTTCCGCTCATTCACCAATCTAAAATTGGAAATGTCTGCAACGATTTTCTTTAGCTGATATTATAAAGAATAAGTTAAGCTACATCCATCTTCAAATCTAAAAAGAAATGGGTTTCCAAGTTGAACATAAGAGGGGCTGTGCGGTAAAAAAAGGTAAGGGATGAGTATTACTAAGCCGTAATCCTTGATATGACCTTGCTTTGTAGTAATGTCTGTCTTGACCAGTAGGCGTTTTGTACTGCAGAGAAGCAGGTCTCGAAAATACGAAATTCGTGTTCGAAATATTTAAGCCGACTTCAAAAAAGCACCTTTGACTTTTGTAGCTCTTGTTATACACGAAAAAAGTTGCAACTTAAATTAAATGTCAAATTTCTTAGTTTAACAAGAGGACGTGAGCTCTAACTAATCCTGTAAATTTATGCGCAGCCAGGATGTTGTTACGCGAACTCGTCAGCCTTCACAACCTCAAATGTAATTTTAATAACATTTTTCAAAGTTAAATTAGTAATTGCTACGGTTAGTAAAGGGGTTGCTGCCTACACCTTTATTTATTATGAATGTACAGTTACTTACACAAATATTTGCTTAAAGTTAATGTGTTTGTGTCTTATACCGACAGATTGTCCACTTTTTACGATTTTTTTTATTGTATAGGTATTTTTAAAACACACAAATATAGTGCATGTTAAAAAGCAGTTAAAAGTAAGAAAGCTACCAACATACATAAACCAACCAAAGCCACATATTATATGTATCTATAGAATACTACTAAACAAACATCTGCCAAATATATTAATTAGTTCGTTAGAACTTGCATTCCTTGAATGCCAGGTTATCTAGCGCCAGTTATCAATCAAAGAGCCACGAAAAACAGAAGCCAGTAACTTTGTACATGGTCAAATTAATTCAATCAAGTTCTAAGAGTTTTTACCATAATAGTATTTTTTAAAGAGAGAGATTTTTATTTTTTTAAGAGACTACCTGGATTCGATAGTTTGTCAAAAATTATGTATTAATACCGATCATTTGCCGTAAAGGTCTCTTTTATATATTATAAATAAATACGGCCCCGATTGAATGGTTTTTTGAAAAACTAATTAACGCAAGCAAACAAGACTCAACGTCGGCCCAATGTTTTTACGAATAATGTTCATGATAATTAAAACAAACCTTAGGATTAATTTATATGGCGTGTATATTTAACTTGGTTGCCCAAGAGTGTGGAGGCTTTAAAGCATACAAAACCTACGGCACAACTAAACAAGTTGAGTGAGTATAAGCGACACAATCCTTATTTTTTTTAAAATGGTTGCAGCCTATTTAAAAACAATAATACTTAAAGAACGATTATTCAAAATAGGACCAGTTAGTCCAGTTATTACAATTGCAATGTATTATATTCTCATATCACCGGAATAATGACCGTCTGGCTGTTGCGCATATAAAACTGAAAACTTAAGAAAATATACTTGAATTTAGATTCGTAAGTAAGCTATACTATAAATAAGATTAGCACACACATATTTCATGGTTCGAGAGATCATCAGAAGTGCGTTCGAATCTTGCGCGTGACAATTGGCTATTCTAATGTATTAGACATTGCACAAACTGTAAACCGTGACGCCGCGTCATACAGACATTAATATTTCAGTACATGTAACTGAATATATGTGGCACTAATAACAATATTTGCTGAAACATAAATGACTGGAATAGAAACTCAAGTCGACAGTTTTGTGTGTCAGAGACTATAAACACCTAGTTGACAGCTAAGAATTGATTCTATGTCTCATATCCTGAGCATCTCATTTTCCTATATAATTTCCAGCACATACAAATATACACTAGACGGTGATTTAAACAATAAAACAGGATAAGCTACCAATATTGCTTAACCAGTAAGTTGGTACAACACTGCCTATAGACTACAGATCAGGTGCTATCCTTCATCTCGGTATGATTGTGTTGCAAGTCTGTCAGCGTCATAATTCAGCTAATAAATTCGTGTCAGAAGATGAAGCAATCCATCATCCAGTTTATGATGGACTCCATACAGCGTATCTGACCTTCTTTTCATTTTATATAAAGCAGACGTGAAGCGTCAGAAAAGTTCGCCATCATTCGTTCATTCAACTGAGAAATCGAACGAACTAATCATCGCACTACAATAGATTATAAACATACACGTTCAAAAATAAGAGATCAAAGCGTGTTTTATTATATATATTTGAAATGTTCAACAAGTGTTCAGGCCGAATAATAATGCTGACTCAGACCGATTTAGATAAAATATACCGACTGCTTTATACCAACTAAAAAATGGGGATATTTTGGAGGACAAATGGATATTTGTTATTCTTTAGCGAAACAATATAAAACACTTTAAAGTTTACAATAAAATAACACACGAGGTATTTTTGTCCTGAAAAAGGTGTCCGGAAATTATTACTCATCCAAAGGTCTGACAGGTGCGACAATTTTAATGGTTTCGTGATAGCCCAGGTGCTTTAGTTGCAACTTAATTTAAAATACAATACAGTATTATATTATACAAATATACATAAATTACTTAGAAGCGGACATGTTTAAACAAACTATGAGAGGCGGGTTGAATTGATTTCATACAATTAGCAATGGCTCCGCGTGTCCTATCTCACGCCAGCACTCCAGAACACTGTCCAAACAGTCATACGCGCAGAAGCTGTCCTTACTCACGCGCTCGCCGCACAAGTACTCCGGCTCGTACCAAAATACAAAATAATCCCGAGTTATGAATCAACAGTGGGTAGTGTAGGTACCCATCGTACGTATGCATGCACAATATCAAAACCCTGGATCTTTGCCAGCGGTGATTTTTCAACGTTAGATACGGGAGAGACTGACCGATGATTCTCAGTCAGTCATTCTTTTATTTTTTTAATAATAATTTAGTTTGATGGAATTCTGACGGACAGGTCGCGTGACCATGTTAAAAATTTTTCACTGACTGACTCGACTTCATAATTAGATGAAAAACTTTCAGGACAAATAACTATTAACTTTTTTTACGATAAAAATAACGAGTAAAGTTTTGTAAGATTCTGGCAGTGCGTACACAATAAAGAATTGATAATCATTATCAATGTTAATTATCAAATATATGATAATCGTCGTTTTACCCGTAGTCTTGCAGTTCGCTGCATGAATGGGCAGGCTCGACCGGTGAAATACCACGACCTCTCAGAATATCAGCGTGAAGCGGCTCGTGCCGAGTTTCGTTCGGTGCGAGAGGTATCCGGAGGCTCGATACCCTCATCCTTCCTTTCGCCTGCTAAAACCCGGTGTTCATGCGCGGCTAGTAGTTGATTACCATCAGGTGACCCACTTGCACGTTTGCCCTCCTATCCCACAGAAAAAAATACTAATCAAAATTGGAATAGAAGGGTATGCAATAGGGTAAATTTTATAGCTTTAGCAAGTTTCATCGAAATCCGTTTAGCCATTCTCGCGCACCACACATGATGATAACGAAACGAAATATGTGCATGACTTTATAAAATTACTATAAAAGTAGTAATTATATAGTTACATTAAAAATTATAGACTTTTGAGTTATGAAACTGGTTCTATTTAATGCGTTGATTCCGTTGCTTGAATTATTCTGTTTGTAAAAAGCAATACGCGTCTTCGATATTTATGAAACAACAAACCTTGGAATTATTTGAGGAAACATAGACTTTAGCATAAAATTCATGAACGCTAGATTTAAAACGTGAAATCGCCCTTTCCTTTCTCCACTTGAACGGCAAAAAAAAAAGCTATTATAAATATAATAATGCACACACAAAGCATTTCTATGAAATCATACGTGAGGGAGGTGATTAATTAATTAATTAAAACGGCAGATGAATGGAACTTCAAAAGGCCGCTTCTCGCTATAAACATGCGTGTGAATGGAGCACAAATAACATAACATAACATACATAACATAACTTCACGCCTTTTGTTACCCGAAGGTGTAGGCAGCGGCTGTTAAGCCTCGTCTCGCCGTTATGTTTACGTCCCAAATGGAATAGGTGGCGAACCTATTGCCATACCGGGCACAAAGTTTGTCAGTCATCGATATTTACCACACATAACTTCCGAAAACTATTCCGAAAAGTCATTGGTGTGAGCCAGTGTCTGGAATCGAACCCCGGACCTCTTGGATCAGAGGCCGTGCGCTCGCCCACTGCGCCACCGAGACTGTTGCACAAATATTTGTGCAATAAATTGTATTTGTCGCGCGTCGTCCGCCAAACAAATATATGTTTTGCGTCGCTGCATTCGTTCGGGGTTATATGCGTTTACAAAAACTAATTCACTCGCCGCCCACACGCCACACACACGTTTTTTATTGCACTTCTATATAAATCCAGTGCGTCTTACTCACTGCGAAACGCACATGAAAGCATGTTTTTTTACGTTTTTTAATGTTTATATTTACGACAGGCCAAGGAACTCTTACCATTGAAAGATTTTTGCGAGATCTGTTCCTATTTTATAAACCTAGCACAGATCGATCAGTATATAAAAACATTGTCACTGAGTTTCATTCGTCAGTGCGTTCATGAGCTGCGTGTGTCTGTTTTGATTTTTGTTATAAATCTAACATCACTTACTGTACCGTTCTTTATACTAAATTAGGTCCTAATTCTAGGGTCTGGTTTGTCATACTACTGTACACGTCTATATATTATTGAATACATCATAGAGGTAATTGGTCTTTTGACCACAACAAGCTCCCGAAAGAGTCTTGACAGTGAACCCAATTCCGTGAAAGCGTTGCCTGACTTTTTATATAACATTTTTAATTTCTTCGACAAATTAAAACTGTACGCATAATACCATGCAGTCTAGTTTTTGACCGACTTTTTCTACTAAAAGATATATCGTATTACCTATTCCATTGTAGTTGATTGTAGTCGGAAACTTTTTATAACGGAAACGTGTTTCCGTAACGATGACATCATTATTTGTCTCTTTCGCTTTTAAAGAAGATATATGAGAAAAGAGGCAAATGGGCAGCCGAGTTTCCTGGTGGTAAGCAAATAACGCTACACATAGACATATGCTTCACCAGAGCGGTCACATCTACATTACCAGCGTTCTACATACGCTCGTTTCTTAATAGAAATAGTATAAAAATAAATACGTAAAGAAAGTCTGAATAAGTTTCGTTACAATTTGAATAAAAATATGTAGTTAAACAAACTAGTACAAAGAACAACAACTAATCCGTCTGTCAGTATAATTACCTAACCGCAGTACATACATATAAAATCATAAGAGTATTATAGTATCTGATCCCTCATACATAATAGATGACGAAAACGGGGGGAGGGATCCCTCTACCGAATCAATACGCCGATGTCTAATGGGAGACGAGTTGTGGAATAAACGACAAAAAAATCTAATACATCATATTATATTGTAAGACCTTCGTGGATACGGATGACAGATCTTTGCGAATTACTATCGGGGAAAATGCGGTCAGATATAATATCGGGATATATCATATAGTGTAGGTATACTAAATTACTGATTTATATATTATTATATTCTTTTTTCTTTGTGCGAAGAAACAAAATGTTACTTGTGACCTCCATATTTTACAACCATCGAATGTTACATTACACGACACTGCAAGAACAGGGTTGTGTGTTTGACGCCTGCAAATTCAATAAATTTTATTTTCATTATATTGTATCTGGATTTTCATGAGAAGGTGTCAGGTTTGAATTGCATAAAAGCAATGTTATGTCCAGCCCAATTTGTATTTAACCGACCATTCATAAAGTGCATTGCGCCGATGACATAATATGTTTCATTCAATGTCAACACTTCAATATCTTGGGTGTATTCTTTCAGTAATGTAATCAGCGTCTTCTTACCTGTAACAATTAAATTATTTGTTAACCTTAGCAAATTATATTTTCATTAAATGTAAAATTAAAGAGTGGTAGAGCCAAGCAGTTCGCTGCATGAATGGGCCGGCTCAACCGGTGAAATACCACGACCTCTCAGAAGACCGACGTAAAGTGACTCATGCCGCGTTTCGTTCGGTGAGAGAGGTATCCGGAGGCCCACCCCCCTTCCCCATCCTTTCCTATCCCCTATCCCTTAAAGGTCGGCAACGCAACAGTAACACTATATGTGTTGCTGGTGTCCATGGGCGGCGTTAGTTGCTTACCATCAGGTGACACGCCTGCTCGTTTGCCCTCCTATCCCATAAAAAAAAAACAATGACATCAAAGTGAGGACGTGTCGACTTCAAAAGTAAAAATAACCCGTTCACTGCTCCACTTGTTTATACACGTATTTATACTCGATATATATTTTATATAGCAATAATAGCAGTATCGTGTTTTTGTTACAATTTTTTTTACAAATACAGACAAAAAGGGGAAGAAACATTATATGGAATTGAGATCTTTCTTAAAACTTCTTGTTAAAATGTCAAATAAGAGTTCTAGTTTTGTATCTGCGTCTGGGAATAAAGTAATAAATACTTCCTTAAATAATTCTAACCCGAAATTCGACCGGGAAAACAGATGACGAACATGAATAATTGTGCTATCTTTTGTATTATGGTTGTAGGTAGGTATATAATGAATGACGGGAAGTTGTTAAACATCGAAATAGTAAAACCGCAAATGACTTCATTGTTAAAACTCTTGAGAAACATTCTTAGAGAGCACAACAGCGCGTGTGTGTATATAAATAAATACATGTTTTAGGTGAAATTTCAACAGCCGTCATGTGTAATAAAAATATTTAAAACAGTCTCTCACTTGTATTAATCTCGATTATACTGTCAAGTCAGTTTACGATGCGGTCGCAAACTTTTATAATGATGAGTAGATATGTGAGACGTGACTTCATCATTTACAGGCTTCAGATGATGACTACACCTAGTTGTAAGGTACCTACCTATCACCTACCTATGTACCTATCATAAGGAAACTAAAATTGATTTAGAAGGAGCAAGATCGACATCAAAAAGGAATAGTAGGCGACCAAAAGACTAATTGCAACTTGTACAAAACAAATTCAATCGATATTCTTTAGTTATTTGAAACATGACTAATTAGTGCAAGTACACTTTTGGATGGCGTCCAATTTATTATTTCACATTGTTCGATGCCCACTGTAGGCGCAACATATAAATAAATTTTATTACTTTTAAAATTTAAAGTCGCAAAGCCGTTCCGTCGGCGCCGACTCAGTATACAATACTTGCGTTTAATGGTTTGCACATTTCAAATCTAGAGAAATTAATACAGAATCACATAGGTATATTGAGATGATAAAGATGGCATCTCTTTTTGTACGTATCGTTACAGATGACGCTCTCTTACCAAATCAAAGTCTTTTTGTATTACAATATGTATGGTAAGTAGCAAATAAAAAAGAAGTCCACCTAGTAGATATTAAGCTTCAAAAAAGAATAAAAAAAATTGTAACTTAGTATCTTAAACAAAACTTGAATTAAGCCACCTGAACAAGCAGAAGATATTTCACGACAGCGCCACTGAATCGGAAAGATATATTCTGAAGCAACGGGGTCTGTGCTTGCAGCGACATAAAAGTAGACGTTTATTGCTGGTGAAGATGAAACAATAAAAATGATAAAACTGTCCTGTAGACCTTTCCTACTAATATTGTCTATCTGAAACATCTTCGCACTTAAACTGCTGAAGTGATTTAAGATACATTTGTTACGGAGCGATAGTTCGAGACGGAAAGGATATATGACAGAGTTAATCAAGGCAATCTAAAAAGCTGTAAAACGTAAAAGTGACTATTAAATTGGACGGTGAATTTCTCAATAAGGAATGTCAAATCAAGTTAAGCAAATAGAATATCCCGTGGGAGGAAACACAAATCAAAAATAGTTACTACTGCAGGTATTTATCCTCAATCGTAAATATAAACTCGAGTAAATTATTTAACAACATTTTCCAATATAACCATTTTTCAACGTTTTTTTCTTTATTTCAATTATGTGTATCAGTTCTGGAAGATCAAACGAAATCATATTTGAAGCTAAAGTGTATAGG
The DNA here is from genome assembly GCA_905147225.2 of Euproctis similis. Taxonomy (NCBI): domain Eukaryota; kingdom Metazoa; phylum Arthropoda; class Insecta; order Lepidoptera; family Erebidae; genus Euproctis; species Euproctis similis. The sequence continues at coordinate 1,964,472 of LR990105.1, read as the reverse complement.
TATTTCATCTTTCGCACAATATGTGCAAATACCTTGTTGAACGGTACCCATACCTGGGAATCCTCGGGTTATTTCTCCCGAATCCGTACGCTCGATAAATCCATTCACTTAATATCCATTCATTAGATCTGTTTACACGTGACCGAATGATACAGACCGTAATATACCTTTATATTGCTTTGTACATGTCTGTAGATTTGTATGAGTTAGTCATACGAAATTGATTGCTAAAGATATTGCTTTGATTGAACTGTATTTAGCCTAAAACCGTATTTTATTTTTGAAAACCTAAGTTATTCGTTCACTGAGTCTAGTTAGTTTCCAATTTTGATCACAGATACGTCCTACCCGGCTCTCTTAAACGTGTAAGTACATAAAATGAATTTAATGTAATCAATCAGATATATCATTCTCATTTTTATTATTTAAAGGAAACTAACAATAAAACTATCGTCACTCATTTAACCAGACACGAGAAAAATACGTGTGAAACATTTGTCGCTCGTGAATCTGGTGAGGAACGAGAAAATCGTTTTATATTCAATGAAATCGCTTTCATTTTTGTGATCGTTAATATTTTTATATATTTCAGAAATATTACTCTTACGTTAAGGTAATGAGATCTGGAAATAAATCTACGATTTCAAATGTTTGTAGATTTTTGTCTTCTAAGAAAAAGCCTAAGTCATTCAGAGTCAACTGTATCACTCAAAGAGACTGCGGAATCGAGGACGGTGAGTTAGATGATCTAACTTAGAACCCAAATACAAATATTTATGACAAATGTGAATGTGTGTTAATTGTATAGCGTCTGGGTTTCAATGTTATAATACGTTGATATACATCCAAACTCCGATTTATTTATAAAAGAAATGTATGTATGTATTAATATTCGTAATCTAGTTTCCATATCAGAAGCATTTAGTTAGCTTGGAAATAGACGGCTCTGTGTTTATTGTGTCCAGAATATTATTATTTATATTCATTGATAGAAAATTTAGATCATTAACTTTTCACAGTCAAGTTTTCCTGATTTTCAAACTTCATAAGACATCCAAAACCAACCCTCGTCATCCAACCACTGTCTGGGAAGAAAAATATATGAAAAAATCAAACTACCCGCAGTGTGCGGGTGTACGCAAGCGATAACAAGTTTCACCCGCTTTATGTACGCGTAAGCACGGATTGTGATGATTAAGTGTTGCTGCTCAGGGTGCTCGGAGAGTACTTCAGCAAACAGCTTCTCGTATAAGTGTTCTTCCTTAGATTGGATGGGGCTGGAAAATCTTCGAGACTTTTTAGCTAAATCTAAATAGCACGCTATTATTACATGCACGTCTTGCATTATAAAAAAAGAAGTAATAAACACATTTCTGTAACGAACACACGGTATAAAAATAAAATGTATATACGACAAATATACTGTTGATGCATAAATAACGATAATAAGTGATAACTGATAAGAGATATCTAATAATATTGATAGTAAATATTAGATTAAATACTCATCTACCCTTGCAGATACGACACTTGAAAATACTTTAAGTACACGACCGGCCGATCAAAGTTAGATTTTCGTTTTAAAGAATTCTGTTATAGGAAATTAGCTTGATATAAATGACTGAAATAAAAATGTTCAGTCTTTTAGTGTAATCGCCATTTTACGCCAGGAATGTAATTAACGGTAAAATTAACGATCTCTGAAACTACCATTTAGACTGTAACGCGATATTTACAATAAGATTATTAAAACTTATAATCATGACACTTAGATGACAACCTGGGCTCATTTATAGATGAACATTTGACGAAACCAACCAATTCTGAAAATAAATAAATATCTGTAGTAAACTAACTCCGTGTATTTGTTACGAAAGCTTTTTTCCATTAACTTCGGCCGGGCGCGCGAGTGTTGACGTAAAATCAATCTGTTTGAGTGACCGTATCAGATTTAAGTCGTTATGTTTTCCCTTGCACTATATTTTATTTGTATAAATATTATATACTATTTTCAAATTTTGATAGCTCACATATTAGACCAGACGATACATCAAAATATAAATTTTGAACTTAACGCCAAACAATTATTAATAAATATTGTCTTAGTGGCTAAGTGGTTTCTCACAACGATTCTAAATTAAGTTTTTTTAAAAATATATTAAGATAAGAAGATTAGAGCAGATAGGAGAAAAAAATAGTCGTTAAATGGAACTAAAAATATTTTTTGTAGCATCGAGGCATAATTTCTGCTGCATTAACCTGATACTAACAACAATAATAATCCATTTTCGTCGGCTCTGATATATGTGTTTAAGATGATCCAGGAAATCACTGTACCGTAACTATAAATATCAAAGCGTTATTATTTGTTACAAAGGTTTCGTCTATCGCATCCTGCAGTACATTTATCAAGTTGCGTTGATTAAATCTGGAGATTGATGCAATGATGTTTAATGAAAGCAAAACAATCAAGTCTGTTCTTAATGATCATCGCCAAATTAAATATGAGCAAGTTAAATGAAAGTACATCAAAAGCTCTCAGGTAAATATTTTAGCCGTTGTCAATAATAAACAAAAACAAGTAATATTATATATAAAATACTCGTATCTACTTTGACAACAAACACTGTGATGTCAAGGGTTTGATGCCAAACTTTTCCGAAACCGCTCGACTACCTATCTCTTGTAAAAATTTTGCGGAAACTGTTTTTCCGCAAATTTTTTACACAAATTGGGTCAAATTTTTCATTTGTTAACACGCGATACGATGTACGTGGGACCAGCTCGTATTATTATAATAAGTAAATATTGCATGTAAACTCATTGAAACTCACATTGTCTTTACATAGTGTTACAAGAAAATAGTTAACTCCTACTAAAACAATTCCGCACCACTAACCACAACCAAATCTTCCACTTTGAAACCCACCAAACTATCTCCATATACCGGCCCACTAATTAAAAATACCCGAGCGCTCCACAAAATGACATACTATACAAGGCCGGAGCTGAGCGTCTTGACCCTTGTTCGGTACATTCAGATAAACCTCATTAAAACTTGCCTCATACGAGACGTAAACCCAAATAATCCGTCCGCGGGCATCCACTCCTTCCTGCTCCTCGCCACACGTACCTTCCCTAAATTACTCCAATGTTATTGACTTTTTGGGAGTGCCGCTGAGAGTTTCCTGTTTACCTAGTCAAATTAAATAATATACTTACTGTGCATTGTTTTATTAATTGCATTACTCAATATATTACAACTAGAAACAATTACTGATCGCTTTGATATTTTATAGAGAGGATATCGCAACAGCAGGAAAAGATACTTTCAGATATCAAATCCATAGCGTGAAGTTTTTAAAATAAACTCTTCATACGTTAATTTAAGCTTATTTTTCCCACAATTGTATAATTAAAACATGATAATAGAATAGCTAATAGTGGTACTTCAATGAGACAAAAGCAATTAATTGCACAAATGACGCGCCATCTCTAGAACAACTCGAACAGGTTGAAAACTATTTAAAGTCTTAATATCAGAGTGGGTACTTATCTCGTCAAATCGATGTTAAGATAACTAACTGCTATAATATCGATGTCGGCCAAAACCTTTCACTGAATAATGCCTACTATTTCAGTGAGTGTCCTCTATTTCAGTAGATTAGTATAAATCGGTGTCGTTACAGCGAATTGTACATAAAAGCCTCCGAAACCCACCCCTTATTAATTAATTAGTAAATTAAGGCTTCGCACGGACGGCTTATTTAGCAATTCGTGGAGATTTTAACGAAAACCCGCATACTTTATAACGGATTTTTCTTCACAAAATATAGTCGCCAATACAAAGGTTTAATCCCAATACAATCCGGTCACACTGAGTAATAAATTAAGTCATTTGCAGCTATGTGTAAAGTAACTACCATAGCTACATATTATTAAAAAAGTTATTTATAAAGCTCCCTAGATAAACTTTGGTGTTTGGTAATTAACATCAATTGGCCATTACTTACACTAGAACAAACTATAGATAATTATTAATATTTTTAAGTAAATAAATATTTTTGAATGGCGAATTTTCAGCTCACTAGGCACGAGGGCGGGTGTTAGTTCAGAACATTAGCTGGCCATTCAAAAATTGTTTACAGTTTCACCCAAATTTGTTTACAGTCTAAACAACCGTCTGAGTTGCCACCAAGATTACTGAACAAACATGATCCTCGAGTTATTCAATAGGGGTCTTGTTTATGTATATTTTGATACCGAAAATACTTTGAAGCTTTGAAAAAAATTGTGTTGATGTTACTTCAGGTCTTTCTCTGCTGTTATTCGAGCTGACCCACTGCCGTTGTAATTAATCAGCATGATTGACAGAACAACGGGAAGTCTTCATAATTAGTGGCGCGACTTCCACTTGTCAGATATCTGACAAATGTCTGCTGCAAGGTCGGTTGTTCCTCACGTTACAGTCTCCTAGAATAACTGCGTAGAATACAATTTTGACGATATAAATAATTTTCAAAGTATAAATGGCACTAAATATTCGGAATATAGTATTTAGTCTCGGTGGCGCAGTGGGCAAGCGCACGGCCTCTGATCCAGAGGTCCGGGGTTCGATTCCAGACACTGGCTCACACCAATGACTTTTCGAAATTGTTTTCGGAAGTTATGTGTGATAAATACCGATGACTGACAAACTTTGTGCCCGGTATGGCAATAGGTTCGCCACCTATTCCATTTGGGACGTAAACATAACGGCGATACGAGGGTTAACAGCCGCTGCCTACACCTTCGGGTAACAAGAGGCGTGAAGTTATGTTATGTTATATTTACGCTAGGAACTAAATGTCAAGTTTCTATTACCATAGTAATTATTATTTTGATCAACTGTTTATATTTATGGACCCGAAACATGATCCCTAGACTGTGTAAGGTAAAGTTTAGGTACTTACGAATTCATATTTATAGGAAGCAATTTGTGTCGGACAAAAGAGATTTTCCTGTAATAAAATTGTTCACGTCGATAAAATTTTAATAAACCCAATTACGCTTGAGCAATTAACTTTGGCCTGTCAATTGGGTATTTAGGTAATACAAGTCTATAGACATGTACTGAAGCTAACACCCTTCTGCCTGGATTGAGGGTTGAAGCAATGCTTTCACCATTTTCATCTCCCTATTTACTACATCTGTGTTTATAACTATACAACTATTCATATATATTTATAGTTCTGTACGTATGTTTGTATGTATATATACTCGTTACTGTGTAATGAGAGATATCAGTCAGACGTTGTTCCAGTTGATTTATTACTGCTCAAACAAAGCACCGGCGACAATACGGAATGAGGTTTTTATTTTGCAGAAATATTAAAAATAATAAACGTAGTAACCATTGTCGCGTTTTCTTATTAAGTATTTTCATATTTCGTTAACATAAGAGATTTTTATAAGATATATAGACCACTGAGATAAAAGCCTCGGTGGTCCAGTGGTCGAGCACACCGCTTCTGAATCAAGCGTTTCGCAGTTTCGAATTCTGGCTCACACCAATTACTTTTCGAAATTAATTTTGAAAGTTATGTGTGATACATATCGATGAGTGAAAATTTTGTACCCAGTATGGCAATAGGTTCGCCACCTGTTTCATTTGGGACGTAAACATAACGGCTAGTCGAGGCTTAACAGCCAGCCTACACCTTCGGGTAGAAAAAGGCTTGAAGTTATGTTACTATAAGAGATTTTTAACTAAACGATGTCAATAATTCTGAAAATAATGTATTTACATTTACAACAGTTAGTTTTTTGAGACCAAAAATTTACCATATCGACCACTACTGGGGGAACGACATAACTGGCCACCACTTGCGAGAGACAACAAAAAAAAAACAAATAAAATTAAATGTGAACGCTCGCGACATACAGACAAATGGTTTCCGGCTATATTCTCATGACACCTTCCACTTTCCAGTGACAGGAAGGACGGCATCCATATATATTATTGTCGACGTCAGTTTGTAGTGCTCTATAAATAAGTTAAAGACTCACCTGTAGAATGGTATACATTTAAAAGGTGAACATTCACTTAAAATATCCAACATTAATTATTTTGCGAATACAGAAAAATATAGAAAAATCGTTGAAAACCTAAAATGCAGAGGCCTCTCCTAACACCAACTAATACATCAAAAAAAATATTTGAGTTAACCGATCTCTATGTGTACATGATAAGGTTAATGGGTCTGTCATCCTCCATTGAACAGCGGCAGAAGAGGTTTGTTGTTAAACCTCCAAGCCGTGGCGTCGTCAAAATAAATAACACCATTATTTACTTCTGGATTAAATCAATCTTCGCGCCATGTTATTTCTATTTAAAGTGACATCGTTCTATCAAAGAGAGCGAGAGTGATAGATTATTTATTTGATAAATTGAAGCCGATCGATAAAATCAATCAATTTAAAGGGACGCAACAAACCAGAGACCAGGGGGTTCTATCGAATCCCTACAGAAAACTACAGCTATAGTAGTTAGCTAAAATGCGAAGATAGTTTAAACAGTGGTAGAGCCAACAGTTCGCTGCATGAATGGGCCAGCTCGACCGGTGAAATACGACCTATCAGAAAATCGACGTAAAGTGGTTCATGCCGCGTTTGGTTCGGTGAGAGAGGTACCCGGAGGCCCACCCCCATCCCCATCCTTTCCTATCCTACTCCCTTAAATCACTAGTACCTATATATATGAAACAAAGTCACTTTCCGCTGTCCCCGTATATGCTTATATCTTTAAAACTACGCAATGGATTTTTATGCAGTTTTTTTAATAGTTGGTGTCGACGGGATGGTTTTGATCTATAATTCATAAATGATGTTGTAAAGAAAAAACGATAATTTTCGAGATTTAGCACTTTTATGCAAACGCTGGCTGAACCCTAAGTGATAGATCAAAACATTGTTCTACATTATTAAACACCTTTAGAAGGTCGACAAAAAAATCCGCGAGGGCATATGTCTGTCTGTTAGGGATAACCCACAATGACCATTTTAATTTTTTTACTTTTTACGAGAAATAATGGCTTATTTACAAAGGGATTTTAAATATTACAGCATTAATTTACATCCAATTAAGTGTCTTAAATAGATTGTGCATGTAATATAGATGATCCTGGCCCTTTACAGCATGCAATTTAAACAAATATTTTCGAAGATATTGCAATATTAACATAGCGGGACAGCAGTTATTACTTTTGATGCGGAACAAAGTTCACCGGGTCAGCTAGTACGATGATTAATTTTTGATTATTAATTTGTTACGTTTACGATAGACTAATTAAAATTTTGCACCTAAATCTCTCTTAACAAGATATATTAAATCTTTGAAAAGGTGTGTTGTAATGCTAGGAATATGTATTTATTTATTCGTTCCAGTGTCTCTGAGATTTAATGGGCAGGTGATGGGAAATCTATCTATCAAGAAGCTTGCAAGTACATAAAATTAAATATTATAAAAAATCACACAGTATTTTATGAGACTAAAAAATATTTGCATACAAAATGATCAGAATTTGAAACGATGTGCGTTCAAATAGACTCATATAGAGGTGTTCCAAATGTCCCATAGTTAACGGAAGACAAAGCGAGACCACAAATGGAAATTATTCGCCAGAGCCAGCTCTCGCCTTTTGGTAACATAAAGCGTACAGGCTCTACTGCCTGTCACCCTAATTGGCTACGTCATAGCCTATAACAGTATACTCGTATAACGCCTTTATTCGTACACATACATGTACTTTTGTATGATACGGAGCAGTGTCGATTTTCCTTATCTTTTAGCATTTCTGATCTAGAGGTCCCGAGTTGCATACACCGATGAAATTTCGCAAATTTTATATGGTAAACTTTTATGATAAAATTTTATATGATTTTATATAATTTTATATTAGGTCGGGGAAAAAGTCTTTTCGCATAACGTAGGTATAAACTTATTATAAAATTTCTTTGACTGTACTATTTGTGTCTGGGTGGTTTTGGTAACATTAAAAAGGTTACATTATAAAGAAAAGAAAAAAATAAAAAAAGTTGTTTCCCGCTATTTTTCATTTGTTTTTCTCTCCGTAAAAATGAGTGAATCTAATGAAGAAATTCGATACATTTTAAAATTTTATTATAAAAAAGGCAAAAATGCAACTCAAGCAGTGAAAAAAATTTGTGATGTTTATGGACCTGATGCAGTGTCAGTAAGAGTAACACAAATTTGGTTCAAACGTTTTCAGTCCGGAAATTTTGATGTTAAAGATGCACCTCGCTCTGGTCGCCCTGTTACGAATAAAATGGACGCCATTTTTGAAAGAGTGGAGCAAGATCGGCATATTAGTAGTTACGATGTAGCTGAAGAACTGGGAATTGACCACAAAACAGTTTTGACCCATTTGAAGAAAGCTGGTTATACAAAAAAGCTCGATATTTGGGTGCCACACGAGCTCACTCAAAGAAACTTAATGAACCGTGTACTCATTTGCGATTCATTATTGAGACGTAATGAAACCGAGCCGTTTTTGAAGAGATTGATAACTGGCGATGAAAAGTGGATCACGTACGACAAGAACGTGCGAAAAAGGTCGTGGTCGAAAGTTGGCCAGGCTTCACAGACTGTGGCCAAACCTGGCCTAACACGAAATAAGGTGATGCTGTGTGTATGGTGGGATTGGAGGGGCATTGTTCATTATGAGCTTTTACCGTCCGGCAAAACCATCGATTCTGATCTTTACTGCCAGCAACTGATGAGATTAAAGGAAGCAGTCGAGAGAAAACGGCCGGAATTGATCAACAGGAAGGGTGTGGTCTTTCATCACGATAACGCTAGTCCACACACATCTTTAGCCACTCATCAAAAATTAAGAGAGTTCGACTGGGAGGTCCTAGTGCATCCACCATATAGCCCTGACCTTGCGCCTTCAGATTTTCACCTGTTTCGGTCTCTTCAGAATTCTTTAGGTTCTGTAAGGTTGACCTCAAGAGAGGACTGCCAAAACTATTTGTCCCGTTTTTTTGATCAGAAGTCCCAAAGTTTCTACAGTAACGGGATAATGTCTCTGCCCACAAAATGGCAGAAAGTTATTCAACAAAACGGTACATATATATTGTAAATAAATGTAAATAAACTTTGAAAAAAATGTCTTGACTTTTCATACAAAAATACGAAAATACTTTTTCCCCAACCTATTATGATGACAGCGTAAAAATATCGGCGTTGTAAAACAAACTGATTGTACCTGGCATGGAGTTATAATGTAAATATAATTTGTTTGAATAGTGCGCTCTTAATTATTTTAAGTCTGCTGAATTGTTTGGAGATCATCAGCATTCACTAGTTGATAGAAACAAGCACAGTATAAGCTATTGACTTTCTCGAATGATTTCAAAGATCGGATCAAAATAAAACGCCCTGATTAGCTACTATACTATATACAACAAGGAAGTACATATATAAATCTTGTTCTGGTCTGTATGTGTAATGTTACTGTTATATGAGGTCCGATATCTGTAACATACACTCCAATGTAGTAAGAACAATAATTTATTAACAGATCGTAAATAATTAAAGTCAACCAAATACTCGCCAGGCAATAAATATCAAGAAAATTTATATCTAAGAAATAAAACAAAAATATACATAATAGACAATTACACGAAGGGAAAATTATTTAATAAAAGAATAAAAAACTATATAAATAACATTCAGTTATTTCGAAATATAGGAACATCAAAGAGCGCCAAGGACAAATGAAATTCGTTATTACGAATTAATAATATATAATAATACTTTAAATTAAGCAGTTTCCATAGCTACATATACAAAAATGTTCACGCTCAGGTTCCTTTGGTGGTATAAGCAGAATGAGCTGAAAGCCATACGGCGGGATCTATACACATATTTACCCGCTTGTTGGTCGGTTAGTTGATATTTAGATTTAGTGAAAGCCCGACGATGGTTGACTTACGTGATGCTATGATATGGTCGAATGCGAATTGCTCTCTATGGTGGGTATAGATAATATAGAATTATACATTTATTGTACATTACCAGTGGCACAGCTATATTTTGTGTTCCTTTTTTATTGACTAGGTATTCAGGTCGAATGGGTCGCGTGACAACGTGCTATTAACAAATGAGATACATAAGTTCAGCGAGGTTAAGGGATGGGTTAGAGCAGAGGAATGTTCGTATGTTCGTGGCATGCGTGCATTTAGTTTAGATCTTTTAATAGGGCTCGAGATAAACTAGAGACAGACGGACGGCACATGCAAAAGTATTACTACATATACATTTTCTGATGACCAATTTTATCAAAACCGCCCAAAAAAGGAGAAATATAAGAAGATTCCGGACGATGAGTTTCAAAATAAATAAAAGTGCCCCAAGTGCATGCCAGGGGCTACGCTCAAAGGCTTACTAGCTTTTTACATCTTGCATCTTGAAAATATATTTTTAAATGTATTTTACCATTTTGAAGGCGCTATTAATATGTAGCTATATTACATTAATCCCAAATTAGCTTACAAGCGCTAGGAGTAGGTCAGCTAGGCTAAGGAGACAGCGGAATTATAAAGGTTCCTTTAAGCAACTACAAAATTTACTGTATTTACAAAAGAAAATGGGTAAACATTATAATATATCATTTACAAACGTTACGAAAGAAGGCCACCAATGAGTTATTATTTGTGCAGTTCTTTCTCTACTCCGCAAGGGACTTAGTAGGTACATAGCTTAACTTCAGTTGCTTACTTATGAAACATTAGTGCTGATAAAACTTACCTAATTAACATACCCAGGGAAATAGCCCTTTAATAAGGATTAAAAATGAATTGCCGGCTCCAATATTTACGTGTTATATACACGTAAATATTGACATATACACGTAAAGAAATTCTTACCTGAAAAAAAGAAAGAAAAACTCTATTAAAATAAACACAAATAATAAATCAAGGATGTGGCATTGAACATATTAACTGGCCATCAGTTGAGTAACTTTTTTAAGTTGAATATCCTAAATGCCTACAAAACATAAACGACTTGTGTCACTAATTCATCAAACAACAAACAGCCTATAATAATAAAATAAATAACACAAACTGACGCTCAGTACGAATTGTACAATCAATATGATTGTTCGTAGTTCACTAGTGGGGTGGGTGAGGGGAGTAGGCAGTTGATCGTCGGGCATCCACCAAAATTACTTTCCAGAATGATTGATATTGATATTCTTAATGAAGACTGGAGAATATAATAATAAATAATAATTTGTTTAGTGCTCTAATACTTAATCATCATGTTTCATTCACCAGCCGTCCGAGTAACTGGTGATCTATACAAAATACAAATATATAACGTTCTATCATGATACCAAAAGCTGTTTTAACGGTCGACTACGTTCCGGCCAAACTGTTCGCAGATTTACTAGTGATTTATAACTCCCAAAATGGATACAAAACATTTTTTTTACGTCAAAATAGCGATATAAATATAGAAGCAATGTGTATAAGAGCACACAATTCTCCCTGTCTATCCCGCAAACGACTTGATGACAAGTCACGTACCTACATTATGTATACAAGACAATTACTTTTCTTCAACAAATATTGTCCCATAGCATGACAAAAAATCGTGTTAGCAGGAATAGCAGGGCATTGTGTACATCGAGGCAGGATTTCCCGTGACAAACGCCGACGAGTATTTTTACCTCAAACCCATTTTATCCAACAAAATAATGATTTATTCCTTTCAACCCCTTATGAGCACGCAATCTGATACATCTGACTGATACTATCCTTGAACGTTTGACATTAATATTAGTACCTACAGTAATGTTGTTGACATGGGTAGATATTATCTATGCTAATTATGAGTAGAAAACTCGTGTCAGTACGTCCGTGATATTGATAAAAGAATTAACGATGAAGCAGATAGTAGAAAGCAAAAATAATATTTTTGTATGTCCTCGCTGGAATCGCGTCAAAAAGTTTTAAACATGCCTACATTCAAAATGGTAAGTCTACAACATTGCGTTATAATTATGCATTCTTATGTAGTGCAACAATAAATAATAGCAGACACTCTTTTGACAAATAGTTCCTTTTAGTAAAAAATAAAATATAATTCACAATATAAACTAGATGGAAGAAAGTAATACATAAAACACCGTGAATATGGAGATATCTGCCATAAATCACGACACTCCGTATAAAGTACATTTGACACATAATCCAAGATGATACGAGTAACACGACACAAAATAACACTTCTTCCACCCCAGTCGGGTAAGAACAAATTGTATTTTTTTTTTTTAAATCTGTCATAAGAGTCGGATTTTCGTATTTATATGATGGTAACATAATAAATTAAATCGCAACATTTCTCATTCGAACTTAACCAATCATTATGTAACGGGGACAAATGGACAAACCGAGCCTTATGTATTTTAATTGATGTATTTGAGTAAATCTACTCGTTTTTATCACTAGTATTAAACTTGGTGGAATCTAGATTGCTCTGTGCGAATTTCTAAAACATTATTAAAATTACCACACACACGCGATTTGTCAAAATTATGACAATGCCAGTTTAATAACAGCACAGGATTGAACAACGTTTGTCATAAAAAAAAAACGGCAGACTAAAAATAATAAATATGAGTCTCGTGAAAGATTCATAAGGCGTTCATAAATCATCGCGCTGTGTTCAAATCTCAAGATTGTTAATGTGTAGCGTGGATTTGAACGTGTCACAAAAGAGATATCATATCTGTTCGCTCCTAACACTGATAAAATACTCAACTATTAATATTAAACACTTAGGGTCGAGTTCGCGAACTATGACATAACGATGTGTTAGCTAAATAGAGCTCTAAATGTAATCGGGCCTATAAAGTTAACGCTGTTCACCAAAAATAAAATGGGGACTGCTACGTAATCAGTTGTAATTAGTACGAATGAATAGTAAAAGAATGAGTAGTATAATGCTACTTATTAAAATAAAGTAAAATGTGTGCAAACATTTACTTACATCCGAGCGACATCCAAAAATGTTAGGATAATAATATATACTGCAAAATGTGAACCGTGTTATGGCAATGCGATTCAGTTACCATAAACGCCTTTGTTATTTATTAGCATTATGTTTTTTTCTGTTGATCTCTGTTGTGATGTTGAAATCGTTTTATTATTTTGCTTTCTCGTCATATTTTCGAAATAATTTCGTCATATTTGGAATAAATGGGGTGCCCGTATAATTCGCTTACGAGTATTTAAAAAAGTCTAAAACATTATTTTCATCTAAAATTTAATTTATAGCGACTTCCATTATATTTTGTTTAGGGTAGAGGTTCCAATAATGGACTATAAACCAGCGATGGATATTTTTATTTTTTCAAAGAAAACATAGTTTTTCGATGGTTTTAAAGTTATAAACTGAATAAGGAATAGATATATTTTAAAATAGTTAAGTTTTGAATAAATTTAATTAAACGGGATTTCATTTATTCGTCTCCTAAATACTGTTTAACTTTGCCATAATTATGTATATGACACGACAAAAAACAATGTCAACGACTGGATATCTAATGCTGGGTAGTGTCTGTGTCATAACTAGGAATAGACAACTGGATCCTAAATTTCTATCAATGGTGATTTTAGATTTTCCTATACCTTCTCAAATTTCTAAGAATTTATTACAGATACTTCTACTACGCATTCTCTAAATACCACGGCTTCTCAGAATATTGAAGTAATGTGACTCATGCCGCATTTCGTTTGGTAAGAGAGGTATACCCACACCCTTTCCCTCTCCCATACCATTCCACTCACTATCCTAACTGAAAGGCTTGTAACACGACTAGAATACTATCTATGTGTATATGGGCCACGTTTGTCACTTACTAGCAGGTTACCCTCTTGCAAGTTAACCCCCTTCAATATACAATTAATTTCCCAGAAAATTATTCAGGTATTCATAACAATATATCAATAATTACATACATAACTTCAAGTATCTCTGATAAATTCTACTACGCATTCTTGAGAATATTGATATGATATTTTACTAATGACTCTTGGTCTGTGTTTTGTACTAATTGCTTCTATTGCTTTTACATTTGATGAACACTGTAGTACAAGTGTCCATTATTAGATAGATCCTTCACCTTACTTTATTTATGAAATGTCATATTTTTTTGCAATAACCGTTGGTTAAACGAGGTCTTTGAGGTATATTAAGATAATCGGTCGATTACAGCACTTAATCAATGTTAAGTGCTTGGTGAACAGCAAAATATTGTTAAAGACCCGTTTACGGTATAATAGCCTGAATAAGATTTAATCATATCTTCGTGAACACGGGGCTTAATCAATGTTAAGTGCTTGGTGAAGAGCAAAATATTGTTAAAGACCCGTTTACGGCGTAATCGGCTGAATAAGACTTAAAAATCTCTTCGCGAACACGGGCCTTAGTCGCCGTGTTATGAATTGATAACTAACATTGTTTATTAAATTTTAAATTGAACGATACATTTTGCAGCGCGCAAGTGAAATTTATCGCCCTGCAATTCAAGTTCTGGGCACTACTTATGGCACTAACTTTTGCATTTTTTTTACTATTAGGTATTGTTCTGACATTTATTTTACAAGCAGAAGCGAAGTCACAGCGCAAAAGGCACGATTCTTATACACCTCACTCGCCTCTTTGACTCTCAAAACTCTGATCGGTTTTTAAGGCACCTGACATTACTTTCCGCAAGGACTCGTTCTGTTTGATCATGAAAAGTGCACGGTAGCCATTCTTTCTACATGGCTGAACTAGCGCCCTTCAATAAAGTGACAACTCAATTTCTGATCACCGTTTAATCACGTCACTTATTTATTCGTTATCTTCAGTAACCTAATTTTGTACCAATACTTACAAACACTAGCAGTTAAGTTGATTTCGGGTTAACGATAAATTCAATTAACCTTTCCACACTCTTACTCGGAAGGATCATCACTCCGAGGAACAAATTGAGTAAATATATTAATTACATCGCATATCTGCTTGTTAGTTATCACTGACGACTTCTCTCTATCCCTATTACTATTGATAGATGAGCTGATGATAATAGTTTTACAAACTTAATAAATTTGTTAGTCTACATTTCTATGTTAAAAAACATTGATTAATAATACATAATAAACACTTTAATAAATAATAATAGTGTTAAATTAACATGTGCACTGTTTTAATCTGTGCACACGGATTGTTCCTATTAAAATATTAGCTAAAATAAAAACCAGCAATTTTTATTATTTGAAAGAAAGTATATAAACATATTTTATTTAGGATTACAATATATGAGCCAACTGCAGTAATAGCAAATTAGTAGTTGAAAAATACATAAGTTTAAAATTTAATCAAATGTTTTTCACGGCGACTACTTTAGTCAGTAATTCTCTAAACGGCATCCATACCGTGGTATGTAACAGATTGGATGACAGACGGACAAAATACACACCAAGTAAATCTTTCTTATATTTCTTGTTTCCGTACGGAATCCTAAAAAGATCGACACATAATATATTATAATAATAATATAACGTGCAGGTAATAAGCTTTGTTTTATTAGGCACACGGCTGCATTGTTCCCGTCCATAAAACTCGCTGTCTCGTGACAAAAGAAAGTTCGGTGTGAAACAAAGTTCCGTTCTCCAAATTGTGCGAAATTAATACATTTTATTAACATAATGAAATAAGAAACTTTTGTTTCACCGTACATATTATTTTGATATTAGCCACACGGTAGATACTTTAACAACTTTATAATATTACATATATATTCATTCCGTCTCCGCCTGTACATGGAAACGAAATTAATATTGAATTTTGGCTTCGATTTCCAAACAAAATTAATTTAATATTTGTGATGACTACGCTAAGTGCTACGTAGCGTGACAAACAAAATCCTCTTTCCGCGACAGTCAGGTAATATTGGCATATTTATACTTGTATACCTACTACTAAAACAAAATTGCTTTTAACGGTCACTATAAAGTATTAAATATGCGCTTGGCACGAGATATGTTCGACTGAATTATAATAATTCTCAAGCACAACAATATCATTTATTCTTTAAACAAACTAGAAAAATGTCTGCGATTATTTATAGTACAGCTGCCGTAAGATTGATAGTGACTTTTTTAATCACCTCACAATTTATACGATCTTATGATTAATCTATTGGTTATTTAGAACAATTTTAATTCTTTCTTCGAGCCGAGAATATTAAGTTTAATATGTTTATTCGATGTTATGTGCAATCGGCAATTATGCCGGCATATGACGAATTAATTTTCTTATTGAGTAGTCAATCACATGCAAATTTAGTATGGTATACATAGGTATAAAGCCTTACTTTTCAATACAAGCAAGGGCAAACTGGACATGTTCAAATTGTGGACTGGTTTACATTAGCAGACAGGAAAGGAATTTACCACGGTCATAAACTAGTATTCAATGTGGATAAACAAATACTATCATTAATTTCGGTCCACCGCGGCAGTGGGATACATATTAATGTCGGATGCAAACATTGGAGTAATAATGTACAAAATTGATATTGACCCAAATGCATCGTTCCATAGTGAGCCATCAAAACAATATCATATACTCGGTACAGTGTCGTAAACAAGCTTTCAATGCCCAGACGTTATGTACGGTAATACGTTGAGAGCTTGAGGTGTGTTCACACTTCACGCCAAGGAATAGAGAGGGAGTTGTAAAGAGACGTCATCTATTCTATTTAGAATTAAGTAAATAAAAACGTATGGAAGGCTTTATATATATGGGTTCAGTTTGCGTGTTTTTTCGTAATACAATGTCACAAACAGTTAGTTTTTTTAAGATAGAAGAGAGCAAATAAGCTTGCGAGTCACATGATGGAAAGCGATCACCGCCGCCCATGGCGTCTGCAATACCTGAGGTATCACATCAGCGTTGCTGACCTTTCAGATGGGAATAGGCTCGTTTCTTGAAGATTCCTAGGTCGTAGCGATCCGGAAATATCGTCGCCTGCAACTGGTTGAATGAATGAACAGTGCGTGGCAAGAAGTGCCTGTTTAAACGCACTGTTGTCGATTGCCAACCGTCCAGCCAATGCGGGTAGTAGCGTTGGCGCGTCGAGCTATGGCGAAAATCAGCTGGCGGTATTAATCCGAACAATTCCTCAGAGCACTCCCCGTGGTGTATGCGGTAGAGGATACATAAAGATGCTACCTCTCTCCGCAACGCCAGGGGATCAAGCCGATCGGAAAGAGCTTGGTTGTCAACAAGTCGAACCGCGCGTCGTTGGATGCGGTCTCAAAGATGTGAACAGTATTCCACGTCAGAACGGACCATTGTTGCAAGCGATGACCTGACGTGAAATACTGTCCCGCTCTATAGAGCACACCAAGCTTTTTGGAGGCCAATTTGGCCTTGCCCTCCAGATAACCGCGGAACTGGACGTCACCTATACAAGTCGACACCAAGATGCTATTAGAAGAAATAGTTTTAAAAAGTACACATGGAGACGAGCCGTATTTGAGACTAGACACTCTCATTTCCGCGTTTTTATAGATGCTGTAATAAATAGGCAATAAAATCAATACATTAATCTAGACAATGAATATACTTTCTATTTCAACTACTGCAGCCAAAAATAACAGGCAAACTTTTTAAATTACAGCCATATTAACGAGACAATCCTCTCTCAAATACGTACGTCAATATTTAAAACTTCCTAATGCCGTAGTGATCTGTGCCAGATACTCGGCAAGCTTTGTTGACGCTACATCTAAATATAAAACGCATACCGCTAATGAGACATTACAACTTGCAACCAATTTATGCTATGCTTTGTAATAATAATAATGTCCATTTGCAACAAATTATTATCAAAACACATACCATGTTATAGGTGTAAAATTTCACCAAATATATAAATATATTCTTTATTTCTTATATGTATGCTGAGCAAGCAAAAAATTTTGATAAGCAAGTAAAAATTTGGGTTCGATCGTAAAGCGGTGCACTTTCAGGATTGTATGTATTTTGTATGATCTTTCATAAACAAAATGTATCAAATATCGAAAAGTTTACGGGTGGACTACCTTTCACATTTAGGGAGATGAAAAATAGATGTTGTCCAACTCTCAGACCTGCCTACAAAATTTCATGAAAATCGGTCAACTTATTTAGGAGGATAACCCACATTCAGTAGTTGTATTAAAGTACTCAATTGTTTTAAACCGGGTAAAGTCGTGGTATTTATCAGACATATGTCAGCTTGGCAACTCTTAACACTATTAAAATCTTCAAACTACAGAGCCAAACACAAGTCGGAACTAGCTTACAATTTATTAAGTAATAACGTTAGTAAACTAGTAGTAAGTAAATAAATACAAAGTAATAAAGGAAACGATTCGACTATTATAATCAATGTTAATTACATACTAAAGAAAATATGATACAATTTACTGATGAATAAAATGTCTAGACGACGGAAACTAGCCTGTAACTAACACAAACCTGTGTGTTGCCAAGGTTCAAAATATTTATTTGGCATTATTGAATTGAACACAATTTTCCGGTCAAACTTAAATTCTAAAACGAGTTGTAGTAAAACCTACCCAGATTCGAACCCGGCACCTTCTCAAGTATGCTGAACAGATACGTGATGCCACGCAATGTGGACCATAAATGATGCATGACGTAATTGGACATGATGAGTCATTTTATATGATTTTAAAATACTCACGACCGACTTCAAAGATATAGAGATTTAAAAAATAAATAGAAATATTAATAGGCAGGTATGTAATTAATCTTGTTGTACACGATTCCTAGTTTATTTGTTTTTAATAGTTTCAGGTATATTTATAAGATAGTTACTACGATATTCTACGATATTAGTACTTCAATTTCAACATATTATCTGTATACGAAGAACAAATCACAAATCCCAGAATCTCTATCATATTTTATAATATGACTGTGACGACTGAGGATAACGGTTGATGATGTAGTGCTGCGCTTTTAGATAAGGCACGATTCTTACACACCTCACTCGCTTTGTTGACTTGCATGACTCTTTTCATGCACGCGCTCCGATTTTTGAGGGTCGTAACATCACCTTCCTCTAGAACACGTTCTATTTGGTCATGAAATGTGTGTATTGGCCGTCCTCGTCTCCTACTTGCATCCGCTTTTGCATTGTATATCTGCTTGGTCAATTTTGTATTATCCATTCATTCTACATGTCCGAACCATCGGACCATGTCCTCTCTTCCTTTTATACCAACAATTTGTTTCCGACTTTGTATATACCTAATATATATATTGAATTTTCCTACTTCCTTACAACTACAATTTATATTGAAAATCAGTTTTTAAAAACAATTTTGCATATATTCCCAAATATATTTTTTTAAAAAACCTTAGCACAGACGTCAAAAAGTCACGGGACCTTTTATAAATGTATCTATTAAAAGTACCCACGGTGAATAAAAGAATTCGTAAATAAATTTGAGTCTATCCGATGAAATTTTTATCGCGCATCTGTCGAGTGATGTTTTGATTGCACTTGACCGACTCCACTGAATAGCGAGCCGATGTTTACAACAACTGAGTCGTGCGACCGATACACAAAATGTTAAGATGATATTTATCTTTCACCGCTGATTACTGATGAGAATTTATCGATTTTATATTATTTTACACCAACGTAATTTGTAACTTGTCGCCACAAAGCGGACAAGCTGGAGTAAACGGTTACACCTAAATAAATAAAATATGATAAATTTAAATTCTTAAAAAAACAGTATTTTCTCTCAAATCAAATTTTCGTATTAATTAATATATTATTTGTAAATGATACTTCGCATCAAGAATCGTCAAAATTTCAAAGTGTAAAATGTTGTGATTAAATTGGAAATTAGGGTGTATCTTTCACAATAAAACGATATCATAATGAAATATTAATACAATTGAGAAATATGGGTCCTAGCGACATTCGGATAGAATAATATTTTAATTTGATGTTAATTACTATCCCACACGATAGACGCCAGGGATGTCAGATACTAGAAGAAAAATTAATATATGTATTTAAGATTTTTGGCAAAGAAATACTTGGGACCAATAATAGGGTCTGTATCAAGTATCACTTAATTCCGATACATTCGTAAGCCCTAACGCTCAATAAATTTATTGTAGTTTATTAAATATGTCACCTTTTCTGGTGCAGAGATACAAGCATTTCTAATATCAATTCAATAAAAGATTAAAATTTTTCTTTCGATTCTGATTCGATTAAAAAATTAGATTCACCGTTTAACATGCCAGGACAACATAAGGCAATAAAAAAACTTGTCCAACCTCTAAATTTCAAAATACCAATTTAAAGTTGAGGGTAGTAAGCTATTTCCCGTACGATGCCAACATATTGACGCGACAATGTCAACAGATAAATATTTGATCATTCGATGCATCATCGCAATCCTTATAAAATATTTAACAGCGAATGTTTGCTAATTACTATTTGCCGCCTAATCAAATTGGTATAATAGTCATACCCTAACGGTTCCCCTTGACATAAAGGCGAACAGAACCTATATCGAAAAAAAAAAATGAAAGACTTGACCACTCACCAGAATAAACTTTGTATGTTGATTGGCAAATTTTTATTACCAAGTAGTTGACCCGGCTTTGTTCCGCATTAAAAGTAAGAAATAAGTTCATTTTGGATATATCAATTTTTATTTACTATATGATATATGAATTATAAATAAAAACAGCGCATCAAAATCCATTGCGTAGAGTCAAAGATTTTAGCGTATAAGGGGATAGACAGCGTCAAGCGACTTTGTTTTGTACCATGTAATGATAAAGGCACTGCTCCTGGGGGGTTTAGATTCAACATGGATCAGAACACTACAACCGCTGCACCGTTACCGAATCTATTTGATTGGAAACATTACACGAGTAGGTAAGATTACACGACAACCCTACAAACACAATCGACGTATTTGAAATGAAATTTGATTTGTATGGTACCTACCTACGTACAATGTCTGTCTGCTCTCAAGGACAGTACTATCGATCAAATGTTCCAATTCTGTGTAATATAGGGCGCAACCGATTTGTGTTTTAGGCCGTTAATGTATTATCACAATAATTAATATTCACGCCTAGATATATTGATAACAGATGGCGTAGAAGAGAATGCGTAATTTTCCAGAACAGTGTTACATGATAGACCAGTATAACGGTCAACTCAGAGTCGTCTATGTTTAGTAGTTCCAAGTCACATAAATCGAAGCCTTCACTCTATACTAAATGTTTACAATTAAATCTTTTCATTTCACCGTATCTATCCACAGGGGCAAGCAATTTGCTTCACATTGCCCGTTTGCATAATTTAAAAGGACGTATTACGTTTGTTGTCTTAAAAATTATAGTCAAATAAGGCAGATAAATGGCTCGTCTCCCTGTCTTATTAAAAAAAGTAACAATAAAACGAATAGGCCTCCCGATGTCTATTTATCAAAATCATCGGCGCCCCCGAATACAATTACTGTCGGCGAGGAGTTAATTTTTTAGCTGTTCGCGTCTCGGCTCTCTGTTCGCTATATTTACCCAACTGTGACAGAAGGAGGATTATATTTTTTGCAAGCAGGCATATTTTTGGCAAGTTTTTGGCAAATGTCTGGAATACCTTAGTATTCCAGATATTTTCAGAGGAAGAAATAAAGGCGTTTTTTCTTATAGAGTTATTTAAACGATTTTTGAGTTAATTAATGCATCATATCACGGTAGTGCCACCCGTAAGTGATTTAAAAGGCAACTTTGATTTCACACGGACTATATTAATTATAAAATAATTAAAACCTAGAAATAACAAATCTAAAGGGCAATGATACCAAGAAACCAGTAAAAATTAAATAAAAACTGATAAATATAATGTATATTTGTTTTACATCGACTTGAATAACACGAGGGTTATCACAAGAGTAATTTTCTAAATTATGGCTGGCATACGGCAATTACAACTTTGTAAAAGTAATTTGTGTCAATCCCTCCACTACAAGTGGGCACTCGTCAAGTTTTCTATACCTACGTAAGAAGGCCGGCCTTATTTATTAACTTTATTTAGAAACAAAGTTAGAACTTCTCGGAAAATAAAATATTAACATTTAATGGACGGACTTGGCGCGCACCACAATTTTCTGAAAATTATATTGGCAGTCAAAATCACTCATATATTTTATTTATTACATACGTATACGAAGTGTTAATGAACGAAATCGCTTTGGTGCCAGAGACAATCCTAACAAAAAAAACAAAGAGATGTGACACAAAGTTTTCGCGCCCTGATAAACTCAGTTGTAAGTTCTTACGTACGATGCATTCCAACATGGTGATTTAAAACATTGGCACGCCATCGCATCTCGGTCCAATTGTCATCTCGGAAGAGACTAGGGAAATGAGTTTTTGGCGCCAACAACCATAGACAACGGCGACAAGTACTAACTATACTTCTTATTTGGATGCTGTCCTCAACGAACATTTATTATTATGTACTACCTTCTAAACTACCTTCAACAAATAACAATATTAAAACTATATCCGATAACCACACAACGAATACTTTCACCTATATGACTGATTGCTTAACAAATGATAAAGTTTTTGTGTCAAATGGCATAACGTAAAAAGAAGAAAAAATAGTTTACAGGTTTACTCTTCTCCAGTTCCATTTACAGCTGGAACATATTTATCTGTGAATTTTGTTTTTTCTACATATTCGCTTTTCTCTCGCTGCCAATATAAGGTACCATTTTTAAAATAATAGTAAAATTGAGGATACAAGAACTGGCATCAATTCGAAAAGAATACATTCTAAAATAGGTACGTCAAACTAGTTGTGCTATTTAAATTTAGAATGGCTCGCCGGTTCATTTTTGACAGCTAAAAATAAATTAAAAAGGTAACAGTTGTTTGTGTTGTTCTTTATTTTGAAAAAGGGCGTAACTATTATAAAGTCAGTTGCAACCAATGGCGTCACTGCGATCTGGCTCATAGACTAGGCAGACGATATGGCACGGCACGCCCTCTTGGCAGTGTGCGTGCGCGTGATTCACTCTGAAATGTCAAACACGCGACAATCGTCTGTCCAGCTGCGTCGGACAGTGACACGAAAAGAAATTGTAAGATTTTTTTCAAAGGCTGATTTATTTCACACAAATCTCGTTCATTTCTCACATATTCTATTGAATAAAGATTCGTCGTTTATTTTTGTGTCGGCTTCGTCCACACGCTTCATAAATGATTGACGCTGTTTTGATGCCATTAAATAAACTGTTAATCCGCTAATGCATTTCTATGTCCCACTTACACACAAACACATAAAATTATACGATCGATATAATTTCTTCTGCTTTACACGTATTAGGTATTTTATTCAATTAATTTAACAACTATTTATCTTAAATATATGATTATTGCATTAAATTAAAACTTTCATTGTAACATATGAATATTTTTTAATATCTTCTAGAGTCATAAAGCATTTTCTGGATCAAAGATTCGCCGGGTCTTCCTTGGAAAGCAAAGTTGTTAGAGCTTACCAACAGTACAGTAATAGATACTTACTACGCTATAAACATTAATATCCAAATTTATGGGAAATCTGTTCTCAGACAAGTTGACAAGACTTGAACGATTTTAGATACGTAACAGATGACTAACCGAGACCGTATACGTTAATTAATGCTCTAGTTATATCTGTACAGTATCAAAGATCAATTACAGTATTGTAATTAAATTGCATTCACATCAGTTTAATTGAAATTCAACTCATACATATATTTAAATTATATTCTATGCTATAAGATCTGAAACAAAGTTTAACGCTTTTTATTAGTGAAGAATCGTTTAGTTCTATTGGTTGCTCGGTATGTTACGGTAAATTACATACATACATAAGCTCACGCCTGTAAACGCATGGGGGTAGGCAGAGAGTTTGGCTTTCCGCAAGCTACGATCCTGACAAACATCTTTCGCCTCATCCACAGTCATACATCACGTCATGCACTCACGTCGGTTTCGGACCATTTATTTGGTCGTGGTAGCTTCGTCTTGGTCTCCCGATCCCGACCCTGCCACTCACATTCGCTTCGTATACTCTTTTAGTCAGTCGGCTGTCATTAATTGCAACTTGACCAAACCATCTTAACATACTTACTTCCACTTTGGTCACCACATCATCCTTTAACTTGCATTTCTCCCTATTAAATATCATTAATTTGCGTAGGTATGTGAGGTCCAAGTCCGTTTATGTCTGACATTTAAACAACTCCGCTTAAAAGGCTATATCTAGTTTGTTTGCCTTGTTTATCACGACCTACACGTGGGCTGTACCGCCAAGATTAGCTTTTTTTAGAATTTGAATTTAAGGATGAAACGATTGAGATAATAGACTCATAAGTACTATGTATTGATAGACGTCTGGTGGTTTTTGCTCAGGATTTTTTTTCAATTATAAATCTCAAAACTCCTATACAATAAAAATGCATAATGTGTTAAGATTTTTAAGCTTCAATAGTTAATAAAAGTTTTCATAATAATTAAATAGTCTCGGTGGTCCCGTGGTCGAGCACCCCGCTTCTAAATCAAGATGTCGCGGGTTCAAATCCCACCAATGAATTTTCGAAAGTAATATATGTGATAAATATCGATGACTGAAAACTTTGTGCCGGTGTACGGCAATAGGTACGTCACCATTTGAGGCGTAAACAAAACTGCGAGACGAGGCTAAAAACCTTCAGGTACAAAAAAGGCGTGAAGTTAGCGCAGGCAGCGTTTATAATAAACAAGCCACGTGTTACTTGAATAGTTTCAACAAATTTGTTTTAAGACTCCTAAGCCTCATGAAACGTATATTCAGCATCAGTTACAGAGTTATCATCTATGAAAATAGAAAATCTAAATGTCAGTTTATTACATCTATAAAACAACAAACACATAATATTAATATTAAAACATTTGTATATTTACATACAATGTAAAACAGGAGAACTTCATGCCAAATTCTTTATTGGGTAGCCATAAACAAGCGCCATAAGATACGATAATTATATAATATATTTTTATATAATATAAAAATATATTTATTATTATTATTATTTATATAACTTCACGCCAAGTCTCTAGAGGGATATGCATAGAGAGCAGAGCTCCATAAGGTACGACTCTAACACGCTTCACTCGCTTCTTTGACATGCGTAACTCTTGTTTTACATGCATCTCTTACTTTTTAGAATGTTACTGGCATTTATGTGATATTTTATACATACATACATAACTTCACGCCAAATCCCTTGCGGGGTAGGTAGAGAGAACAGAGCGCCATAGGGCACGATTCTTACACACCTCACTCGCTTCGTTGACTTTCATAACTCTTTTCATGCACGCGCGTCGGTTTTTGAGGCTCTTAACATCACCTTCCTCCAGAACACGTTCTATTTGGTCTTGGAATGTGTGTCTTGGCCGTCCTCGACTCCTACATCCGTCCGCTTTTGCATTATATTTCTGCTTAGTCAGTCTTGCGTCAACCATTCTTTCTACATGTCCGAACCATCGGAGCATGCCCTTTCTTACTTTTACACCGACACTCTCTTTCAAACCAACTTCCTTCCTTACAACCTTGTTTTCTACGCGGTCAGCGAGAGTCACTCCGCAGATTTTGCGTAGAGCCCTCATTTCTACCGCGTTTATTCTACTTTCATGCACACTCTGCCATACCCAGCTCTCGCTTCCATAAGTTAGTGTGATATTAGTATGTGATATTAGTGATATTTGTATGTGATATTAGTATGTGATATTTTATAATTTTATATAAACAAATTCAGCGAGGTGGAATAAGGCGATGACTATGACACTTAACAACCCGAACATTGCCTTACTTGGAAATCGAAAGATGTTGTTAACTAAACGAGCGAAATAGTGTTTGATAGCTGCCCACTCAAATAAAGTATGTATATTAGACGTATGTTTTTTATATTTGAGTTCGTTCGCTCTAATATATTATCTGTGGTTTGTCTATTACTGCAATAGAAAAAGTTACTGAATAAATCGCATGAACGATGCGAGTTAAAAATATTTTATTTTTTAGTAATGTAAAATAAAGTGTTTCTAAGTGTTACCGAGGAATCTCATTATTTAATTAACGTTATATTTGCGCCGTAAGATAAGGCAGATTATTTGCAATACTTCGGTTAAGTTCTGAGTAGAAGATACAAAACTAAAAGTTTATGTCTATTGACAATTTGATAATAATGTGACACTATAAACATAAGGTAATGGGAGTTTAGCACTTGAAATTTTCAAAATAATTATTTCATTACTTTTGTCGTATTAAGTACTATACTACTAGTTACTAAGTTGGAGTAGGTACAGAGCCGATTTTATCATTAACAAACATTTCTTATCACTTCTAAATATATGTTTACTATTTTTTTTAACCGACTTCGAAAAAAGGAGGAGGTTCTCAATGCGTCTGTATGTATATTTTTTTTTATGTCTGTTCACCGATTTTTTCGTCAATTATGGACCGATATCAAAAAAATTTTTTTTAATCGATAGTGTTTACTTTGGAGATGGTCCCATTTTCACCAGGTCAGGATCTGATGATTGAAACCAGGAGAAATCGAAGGCAACCTCCGAAAATTGTATGCGAGTATGGTGTTTTTGTTACGTAATAGTGATGTTTTAGGGATATCTGATGCTGCTATGCTGATGAAGAAGCCACCGAACTCCTCAACGGTTAGGAGTTTGAAGACAGCACTGCAATTTTTCGATAGAAACTACTTGGTAGTATGTAGGGCTAACATGTTGCTTGTGAGGCATAAATGAATATACGTCTGATACTGCTGTGCTGATGAAGAAGCCACAGAACTCCTTAATGGTTAGGAGTTGGGAGACAGTACCGCAGTTAGTGGATGGAAACTGTTTAGTGGTGTATAGGACTAACGTGTTGCTTGGGAGATAAGCTTAAATCCGTATCTGATACTGCTGTGCTGATGATGAAGTTACGGAACTCTTAAACGGTTAGGAGTTAGGACACGATACTGTAAAAACTTTTTTTTTCTGCAATACTTTCATAGCTATGATTGGTCTTCATTCGGGCTGCAGTGTTATTGTCTACCCATGATAATAACAAAAATATAAATACTTAACAAGTATTATCAAACTCTTTTAGCTAATTACTTATTAATAACAATTATAGCTCCCTAAAAATATCAACCATTTAACAAACGTACTTGTAACAAGTGATAATATATTTAATAAACTGAAAGCCATGTTAATGAACTAACTTCTATTGAAGTTCGCAACTCATTAATATCACTAAAATTCGTGAAAAAAAATTACTTTTTAAAAAAAGTTAAACCGACTTCTAGAAACGTAAACCACAAAATCTTTAAGTAAATGAAAACAGTACCTTCATAACTAAAAAGCGATAAATAACGAAACTTACTAATTTGTATACTTAATACAATATACAAAACGTAATACTTTTATAAAGTAATCTTTAACAATTATAATATTTACCAATGTCACTTATTTTTGGAGTCGTTTATACAGTCTTGGTTTACGTTTCTAGAAGTCGGTTTAACTTTTTTTTAAAGTAATTTTTTATGCATTCTTTTTACATAAAACAGGCAGTGGAAGATATGCAGCATATCGATAAACCATCACACATAATACGATGTCGAACTCTGGAGCTCCTAAACAAAGTCAAGGCACAAAATTATTAAGCTATCACATCCAATTACTAATTATACCAATTTTGGAATCGTAATGTTAATGCAAATTCTTAGATAAATATTTAGCTAACATTTAGCACAATTACTTAAAAAAAACCATGGACGCGTGGGTGGTATTGTCTATGAGCACTGAACACTTTCATCTAATTTTGGCGTTAACATAGGTTGACTAGCTATTACGTAGACGACAGACATTTTAAATAAAGATTTTTTCCTCCACAGTACGGTTATATAACTCAAATTAAAACAATACATAACATAACTTCACGCTAAATCCCTTGCGGGGTAGGCAGAGAGAACGGAGCGCCATGAGGCAAACAATACAATAAGAATTTTTACGGAACAAGCAACATATGCGACACAAAAAGCATTTGAATTAATTAGAAATACGCGTGTCTCGGGATAATTGTACAAAATCCCATAGCGTATAATCAAATAAATGACCTAGCTTAAATTCAATGGACCAATTTGACTCATCCCATCCTGCTCATCCTCTTTTGTAGATGCAATTAGTTGCTCGACTTTATTCAAACGTAAATGCTATTAGAAGGTATCACACCAATTGGAAGAGCAGTTCATTCACACTGTACTGGACGTTATCTGGACGAGCGATATGGATAAGTACCGACTGTTGGCGTTGTTTTTACATCTTCACTCCTCTTTCACTATAAATAAATAGTTGCTCCCATCGGCTAAATTGGCCACTACTTATTTCGGAGCGATTATCTCCCTTATGCTCCGAAATACTATCAAAAAAACTTTTAAACTAGCGTGCTGAACCATCTACCCCTATGCTATAAAAATCCATCCAGGTGTCAAAATAATCCTACTCTGAGGAGCGAGATAAAATGCACTTGAAATAATATTATTATTTCAAAATGAATGAAATGAAAATGAATATAGTATTACTATATTCATTTTCTTAAAAAAAAACAATCGCCTGATAGTTTTGTAATGTTACCGTTACGGATTACACGGTAATTCAAAATGTTAATTATAAACATAACATAACTTCACGCCTTTTTCTACCCGAAGGTGTAGGCAGTGGCTGTTAAGCCTCGACTCGCCGTTATCTTTACGTCCCAAATGGTATAGTGGTATAATAGGTGGCGAACGTATTGCCATAACGATTACAAATCCTCACTGTGACGTATGCACTATAGTCGGGTCAATTTAATAAGCAACTTTTGACGTCTGTCAATGTGCAACATCGATCAAAGTGAATGAATCGATACAGACATGAAAATTTTTAAAAATCTTTGGGTGAATCCCTGTCACATTGTTATGTTTTGTTTAATTTTCTACGAATTAGGACTGATTAATTTATTAATGCCCAACACTGACCACAACATGGTAATTAATTTACAGTGGTATTTCTCCACAAGTAATCGATACATTTGCTTCTACTTATCAGCTTTTGAATTTTGGAGTAACATCCCTACCTTTTAAAAAAGGTGGTGATTAGACGACGCAACATGGTGACGACGTTCAGTTTGTTAAATCAGAAATCATTTGTTATGTTTAGAATTGTTTTTATGTTAAATCAAATATTGAAATTTCTTGTATCGGTCATTATTACATTAAATAGTGATTGTAATTGAAAAAAAAAATAACAAGTAAAGCAAATTGTGCAGTCCTAACAAAAAGAATAAATATTTAATTTCATGCCCGCCGTTACAAGTTTACGTTGTTGAATTTTGAGGAACTGTCAAATGTTGCCTATTAAAATGACCCGACTTTAATACGTTAATTAAGTACGGAACGCTTCAACAAAAGAACCACGTGATATCATTCGCTGCAAGACTTGCAGGCGGGCAGTGCGGGTTTACGTTTGACTCAAATCTTATTGGTTCTACTGAATATCAGCCTGAATAACATCTGTTCCTACATGAATAATTGACTTTAATAAGGGTTGCTTCTCTTACCTCCTATGAGATTAAAGTTATATGGGTGAGTTTGTTTACCAACTGACCTATGTCGTGGCGATCATATGTCAATATTCGTATCTCAAAATTCCGATCTTTTCGAGTCGAGAGCGCCAACTAACCGAAAAATACAAAGAAACTTTAAATTCAGTACATTATTTATGTTATTCTATTTTTAGTTCAGTCTCAGGTATTCGACTGTAAAGCTCGTTCCTATTGTTAACGACCTAGAAAATTGGGAATGCCTCTGTTTCCCGCGACATGAAACACCAAAAGGCCTAATGACCGAGCGATGTCAATCACATTAATTGACAGTGTCTGGGATGAAGTTATTTTCGTACATTTCTATTCTGTGAACATTGCAACGAAAATAGTGTTACGAACATATTATATTATCATCAGTTTCATACTGATTATTAACTTCTTATAACATATTTTTTTAATAAATAACGAGTGTCAACAAAACGTAACCTCAAAACGAAAAATCAACAACGTAACGTGATTATGACAAGAGCTTAAAACAAACGACGCCGTATTTACAATACAGTCGTAAAACAATAATTATCATAATTCTAATGATTAGAGGGACTATAACAAAAGCCACTCATGAACGTAAACTGAACATTGAATAGCAAATGTATAAAACACGGCCATTTTTAGTCTGTGTAGTCAGAGGATTGACAATTTATAAATATTATAACTTACCCTTTCGACATCGAGGTCAGTCCCTGTACACAGTCTCTTGCCACCACTACCGTTGTAAGCCATGGTGCACCACAAAACAAAACACAAATCACCCCGTAACGCGCTTTAACGATAACGAATAGAATAATACCTCCTACAACCGCCGTCCCGAGCTAACTAACGAAGTAACGAACGAACGACAGATACATTGAACGAACAAAAACAAAATGTCGCGAACGAATGAAGAACGGCACGCGTAAAAAGAATAATGTTACCACAGACAATAAATGGATTTTAAGCGTTTTTTAAATTTTTACGTAATATCAGTTTAACATTAGTATTTTAGGCTAATAAATTAACCTACAACGCAAAAGACTTTAATTTGTTTCTCATTCATTCATTTTCCATTGCCACTGAGAACTGTCTTGTCTTTACTTTATGTGTAACTAAACATTGTTTTCATTGAGCACCAAGCTATGAAACAGTGTCTCTAAACTTCGTTGTATCGTTGAACATGTTTTGTATTGTTTGTTTAAATGTATATGGACGTGATTGTCACGTGAACACTTCATAGTCTCGGGGGTACAGTCGTCGAGTACACTGCTTTGAAATCTAGATTCGAACCCGACATTCTTGTTCGAATCCTGGCGCACAGCAATGACTTTTCGAAAGTTATGTGAGATAAATATCAATAACTGAAAACACCTTCCAGTAGAAAAAGGCATGAAGTTATGTTATGTTGAACATTAAACATCGTGGTCAAAAATTAGGTATGCCACCTAATTTTACTATGATGAATGGCTTCACCTGGAGTATGTTCTCTTTCTGAGGAATATTTGTGTTCCTATTATTATCATAATTGTTTGCAGTATGGAAGCCTTTGCCAGGTTCAATTATATTGCCTATTACTTAAAACCTGTGATGTGTATATTCCTTGTAGATTAAAACTAACTGCATTAGAGATTCTTCCAGAAACCAGCTTCTTAAATGAATGTCTATTCTTACTTTGATAATTCTTGTCGTACATGCTTGTAGGTGAAGTTAATGCTCCTCCCAATAGGACATTGTAGAAATTAAACAAAGTCATTTAAAATAATATTGATAACTAACATTATTTACATTTAATTAAAACGAATTTCTCTACATGCATACAATCAATATTTAATTTATTATTTTTACAATAATAGTATACTATGTATGTTATTACTTTTTAATAACAATAGCTTTGTTACACATGAAAGAAATATACAAATTCAACTTTTTGTGTCTACCCTGGTGTAAGATTTATATTATCATGACCTAAGTTAGACTATGTATGTAATCATTTGTTATAAAGAAATTTACAACAGCGGTGAGATATAAGAAGCACATCTTTATATATATAATTTTTCTGTATGTGAGTTGACATTGAACCCCTAAACGGCTAGACTGATTTCAGTGTTTTTTTTGTGTTTGTTCGAGTCAATTACAGGATGATTTAAATTTAGTAATAAGCCTGGCAGATGGCGCTACAGTCGGTATATAGGTAATTTATCTACACTGCAAGTAACCTGCCTGGCTTGTTTTTGATCTAAATCATCCTCAAACCCACGTGAACACACACAATAAAATTCATTAAATTCGAGAGGTTCTGTTCAGTCTGCTCATATGTAATGTAATATTTTATTCTTTAAAGTTTTCATTCACCTATTTACTTATGAATTTGAAGTATGGATTTGAATATGGACTTTATTTGTATTTCATAAAAACTCTCAAACCCAAATGATTCTGAAATCTGTTTAGTTATTGAGACATATTATTATGTACTGTGGTGGTGATTACAAAAGAATATATACATATATCTTCCCTAGCACCGTTAAACAAAGTCTAACTTAGCTTAACAGACAGAACTTACTTGTACTTTTATTGATTGTACTGATAGACTAGTGCTGTTTATAGGCTGACTTTTACTTATTAAGGAGTAAGTTGATACAATTTCAGAATGAAACACTTTAAACTAAATATAACTATATCACAAATTTGTTATGTATGCATTTGAAAATGCAATAAATCTTCCTACTAACTATCTAACTAAAAAAAAACTAGTTGAATAGCACTAGTTAGATTCTGTATACATACAGTACGGTGATTATTATTTTATTAAATAATTTGGATGTTTGATCAGATTCTGGCTTTTTTCAATATCATGTAATTATGATATTTCAATGTGGTTTTGGTTTGTGTCCATCTACATAGAAATTCCTAGTTGCCTTTGGTAGTTGTATTTCCATCCCTTCTAGATCTTTTGTAAGAGTTATTTGACATCCTGAAAACCAAAATATACATTTGATCAGAATCTATGTAAATATCTACAGGAGCAGATAAGCCAGCAGGTGTATTATTGAGGATTTTATGATTAATATGAAATAATATAATTTGGCAAGTATGTCACAGAAAAAGGCAGACACGATAAGTTGGTCATTCTAAGCTCAAAATATGTGGTGCAGAATATATTATCATCCAGTGATAATTTTCCAGATGGTTTAATACACACCTAATCTGGAATTCTCCTTCAGGAATGGTGCCATATCTAATAAATCATCTTCTTTCTCCTGAGGAGTATCCAATTTGTCATAATAATCATTTGATACATACACATGGCATGTCGTGCAAGCCAGTGATGCCTCGCATGCACCTATAATTAAAAGTAAATTTTGATTATGAAAAACCATAACAATTAGCATGTTTAACATTAGGAGACATTTGTCACAGATGACTATTACATTACCATTAATAGCATACAGCCGGAAAAATAAATTATAAACCTCAGTCATAAAAAATATTATTACTTTATTTCAAAGAACATAGAATTGTATTTTTTTAAATCAATGATTGTTTTTATATTTTTTGACATCCCTAAATAGCTAAAGGGAAAGGTAAATATAGTTTGAGTCATATAACCATACGAGGGACAAGTAGATTTATCATCATCATTTGGCCGCCCTAATCCCACTCTAAGTAGAGTCAGCACAATTTGTCATCCAATCGCACTAAAAGTTGTTAAAAGTTTTGGCTATTTTAAGACATGTAAACTTGAAAAATATTTTGTTGGAAAGGTAAAATTAAGCATTGTTTATTAGTGAGATTCAGGAGACAATATATGAAAAAAAGAAGTGGTAGAACAGAAATTTTAATACTAATAGAACATACCTTCCATGGGGATTTCATATCTGTGTGCTAAATACATTACGTTATCACCAACTTTACCTCTCACTTTTACTTTATTTCCATCTTTGTCTACATAAACGATATTCACTCTAGAAAATAAAGAACACAAAAAATATCAAACACTGCACATTACTCATTTTTCAATATCAATCTATGTACCTAAAAAAACATTAACAGCACATTTAAGACTTACACTTCATCTGCCGACTGTGGATCTTGCCACTCATATTCTCCATGTTGTAAACCTGTAAAATGATTTTTATAATTAAATTAAATATTTCTCTCATAATTCGAATTTTGATAATAATGAAACAAGGTATCTCATACTTGCGGTTACACTAACTCTTCTAATTGATTGAGGATAGGATAACTTTAAATGTTTAAACCTCTGCACAGACAAACAACGTTTTAGTAAAGTTTGAAACATGATGGAATTATACGAGCATACTTTTTTTTACAAACTATGATAATTGCCTATGGATCAGGTTATTATTGTTTAATTGTTATTAATTAAATAATTGAAAGGTTAGAAAGTGGAATAAAATAAATAGAAATGTTTTTTTTTAGTATAATGACATCACTTGGCGTTTTAGCACCTGGTAGCCAAAGCTTTTGAGACTATCAATGAAAATTTAAAAGTAACTGTTCTACAGTCTACTGAGGTCAAAAGTGGGTGAAAATTATTTAAGTCCTAGGGACTTCATGACTATGACCATCGCTAACGGTCTCCGTAATAATTTATCACTCCACTATCAACTTATAATAGGTTTCAAGGCGGCTATGTATAATTTTTCTTTAACAGAAAATTGACAAGCAAAAATAGAATGACATTACATATTGTTAAAGTACAACTGAAGCAGTAGTCCATCCTTTTAATTTTGTTGAGCAGATTATAGCTTGCTATAGGGCTAAAAAACTACTGTAATGAGGTAGTAGGGGCGACTGTAGGGGTAAGTAACTGTATATGAATGCCAAAATGAGTTAAATGTCAAAATAGTTAGTAATTATTTTATGCAGTTTTGAGAGAACTTCCAATCTATTTAATAAATAATTTAAATAAACAAAGTTAGTGGTCAAACAATCTCTAAAATGTAAGATAAAAAATCATTGGAATCTAGAGAAGACATGCCGAAATCAGACGAGAAGAAATTCAAATCGACAAGTTAGGTAAGCTTAAATTTATTTACTCGCACGCAGAGAAAGATCCACTTGCTCTTTCCCTATTGTTATATTTTTTTTTAATTAAAATATATTACTTAAATAGTTCATTCATTAATCTCATCACTAATTTTGACAAATAGAAAAACGTCATTAATCTCATTCAGAACTCAAAAGGATTGGCTGGCCATATTTTAGGAAATAATGTAATTTATTGATTTTTAGCTTATAGGTTTTTAGTGGAAATGTGGAATACAATATCATTTTAATTGTTTTAGTATTTAGTGTTACAAATGTTGTTGTGTTGACTTCAAGCGCTATTTTAAGCATTTTGTTTTTATAAGTCATCTTTTTATGATAAATAGGTAAGTTTTATTATTATATGACGTGTATCTTGCATTATTATTATCGGCTACCCAAATCAAATAACCTTTGTATTCGTAGGCAGTAATTTTTACATCGTGAAATATTAATGTCCTAATATTATATTATTAGTACTTGGAGTAAGAGGTCGATTTATATTTAATACATAGAATATTTCTGTTCCTTGCATATTTTATCGATTTAACCTTGAGTGTGATGCAATTACTTTAATTTAATATTATTTTGAATTTCATAATTATGAAACTAAGTTTTAGGCATGAATAGTACCTTCATAATTATTATATTCTTTGAATCAAACTAGTTAATGGTATAACATAAGTAGCAACATAGCAGGATTGATAGAAAACTATAACATATTTGTTTCTAAGATTTTCGCGAATCTCATTCATTGATTAAAACAACTTTTAGGATTGTATCGCGTTTATTTATTATTTATTTATATTTATTTATATTTATTTCCCGACATTTCGAACTCTTTACAGAGATCATTTTCATACTCGTGAAAATGATCTCTGTAAAGAGTTCGAAACGTCGGGAAATAAATATAAATAAATAATAAATAAATGCGATACAATCCTAAAAGTTGTTTTAATCAATAAACTATAACATATTTAACAGTTTTCAGAAACCTGTAGTTATGAAATCTTGCTCTAAATACAGTCATAAAATAACACAAATAAATCTCCAATAATAAATGGGTAAATTAAATGTATTATGGCTGTTTCTAATATTAGTAAATTTAATATTAATAAATAGGTAGTATGTAAATTTCTGTTTTTCTTTGTACATATATTATATTATAACACATTATTAATATGAACTTAAGACTTATTTACCTACTAAAGTAAAAGTCTATTAATATAACTTTTGAACTTGGGTATTTCTACCATGTATTCCATGGATGGTGTTTCAAACTACAAATAATATAATATTAGATATCAGTAGTTAGATATGTAATATTTTATTACTAGCTGACCTGGCAAACTTTGTTTTGCCTTGGAGGAGATAAATAAAAGAGTTTTTCTAAAAAAGTAGCTTAAGTTACCTGTCATTACACCAGCTATCTGCCAGTAAAAGTCCTGTCAAAATTGGTCCACCCACATCAGAGATTTCAGGGACAACACAGGCAGACAGATAGATAAGAATTGCTAATAAATATTGGTATATGTACCATATATATATATACTAGCTGACCCGGCGAACTCTGTTTCGCATCAAAAGTAATAACTGCTGCCCCGCTATGTTAATACTGCAATATCTTCGACAAATTTGAAGTCGATAGCAGCTATAGGTTAAAAATGGGAATTTTCCATTGTTAACACCCCCGCAACCCCCCTTGTGGGTGGAATTTCGTAAAATCCGTTCTTAGCTGACCTCTACTCAGCGAAAGGAATAATCCTACCAAATTTCAAGTCGCTACGCCTTATGGTTCCAGAGATATCGTGATGAGTCAATATATAGGTGGAAATCCCTTATATATATATAGATATACATATGAATGTAGAAGAAAGCAGTTATTTCAATATTACAAACAGACTCTTCAATTTTATTTTATGTAGGCTAATAATCAATACATATAGTATTGATTATTAGCCTACATACGAATACATAAGAAAGTTACATAAGACATTTATGCTGTCTATGGTAGAATAAAACTGAAAGTATACAAAACCATTTGAAATGTTACATACAATAATTGGCCTTTAGGAAAAATTAATAATGAGAAACGTCAAAAAACTACTTGTAATTAATTAAAACTATCTTTATTACAGATTATGTCAGATGCAGAAATAAATATGGCAGACAAAGATATAAAAGTAGAAATTAAAATTGAAAGAAAAGATCCTACCTCATTTTTACCTGAAGAACCTATGTGTTATGAAATAAAAAAGAAGAAGAAAAAGAAAAAAAAGAAGGAGTTACTAGAGGATCCACTTAAAGACTCTCAGGATAAACTGGATGTAAAATGTACTCTAACAGACTTAGTTCCAGTTAGTTTTGACCCTGAAGTGAATATCAAAGTGGAAAATATAGAAGTGGAATTAGATTTCAATGATGTAATTATTACATAAATATTTGTGGTTATAGCCATATTTGTGCAAGTCCTGGATATGATGATGTTTGGGAATTTAACTCCTAATCACTACATAGTATAAAACAAAGTCGCTTTCTCTGTCTCTATGTCCCTTTGTATGCTTAAATCTTTGAAACTACGCAACGGATTTTGATACGGTTTTTTTTAATAGTTAGAGGGTGTCAACGGCGTGGTTTTGATCTATAATTCATGAATAGTGTAGTAAAAAAAATGATAATTTTCAAGATTTAAAACTTTAATCGAAAACGCTGCCTGAACCCTAAGTGATAAATCAAAACAATGTACTACATTATTATACACCTTTAAAAGGTCTATAAAAAAGTCCGCGAGGGCATATGTCTATGTCTTAGGGATAACCCACAATGACCATTATTATTTTTTTACTTTTTACGAGAAATAATGGCTTATTTACGAAGCAATTTTAAACATTACAGCATTAATTTTCATCCAATTAAGTGTCTTAAATAGATTGTGCTTTTAAAATAGATTAATATAGTCATTTACAGCATGTAATTTAAACTAATATTTACGAAGATATTACAGTATTGACATAGCGGTACATAGCAGTTGCGTTTGCGCGCCAAAACGCGTGCCGATAAATAGCACAAATTGAACTTTTTAAGATCCAAATATTACTAATTTATTTCTTTTGATGCGGAACGAAGTTCGCCGGGTCAACTAGTTTAAATATATATTCTAACAGTGGTAGAGCCATGCAGTTCACTGCATGATTGGACTGGCTCGATCAGTTAAATACCACTACCTCTTAGAATATCGACGTAAAGTGGCTCAAGCCGCGTTTCGTCCGGTAGGAGAGTTTTTCGGAGGCCTAACCCTCTTCCCCTCCCGTTCCTATCCTACTCCCTTAAATACCAGCAACACAAATGTAACACTTTGTTGTTCAGGTGTTCTTGGGGCGGCATTTGTTGCTTACCATCTGGTGACACGCCTGCTCGTTTGCCCCCTATCCCATAAAATAGAAAAAATTGTTCATAATTTTGTACTGAACCGTTCGGATACTTCATACCTTTCGTAAGCCTTCGATCTTTCATATCAGAAAGCAATTTGTGCACCTATACCTAAGCCCCGCACGTTGATGTTGCTATGGATCTTTGTCATAATTACAGTTGCATGACGTCATTCGCCTCAAAAAATACAGATAACAGAAACATTTAAGTTTTATTAAATTATTCAATGTTGAATCAAAATTTTTGGACAAGTAATAAATAATAGCCAGTATTTAATCTCATATAATTTGAATTAGAACTAGTTTCATTTGTAAGGTTGTGTTGAGTAAGCATGATACTTAACAATAAAAGAGTATAACAAAGCAAAATCATAAAAACATCAAAAATAACAATTAGCTGTATGCGCATGTCAACGATGCGAACGGTACTCGCCACCGCCATCTTTGTGATGATGACGTAGGTAAACACCTACGTCATCGTCACTAAGATGGCGGTAAAGCCCATCGCAATATGAACTCGTGCGGGTGG
This sequence comes from Euproctis similis, assembly GCA_905147225.2. Classification (NCBI taxonomy): domain Eukaryota; kingdom Metazoa; phylum Arthropoda; class Insecta; order Lepidoptera; family Erebidae; genus Euproctis; species Euproctis similis. The sequence goes on along the minus strand of LR990105.1, from coordinate 1,925,641 downwards.
TGGTGGCGAACCTACGGACACAGAATTGTCAGTCATCGATATGTATCAGACATACTTCCGAAAAGAATTTCGAAAAGTCATTGGTGTGACTGCTTCGAACTCATGACTGCTTGATTCAGAAGCGGAGTGCTCGAACACTAGACCACCGAGACTATGTTATTATCTTGTTATTACAACATACACAACTTTACGCCAAATCCCTTGCGGGGTAGGCAGAGAGAACAGAGCGCCATAAGGCACGATTCTTACTTTCTTACACGCCCCACTCGCTTCGTTCATTTACAAAACTCTTTTTATACACGCGCGTCGATTTTTGAGGCTCCTTAAATCGCCTTCCTCCAGGACACGTTTTATTTGGTCATGGATTGACTTGGCCGTCCTCGACTCCTACATCCATCCGCTTTTGTATTGTATATCTGCTTAGTCAATCTTGCATCATCTATTCTTATATATATTCTTTCTACATGTCCGAACCATCGGAGCATACCTTTTCTTACTTTTAAACCAATACTCTATTTCTGTTGCTGTGTGGCGCCGGCTTAGAATACCGCCACCCCATCTCTTCCCGTGGGTGTCGTAAAAGGCGACTAAGGGAAAAGGCTGGAAGAATGGGCAGCAGCATTCTCTCTCAAGAAAATACAGCCTACTGCGATCGCCAACCCGCCTGCCAAGCGTGGCGATTATGGCAAAAAACCCCCATGAGTGAGCGGACCGGCGGTTGTGGCGCATTATGGGGGAGGTCTGTCCAGCAGTGGACCTCAAAAGGCTAATGATGACTCTATTTCTGTTATTATAAGATATTATAAATTTTTCAGTTTACCGACAGCGCTGGTCTTATGCTGGAAACTCCGCATAGTGACGAGAGCCAGGAACCCGCAGTGAAGATAGAAAATCAAAATCACGAAGCAGTTATTCTCACCTTCGAAAATGTTATCAATACAAAAACATTGCTACCTCAATCAACTATCCAAGACGAATTGCCTCTTCCAAAAGCAGCTGGACACTTTTGTAAAATCTGCCACCTTGTCTTCCAGACAGTTAAAACACTTCGGATGCATCAGAAAAGAAAACACAAGGTTTTTAGGAAATCGTTTAAACACATCTGTGATTACTGTGGAATGTCATACGAAATGAAAAACAGCTTAGTAGCACATATAAAACGAAAACACGGTCCGGAATCCTTGCCAGATGACAGAGAAGAGAGAACTTGTGACATTTGTGCCCTGGTATTCAAGGGCATGGCAAGGTTACGAATGCACATGAGAAGGAAACATGGCTCTTTCCAAGAGTCCTTTAAACATGAATGTGCAGATTGCGGCCTGACTTACGACAAGTATAGAAGTTTGATGGTACACATACAACGTAAACATACAAATCAGAGAAAACCAGACCTCAATGAGTTTTACAAATGTGTATTTTGTCCCAAGATGTTCAATAGAAGAGAAACTTATTCAAGACATGTACAACGAAAGCACCTCGTTTCTGAAGACGATATAAAACAAGAAACCGACGACCTTAATTTGGAAAGTTGTAAAAATGAGCAAACCGGAGAAATTACTTGCAATCAATGTCCTTTAGTCTTTTCTTCAATGAATTTCTTAAAATTGCACATGAGACGGAAACACAATGCTCTGAGAGAAAACTTTAGATTAAAATGTAGGATTTGTAATTTATCTTACGAGAAGATTGAAAGTTTGAAGCGACATGTCCGGCGTAAACATGATAAAGGGTCATACTGTGAAGTATGCAACAAACAGTTTGATACAAGAGAAATGTATTTAAACCATTCACATGCGAAAATCATTAAAGAATGCCCAGTTTGTGGTCTCATATTTGCTTCGCAAGGTGGCTTAGCGAAACACTTGAGGTGTACTCATAAAATGGATTCACCTAAAACTATCTTTTGCAATTTGTGCAATGAAGGTTTCAATGAAAAACGTCAACTGAGACCGCATATCATGAAGGTGCATTTAAATGTTTGTTATACATGTAAATTTTGTAAAAAGGTATTCAAAGCAAAGGAGAGTTACCGCCGTCACATTCTATTTAAACATCCCACAGGAGAAGTCATCAATACAGAGCAACAGAAATGTGAACAGTGCTCTGAAATGTTCAATGATGAGTTTGAGCTGTGCAGACATATAAACTTAATACACGGCCAGTTGGATAATAGTCTATCAAGTCTGATAAAGAGAGAAGATGAGGATGTCAAAAATAACTTCCATTGCATGAAATGTCCGGAAGTTTTTATTACATGGGAAGAATTAAAAGTGCATCACGAACAGTGCCATCATAATGTGGCGCAGACGCAATGTCAAGTATGTGGTGAAATATTGCCAAGCAATGAACTACAGAAACACATCAAAAATTTACATGTTGATAATGATATTCAGTGTAAATATTGTGAATTCAAAACTAATGTTAAAAGTAGTTTGACTCAACATATGTTGAGGCATAAGAATGCTGCGACTATACACTGTAATTATACAGGATGTAGATATAAAACATTTTATGAGGGTGCTATGGAAAAACATATAAAAAAACATGCTGACCAAGGAGTCAAACTCCAATGTACTCAGTGTACCTTCCAAACTATGAATAAATACATATTGAAATATCACGAGGAAGCTCATGAGACGGGTGTTAAAAGGTATACATGCGACCAATGTGATTATGCTACAATATTACCAGCTAATTTAGTTCAACACAAATACAAGCATTCAACAGAGAAACGATTCAAATGTGATGTTTGTTCATTTGCAACAAAATACAACACCTCTCTCCGATTTCATGTTAGAAAAAAACATTGTGATCTCCCTACATTCAGCAAATAGGTACAGTTTTATTGTTAATGTTATTTTTATTAAAGTCTAGTGTTATACATTATTTGATTCTATTCAGAATTTCTTACATAGTCATTAAACAATGAATTTATTGCTAAAATTCAGCTATTTCTAACTTACTTGTTATCTTTCCAGATTACAAATTTTATTAAAAAAAACGATTTCTTTTACACTTTGTTAAACATTAGTGATAAACTCTTATTCTTATTTAATCATTAATGATAAAATAAAATTGTTTAGAAGGCCAATCCTTACTATCACGAAGTTCAGAAACTCTGAGTAAACAGTCTAGGTCTAGGCTTTACCTTAGTACTAATAATTAGTACCCAATAATAAACTGAGATTTTCTTTTCTATCACTGGCTGCGCTAGAATTTCATACATACTGATGATAATGCACCTAGCTACTTCGCGGCTGGTATTAAAAAGGACAGTCAAACACTGTAACCAATTCTCCAAAGTGTGTCCCTCTAAAACCCTATTCAAGAGTCCACTAAAAAGTTTTATAGAACCTGTGTCTGGGACACTTTCCTGGCCTTGAGCAATCTATGCTGGAGGTCGGGTAAGGTACCCATAGATTGGAGTCGTTCTGTCATCGTCACCTAGTGTAAAAGTAAGGAATCATTGGCATTGATTCACTTTAGCAGCGAAAATTATTGAAAGAAGAAAATTTCACTTATTTAAAAAGATCTATATAGATTATACGATAACATAACTGTTAGCAAATTGGCTGTTAAGCTTCGACTCGCCGTTATGTTTACGTCTCAAATAGGTGACGAACCTATTGCCATACCGGGCACAAAGTTTTCAGTCATCGAACTTTAGCACACATAACTTTCTAAATAAATTTCGAAAAGTCATTGGTGTGAGCCAGGATTCTAACCCGCGACCTCTTGATTCAGAGGCGGAGTGCCCGATAACTGCATTTTTGGTCTTCTTGTTTGGGTGATACTTAGTTGATGAGGTTTTTGGCGGGATATTGTGGATTGTGCGTTTTTTGCATTATTTTCTCAGATTTGTGTTTCATTGGATATTATTCAATCAAATTCGTGGCATTTTCTTTTACAAGTGTCCGTATATGAGTGCAAATGTGGGGAATGGTGTAGATATCATGTTTAGTTTGCTCTCCTACAGTGTCGTCAAAACTCCCTCGGAACATCAAGCATAAAATGCCACGACTTTATGTATGATTAGGTTAAGTTAGGCTAGTTTAGGTTAATTTTAAGTATCATTATCATCATTACTTTAAAAAAAAAGTCAGACAAGGCAGTATAGCTTAAAAGTTTTAGCCTGTCCAATAATGAACAAAAAATTAACATAGAATCTATATGAATTTACGAGTGACGTACTGGTATCACACTCGTCTAGGGTTGCAACGACATATCGAAATAGTATAACATAACTTCACGCCTTTTTCTACCCGAAGGTGTAGGCAGCGGCTGTTAAGCTTCGTCTCACCGTTATGTTTACGTTACAAATGGAATAGGTGGCGAATCTATTGCCACACCGGGCACAAAGTTTTTAGGCATCGATATTTATCACACATAACTTCCGAAAAGTCATTCGTGTGAGGATCGATGTGTCAGGATTCGAACCCGGACCTCTGGATTAGAAGCTGTGTGACTGCGACTGTAAAAGTTGACACTTGGAAGCTCTTTTTAAGCACACATTGTTACGGCACTCACCCATGAAAAACCTATTTATGGGTGACTATTGCCGATCTATTATTCTTTTAACTATGTGGTTAGTAGTACATCTTTACTGACATGTGCCTTCTACTACAGTCTATGATAAATCTATTATTGTGACGACTGCTGCTGACTGACGTTGTCGTTAATGAGTGACGACCATTGACTTGAACAAATAAGGACTGGAAAAAATATTCTATATGAACAATTGCATATAGTGCCACAAACATATCTGACCCGGTAGCCAAAACTAGAAATAGTGTCGTCATTATGAAATGTCATGTTATATTATTGTCAAGTTTGTTATGCACAGGGCTTGGTGATTTTTTTTGTTGTTCAGTTTATTGTTCTAATAATGCCATCAAATAATCACCCATTCGTTGTAGCTAGTATCGCAAATTTATGTATATTATTAATTTATTTTCATTAAATTAAATTTCAATTCAGACTGTTAATTTAACTATAGGAATTCGTTCGAATAGTTACTACATTAAAATATGACTCATTAAAATTTAATAATTATTAATCCTTATTATTTCATTTAGTATAAAATACAATGAATAAAGAAATATGACATTTAACATTTCATTGAATCCTTGTTGTTTTTTTATTTTTACCATTTAACCTGCGGTAATTCTATTTAGTGGCAGCACTAAATTCAACAACAGCGACGCTCTCACCGGGTCAGTTATGTTTGTAACACTATAAATGAATAGTGTCCATTTTGACGACGCCTATTTCTATCTTGTTCTTACTCAGCGCTGGCACCCGTAGGGAAACATTACAATAGTATTTCAGTGCGTAGATAAATTGAATGAATATACGTATTTACCTATTAAAACCGAAAATTCGCCGTGTTTTGCGCTCCAATTGTCAGTTAAGCCGGTAAATAAGGGTTGGGAAAAATTTTACCCACATAATTTCTCTGCGTAATAATTTGTATATCTCGGTGGCGCAGTGGTCGAGCACACAGCTTTTGATCCAGAGTTCCGGGTTCCATTCCAGACACTGGCTCACACCAATGACTTTTCGAAATTATTTTCGGAAGTTATATATGTTAAATATCGATGACCTTTGTGCCCAGTATAGCAATAGATTCGCCACCTATTCCATTTGGGACGTAAACATAACGGCGAGATGAAGCTTAGCAGGCGCTGCCTACATCTTCGGGTTACAAAAGGCGTGAAATTATGTTTATGTATGTATGTAATAATTTGTATAAAATAGTTTTATTTCGTAAAGAGTAAAAATTTCGCGAGTAATTTAGCTAAATTTGTAGTACATAATTAACTTATATTCGACTGGAAGTCATAACTTAAGAAACATAAGAAATGTTTTTTATGTGGTAGAGCCAAGCAGTTCTCTGCATGAATGGGCTGACTCGACCCGTGAAATAGCACGACCTCTCAAAATATCGACGTAAAGTGGCTCATGCCGCGTTTCGTTCGGTGAGAGAGGTATCCGGAGGCCCACCACCCTTCCCCATCCTTTCCTATCCTACTGCCTTAAAGGTCAGAAACGCAACGGTAATACTATATCTGTTGCTGGTGTCCATGGGTGGCGCAGGTTGCTTACGATCAGGCGATACGCTTGCTCGTTTACCCTCCTATACAATATATAAAAAAAAGTTCTGAAAGTGTTTTATTTTTTTCACCACGCGGTCCCTTGATAACTTTAAAATTTGAATAATTCATAATTACAATGCGGCGCACCTATCTTGAGGTATATTGCAGTAGTGTGTCACTTACTTTATAGCCAGTAATTTATTTTTGTTAATTTTGCTATCCAAAACTGCATAGGTAGCATAACAGTATACTTACGTCCTATTAAAGTATTTGTTCTACAAACAACAATTATTTGTAGAACAAATACTTACAAATACAATATTTAAAATAAAATTAGCCAAGAACGTTTATCGATAACTAACTATCTTCTGAGCAGCATTAAAACCGCCATCTTAAGTGGCCATATGACGTCACAACGGCTTAATTTTATGTTGACATGTCATTTCCATAGGTTTTCTACTTCGTTCTTTGGTGACGACGAATTCTGAGCCTGTAAACGATATGTTGTGACTTTGTTTTGTGACGAATATCTAGAATTAGGTACTACGTACCTATTTAGGGGACATAGAAACAACAGGGAAATTATATTTGCGTAAGAGAGGGAATCAAATATTATGAACCGACTTATCCTACTGAAATTTAACTTAAGTGTAAACAACAAAACCATATAAATGCATTGATTTTCACGTGTACCTTGTTGTTTGCTGTGCTCCTGTTTAGACTATCTTATCGAAGAACAATGGATTTACTAAACCTGCCCGTTGTTATGGTTGAAAATGTTCTGTCGTATTTATCTTACGACGAAATAGCGAAGAATAGATTGGTAAGTAATTATTTTTAATGTTAGGGTTTGTTCCTAATTCATACCTAAATATAAACATGACAGTGTTGGAAACGTAACTAGTAATGTTCTCTGGGAAAGTTATCTTATTGTATACAGATCATTACTGTGAATCCGGATTATTTGTTATGATTGCCATGCTTTCGGAAACATTTTAGTAATAAATAATATTTATTTAGCAAAAGACTGATTGTCATTATAATTTGCAGAAATCTAATTTAGAAGTTTATAAAAAATGCTTTTTTTATTTGTACATGAGTACCTAAAATGTTTTCATTTGTATGGTCTAGAAAGTACTAGTAGTATCTATAGTGTATGCAAATAGTTTACATTTTTTATGGCTCTAATGCAACTACCTACCTATTTCAAAGGAAGATAAAAATAATTAAACTGATCATTACATAGTGTAAAATAAATTTGCTTTCTGCTGTCTGTCCCAAAATACATTGCTAAAGATATAAGCATATAAGGATATATATAGATAGTGGATACCAATGGAGTGGTTTATATCAATAATTCATGTATGATGTAGTAAAGAAAAATCCAAATAAATGCGATAAATCCAAAATTTACTTATTTATCACTTTTGTTGTGGAACAAAGTTTATATAAATTTTAATATAAATTCACAAATATTATTAAGCTTAAAACTTTTATTTATCTCTATATTAAGGTAGTCCATAGGTTGATGATATGATACTCCTTGTATTAAACGTATAGGCTATGGTAGCCACATATTATAAAGCCTCTCTTACAACCATTGTAGTTATAAAATATTAAGCCATGCTGAAGTTAATACTAAATAAGAAAAAGGATCATCATCATCAGCCTAGATCTGTCCACTGCTGAACGTAGGCTCCCCCATAGCGCGCCCTAACTCCCGGCCCAGCGCCGCTAGCATCCAATGACTCCCAGCGGTTCTCACTAGGTCGTCGGTCCGCCTACTGGGGGGATGGCCTACGCTGCGCAGTCCAGTCCGTGGTCGCCACTCTAGAACCTTCTTTCCCCATCGTTCGTCGGTTCTTCGAGCGATGTGGCCTGCCCACATCCACTTCAGGGTGCTAACTTTACGGGCTATGTCAGTTACTCCTGTACGTCTACGGATCTGCGTATTTCGGATTTTATCTCGTAGAGAGATGCCGAGCATAGCCCGCTCCATAGCACACTGAGCCTTGAGCTTCCTGATGAGGCCAACATTTAAAGACCAGGTCTCTGTTCCGTAGGTCATCGCTGGCAACACATACTGATCATAGACCTTGGTTTTTAGGCACTCAGGTATTTTGGACGAGAAGATATCCCTAAGCTTCCCGAACGCTGCCCAGCCGAGTTAGATCCGTCGGTTAACCTCTTTCTCGAAGTTGGCTCTACCCAGTTGAATAGTTTGTCCTAGGTAAACATAGTGATCGACAACTTCGAGGATCGTATCGCCAACTGTTACCGGTACTTGAATAACATGGCTATTGGACATGACTTTGGTCTTGTCCATGTTCATTCGTAGACCCACTTGTTGGGATACCTTGTTTAGGTCCTCGAGCATTGCACTAAGGCTCTCCAACGATTATGCCATGACTACAATATCGTCGGCAAATCGAAGGTGAGTGATGTATTCGCCGTTGATGTTGATGCCTAGCCCGGTCTAGTCTAGGAGCTTGAAGACGTCTTCCAATGCAGAGGTGAACAGCTTCGGAGATATAACGTCTCCTTGTCTGACACCCTTCTGCAGTGGAATAGCCCGTGTACGCCCATCTTGGATTCGAACTGACATACTGGCGCTTCTATACAAGCACGTCAGCACTTCGATATACCGATAGTCAATTTGGCACCGCTGAAGAGACTGTAGTACTGCCCAAGTCTCGACGAAATCGAAGGCTTTCTCATAGTCCACAAATGCCAAGCATAGAGGTCGATTGTAGTCCTCAGTCTTCTTTATGATCTGGCGTAAAGTGTGGATGTGGTCTATGGTACTAAAGCCCCTTCGGAATCCGGCTTGTTCGGGAGGCTGGAAGTCATCGAGTCTGCACGAGAGTCGATTTGTAATGACTCTGGAGAACAGCTTATAGACATGGCTCAGAAGCGAAATGGGCCAATAGTTCTTTAAGCGGGTCCTGTCACCCTTCTTAAAAAACCGCCTGCCTTCAGTAGCTCGGCAGTAATTCCGTCATCACCCGGTGCCTTTCTGTTCTTTAGCTGTTTAAGAGCCATTCGGATCTCATGCAGACTGATGTCCGGGGAATCCTCAGTATAGTGTCGGGTTAGCTTGGATCTGGGATCTTGAGCCAAGCCGACAACATTAATCTGTGAAGATTTGTACAGTTGCCCATAGAACTTTTCAACCTCTCTCAAGATCTCAGCCTTGGAAGAGATGACGATGTCAACGTCGGTCCTTCGCTTGGTCGATTGGCTCTGCCCAATAGACAGATCCCTTCTAAATACCTTAGTGCCTTGGTTACGCTCAATGGCCTCTTTTATGCGTACCGTATTGTATTGGCGAGTGTCGCGTCGAATACACTTGGAGATCTGCCTATTTAATAGCCTGAGGTTGGATCAATCAGCTGCAGACTGCATCGACATTTTTCGTCTTTCCTCCAACAGCTTGAGAGTATACTGAGATAGTTTTTCTGTTCTATGGGCCCGTTGGTTCCGAAAATGTTTGGTACCAACTGTGTGGACTGCTTCCACGAACATATTGTTCATATCGTTCGTTGATTCGCATTCGTCTAGGCATTGGAAACGATTATGAAGTTCAAGCTGAAAGTTTTCCGGGTTCTGGTACTGGACAGGTGTACGTCGGAGTGTAGATCCCATCCGTCGTGAACGCTCGACTTTAATGTAAAGATTCAGCGTGCCTCGGACGAGTCGGTGATCGCTCCCAGTTTTAACTCTGTTGATCACTGAGACATCGCTGAATATATGTCGTTTGTCAGTCAAGATGAAATCTATTTCGTTCCTGGTTAGACCATCGGGGCTTATCCAGGTCCACTTCCTTTGGGGCGGTTTCTTGATAAAGGAATTTATCATATAGAGGCCTTCCTTCTCCAGAAAATCAGCCAGTTTCTGTCCTCGTTGGTTCCTCTGTCCAATACCAAATTGCCCTACTCTCAGCTCATCGTCTTTCCGTTTGCCTAGTTTCGCGTTGAAATCTCCCATAACCACCGTGAAGTGGGCTTTGGAGGAGCGGATGGCCCTCGAGATGTCCTCGTATAGAACCTCCACTTCCTCGTCTGGGTGTGCCGTGGTCGGTGCGTATACCTGTATGACTTTCAGTGAATATCGTTCGGATATTTTGATTACAAGGTACGCTACCCTTGTCGACATACTCACAACCCTCTCCACGTTAGATACAAGAGATTTGCGAACGATAAACACGACACCACCCTGAGAGGTTTTGTCGCCTTCCCGGTAGTATAGCAGATTCCCTGACCGCAGGATTACAGTGTCCTCCCCTGTCTTCGGATCTCTGATAATCCTACAATGTCCTATCGCATCTTGCTCAATTCTTCTTCCAGCTCGGTAATCTTCTCATCAGTCCTAAGAGTGCGGATGTTGTGTGTTACCAGGGCCAGGGTCCGTTTTTTGTTATGGTAGCCATATCGCGACCGGAGATTCTTAGCACCCCCTACTCCGCCGTTACCAGACCCGCTACCGTAGGTCAATGGGATAGCGGAGTTGCCGTGACTGGGGGCCATCCATGTTACTTTGTCCATTAAGGGGGTATGATGCCTTAATCGCCACGCTTGGCGACCGGGTTGGCGATCGCGGTGAGCTGTGGTGTTGTGAGGAAGAAACGCTATTGCCCATTTTTCCTTGTTTTTCCCTTAGTCGCCTTTTACGACACGGTTGAAATGGGGTTGGGTTATTCTTTGCCGCCACCAACACAGTCAAAAAGTATCAATTACATGAAATCAATATTGACTATGATCATTATTATGACACATAATATTGTGCAAACATGTATAGTTATCAAGGTGACACTATTCTAGCTCTAGCACATTCAATAATTAACATGTGTGACAACATATGTGTGTATATTCTACCAGCTATTTGTAGCACTTTAATGTCTGATTAACTTGCAGACTCTTACCAAGATTTTTTAGAAAATTCTGTATTCCGCTAATGTCTTGAGCAACACGACATTTTGTGTTGTTCATTTATTGGCTATTGAACGAAACTGTTGAATGTTTAGAATATGGAAATAATGAAAAAAAAAAGATAAATGTGTTCAAAAAAACAAATATACCTTCTGTGTACTAAGTATCGGGAATTTGTCAATAAAACAAAAAATACAAATTATTCATCTAAATTTATTTTATCGCCTTCAAAGTAGGCCCCATCGCTTGCAATACAACATCTCCACCGCTTCACCCAGTCTTCCATACATTTTTCATAGGCTATTTGCGGTATGGCCTTTAGCTCATTCAGCGAATTTTCGTTTATGGCTTCTATTGACTCAAAACGTTTTCCTCGAAGTGGTAATTTTAACTTGGGAAATAAAAAAGTCAGACGGAGCCATATCAGGTGAATAGGGTGCTTGGTCGAGAACATTTGTTGAATTTTTCGCTAAAAACTCTTTCACTATAATGGCTGTGTGTGATGGTGCATTATCATGGTGCAGCATCCATGAGTTGTGTCGCCACAAATCTGGACGTTTTCGCCGGATACTCTCACGCAAACGCTTCATGACGCCTAAATAATATTCTTTATTCACTGTTTCTCCCTCTGGAAGGAATTTGGAAGTGAACCACACCACGGTAGTCAAAAAAAACTGTCAGCATCACCTTGATTTTGGTGCGACTTTGCCGCGGTTTTTTGGGTTTCGGCTCGTTTTCGAGACGCCATTCTGAAGACTGTTGGCTTGTTTGCATGTCATACTCATAAACCCATGTCTCGTCGCCAGTTATTATACGTTTCATAAAGGTCGGATCCGTAGAAGCTCGGGAAACCATGTCTTCAGCGACATGCTTTCGCTGCCCTTTTTGAACAAAATTGAGCTCTTTTAGAACTAGTCGAGCGGCGACGCGTTTCATGCCTAAAATGTCAATGAGAATATTGTGGACGGACTTAAAAGATATGTTCACCTCACTAGCCAACTCTCTCAGACTCATATGTCGATTTTCGAGCACTAGCTTCTTGATTCTGTCGATGTTTTCTTTGGTCGTAGCGGTTGAAGGTCTACCAGAACGAGGCAAGTCTACTACTACTTCTCGGCCTTCTTTAAAAGCCTTATACCATTCATAAGCCCTTGTTTTCGATATACATGATTCGCCGTAAGTATTTCGCAACATTTTTAGTGATTCACCACATGAAATATCATTCGAAACACAAAATTTAAGGCACACTCTTTGTTCAACAATATTTTCCATTGTAAAAATCGCCGAGGACTCAAAACTATGACCAACAAAAAGTTTAGTTTAAAACAAATTAAATGACAGATCCCGTTCAAATTTTGCGCGCTAAATCAGTACAGTGCTACCAACATGCAGTAAAAAAATTAGAACGACCTCTTTTACGCGGGTCTCTTTATTGACATATGCCCGATACTTTTTACACAGAGTAGTACGACCAAACATACTTACGAAACAAAATGTTGTTAATTACAGGTTTCAAGAAGCTTCAACGAGATTTGCATGCGTATGCTGAACCGCGGGTTCATGATGATAGAAAGGAGACATGCAATGGCACTTAAAAATGTAAAGGCACAATTACCACGCAGAGAGTCCGAGCGCAGGTATTAATAAATAAAAAAAAAACTTACGGCAAACACCACGTGGCGTAAGCGGGAAGAACAGAAAGTCGTAAGATGGGGTCCAGCTACTCCTCACTCGGTCCTTAGACTTTCATAATATAAAAATCTTTCATACATTTAATATTTTGCTATATTTTCCGGATTTCAAGAGTGAGAGAATATCGCCATGGGGCACATCGGGTACAGTGAGACATGTTCATCATACAACCTGCTGTGACCTGTTATTCGCTGCGGCAGTTTTTTCTCTCTAATTTCGATTGAACAAATTCTACCTACAAGATGTTGGTTATATGCGATGTTATTTTATTTCAGGTATCACCATTTATCGCGGCATTGTGATATCCTGACTTCGATAGAAACACGAATATCTATGCTCAACATGACATATTCCAAATTCATTGACAATGGACTCTGCTGCTTCATACCCGGCAAGGTTAATCAATTTAATATTGCAATATACTTTTGGGCTTAATACACCTCCTTGAAGCGCACCTTGCTTCTTAGTTACGTAACTTCGTACGTATTGATGTTTTAAATATAATAATTTTACAGTCATAACAATCACACATTTACAAATATTAAAAAGTAATAACACATAGGTCAGAATATTTTTTGTTGATGATATTTCCTTGTTTATTTTACATTAAGCCTCAAACTGGTAATAATGCATTTTAAATGAATAACATGTAATATAAAAATAAAGTGAATTAAATATACAGTATCTGGGAAAATGCAAATCAAAATAAATTTAATTAACACATTTGACCTGATTAATTATTAGGTATATATATTAACTAGCTGACCCGGCGAACTCTGTTTCGCATCAAAAGTAATAACTGCTGCCCCGCTATGTTAATACTGCCATATCTTCGACAAATTTGAAGTCGATAGCAGCTATAGGTTAAAAATGGGAATTTTCCATTGTTAACACCCCCGCAACCCCCCTTGTGGGTGGAATTTCGTAAAATCCGTTCTTAGCTGACCTCTACTCGGCGAAAGGAATAATCCTACCAAATTTCAAGTCGCTACGCCTTATGGTTCCAGAGATATCGTGATGAGTCAATATATAGGTGGAAATCTCTTTTATATATATAGATATTAATTATTAAGAAAATGCTTACTTAGATGTTGATAAGGATTTATTTTGTCAATTTAATCAATAAATTATTTTAAATTCCAGGTTATTGATGAAATAAGGCGTGTATTGAGTATAGTTGAGACTGCCACGACTCCTCCGCGCGCTCACGAAGTACTGCAGGAGCTGAGGGATATATCTAGCATGGCTATCGAACACTTTGACGATAAGATATCTCCCGCGTTCAGAAAGAGATTGCAAGAAGGTGTCGCCCCTCCGCAGCCAAGACCTTCACAAGGTAATTGATTTCTTTTTTACCCATGGCATTAAACTCGGAATTATCTTATAGAAGTATGTATAATTTGATCGTCGAGAAATATAAAATTCCAGGGTTTTTGTATAATAATTTGTAAGAAACACAAATTATCATAAAGCTTTGTAATAATGCTACAATTATTTGAATCTGTTTATTGCGCACTTAGTTTCACTCACACAAACAGATCAGGACAGAATATTGCGAGTACTTCTAAATATCTACCATAGATATTTGAGATAAGCCCTCTTACTAGTGTCGCCGTACATCTGTCACCTAAGTCGCTACACTAAGGAAGCGAAGTCACACTGATTGATAAAAATCTCGATATTTTATATTACTACAGAAAAACTCATGTATTATATTATTACTATTATGTTATTTTGAAACAAATTGAAAGGCAATTAAATAAAAAGAAATCTAATTAGAAATAACAATCAAATATATTGTTTTTATTAATTACTTAGTAATAGATTCATCATTATTATTTTACGACACAAGTGACTTACTGGGATAAAACAATCAAAAACTAAAATAAATTCTCAAAACTGTATAATTTAACATTTATCGATATCGAAAAAGTTTAAGATAAAAAGTTGAAATCCCTAAGGCCATAGTGGTTGCTACCTCAACAAATAAATAACTTATTAAATTGTATTTTAAAATATTTTTTATTTATAAAATAGTAACTTAATTTACTGATGATATCCATTCATGTTTTCTCAGGTATTCCGTTTCTCTTATTTCCTTCCACATGTAGTATGGTTTATCATTCTTGTCGCAACATGTGTATCACCCCCCTCATTACTTCTCAATTGTATCAGGGCTATATCCTGGGATATATCCTGGGATATTTAGTGTTGACTGTTCTGTTTCAGCGGTTCTCGCTCCGCTGGCGATGCGTCAAGAGCTCATCCATCTACGTCGTCGGTCCATACTGAATGCGAAGTTGTCTCTGTATCTCGCATCGCAGTATAAGAAGTTTTATAAACGGGTTAGATACTTATTTTTATTTGTATGTATAGTTTTGGAATATTAATTTTCACCTTTAAAGAAAATACCAAATCGCCTTCATTTGGAATGTAGTTATTTTAAATAAAATATAAGTTTTCCGCAATAAATTATAGATGATGAATTACAAAAGAGTGACGCTTCGCCAGCAGAGGACGATCAAGGATTTGACCAAGAAACAACAGGATCAAGACCTTGCTATCGGTTAGTGGACATTTATCATTTCTTTATTGTGGAATGCTAAAATTGATAAATAACTTGGCAAGCTAAAGTTTCTATCGTCCAAAGTCAAAAAGGGCGCCAATAAGAGGGTCGGCTTTCTCTTTTGCGTCGTGGGCCAGTGACTGGTCCTCCCGGTGCAATGGTTAGAAAGATGCCTTACATAAATTTCCGAGGACACCATTAGAGAGGGACCAGAATGCACGGTTCCCGAGGGAAGGCGAACTAGGCGAACTTTTTCGCCAATTTTGCCCATGTACTAAAACTTTGCTATGGCTATAATTCTTTTGAAGGCCCGGAGGCAAGGTTGTACCCCTTTTTAAGATAACCGGTGTTAGAGTTCTGGAACGCCGCTGTTCTTGACCAGGCTTCATAGCACTCAAGCTTATTTTAAAAATTGTTGTAAAATACAGTTAGTACCTCAGTACCCAATAAGTTGATTATTAAGATAATATCTCTCTTGCTGCGTATAGTCACTACATAGTATAAAACAAAGTCGCTTTCTCTGTCCCTATGTCCCTTTGTTTGCTTAAATCTTTGAAACTACGCAACGGATTTTGATGCGGTTTTTTTTAATAGTTAGAGGCTGTCAACGGGGTGGTTTTGATCTATAATTCATGAATAGTGTAGTGAAAAAAATGTTAATTTTCAAGATTTAAAACTTTAATCGAAAACGCTGCCTGAACCCCAAGTGATAAATCAAAACAATGTACTACATTATTATACACCTTTAAAAGGTCTATAAAAAAGTCCGCGAGGGCATATGTCTATGTCTTAGGTATAACCCACAATGGCCATTATTTTTTTTTTACTTTTTACGAGAAATAATGGCTTATTTACGAAGCAATTTTAAACATTACAGCATTAATTTTCATCCAATTAAGTGTCTTAAATAGATTGTGCTTTTAATATAGACATTTACAGCATGTAATTTAAACTAATATTTACGAAGATATTACAGTATTAACATAGCGGTACATAGCAGTTGCGTTTGCGCGCCAAAACGCGTGCCGATAAATAGCACAAATTGAACTTTTTAAGATCCAAATGTTACTAATTTATTTCTTTTGATGCGGAACGAAGTTCGCCGGGTCAACTAGTAAATAATAAATGAAATTCGAGTAAACACGCCGTCTTATCCTATTGCAGCCGACCTGAAGAAGCGGATTGAAGAATGTGACATAAAGTATAGCGAACTGACACACACCAACCAAGCCGCTGGAGGGAAGGTCATTGCTGGTATGTATATACTAATTCACATAGCGCCATCTAGTCTTAAACAAGAGCCAGTGAAACGGTTTCCTATTTAAAGATATTTTGGCCTCCACACGAGTACAACCATGTGGCGATTGTCTGGTCTCTGGATGTGTGTGATGTACAGCAACAAGTTGGCCTGCATATTCAATAAGGCCAAACATTGCACTCCATCATTTTGAACAGCAAGCGCTGACTTAAATTTAGTTCTTAAGGCGTGAGGAATTAATAAATCTCACGGGTTTGCTTTACTGTCTCATTGATGATTGAATTCGGAGGTGATGATGATATGTGTTGTAGCAAGCTCTGCGGCCGAGACTGTTGCAGTAGCATGTAGTACAAATCAGCCACTGAGACACTTCTCGAGTCAAATAAAGCTGGACTTGTCAGTGCTCCCAATTGGGACCTCCACCAGGACCAATAAAAGTGAGTTTCAACATTTTTTATTTTATTTTCAAGTCTCGGTGGCGCAGTGGTCGAGCATACGGCTTCTGATCCAGAGGTCCGGGTTCGATTCCAGACACTGGCTCACACCAATGACTTTTCGAAATTGTTTTCGGAAGTTATGTGTGATAAATATTGATGACGCTCAGTATGGCAATAGGTTCGCCACCTATTCCATTTGGGACGTAAACATAACGGCGAGACGAGGCTTAACAGGCGCTGCCTACACCTTCGGGTAACAAAAGGCGTGAAGTTATGTTATGTTTTGTTATGTTCAATATTTTTTTAGTTCATAATATTACTATTATTGTAACTTCCTTAAGGTGTAAAAAATGCCATAACATCGCTACTCATAGACAAGCAGATAGGAATAGAAATCAATAAACTAGATTTTTTATGAAATAGGTAGTCAAAGGAGCAGGCGTTTTACCTGATGGTAACTAACGTCGCACATGGATTTCTGCAACACGGCCGGCCGGCCTTTAAAATGCGTTAAGGAAGGGTTCTGAAGTGGGATGGGAATCCATTACCGAGCGAAAAGCGGCATGAGACATTTTACGTCGATATTCTGAGTCGTCGTGCTATTTCACCGGTCGAGTCGGCCCACTGAAGCAGCGAATTGCGTACCTCTAGCACTGTTATAGGTTTACCTATCATGGATTGAAAGCTCAATCATGAATTGTAGTTCTAAAACTGCCTTTCAGGTAAGTAGAGTTGCGGGCAGCAATTGCCCAATATGGTGGATATAGTGGTTAGCAAAGCAAACCCCATGATCCAGATGAGACAACACGGTCTTGGATTTGCTTATCCTATCTTTGGGTTAAATGTTTGCACTGTTACTGAATGTAAATCTGAAATAATTGTTTTTGTTTTACAGTAATACCGAACATGAAACCACGAAAACCTTTGATAAAACTGCCGAGTCTGTCGGAAGACGACGCTGAACCACCACCTAAAATACAAAAGGTGGAAGGGGATGGTCGCTTGGACAGTCCCACCACATCCATGGAGAAGACCCGCCAGAAGACGCAGTCCACTATCGCTAAAATAAGGGGCATCACAAATGAAATAAGACATCTCACCAAATTGTCCAAGAGCTATGAATCTAAACTGAAGCGGCCATCGAGTTTGGACGCCATAGACCTTTCAGTACCGGACAGTAAGAAGCAAAAAGTTGATTAGCGTTTGTCTATGTCTTACGACATTCGAAGCGTAGGTTGTACTTCATGAGGAAATGTAAATATTTAAAATTATTCGGCAATGTCGTCACAGTACTTGATGTACTTATTGAATAATTAAAGAGCCCTTTGTGAAATATATGACAGTGCTATTATAAATAAGCTATTTGGCAGCACGTAACAATATATTGATTACTGTTTATGTAATTATTAAAAGAGTTTAAAAGTAATTACTTTAAAAGAGGCATAACATATGAAAATATTTTCAACAGAAACAAAATAACTTGTTGACATATTATGATCGTAAATAGATCTTATTAGCAAATTAGGTGTATGTAAAATATAATCAGACTACATCATAATAATTCTCGTTTCCTTGGGAATGGGCGTGGCGACAGTATCGAATATCAAAGACCTAATTATTTTAAAGGGTGAAAACCTTAAAAAGATTTCAAATAAACATTTATATCAATTCAAAACGACAACATATTACATATGATGAAAGCTTAAAATGCAGCTGTCGGCCATGTTGACTAAAACATCAAATAGACCACATGACGTCACAGCTATGTAGTCGTGGGTCGTAACGTCTTTTGCGCGTAATCGTTATACGTAGTTTCGTATATATGAATAACTAGTTTCAAAACCGATTATTTTTGTATCAAGTTATTTTTGTATACTGACAGTAGGTTATGTGGTTATGTGTTACTTTGTATTAAGTTATGATTACGAATATGCAATTTATATATATTGCAATGTGTATATATTGTCATTTTGTTTGATTACATATTTCCAGGCATGTTTTTCTGCAAGACAGAAAGCAGGCGTATTTAAAAGTTCATTTGATTTTATATACAATTTCTGTTAGACAGTGGTAGAGCTAAGCAGTTCGCTGCATGAATGGGCCGGCTCGACAGGTGAAATACTACGACATCTCAGAAGATCGACGTAAAGTGGCTCATGCCACGTTTTGTTCGGTGAGAGAGGTACCCGAAGGCTCACCCCCTTCCCATATAGGGGATACATATTACGTGTTGCTAGTGTCTATGGGTGGCGTTGGTTGCTTACCGTCAGGTGACACGCCTGCTCGTTTGCCCTCCTATCCCATAAAAAAATACAAATATTTATGCAGTTTTATTAAAATATTTACCCTTTGAATATATATTAAATTTATTGTATTAAATTCTATTTATATTTATAAAATAAAAAAACATCTTAACCCTTTTTGAAATTATTATCTTTCCAATTGCTTACAAATTTACATGGGCATTAGAAATTAAAACAGACATAACAATTATCACTTTAACGTTACGCGAGTCTTCTAAGAATAACTAATAATAGTATAATAATAATCTTGGTTGAACGAAACACTTACACGAAACGCTTACAAGTTACTGTAGTTACCACAGAGTACGTAGTTACATACAGTAGTAAGCGCTTACGCGTGCACCAGCCGTTGTGTGTACAGTGTGAATGGAACTGCGTATATAAAATAAGCGTTACATAGTAAGCGCTTACGCGTGCACCGGCCGTTGTGTGTACTGTGTGAGTGGAACCGCGTATATAAAATAAGCGTTACATTCGTGTCTACGAAACTACGTATACGGTTATAAGCCGCGTAATAGGTTACTGAAACCGCTTACGATAAATAACGCTCACGCCTACAGCTATGTAAACATAGCTCATTGAATACTTTGCTTCTATAGCTGCGCCATGACACCGCGAGCTGCTTTCGTACGGTATTAATAAAACGTTTAAAAAATGGCCTTTAAAACTTCGGTATATTACTTTAGTAAATGATTTTTCGTAATTACATAGTTAATGTTTACCCACATTGAGGAAGAGGATCTCAAAATCTGTGGACATGCCTATTCCGGGAAATATTGTACCTAAAATACTGTGTCAAATATAATTTACATAATTACATTACACCCTTTTTTTGCAGACTCGAATATTTTTAAAAACATTATTTATTTTTTATTAAATTATTTTTCAATTATATAAAAGCTTATCTAAGATCTGAGAAGCAGAGTTAGTATAGTCAGAATATTATTTCATTAAAAAATTGCCAAAATCGAATGAATTGATTAACCTTTTAAGTGCACACCTTCAGCTGCAGTTGTGGCCTCGAATATTATGGATCTGTAATTAGTCAAATTTTTTAAATTAATCCCATTGTATTGTTGGATGATGTTTTTATAACTTGTTGTGTTTGGTTATAAATTGAAAAAAATATATTGGCAATAAATATGTAGTAATAATAAAATTTTAATATTGTGTGTACTTTAGAACATAAAAAAAAATTTAAGAAACAATATGTATGTGTGAAAGAAATTATATTTTTACTTATAAAAGATTCTTGTAAAGTTCTTGAATTAAATCGAATTTTAATATTGCCTCAAGTACAATAGGGCCATTGAAAATGATATACTAGTTATTTAAGTACCTTCAAGGTAATGTCTAATTGTATGAGAGTAGATGATTTCTTTTTTCCTTACTTTCTGTTATAATAGTTTTGTTCTCAATAAATATATATCTTTATTGAAATTGTTTTGTTTAATAGTGTCAAAAACACGCTGTAACTTCTAAATCTACTGAGATTTGCAAATGGATAAAAAATCAAAGTTATGGTGAAAATATGACACTAGTTGTACATATTATTATCTTCACGCTTTTAATAACTGATGGTTGAGGCAGCTTTTTCCCTTGTCGCCAAATAAAATATTTGCGCCGTTGGTTTAGGTACTCCTGACTGAGAAGTCTACCATCATGTACCATTTATGTACGATTTATCGCTAGGATTCGCACCCGCGGCCTTACATGATCATGATCTATGCTATCTAGACGATAATGGCTCATTTAACAAATTTATGGTTCAAGAATTGTCTTTCAAAATTCCTATCACTGAACACAGATCGCTGAATTACTTAGGAACCTGGTCAATATTCTCCCCAATTTTATTGTTTTCAAATTGTATAACTTTATGTTATTAGTTATTATTTAAGTATATGTTTCATTAATTTTTAATATGTACTGTAAAAGTATGTTTTGGTGCAAGTATAATTTGATATTCTGTAAAATTACATATATTTAGAATTTATTGAATGGATTTATATCTAGATATATTATGAAGATCTTAGTTATGTTATTTTCAATTTGGAGGCAATCTTATTTAATGTTTTATTTTACGATATACTTTGTGAAATGAATATTAAACATGGGGTCAAGTTACATAGATATGATTGTTAAGTGATATGAACTATTTATGATGGTTACACGATAGAACAAATGAATGGCATCATGTATAGCCAAACTTATTTTGTATTTGGCGAGCTTTAAGCATAACAAGTAACTGCTACGCTAATATTGAATTAATATTTTGGATAAATTACGTAACAATATTTTCTGAAACAAGTAGAGAGGAATTTTATTGATTTGCAATAATGCCACAGTGGTATTCCAGCAAGTTGATGCTCTACGATAATGAAAAATCAATCTGGGCGATTTATTGATCCTAACGCCATTGATTAATGCGCCGTAGGCAGCTTTTTAGCCTTTTATTCCGTTGAGTTACTCATAATGCCATATGCTTTTTAGGCTTTTATTCCGTTGAGTTACTCATAATGCCATATGCTTTTTAGGCTTTTATTCCGTTGAGTTACTCATAATGCCATATGCTTTTTAGCCTTTTATTCCGTTGAGTTACTCATAATGCCATATGCTTTTTAGGCTTTTATTCCGTTGAGTTACTCATAATGCCATATGCTTTTTAGGCTTTTATTCCGTTGAAGTTACTCATAATGGAATACTTTTTTTTTACCTTTCCGCCTTTACAGAAATATCCTCAGCATTCTAGTAGTAAAGACACTTCTAGTAGTAAAGACACTTCTGTTTTTTGTGCTTTCATGTTTTTTAATACCCGTAGATCAGGACAGTGTTGTATAATAAAATATTTCTGTAATAGGTGGTCTGTCGGGCATGATATATTGTAGACTTCATAACAGTGGTTCTGTGCTGAACTCAGATGTTCTGGTATAGATATGTCACATGAGATAGGGATAGGTAACATAATAAATTTGAGAAAGAGAAAAGGAATTATTAAGTTCTCACAAAAATGTGTTGAATAATGAATATATGATTTGATATCATAAATATTATTAAATATACATACGTATTACAACAATACTCTTATTTAGAAAATATATAATACAAACTTTAAGATAATGTTTTATTTTTCACTAAATTTAAACTTAGGATAGCTTTTCCTTCTTTTTATGTTGGGATTATGGGTCAGATCTATTAAGTTGATGGTGGCAAAGATAAAACAGTTTTACTATTAATATTTCTAAATAAATTTATTGCACAATTTTCTTATTCATTAAATAGATAGATTTTTCAACATTGCACACAATTTTCTTAAATAAAATAAACTTGTTTAAAACCCAATTCAAACTCTTTCCTATGTTTTCAATTTTGGTCATATTGCATTACACCGGCGTCACACGAACTTGGTCATAGTACCTGATGAAACTGTGGAGTACTCTTCTCAACTCTGACCAACTTCACCTGCACTTTTTAAATGAACTGAACAGCTAAACAAAGTTACCCTCAATCCTGTGGCGGCGGTGTTACATTTTTGTTTGTCGCATCACAAATAAAAACAATAAAATACTTAAATAGAAACAAATACTTGTCCAGCAATTTTGTGCTGTGAGGTGGTGAGAACAATTCTCGCATATTTACTTAACAATTAACAATAGGTATTTAAATATAAGTCATAGATCACAGTAATCACGTATTTACAGTTGCGGGTTCGATCCTCACTCGAGTGCGAATATGAATGATATTTTTGTATGGCGATTGAGTATTTTTTCTATCTATTTTATTATGTACGTATTTATTGTTATCTAGTATCCAAAACACAAGCATTTAGTTTCTTAACATGGAAAACTAGACGGCGCTGTGTGAATTGTGTCAAAAAATATTATATAAATTAAAAATCTCTTACGATTTTCCAGTCTTGACAAAATTGCAATTTGTCCATTACCGTCTAAAATAACCATATCTTTAAGTGTGAGACATGTTCAATGTTCTGATGATATAATTCGGTAGCTCGTCTAAACGGGAGCTACATCTAATACTAGTATTGAAATCAATGAACCTACATATTTGTCGAATACGCCTTTATCAACAACTTGAACCTTGAATGAAATTAACTACTCTTGACTTGGCCTCAGGTGGTCGAGGACCGAGGTTGTAAGATGAATAACTCACTTCTCAGATAACCCAGGTTATTCAATTCGGTTCACGAAGAAATTTAAAAATGATTGATATTACGCTTGTACTCAAATTAAACAATAGTATGAGATGAGAGTTGAGACTACGTGAGTCGACACTGGACAGTGAACAATGCCAATTTAATATTGCTACGTAGTACTACGTTGTACGTATGTGCGGTCTGATAATTTAATTAGCTGATATTTGGTATTATGTGGGCCGATCCCGGCGGCACTGCAATGCCGGGCCGACCCGTGACGGGAGTGGAGCGAGCCCCGAACATCCCGTCGGTTTACAAAAATCAGTTTAATATACTGGTCCCTCAATGAGGGAACTTTCAGATATTAAGCTGAAAAGAACAGATACTACACTTTGATCTTAGCCAAAAGGCCGAGAAGCGATAACATCATAGAGAAAACTCAGAGGAGTCATTCAATGTAGGAAAATATTAACATTCAGTTTTAAAATATGACGTCATCTGGTTAGCGACATCTGTTGTTAATTTAAAGAGGCTATTGGTCGACGCCATCTTTCTTTATGTGAAACCGAATTTGGTATTTAGTTAATTTGTATTTTTAAAGTTAGTCAAAGTGAACTATTGTTGTTGTTTTATAAAGGTCTATTAAATTAAATTAATTAAACGGTACAAATGTGAAATTTTTGGGTAAAGGATTGAACTAATCACTCGAACGTTTTGGGCACTTCAGTTCCCAAGTCCCAAGTGCATATACCGATGCACGTTTCGGGATCGTTGGCTTTTAACTCAAACAATTTAACGAGTAAAAGAAGATTTAATGAAGTCTGATTTCTAGATAATTAGGTGCGCTAGTTATTACACAATTTAAACCAGGTTTTTGCTCTGCCGTGTAAATTTTGATATAAAACTGATTGACGTTGGATAAATACAAATATTTTTAAAGGTTCATTTTATAAAATATTTTTATCTATTACAAGCAAGTTTATAAAAGGTCTTATATATTTACTTCTATAGATTACAGATATCAGGTATCATGATATTTAACAGAACATGACTTAATTGGGTTGTATGGTAGGTACCTATACCCAATTCTATAACTCTTTAAAAATTTATACAATCTTTTGAATTATTTCAAGAATATGCTAAACTGATGATGCAAATGATTAAATTTTGTTTCACACTGCATTTACACTTAATTATTGTATTTTTGCAATAAATATTCAAGACCGGAATACCGTAACATCTATTTTTCCAGTTAATAATTTTTAACCAGTAATTGACATGAAGTTTTTCTTCACATGAGACCAAGACGATTAGATCAGGGTCGATAATTTTAGAAACCTAAAAAATGTATTGTAGGATGAAACTGAATTTGAAATATTATAGCATTATTTTTTATGCAAATAAGTACCTTAAATGTAATATAGATCAATACAGCATGTACATCACGTAATTTATATGAATATTTGAGAAAAAATTACAGATTTAAAATGCACGGAGTTATTGCTTCTCTCTGGTGCTAAACAAAGTTCGCCGGATCTACTAGTTAGATAATAAAATAGGTAAACGGCTCGGATAAATTCAGCATGTTTGTAGTCGAAACAATACACTATATATATTTTTATAATTGGTTTTCAGATACGTGGTTATTACATAATTTACATTTAATTACGTCAGACGACGTTTTTAAGGAATAAAAAAGCTTGGAATGTTTAATAAAGCGTAAGAATTTTTGAATGCACAAGAACTGTTTAATTAGGAGAATTTTCCCATAATTGACGACGAATTGCATAATATTTTGTTTTACTATTTTTTTTATACCTACTACATATTAACTACAAAATTAGTGTCACGCATCTGAATTTTCTTATGAAATAATGAAAGTCTGTTTGAACTTTGAATACATTTGAACAAAACTACCATATTCAAAAGTACAAACCGGATATATTTCACGGAGATTTCAGAAATAACTGTCGTAATCTGCTTAAATCACATTATTGGCCGCATTTTTTTCAATCTCGCAATTAAAATGTCACTTTTGAAAACAATAACTTTAGGTTCCTTAAATTAAAACAATTTTAATCAAGCAACGTAACGAAGTAGGTTAAATTTCTGTAATGTCGCGTAATTTGTGACATAATCTTATGTAATTTCAAACATGTCGCTTGCACAAAGACATTACAATTAACAACTTTCCATTTTCTCCTCCAATTCAAGTTTTGTTATAATCTATCACAGTTTCTCCACCGGCCATCTTATATATTTTGCATCAGCTGTTTTCTTTCTCGCCACTAATGGCTCAGGCGCTATCGAGCGTACAGCTTTTTAAGTTTAGAATCTGTGTAAAATATTTTAGTAAGTTTTAATGCGTGTATTTTTAATTTAATCTCTTAATAAATTCTACGATGTTGTTTTGTGTTTTATTTTTTCTGACGGCATGTCGGTATCATGTAGGTATTACATATCACACATATTATTATTAATTTACAATTGTTATATTTACAAAATTTAAGCCTACAAATAAAAATAAGTCTGTTATATATATATATATAACAGACTTATTTTACATATTAAACATGATTTAACACTATCTATCTACTTAAAGCTAGACTTTATACACTTGTATTATCATTTTTTATAATACCTAAATAATATCATCAATTTGTTCCCGATAAGTTTACAGTACGAGTTATGTTACCTACAATAAGTTATTAAATTAACTAAATTCATAGCTATAATAATTTATTTTTTACTTTTGAGATGTTTCTGATGTTTCTCTTGATACATATTAGCGGGTCATTTTTAGAATAAATAATTTGAAAAAAAAAAATGGCGCCCTTATGCATATTAACACTTTTCTGAGTAATTAAAATACTCTTTATCACAACCGCCTCTGTTATATTGCAATAAATAAACAAAAAATAGTATTGAGTTACGAATCTATCACTACTAGGTATATTACCAATAGGATTACTAAATAGTCCTTATGAAAGATCGTCCTGAAGATGGTCGTACGAAATATCTGCGTGAAAACCACCAGGGCCCGCAGAGTACCTCACTTGTTGCATTCTCCCATCCGGTAAGAGTACATGGTATTGACCTCGAGTGTTCTCGCCGGACTTTTCTTCTTGATGGCCGAAGTCGTTGCCGGTTTCATGATCCCGGACTCGATAGCCGAATTCGTAATTTGCCGCATAATGGGTCTGAAAAATTATGATTTATTTAAATAAAAAATCTGCACACTAGAATACGTGCGTATTCTCCAAATGCAATATTCAGTGCCATAATTGCTATTAGTACTATAACTTTTTTATGGGATAGGAGCAGGCGTTTCACCTGATGGTAAGTGACCAGCGCCGCCCATGGACACCTACAACACATAGTGTTACAGTTGCGTTGCCGACCTTAATGGGAGTAGGATAGGACAGAATCGGGAAGGGGTGGGCCTCCGGGTACCGCTCTCACCGCACGAAAAGCGCCATGAGCCATTTTACTTCGATCTTATAAGAGGTCGTGCTATTTCACCGGTCGAGCCGGCCCTTTCATGCAGCGAACTGCTTGGCTCTACTACTGTTGTATTAGTTAAGTATGTTTTTGAGACTGGATTTAATTTCGAGAAGAATTAATTTTTTTTACGCGGGTTCTATACTAGGTGTTTTAGCCTATATTTATTCAGTTTACCTTCAAGTACTACTTGTAAGTACCTACAAGTACAAGTTTAGTTTCCTAAGTAATTCCGGTAAATCGTTGGTGTGTGTACCCAGAAACAAATTCAAAATATCGGAGTGCTAAACCAGTAGTTTGTGGAACTTGCAGTATGTACGTAAAAGTAACGTAACACACCCCTTTTATTACCCGAGGGTGGTGGCTGTTAGAGCCTCGACGAGTTCGAACTGTTCGTGCCTCGAATAGGTGGCGAACCTATTGCCATTCACCGGGGACATAATTGTCGGTCATCGATATTTATCACTCATAACTTCCGGAAACAAATCGAAATATCAATGGTGCGAGTACGGAATCGAACCCACGACTTCTGACCCAGAAGTGAGTTGCTCCACCACTTACTTGCAGTAATTAAGCGTATATTTCTCCAATTTATCCAGTCTCGTTAGTGCCTTCATGTTAGCGATAATTAATGCAAACGTCTAGACAAATGTACCTCATATGTAATTTATTGACTGCAAAAGGCACTTCCGAAAAGATTAAACAGATAAAATGTTCTTATACTCCGGACTATCACTTCACTTTTACGCTTACATAATGATAATAAAAAAATTTTTACAATGTGTTGTGAAAAGTGAGTTTTTCTCAAGTAGGCATGTTTGAAGTGACAGATTTCACTCATCCTTTCCTTGTTGAACGTAACCAATATCGTGGATCGTACCTACTGCAGTGTAGGTAGTACTTTAGAAACTTAATAAAAATCGACGAAATTCTGAATATGAATACCACAGTTTTCCAAAATTAATTCAATTGTATTGCATGATAATGGAAGCATTTGTATTCATAGAGTACACTCGCATACACCTTGACATTTTTTTGTCTATTATAGATAAGAAAATTATTTTGTTGAACCTAATTTATATTGCAGAAACTTCAAAATATTTAGTACTAGCTGACCCGGCGAACTTTGTTCCGCATCAAAAGTAGTAAATGGGTAAAATTTGGATATTAAAAAGTTCAATTTATGCTATTTATCGGCACACGTTTTGGCGCGCAACGCAACTACTATGTCCCGCTATGTTAATACTGTAATATCTTCGTAAATATTCGTTTAAATTACATACTGTAAAGGGCAATATTGAGATATATTAAATGCACAATCTATTTAATACACTTAACTGGATTAAAATTAATGCTGTAATGTTTCAAATAGCTTCGTAAATAAGCCCTTATTTCTTGTAAAAAGTAAAACAATAAAAATGTGGGTCAAGAGATAGACATATGCCCTCGTGGACTTTTTTGTAGATCTTTTGAAGGTGTATAACAACGTAGTACATTATTTTGTTTTATCACTTAGGGTTCAGGCAGCGTTTGCGATTAAAGATCAGATAAAATTAACACTTTCTTTTATTACACTATACATGTATTATAGATCAAAACCACCGCGTTGACACCCTCTAACTATTAAAACCGCGTCAAAATCCGTTGCGTAGTTTTAAAGATATACGCATACAAGAGGACAGACAGCGGAAAGTGACTTTGTCTTATACTATGTAATGATTTGTATTTGTATATGATATATTAATATTTACTCACTTATTAACCAATATTTATGAAAATAAATTAATATGTTGCCTATATTATCTATTATTTGTAAGATGCATCAGTTTAGTTTCGACCGGTCATTTGAAAGTTCGAATTTTGGTGCACTTCCATCATGATTTATATCCATCGGCATCAAGAAGTAATACCGAATAGCTGTTATGGGCTGACGCCCATAACAGCTATTCGGTATTACTTCTTACGACTTTCTTATTACTTCTTATTACCTTGACAAGGTATGATGAAAATCTATACGTTGCCATAGAATGTAAAAAAAATACACGCAACATATAATGTTTTATCTTTTAGATATTATATTGCCGAAAAAATACATTATTTGAAGTAATTAGGTATATTTTACAGTCGCTAAGGCCAGGACTAGTTTTGATTTATAAACTTACGGAAATGATGAATAGTTATTTATGCAATTTCCGTGTAAAAAACAGGTATTTTAATAACTAGATTATGTGCAGTTGCATATTATAATCAATTTTATATAGGTAATCATTGTAATTTATTAAATAAATACTCTCCTTGTACTAAAGAAAATGATATGGCGTGTCTTGGTCTTTTATATCACTAACTAACTCACCCGGCGAAATTTGTTCCGCATCAAAAGTATTTTTAAAAGCGTTTACAAATCTATTAGTCTATTTAATAATTAAACCAGCATCAAAATTCGTTGCGTAGTTTTAAAGATCTACGCATATAAGGCATTATAAGAGGACAGACAGCGGACAGCGCTTTGTTTTATAGTATGTAATGATTATTCGCATTATTTACAGAATACAATTACTATAATTTTGGCAGAATAGGCATCACAAATTTGTATGATTATTTAGAATTGGCGCGAATATATACATCAAAAAGTAATTGTAATTCTTCAACTTCGAACATTTTAATTCTATTTTTGAAATTACACAGAGTAATACTTTTGGCCTGACACAAGGCTATATTTTAATAAAATAAATCATTACAAAAGTTTAAAGTTTTGTTAAAATTCCAGGTTTTCATGTGATCAGTGAAATGATAACATCACTTCTTAACATTTTTTATTTACATTTAAACATAATAAAATAAAATAAATAACTTATACTAAAGAAATATCATATCTACATATACCATACATTTGTGACAAATGTGAATTATGTCTTAGTCCAATGCTCTAATCTTATGTAATGGTTACGCCATACCCAGAGGTAATCGTTTAAAAGAGAGTAAATTACAGGTCCAG
This sequence comes from Euproctis similis, assembly GCA_905147225.2. Lineage (NCBI taxonomy): Eukaryota > Metazoa > Arthropoda > Insecta > Lepidoptera > Erebidae > Euproctis > Euproctis similis. Next base: position 1,895,716 of record LR990105.1, on the reverse strand, counting down.
TCCATACTTCCAGCCTATCGTCTCTTCAAGTCTGCCGTTTAAAAGTCATCATTATTTTAACAGTCAATACCCAGACTGGGTTAGACAATAATGATTTTTTGTAGATCCTTTACTCTCAAATCTTCAGTGTAAGTTCGTAACTCTTATTATCGGCACACTTAGTTTACCCCTAACTTACCTAATATAAGGTAATCGTAATTAATACATGTTTTATATTTTAACAATAGTGGGCACTAGTTTTAGATAGGTGCAAAATTATTAATTTAATTTGCGTAAATTATTAAAGTTGCGGAGTTATTTAGTTATAAATAATTTTCGATCCTAATTACTGGATCGTTTTATATTTATAAATAATAGGAATACGATATTTCGTGTGGTGGAACATAGTTCCAAATATCTAGTAATCGTGATTACGTCTACTAATAGGAACATTGAACAATATGTGGCTCAGTAAAATTGTTATCATAACAACAACAAAACCAATAAAAAATCAACATGATTCTTTCCATTAAAACCTGATGATCTTATTCAGTTTCCTAATCCTGCCGCTAGCTTTATTTTTTCTACCTTTTTTGGGATATCTTCTACGAGATTTACCACCACGTTTCCGGGGATAACCAGGATGTTTTGATTTCTTTTCGTGTGACACCTGGTACACATCTAAGTGTTCTATGTTCAATCTTTGGCCAACCAGCTCTTTTAACTGTGACTGTGTTAACATATAAACTGGTTCTAAAGCGCTTATTACACTGGATACTTGGGCATTTGGGTATGACTGAGCTGTGGGATTGGTAATATGACCATATTGGGGTACTGGATTTAGCGCTTGGTTAAATGGTGGCCCATACTGTTCTAGTGGCAAACCGTAGTCAGTACTCGGTACTCCATATTGAGGACTAGCCGACCCGAATTCCTGGTTAGGTGCTGCATATTGCTGATTAGGAGGGCCATAGTTTTGGCTAGGTGGGCCGTATTGCTGCATAGGTGGACCGTATTGTTGTATAGGAGGGCCATAATGCGGTTTGGGAGGACCATAGCGTGGTTTACGTGGTCTATATTCGCGTTTTCTTGGCTCCGAGTTGTACTCATAAAAGTCTGGATCTCTAAAATCACTATACTTACTCGAGAAACTACCATGACTATCTTGGTTTGTATTGGGGTTACGTTGTCTAGGTCTATGAGTTGTTAGTGGTCTAATGTTTGATGGATCATAATCAAAGTCTGGTATGCTATATTCGTAATCATCATCACTATCGTATGAATAGTCTTTGTTGTTGGGATCGTCTTCATCATAGGTATAATCATAATCGTATGCTTCCCCTATTCGATGTGCACTATCTGAGTCAACAAAACCGTTTCGTTTGAACTCTTCTGGTGTTGGCAAGTTATCATTAGTTTCTAATACTACAGTGTTATTTACAAAATAAGTTTCGTTAGTATTTATAACTGTGTCAGAACAATTAAATTCTATAATAATTGTGTCGTTTAGTAATTGTGAATAATTTCCAAGAGATATTTTTGCGTTTGTTATAGTTTCGTTACCTAGAACAAATAAAGTTGAGTCTATCTCACGTTTAGCTCGTTTTTTATCAATACTTACATCATCGTCTCCATACGCGGACGTTTCACTTCCATCTTGACCCAAATGCTGTACTCTCGTCGGCTGTGATTGCAAATATTTTACTCCATCGCTGCTGGGATGATGTAGATGTGTTTTTTTGGGCTTGTGATATACTACGGTTTCATACTTGGGTTTTTCTTCAGCTATATGGTCGACAGTTTTTGGTAAGTTTTTGATCACAGGATGCTCATGTTCTATTTTAAAATAATTTTCTGTCGCCATTGTAGCATCGTGTCCTTGGGTAATTACAGTGGGCGTTGCTGGTTTTAAATAAGTTCTTATTCTGAAGTCATTAATATCGGGTATATCTTGTACTTCTTCAGTAATTGGTTTATGATCTTTATGATTGATGTAATGAGCGGCATACAAACCCGGATAAGCAATTTGTGTAGGTTCCACAGCATCTATATGGGGATCGTTAAGATAAAAATATAAATGATCTTGAATTTCTTTGTCTGGGTATGTTGTTGTAGGTATCAATGTATTCAGCTGAGTTAGTTGATCTTGAGCTGGTTTTTTAAGTAATGTTTGTAAAGTAGTTATGTCGTTTGCAGACTGGTAACCATGCATTTGATTGTACAGTTTTGGAAACCCATAATGAGTTTTGCTTGGTATAGCAGCGGTATACATTTTATGCTCTTTTTCAAAGTTATATAGACCATAATTTCCATTTGGTTTCATGGTAATACCTTGATCATAGGCGTAGGCTTTTGTTACTGCAGTGTGAGGATGAAAATTGTGATTCTTATTTACGGCAGTATAAATAGAGCCATAAGATCTATGATTTCTATTTTGATCCAAAGCATCGCCTCTGGTCATTTTTACTGGTGCGAGTTCTGGTATTTCTTTTAATTGTCTCTCTGGTCTTATTTTTGATTTTCTATCTTTTGGCTTCGTGTGCATTTGTTCTAATGCTAAGTGGTGGTTCTCTTGTGATTCTTGATATGCTTTCATATAGCTGTCAGCTTGCTGTCTGGTATGCTGTTCATGCCATCTTTGGAGTTGGGCTCGATGTTGTCTTGTTCTCTCCGCATTGAACATTGCTTGCTGATGCTGTGCATGGAGTTTGGCATTTGATTTTGAATTGCCTGCTAATGGGTTAGTGTACGGTAGAACTCTTTTTTCATCCATCCTAGCTTGTTCGTTAATCACCTCAAATACTGCTGGCGCAGAATTTCCAGTTGGTTTTGAAAAAGTAATCTGCATTATCAATAGGATTATTGTAGTGTGTATTTCTTTATTCCACCGCATTTTATCTGAAATCAAAAAGAAAATTTGGGTTAAATTAATGATAGCATATATTTACAATATTGTAACCTGAAAATTGATAACGAAGATTGATTTCTCATTAACATAAATCACATGATTAATTATAACTCACTCTAAAAATGTAGAATGTTTAAACAGCAAAGTAGCCGAAGCTATCTCTGTCTTCGTTGAGTGAAAAGACCATAACAGATCAGAGAGAACAAAGCATGTGAAACGTTATTATAAATATCTTAAAGAATTAAGAGCATAACCTCCATACTCCATGAGCAACATTTACAATTAAGCGTAACTGAGACGAAAATCTCGTATATACCAGCCACCACCGCCAGCAAAAGAAAAAAAAAGTATAAATATTCAGTAGCACACATTGACACACATTTTAATTATTCATTTTCGTTCCACTTACAATATTATGATATATATTAAGCATAACATTTACAACTATAGAGTAATATAAATAACAATAACTATAAAGCATTAATTTATGCATTTGTCTGTTTGTTTGTCTTGTAATAATAAACATTATATAATTGTTATTTCCTGTAATATTGTCATCCGGTTTCCTAACACCGATATTTTTCTTGACATTTGACACAGATCAGTAACTGTATTAGTGTTATTATGCAAAAAGAAATGCATTTGATTAATACATTTATGGTTTAACCTGACCTGAATAGACAATATCCAATAAAAGCTGCGAAAATTAGTTTCAATAACTATAACTAATAATATTAAAACAATTTTTTAGGATTGTATCGCGTTTATGCAGTCTCGGTGGCGCAGTGGGCGAGCGCACGGCCTCTGATCCAGAGATCCGGGGTTCGATTCCAGACACTGGCTCACACCAATGACTTTTCGAAATTGTTTTCGGAAGTTATGTGTGATAAATACCGACGACTGACAAACTTTGTGCCCGGTATGGCAATAGGTTCGCCACCTATTCCATTTGGGACGTAAACATAACGGCGAGACGAGGCTTAACAGCCGCTGCCTACACCTTCGGGTAACAAAAGGCGTGAAGTTATGTTATGTTATGTTATGTTATTTTTATTTATTTCCCGACGATTCGAACTCTTTACAGAGATCATTTTCACGAGTTGTTGACTATGATTATCATGATTATCCGGAAGTTGAGGGTTCGAATCCTGGCTCACACTATTATGTAATGTCATTATGATTATCCAGAAGTTGCGGGTTCGAATATTGGCGCACACCAATGACTTTTCGAAAGTTATGTGTGATAAATATAGATGACCAGAGAGTCCGTTATGTTATGTTGTGTTAAGTTATTATGATTTGACATATTAAAAGTAACGGCTGGAAATTAGATTGTTCAAGATGTTAGATGAGGGTATTTTTCCTAGGAAGGTGTACTCTCTATTGGTCATCTTTATGACTCATAACTTTTAGGATTTAAAACTTTTAGGACTTTTTAATCAAAAGTCTTCGTGTTAAGCTACTGAGTTATCGTGATGAATTGTTATATTTTTAAGATGATTATGCTGATATACTCTTCATTAATTATTGATTCTACAGTGGTATGCGAATATAATTAAAAAAAATATCGATTTTGACTATGTTATATAATTTATGAGATAAATCATACGAGATTAAAGAAATACTAATTAATTAACATAGCTACTGTCGGATATGTTGAGAATCTTGACCGGAATTATGACTAACCTCTATATTTTATTAAATTACATATATGTATGTCTATGTATATGTATTTTTATGAGTATAATTATCTTGTCTGAATGTTTATAGAACAGTTTAAATTTGAATTGTAATTGACTTATGAAATTGTACAATCTCAGTTTATACAGCTAAATGTAGAAATTTGTACTTTTTCATTTCTAAAAATGTACATCATAGCTACCTACTTTGGGCGGGGATCGGATTATTTTTAATTGTTTTTATAACTTGTTACGCACTTGTACAAAATATATTTATATACCTAATTTGAAGGTTTCACTGTAATTAATTACTTAAAAAAAAAAAAGTTACACCGACTTCTAGAAACGTAAACCACAAAATCTTTAAGTACATATATGAAAACAGTACCTCTTTAACTAAAAAGCGATAAATAACTTAACATACTAATGTGTAACTAAAATGAAGACCAATGACCGAATGAAGACCAATCGTAGCCTTGAAAGTACTGCAGAAAAAAAAATACAGTATTGTGTCCTAACTCCTAATTTTTATGGAGTTCTGTGGCTTCTTTATTAGCACAGCCGCATCAGTTCTATCTTTTCTCTAACTACTTGTAAGATATGTTTCTATCTGACTCCAGATAAATATCAGTATATTGGCGAAGATAAAAAATCAGAATGTCGTATTTGTGTTCTAGAAGTCCAGCAACCGCTATTAAATCAAGTGTGAATGGAACTTTTTTCAAAACCAAATTATGACTCACACAAATTAATTTTAGGAAGTTATGTTTGATAAATATCGATGTCTGAAAAAGATGTGGTCGATGATGCAGTTCCTTTACTTATTCTATTTGAGAAGTAAAAAATAAGCATTTCGATAAATAATGATCCACAAAAATAGCTCCTGTAGCATATTTTAGGAGTGAACAGAAGAGAATCAAAGTGTCAAGACATCAATCATTCACTTAGTGAAATCACATGAAGGTGCAATGACCATCAGGTACTTTCACTGATGGCAGTTTTCCTTCACACATACATACATACAAACAAACATTACTTATATAACCGGTTGTAACCGGTAATGTCCGTTCATACATTTGTAAATAATATACAGGTCAATAAAACGGATGGATACTTATACTTATTAGTGAGAGTTGGAACTTGGGTTGAGTCTCCAAATAAATCATATATGTATTGTATATTGGATATTGTGAAAACAACATTCGAATGTTGATATACATGTAAGACTTCTATAGCAATGTTGGGTACGGACTTCAATCGTATGAGTTAAAGGAAAATTCCAGGAATGAGCTGACTTTGCATAAAAATTTTAAGAAGATTTTGTAGAGTGGTAGAGTCTTGCAGTTCGCTGGCCGGCTCGACCGTTAAAATACCATGACCTCTCGGAATATCGGTGTGAAGTGGCTTGTGCCGCGTTTCGTTCGGTGAGAGAGGTATCCGGGCCCAGTCCCCTTTCCCTTTCATTTTTCCTCTTACACCCTTAAAGGACGGTAACGCATCACGGTGTACATGGGCGGTAACACGTTACTTATCACTTATCAGGTCAGGACCCGCTCGGTCATTTGCTGTCCTATCCAATAATAAAAAAAGTTTTAACATTTAAATTTGCAAGCAGTTCTTTACACAGAAACTTTAAGTCATACAGATTGACCGTGTTTATATGAATAGTTAAGAAGTTTTATGAAGCTTTTTTATTTATTGAAAAGTGTATAACATTTCTCAAGTTCCGAATTGGAAATAATCTCATTTCTTAAGTGCAGTATTTGTGAAATGAGATTGAGAGGGATAATTGTAGTGACAGATTTTGGTACAGGAACAGTAGTAGAGCCACGCAGTTCATTGCATGATATAGTTAAATCTACAGTTGAAATTATAGATCGTATGACGACTTTACTTGTTTTGAGTGACCTAAAGTAGTAATGTACTGAGATTTTTATATATTTCTGTTTATTCGTCAATCTCAAGATATTAATCAATGATATTAATTGAGGAAATAACATACACAATCAGCAATTATGTTTTAACAGTTAGTGACGCGCCTGTACGTATTAATTTCCCGTATGTTTTCACTGACGTCCGGTAAATGCAGTTTTATGACATTACTTAACTTAAAGAGTGCGTTGAAAATGTTTATTCTGATTTCTTTAACTCTAGGCTAAAACATTTTTCATATATTACCAGCAAAAAAATAACCCAAACGACCTAATCTAACAAAAAGATCTATACTAATATTATAAATGCGAATGTAAGTTTGTTTGTTACGCTTTCACGCAAAAACTACTGAACCGATCATCATCAAACTTTGTACATATACTCTTGAAGGTATTAGAAGTAACATAGGGTACTTTATATAAAAAAAAATTTTTTTTACGAAAGATAAAACAATTGTTTGTCAAAAAATCGTCAAATTTAGCTACTTCAGTAATGAAGTTTTACAGTATTCGTAAATTAGATAACATAACGTAACTTCACACCTTTTTCTATCCGAAGGTGTAGGCAGCGGCTGTTATGCCTCGCGAGGGACGGTATTACAGTATTCAGGGTTGATACTTATACTTATACTTAACTTTACTTGTCCCTATCCCTACCCTACCCTACCCTCCCTACTAATATATAAATGTGCATGTAAGTTTGTTTGTTACGCTTTCACGGGATAACTACTCAACAGATCATCATGAATCTTTGTACACATATTCTTGGGGGTATTAGAAGTAATATAGGATACTTTCTTTTTTCTTATTTCTCTCTTTAATTAACATATATTTGCACCCTAAGGAGAAACTTATAATATAGTCTACAAAAATATCCTACATTAATACTCTGCATTTATATCATATAAAATTGTTAAAGTCCAAAATTATTTATTTTTGTTACAGAGAAATATATTTTACCGTTTGTTGTTGCATTTTAATAAAGCATATCGTGAGATTTTTAAACGTCATACCTAATGTTGTAATTTTGAAAATTGATAATCCCAGCTAAGTAAGAAAATAGAGTTATTATATTGATTCAATTCTATGGTAATGATTTTGATACTTATTTATTGGCTTCAATGCGAGCGAAGCCGCGGGTAAAAGCTAGTATAGTTATAAATGTGATTCTACCAATAGGTCTACGAAACAATATTTTCTATATTATATTGTTAACTTATAAGATTGTTAGGAATCATAATAATTGCATAGTTTTGATTTAGTTCTGTATAATAAAAATAGTAATTCACTTTTCCACTATTAGTACGGTTCGCAAAAAAGTAAACAATAAGTCAACAATAGTCTTGTGAAAATTTATTGAACGGTTTTTTGCCGACCGTACCGCTACAATGTTCGGTCTTTTGTTAACTATTATAGATCTTAGATAATTGAGTTTGATGAACTGTGGATTCATTAGTCTCGTCGTTAAGCACCTTTGTGATATTGATATTGAGTTCATTATTAGTTCCCACAAAGAGAATTACAAGTTTTGATCACCTTTTAACAAATGATTCAGGGTTACAAAGGTTATTGACTAAATTTGGAGAGGACCTAGTTGCTGAAAATTTTAAACATAAGGAATTAAGTTTGTGTCCACCTCTATATGTAGATACAATATAATCAATTGACGATGTAGGTTTTTATGTATAGAATTGTATATAAAAATTGATAAGGTTTCGTTCGACAGATACAATTGTATTTCCTGATTAATTAAGTGGCAAGTAGTAAATCGACTTCAAAAAAAGGTGAGAACAATAGAATAAATCATTAGAACAATTGATAATAATATCTTAATTTGAGTTTTATGTTTAAGTCTTATACGATATGGCTAAAACAATGAGACCTTTAATTTATTTAAATTAATTTGGATTTGAACATTTAAAGAATCTTACGGACTCCCAACAAGTTCTTTAAAGATTAGGCAACTTGAGTGCCATATGGGACGGTCCATGGAGACTTAGGAGCTTACTTTACAAGCAATCGGAACGGGTCACCTAGTGGTAACTGACTAGCAACGTCCATGGATACTTGTAACACAAATTCTGTAACAGTTGCGTTACCGGCCTTTTAGGAACTAAGATGGGAAAGGAGGGGGAGGGAGATACCTTTCTCACCGAACGAAACGCGTGGGAGCCACTTTACGTCGATATTATTAGAATTTGTGGGTAATATACCAGTCAATTCGACCCATTCATGCGATACTCTGTGCGACTTTACCATTAAAAAATTATGTCCTCTAGATTTTGAAGGTAACTAACGCCACTTGCTGATAACATACAACCAACTTGGTCGTGACTTTTTCCTTTTTTTTTAGGTCCTTAGTAGTGAAGTAGTCCTACGTCTATTGTTTATTTCCATGTAAGTCACATCTCATTTTATCCGAAGGTCACGCCGAGCTTTTACTTCCCAAATGGAATCGGTGATCAGGACCTATAGCCATATATTGGGGACAATTTTTTAGAGAAATCATTTGAGTTTTTTGATTGAGAAGCGGTGTGCTCGACCTCAAGACACCGAAACGACTGGTCTTTATGTACTCGAATAATACAGACAATGTTAGATAATTCGCCTGCTTTGAGTGGAACGACGTAGAATGAAATACAATAGAATTATGAATATTATGTGGCTTTTAATTGTAGAAATATACACAAGTACATTTCAAGTTTCATTATTTCTATAGCTATCTAGGTTTTATACATGTTGACCTTTGCAGTCTTGCTAGTTAACCTGATGAGCGAGCAGCGAGTGTGGATGTGACCTCCAACATTCTAATTACCCAACAGAACCAGCTGACTGTACCTAATATTATGTGCGAATAGTATGCTATTTAGTAGTAATCTTTGTTAATATTATTATATATTATTATATATTGTTATTTAATTTTGACGGTCAATGTTTTAGCAAAATAACGTATATATTCACATATAATACATAATAACATATATGAACGAACAATATCAGATTTGTTCAAGTTTTGTATGATAAATCATCTCGAGAAAATATTTGCAAGTTTTTCCTAAATAAACAAGCAATATTTGTGTCGTGATACACAAACAGTAGAGATTAGAAATTATGAAGTGATTTTTTATGATGACCTTTTGACTATTTTTAAGTTATGTTCTCCTTCAAGAGCAATTATTTTAAAACTTTATTTTTAACTTTTGTTTTATTCGTTGTATGGTCTGCGAGCTGACACCAATACGATTGGAAATAATAACATTGCTATTTTTACCTCCTTCGTAATATAGAACCGATTGGACATTAGTCTGCTAAAAATATAATTTCATTAGTTATAACAGACAATATCTAGACCATTGTGACCATGCAGATAGTAGGTAATATTGTTATACAACACAATGTGAGTTCCGTGCGCGCGCGCCGCCATATTGTCGTTAGTTACTTCCTTGACAGATACTGTCAAATGAACTTTTAATAACGTGGTCAGGTGCGAGTTAGATTCACATAGCGAGAGCGTTTTCCTTTGCATACTTTGTCTATGTATGTACCTATAGATGACACTTCTATTCAAACTTATTATTGTATATAAAGCTTACTGAAACAATACTAGTTGAAAAATATTCGATAAAGTTTTTACCAAGAAAATATTGTCACCATGGCCAAAAACATAAGAAAATTTTTTTGGTATTACAGGTAGGCATTACAAAATCATAGTTATTAATTTATATTTTGGTGTTATTTTATAATTCACAAAGGTTAACATCAACTCTATTTAACGAGGTACGGGATTTATATTGTTTTGTATAAATATCCACTGAATAACAAATAGCCCATTACAAAAGTAGAGTAGGTAATACAAAGAGCCCGTAATAGAGTTCCTTTGACCTTGGATGGGAAAGGTATTTTACAAGGTGACAAACATATTACATAATATCAATTGTTCTATTTAAACGTATATATCTACAAATTTGCAAGTTATTGAGCCAATGGGAAGACAATATTAAACAGAGATTTTTATTCGTTCTAACGCAGCTTAATATAAATTCATTCTTTTTCTACACGAAGGTATAGGCAGCGGCTGTTAAAAGCTTCGACTTGCTGAATTTAATAATTCAGCGAGTCGGTTCAATAACTTGCAAATATTATGTAGATATATACGTTTATATAGGACAACCGATTTTCTACTTATTATTACGTCCCAAATGGAATAGGTAGCGAACCTATTGCAATACACTGAAGTTGCCAGTCATCGATATTTATCACACATAACTTCCGAAAACAGTTCCGAGGAATCATTGGTGAGAGTTCGGTATTGAACCCGCCGACTTCTGAATTACCCCCTTTTAATTCGATTAGATCGACCACTGGACTAACAAAACTCAGGAATTACTAGTCCGATTTTAAATATCGGTAATTATTCGTGTTGCGAAAGTAAGCTAAGCGGAAGTAAGACTTAATTTTACAATACCGATAAAAATCGCTTACCTACAGAAAAAAAAATAGTTGGAACAATTTATTTTAAATTCTTTCTATAAACATTTTAAATAATTCATGAGTCATATGAAATTGAGGTGAAATATGTTAGAATCGATAAGTTCGCGTTAGTTATGATATATTTCTCATTAGCATATAAACCTAGTGAAGAGATATTAGCATTGTAACATTTTATGGTTGTTTTAACATCGTTTCACATCAGGGTTGCCACATGGTACTGGAATAAAAAATATATAAGAAAAGAATCACTAAAAAGATATTGAATTAGTAAATGACTGGTTTTCAGCTTTGCTGCTAACATTCATCATACAAATTCTTTACTATTTATAATCTTGTGATTCTCCTCAATTTTAATTCTTAATATTTTAACAGTTGTGTACTGGAGAAATACTAATATTAGAGTCATAATCAGTCCCAGTCATCCATAATTATCAGTAGTAACGTTATTTATTAATCACTGTAATGTCACTGATGTGTATGATGACGTGTAAAATTAAAAAATACGATTGGAACCTGGCATCTTTCAAGCAGGACACCGGGACGTTTAGCACGCCCAAATTACTTCTAAATAAAATAAAATAACACCTTGCAATAAAATTACTTCGTTATATTTTGAGTCTCGGTGGTTTAGTGGTCGAGTACCCCCTTCTAAATCCAGAGGTCGATTCGAATCCTGGCTCTCAACAATGACATTTCGAAGTTCTTTTCCAAAGATGTGTGATAGATATCGATGACTGAAAACTTTGTGTCCAGTATGGCAATAGGCTCGCCACCTATTCCATTTGGGATATAAACATAACGGCGAGTGGAGGCTTAACTGCCACTGCCTACGCCTTCGGGTAGAAAAAGGCGTATGTTATAAATGTTATAATATATTTTTAATAAATCTTGTTGACAACCTTATAGAATTTTAAAAGTATCTCACGACACGCGCCGTGATGCAACCGGATGTTACATAATTTCCGACGCGACCTGAGATCAGATTGATATCGTGCTCCGTGTGCTCATCCACGGAGCCACAGACATACAGACACACGGATAGACGTGACTTGATTGATTAGTAGCCACACGAGAAATTATATACTTGGGTGAATTTAGCAGAGAGTCAGAACTTTTACAATATCAGAACCTACTAACGTTGATGTTAGTTATTAGCGAATTATTTTATATCTATAGTAATTTATAGGGGCCCACGCAATATTTGATTATCATTATAATCTTTTCGTATTTCATATTAGTAAAGATTGTTCTCGTACAACTGACAAATTTGTTAAGTTTTATTATATTGAACCAAGAAAAATTACTCGCTGGTTTTTGGAGTTTACTCCTTAAGAATCGATTTACATATATAGGCCCGGGGTATGAAAATTATGGGGACCAAAATCGTACTAGAGAGTATAGCATGTCACACGAAATGCGTTATGCGCTATAGTCACAGAGCATATAAATAAGAGTCGGCACTCCATACAATGTCCTGAGCTCTTTATAGAAACACTCTTTATAGCGATACGCCATTCTCTATTACGAAGAAATGTGTTCATATTTGTAGACAGTAAATATTTATTATTTTATTTTATAATCGTTCTTGAGGAGTAAACTCCAGTCGTGCGTCGGAGCGGACACACACACTTTTTTTTTTTTTTTACCACCCCGTATAATAAGCTTCTGTCTATAACCAATCTTAAAAATTTTAAAATTTAACATTTTCATATTATGACACTAAAACAACTTTTAGGATTATATCGCGTTTACCTATTACCAATTTTATTTATTTCCCGACGTTTCGAACTCTTTACAGAGATAATTTTCACGAGTGATGATCATTGATACAGAGAGCACCCACTTTTTGGAAATAAAAATCAAAAAGTTGATGTTAATAATGGTCTGATGTGGTTACCAATAGTAAACATCATATTTTTAACATCAACTTGGTAATAGGTAAACGCGATATAATCCTAAAAGTTGTTTTAGTGTGTCATGTTTTAGTGTCATGAACGTGATTCGCGAAAGTCTTAGAGATAAATATTTTCATATTATTTTCAAAGTGTTTAAATTTAGCGAGTCAGATTCCATTCGTGCCGTTATAATTACACTTATTCAAGAGGTTTAAGTTAATAAATGCTAGTTAGTGAGTTGATATTTCACGTTCATCCTTGCAATTTATAGTTTTAAGATCGAAGTGTCGCTGCTAGCGATAAGAAAGGTCAACTATTAAAATGGTAACTTGAAGAACACGTTAAAATTTGCAAGATTATAAAGTTAAATCTGAGCACAAATAAAAAACTAATATGCAGTTTAAATTATACTTATAGTTTTGGAAATTATAAGTACTTTGATTTTCAAACCTTGTTTTCTTTTGTTAATCTCGATACTATAATTGTGGGCCTGTGTATATCAACTTAGATATGATGATGTCTTTAAATGAGATCATTTTTGCTATTAAATTTACATCGAAATTAATTATTCGAATAGTTAATTTACAATTACAAGTCGTGCTTTTTCTTTACTTAATCTACAGTTTAGTAAGAAAACATGGTGTTATAAAAGATCATCTTAATATAGAAAGTTGAGAGTTTATATTAAACCGCTATCTTTACGACATATACCTTAAGTTATTCCAGCAAAGATGCACATCAAATTGTCACGTTTAGCGAAAGTTGTGTACCTTGAATTGTATAATCGTGCCTGAATATTGATAGCAAATTAATATTCTGTATGCCTGCTTATTAAATAGTATAATCTTAATGGCAATTGCGTTCCTCACTTTGCGGTTTGGTCACTCTAATAAAGAGCGCATCTTTTTTAATGCTCAATTCTTGTTTTTTAAACCTATAGAGTACTTTAAAAACGCTGGCACAATAGAGGAGGTAAATTAAAAAAAAAATTTCTTTCCCGCGTTTTTTTAAAGTAACATATTGGCAGTGATATCTAGGTCAAAAGCAACCATATATAAGCCGCCCAAGCTGGTTTTTATTTCATTGAACAGCCTATATTTGGGCGATGTTAATACATATGAATAATTATTATTTGGTAGCCGTAAAGTCGAGTATTTTTGTACGTTTTATATAATGACAAAGTCATGGAAGCTGTCGATTTCATTTTTGCTGTCTTTATAATAAATACTACTTTATATACCCGGAAGTATTAGCTATAGCGATATTTTTTTCAAAATTTAAATATTGTCGTCATTTGCAAAGTTGTCGGACATTTTTTAATCTTATAAAATACTAATGCTTTGAAATTTGCATTCCATAATATTAGTTGACAATTGAGACGCTTTGTTAGACTGACGAATAGATACCTATTCCTCAATATAATTCACACAAGTTTTACTAGATCACATTATTGCTAACTATTACTGACTAATTGTAGAGTTCTATTGTGTATGGTCTCAAAGAGTCCATCATCAGACGGTTTTTTTCTCCTGACCCAACGAATACGACCAGTATCAAACAAACATAGAGCTATCACTCGTTAAGTGTGGCCTTACCTTTAAAACTGCATTGTTCCACATGTTTATTTAATTCCACACCCACTTGACCGCGACATATATACAATAATATAGAAAATAGCGTATTGTGCCGCATTTTGAAGTAAGCCCATCAAGATGTTCTCAAGATATAACAAGTGAGGTCTCATTAAAGGCAACAATTGTGCAATTTTACAATGTTTTTACGGCTTCACAATGAATTCGCTAATAAGCTAAAAACTACAGTTGTCACAAATTACTAATTAGATTTGAAAATAATATTTAGTTTATTTGAGAACATTATATTAGGTGCAATTGAAAATCATAGATTATTATCTCTTCTGAAGTCTCTCTCTTTATTAAGATTCCCTTAATAAATGTAGGTAGGTATTGTACATATATTTTATAATATAATGTCCGGCTTCCTGCATTCTTACATTCCTGATTACTTCAAAGGGAAAGGATTATCCACATTATTGGTATAGCTCAGTCAGTCAGTTATACTTTTCTAAGCTTGGGAGTTGCTTTCGAAATTTAATGTCGCTATAACTGACTAAAAGGGATATCGAATGTATTATTTTTAGGCTCCATAAAATTTACATTCCTGTTATATTTGTTAATATCAAAAGTCAATTTAAGTCTGTTGCAAACTTCGTGATCAATCCACTAACTGACCTACATCGTCGTTAAAGATTAAGAATATATTATTAAATTAATGTGGGCGTCAGAATATCATTGACATATTTTAATAAACTAGAATTTTAACTAGCAAGTAGTAGTGATTGTTTTTGCCGCCAATTGAAATGGAAAACCAAGCTACAAGCTCCATAACAAAAAATAATAAGTTTAACTTCGCTTTTTGTTAGACTATAAGGTTATAAAAAATGTATCTTAATTACAGATGAAAATGCTTATATTAAGGTAGCATATAGTTCACTTATATGTTACGCCTTAATATGCCACAAAACGATAAAATTAATTTCAAATGTACTTATTTATTTGTTAATAGCACTATAACATGTATGTAACTGTAACTATAACATGTAATTTAAACGTACTTTCACTCGTAAAATATCAATTCACTATCGTCAATACAAACAGAAATAAAAGCTAATTTATTCAGTATGTGCTTAATACGTAATTCATGGCGTTGTTTTGGTAAGCACTACGAGATAGATACACATCTTTTGCATTACTTTATAAGTTCCCGCAATGATGTATTTAATGATGAATTACTATTTTATGTTAATTTACGATGATACTATATTACTATTAAATTATATATATTAAAGGCAAAATATTGGCCAAAAAAGAACAATTAGATATACTTATTTAAAAACAGTTGCAGTCGAAATTATTTCTCCCAAAGTATATCAACAGGACTTATCTTTTGTCTTGCTAAAAAACCGCCTCCAAATACTATTACTTTACATCAGATCACTATCGAATATCGATGACTAAAAACTTTGTGCCCGGTATGGCAATAGGTTCGCCACCTATTATATTTGGGACGTGGGCATAACGGCGAGTCGAGGCTTAACATCCACTGCCTACATCTTCGGGTAGAAAAAGGCGTGAAGTTATGTTAGATCACTATCAGACGGGTCTTCTACTTGTGAGTCCATTCTGATGAAAACAAACTTGTGATACTTCAAACTAAATAAGCTTACTTTTTAGCTTGAAAGCGAAGATAGAATCCCTTGGGAAGAATTAAGTTCTGACCGTCATATTATATTCATATCATCTATTCGTCGTCTGTCGAATACTATACTGTCTCCACATTTAGGTAAATATGGATTTGAAGGCTTATTAATATTACTACATCCGAAATGAACTAATAAAATTTTAATAATTTATGGATAATACAAGTGGCGGTGTTTTACAAAGTTAATTCGCTAATTTATAATCAAGTACACAGTAAACCTTCAATTATTATATGAAGATTTATTAAAATTGGCTACTATCTATTTATTAAAAACCTTCTTGTAATTTATTTAAATTATTTTGTAAATCAAATACAATCCAAATTCTAATCAAATTTCTATCCACTGAAAGAATAAAATACTCACCTATATAATATTAAATCCGGGTTAGCTAAACTAATAAAAAAAAATGTTCACAGATTCACAAAAGTTCTATTTTCAAAAGTTCGATCGCATTTTTAAAAGCACCGTCAATAGCGTATTCAGCTTCGTTGCTTCATAAAAATATTACTGGCCGTTCAGAGGTTTGTTTTTAGTTATAAAGCGACGACCTCGTGGGTGGTGGGTGGTAAGATCCCACACATAAATTCAAGTTGCTTTCGGCCAGTTACATTTACCTTGACGCTTTAGTTCACAGAATGGATACAGTGTGTCGTTGTAAGCCAGTAATATATTTTAAAACATACAGATTGTCTTCTATGCAGTGTTTTTGGTAACAGCAGTAATCAGTCAATTCCCGATATTCTTTGTACAATACTGTTTTATTATTTATTTCTCAGATTTTCGCGAATCACATTCATAACATTAAAGCAACTTTTCAGGATTATATCGCGTTTATTTATTACTTATTTTTATTTATTTCCCGACATTTGGAACTCTTTACAGAGATCATTTTCACGAGTGATGAACAAAAAGATGGTAGTCGTTCAAAAGCTATTTTCATTGATACAGAGAGCACCCATTTTTTGGAAATAAAAATGAAAAAGTTGATGTTAAAAATATGATTTTTACTATTAGTAACCCACATCAACACTTGCCACTGTTTCATTAACTAGTAATTTAAAGGAGTGTAATATTAAATCAGCAATGGACCACTTTACAATTTGGCTAAAGCTTATGTAGAGTGCTGGAGTGAATGTTGGTAATTTACCTAAACTCTCTGGTACCTAATAAGTTCGATCTGTTAGTCATGTAGTGAAATATAAATGATTACATTAATTTATATGATACACATATAAATATTTAAATATAATAAAGATTACGTTATCTTTATACAAAAGGCAATCGCTAAGTCAAACGATTTATAGCTTTATTTTTTTAGTATTGGTATTTTTTAAATGGAATCTAGAGCTCCTGATCTACTTGGATAAAAGAAAGTATTAATTAAATGTAAGCAATCCATGAAACACTATTAATATTTCTGACGAACGACGAATTGTCGTGTAATTGAATCGTTGTCAAAATGGTACGAAACCGCCTGACCGAATCTCATGAAAATTTCTGTTCTTACCTAGCAGGTCTCAGTATTAGTTGTTATATATTTATTTTTGTAATATTTAATTCTTCACCAGCGGGGAAGATTCAAGATGAAAGCTGCTAATATTTCACTGGAGAGGGCTAGTGACAGCTCAACAACCTCTGTGGCAGAGTCATCGTGATTGATTTCGACTAGACGTTCATTAAAAACACATTACACAACTAAATTATAAGTAACTATAGAGTTTCAGTAACACAATGCAAGTTATCTGGTTACATCTTTCGTAGTTAAAAAAGTAGCGTAGTTAGTATATATAGATATATTACTTCACGCCATATTCATTGCGCGGTAGGCAGGGAGAACTAAAGTATTTGCCATTCATAGCTCTCGTCTAGGCTCCTAACATCACCTACCTCAAGTACTCGTTCTATTTGATCATGGAAAGTGTGGCACGCACTCCAACATCCTTCCACTTTTGCATTGTTTATCTGCTTAGTCAATTTTGCATCATCCATTCTTTTTACATGTCTCAACCATCGGAGCATGCCCTTCCTTACTTTTATACCTTTTTTATATTGCACATTTCAAGCGTGGAACCAGAAAGTACATAGTAGTTAAGCTAACTGTAGCCTTATCTGTATATTATGTAGTTATCTGTAACGGAGGGGGGAAGGCAGTTAGGGATGTATCTACATTGTATCTGCAGGTAGAAATAAATACAACTACAATGTAAGAATTAATTTAATAGTGGTAATTTTAACAGTGGTAGAGCCAAGCAGTTCGCTGCATGAATGGGCCGGCTCGACCGGTGAAATACCACGGCCTCTCAGAATTTCGACGTGAAGTGGCTTGTGCCGCGTTTCGTTCGGTGAGAGAGGTATCCGGAGGCCCATCCCCTTCACCCTCCCCTTAATGGCAGCGACATTAAAAGATCATTTACCCCAGGGGGGTACCAGCTGCCACAGCACTGGAGAATCCCCCCTTGAGCGTCCACGGTTTGGTATTCACCAAGGCGTGGACGCTCAAGCTGCCCCTCGTAGTCTGGGGAGGGCAAAATCTCGCTCCTCACCAAAAACTGTCCGGGGCAAACGTAAGGGCATTGCAACTCCCCCTGCCACGCTAAACGTGGACTTTTGCAATATCAGGGGAATCCACTCAAATCTGCTTGCCATTCACCACCACCTGGAAACGGCAAAGCCTGCTTTGCTATTCCTTACAGAGACACAGATATCTTCTCCGGCAGACACCTCATATCTCCTATACCCCGGATACAAACTGGAATACAGCTTTGTACCGCGGGCCGGAGTGTGTGTGTTTGTCCGGGAGGATATCTGTGCTCGACGCCTCGGCAGCCTTGAAGGAAGGGACCTATCGACCCTCTGGCTGCGTGTTGATAGCGACGACCACCCCCGCATCTACGCATGTCTTTATAGGTCCCATAGCGGTAATACCGAAACAGACCGACTCATGGACCACGTTCAAACGGCTGCAGATTCCGTACTTCAACAGGTCCCATCCGCGGAAATCGTTATCCTGGGCGATTTCAATGCCCACCACGTCGATTGGCTTGGATCTCGCACCACCGACCACGCGGGTAGATCTGTTCATGACTTTGCTCTAGCATATGATCTAACACAACTGGTTACCGCACCCACGCGAATCCCAGATGTTGATAATCATATACCTTCCCTGTTGGATCTTCTGCTGACCTCCCATCCAGACAGATATGTGGTTTCTGTAGACGCCCCTTTGGGTTCTTCGGACCACTGTCTGATAAGGAGTACGGTGCCACTCACGTGCCCATTTCGACCGCACATTGCGAGTCGCCGCCGTGTGTGGCACTATAGGTCAGCGGACTGGGATGGGATGCGAAATTTCTTCGCATCTTACCCATGGGGGCAAGTTTGCTTCTCGCCGGATGATCCTGACGTCGTTGCCGACTCTGTTGCTGACGTGGTACTGCAGGGAATGGAGCTCTTTGTTCCATCCTCAGTGGTGCCAATCGGCGGCAGATCTCAGCCCTGGTTTGATCGCTCATGCAAAACGGCATTACGTTTTAAGCATGAGTGTTATCAAGCCTGGGCAAAAGCAGTGGCGTCCCAGGACTCTGACACCGGCCCTCTTAAGAAGAAGTACAACCTTGCCTCCAGGTCCTTCAAAAGAGTTATAGCCGTAGCAAAGTCTCAGTACATAGGCAAAATTGGCGAGAAACTAGTTCGCCTTCCCTCGGGAACCCGTGCGTTCTGGTCGCTCGCCAAGGCTGTTCTTGGGAATTTTTGTAAGCCGTCTCTTCCACCGTTGCACCGGGAGGACCAGTCACTAGCCCACGACGCAAAAGAGAAAGCCGACCTTCTTGGCACTCTTTTTGCGTCCAACTCGACTTTGGACGATATGGGTAACATCGCACCGACTATTCCACATTGCGGTCACGCCATGCCGGAGGTTCGTTTCCGGCAAAGTACTGTGCGACGCATACTTCTATCCCTGGATGTCCACAAGTCGAGTGGGCCTGACGGAATCCCAGCAATAGTGCTGAAGACGTGTGCTCCAGAGTTGGCACCGGTTCTAACGCGTCTTTTCCGGTACTCCTACTCTCTCGGCGCTGTGCCAGCATCATGGAAGGTTGCTTTAGTCCATCCGATCCCTAAAAAAGGTGACCGCTCAGATCCGTCCAACTACAGACCTATCGCCATCACCTCCCTATTCTCCAAAATAATGGAAACACTCATCAACCGCCAGCTCCTTAAGTATCTAGAAGAGCACCAGTTGATAAGTGACCGTCAGTACGGATTCCGTCAAGGTCGCTCAGCTGGTGATCTTTTAGCGTACTTAACCCATCGGTGGGCGGAAGCGGTTGAGAGTAAAGGAGAGGCGCTGGCCGTTAGTTTGGACGTAGCGAAGGCCTTTGATCGGGTTTGGCACAAAGCACTTCTTTCGAAGCTTCCATGTTATGGGCTTCCCGAGAAATTATGCGATTGGGTTTCCAGCTTTCTCACGGCTCGGAGCATTAAAGTTGTTGTCGACTGGTCATACTCCGACTTAAAACCTGTGAATGCTGGAGTCCCCCAGGGCTGTGTGCTATCCCCTACGCTGTTTCTTCTGCATATCAATGACATGCTGCTTAGCAGCAATCTTCATTGTTATGCGGATGACAGTACCGGGGATGCCTTATATACCGGCCACCCGCGTATTTCTCGGGAAAACGTCGACGAGCACCGGAATAAACTTGTGTCTGAAATCGAAACTCTGCTTACTCAGGTTTCGGAATGGGGCCGACTAAACTTAGTCCAATTCAACCCTAAGAAGACACAGGTTTGCGCGTTTACCGCTAAAAAGACACCCTTTGTCGTAGCTCCCTGTTTTGAGAGCACTCCCTTACCCGCCTCAGCCGCTATCGGAATTCTTGGTGTCGACTTGTCGAGTGACGTCCAGTTCCGCGGTCATCTGGAGGGCAAGGCCAAATTGGCCTCCAAAAAGCTTGGTGTGCTCAATAGAGCGGGACAGTGTTTCACGTCAGGTCATCGCCTGCAACTTTACAAGGCGCAGGTCCGTCCTCACGTGGAATACTGTTCACATCTTTGGGCGGGGGCACCCCAGTACCAGCTTACTCCATTTGACCGCATCCAACGACGCGCGGTTCGGCTTGTCGACAACCAAGCTCTTACGGATCGGCTTGATCCTCTGGCGTTGCGGAGAGAGGTGGCATCTCTATGCATCCTCTACCGCATATACCACGGGGAGTGCTCTGAGGAATTGTTCGGATTAATACCGCCAGCTGATTTCCGCCACCGTTCGATGCGCCAACGCTACCACCCGCATTGGCTGAATGGTTGGCGGTCGACAACAGTGCGTTTTAACAGGCACTTCTTGCCACGCACTGTTCCTTCATGGAACCAGTTGCCGGCGACGGTATTTCCGGACCGCTACGACCTAGGAACCTTCAAGAAACGAGCCTATTCCCATCTGAAAGGCCGGCAACGCTGATGTGATGCCCCTGGTATTGCAGACGCCATGGGCGGCGGTGATTGCTTTCCATCAGGTGACCCGCAAGCTCGTTTGCCCCTTATCCCATAAAAAAAAAAAAAAAAAAAAAAATAATAGATAGATCATTATTTGGTTTCATAACTTGCACTTAATAAATAAATAATAATAACTGTAAATTTAAATTCTGTTAAATTTGGAGCAGTCTTTGGGGCTCTAGATAGAAGAGAATATTAATTACTAAGTAACTTCTGAAGTACTAGTACTGCTATTGGATTACTATTTTAGATATTTTTTAACTTCGCAACTTGTTCTACCCGAAATTTTTACATCCCAAATGGTGGCGAAACCAGCATTATCAGCCATCGATATCTATCGCACATACCTTCCGAGAAGTATCCCAAAAAGTCATTAGTGTGAGCCGGATTCTATCTTACGACTTCTTTATTCAGAAGCCGGGTGCTTAACCTCCAGGACTTCGAGACGATCTTTCAAAATTATCTTTGATTCTGATAAAGGATTTGTTATGGTCATGATTTTTGATAAAATGGAACTTCAACTCTTCTGAAAAACAAACTGTCCAAACAGTGTTATTGCACTTCAACTTCGCAGACAGAAATGACGAGTTTGTTTAATCCAATATTTTTGGAGCAAAACTGTCTATCTATGGCAAATTAATCTTTTGACGTGGAATGGGTAAATGCCATTGAGTTTTATATAAAGCTTTGCCGTACTTAATGTGGCATAATGTCGGAATAAAATATAGATTCATATGGGGCCCGCCAGTCGTGAATACAAGAGGTCTATGAACATCGATAAACTCGCAAACTTTTTACATCCATAGACAAAGCGATGGTTCGCACACCACCCGCCTCACGCCTGACCGATAATTTGCAACAACAATGGCTGAATGTCGATCACAATCTGTTTTTTTTCATAGCATGAGACTTTAATTTCACTTTCAAAGACAATACTACGAAATGTGGTGCAAAATGGAGCTTGGGAACTTTGTTTTGTATAATTTTATATGTTATTGTTTTGGTTTCCTAGTAATATTATGCACGCAGACTAATACGATAATCGCGGTAATATATTTTAGTGGACAAATAATGTCTTCCTCAAATTGAAGTATACAAGAAGTGACAGCATTACCTAAATACTAAAAATCCGCCCAATTATTAAATTAATACTAAAGTACACTTTTAAGCGGTTATGCATCTTCAAACATTCTTAATTAGAATACGTAATGATTTAGTAGATAGTGATTTTTATGATAGAACGAAATGTCAATGATTGACATAAATTCTCAAATTAAAATCATATCTTTATGGATGCATTACTTTTGTATATTAGGAACCGACAGTAACTCGAGTATCACGAGTATCTTCAGAAAAAAGATCCGAAAGGCAGAGTCCAACCGAAGGTCTATTTTCGGCCGAAGCCGAAGCCGAAGGTTTTTAAACTACTAGTAATTTAATAGTTTTCTTCAATATTATCCACAGCTACAGAAGAATATCGGCGTAAAGTGGCGATGGCCGAAGCCGAAGCCGAAGCTTCGGTCGGACACTACCGAAAGGTGACTAGATAACCAGGTGCCTGTAGCTTGCAATTGTTAGTTTCGCCTTTGTCTTTGAGTCTTTGAACCAGAAAACATCAGCGAGTAGTAAGTTTAATATATTAATATGCCTAATGCCAGAGATGATCGGCATCAGATCAAATCCCTTAATAGATAATAGATATAAGTGCGGCATATTCCCGGTCGGTAGGTACTACAAGTTGCCACACAAACATATGACCTAAAAATATGAATCCATAAATAAGTAGATGTACTGCAATACTGTAGATAATTTTGAGCAACTTCCCTTTGAAACAACTGTAACTAATTAACGAATAGAGGTAACGATTAACTAATTAAAGAATAACGGTCTTTATAAGGTTAACCCAACTGCATGCGCCTTAATTTTGCCATAAGTTTATTTAAGAAAATCATAGATTGCAGATAATTAATAGGATCAAAGGTTTGTTTTCGTATAAAATGAACTTAAAACAACAACAAAACTATTTGAAAAATCTATCTCTTATAAAGTTAGAGATTGATTAAGTTTTTAACATATGAACAGTAATTTCAGCCATAATTGTATCGGCTCGTTGGTCTAGGGGTATGATTTTCGCTTAGGGTGCGAGAGGTCCCGGGTTCAAATCCCGGACGAGCCCAATCTTTTGCGCACGTAGATGCTGATTTTTAAAACATCTCGCTCGCTATGAAATTGTTATTTATTTGATAAATACATGTTATTATTTTCTTTCTAAAATTAAATTTTTATCGCGCACGTTCCGGTAACCAGCGCCATCTAGCGACAAATGGAAATAGAATCATAAATCTTTTGACAGTATTACACGTTTAAGCACTAGATGGCGCTACCGATGAATAAGTAGATCAAACAAGTTTTTAATAGTCGATTTCGAGTCTATTTAAATAATATAGATGGCGTAGATTGGACTCGGGTAAACTATCGAGCCTAAATAAAATATACAATTATATTTTAAAGGTGTATTTTAATATTTGCATGATTATATTTATCATACAATTCAAATAGTGGTATTAGTACCAATATAAAATTAGTAAGCCCCCATTCACAGAAATTATAACTTATATAAAATTATTATTTATCTATTAATAATTCAATTTCAAATGTAAAGTCGTTAAAATAGAAATAAGACTATGAAATGTACATAGTTTCCCACTTAAATTGGAGTATTTTACCGCTTCATTAGGAAAATTATTAATATGTTATTATTTAACAATTATTTTACTATTTGTTTAGAAATTCATAATGTAACTTAAATTATATTGTAGACATAAAATAATCATCTGCAGGACATGGATCATTGGCATCAATCGGTTTATATCTATATATTTTTCCTTTGGTACCTATTATTATATTGTTCTTATGGTCATATGTCATTGCTGTGATTTTGTAGGCCATTTGACCAATTTTCTCCGGTAAAACACTTTGAGTAGTCAACTTAAATAGGGAACCTTTGACTGCAACAATTGCTTCATCATTATTATTCAATTGCAGAATATATTTAAGTTCTCTATTAAAACCTTTGTATTGTATTGGCTCAAAATAATCGACAGAATAAAAATATATTCTACCATCGATATATTCGTAGAATGCGTTTCCTTTGCTGTCCAGAAGAAAACCGTATGCTCTTGGGATTTTGTCGTATCTTTTGACAGCTGCTGATTCGTTAACAAACTTGTAAATATCATGATTCGAACCAGTCGTAATATACATTTGGTTGTCAGTTTTATCAATAAAGATACCACGCACGTCGTCGTCTCCAATTGGTCTTTCAGCTGTTATTTCTGTTCTTGAATAATCATAAGTGACTATTCCTTGATTAGTGCCGATATATATAACGTTGGTGACTGAATCTATTGCGACGCACTGTCCGACTAGATCGTCAGAAACTGGTAACTCTTTAATACCCAATGATCCGTGCTTCAAGATATGCAATCCTTTGGTGTAATTCCTTTTGTGTAGTTTAAAGAACATGTGTTCAGTTTTTGGGTCTATTACTATTCCCGTGGGGAAACCATCGATGCTGGCTATCAGCTGACGTTTGTAGAATTCATTGCCGATTTTAATTCTTTCACATCTCTGAGTGTTCGAGCAATGAATCAGCAGGGAGAATATTGGTATTATTTTAATGAGAGGTTTCATTGTAAAGCCGCATTCAAAACTAAAATGTCGGGATCTGTAAGCAAAAGTATAATTCTTAATAACGTATCTATATAAACTCAAATTTTAAACCTTTTTATGCAAACTGTTCAAATTACTATTTATTTACAAACTATTTATTTATATTTGCCATTTACAATGTTTGTTAATTAAGTATTATTATATTAATTTTAAAAAATTTACCTGTACAGGATAATGTTAGTCCGTGTCTACCACTGGTGACAATATGCACTCCCACTAGTCACACTGGTGCAGCGTCACTTTATAAAACATCTGACCATTGTGTCGCATCTGTCTGTTTGTAAATATACAGAGATGTTTATGTTCTCATTCTTTAATATGTACAGGATGTATTGGAGTAAAGTGGAGGAGATGGATGTGGAGTATAGTAGTTTTTCATGGCGTAGATTACATATTAAAGTTAATATATTTTAAATAGGATATTTTTCTTTTTTCGTATCGGAACACTCTTTGCCACGCCCAACTCTCGCTTCCATAATTTACAGTTGGGATCAGTATCGCATTGTCTATTATTAACTATTAACAAATTATTAGCACCCAGATATCTATGCAATGCTCTATATAGGTACATTTTTTCCTTACGCCAGTCAACTACTACACTCCTCGGTGTGCCTACTATCCCTGCTAAATGCGTATCCAATTTATATATACGTTTTCATCTACTTGCACACCATTATTCACATTATTATAGCACATACATACATAACCTCACGCCAAATCCCTTGCGGGGTATGTACAGAGAACAGAGCGCCATAAGGCACGATTCTTACACGCCTCACTCGCTTCGTTGACTTAATACAATTTCATTTACCTGTTCCAGCACTACATCATCGACCATTATCCTTGCATCCGTTCTGGATTCCTCCCTTACATTATATCAGCTTCGTCTAATTAACTGTGTTCAAAGATAAAAAATAATTTGAGTAGGGATTTTATTCGTTATAATTTCAATATATAAATGAATCAGCCTGTATACATGTATGAATAGGATAATGTACTAGTGATTTTAATTCAATCATCAATGAAATTACAATAAATTATTTAGATAAACATAATACTGATTGAAAATTAGAGAATGGATAGTTATTAAATGAAAGTCCTTTGTTTGCATCGGTCTCTGGTATCTGTGTCTGTATTGTTTGAAACGTTCAGAATCTCATATAATATTAATTTAATAAGATGTGAGTATTTATTTTATTGTGAGTATAGTAGTTTATTATAGATGTGAGTCCAAATTATTATAATTTTTTTTATTAAATTTGGTATATTATTTTGGCAATACATTAAAAGAAACGAAGCAATCATTACATAGTATAAAACAAAGTCACTTTCCGCTGTCTGTACCCTTATATGCGTATATCCTTAAAACTACGCAACGGATTTTGATGCGGTTTTTTTTAATAGTTAGAGGGTGTCAACGGGGTGGTTTTGATCTATAATTCAAATATGATGTTCTAAGGAAAAAATGATAATTTTCAAGATTTATCAATTTCTTTGCAAACGCTGGCTGAACCCTAAGTGATAGATCAAAACAATGTTCTACATTATTAAACACCTTCTGAAGGTCTACAAAAAAGTCCGCGTGGGCATATGTGATAGACATCTTAGTATTCTTAGTTATAACCCACAATGACCATTATTATTTTTTATTTTTTACAAGATATAATGGCTAATTTACGAAGCGATTTTAATAATTACAGCATTAATTTACGTCGAATTAAGAGTCTTAAATAGATTGTGCATATTATATAGATGATCCTGTCCCTTTACAGCACGCAATTTAAACAAATATTTTCGAAGATATTGCAGTATTAACATAGCGGGACAGCAGTTATTACTTTTGATGCGGAACAAAATTCGCCGGGTCAGCTAGTATAATATAAATACCAATTTATTTTTTTCAACCTGTCAACATTCTTCATTCGTATATTTGTAAATAACATCGTTTGTTGACAAATAAAAGTTGTCGCCGTCAAATGTCATGCCAGATGGCGCAAAATCCAAGTCCATAAATAAGTTTAGCAGGAATCACGTTAGTTGATTTTAACAAATACAACCCGTCGTTGGTGGCCAAAATAACTCTGCTGAAGGCATCCATTTTTATGGCTCTTGCGGATTTTTTTCGAATACGGACATATTTAAAAGGCTCTTGGAATCCTTTCAACAGCACATCGCTGCAGTTTGTCCATTGACATTGTCTATCTTGATGGACTCGTTTTCCTCAAGATGTATTGATCCATTTTAGTGTGTATATGGTCAATCAACGTGAAATGTAAGTCTTTATTTATGGGATTATAGACTAGATTCGTCGGCACACCTTTCATTGTTAGAATAACCGTCTTCGTATAATTTACGCTATCAAACTGATATGAACAGTTCAGTGAGTGAAATTCCGGCAATATTAGTAACAGCATTTTGATTTGTAAATCACTCATTAATAAGTTCAATTAGTACTGTGACTCAAAAACTTTTACGTAAACTAGCTAGCTATTGGTAATTATTGTATTAATATCACGCGAAAGTTTTCTCTGGTCATTCTTATTAAAAGCACAGGTACTAAACTGGCTTTGACTTTTATTTGGCTGACATTAAATTTGGCTTTTAAAATTATAATATAATGACAGTAACTTTGTCTACTATTCTATCATACTTAAACTGCATATCTGATTTAGATTAAATTGGTCATGGAGAGACAAGACAGTCTTCATCCAGTCCTTTCAGGGATCACTTTGTATAAACAGACAAATAGTTTATAACATAATAATATGTAAATAAATGCACTGTGAGAAAGCTATGTGGTGTAATTTTTTAATTTTCACTAAATGTTGAAACAAATGATATCCGAAGTTCGTAGCGTTGTTCCACTTACCTTATTAATATAATATTTGTGTTATTAAACTTCTTGACTGACGATGATAATGATGATATTATCAAACTTATAGACAAACGTTTCTATCAAAAATGTATATCACTGAAATTGTTATTTGGAAACACAAAATTTTAATTAATATATATGTATGTGTATGTTAGTATGTATTTAAGTATGAGCATAATATGTATTTAAATAGTATAATGTATATCTAAATTCGAATTATGTGTGTAGATTGCATGTACGTATTTATATTATGTATTGTTGATTTATTTAGCAATTAATTTTAATGTGTTTGTTGTACACATGTTATTACCCTGCAAACTCAATTGTTCCTCTATCGCTCAAAGGGTTTGCTGGTGGAAAACTCACTAGTAAGTTAAGCTCGCCTTTGTACATAATTTCATTATATATATGTAAATTTCTGTATAGTCCATTGAAATGTTACATTTTTTAGGCCTTACCATCCGTTTTTTAGAGGACGCAATTTTATGTTTTTGATGTGTAGGGGGGTCAGTGTAAAGCTAAAAAACAAGTTTGTGGGGTCGCAACCCTTGTCCCACGGCCGCCATCTCGAAAATAGGGGTTGAAATAGTTTTTACGGTATATCTCTTAAACTATTTATTTAATAAAAAAAATATTGTTCACATTTTTTGTTGCTACTTAAATTCTCTACAACTCCAGTAACTTTTTGTCGTAGAACTATAAATAAAAAAGTTATAAGTGAAAATCTTCAGAAATTCGAAAAAAAACTTATATTTTTCGATGTAACTTTCTTTTTATCATTTTTACTAAAAAATTATATCTGACCATTTGTAGTATCGTTTTTTGAGGAACAACTTTTATTCGCATCATTTTTTCATTAAGTCAATAGCTAAGGTTTCACTGGAAGAAGTGAGTACTATTTTTCAGTACAGTTAACTATACCTATATTATACGTGTGTACTAATAATATGTAATCAGTTATTTTTTTTTAAATTTAATAAACACAATGATACGACAAAGAGGACATTAAAAATTACAGGCCAAAAGCTTTGATATCGAATAAATATATAAAATGTTTGACGAGGTCATTCTACAAAGAATATTTAGACGAAGAGCACGAAAAGTTTGGTTTGAAAATCAATGGCTCTAAATTCAACCATCTGAGATTTACCGATGACTTAGTGTTATACAAAGAGAACCCAGTAAACCTACGTTGCATTTTAGATAACCTACGCGAGGAGAGTGAAAAAAGTGGCCTAAAAATAAACGTAATTATAACGATACTAATGACAAACTCGGTAGAAGATGAAAACCAACATTTTCCTGCCCTTACCCCACTCTAATTGGGGCTGGCACAGGCCTTATTTGACTTATAAAAAGTTTTGTCTGTGGGTTTATGATCGGCCGCAATCCTGACGTCAACACTCCTTGTATTATTTTCGTTGGTTTATCCTCCTCCTAGTAAAATGCAGCAATAAAGATGTTGGCCTCTGATTTTGAATTGCAGTGCTCTTCCATTATGCTGAACTGGACACATGATGCTAGACATTATAGAATAATGGAGTAAGGTAGTGGCAGAGAGGTACTCCAGGGATAGAAATCATAGCCACCACCAAGAGCACTTACTAATGGGAAACATGAAATAAAGCTTGAGACAGACGCAGACTGGACGATTAACGTGATAGACTACTGTGAAAACGGTTAGAGAAGACCGTTGCTTTAAAGCATACTGAAGACCGATACATTTTCTAAGACTTCGTTATTATGACTTAGGATAAGGAACATTATGTATTATTAGTTTCGGAATAACGAGCTTGATTATAGGCGATACAGTTTTAGACAAATATAAATATAACAAAAAGTATGCGCCATCGCATCTTCCAAGCACGGTGGAGGTGGCCGGTGCTGCTGCTGCTTCGGCAGAAAATCTCAAGCGGCACAAATACAGAAACCTTGTAGGTGACTATGTGTTTGAGCCGTTTGGGGTTGAGACTTTGGGGACATGGGGTCCGAGTGGTCGTGCACTTTACAAAGATCTTGCAAAGAGGCTGATCGAAGCCTCTCGCGACCAGAGGGCTGGTCTATTCTTCGCACAGAGGATTAGCATTGCCATTCAGCGTGGCAATGCGGCCAGTCTTCTGGGCACGCTGCCAGTAGACCGAGATGCGGAGAAATTTGATTTCAGGTAGTTTTTTAATTGTATATATTGTAAATAATGTAATTAATTTATTTGTTCTTATTATTGTAAATAAAGAGTATTTAATATTTGCAAATTTACAAAAACAAACTATCGAATGAAAATGTTGATAATTTCACAACCGTATTGTATTGTAGCGATGTCGTACAGTTTCGGGTTGAATATGCTCATATCGCATTAATATATCGGTCAAATTATAAACAATTTATTAAAACTTATTGCGGGCCTCACAACCAGCCGACACGATCTTTGTACTAAAATTTTACAAGAACTTCTAAGAGACTGCTTAATCTATCTATATATATATATATAAGAGATTTCCACCTATATATTGACTCATCACGATATCTCTGGAACCATAAGGCGTAGCGACTTGAAATTTGGTAGGATTATTCCTTTCGCCAAGTAGAGGTCAGCTAAGAACGGATTTTACGAAATTCCACCCACAAGGGGGGTTGCGGGGGTGTTAACAATGGAAAATTCCCATTTTTAACCTATAGCTGCTATCGACTTCAAATTTGTCGAAGATATTGCAGTATTAACATAGCGGGGCAGCAGTTATTACTTTTGATGCGAAACAGAGTTCGCCGGGTCAGCTAGTATGAAATAAACCTTTTCTACCACTGTAATGTTTTATAGT
Source organism: Euproctis similis (assembly GCA_905147225.2). NCBI lineage: Eukaryota > Metazoa > Arthropoda > Insecta > Lepidoptera > Erebidae > Euproctis > Euproctis similis. The sequence goes on along the minus strand of LR990105.1, from coordinate 1,864,637 downwards.
TGTATGAATGTGTGAGATCAAATCGTGTTGTAAATGCATACATAAGTGCGATATATTATTTTAGCCCTACTGTAAAAGAAATTGAATAATTTAATATAAATACCAATTTATTTATTTCAACCTGTCAACATTCTTCATTCGTATATTTGTAAATAACACCGTTTGTTGACAAATAAAAGTTCTCGCCGTCAAATGTCATACCAGATGGCGCAAAGTCTAAGTCCATAAGTTTAGCAGGAATCACGTTAGTTGATTTTAACAAATACAACCCGTCGTTGGTGGCCAAAATAACTCGGCTGAAGGCATCCATTGTTATGGCTCTCGCGGAATTCTTTGGAATGCCGACATATTCGATAGGCTCTTGGAATCCTTTCAACAGCACTTTAATATACTTAGAATTACATTCATAGTATATATTCTCTTCGTCATCAACTGCTAGAATGTAAGCGCACGGTACATTCTCTATTTTCTTCTTTTCATTATTTTCCACATCAATAACGTACACTTCGTTATCAGGAAAAGTGACTGCGTATAATTTTTCTGAATGATTAGCTTTGAATAGTTGTACAATGTCTTCATCTTTATTGCTTAAGAATTGTGCTTGGTCAGTACTGTTCAGGAAATACAGTCCATCATCACTGGCTATGTAAACTTTTTGATTTTTGAAATCCATCGCTGCAGCTTGTCCGTTGACATTGTCTATCTTGATGGGCTCGTTGTTCCTCAAGATGTATTGATCCATTTTAGTCTGCACATGATCGTCTTGCAGACTTTCTATGTCTATCAACGTGAAGTGTAGATCTTTATTTATGGGGTTATAAACTAGATTCGTTGGCAGACCTTTTATTGTTAGAATAGCTGTCTTCGCATAATCCATACCATCGAACTGATATGAGCAGTTCAGTGAGTGAACTGTGGGCAGTATTAGTAACAGCATGAACAGCATTTTGATCTGTAAATTAAAATGGTACTTTCATTAATAGGTTGCATCATGTTTTTTTATTTCTTACTTTTTTAAAAGATTAATATTATCTAGTTCTTGATGATTATTATCACACATAATCCGGGAATATAATTCGAACTTTGCGATCTAAGCCACTAGGCTAAACCATTAATTAGGCTATTAACATTATAAAACAAAGTAAGTGACTTTATCTATTTTAGATTTAGATTATATTTATCACGATGATTAGAGATATTTCAGAGTTTCATCCAGTCATTTTAGAGTAAAACATTTTAACAAGGGTTGCATTTTACAAAAACATTTTAACGATGCATGAATGGGCCGGCTCGACCGGTGAAATACCACGACCTCTCAGAAGATCGACGTAAAGTTGCTCATACCGCATTTCCTTCGGTGAGAGAGGTGCCCGGAGGCCCATCCCCCTTCCTCATCCTTTCCTATCATTCTCCCTTAAAGGTCAGCAACGCAACGGTAATACTATATGTGTTGCTGGTGTCCATGGGCGGCGTAGGTTGCTTACCATCAGGTGACACGCTTGCTCGTTTGCCCTCCTATACCATAAAAAAGAAACGAATCCAGTCATTTCAGAGATCACTTTGAACAAACAGACAAATAGCTTATACCATAATAATATGTGAATAAAAGCACTGTGAGACAGCTACGTGGTGTATTTTTTTAATGTTCACTAAATGTCCAAAGAAATGATACTCAAAATTCGTAGTGTTGTTCCACTTACCTCAATAGTATCTGTGTTATCAAACTTACAGACAAACGCTTCTGTCAAATATATCACAATGACTGGTATTTAGGAATACATAATTTTAATTTATATTCGTTAAATTATAAGTAGTGATAGTGATGGGGTATAAAAGTTGTTGAACATCGATATTTGATGTCATTTTTTTAACTCTAAAGAACAAGTACGGTGAGCCTGATAGTGAGCGGTTGCAGAAAATTTGAAAATTTATTTAATACCATTTATTTATGCGTGTAAGTTTAAGGGACTAATCTTTGTTTCAACAAAGATTTAAGCATAAACTTCAACCCTCGCTGTCGACAGAATGGCTCTACACTATGCCCTGGAACAGTTCTGATCATTTCAAGAAATTAGTGATCCAAAGAATAATTACTTAAAAATGATTGTAAGTAAATATAGTTCATTATCTAAAAAAAAATATGTTCAAGTTTTCATGAAACAAACTGTAGTTTCTAAATGAAATATTCATGAAAATCAAAGAAGTGCCATGAGTAAAGTAATTGAAGCATTAGGATTTTAACATAACACAACTTCACTCGTTTGTTACCCGAAGGTGTAGGCAGCGGCTGTGAAGCCTCGTCTCGCTGTTATGTTTACGTCCCAAATGGAATAGGTGGCGAACCTATTGCCATACCGGGCACAAAGTTTTCAGTCATGGATATTTATCACACTTAACTTCCGAAAACAGGCTTTGGATTTTAGAAAAATATAAATAATTGCAAGTATGTATGTACTCACTACACACTACAGTAGGTATATGTATTCTGTATATGTATTTACAGAATAAAAGCTCTTCCAAACATACTGTATTTTATTAGACTTTGATGTATTTAAAATTAACCAGAAGGGGCATAATGTTTTCCCCATAACAACCACGAGAACAAGGCTACATTTTGCAATTCGTAAACTATTTGTTATAACGTATAGCTGGATTGTTGCTTTGGTAGTAGTAAATGTAAAATGCTGTTAATATATTTATAATATATACTTCATTTTGAATATATGTAAATTAACAAAAAATAAACTATCGATACAAAATGTTGATTATTTGACAACCATATTGTATCATAACGATGTCGCACATTTCCGAGTTGAATGCACTCATATCAAACTAATATAATAATTGTAAATAACATAAATAGATTAGCCAAAAGTTATTGCAGGCCTCACAACAAGACCACACGATGGGGGTGCTCTGTTACTAATCAATTTCCTTTTTTTAAATTTGAAAATTGAAAAATATTTAAAGTTTAAGTTGTAGGTATGAGATTATTAGTAATTAGGCACGTCTTCTTGTTATATATTACTTTTGCAGTAGTTGTTTCTAATTTGCACAAGAAGTTCTTGATTGGAAATAAATATTTTCTATGCACTAATGTAAATGTACAATTAACTTGTAGTAAGTACATGGAGCTCAGTTTTGCATATTTGCTTGTAATTAAAAATGATTGAATTTCTGATTGGAAGAGAAGTGCGGCGGGAATTAACCAAAGTCTTATAAATATTATTGTTATTATTGTATTATAATATGTTATTATTATATTCAGAATTAACGATACCATAGGGCTTCTTTATATCTTATTTGCTTAAATCATTAAGGAAAATGATTACATAGTATAAAATTAAGTCGTTTTCCGCTGTCTGTCCCCTTATATGCATCCCCTTATATTTGCAACTACGCAGCGGATTTGATGCGGTTTTTTTTAACAGGTAGAGGGTGTCAACGGGGTGGTTTTTAGCTATAATACATGTATGTTGTAGTAAAGAAAAAGTGATAAATCCAAAATTAACTTATTTATGACAGATCGCCGGGTCAGCTAGTATATATATAATTGGCTGTTACTCAGAATAGTTCATTAGAGTCTTGGTAAAGCTTTTTTGAACTAACTTAACATTTATCGTTAAATTTGTAGAAAATAAATTATTATATATTTAAATCCTATTTTTAAGTGGAACACTAAGAAGCAGCCTTAAGTCCATCTTAATAAAATGTAAACTTTGTTTATCCTAAATTATTTTTAATGTGTTTCCGTGAATGTATGTTTATGTAATGTGAACAATAAGTTTAAAATAATAATTTTACCTTTAACAATTCAATTCCTTTATAAAAAATTCAGACACACTTATTGTAGATTTTTTTTTAATAAAACACTGTGTATATTAGTTGAACTAATATTATGTATATATTTAAAATAAAGGTCACTATTTTACATGGGAATTGTATGTATGTTTGTGTTATTTATTAGTAAGTGTTAATTCATTGCGGAGTACAGCTATTTATCTAGTTGGGAAGGAAGTACAGTCACTGTTTCCATTATCAAACTTCCTATCCGAGAATTTCGGCAAAATAAAAGTGTTATAACGTTCATTTATAAAACAAGTGGAAGACACATGGGCTCCTTTACAATTTTTATGTTACTTTAGGCTGGAAAATACTGGCATCGTTAACATCTGAAGGTTTAATGGATGGTAAAATTACCGTCAGTTATAACATGCGCCTGATTGTCCATCCTCGTGAAGATTACTATTTCAAACTCTATAGCCAGGTGTTTCAGCACATATGTTTCGATGCGCTCGAATGACCATCAAGTACAGAGCTCCTAAGTTCGAGTCCGTGCTCACAATAACTATAATTTTGACATCGCTCGTAATAATATTAGTTCGTACTTATATAATATATTTAACATAATTTAATAATAATAAATAAATAAATTAATATAATATATTTAACGCATGGGAGAGGTCTATGGACGCAGTAGGGGTCTTTTGCGATTTATCTAAAGCGTTTGACTGTGTCGATCATGTAACTTTAGCTCGTAAATTAAGCCACTATGGAATAAGAAACTGCGCCTTAAATCTAGTCGTATCGCACTTATCAAACAGAACTCAGCGAGTAGAAATAAACAGAGTACAATCATCCGGATCTCCTGTTGCTATGGGTGTTCCCCAGGGTTCTATATTAGGTCCTTTCCTGTTTCTAGTCTACATTAACGATCTGCCTCATCTTGTGAAGGAGAAACATGATATTGTGTTATTTGCGGATGATACATCACTCATATTTAATATAGGTAGGAAAGAAGATAATTATGACAAAGTTAATGCCGCGTTGGCAACTATTGCAGACTGGTTTAATGTTAACAATCTATTGTTGAATGCCAAGAAAACGAAATGCATTAAATTTATGTTACCAAGTGTAAAGCAAACTAATAATGCTTATGTTAAAATCCAGAATGAAAACTTATTTTTTGACGATAGTACAATCTTCCTGGGTATTACATTAGATAGTAAGCTGCAATGGGGACCCCATATTGAGGGATTATCAAGCAGGCTTAGTTCAGCCGCATATGCAATCAAAAAAATTCGTCAATTTACAGACGTTGAAACGGCCAGGGTTGTTTACTTTAGTTATTTTCATAGTGTTATGTCCTATGGATTATTGCTGTGGGGCAGAGCAGCTGACATACAAACAATTTTTGTCTTACAAAAACGTGCAGTAAGAGCTATCTATCAAATGAAATCTCGCGCATCACTAAGAGAGAAATTCAAAGAAATCAATATTCTCACCGTTGCCTCGCAATACGTATTAGATAATATTCTTCATGTTAAGAAAAACATTCATCTTTTTCCAAAAAATTGTGATATGCACTCATTTAATACAAGAAATAAAAATAAACTTGCTACGCCGTTTTTCCGTCTGAAAAAAGTTAATAACTCGTTTATGGGTAATTGTGTACGTTTCTTTAATAAGATTCCTGAAAATGTAATTGAGATGCCGTTTACTAAATTTAAGGCGTATGTTAAAAGGTGTCTCATCAGCAAAGCTTACTATAGTATCAACGATTTGTTGGAGGACGACAACGTTTTTAAATAAACCGCTCATTACTTCTTACACTTGTAACAATTTGTATTGTTAGTGCATAGTACTGTTGAGTAAATGATAATAATAAAAAAAAACCTCCCTGAGTTTCTTGCCAATTCTTCTCAGTGCGAGAGTAATCGAATTGGCGGAAGTAAAAAAAAAAAAGTGACCTTCATAAGTGTCTGACAAGACCTAAACTGAATAAATGAGTTTTGATTTGATTTGATTTATAGTAATTCCAAAGATAAATTGCCCAAAAATCCAAATCACGTACAAATTTGGTCAGTTAAATCTTGTTATTATTATTTTCTGGGCAAAAATATCGTGGCACAATGGGCACGCGCATTTCTTTCACGCCTCATCGAGTGACAGTTCGTGTGTATATTGTATAAGAAACCTCATGCAATGTGAAACCGCGGTACGTAACATGTATGCCACGGTCGGTCGGGATGCTAATGTTGTAGGATGCCATTGTTACATCATTATAAAATAAAATAAAATAGGTCATGTTGTTGTCCAGAGATTTTCAGGAATTAAACTGTGTCATTCGACAGGTTCCCTCTAGTTTTACAAGTTAGACTAACTGCTTGTATTAGGAAACAAGATAGCATATATTAATACACTAGCAGACCGCGCGAACTTCGTACCGCTATATTTTATACATTTTCCACTTAAAAAAAATTATTATCAACTTCAATCAATAGCAATACCAGGGACTTTGTCAGAAGTTTTTTGTCAATCTTTAGTTTTTTTTAATACTACTTGAACCTTTTTTTATTTGATCATTGTCGTCGTTTTTAAAAAAAAAACCTGTTCTTACCAGTACGGCTAACTCACAGTGAGTGTTTTTTTTATAATTTAAATGATGTCGATTTGGCACCTTGGTATTAATCGTATTAAAATAAATTCACTAAATTTTAAAAGAGATCACGATATTAAAAAGGTAAATATAGATGGGCAACTCCATGTGTAATGCAGACGTGTAACAAACCCGCAGTCTTTATATTTTAGCAAAAGACGCCAAGATCGAGGTGCGTGGGCATATCTTGCGCTTCGTCCATTTATATGAAGTTGCAATATTGTAAAGAATTATAGATAATATTATAATATCTGCATAAAGAACTAACTGTAAACTAACTCTAGCTTTGACCCATGGTTACCCACTTTGGTTACTTAAGTATAAAAATATTTTTAAATAATTTAATATCCGCGTTGCTTAATACATAAATATTATGAACGGAAAATAACGCGACACATTTAGGTAAACAAATTATCTGTCTGCTTGTGAAGTGACTACGGCCAGTGCAACCAGGCCGAAACGTCAAGCTAATAATAAAAGTAAGTATTTGTTTACCTAAACGTGTCGCGTTATTTCCCATTTATTATACTCTTAAATAGATCAAATTCTAATCTGTCTAAATAGACACGGGGTCTTAGATGTTATATGTTCACATCACCTATTAATTATTACAAAATAAAAATATATATACCCCAAAAGACGATTAAATACTACAAACTCATTAGGACAAAAAGAAACAAAAAAATGTCTAAGAAAATTAAAAAAAATGTACCTACCAGCTATGAGCGGCGCTCATGACCGAATCGGGCGGGACTCCCGATCATATATGTGCGCGGAATATTTGCCTAAGAAACGAATACTTGCATTTTGTATTTTGTGATATCTTTTGAATTAAATGTCCGAATCGGATCATTCAAAAAGTTCTAAAAAGGTATTGAATCTATCTTTATATTGAAGTAATTTATTTTGAGTAGAGTTAATACCAAGGTACAAAATAAAGAACTTTTACCTTATTATAATTATTTTTAAAAATTCAAAAAACACTTATTATTGATAACTACAATAGTTAGACATATAGCGTCGCGGACTTATCTGTCGACAATTATAATAATATGTTCTCTGAAACTGTAGTACATTGTTTTTTTCTATAATCAATAGTTTTTGCAGCGTTCGCGATGTAAGATTTTTTTTGGGTCTTTTTCTTACACCTTGGGTTACATTATTAGACTTATAGTAAGGATCCCTAACTTATTTGAAAATATAATATAGCCTAAAGCCTTCCTCGATAAATGGACTATACACCAGTGACAGAATTTTTGAAATCGGACCTGTGGTTTCTAAGATTAGCGCGTTCAAACAAACAAACAAACTCTTCCGCTTTATAATATAAGTATAGATTAATACTTTTCTTTTAACTACATACATAGAAATACATAGAATATATAGATAGAATTGAATACATAGAAAAAAACCTAGACACGATACAAACATTCATACTTGTACATAAATATTTGTATTCGGATGGGGATCGAACCCGTCGAGCTCAATTCAGCAGTCGATTGTTTAATCAATGCACCACTAGGAAAAACAAACTCTTTTTACGCTCTTCCTCTAACTTTTAAACATATTTTATGCTCTGCTCAAGATCCTGTTTCCTTTATTTGAAACATATTAATATTTGGGACAGCAGTTCATGATCAATTGGCATTGGATTGTTTAGTTTAGGCATAGTTAGTCTATCGTAGTTCAAAAACTTGTAAGATTGTCCCATTTTCAATACATCACGTAATTGAAACTATAGATGTATAAAATATAACAATTATAGGTACATAATAAAAATTAAAAAAACCATCGTTTATTACATAGTTTTTGTTATTTTCATTTTCAGATGAAAAATTATCACTATCATGACATTATTATGACTTAAATTTTTATACAGATTTTAAAAATTCTGATAAAGATAATTATTCGTTACATAGTGTTTTAGAAAATTTGTTATAAAGTATTTAAAAATATTGTTGCTGAGTCAAATTATTGATAAAATTGATTGGTTTTAGAGAGAGAGCTTTAGAGTGTTTAGTATAATTTGAGATGATTAACTATTTCACTCATTGTTCATTCATATGATTGGATGCATCACTATTGCTTTAAATTTGGAAACATTATTTTACAAAGTGACATTAACTACTGTCAGCTAGCTTTGTCTAATTAAAAATACGACTATAGTAAACGCATTACTCGATACCATAGTCCGATTAAAAAGATTTAGAGATATTTAGAAAGAGGACATTTGTCTGAAAGGCCAAATTCTAAATATAAATCAGTAAGAAATTAAGGGTCCAGTGGTCGAGCACCCTGGTTCTGAATCCAGTGCTCGCGGGTTCGAATCCTAACAATGGCTCACACCAATGACTTATCGAAATTAATTTCGTAAGTTATGTGTGATAAATATCGATGACTAAAAACTTTGTGCCCGGTGTATGGCGATAGTTTCGCCACCTGTTCCATTTGGGACGTAAACATATCGGCGAGACTAAAGAGTTTAAATTTAAATTAAGGGTTTAAAGTATCAAACACATTTCTAATATAGAAGTGTTTATTTCATAATTGACACAATGTATTATTATTAAATGTATTATGTTGTTATAGGATTTATGGTTTTACTTTATTAAAAAAATAATCTACAGAAATTATATATTTGCTTCTTATGATTTAGCATTAGTAATTGCTGTTATTATTATTGTGTATTTATGTGGTTATATTTGTAGATACTGTGAATTATTATATTTATTATATTGGCGGTTATTCGATCGACATTCTTAGAGCAACTTAACTTCTCAAGTCGCTCCTAGATCTGGTAGCGAGAGCTGAAATAGTGGCAGCACTACTTTCTAGCTTTTCTTTTATTGCAGAAATCACATCAACTAACAACAGTGTCAGAATATTATATTCGTAGATCTTTTTGTTGTAGGCATAGTATTGAATTAGTGTGGCCTCCATAGCATATGCTGTTGGTCTGACTTGGAGAATGTAATCACCAGTTTCACTGGAGCCGTTCACGTAGCCAACAAAAGTGTTGCTGTCCAGTACTAGAGGAACGCCGTGTTCAATAATGAAAGGAGGTTTCAGTATGTTAACGTACGAAACCTGTTCAGGGAGACCCTCAATCTTCTTGATGCCATCAGGACCCAAAACGTAGACTTTCTTTTCGCTTGTGTAATAATACAAATTATTCTCGTAATCAAGCACAATTTGCTGTGCGTCAACGACATTATCAACTTTGTCTTTCTTGGTTCCTTCTTCAGTAACTTTGTATACTACGTGATCCTTGGTTAATACATAAATTGTGTCACTGCCATTAACTTTGGCTAAGCCAATTAGGTCATCAGTAATGGTACCATATTTCTCAGCCTTGTTTTCTTTACTATTGTAACGGTACAGACCGTCTTTAGCTGCAAAATATGCAGTTTTAGTGTCATCGTTTGCAGCAGAGGCGTCTCTACCGTTATCAAGAAGTTTGGTGACTGTTCCCTTCTTGCGTATATATAGACCTTTGTCTACTCTTTCACCGTTCACTGTGTCAGCCAAAACAAAGAATATGACACTGTCTGAATCGCTACTTTCTTCGTTATCTTCATCAGCTTCATCATCAAAGTTCAGAGCGTTCAATGGCACTAATATGTTGACAATGTCGTGTTCAGCGGTATATACCGCTATGTCATCAGGAAAGAATTCTTCTGTGACAGTAACTGTATCATCGCTTGCATCAGTGGCTGGAGCGGTATACGCTAAGCCCACCAGCAAAAATGCCGTGAAGTACGCAAGCAGCTTCATCTTGTGATCTGTAAGTAAGAGAGTATAAGACACAAATGCAACTTAGAATTTACATTAACATCTGGCGAGGTCGCGAGGTCTTGAGCTGGACATATGATCACATTAACACATAATATTGGGACAGTTCGATGGATGGTTATTTGAGCCGAGTATATGTGAGTAATTTTTCCGGGAACACAACACTCGAAGGTCCGACAGTGATAATTATGGCACTATATACCGAATAATTTTCCATCCTACTAGCTGACACACCAAACGCTGTTTTGCAAAAAATAACAATCATGTCAAACAAAATTGAAGGTTATAATTAACATAACATAACTTCACGCCTTTTGTTACCCGAAGGTGTGGGCAGCGGCTGTTAACCCTCGTCTCGCCGTTATGTTTACGTCCCAAATGGAATAGGTGGCGGACCTATAGCCATACCGGGCACAAAGTTTGTCAGTCATCGATATTTATCACACATAACTTCCGAAAATAATTTCGAACACTCATTGGTGTGAGCCAGCGTCAGGATTCGAACCCGGACCTCTGGATCAGAAGCCGTGACCACTGGACTAAATTTGTTTTAATTAACAAATAAAAAATAGCAGCTGATTGTAAAGGTTTACAGTTTACAGGTAGAGTACATGTAAAGCACAGGTAAGGTTTACAGGTATTACAGTTTTGTATGCTGTAAAAATGCATAAAAAAAACTTAAATTTTATTTGAAAATTAAAAAAAAGGGTTCAATTCGCATTCGTCTAATCAAAATACACATACAATTTCGGAATGTCTGCGTAAAGTGGCTCATGCCGCGTATCGTTCGGTGAGAGTGGTATCAGGAGGGATTCTTTGCCCTTCCTTCCTTCCCCCTACTCCCTTAAACGAGGGCAAACGGGCAGGCGTGTCACCTGATGGTAAGCAACCAACGCCGCCCATGGACACCAGCAACACATATAGTGTTACTGTTGCGTTGCCGACCTTTAAGGGATAGGGGATAGGAAAGGATGGGGAAGGGGGGTGGGCCTCCGGGTACCTCCCTCACCGAACGAAACGCGGCATGAGCCACTTTACGTCGGTCTTCTGAGAGGTCGTGGTATTTCACCGGTCGAGCCGGCCCATTCATGCAGCTTGGCTCTACCACTGTTTAAATTACTATTTTATCTACCTACATAAAAAAAAAAATGTATATAAAAAGCTTTAAAAAATGCTGACGTCCATTTTGATATCAGCACCTGAACAGGAAATTTTAGTTTTATTCAAACGAAATATACTTTATTTATTTATTTCTTAGATTTTCGCGAATCACATTCATAAAATTATAACAACTTTATGGATTTTATTGCGTTTATTTAGATTTTATTTTCTATTCATTTCCCGATGTTTCGAACTCTTTGCAGAGATCATTTTCACGAGTGATGAACAAAAAGATGGTGGTCGCTATTTTCATTGATACAGAAAGCACCTACATTTTGGAAATAAAAATCATAAAGTTGATGTTAAAAATATGATTTTTACTATTGGTAACCCACATCAGACCATGAAACAAAATTAAAATTAAATATTTATTTATAAAATATATTTACTAAAGAAAAAGACTTTTTAGGTATAGGTAACAGTTGTTAGCCAGTAACCGATCACTCAGTTAAAATCTTATAAATTGTACTAGCCACCTATTGAAGTAAAAATTAAGCACCTTATACATATAAGGCGTTTATTTAATATGTTTTATTATATTATTAAGTGTAAATATTACGTGGTATAATAAATATATTGTTATTGACATGCCAAGGGTGTAATCACACAACCAAAATTACCTAAGGTCTAAATGTCATTTGATAACATTTAAATGGAGATAACGTGATCCTATAGCAATTGGATCTTATCAAGAAACAACAACAAGAACTCTTCCTCTCTATTTCTCTTTGTTTATATAGAAGAGCAGTTAAAGAAGTTTATTTGCCACGACTACTAAGCAGTAGTTAAAAATTAACTACATGAGGAATTTTCTAATATTTTTTTTTACTACTCATTCGTAGCGACATTACAATAAAGCCTTACTTATTGCCATCTCAGTGGGCTCTTCTTTTCTCTTTTTCATCTTAAGGTAAACGATAGTTACATACATACATACATAACTTCACGCCAAATCCCTTGCGGGGTAGGCAGAGAGAATAGAGCGCCACAAGGCACGATTCTTACACACCTCACTCGCTTCGTTGACTTTTATAACTCTTTTCATGCACGCGCGTCGATTTTTGAGGCTCCTGACATCACCTTCCTTACTTATTTTAATAAGGTTTGATTATTACAAAATTAAATACAACCACAAACTCCGTTACTAATTCATAGTTTGTGGGTAAGTATGTGAAAAATTACATCTACCTATGACTAAGAATCATTACGATCGCAGTTATCGAATCTACAACAAAGATAGACAACAGGACTTTAAAAAGAGTGCAAGTAGTTTTTCAAAATTAAACCGAAACAAATTGTGTTTTGTTTATGACGACCTACTTCACAAACAATTTCAGTGCTAAATTCAAAGAGATAGGTATCATTCAATAATTCGTTTAATTTTATGTATTTTTTACGATGTTAATTGTCTGTGAAGCGGGTCTTCACAGACAGTTATTATTGTATTATAATATTTGTTGATTCTCTCTCTATTATTACTATTTAAATTGGTCAATACAATGCACTCATAGAAAATGTTGATAAGAACATAAAAAAACAAACAAACAAAAAGCAGCAAAGACGTAAAATATTATTTAGATTTGTGTATATTTTTTTTTAATATTTTGTGACACTATCTGATCAATGCAATTGAATATTTCTTTCATTATGCAAACCGAGGCTGAATAGGCCCTCAGGTATTAAAATGGTAAAGATTGAAAAAAAAAAACAGAAAATATAAATTAAAAAGTTAAAATGTACTTACTATCTGCGTGTTCACAGTACGGTAACCTATTACAGAATAAGTAAAATAATAAGTTAACATGTCTCACATCGACATGTCCAGATAACTTAATCTCCTAGTTAAAGGTACAGTTTATCATTTAATTTATTGTTGCATGTGATTATGAAGTAATTCGTGGTGGCTGCGCTTGTAATGAACAACATAGCTATCTATATATTTTATATTATTACAGGAACATGTTTTAAAAATCTTAATAATGTTCAGCCATATACCTCAGCAATGTATACATATGAATAAAATTGAAGTGTCTGTTTGTAATATTGAAATAACTGCTTTCTACTACATTCATATGAATATATATATTTATATACGGTACATACACCAAAACCCTTAAAACTAAGGGAATACCTTAAAACTAAGAGTTTCTATTTTTACCCTGATCTGTGACAGAAACGAGGGGAAAGCGGGCCCAAGGATACCTCTCACAACGTGTACACGAGACATGAGGCATTTTACACGAAATTCTGAGACGCCGTGGTAATTCATCGGTCGAGCCGGTCCGTTCATAGAGTGAACTATTGTCTAATAAGCAGTCCCGGTGGTCCAGTGGTCTAGCACCCTGCTTATGATTCAAGAAGTGCTGTCTTTTCGAAATTCTTTTCGGAAGTTATGTGTGAGAAATATCGATGACTGACTGCATTGTGCCCGGTATATGGCAATAGATTCGCCACCTATTCAATTCGGGACTTAGACATAAAGGCGTTATGCTATATTAAATTTATTACTTCATATTTTGTTAAATCTATATCTATACTTATATTATAAAGCGGAAGAGTTTGTTTGTTTGTTTGAACGCGCTAATATCAGAAACCATCAGTCCGATTTTAAAAATTCTTTCAGTGGTATATAGTCCTTGTTAGATTGTGAACGCAATCATGTATCTTAATAATATGTTATGTTGGCATTACTGTCAACATTTTATACTTTTTGTAACAAGCGTCTCGAATGTATTGTGTCGACTGTCGAATATATATTATTAAATCTGTGACTTTTGCCGTTATTAAATTTACTAAAGTAACCCAAAATCCTACATGGTAGCAGAGCGTGGTTCACGCGTATATACAAAACAAATTGTGGTTACTCCGAATAGTAAACAGAAAATTCAGAAGCGAACAACAGAAAATTTTGCTGTGCTGAACGCCATTTTGAAATTTTTGCAAGTCATCGAATAGTGAAAAAACGAAAAATGTCTTCAAACAGTGCATTTTGCATTGAAAAACTCGTTGGACGTAATAATTATGCAAATTGGAAGTTCGCAGTGAAGGCATATCTCGAGCATGAGGACCTTTGGACATGTATTTCTGGCCAAAATTATGACGCCGCGAAAGACGTCAAAGCGAAGTCTAAGTTAATTTTGTTAGTGGACGCTAATAACTACATTCACATTCAAGACGCGACGACATCTAAAGAAGTCTGGTCGAACTTGGAACGAGCATTTGATGATAATGGTTTATCGCGAAAAGTTTCATTGTTGAAGGATCTAATTACAACAACTTTAGAATCTTCGAGAAGTATTGAAGACTATGTTAACAAAATTATGACGTCGGCTCATAAGTTAAGAAATATAGGTTTTTCTGTTGACGATGAGTGGTTGGGCACTCTTATGTTAGCAGGTTTGCCGGATTTATACAAACCGATGATAATGGCAATAGAGAGCTCCGGGGTAAAAATCAGTGCAGATTACATTAAAACTAAACTATTACAAGAAGTTCAGAGTTCTGAAACGACTGCCTTTTACTCATTTAAGAATAAAACTAATGAAAAACAGCATCATGTGAAACCTAAAGGCCCAAGATGTTATAATTGCAACAGATATGGTCATATAGGCAAATATTGTCGGACACAGAAGAAAACTTCAAGCAAGAGTGAAGATAAAGGCTTTGTAGCAGCTTTTTCTGCTTCTTCTGTAACAATTGGCAATGACAAATGGTATATAGACTCTGGTGCCTCGATGCACATAACTAACAGCAGAGATTGGATGTATGAAGTAGAGCATCCACCGATATCTTCAATTACTGTGGCAAATAATATGCTATATTAAATTTATTACTTCATATTTTGTTAAATCTATATCTATACTTATATTATAAAGCGGAAGAGTTTGTTTGTTTGTTTGAACGCGCTAATATCAGAAACCATCAGTCCGATTTTAAAAATTCTTTCAGTGGTATATAGTCCTTGTTAGATTGTGAACGCAATCATGTATCTTAATAATATGTTATGTTGGCATTACTGTCAACATTTTATACTTTTTGTAACAAGCGTCTCGAATGTATTGTGTCGACTGTCGAATATATATTATTAAATCTGTGACTTTTGCCGTTATTAAATTTACTAAAGTAACCCAAAATCCTACATGGTAGCAGAGCGTGGTTCACGCGTATATACAAAACAAATTGTGGTTACTCCGAATAGTAAACAGAAAATTCAGAAGCGAACAACAGAAAATTTTGCTGTGCTGAACGCCATTTTGAAATTTTTGCAAGTCATCGAATAGTGAAAAAACGAAAAATGTCTTCAAACAGTGCATTTTGCATTGAAAAACTCGTTGGACGTAATAATTATGCAAATTGGAAGTTCGCAGTGAAGGCATATCTCGAGCATGAGGACCTTTGGACATGTATTTCTGGCCAAAATTATGACGCCGCGAAAGACGTCAAAGCGAAGTCTAAGTTAATTTTGTTAGTGGACGCTAATAACTACATTCACATTCAAGACGCGACGACATCTAAAGAAGTCTGGTCGAACTTGGAACGAGCATTTGATGATAATGGTTTATCGCGAAAAGTTTCATTGTTGAAGGATCTAATTACAACAACTTTAGAATCTTCGAGAAGTATTGAAGACTATGTTAACAAAATTATGACGTCGGCTCATAAGTTAAGAAATATAGGTTTTTCTGTTGACGATGAGTGGTTGGGCACTCTTATGTTAGCAGGTTTGCCGGATTTATACAAACCGATGATAATGGCAATAGAGAGCTCCGGGGTAAAAATCAGTGCAGATTACATTAAAACTAAACTATTACAAGAAGTTCAGAGTTCTGAAACGACTGCCTTTTACTCATTTAAGAATAAAACTAATGAAAAACAGCATCATGTGAAACCTAAAGGCCCAAGATGTTATAATTGCAACAGATATGGTCATATAGGCAAATATTGTCGGACACAGAAGAAAACTTCAAGCAAGAGTGAAGATAAAGGCTTTGTAGCAGCTTTTTCTGCTTCTTCTGTAACAATTGGCAATGACAAATGGTATATAGACTCTGGTGCCTCGATGCACATAACTAACAGCAGAGATTGGATGTATGAAGTAGAGCATCCACCGATATCTTCAATTACTGTGGCAAATAATACAACTCTACCTGTTCAAGGAGTAGGAAAAGTTAACTTGATCTTAGATGGCAACAATGCAAACAGAATCCAGGTATGCAATGTTTTATATGTACCTAAGCTTGCTGGTAACTTACTTTCTGTCAGTGCAATGATTAAAAATGGATGCAAAGTTAACTTTAATAAAAGCAGTTGTGAGATTTTAAACGATAAAGGAGATTTTGTCTGTAATGCAATATTAGAGAACAACTTATATACACTAAAAGTTGATAGAGATATAAAAGCTAATCTGAGTGTTTCTGATATCTCAAATGATGTTGTACTGTGGCATCGACGCATGGGACATTTGAATTTTTCAGATGTAAACCGACTACCAGAATGTACCGAGGGTGTGAGCTTATCTTCAGACAAGAAGAAATTACCTGTGATAAGCACTACCTGCTTAAAAGGAAAACAGTCGAGACTACCTTTTAATCATACTGGTTCCAGAGCATCAGAACTACTAGAGGTGATACATTCTGATTTGTGTGGTCCAATGGAAATTCCGTCTCTAGGAGGTATGAAATATTTTCTTACTTTTGTGGATGATTACTCTCGATCAGTTCATGTTTATTTCCTTAAAGACAAGCTCACAGTCCTAAATGCATTTAAAGATTTTCATAAGAAAACAGAAAATGAGTGTAATAAGAAAATATAGAAGTGTAGAAGAAAAAATATTGTAACAAAGATTTTGCCATTTACTTAAGTCAGCATGGCATAAAACATCAAACTAGCACACCCTATTCGCCACAGCAAAATGGTCTCGCCGAGCGCATGAATCGCACTCTTCTTGAGAGAGCTAAATGCATGTTAACCGATGCAGACCTACCTAAATCATTCTGGGCTGAGGCGACTGCGACTGCTGCTTATGTTATTAATCGCTCACCTACTGCAGCTATTAATAGAATAACTCCTCATGAACTATGGACAGGTAATAAACCTAATTTATCTAATATGAGGATCTTCGGTTGTGAAGTTATGATGCATGTTCCTAAAGAAAAACGCAGGAAATGGGACTCAAAATCGAAGAAAATGATTTTTGTAGGATATTGCAGTAACACTAAAGGATACCGTTTAGCTGAACCAGAAACTAACAGAATAATAAAAAGCAGAGATGTTGAATTTTTGGAGAACGTCAAAAATAAGACTGATATATACCTACCGTGTGATGTCAACAGCTCCATTGAAGAAGTACAATCAGCTACATCAATAAGAGCACCAGAATCTGCAAATGAACCATTAGAATATGCAGATACCAACAATAGTGGAAGTTCTGATGAATATGAGACAGACACAGATCAGGACAGGCCTTATGTTCCACCAATATCTAGGCAGGAATTACCTCAGAGTACCATGACCTTACGTCCAAGAAATAGGGCTCAGAAAAATGAAGAAAATTCACAGCCTGGCTATTTTTGTCCTATTGGAAATCTAAAAGATCCCATTTCAGTGAGGGAAGCTCTGACCTCTGAGAACGCTGAAAATTGGAAGCTGGCAATGGATGATGAATTCGAATCACTTTTAAAGAATAACACCTGGAAGCTTACCAACTTACCACCTGGAAAGAAAGCTCTTCCTTGCAAATGGATTTTTAAAAAAAAAACTGACAAAACTGGAGTTGTGAATAGATACAAAGCTAGACTAGTTATAAAAGGTTACGCTCAGAAAAAAGGTGTAGATTATGATGAAATATATTCACCTGTAGTGAGGTACACATCTGTAAGATTTTTGATAGCGTTGGCAGCTAGATATGACTTAGAAATAGACCAGATGGATGCTATAACAGCATTTTTACAAGGAGATTTAAAAAATGAACTTTACATGATACAACCGGAGTGTTATGAAGAAGGAACAAAAGTATGCTTATTACAGAAATCTATTTATGGTTTGAAGCAGGCCAGCCGGCAATGGAATGTAAAACTAGACAGTGTAATGCAGAAAATTGGACTAACTAGATCAAAAATAGACCCCTGTATATATTATTGCATTAAGAGGAGTATAATGATATTTGTGGCTGTATGGGTTGATGATCTTATAATTTTTTCAAATAATTGTAAATTGAGAGATGAGATAAAGCAACAATTAAAGGCAGAATTTCATATGAAGGATCTTGGAGAAGCAAAACAGTTTATTGGATTGAATATACTTCACTTCACTTCTGACCAGTATAGTTAAAGGACGTGTCAATCATTAGTTGCGCTTATTCATCTCACCAACTGCTATATACAACAAAATTTTGTTGGAATCAACCTTCGATCAGGGTATTATCCGGACTTACTAGCATTTATCCTATTAGCGACCACGGAAACACCGAGCTAAAATAATACTCGCGTATATCGCCGTGAGTATTTTTTTCTATTTACCTACACCTTTAACCTAAAAACACGAAGTGCGACCGACATTTATATAAGATAGAATTAATAAGTACTGTTGGCCTAGTGCTATGATTCGATCACCTAGTAAATTTGATTCGGATCCCGAAATAAATATGTCTAAGCGCGAGTCATCATCTTCTATTGGTCTTACGCAAAGATATAAACGTCGGCTAGAAGAAATTACCAGGTCTGATTTCGAGGAGTTCAAAGATGAAATACGTTCTATATTGTCCACATTTAAAGATAATTACAGCAAAATTGAATCTACATTAACTAACATAGAAAAATCATTAGAATTCAATGGCCAACAGTACAATGAGCTGTTAGCAAGAGTTAAAGCTCTAGAACAGGAAAGTTCGACAAACAGTTCTAATATACTTAGTTTACAAGATAAAATTGAAGAGTTGGAGAGGGCTGCTAGGTTAACTAAAATTGAGCTGAGAAACATTCCCCGTTACGAAAATGAGACAAAACAGGACTTACTAAAATACATTTCGAACATTTTTAAATCTCTGAATATCGATGTACTCGTACAATGTAATAGTATACGGGACATATACCGTATTCCTGGAAAATCTAATCTAAAAAAACCTATAATAGTTCAGTTATCGGACTTGTTCCTGAAAACAACCCTCTTAAATGCAGTTAAGACATACAACAAAAACAATCCTACATCTAAGTTAAATCAAACTCACGTCGGCCTTATGGGCAGCAGCCCGATATTTGTCGCCGAACACTTAACACCCAATGCAAGAAAGCTTTTTTACCTATCGCGTGAATTACAGAAAGCTAATAAAATTAAGTACTGCTGGATAACAGACGGTAAAGTGTTAATAAAGAGGGCGGATGGTGATCCTTCTGTGTTAATAAAAACCATACCGCAATTGGAGGAATTTAATGTTACAAAGTGACTAATCAATTTCTTAATCTTTAACTTTAATATTAATACATTTTCGTTACTAATAATAACCTTTACAACTATTAACAAACATCTTATATACACCACAATACTACCCTCACACTGCAAATATAGCATCATCATACACGCTAGTACTGCCGTTCATTTAAACATACTTATCTTACGCTATGCCAACAAATTAAATAATTTTTCGATCTACTGCACATTGCTCTTAAAAATATTACTAAGTAAGTTGAGTTCTCCGTACTTAATCCTTGTGGCTGCTAAAGTTACTTTCTTTGCATCAGTCTTGATTGTATTCGCTGATCAGGCTTACTGTTTGACCCACTCTTTTACCATTATAATTCGATAATTTCTTTGATATTGGTAATAGTCTTGACCAACTAACAGTCTCAAGCAGTAACAGTTGCAGCCCAGAGGAGTGTTATTTGCATTTAAAACAACCAAACAAGTTTCTTAAAGTTTTATGTCAAAACATCAGGTCTATTCAACGCAATTTTAACAGTCTATTGACACTGTTAGACAGAATCAACTTCAATAGTGACATAATTGTCCTCACCGAATGTTGGCTCACTGGAAATGGAACAATACCGGTTTTGGAATCATACACTTCTCATCTTACACTAAGAAATAAAAATCAAAATGACGGTATTGTTATTTATCTCAGGGAAGGCCTGAGCGGCTTGGTTTCGGAAATTGATTTCTTGGACGGTACTTGCATGGTTATAAAAATAGGTACGGAAATAACAATCATTTGCATTTACCGCTCGCCCTCAATCGGTAACGTTGCTAATTTTTTGGCCTGTCTGGACTCACTACTTATATCCTTAAGTCGATGTAAGAATATTATTATAGTGGGTGACATTAATATTGACATTAGCCATACTCTAAATAACAATAATGCTTCCGATTACCTTGAACTCGCGGCGTTCCATGGATTACTTCCTGCTCACATACTCCCTACCCGTGGGCAAAACTGTTTGGATCACGTAATGCTAAAGTCACACCTCCATGCAATAACATTGGTGATTGATTCTTCTGTGACCGACCATAATGCGGTTTTCGTCGCTCTTAATAGTTCTTACGGTGACCACAAGCTGGCTCGTCGGCAGCTAAGTAGGCTTAATCTTCATTCACTAGATAGCGATATTAAAAATTTAAGCTGGGATCATCTTTTTGGTATCATGGATCCCAATATTCTTACTGAAATGATAGTTGATACTTTAATGAACAAAATTAGAGCTAACACGAGCATCATTAATTTAAGCAATCGCTCACGTATTACTAAACCTTGGATCACTCCCGGCTTATTGCGTTGTATAAGGCACCGTGACGCGATGCATATGAAAGTGAGATCTAACCCAAAAAAATCGATTTTAAAAACAACTTATACTAGATATAGAAATTTTTGCAACAGATTACTAAAAAAAGTCAAACGCCAATACGATAAGATGCAATTGTTGGAAGCTGGTAAAGACAACAAAAAATTATGGCAGGTTATAAAAAAAGTTACGAACTGTGTTAAAGCAACATCAACCGCAAACGATCTGCTACAAATATCACCAACTCCTATAGTCTCCGTCAATAACGTAAATGGGCACTTTGCGAATATTGGTAGATTGCTTGCTTCTAATATCAGGACCCCTCGCTCTCCACCACCAAGACCTAGTGGAGTTACTCCATCCAAATCTTTTGTGTTGTTACCCACGGATTGTAATGAGGTGGAATCTATATTACTATCCTTAAAATCCGACTGCGCAGTCGGCTGGGACAATATATCTATTTCCATTCTCAAACGTTACAAATGTGTTTTAATACCAGTTCTGACTCATACTTTCAACCGCTGTCTTGATTCGGGCATATTTCCTTCTTATTTTAAAAAATCTATCATTCACCCTATTCATAAAGGTGGGGATAGAGATTGTGTAAACAATTACCGGCCTATAGCTATATTGCCCGCATTGTCTAAAATTCTGGAACGCATTATCAACATAAGACTGGTTAAATATCTTGAACAAGAAAAAGTGCTATCCCAAAACCAATATGGCTTTAGACAAAACAAATCAACCTCAGATGCTGTGCTAGCTCTAACTAGCTTTATAGCTAATAGCCTTGACAGCAAGAAAAAGGTACTAACCATCTTCTTGGACCTCGCAAAGGCATTTGACACAGTTTCCATTCCCCTCCTCATAAATAAATTAGAAAGTTCTGGTGTAAGGGGTCAACCTCTTGCTATCTTCGAGGACTACTTGAAACACAGAACTCAATGTGTCAAAATCAATGAATATATAAGCAATGAGTTGCCAATTACGGTGGGTGTCCCTCAGGGTAGTGTCATTGGTCCGACGCTCTTTTTGGTTTACGTAAATCAGCTCTGTGAAACTCCATTGAATGACTGTAAAATATGCTCTTTTGCTGATGATACTGCACTTACCTTTGTGGGCGACACTTGGGGGGACGTTTTCGCTAGTGCTCAAAGCGGTTTAAACATTGTTTCTACTTGGCTCTCTAATAATTGTTTAACCCTCAATTCCCAAAAGACTAAATATATGACCTTTTCTTATAGAGAAAGCTCCCAACCTCCATCAATCTTCTCAATCCTTGCACATTCTTGTTCAAATATGCCTGACGCTGTTTGCAGGGACTGTCCAGCTTTAGAAAAAACACCAACTATAAAATACTTAGGTATAACATTAGACAACAATTTAACTTACTCCGTACATATAGATAAATTACAAACCAGGGTTCGTAAACTAACATATATCTTTAAATCATTACGGCATGTGGCGGACGAGCGTATCATCAAACAGGTATATTATGCTCTGTGTCAGTCTCTCCTGTCGTACTGTATAACTTCTTGGGGTGGAACAGGCAAAACCAATCTTATAAAACTGGAAAGAGCTCAAAGAGCGGTACTTAAAGTTGGCACCTTCAGTCCCTTTAGATTTTCCACAACTGAACTCTTCAAATCCTGCGAAGTGCTTACTGTGCGACAACTTTTTGTGTTAAATACGATTCTTTTGAAGCATGCCGAAACACCCCCTATATCGATAACCAAGAGGCGCCAGGACAAAATTTGTAATATTCCTAAATGTAAATTTTCACACTCGCAGAGATTTTATCATTTCTTGGCCCCATTGCTGTACAACAGGTTAAACAAACTTCTACCGATTCATCACCTGACGAAGACATCCACTAAAAGGTTGGTTACTGATTGGCTACGAAAACTGACATATCAGGAAACGGAGGAATTAATCAAAGTGTCTTTTTAGCGCGGTGTTTGTTTGGAATGTTTCTGGAGATATCTGGGGCGTTGGTACACATTGATCGATAGTACACACACAGAGAGAGAAACTCACACACTCAACACACACACAAACACTTACATACATACTACATACATTACATACACACACATACATACTAACACTTATACACACACAAACACTTATACACACACACAGACACACATAATAAACAATCACCCTAATCAGAATTTTAACGTGATTATTCAATTAATGTATTCATATAGAGGTTGCTGCATACACTGTATCCGCATAATAATATAAAAGCGTCATTTATTACAAGATAATGTAGCGTAAATATGTTTAGCAGCTTGTAAATGGAAGTATTTTTTTCAGTCTACCCTCATCAACTAATTATAATTATTTTTAACCTTTCTTGTATAAACTGTGCACCTACAACTATTTATTGTACTCACGAAGCAACATGGAAGTGGAACTTGGTGTTTTAAACACAGACTTTTTTGAAGTCTAGTTAAGATACCAAGAGTTACATAGAACTAGATGTAATAACTCATGTATGAATTCTGTGTTTTCGTTCTTTATGTTCTATTGTTATGATGTTTGTTGAGTGTTCTTTATAATAAATAAATAAATAAATAAATATCAGTAGAAGGCGGAAAGAGGGGAGAATAATGCTTGATCAAGAATTGTATGTCAAGGAAGTGTTGAATCGTTTTGGTATGTTAGAATCAAAACCTGTGAAAACTCCAATAGAAGTTAATGCAAAATTTAACTGTAATGATACTCATAATAATGACGACATCCCATATCGACAAGCCATTGGGTGTTTATTATATCTAGCACAAGCAACTAGACCGGACATTGGGTTTGCAGTCAACAAACTCAGTCGATATGTCAGTAATCCCAATCATCAACATTGGCTTGGTGTCGAAAGAATATTGAGATATCTACAAGGCACTAAAAATTATGAGTTATGTTTCTCAAAGGATATGACAAATAACATAACAGGATTTTGTGACTCAGATTGGGCGAGTAGTACAGAGGACAGAAGGTCCTGCACTGGCTATATTTTTATTTTTCAGAACGCTGCTATAGCTTGGAACAGCTGCAAGCAATCTACGGTGGCACTATCCACAGCTGAAGCAGAATACATGGCCATGAGTGCTGCAACACAAGAGGCACTCTGGCTCCGGCAACTTCAATTTGAACTTGGCCTGTATGATGATTGTCCACTTCTCATTTATAGTGATAATCAAAGTGCAATTAGTTTGGCTTCTCTTGATTGTTATAAACCAAAGACTAAACACATAGATATTAGATTTCATTTCTTAAGAGACAATGTTAATAACAAAAATGTAAACTTTGTATATTGTAAGGGCAGTGAAATGGTAGCTGACATCTTAACTAAGGGGACTTCACTTGAAAAACACTTGTTTTGTATTAAGAAAATGGGGTTGCATTCTAGAGGGGGTGTTAGAAATATGTTATGTTGGCATTACTGTCAACATTTTATACTTTTTGTAACAAGCGTCTCGAATGTATTGTGTCGACTGTCGAATATATAATATTAAATCTGTGACTTTTGCCGTTATTAAATTTACTAAAGTAACCCAAAATCCTACAGTCCTTTTATTGAGGAAGGCTTTAGGCTATATTATATTTTCAAATGAATTAGGGATCCTTACTATAAGTCCAATAATGTAACCCAAGGTGTAAGAAAATGACCCGAAAATATTTCTTACATCGAGAACGCTGCGAAATCTATTGATTCTAGAACAAAACAATGTACTACACTATTACAGAACATAAATTTGTCTATAAAAAAGTCCGCGAGGCCATATGTCTAACTATTGTAGTTATCTCACAATCAGTGTTTTTTGAATTTTTATAAATAATTATATTGATGTCGTTATAAAAATGCTTTATTTTGTACCTTGATATTAATTCTCCTTAAAATAAATTACTTCAATAGAAAGATAGATTCAATACCTTTCTAGAACTTTTTGAACCTTCTTATCTATGTAACCAAAGTCCTGGGTCAAAGTTAGTTCACAGTTACTTCTCTAAGCAGATATGATAATATTATTTTTAATTCTTTACAATATTGCAACTTCATATAAATGGACGAATCGCAAGATATACCCACGCACCTCGACTTGGCGTATTTTGCTAAAATATAAAGACTTTACGGTCTTCAGCATACCACATAGAGTTGCCCATCTATTTACATTTTAAATATCGTGATCTCTTTTAAAATGTAGTGAATTTATTTTGATAAGAGTAATACCAAGGTGCCAAATCGACACCATTTAAATTATAAAAAACACATGCTGGTTAAAACAGGTGGTAACCCGGTCTTTTTTTTTGTAGAAAGACAATGACCAACTAAAAAAAAGGTTTAAGTAGTATTAAAAAAAAAACTAAAACTTGACAAAAAGCTTCGGACTAAGTCCCTGACATTCTATTAATATTACTTTTAAAGTGTTGATTGAAAATGATAATATTATCACCATAATATATCTTGGTTGTTAGTCGCTAATATCAACAGCTAAGCAAGTGAGGTGTGTAATAATCGTGCCTTATGGCCCTTTGTTTTCTCTACCTACCCCGCAAGGGATCTGGCCTGAAGTTATGTATGTATCAAGAAGTTGAATTGAAATAAATATTAGTGTTAGATAGTCCATTTATGATGAAAGCTTTGGGGTATTAATATGATTGCGGCAATAATTTTTTTACTGGAAAATGTATAAAATATGGCGGTACGAAGTTCGCGCGGTCTGCTAGTAAATTTATAATAATGTTTTGGATACAATACACCCAGCGCCGTCTAGTTTTACTAAGCTAAATCTAAATGCATATCAATGCGTATTACGTAGTACATATATCTTCTTTTTGTAAGTACATATGAGACTTACATACAAATGCCACACAAACACTTTCTGATAGTCGGCCTTTTATGGTATACGGGGGCATATGAGCAAGCGTGTCACCTGATGGTAAGCACCTAAACCTGCACATTACACCTTTTTTTTAAGCGAGGAAATGCTTTATGCATTTCTCCCGCCTGGGAACGGCAGGGGGTAGTCTGGGACTCCCAAAACAGTAAACTGCAATCCAATCCTAGGGTTACCCACTAAAACCTCGCGGCGGTCTTCCTCCGTAGGGGTGGCCCAGGACAGTGCCTCAGCCGTCTGGTTCACCCCGCCGTCGCCCCCTCTCTGTCACGAGGGGATGCTCATCCTCGGGGAGCCTCGGTGAGGCTCCCCCGGGCGGGGCGGCACCGACCGCGTGCTGTAAAGAGACGCGCGGCCGGTGGCGCCCCCGACGACCCTCCTTGGCCGCACCAGGGGGTCATCTATCCCGGGCCGCGATCCGGGCGCACCCGCGAGTTGTGCGCCCCCGCGGCCCGTCGGCGGACACGATCACTGAGTTCGCCGCTGCCGCCTTCAAGCGGGATCGGCTCTCTCCCGATCCCGATCGGCGGCCTCCTTCTGGAGCATGACTGCTTCGCAGAAGGAGACCACGACCCTCCACTCCTTCTCTCCCGCCAGCATTGCAGCGATCAATGCCAGCGGGGACAAGTCTCGTCCGATCCTTTCGACCAGGACCTGGCACTCGGCCGCCCAGGCCGGGCAGACCTCCAGCGTGTGCTGGGCCGAGTCCAGGTCGGATGCGCAATGGTGGCATCTCGCCGTCAATTCACGTTTTATCCCATTCAGATACTCGCCGAAGCAGCCGTGCCCGGTGAGTATCAGAGTCAACCAAGTCAGGTGACAGTGCCCCATTTACGGAGCACCCAGGCCTCGAGGTGGGGCACCTGCATGCAATATAGATAGTGGTACAGTGGCTTTATCGGCCAATAAAATGAGTTTGGGTAGAATTTTATTTCATAGCTGTCATGAATAGGCTCCTTAGTCTTCCTTTGATGTGCGCCAGGTTACATAGGAATCTTCCTCATTAACTTTATCGTACAGATAAGGCTGACCTCTGTTAAATATTTTTTTTAATATGTGTTCGAATTATCTTTTAAATATTATATCAAGACAGTGTGCAAAATATCAAATTAACTCTGAGCTTGCTATCGTATTGCCCGGTATAGCACTCTAGAGTTAGTCACCAAGGTCAAATCATTCATGTCCTTTCTTCATGTCAAATGTTGGCAAAAGTTTGGTCTGCGGTTTGTTTGATCAGCCGCCTGCCTGACTTAATCTCTTTTTTTTATGGGATAGGAGGGAAAACGAGCAGGCGTGTCACCTGATGGCAAGCAACCAACGCCGCCCATGGACACCAGCAACACATACAGTGTCACTGTTGCGCCGCCGACCCTTAAGGGATAGGGGAATAGGAAAGGATGGGGAAGGGGGGTGGGCCTCCGGGTACCTCTCTCACCGAACGCCATGAGACACTTTACGTCGGTCTTCTGAGAGGTCGCGGTATTTCACCGGTCGAGCTGGCCCATTCATGCAGCGAACTGCTTGGCTCTACCACTGTTGTATCTTCTTGGGAATGTTTTTGTTGGTGGAATAGGAAATTGGTTAGCAGTGAGATGGGGAGGAGAAAAGGGGAAGGACGCCTCGGATGCCTCTCTCACCGAGCGAAACCCTTTTTTCACGTGGAAAAAATAAATGGTTCAATCAAAAAATCAATGCATAATATATTAAAGTCATGTTCGCTTTGAAGTGAGTATTTGTAATTCTTACATTAAATACTTGAAACCCACTTAATCCACGCTTCTGAATTGAGAAGTCTCCAGTTCTGATCCTTTTCGTAATTCTTTTCGAAAGTTATATGTTGTTTTGTGATAAATAGTGGCTGGCAGTCCAGTTCCAGTGAAGTTGTCAATTTGAAAAAGGAATATTTTTTCTAAATATTATCACAACGTGTGACTTTAGGCAGAATTTTAATGGTATCACTGAAATACTTTCATTTATTCCCCATAATATACCTATTTATTGCTCTATCCATCTTTAAAGTATTAATCCAGAGTGGGATTCGCACCCAGTAACAAGTGATAGTTTGCACACAGATTCTAACAATTAAAATTTCTTAAGACTAAACTAAACTATTCTCAGATACATTGTTGGTATGATATCATAGCTTGTTAATTATTTGTAAGATGTTGATCATCAATTGTTTCTAGGAATGTGTTCTTTAGATACTGTTTTTCTTAGTATTTAAGTAAAAATTAGTGTCGTGTAAAGTTTATTATACTTAAAAATAAATTGCATATTTTAAGTTAATGTTTATTCATAGATAAAATTGTAATAAACAACATTTATTGTGATTGGCAACTGTCGGAAAGATCTATAAATTATAAAATAGCTGGAAGTTGAGAATATGCTTTGGGGTTGTCACGTCATCGTACTATACTCGGGCAGTAGGTTATTTAGTACAATATTTAACCAATCATATTCATAGATCTTCTTCTTATATGCATAATACTGTATTAGCACACCATCCAGAGCAAAAGCTGTTGGTCTAGCTTCAAATATGTAACCAGTTTCTTTACATGTAGCGTTCGGGAAGACATTATAAGATTCAGAATCTAATACTGCACCTATACAATCAACCCCAAGGACTGGTCTTATAAGATTAACCACAGTATTCTTTTCAGGAAGTCCCTCGATCTTGTTTACACCATTAGTACCTAAAACGTAAACTTTGTTTTCGCTTGTATAATAGTATAAATTGTTCTCATTATCTAGTACTATTTCTTGAGCTTCAATGGCATTATCAACTTTCTGTTTTTAGTTCCTTTATCAGTAACCTTATATACTACATGATCATTTGTTAAAATGTAAATTACATCATCGTTAATGTTCGTGTCAAGCTAATAATATCATCAGTAATGGCACTGTATTTCTCGGCTTTGTTTTCCTTGTTATTGTACCTGTATAGACCGTCTTTGGCCGCAAAATATACATTCTCGCCATCATCTCTTGCTGCCGAAGCTAAGTAATTTTGTCGCGTTATCTTTCCTGAGAATGTATAAACCTGCGTCAACCCTCTCTTCATTTTCATTGTCGGCTAAAACGAAGAAAAGCGTGAGGTCGTTATGGCCGTTCTTAGTTTTCAATGATTGATTGACAATATTTAGTGCGTTCAGTGGAAATAATATATTGGCGATATCGTGTTCAGCTGTATATCTGGCAAATTGGTCGGCAAAGAATCTCTCTTTGATTATGGTTGTTTTGACGGTGCTATTAGTTCCACTAGAGGTTGGAGCGGTGTATGCCCAGCTCACTAGCAGAAATGCCGTGAAGCACGCAAGCTGCTTCATTTCTAGTTCTGTAAAGTAAAAGTTTTAAAGTATAATGTTAGTTAATAGTAAAAACAAACAATATTTAGAAAGCCGAAAAAATCTGAAATTATTTTGAACTAGCTTTTACCCGCGGCTTCGCTCGCATTGAAGCCAATAAATAAGTATCAAAATCATTACCATAGAATTGAATCAATATAATAACTCTATTTTCTTACTTAGCTGGGATTATCAATTTTCAAAATTACAACATTAGGTATGACGTTTAAAAATCTCACAATATGCTTTATTAAAATGCAACAACAAACGGTAAAATATATTTCTCTGTAACAAAAATAAATAATTTTGGACTTTAACAATTTTATATGATATAAATGCAGAGTATTAATGTAGGATATTTTTGTAGACTATATTATAAGTTTCTCCTTAGGGTGCAAATATATGTTAATTAAAGAGAGAAATAAGAAAAAATAAAGTATCCTATATTACTTCTAATACCCCCAAGAATATGTGTACAAAGATTCATGATGATCTGTTGAGTAGTTATCCCGTGAAAGCGTAACAAACAAACTTACATTCAAATTTATATATTAATAAGTAAAGTTAAGTATAAGTATTAACCCTGAATACTGTAATACCGTCCCTCGCGAGGCATAACAGCCGCTGCCTACACCTTCGGATAGAAAAAGGTGTGAAGTTACGTTATGTTATCTAATTTACGAATACTGTAAAACTTCATTACTGAAGTAGCTAAATTTGACGATTTTTTGACAAACAATTGTTTTATCTTTCGTAAAAAAATTTTTTTTTTTAATATAAAGTACCCTATGTTACTTCTAATACCTTCAAGAGTATATGTACAAAGTTTCATGATGATCGGTTCAGTAGTTTTTGCGTGAAAGCGTAACAAACAAACTTACATTCGCATTTATAATATTAGTATAGATTAATAACTATATGCCTCGATAGAAAGATAAAAAACTAGTAGTGGCCTGTATCTATACTATATTCATTCATACTGCATTTTAAGGTTCTAAGAAGGACGAGATCCTAACGCTAACTTATGGAAGCGAGAGCTGGGTCTGGCAGAGTGTGCATGCAAGTGGGATAAAAGCGGTAGAAATGAGGGCACTGCGCAAAATCTGCGGAGTGACCATCGTTGACCGTGTCAAAAACAAGGTTGTAAGGAAGGAAGTTGGATTGAAAGAGAGTGTCGGTGTAAAAGAAAGAAAGTGCATGCTCCGATGGTTCGGACATGTAGAAAGAATGGATGATGCAAGACTGACTAAGCAGATATACAATGCAAAAGCGGATGGATGTAGGAGTCGAGGACGGCCAAGACACACATTCCATGACCAAATAGAACGTGTTCTGGAGGAAGGTGATGTTAGGAGTTATGTTTAAGTTATGTTATGTAGGAAGTTATGTTTGTTTATAAGGACGAGAAGATAAGATATTAAACATATTTCAGGGTTTTTTATAATTTCAGGAATTCAGGTAAGCAAAAAAGCAATAACCCATCATAACTTTCATCTATTATCATATTTTGTCTATTATAAAGTACAATTTGCAAGATTCCCGTACACAGCTTACTCTTAGGTTATCATTTTAATATGAAGATGTGTTTAAATAAAATGATATACTAAGGTTGCTATATAAAAGGTCAAAAGTCATTAGATAATATGTAAACGGAGACATCGTAGATGGTAGATCCAAAAGCAGTCGTCAAAATATAATAACAAGAACTATGAAGTAAAATTATAAGCTTTATAATTTATTTTTCTGAAAAACTTCCGAAAATTCAAATAAATCAATAGGGGTGACTTAAGTATTTACTTGCAGATCGTATGGAATCTAGAATGATATTAAAAAAGGAAAGGTATAGGTATGTTAATTTGTCTGTGGCTGAACAAATTAAGAACAACATAAATAACATATTAAATGTATTTGATGAGCGAAATTAATAATTAAGCAGAAAAGAATTTTAGAAGAAGTTAAAATTTACTGTAAGTAGGTATGTTGACAGTTAGTTAACTTCACAGAAATATATCAAGATAGAACGGCGAATAGGCGTGGCAAGCGTGCCAAAACCCTGCACTATATTGCATGCTTTTCGAAACTCGCTCTCAGTACGCAACAAGCGTTCCTGCCCTGCGTTCAGGACGTTAAAAAATAGATAAAACGTCACATATATGCCTTATTGTGCCTTGGCAAATTGTAAAAACAAAAGTAGTGAAGCAAATATGAATAAAGGAAATATTTCATATCATCAGTAAGTATTGAAATTCAGTAGAAAGTATTTTTTTGAGATTCTAAATAATTGTTTTACTTTTACCATGTTAATTAATTACGATAATAAGTTGTATATTTTTTCATTATGATAAATATCCATTGCTGTCCACATTCAACGCTTGTATACAAAAACATTGCGCGCATATATTGTACGCGCAATGTACACAATACACTGCACCAGTAACAACTTAGAGGTCATATGTCATTGAATCGCTGTGATTGGTCTTTGTGCTTGCAACGAGAGATTTAGAGATGCGACGCTCTGTGTATCGTTGACTCTTGTCGATGAATTAATTCAATATTAATTCGAGTATCAGCTCATGTCTTGATTTGTTCCTACCTTTATTCCAACAACATTAATAAGCGTGTTGCGTAAAGTTTTTAATAAAACTAAAAAAATATTTACATATATATATAAGTGAATTGTCAATCAGTCAATTTGTTATTGTACCAAAATTAATTAAGAAAATAAGATAAATAACTAATAATTAACAATAACAACTGTTACCTATCAAATCATACAACAAAGGATCTTTACAAACAAAAATTTTTCTTTAGGAAATATATCTTATAAATAAATATTATTTTTTTTTGTTTCATGGTCTTATATGGGTTACCAATAGCAAAAATCATATTGTTAACATCAACTTTTTGATTTTTATTTCCAAAAAGTGGGTACTCTCTGTATCAATGAAAATAGCTTTGATCGACTACCATCGTTTTGTTCATCACTCGTGAAAATGATCTCCGTAAAGAGTTCGTAACGTCGGGAAATTAATAAAATTGGTAATAAATAAACGCGATAAAATCCTAAAGTTTGTTTTAATGTCATGAACGTGATTCGCGAAAGTCTTAGAGATAAAAATATGTATTGTTTCAAGGACAATAAAATATTTATTAATAAAGTTTATATACTATTGGGAAAACAGGATACTCAGCTTGAATTTTGAATTGTGAATTACATACTTATGTGATATTAAAGATGTCTGACTAAAGTATTTAACAAGTTTTATTTTCTATGATTATCGTTACACAAAATCAATAAAGTTTAACACATGTTTCAGATATCGATATCGATATCGATAATCTAATGAGTGTGTCTTCTCACTAGTCGCCACGCTCACAATGAAAATGACGTCACGCTGTGGGCGTGGTTTTTCAAAAAAGTGACACGCTCGAAATGTATGAAAATATGACATCGCGGCCGTTCTATCTTGATCTATTTCTGTGGTTAACTTATTAGATACTAAGTAACATTAACATAGCGTTGATATATTACTTAGATAATATTTTTTGATTAATAACAATGTTTTAATTGCTATTATGTAATTGGTTGAAAATATGGATTGAATTTGGCTGTGAATGTTTTTTATGGGATAGGGGGCATACGAGCTAGCGGGTAATCTGGTAGTAAGTAACTAGCGCTGCCCATGGACCTGCAATACAGATAGTGTCACCACCGTTGAGTTTTGCTTTTTACTGCATTATATTCTTATCCTGTTTAGGCTGAAACTCTGCTTAACGGTAGTGTCAGTAATGCAACGAATTATTTAAATTTAAACATAATAAACATGTTGACTCTTAGAAAAAATAAACGCTGATCTACGTGGCATTTCCGTTAAATTAATAGATTCTATTATTGCCCTTATAGCTCCAAGCCTAGTTGCACTTTTAAATAAATATGTAGATGCAGGTGTATTTTCTAACTTTTCACTAAGTTAATATAATTAATACCGTTATTTGAAGGATGTTTTATAATGACCAAATCAATTAAAAAAATCATACATACACATACATAACTTCCAAATCCCTTGCGGGGTAGGCAGAGAGGACAGAGCGCCATAGGGCACGATTCTTACACGCCTAACTCGCTTCGTTGACTTTCATAACTCTTTTCATGCACGCGCGTCGGTTTTTTAGGCTCTTAACATCACCTTCCTCCAGAACACGTTCTATTTGGTCATGGAATATGTGTCTTGGCCGTCCTCGACTCCTACATCCATCCGCTTTTGCATTGTATATCTGCTTTATCAGTCTTGCATCAACCATTCGTTCTACATGTCCGAACCATCGGAGCATGCCCTTTCTTACTTTTACACCGACACTCTCTTTCAAACCAACTTCCTTCCTTACAACCTTGTTTTCTACGCGGTCAGCGAGAGTCACTCCGCAGATTTTGCGTAGTGCCCTCATTTCTACCGCGTTTATTCTACTTTTATGCACACTCTGCCATACCCAGCTCTCGCTTCCATAATTTAGCGTTGGGATCAGGACTGCATTGTGGATTGCTAGCTGGGATTTTCTGCTAATGTTTTTTGCGCCCAGGAATCTGCCCAACGCTCCATTTATGCTATTTCCTATCGCCACTCGTCTTTCTACATCCGCGGTGTACCTTCCATCTCTGCTAAAAGCGCATCCAAGATATACAATTTCATTCGCCTGTTCCAGCACTACATCATCAACCATTATCCTTGCATCTGTTCTGGATTCCTCCCTTTCAATCATCAATCTAAAATTTCTATTCACCCTGCCTACCTCCACTTAGTAAAATTTTTGAATAATATATTTCTCAACAATTACCTACCAGACCATTTTAATTAAAATAATCTTTTCCACAAATAGCAATACGGTTTCACAAAATGTCGTCCGACAACTGGTGCTGGGGCTGCTCTTAAAAAAACATATACATATTCGATGTTTGTTAGAACTCACTAGATCGAGCACACGGCTTCTGATGTAGAGATCGCGGGTTCGAATCCTGACACAGGCTCACACCAATGACTTTTCGAAATTAATTTCGAAAGTCATGTGTGATAAATATCAATGACAAAAAACTTTGTGCCCGGTATGGCAATAGGTTCGCCACCCATTTCATTTGGGACGTAAACATAGCGGTGAATCGAGGCTTAACAGCCACTGCCTACACTTTCGGGTAGAAAAAGGCGTGAACTTATGTTTCGTATGTATGTTACTATTTTTGTTAAATTGTGGTCTAATTAATATTGATGGTAAAATTTTTCATATTAAATACAAAATAGATTCTGTTTCTCTAACCAACAATAGGGTAGCTCGTCAAGTCTTTTCTGAGGATTTAGTTACTTAAACCACGACACGAGAATTTCGTAAATTATATTGTCTGCTTATAGCAGTATGTAGGGAAACTCAGCTCAGCTTGCGGTTAGCAAATCACATTCGTGATACTTATTGCTATTTCTTTTAAATTATTTTTTAGTTTCGTTAATTTTCTCGAGAGGTCTCTACTCAGTAACCACACACCGTCTTTACCGTTATCTTTTCGGAAGTTATCATCGAGTACCAGAAGTCGTGATAACACATTTTATAATAATTTATAATTAATTTGACGCCGAACTGTAAGATGATCTGCTAATAAAAATACTTTATTCTTACGTGATGAATGAAATGTTTGTTAGCCTCACAAAATATTTTTTTCATGAACCCGTGACCTCTGTATATTTTATATAACCTCTGTCGAATACGATAGGTATGTAGATAATTACGTGAACTACATGAACTTAGCAACAACACGCCGGGAGCCATTTTGTCGTCACCATATTTCTATCCATATATCCATATTTTACCAATATTTGTTACCAGCGCAGTAGGACTTCTGTATGCATAAATGAGAGTCCGTAAACCTCAACCTTCGTCCTTTTATAAAATCTGAAAGTTTGTCGGTATCAATACGAGTAAGAACGAATGCCAATTTAGAAGATACGGTCATAGTGGCTTTGACAGCTACGGGGTACCAAAGGTGGGCGAAAAAATATGACCTTCTTTATTTTATAACAGGTTTTTGACATATTCAGAATTTTATTAAAAACTTCGATATTAATTGCCTGACAGCATCGTGGCAACCACTTGCCAGGCACCCTTATTGTTCATGAAATTATAGGTAATTCTACGGACCTATTTACATTTGGCGAAGTAATAAGCTTGATTTTGGATATTGCCATTAGGATATTATTAAAAATCATCATTTTTATCCAGTGCCCGACACTTAATTAAGGCAGTGGCGACCCCTTGCCAGACACCCTTATTATTTACGAAACTATAGGTAAATCTCCTTTGGTCAAAGTACAGATCTTTACTTTTGGGACAACCCTCCCAATTAATATCGTCTTTCACATAATTCATCCAACGAGAAAAGGAACTTCTCTATTTTGTTTGATATCATCATTTCCCTGCTTTTATCCCACACTAAGTGGGGTCGGCACGACATGTCATCCTTTCGAACTAACCGTGTTGTCCGCCTGCCTGACGTAAACCCTTCTTAGGAAAGTTTTCGTTGAGGGTAATCTCCCACCAGGGATAAGCACAACATTTCTTCCATGCTATCAAAATTTGTTGGCTACTGTATAGTTTTGTGACGCCCACTTGCCTCATGTCATCATTAATATAAATATAGATTTCATATGCTCTATCAACGCGTGTGTAATATAAGGGGTTGTACTCCATAAGTAACAATTATCGACCATAGGCGTCTTATTTTTCCGCGTGGGGTGCGTGTTTTTGCATCATCTTACTTTAAAAAATATATATTTGAGAATAATATGTGTCCAATGTCCTATACTATAATAATTAGATGATATTTAACATTAGTATAAAAGTGCATGCGTATTAATGAAATAAAAAGCGATATAACTTAAAATAAAAACATTTATTTATAAAATCATTATTATAGTTAAAACATATCAAAAACACTTATATCCATTTTAAGTTTAAGGCAACACTTTCGGCTTTTAGTATAAATTTATACTAAAACTATAATAATTAAATAATAATCTACAAAAATGTCAAACATCAGCCATTTCGTGTTTGAGATTTTTGTAAAAAACAAATTAAACTAATTGGTCCAAATATTCAACAATTTTACAAAATAGTTTTTGTACTAAAAAAAAACCACTTAAAACATATTGTATTCATAATATTGGGAAACATGATAATTTTGGGCAATAATATAATATTATCACATTTCCCATTATTAAATTCATTTTAGAGAATTAATATTATTTTGTCATTTTTATTGTCATGTTATTACATAAAAAGAAATATCTCGCAAATAATTTTATTGAAGCTATCTAATGAAAAATATAAGTGAAGTATACAAATGCAAAATAACAATAAAACTTTAAAAGTCAATCAATT
The DNA here is from genome assembly GCA_905147225.2 of Euproctis similis. Taxonomy (NCBI): domain Eukaryota; kingdom Metazoa; phylum Arthropoda; class Insecta; order Lepidoptera; family Erebidae; genus Euproctis; species Euproctis similis. The sequence goes on along the minus strand of LR990105.1, from coordinate 1,827,814 downwards.
ATTTAAAATATTGTTTGTTTATTCGAAGAAAGTAATAAGTACTTACTCTTTATAAATACTGCACATTCTTATTGTAATAGTAACTTCCGCGGTAAATAAACCATAATAACTCTTGATAGTAATAGATCTAAGTTGCAATCGAAGTAAATTATATTATAAATTAATATGTTTACATTTTATGGAAACTATAGAAGAAGTTTATTTTCCAGATGGCAAAAGACTCAATCCCATTGGAATGAAAAAAAAATACATTATACGAGTCCCTTTTTAAATATTTATGTATGTATTTGAGTCAAAGAATTCAAATTTAGAACTACTAAGTCAATGGGCAGAGACAAAATTATATAAAGAATAGACAATTTAGAATAATAGAGCGAAAAAAAAAAATACGGCCGCTGCAATTTAAACATCAAGATAACCCGTTCTCACTTGGAGTGCACGAGATTGAGGAACTCCTCCCTAGTCTTGGGGTCATCGCGGAAAACACCGAGCATCGTTGACGTTACTGTCTTGCTGTTGATTTTCTGGACACCACGCATCACCATACACATATGCCTATAGACAAACGAAATAATTTAGTATAACGCCATCTATTTTAAATATTAGTAAGTTAATATGTTAAATGTCTCGGTGGTCCAGTGGGTCGAGCATACGGCTACTGATCCAGACGTCCGGGTTTGAATCCTGACACTGGCTCACAGCAACTTTTCGAAATTGTTTTCGGAAGTTAAGTGTGATAAATATCGATGACTGAAAACTTTGTGCCCGGTATGGCAATAGATTCGTCACCTATTCCATTTGAGACGTTCGGGTAACAAAGGCGTGAAGTTATGTTTATGTTAAATGTGTTATTTATTTAACAACATTTAGGTTAAATAAAGTGAACGTATAAGTAGTATTGACGAAACCAAATTTCGCCTTTGTTAATGGAAATATATTAAACATTTATAATAAGTAAATAGAAATTGTTTTTCTTTTAATATAAATTTAGTCTTCTGCGACTGCTGAGACACAATATAGAATGTTCGTTATACTTACACTCCTTCAATAACAACAGCCACACCAGCGGGTCTGACCGCCTGGGTCACTGCAATGGCAATCTGTTTAGTGAGACGCTCCTGTACCTGGAGACGGCGGGAGAATATCTCTACGATTCTGATGGCAAAGAAAGTATTTATTTTTAGGGACATTTTGAAAATACCAAGGTTCTAGATCAACTAACTCTTAGTTTTTCAACTACTGATTATAAATCCTTTGAGGACAAGCGCCTGTGCTAAAAAGTATACATATGAAATATTTGTAGTGACCTTTAAAATAAGTAAGCAGCAAATAATTAAATTATCTGGTTACACTTTTAATCAAATTTTAACCCCGGTAAAACACTTATTGACTTCGTAATAACAAAGACAAAAATCGAAGTCGGAGAAGTAGGTAAGAGGGTTTGATCGTAAGTCGAGTCTAAATAAACATTGTCATGTTGAGGATTTATTTTATCGTATTTATTAACAGAAGAAATATTATAAGCTACATATATTACGCATTTACGCACATATTACAGTATTAATGTAAAAAAGTGATCGAATTACATTTGTCTGTTCAACGTAATAAAAGCTTTAGTTACTTAGTTTCAAACTAGATGGCGCCGTATGAATGCCTCCCTAAAATATTATTTCCTCGAACCTCTAATTATAAATTTGATAAAGTAACTATTCAACATGTTCAGGGTCACACACTTTCAGATAGATATTACATTTACATTATATTATTATCAAGCTCACGTATTTGAAGATCAAATGGCAACTTAGTTGAAATGTCAAAAGATAAAGTATATAATATTTGCTGTCACTGACGTCCGTATCAAATTAGGTATCTAACACAAAAAATATATATTTAATGTTGGCACTAAATGTGTAGTAAGTTTTGTTAGTTGAGATAATAGCTCGGTGAATTCTTACCTAGCCAGCTTGCTCAGACCCAAGATTTTCCCCTGGGGCAAGTAGCCGATGGACACCTTTCCGTAGAACGGCACCAGATGATGTTCGCACATTGAGAACATTTCAATATCCTTAACAACTACCATCTCGTCTGTATCCTCGTCGAATATCGCATTGTTTAGGACCTCTACAAGAAACGTACAATTAAAATTAATCTCTTAAATGCAACACAATATATAAACAATTTTAGAAAACTATATTAATATAAACATTTATATGATCATGCCATTTCCCCATGGAGGTAGGCAGAGACAAAAGTGAATCAGAACCTTTTAAACTACTAAGATTGACATAATAACTCATGAATTTAAAAAAATATTCACGTCTACATTATTACTCTCTATACACATATTCTTATCAATAATTAAATCATTTTAATAACACTTAAATATTAATTTCAGTAAGGGAATCTTTGGCCTTATAAATATTAGTTATGAATATAATGAGAGAATATCATCGTTTTTTTTCGGGTAACCCGAAAACGGTTTGGTTTAATTTTTTATGACAAATTTATATCGTACCTTCCAAACTCTGATCGTAGCCCTTTGTGAAGAAAAGCATTGCCTTGGCAGCACGCTCCGGTGTCTTAAGGAGACCCTCCCTCTCTGGGTCTTCGCCGAGACCTGAAATTGTTCAAAATTTAATTATTTATTTCATTCGATATTTTTAGAATTTCCGGTCATCAACATGTTTACGAAAACCATTAGATGACCATCAGATCGTGATATGGGGTGAGAGCTAGAACAGCTCCTATAGGGGGTTGCTAACTGTTGGAGAGCAATTGGTGGGTTCACTCAGCAACAGAAACTGTGTGAAGTAATGAAAAGAAATATTTGTATGAAATAAATCAGTTGTTTAACGAACGAAAACAAGTTTTAGTTTCACAGTACTAGATGGCGCTGTGCTAATTGAATCCTGTGTTCATTATAATTATTTTAGTAAGCTTTTCCTATAAGACTAGATGTCATATAAACATTACCTGTTAGGAGTAATCTGTAGGAATTAGCCATGTCCGGTAATAGAGCCTCTCTGGTAGGTGGTCTGTGATCTAGTTCCAAGTCATGATGGAAAGTGCAGTTCTCGTGCCCTGTTCAAAGGAAAATATTATAATAAATAATTTCTACGTCCTTTACATAAATTACTCGACCCTGTAAAATAGGTTCTATAAAATAGCAGGGATACGATTATGTTAGGCATCAATAGTATTTTTGAAGTTTTTTTTTTTAAACTCTCAATACAAACACGGAACCTTTTTATCTGCGCTCCTCGCTTAGAGCTTAGAGCGACTAAATTACTTTTTTTATTCGGTTCAGTAAACTTATTTAAATTTTCGTATTAATATTATTGACGAGTGAATCAGTAATAAACAACTTCACGCCTTTTTCTAACCTAAGCCTCGTCTTGCGAACCTATTGCCCTACCGGGCACATAGTCATCGTTGAACAAAACTTTGGAAAATAATTTCAAAAAGTCTTTGGTGTGAGCCAGGATTCCCGGGGTGATAACCCACAATAATATAAACGACAAGCTCGATGCCATGGGATCTATGGGAATTATATGTATTAATTAAATAGTCTATACTATAAATAGCTATAGTCGACAACAATCTCTGTGTAGATAACATGTCATCAGTAAAATTTCATCATGACATGCAAAAACACAGTCGTGTAGCTGTTGAGTTCACAGGATGACTTATTACGGCTTTCCTCAAATGACATCATTATTAAACCATTTACTAAGATACTGGTCTATAAAGTCTAGAATATTATTTCCAAAATAATTTAATTAAGAGAATTTAAAATATATTATTAAAGAAAAAAATATGTTTTGATATCTGCGTCTTAGCAAAGAATATGTTATTAATGGGCAGTATCAGAAATCTGATTTCTGTTTCGAAAATCCCTAGTTCGAATCACAGTAAATCAACCTGACGCATTGTAATTTGCTCCAGGCTTATTATTTCATAGCCTTAATACTTTAGTCGTTGAGAGAAGTAGCACTGCCTGCACCCTCATAAAAACAAACATTTCCATTTAGATCAAATACCGGTACCTTATCAGCATATATACATACATAACTTCACGCCAAATCCCTTGAGGGGTAGGCAAAGAGAACGGAGCGCCAATAACCTTATCAGCAACTGTTGTAAAATGCCCCTATACGAGATAATATTATTCAGAGGGGAAAAAATAACGGCACCAATATTTGAAATTATTAGTTTAAATAAGTAAATATTATTACGCAACTAATATAATATTAGTGTTACAATATATATTTATTAACAAAATTAATTTATTATTAACAGTCAAATTAAACTTTTTTTTAAATGTCGTAACACAACCGGATTGTTGCGTGTTCATAAACATTTTATTTATTTAGATATATGTATAGACAGAATATATATTTGAAACTATTATAAGGTCAACTTTTTTACATTCCTGTGTTATAAGCAAGTCACAAAAAAAACAATACCAAATAGTCCATAAGCATATAACAAGTGGAACATTTTTGCCAGATTCTATTACGTAAGGACAATTTTTGGACAACGTGTAAATCGTTTTTTTCTTTTTACTTGTTGAGACTGCCTCCAAAATTCGTCCGATTTAATATTATGTTAAACAAGATTTATTTAAAAAAGTGATGCACTTGTTATATGTAACCTTTAAAATAGTATAATCAAAATATAATCCAATAAATATTAGATGTATTGAATTAGACTGTCATCGCCTAGTAGTTGCCGTTATGAGGTCTGCTTCAGTTCGACTCCTATTCCGATATTTGTGCAATAAATAACTGGTTTATCCTTCAGAAGCTATAAATCAGTATACAAGGAAGAAATGGAACAATATTTCTCATAATAATATTGAATTATGTTGGAGTTGCAATAAAACCTAGACATTGTTAGTAGCGGCCTAGAAAATTGTAAAAAAAATAGAAGAGATTGGGATAGATAGGGATAGCAGAGTAAAGAAAAGGCCACAACAAAGTGCTGTGTACAAAGAAAGAGAGTAATAAGGTTTTAGATCTAACGCCTTATTGTTGAACATACAAGCTTTTACTAGCTCATAAATACTTCACTCACGTACTTGTACTTAAAGTAGGGTTTGGAATTTAAATTGACCCCAACCCCACCTAGTAAGACAGTCGAAACTAAAATAATGTTAATTAATAAAGAAGATATATGATCTACTAGCTGGCCCGACAAACTTTGTCTTGGCAATAAAATTTAAGAAATAGGGGTTATCCTAGGGGGTTGAAAATTTAGATTTGTACATATTTTTGTATCCTGTTTTATAAAAAAAATAAACAGAAATATATCTAAAAATTAAAAAAATATATCGGGACCTTAACATTTAGGGAGATGGCAAATAAATAGTAGCCGATTCTCAGACCTACTGAATATGCATAATAAGATTTGGTAAAAATCGCTAAAGCCGTTTAGGAGGAGTACGGTAACTAACATTGTAACATGGAATTTTTATATATTAGATAATCCCCACGGGAATTTATCCCCGAGTTTATCCCCCGTTCTATAACGGTTCTATAATCATTAGTAAATGACATCTTAAACATTTTTTCAACTCATTTTTAAAATTTAAGATTTGTTTAATTACATTACTATTATCCCAAGGGAATACATTAAAGGGATTTAAAGTGACCTATAACTTAATCCGCAAAATTTTGATTTCTATATTTCTGTTTGACAGTGACTGAAACGTGATCGAGTTACAGAAATAATAAGCATTCTTTTAAATACTATTAAAAATATCATTTAAATGAAATCAATGGTAAATTGTTAATTAATTTTTTAGGGAAATATTGAGTTTATTTTTTTATACTAGCTGACCCGGCCAACTTTATTCCGCATCAAAAGTATTTTTACAGCATTCAAAATTAAAGTGCTAAATCTCCAAAATTGACACATTTTCTATACTACATTCATGAATTATATCATCCATTCAATTGACACCCTCTATCTATAAAAAAACCGCATCAAAATCCATTGCGTAGTTTCAAAGATCTAAGCTTATAAATGGATCTGTCCCGTGGAAAGCGACTTTGTTTTATACTATGTAATGATTAAAATGATCATTTTGTGGTTGGTATTTACACTTCAGTATTTTTATAAATTTGTGCTACATATGTTAACGATGCGTAGATCGAGTTGTTGGTTAATTCATCACATCATTAAATTTTTCAACGTTAAAGTAAATGATAATTATCTGACTACTCATATTTTTATGTTGTAATTGCTTTCTATTCGTTTCTTTCATTATGTACTTAGTGCGCAAGAAACCATAATTTTATAGAAAATGTATACTATAATATTATGTTGTTCTTGCGTTTTCCTTATTTTTGTTCAGTGTACCTATGTACGTATATGCGGTTTTGAGTAATAAACATATCGGTCACACAATGCCTCCTTGTGGGAGCCCATAGAAATTTATTTTAAATTATAGCCTATTATAAAGTTAATGGAGCAGAAATATTCCTGGAATCTGAGACGTTCAATGTTTACATTACATAATTATTCGTGTTAATTAAACGTTAAATTGATTAATTATTTGTAATTGTTTTTGTTATTTAATTGTTAACAAGAAATATAGTGGCTGGTGGAGCTGGTTGCTGGTTGGTGGCTGGCTGGTTGCTGTGCAAAAGTCAGCTGCTTCGATTAAACGACCATAAAATGTACTACGATAATCCCAGTGATGGCTACCCCTGGGAATATAGATAATCATAAGCTTTACCGAGGTTAAATACTATGCTGCTAATTCAATCAATTCAATTCAAGCTAAAAATACAGATGGTAATTACCATTAAATTAAAATATATGTACATAAATAATTATAAACAATTTAAAGTTGCAGAAAGAAATATATTGAATAATCAATATAAACTGCTATTTATGCACACCATTAAAAGTTGATGTAAAGAAAATTTGCAAATAAAAAATAATAATGAATTCTTAGAATTACAGAAGACCAAAAGTCTTCTGCTTTGTGTTGAAAATTATCTGGTACGATTAATAGCTAGTGGTCTAACTACGAAATTACTAGGCACTATCTTAGAATAGAAAGAAGTTCTATTCTCCCTTACAGGAGAATGACGTGAAATGAAAAAAACCGTTTTATCTTATTTTGAAGTTTAAATATAAAAGAAATTACTAAACGCATGATAAGATGCTCAAAGATGCTTTCAAAGAAGTCAGTTTAACAGCTTAAATATAAATACAGACCAGGTGTCGTAGATGTTCTGGGCGTCATCGGTGTACCAGGAACCTCCAGTTCACTCTCAGTATCGGTCAGATGGAAATTTTTCAGTGCTTCGGGAAGTTTTTTATATTTGCTGACGAAGGACCCTTTTACGGGAGCATCTCCATTCTCCATCTCCTCAGAAATTGAGTTCCTTATAGATCTTGAGCTCACTCTTCTGATTAACGATGATGGCGGTACAACTGTCTCTGTATCTTTTCCGTTAACAGCGGCCATGTTTGTTTATTAAACTAAAAATTCTTGTTCGATATTAAAAACAGTTCTTAATTCGAATATGTATTTGAAATACGTCCGTCGTGCGTGCTCTATGCTATGGAACTGGAACTCATCGAGTAATCGACCTCTCTAGGGGGTTATCGTGTCTAAATTGTTTTAAGTTATTCGTTTAAATGATAGTAAAATTTATTAATTGAATATTATATATTTAAAATTCATAAATATCGTCTGTCTGAAGCAAATAAGTTTTAAAACTGTTAAAACTAACATTTAAACAGCAACTAGTCAGCACGTAATCAGGTAGTGTTGTGTTGTCAATAACTGGATTATCGAGAACCCGCTAAGAACGAATATCGTTAGTGGTTCCGTAGTGATAGTTTTTGCTAATAACGAGATTTTGTAAAAAAATCACCTCAAAAGCAAATTTTTAGACAAATAGTATCAACAGTAGCTACGCTACTAGGAGCTAAAATCACTTAGAACTCAAACTCATACGTATTTCTATAAATATGTAACTGTCCCTAAGCACACCCTCAATAAATCACGAGTAAGGAATTGGAGAGATATAAACTTATATGAAGACGCTTGTCCAGCAGTGGATATTTAAGCTTTGATAGTAGGACACTAGCTAAGTTATAAATGTATCCTTTTACTTAAATAAAAACTTCACAAACAAATATTATTAAACATATAAATATAGAACATAACATAGCCAAGGAAATTTATAGGAAACAAACAGGTCCTTACACAGCAAGGAACGTTTACTAACTGAACACTCCAGGTCCTGACGCGCCAGTTTTAAGTCACCTACTTTCTAACTACCCACAATGTCCTAGAAAGATTATAGTTTTATTAATACTTAAAGGACACGTTGAAATAACGCTACTCAAAATAAACCCTGTAAATGTTTGGTCTCGGCAAAAGTTAAAATGAACGTAGGTAACTCTAAAATTAAGATAATATCATTTTGATGCTAACAAACCGGTAGCCACCAATATTTTGATATGAAACCTTGATTACGGTTCGTTTACCTAAATATGAAAGTAGAGGTCAACTCAAGGTCCACTTCCTATAAATTATAGTGCTGCTCTTGTGTCCGGTTTTATGTTGTTACGCTAATTAATCCTATTAATTACCATAACAGATTATTATAACTTTTCACATACAATTCTGTTGTTCATTATCATTGACTATCATATCAACACATGATAAAGCAATTGGATCCTTATGGCATGCATGCATTTATAGGTTTCTTTTTTAATGCAATGCAATTGTCTTTCGTTTGAAGAGCACTTGTCTTTATACTTATTTCCTAAAGAATTTTTATCCATGTTCTAGATTTTTCTTTTATATGTAATAAATCTTTTAAAATTTCTCCGTAGTATTTATAAAGCTCACGTAAAGACATGGTATTGCACAGGGCACGTTAATGGGACCGGTACATTTCTCGATTTCCCTTTAGCGACCTAATCAAAAAAACGAGTCAAATAAAACAAATTGTCACGTAAAAGACATCCGTCACAATTATTTACTTGTTTGACCAGATTTAGCATTTAAGAAAAATGGCTACATAATGTTCATTGTAACATAGGTTAAATTTCATGTTTACAACTAGCAAATCATAAAGAAGAACACTTGACAAGAGACATTCGAAAACAATTAAATTACAAAAAACATCAAATTACATTACATTTTTGAATAAATATCTAATAATAAAAATAAACTAATAAAAAATCATAGAATTCGATGGAGCGCATAAAACCGTGTAAAATGTGTTACTATGTAAACGAATAAATATGAAATATAATCATGAATCCATTTTTTAGCTAATCGTGAGACAATATTTGCAGACGCTGAAACAATAAACACAGATTGTGTATGAATCAGATGGACAGCGTCATTTTGTTGATGTCATGGCGTTAATTAAAATATGAAGGACATTTTTTTAATGGGTTTTGTACGTAAATTGTGGTCTAAATATTACCCATCTATATTTACATAAAATTTAACAATAATATTGGGTGTCCCAACTTCATAAAAAGCAGAAAACAATGGATGGATAAAAGTCACATGTAGGTTTTGGACTTTCGATTTCCGTTTCGATTGGTCTCTAGTTCGGGTTAACATAAATGACTTTTTAGACGTTATGTGTGAAAGACTAAGACTGTTTATTTCATATTTATTTATTAGATTTTTGCGAATCACATTCATAACATTAAAAAAACTTTCAATGTTAATACTAAGACTGACTAAATGTTTGATGTATACTTAGTAGTGAGTTTGCCGTCTATTCCAAGAGATCATTTATTTCATTCAGCGAAACGAGATAATATACAGTCTACACTATGTAATATTAAAGGTGCTAATGTAGTAAAGACTTTGTCTTAATGTAATAACAATTTATTTATTATATCAAGATGCTAAATACCCGTCATCATTCCAATCTCAATTCTAACTAACAATTCAAAATCTAATAAATAAGCCTCTCAATTCTTTCTCTCTCTCTCTCTCTCGTCCCTAAATAATCGATTTAATATTTGGCACGTGCATGAACAATGTGCGTTGTTTATTAAAAAAAAAATCAGTGCTTCAATTGTTACACAATTTTAAATTTTCGAATTTCGAACACAATTGAAAGTCATTGATTTGTCCTAACGTAACTGTATACACAGAAAACGACATGCAGTCTATTTTATATACTCTTTTGTTTTATATTAATAATATAAATAATGGCACTAGGATGCTAATGAATACGCAAACAAAAACTTAATTCTGTACTTATTTGAATATTTTTATGTTAGTTTTTTTCGTCCTTTTATTACTATATAATATTTATATAATAATACATAATATTTATATAAAGTAATGTAATAATTGTAATGATATTAAGTCTTGTTGTTAGGTAATCGTTTTGCCAGCGGACGTTTTCATGGTGATTCGAACATGGTCTCCCGGTCACGGTCACTGTTGGAATGTAAGTTAGTTTTTTTTAAATTAATTATTTACTGAATAATAATTTATATTATGATTTAGATCCTCTATCTCCGTTTCATTGCCGGAAGAGACAATATACAAACTACTTACATTCTACACTATTTAAACATTAAATGAAATCAATTGTCAATATATTCAGAGGTATTGTTGGATGAATCTAAATTAATTCTGAAGTGATCTTCCATTATTTAATATATAAACAGGAATACAATGTTACAACTCTTTTCAATGTATGACTACATTGGTAGTGATATTTTTCCTTCATTTTGTTTATTTTGTCAAGCATTATCAACTGATGCCATTTAGAGAAAATTTACGGCAAAGTTTTAGTTAAAGTGGTCAAGTAACAATATGCTGCATGTATTCGTGGTTATCTATAGTTGGATTTTTACCAACAGACAACAACCACTGACGTTTACGTTAAAGTTTTCGAAACTTTGTTATAAAGTATTTAAAAATATTGTTTGCCGAGTCAAATTATTTATTAAACTGAGTAGTATAAGTTTTAGAGTGTTTAGTACAATTTGAGATGATTAACTATTTCACTCATTGTTCATTCATCTGATCGAATAAGAACTGGTTGCATCACTATTACTTTAAATTTGGCAACAATATTTTACAAAGTGACATTAGTTACTGTCAGTTAGCTTTGTTTAATTAAAAATACGACTATATATATATATATATATATATATGTTCGTTATATGACTATTATTTTTACCAAATAGCTGATTGTATTTTCAGCATCGATGTGTATAAAATATTGCATTGATAATAAACGTAATAATGCAGTTATAAAAATAAACGAACGAACGAACTAAAAATGAACGATCGAATTATTCGTTTATTGTCTTAATCGATAATGCAGTACTCGCTCCCCTTCACAAAGTAGTATACTGATTTATATTCAGTCCTAAGTCGAGTACCTAATGTCCTTGCCTCCAAAGTGAACGCCTGTCCTTTACCGACATTAGTATGGTCTACAAAAAAAGGAAATGAATATAAAAAAAATCAAATTAACTGTTTTTTTTTAGTTTCAAATGCAATAAATTTACATTTATCAAACATATTATTTGAAAAAATCTTCACATCTATTACAATATTAGTATTATGATCAGAATTTCAAACTAAAATATGAAAGAGTCTTCGTTCTACATAACTTAGATAATAATATGATATAAAAAAAAAATATTGACATATATTTTTTTATTGATGTGTCATAATTAAAAAAAGCCACGAAGGACCAACGTGTAATTAAAAGTGTATAAATTACAAATTTTGAACACAAATGAATAATGATTGCGAAATCAACTAATGTTATTACTGTAATTTTGAAGTGACCCAATTGTGATACCTACACGATGTTAGCTGATGTGCAAAACAGAAAAGTGCACTCTGACGGTTGTTTTGCTGACCGTACTTGTTAATTGCATGAGCGGTCATTTTAGATATTATTATTCAATTTTACTGACACAAATTATACAATTTGTGTTGATTTTATAATAATTATATATAAAATAACAAAGTGGGAAATAATTGGATTATATAGTATCAGCTCAACTTAAAAGGAAAAATGATTCAAATGAATTTAATAAAAAAAAGTCTTGTAAAATATTCATAACTTTATTCTAAATTATTAATTTTGCTAAAATAATTATATTAATATACAGACAGAGTACATATTTGCACAGTAATACATACACACGTGAACTGGATATTTAAATTATTAATATTGTGCAAAATTTATTTATATAGGATTTTGCAAATTTTTGCAGAATTATCTTATATTTGAACACGTGCGTCATTAACAATAAATTATCTAAAGATTTTTACATTAAATAGTATTAAAAACTGGACACACCGGTGTTATATTTGCAATAAAGATAATAATAATGCCCTATTATTATTGCTAATTAATTGAAATTAATAAAATGTTGTCGCCGATTTATTTAAGACTAGCAGACCCGGCGAACTTTGTTCCGCATCAAAAGTAATAAATGAGCAAATTTTGGATATCATGGAGTTCAATCTGTGCTATTTATTGGCTTTAACTGCTGTCCCGCTATATTAATACTGCAATATCTTCGAAAATATTCGTTTAAATTGCATGCTGTAAAGGGCCAGGATCGTCTATATTACATGCACAATCTATTTAAGACACTTAATTGGATGAAATTTAATGCTATATGTAATGTTTAAAATTGCTTCGTAAATAAGCCATTATTTCTCGTAAAAAGTAAAGAAATAAAAATAAAAATTGTGGGTTATCCCTAAGAGATAGACATATGCCCTCGCGGACTTTTTTGTCGACCTTCTGAAGGTGTTTAATAATGTAGAACATTGTTTTGATCTATCACTTAGGGTTCAGCCAGCGTTTGCAATTAAAGTGCTAAATCTCGAAAATTATATTTTTTTCCTTACAACATCATATTTGAATTATAGATCAAAACCACCCCATTGACACCCTCTAATTATTAAAAAAAAACCGCATCAAAATCCGTTACGTAGTTTTAAAGATATAAGCATTCAAGGGGACAGACAGCGGAAAGTGACTTTGTTTTATACTATGTAATGATGATTACGTTCAGAATGAATTATTTGTGTTACAGAAAAAAAAATGTATTTTCTGTCCGTCTGTCCGATTTTAAAGGACGATCCCAAATAGCCCTCTGATGGTAAGCGGCCTTTTTGGTCTATGTTTGCTGGAGTTTCACAAGGTTCATTAAAAAAGAGCAAGCCTTTGAGAGGATTCACTCTTAAAAGTTAGTTCATCTACTAGTCCCTCCGTCCCTGTATTTAGCTTAGAGAGACCTCAAGGCTTCCTAATACGGAGGAAGATAATACCTAGTATATACTTATTTTAAGCGGTAACTATCATGTTCATCTACTTTATTTGGTAATGGTTCTCCTACCAGGTCTGGCCGTGGTATTTGTGTCTAGGCTATTTGCGTGTTCTACAATTTTTATACTATGTACTACTCTGATAGAATAACACTTATGAACAACTTTTAAGTATGCCGATTATGCAAAAAAGCGTTTTTTTGCATACTCACAGTCTATGTCATTTTTTAAATTTAGGCATACTTTTTTAATCTTAAATCCGTCAAGTTGGTCGTGCCATAAAAACAATCATAACACGGGTGTTTTTCTATGTATTATAAGTATGTATTTACAAAAGAAAAGTATATATGTATTATTATCCGTTGTCTAGTATCCATAACACAAGCATTTAGTTGCTTAGGTTGGAACTAGAGGGCGCTGTGTAATTTGTGTCCAAGATATAGATATTATTATATTATAGACATAAATACACTTCAATAATATAGTCCTTTTTCTTAAACCAAATAAAAAATATTCAAGACCTTATTGTATTAAATGTTTATTATCTCAAAAAACCGATGAAAGAAAAAATAGGTACAGAGTTTACATATTTTTCTTCTTTAATTCCTTTATTGTGTTAGTGCATTACATTTGAAGTCACCGTGTCATTTAAATAAAGTCCTTGGACCATCGGCGGTCATATTTTTTATGAAATTTAACAACAAACATAATCAACCCAACAAAACTAGTTAATAGTGTTAATACTAGTTAGGTACAACAATACGCTAACAATCAAATGCAATTGGCAAATACATTATAATAGATTAAGTCAACTAATTGGCGTCAAATTAATTTTAAACCCAATTAATAAATAAATAAACAAAAAACTGTTCAAAGTGTCTAGTTATTATTATATTATTCATCCGAATGCGTGAAATGATAATATTTGTTGGAGACTAAATATTTTGGTAAATTAAAGTAAAATGTGGCTGCACCTTGTGGTTATAATTTTAATTACGTTATTTTTAGAATTTAGGCCACAGTTTGGAATTGTCACTGGTTGTCATTGATATTTTAAAGTAGACAGACGAAATTTATGTAACTTTAATTCTCTAAGAACGTTAAAAATGTATAACAGCCTGATGCTTAAGAGCATATAATCACTATTAGTAATTTAATCAGCTGTCTATTCGACCTGTAAATTAATTTCTACAAAAAAACTAATATTAAATCTATTGGAACTATAATGTGTTGTAATGTTGTTGAGCGCACCTAGGTCGTCTTTCGACCTAGACTCGTTAGTTACAAGAACTGGTATACTCATGAAATGTAAATCACATTGATAATAACTCATGATCAATCATAGCATTGAAGGCGAGCAGCTATTATTTGTTTATATCATAACACTATTTCCAAATTTGAATCTTTTAAAAATGGAATCGCATTTGAAAAGCGCGTGCAACGGACGTATTATTACTTTTAATTATTATTACTAAATGTACTTACAGTTTCGCGGGTTATTTGAAAACAGAAAAAACACGAAAAATAAATAAATATTTATGTACGCGTTGACGCGACACTGGGCAATGGCTGACTGAATGAAGAGTGAGGCTGTCGCATTCAACAGATGATATTTGTACATAACCACTGTTTACCGCGCATGCGTCATATGTGTTAGAATCGATAATTATTGTACTTATATCGATAAATATAACAAAATGTCTTTGATTTATCGATATACAAAAATCTGTTGACCTTTCATTTTGTCACTTTTTATAACTATAATTAAATTATAGAGATCGATCCAGTATCGAAGGTAGATAATATTTTTTTATTCAAAATGCTACCTGTCATCATGTTTAAAATATCTTCACATTTTACAAATGCCTGAAAAGGATTTTCTCACGTAACTTTTTTTGAACGAGCCTCTTAATTTTTTTAATAAATTTCGAGTCTTTACCTAGTCGCTCGTATTGAGGCTTTGATTAAAGCTCCTAGTTTTTGAAATTATAATTTGTGCCAAATTAATTATTTTTAAGATCTGTATAATTCTTGTTTTTATGATAAGCATCCATGTTTCGTCTAATACCTCTCAGACGTTGCGTAGTTTGTTGGTGAACGAGTAACAAACAAAGTTACGGTCACATTTTTAAAATTCTGGCATGGGAATACTTTGTAGTGGACAATTTTCTCGAGAAGGAAACACTGTTTACGGTTTAACCCACGTTGATCAACGGGAAAACCGGATGAAAAAAACCTTTTCTAGAAGTTTACCTGGAGTTTATGATTCGTAATATCTTTTAAATTAAAGTTAAATACCATTGATAGTTGGCATTATATTGATTGCTGTTTGTAAATGACACTTTTGTTATTGATCAATGCAAAATGCACAACACGCTTATTAGCAATCTATACTAACAGTAACTTCACACCTTCAAAACGCGAACGTGTAGGCAGTTGTAATTATACACAGACACGCCGAATTAATTTTCTGTCATAGTGAAATATTCCGATATAGAAATAGGGAACTATCCTGTGACATTTATATATCCGGAAAATCCTCAAAGGCCAAAGATGGAGTGCCACACCAGCAGGCCTATGATACGCGAGATGGTTCATATCAAACCCCATTGATAGATAATACTTTATTTAGATAATACTTTACTTACTTTAGATAATACTTTATTTAGACCATATATATCTTAGTGGCCCAGTGGTCGAGCTCTTCTAAATCAAGAAGTCGCGGGTTATCGAATGGCCTGGCCTCATACTAATGACTTTTCGAAATTATTTTTGGAAGTTATGTGTGATAAATATCGATGACTGATGCCTATGTCAATAGGTTTGCCACCCATTCCATTTGGGACGTAAACATAACGGTGAGACGAGGCTTATCAGCCGCTACCTACACCTTCGGGTCCAAAAAGATGTGTAGTTATGTTTGTATGTTATGTGTTACACCATACAAATTTCAAAAAAGAAAACATACAATAATGACAGGATTAAATACGTGATGATAGATATCTCTTGCTCCTATTATTATTTTCCGCGCATAATAATGCTATTAATAATAGAAAACCAGTAAGTTAAGAACTTAAAAATGGTAGGTATAGTTACACCCAGACAGATAAGCGATAATCCTAAAACCTTTAGTTTTTTTACCTTCGTTATAGTATTTTATCCGTTATGGTCTTTGAATCGGTTTTTTATTTTCCTTCATTATCTCCCTACTGTCATTCTTGAGTTAAAACGGTTACATACTCTGACAATCATTAAAAACAGAACTGTTCGATAACGTACTTCCAGAATATAATTTACTTAAATAAAAATTTTACAAAACACATGTACAAATAGAACGCTAAAGTTTACTTTTTATTTATTTATTTTTTCATATTCGTAAATTTTCAACAAATTCTTAAGAACAGTTCATGTTCGGCTTTCATTGTAGAGGGTAGCAGCATACGTAGCGCAGAGAAGTAGGTCACTAGGCTTGAGGTCAGCTCAGGAATAAATATAATACTGTATGGTAACTTGTAATAGTCATATAATACAATGAAAAAAGTTCAAAAAATTGCTGACATTTCGCGTGGAATGCAAAATTTAGGTACTGTCAAATAGGGATGATTTGGTATCAAAGGGTGAATAGAGATGAAATTTTCCACCTACATTTCTCAGTAACCAACACTTTGTTCAGAACAACTTACACTTTTTAGTGTAAATATAATTAGAATTGAGGCGGCAAAGTTTGATCTCTATTCACCCTTTGATCCCAAACCACCCCATTTGACGGTAGGTATATTAAAAATAGTATCTATAATCAAAACAGTTTTTTTCTTTTAGTTCAGGCATCAAAAGTCTAGTCTGGTTTGTTATTAGCTAAAATAATATTAATATATTACATAATACGGTGATTATGACCTGAGATTATGCTATATCACAACCAAATTTTTTCTCAGCACATTTTACCGATAAAGAAATAATTTAAAAAAAATATAACATTGTTTTTGCAAGCAAGGAAGGTTTGGCAAGATGGCTACGACGCCTATCAAATTAATTCGTACGGAAAGTGATTTTTTTTAATTTGAAATTCTATATTTGACTCATTTATTCTGTCAACAAGTTGTTAAAAGAGGTAAAACCCGTAAACGCGCTCGACATTCAATACCTAGAATGCGATGAAAACCCGTTTTAGTATTAAAGGAAATCTTTTATTTCTAGTTGTGTTCAATGTAGGTATTTTGATTTGGATTTATCGTTTTACAAATCTAGACATATGAAAGTATTTGCGTACTACCTGGTCTATTCATCCAAAAAATAATACCTATTAACTAACCTCACTAATTTCAAACACTAGATTAATATAAAAGATTAAAGATTTTGTCTATTGAAAACCCCGATATTAATAATTTAATACCCCGACATAAAACATACCTACTAAATCTATTATTATCTAAGTTTTTTTTGGAATCTATTGCCGCGTACGTTAAGACTTTTAGCATTAAGTGATAGTGGACAAGACCGAAACAAAAAAAAATTAAAGAAGAAAAATATTTTTACAACTATATTCTATTAATTTTTTACTCGAGTTCAACGTAATTTATCTATAGATAGTCTCTTTACGTCGTTTTTCATCGCTATTACAAATGGCATTTATACCAGCATCCGTAAAAAACACATAAAAGTCGCAAAAATCTCCTTCGATGTTAAGTAGGAGTGCAATTGACTATTTATGCTCTTAAATTAAGTAGAACTCATAATTTTTATTCAATCTATGCTCATATAATATTCCTATGATAATTATCCAGTTCTTCCCCGAGTGAAGATCACCTACTACTAACACCAGCCACTGTGGTATTACCAGTGAAGTACATTATCCAATGTTTACATAATTGTTTAGCTGTATATGCCGTCGTCTGTAATTTCACACGTCTTGATGTGGAACGAAGATTCTCAAATATTTTCCACCAGCCACCATCAGCTTAGTTGATTCTACCCTATTCTATTATACCCGAAGGTGAAGGCAGTGGCAGTTAAGCCTCGACTCGCTGTTATGTTTAACGTCCCAAAAGGAATAGGTGGCGAACCTATTGCCATACCGGGCACAAAGTTTTTAGTCATCGATATTTATCACACATAACTTTCAAAATTAATTTCGAAGAGTCATTGGTATGTGCCGGTATTCGAACCGGCGACCTCTGGATTTAGAAGCGAATACGTACTAAGTTATTTATAATTTAAGCTAAGTATAAGTTATTGTTTTTTGTGGAACACGCTAATGTCGGGAATTGCTAAACGACTTTGAAATATGTCCGCTTGTTGCATCATATAGTCCAATTATTGAATAAATTTATTTATCATATACATCATCATGTCTCTAGACAAGGAAATCTAAGCGAGGATAAATAATTCTGAATCAAAGAATGACAAGAATGGTATTTCACACGAATGATGGTAAGATTTAAGGAAATTAGACTAGTTATGATTAAACCCGAGTGCATCAATGCAATTCACTTTGGGAAGCAGTGACGTTGAGTGTCCAGATATTTAGAAGGTAAAAGGATTTAATAAAAATACCTACTTATGTTAAATTTTTCTATACTCAAGAACCATAAATATTTGTCTAATTTATAACTATAACGGTTAAAGTCTCGAGTAAGAATAGAAGAGGTTGCATCAGCATTCTTCTATACGGATATTAATAATACGACTAAAGATCTATATAGGAAATCTATTGTAAGTATGTATTATAAAAGCATTTTTTTCTTGTAACCCGAATGACAAAGTGTATTTCCTTATAAAAAAATATTTTCAATTTGAGTTAGGAATTACCTTGGTCGTGGTTCTAATAAAAGTTTACAGTAAACTAAAAAGACAGCTTTTCATCACCTCTCAGGAAAATAGCAGATTGATAAATTTATAAGTTACTAGCTGACCCGGCGAACTTTGTTCCGCATCAAAAGTAATAAATTAGTAAATTTTGGATATCATGAGGTTCAATTTGTGCTATTTATGGGCTTTAACTGCTGTCCCGCTATGTTAATAATATTCGTTAAAATTGCATGCTGTAAAAGGCCAGGATCCGCTATATTACATGCACAATTTATTTAAGATACTAAATTGGATGAAAATTAATGCTGTAATGTTTAAAATCGCTTCGTAAATAAGCCATTATTTCCCTTAAAAAGCAAAAAAATAGAAATGGTTATTGTGCGTTATCGCTAAGAGATAGACATATGCCCTCGTGGACTTTTGTAGAGCTTCTGAAGGTGTTTAATAATGTAGAACATTGTTTTGATCTATTTATGATGCAGCCAGCGTTTGCAATTAAAGTGCTAAATCTCGAAAATTATCATTTTTATTTCTAAGATTTTCGCGAATCTCACTCATTGATTAAAACAACTTTTACGTCCCGACGTTTCGAACTCTTTACAGAGATCATCACTCGTGAAAATGATCTCTGTAAAGAGTTCGAAACGTCCGGAAATAAATATAAATAAATAATAAATAAACGCGATATAATCCTAAAAGTTGTTTTAATCAATTATCATTTTTTCTTTACAACATCATATATGAATTATAGATCAAAACCACCCCGGTGACACCCTCTTACTATTAAAAATAACTGTATCAAAATCCGTTGCGTAGTTTTTAAGATATAAGCATATAAGGGGACAGACAGCGGAAAGTGACTGTGTTTTATACTATGTAATGATTTCTTTTATAGATAGTCCTGAATGGAAACCTCTAAGCTAGCGCGAACAAAACAAGTCAACATCAGACAAAGATTTGTAGTTAAAGTTAAGTGGGTGTTAGTCTTAACATATTCCTATGGGGATCAAATTAAATTGCCTCAGAGCAAGCAAGTATTATGTATGTCATGAGTTCGAAACAGAGACAAGTTTTTAAAACTACGTCCGAAGTTTCGAAGAATGTGGTCAGCGTGGTCACCCTAATACTTAAGGTACTAAATCTGGCAAATCCTTTCAAAGTAACAATCGATAAAGTAAATACCAAATTAGATAGTGAAATGGGAACTAGTCACGATACGCTTACTTCTAGGCTAGTAAATTGCCGCGGTTTCTTTCACGAACTATATAATATTATTCATCAGATATCGATTCAAAACGCAGAATTTAATCCAAAAACAATCTTGTTCATGCCTACTCAAAGACAAAAAAAAGGCGAGGAATAGTTTTAGACTTTAGGGTGGACTTACAAAAATAGAGAAAAGATCAAATAAATTAATACTTTTTACACTTCATATTTATAAATTTGCCTACTTTACGAAAAGGTACAAATAATTGCATTACTGTGACCTGATTATCTCATTTTACACATATTGTGGTGTTAAGTCTCCATATTGTAATATAAATCTTTTGGTTAACCAGTTACTAAGAGCTATAGAGTTACCGCACAAAAATATCCATATTTATTATAATAAGTATGTTGCATTAATGAATATAAGTTAATTAAGAGATGAAAAATATTCTATTGTTTTAATTAACAATAAACACTAGCGTGACTCCTCGTGAATATATAAGATTCGTGTGAAAAGTCTCGGCTTCGAACCTTGGCCTTCGTACCAATGACTTTTCACAGGTTATGTGTTTATTATCGATGACTGAACATATTGTATGGTTCGTTGTGTTAAAGTCGTGAAGGTATAGTGACTGAGGTCTCACATGACGTAAATAGATTCGGAGGCTAGCGTTCTATACCAAATCATAAAGCCTTAATAACTAAACATTTAAATGGTATTGATAATTAATAAATATAACTTACTACACGCAATTAATATTGAGGTCAAAACTCTTCATCATCATGTAACCGGTTACGTAATTTAATATAACAATGTTGAATTTAATGTACCGCCATAACAAGAAAACGTTAATCTTTACATAGCATAATACAAAGTGGCTTTCCGCTGTCTGTCCCCTTATATGCTAAAAAAAGGATCAATAGATTTTGATGGGTTTTTTAATAGATAGAGGGTGTGAACGGGGTGGATTGTACGTATAATTCATATATAATGTAGTAAATAAAAAGTTATAATTTTCCGAGATTTAGTACATTAATAGCAAACTCTGACCGAACCCTAAGCGATGAATCAAAACAATGTTCTACATTAATATACATATTTAAAAGGTCTACAAAAAAGTCCCCGATGGTGCATGTATGTATATCTTAGGGATAACCCACAATAACCATTTCTAGCACGTCTTATTGCTTCTGAGGCGAAGCGAAGTTCGCTGGTTCTACTAGTATATATTAATTGAGTTTGATATGTAAAGATGATAGTAGGTACATTTTCCGTGCAATTAGTGATGAAGTGTACCGGCTCGTGTTCGGTCTACTTGCTCAAGGATTTATGATTAATTTATTATACTTTTTTATATATGTCAATTTTAACTATTAGCAATAAAAAAACACGACTGTTTAATGTTTATAACTAACTATAACTGGGTACTAAGATTTTTATAGAACTCAGTATTTTTATAGTTTGGAGAGTTGTTATACTATTTTGTAAAATTTACATTGTTTATTTATTTATTTTTTTATGGGATAGGAGGGCAAACGAGCAGGCGTGTCACCTGATGGTAAGCAACCAACGCCGCCCATGGACACCAGCAACACATATAGTGTTATTGTTGCGTTGCCGACCTTTAAGGGATAGGGGATAGGGAAGGATGGGGAAGGGGGTGGGCCTCCAGGTTCCTCTCTCACCGAACGAAACGCGGCATGAGCCACTTTACGTCGATCTTCTGAGAGGTCGTGGTATTTCACCGATCGAGCCGGCCCATTCATGCAGCGAACTGCTTGGCTCTACCATTGTCATTTAATCTTTAAAAATCGTTTTTGAAGATTAGTTTTCAGCTGATTTGCTATACTGAACGATATCGTGAATCCTAATTAATAAGTGGCGTAGTGGTAGTTAATTAAGTAATCGGCTTTTAAGGCAGAGCTGTGGAGAGTGGAGTTCAAATACGGGAATTTTTTTCGGAAATCCTTTCTAAAGTATTTTGAGATGAACATCGATGACTATTAAAATTTTGGTTGTCAGGCACCCACGACTTTTATATTCCTCCGAAAAATACGAAATGTCTAGACTTTGTTTACGATACCTACTACACCTTCGAGTTTCATGGCAATACATACATAATTATATCAATTCCTATTTAAGAAGTCAACAAACGCATAAATTTGATATCTTAAATTAACTTGAACTCAATGACATAATTCCAACATTTATCTATTGAATAAGATTTTTTAATACATTATTTTATTTAAAAAATAATGAGCTTATTCTTTATTTAGAGATAACATGTGTATTTTATTAAATTGTGTGTATTATGTAATGTTCCGTCAAAGCTAGTCATGAGGTTCATGATAAACCATTGACCTATGTGAATTAGTTTCAGAGTATATATTATGTACTTTGTCCGAGAGATGTAATAAATCCTTGGATTTATTTTATTTATTTTGATGGTCCTTCGATACCGGATACCTAGCTTTAGTACATGTCCAATTACTTCCATTACTATGAATCATGAGTTTAATTGTTCCCTTAATATTATTATAATATATATAGTGGGAATTTTACTCATTCGGTGAACGATGGGCGAAATTGTAGACTGAGATAAGTAATCCATTTTAGCTTAAACACTATAAGAAAATACCCAAATTACTTCTGGTAACTTAAGGGATTAGAATTTACTTAGATTTAGAATAAACTTTACAGTAAACTTCAAGCCCTACATACCCTATGGGTCTATATCTTCATAGCGACAATAGGCTTGTTTAAACTAAGTATGAATCGGATGGATTAGTGTTTCTAAATATTGATTAAGATACGCATATTTTAAAAATAAAACAGTTTATCGAAACAAGTACGATGAAAAAGTTTAATGCTATATTTGGGTGAGAAAATCCTACAAAAAATTTTTGTGCATAAATTTGTTTAATATTTGAAAATGCAAAATATTGTAATGTAAGTTTTATCAAAAATATAGCAACGGAATAATAGAAAGAAAGCTATATTACTAGCTAATTTTTGATGTATAGTACTTATACTAATAATATGTGAAGAATTCTTTGGACATACATCAGACATAATCAACTATTTGAAGTTCTTGTTATATAAAATTCTTGTTAATATTGCCTTCCAGACCATTGTGTTAAGTTGTTATATTATACAGTTCTTGAATATAAATTAAAATAAACTTTATAATAAAACAAAGAAAACATGATAATTTTAAATAAAAAAAGAACATATTATTCACATTTGAATACAGTTCGTTTGTTTTGCATATACGGAAGCGACAAAAACACATACATTTAAAAAAAAATATTGATGGATACTATGCGGTAGTGTTCAGACATCAGATAATTTCTTTCACAAAATATATAAATAATATGAACGGGGTGAAGAATATTAATTCCAATATATACTTCTGTATACAAACATTCTAAGTTATATAGAGAAAGCTCGCGCTTCTGAATCAAGAAGTCGTGGGATGAACACATATTGATTCCATTGACACATTTTCGGAGGTTATGTGTGATAACTATCAATGACTGACATTGACTGATAACATTGTACCTATTGTATGGCAATAGGTTATGCCGCCTATTCAATTTGTGACATTAAAAATTCAGCAATTCAAATATTAGGCGCTGCCAACACTTTTGGGTAGAAAAAGGAGCAAGGTTATAAGTAAAATAAATAAATAATCGTCTATAGAATATTGTTTCCAAACTATAGAACAATAAATACATAGATTTTACTTAACAAAATACCCTTCCTCTTCAATGCGAAACCATTCATTACACATTTGAACCTCAAGGAAAAACTGAACTTAATGAACGTGTGTTTTTGTATTCGCAATGCTTCTAAATATTTTACATCATAATATTCAACATACGAAGGTCGTCCATTTAAAATAATCAAGCAGTATTACTATTACTTTGTATGACATATAATTTTCGAAAGGCCTACCTTGACATTGGCCGCAAAATATTTTATTCATGTTATAAGGCATATCCATTTCCGGTATAGACAGGAAGTTGCGACAATCGATCGAGTTTCAGGTGGTACAAGATTAAAATTTCTACTAATTAAAAAAACTTAAAATAATTATTTTTTATATTTAAAAGAAAACCACCAGTGTCCTATGCGCCTTTTATTTTCTTTTTAGAGAATTATAGTTATGCTCATTATTGTTATTTCTTAATCTATACATGTACAAAATTATCACTTGGCTAAGCAGCAAGTAATAATAAATGTGTTTTATAATAATTATAAATATAACATTATAATTAGATAAATTTTATCTTAGGTCATAATTTTATTAGTCTGTTTATGAACACGCAACTTTGTAGTCTAAATTATATTCAATAAGCTAATGCATAATTGATAATTATGATTTATCACACTTAACTGCCATGTTTTCAAAGTAGTAAAAAGTACTAAAAAACTCACCATTCCCATTTTCAGACTTCTTTTTCAGAACTATCATTCCATTGTTCTCTATTTCGGATGATACTACACCATTCAGCTCTTTCATTATCACGTTAAAAATGTAGTTTAAAAAAATAAGGAAGACTGTTTCGCGCGCTTTGCAAACGTCACTTTGACACTTGTGTTTGGCTGCAACTAGAGCAAAGACGTTCTTGTTACTATCAAGGTAAACACGACCGACAAAAAACGGAGAATGGTTTATGAAATAAATAAATTATTTTACGATAAAAAGGATTTAGTTATAACAAATGAAAAGAAAACAAGAGCAGCGCTGTCGAGTCGTGCACGCCGCACTCACAAATGATCCGCTCGGCGCTGGTGTTCCTTATATTTATACAAAACACGTATTTTTTTTTAAATATTACTATTAATTATAAGCAGCCCGTGATGTTGTTGACACAATTATATAATGAAATATATTAAATATGTTACACGTGTCTTCAATCCTGAAACTTTGTTGCAGGATTGAAGATGATCAATGCCTGAAGAATGTTTTAGTGTTGAAGTTTAGATAACATAAACTCAGGACAGAAAAGATTGTGTAAATTTTGTCGCATCTTTAATGAAATTTAGAAAAAGTTTTCAAGGTAGAAGATTTTGCTGTTTTTACATATAAATAAATTATATAAAGCAATTTGGGAAAGTTTCTATGTTTTTATAATGAAAATAATTATGAAAATATGATGATTTTATAATCAAATTTTTTATTTTTATGTTATAATGCTGTATCTAAATTTGAGAATGTCTGAATATATCTCGTCTCCGGTCGCCGATAAGAGTGATGGTCTATATTATTATTTCTTCACATAATCATAACATAGTATAAAACAAAGTCACTTTCCGCTGTCTGTCCCCTTATATGCATATATCTTTAAAAGTACGCAACGGATTTTGATGCGGTTTTTTTTTAATAGTTAGAGGGTATCAACAGGGTGGTTTACTTTACAACATAACATAATTATATGTTATGTTGTAAAGAAAAAATGATAATTTTCGAGATTTAGTAATTTAATTGCAAACGCTGGCTGAACCCTAAGTGACAGATCAAAACAATGTTCTACAATACCTTCAGAAGGTCTACAAAAAAGTCCGCGAGTGCATATGTCTATCTCTTAGCGATAATCCACAATGCCCATTTTTATTTTTTTACTTTTTATGAGAAACAATGGCTAATTTACGAAGAGATTTTATAGATGACAGCTTTGGTTTTCATCCCATTAAGTGTCTTAAATAGAATGTGCATGTAATACAGATGATCCTGGCCATTTACAGCATGCAATTTAAGCGAATACTCGGTTATCCAGTGGTCGAGCTCAAGGTTTCTGATCCAGAGGTCCGGGTAGGAATCCTGACCTTGGCTCACACCAATAACTTTTCGAAATTGTTTTCGGAAGTCATGTGTGATAAATATCGATGACTGACAACTTTGTGCCCGGTATGGCAATAGGTTCGCCACCTATTCCATTTGGGACGTAAACATAACGGCGAGACGAGGCTTAACAGCCGCTGCCTACAACTTCGGGTAACAAAAGGCGTGAAGTTATGTTATTTTCGAAGATATTGCAGTATTAACATAGCGGGTATTAACAGATTGGCAGTTAAAGCCGATAACATAATAGCACGCATTGAACCTCATGATATCCAAAATTTACTCATTTATTACTTTTGATGAAGAACAAAGTTTGCCGGGTCTGCTAGTATTATAATTAATACTTTTACATAATGAATTTCTCACAAAAAACAGGTGAGGTTAGGTATATGGATAACTACGTAAACAAGAGCATACATTTGTTAGTTTTAATATTAGTGTTAGAGCTACGCAGTTGACATAGTTCGCTAAATAATTGGGCTGGCAAGACCGGGAAAATGTCATGCACCCAGGTGACCCACTGGGCCCTATTTTGTACATAAAACTGGTAAAAAAACTATATCAATAAATATTATCAATTTTTCATCTACATACATGATTGTATTAGCGCCATCTATCCAAATGTTTTACAACTCGAGTCTCGGTGGCGCAGTGGTCGAGCACACAGCTTCTGATCCTAGAGGTCCGGGTTCGATTCCAGACACTGGCTCACACCAATTACTTTTCGAAATTGTTTTCGGAATTTATGTGTGATAAATATCGATGACTGAAAAACTTTGTGCCCGGTATATGGCAATAGGTTCGCCACCGATTCCATTTGGGACGTAAGCATAACGGCGAGACGAGGCTTAATAGCCGCTGTCTACACCTTCGGGTAACAAAAGGCGTAAAGTTATGTTATGTTATGTTATATGTTTTACAACGGTATCCAAATGTGTTGCTGGAGATCATGTTATTTCGTCACCGCGTCATTTTTCTATTCTAAAAAATTTAAAGTGTCAAGGAATGGCAAAGGATTAAAAATATATTTAAAACCTATAAAAACTAGCGTTTGTTTGTTTGTGTGTAAAAGGCCGCGAGAGGTCGCTAGTTCCTTAATTAATATGTAACGCTCGGAAGCCGTGTTTCAAAACGTGATGTTCTGGGGAGATAACACATTATTTTCAATTGAGTAATCTTTAATTAGTAATTTGATAAGTTTCAATGTTTGTGTTTAGGCCCATATTAGAGTCACGTGAAATAATATCAGTACCTTGTGCACTAGCAAATTATCATGAACGTATTTAGCGCCATCTATGACAATACTAAGTTTGGGTAAATAATAAAAATCAAGACAAAGTTATTGTTTAATCATTAATTTACAACTACATTATTTATAACTACATAACGATTAAACCGATTGTGATGATTAATTTATTGGAATTATGTTCGCCTTAAAGAGCAGAATAATTAAAAAAGATGAAAAAAAGAACTACTCAAAATTATTTACACAGAAATTCCCCATATACAGACACCACATTTTTCAATTTTGTAGTAATTTTTTTTTAAAGGTGTACAATTTCTTGTAAGCGGGTCATTATTATTCGTAATTCTAATCATTTCTGAATCATTGAAAACCCCATGACGCTAACCCTGTCGAGGAAGGAGTTTAATTGCTCTGTGGTTTTAGCTTTTAGCTGCTGTATAGTTACTGTAAGAAAGTGTTTGCT
Organism: Euproctis similis; assembly: GCA_905147225.2. Lineage (NCBI taxonomy): Eukaryota > Metazoa > Arthropoda > Insecta > Lepidoptera > Erebidae > Euproctis > Euproctis similis. The sequence continues at coordinate 1,799,921 of LR990105.1, read as the reverse complement.
GTCATATTGTGTGCTGAGTAAAAATACTTCTGCTGATGAACTTATTAAAAAGTTTATTCGTTTAATTAAAGTAAATGAATAAACATATATATATATACTTAGTCTGGCCATAAATACTGTTACAACTAAAAATAAAAAAATATTACATTTGAATTTGGAATCTGTCATTTTTATACGATTGTTCATTGTGTTTTCTCGTTTTGGCGCCAATACATTATACAATATTTTGCGATATTAAAATGGAGTGGGGTGATAAAGAGAACCGAATCGCTGTGATTGCATTACATAAAGTAGGTATGGAGCCAAAAACAATTTTTAAAACTCTGCATACACTTGGTATTAGTCAAATGTTTGTGTACCGGGCTATTAATAGGTACAATGAGACCTCCTCTGTTTGTGACAGAAAAAGACCTGGCCGTCCACGTAGTGTTCGTACGAAAAAGGTGGTCAAAGCAGTAAGGGAAAGAATTCGAAGAAATCCTGTCCGCAAACAAAAGATTTTATCTCGGGAGATGAAGATAGCACCTCGAACAATGTCGCGTATTTTAAAAGATGACTTAGGACTTGCAGCCTATAAGAGGCGCACTGGTCATTTATTAACTGATAATTTAAAAAAGAATAGGATGTTAAAATCTAAACAACTACTGAAGCGGTACGCAAAGGGAGGTCACAGAAAAATATTGTTTACGGATGAAAAAGTTTTTACAATTGAGCAACATTTTAACAAACAAAATGACCGTTTTTATGCTCAAAGCTCTAAGGAACCTTCCCAATTAGTTGACAGAGTGCAACGTGGGCATTATCCGACTTCAGTGATGGTTTGGTGGGGTGTTAGCTACGAAGGAGTGACTGAGCCATATTTTTGTGAAAAAGGTATCAAAACATCGGTACAAGTGTATCAAGATACCATTCTTGAAAAGGTAGTCAAGCCCCTTAACAACACCATGTTCAATAATGAAGTATGGTCCTTCTAGCAAGACTCGGCACCGGGTCATAAAGCTCGGTCCACGCAATCTTGGTTGGAAGCGAACGTTTCGGACTTCATTAGAGCTGAAGACTGGCCGTCGTCTAGTCCCGATCTTAATCCTCTGGATTATGATTTGTGGTCAGTTTTAGAGAGTACGGCTTGCTCTAAACGTCACAATAATTTAGAGTCCCTAAAACATTCCATACGATTGGCAGTGAAGAATTTTCCCATGGAAAGAGTGCGTGTTTCTATTGATAACTGGCCTCAACGTTTAAAGGCCTGTATTGCAGCCAATGGAGACCACTTCGAATAAGCTTTTTATATTTTATATCGTTTTATATTTATGTATTAAAGTAACACACTATAAAAGTAATAAATGTTATTTGCAATTAAAAAAAATTGTTTTCTTTGTTACAATATTTATGGCATGACTAAGTATATATATATATATATATATATACTTAGTCATGCCATAAATATTGATATATATATATATATATATATATGTTTTTAAGTCAGCGGTAAACCAATACCATTACCAAAAAAACCCTAAAATATTAGAACTTTAGATATTATAAAGAAGAATTGAGACCAAAATATGGAATATTTAATGTAGAACATTAAATATTCCATATTTTTAAATATACGATATAAACGAACTAAGAAATAATCTCTTCACTATATATATAATATATTATGTATTAGTAAGATTACAAATTGATTATTAATTTTAACGTAAGTACTAGGTTTCCCGCGATAGTCTTGGCGGGAAACTATACAATAGAGAATAGTTTACAAAATTCAAGTAGTTTTTAAAGGCTGCTGGAAAAGACTGGATGCGGAAGGCAGAGAATCGGATGTTGTGGCGCACAATTGGGAGAGGCCTATGTCCAGTAGTGGACTGCAATAGGCTGACGATGATGATGAAGTAGTTTATAATCGACTTTAAATAAAATACATACTTTTAAACCAATAGTATGGGTGAAATTATCGATAGGTATAGTTTGAAGGCGAACTTTGTTTAATTAAAGTTAATTAAAACAATCTATCGCAGAGATAGAGCGAGATTTACACACGAAGTGTCAAAGGCGTCTATCATTATAAAAAAAACTAAATAATGATAAATTTATAACAAACTTGTGCCTACTAATTGTGCCCATCCGCGATTGTGGAAGATTTTAGATGTAAATCAAGGTTATAACTTCGTCAAGCGTCTCACCATTATTTCACACTTCTTTCTTCTTTCTTCTCATATTCCTACATTCTACTTCTGTCAACTCTGGTCACATACCTGTCAAGATACTAAGACCTACCGAATTATTAGACTGACTGACTTATTAGTGACTATTTTAAATACAATCTTTTATATAAAATTAATCAGTTAATCAATCTGTCATTCATTAATTTACAATTTTAGGTATTTACTATATGGTCACAATGAATTTTTAAGTTTCTTCAAAATTTGCCAAAGGACGCGTTAGAAAATGTTAAAAATTATACAAACAAAAAAATGTCAAACATAATACCGTCAAATGGGGTGACTTGGTATGTAAGGGTGAATAGAAATGAAATTTTCCACCTCAATTACTTAGTAACCAGTACAGTACAACTAATACTTTCTTGCTTAATAACGAAATAAGTTGCCTATTTGCAGATAAAACAAAAAACTTATGCATTTAAGTTTAGACTTAAATAGATTTGAGGTGGTAAAATTTCATTTCTATTCACCCTTACATACCAAGTCACCCCATTTGACGGTATTTAAATAATAATTAAAAATTAATACTGTCAAAACGAATGTCTGCAAATAAATAATAATATTATTATTATTTATTTGTCTGCAAATAAATAATAATATTATTATTATTTATTTGCAGACATTCGTTTTGACAGTATAAGAGGTCAACAAATTAATAGTCAGTAAATTAATTGTAACAAATATTATTAATTTATACAATTGATAAATTTGTTAGACAAGTTTGTCAAAAAGTCAAGATCAAAATATCCTCTAAGCAATAGTAACACTTCTGTGTACTAAGTATCGGGAATTTGTCAATAAAACAAAAAATACAAATTATTCATCTAAATTTATTTTATCGCCTTCAAAGTAGGCCCCATCGCTTGCAATACAACATCTCCACCGCTTCACCCAGTCTTCCATACATTTTTCATAGGCTATTTGCGGTATGGCCTTTACCTCATTCAGCGAATTTTCTTTTATGGCTTCTATTGACTCAAAACGTTTTCCTCAAAGTGGTAATTTTAACTTGGGAAATAAAAAAAAGTCAGACGGAGCCATATCAGGTGAATAGGGTGCTTGGTCGAGAACGTTTGTTGAATTTTTCGCTAAAAACTCTTTCACTATAATGGCTGTGTGTGATGGTGCATTATCATGGTGCAGCATCCATGAGTTGTGTCGCCACAAATCTGGACGTTTTCGGCGGATACTCTCACGCAAACGCTTCATGACGCCTAAATAATATTCTTTATTCACTGTTTCTCCCTCTGGAAGGAATTCAGAGCGAACCACACCACGGTAGTCAAAAAAACTGTCAGCATCACCTTGATTTTGGTGCGACTTTGCCGCGGTTTTTTGGGTTTCGGCTCGTTTTCGAGACGCCATTCTGAAGACTGTTGGCTTGTTTGCATGTCACACTCATAAACCCATGTCTCGTCGCCAGTTATTATACGTTTCATAAAGGTCGGATCCGTAGAAGCTCGGGAAACCATGTCTTCAGCGACATGCTTTCGCTGCCTAACAAAATTGAGCTCTTTTGGAACTAGTCGAGCGGCGACGCGTTTCATGCCTAAAATGTCAATGAGAATATTGTGGACGGACTTAAAAGATATGTTCACCTCACTAGCCAACTCTCTCAGTCATACGTCGATTTTCGAGCACTAGCTTCTTGATTCTGTCGATGTTTTCTTTGGTCGGAGCGGTTGAAGGTCTACCAGAACGAGGCAAGTCTACTACTACTTCTCGGCCTTCTGTAAAAGCCTTATACCATTCATAAGCCCTTGCTTTCGATATACATGATTCGCCGTAGGTATTTCGCAACATTTTTAGTGATTCACCACATAAAATATCATTCGAAACACAAAATTTAAGGCACACTCTTTGTTCAACAATATTTTCCATTGTAAAAATCGCCGAGGACTCAAAACTATGACCAACAAAAAGTTTAGTTTAAAACAAATTAAATGACAGATCCCGTTCAAATTTTGCGCGCTAAATCAGTACAGTGCTACCAACATGCAGTAAAAAAATTAGAACGACCTCTTTTACGCGGGTCTCTTTATTGACATATACCCGATACTTTTTACACAGAGTAGTATAATAGTTTTTATATTTAATTATTTTGTAAAGTTTTATGTGCTGTATTGTAATCTATTGTGGATCTTTCGTGCCATGCATGGGAAGATTTTGTCCATTATAGTAGTTTTGGCACTTTGCAAACATAGTTTAGCGTCATCACGTCTATTTCGTTTTATACCATCTGACTTACTGGAACTTAGTTTATTGTTATTAACTTTATTTTCTTTAACTAAAGTTTATTTAAATGCTTCATCATCAAGAAACCAGATTAAGAAACATTTTCGTTTAAATTTTAAAATTAAATCTACACAACAGGTACTTAGACTGGTGCAACTTCTTATGAGATCAGCTCGTATTTAACTTAGTTACTAGATATTTCAATAAAATGTTTAACTAAATATTATATTCCAATTGAATGTTAAAAAAAATATTTGTAATTAGATAAAAAATAAATGATTATATATCTACACTATGGGGCCGTGACCACTAACGAACACAAACAACTTGTTAGATGATATAATAGCATTAATTCATTGCGCAATAATTAATTAATCTTGATATAATCTAATAACTTCACGCCTTTTAACCGAAGGCCAGGACAGACTTTTTTGTATTGTCAATTGATATCCAAAATTATATATAATTGGAATGACTCTTTATCATATCGATCTATCTTTATATCATAAAAACTTTGTGTCCGGTATGGCAATAGGTTCGCCACCTATTCCATTTGGGGCGTAAACATAACGGCGAGATGAGGCTTAACAGCCGCTGCCTACACCTTCGGGTACAAAGGTGTGAAGTTATGTTATGTTTTGTTATGACTCTTTATAAGAGCGTTTGCCTGGTTGTGGAGACATGTTCTGTATATAAATATATTTTTTATGGTATAGGAGGACAAACGAGCAAGTGGGTGCTCTTATGGAGAGCAACTATTCACCGCCCATAAGCACCGTGGTGCGTTGCTGTCATTTAAGGGAGTAGGAGGGGAAAGGGAATCGGGCCTCCGGATACCTTTTTCACCGAACGAAACGCGGAACGAGCAACTTCACGTCGATATTCCGAGAGGTCGTGGTATTTCACCGGTGGAGCCAGCCCATTAACGCGGCGAACTGCAAGACTTGTATTACTGTTATTAACGATTTACTTTATTGATATAGTGATACTACTCGGAGGAGAGAATAAAAATTAAGACTCTTTCTCGTATAGATTCGTTTTCAGTAATCAATGAGCCTGATGACTGGAAACGGGAGTCTGAAATATTGGAATAAATAATCAACTTACGCGATTGAAATTAGTGAGAAGTTGCCATCAGTTATCCCAATTGCTCTTTTGCCAAATATAAATAACACATGTTATTTGTAGTTAGATGTCTATAATCAAGTTAGATAGTTGACTATAATCAAGGTAGATGACTATAATCAAGTTATATTCAACTTGATTATAGTTAATAGCTTCGCGCTATCTATGAGATAAGTATAACATAACATAAATTCACCCCTTTATCTACCCAGGTGTAGGCAGCGGCTGTTAAGTCTCGTCTCACCGTTATGTTTACGTCCTAAATAAAATAGGTGGCGAATCTATTGCCATACCGGGCACAAAGTTTTCCAGTCATCGATATTTTTCACACATAACTTCCGAAAAGTAGTTCGAAAAGTCATGTGATGATTCGAAACCCTGACTTCTAGATTCAGAAGCGGGGTGCTCGAGCACTGGATCACCGAGACGAGAAATGTACAATGTCTCGAAGCGGCGAATCAGTCCTTTAGTGTTTGCATATATTTATTTCTAACTATTTTTATGTCTAGAACCATCTGATTGTCTACACTCAGTGTTGCGTGAAGGTATGTCAAGAGTTTTCAACGCAAACGTTTTTGTTCAACACTGAATAGCCACGAATCACGAAGCAAAATATTGTACTGTCCGTGAATATACAAAAATATTATTTTTTTGAGACCTTTTTTTCTGTAACTCAAAATCGGAGCCGGTAATATATCTACAATATGTTGTCACTGTATTACGTCAGGTTTCTAAAGTTACGTCCCAAATTAAATAGGTGTCGAACTTATTGCCATACCCGGCACAAATTCGGTCAGTCATCGATATTTATCACACATAACTTCCGAAATTAATTTCGAAAAATTATTGATTTGAGTCTAGAATCGGACCGGATTCAGAAGTCGTGCTTCTGAATCAGAATCGGGGATCCTAACCGCTGGTCCATCGATAGATAATAGAGATAGAAAATGGAGTTTAGTTCATTTTCTCAATAATATTTTAATTCACTTCAAATGTCTTATAAAATACTAGTTGACCCGGCGAACTTTGTTCCGCATCAAAAGTAATTTAATTAAGTAATTTTAGATTTATAACTTTTTCTTTACTACATCTTACGTGAATTATAGACAAAATCCACCCCGTTGACACCTTCTTTGTATTAAAAAAAAACTCAATCAAAATCCATTACGTAGTGGAAAAGATATAAGCATATAAAGGGACAGACAGCGGAAAGTGACTTTGTTTTATATAACATCTCGCAAACAGTACCTATATATACCATTTCATGATCCATTGGTTATGCAGTTAAAGCGCAAAAGAGTACTAAACAACAAAGTCACGTTCGCCTATAACAATATTAAGTATCAATTGCATCATTTATATTTTTAATGATAACACAAAGAAAAAAAATATTTAAATAGTTCTAATACGTGTATTTCTCCTTCACGACTCGTGTACGGCGCGACCATTGGGCGTATGAGACCGTGGGAATGTAAGTTACAATGGTCTCTAATGCTGGCCATGATCTGGGCCATGATCACATATGAACAAAAACTTTGGGCATCTTTTAATTACCTCTGTCTAAAGTACCTCTGTTTGTATATAAATCCGAGAACAGACGAATTATTATCACGACTGCGACAAATAAGGTTTTAAATCTCCGCTTCCGCTTCAGCAAATGTGGAACTTACGCACGAAGTTCTCATCCGCGTATTTTAATTTTATCCTATACTGATGAAGTGGATTCGAGGCTGGTTTTAGATTCACAAATAAGCCTGACAGTTTACCTGCAGTAGAGAGAAATCACTCAGATACCGACTGTAGCGCCATCTGCATCATCATTATTTGTGAATCTAAACCTTAATCAAATCCACTTAAATGATCACAAAAATATCCTTCAAATCAGTTCACCTTCAACACACGTATTGTAATAACCCAAAAAAAACAGCTTAAATCAATATAAGGATTTATGCGCAGCGAGATTAGCTTAGGTCTAGATAGAGCAGCTGGCCCTGGTACTCCAGCCATACAAAACTGCAGCCAAGGAACACAATTTTCCGGTGGTATTGGGCTCATAAGCGTGAGGGAAAATTTACCCTGAATTTTATCAAATGGCCACGTTTAATCAAACACAACAATAGTATTTTAATAGAGGTAGAGTCGCGCAGATCTTAGCTTGAATGGGCCGGCTCGACCTGTAGAATACCGCAAAAGTGGCTTATACCGCGTTTCAATCGGTGAGATAGGTATCCGGAGGACCAACGCCTTCCCCTCTCCCCTTCCTATCCCACTTCGGATCCGTTCCATATCCCATTGAAAGGGCTGGTAACGCAACGTCATGGGTGGTCTTTGTTACTTTTCATCGGGTGACACGCCTGCTAGTTTGCCACCTATCCCATAAAAAACTAAATAGGTTAAAAGTATAAACAGTAACGACTTTTATTACTTCCTAGGACCTCGGCAAAGTAATAAGTGCACATTATCAAAATGTAAACGATATAAAAGCATTTGTCGGTGATTTTGAATTTATAATAATAATTTAAATACATAATGTTATGTAAGTTTTGTTTATTATTTTGTAATAAGATTACTTAGCATTTCCTATAAACTTTATAATATATTCAGTACAGTTCTAAAGGTCAAAGTACAAGACTAACGCCCGAATACTGAACCGCCACTACAATCTGACAATCATTAAAGTGCTACTGACTGCTCAAATTTTACGTTTTCTGTCAAATGTGACAGCTACTTAAACGCATAAGTAGCGCTTATATATTTGAGTGGCGGTTCAGTATTCGGGCGTAAGGATGTTATTGTCGGCATTTATTGTAGATAGATAATAATAGTTCAAATTGTTTTTATGATATGGAGAAAATAAAATATATAATGTATACTGTATATATATAATTTGAGTAAAATTGTTGTTATTCTATGTAGGTATCCTTTAAGCGTCGTCGTATAATATCTTAAATAAATCCTGGAATGGTTTGGCTTTTTAAACATTATCGTTAAAAAGCTTTCGATTGAATTAATCCGGCTATTGTTCTAAACTGCATTAAAATCCCTTCAAAATAATTTCTGTAAAGATACCTTGACTCCCCTGAAATTTCAGCGGCGTCATTCATATTATTATTTTTATACAGTGGTGTCAATAAATATTCAATTAATCAATAAAATTTAGATCTATAGCTATACTTGCGTATGTAACTATTAAGGCTAGTAGCTTAGGCACCTTTTGTTGTTTTTTGTTAATCTCGTACAAAGATACAAAATACTTTGTTGATCTAATAATTTTTTTTTTTTTTTTTTTTTTTTTTTTATGGGATAGGAGGGCAAACGAGCAGGCGTGTCACCAGATGTTAAGTGACCAACGCCGCCCATGGACACCTGCAACACATATAGTGTTACAGTTGCGTTGCCAACCTTTAAAGGAGTAGGATAGGAAGGGATAGGGAAGGGGGATGGGCCTCCGGGTACCTCTCTCACCGAACGAAACGCGGCATGAGCCACTTTACGTCGATCTTCTGAGAGGTGGTGGTATTTCACCGGTCGAGCCGGCCCATTCATACAGCTAACTGCTTGGCTCTACCACTCTCAATAATGACTACCGGTACTAATCTATAACCGATATCTCTAATGTACAAACAAAGATGTCGAACGTGCCAAGACGTATGTTCTAACATTTTAAGATTAAATCTCATCTCAATCAATAGTATCTTTTCTTCCAGGACTTTTGGGAAGGTCCTAATTTTAAGTCCTGTTAATTTTCAATGTCTTTATGACAATAATCTCATAAAAATAAGTCGGTAGATGACTAAGCATTGTACCTTTGTAAGAATAACTATTATTATTATTACGATTATTATGACTAATGGTAATGTCTCAACAACACGTAGATATATTTATAAATTTTCAGTTAAAAAAAAGGCGCCGCGAGAGACGTTTTTTATAATTCAGTTCAGTTCGTATTCAGCGAAGCGAACGAGTTGCAACGACTCACATTAAACTTGACCGATATTTTTTGCAAACGTAATAACACAATCACTTTTTATACGACAAATTCAAAGTCATTATTATATAATAATAATCGTTTATTCGTCTGTTTGATCTATCGAAGCATGCAAAGGCTAACCATTGTTCGTTATTCACTTCTCAGAAGATTTCAACCATTTTAATTGACTTTAAAAACTAGTGGATTGTTGTAATAATATTAATTGAGTACTATCCTGGCACTATCGCTGCAAATGTTGCGATAATACATGACTAAAGGAGCAATATATGAAAATTATATTCTTAGAGAGAGGAGCAAATATTCGTGAGATTTGGAACGAATGAAATTGGAATTATGGAATAATTTGAAGGTCGAAGAAGTTACTAGAGACTACTGTTAGTCTCTGTAAGTCATACTGTTATGACTAGTGATCATGAGTCAAGTTAATAAGACTTTACTGCTTTAAAAACAAACAGAATGTGGAGCTGGAGAAGATTTAGTGAAATGGATAAAAATGAAGGAAGGCTTAGATGGTTTGGAATTGAAGGATTGTTAAAAGATGAATAAGTCCAAAGCGAAAATGAGTGAGCAAGTCGTTAAAAATGAACTTCATTAATACAATGATGTTTTAGAGAAAGGCCAACTTATTAGATTACTCGCTTATGTCCAAAGTAAAATTCAAGATACTATCTCTACATAGTTTATAATAGGCCTGATATAGCTTGAAACAAAAGTGCTTATCTCAAATATTTTATTTAGTTATGTCATTCTACATAATATATTCTGGTTTAGAATTTTAGTTTTAATTTAAATTTAGTTTTAATACAAAGAGGAAGAATATTTACATATAGAAAACGACATTGAAAAACCCCCTTAGTTGCTTTCCATCAGGTGATCCATTTGGTCGTTTGCCTTCCTATCTCATTAAAAAATAAAATCTGTGTTTCCGATCCCTGACATCAAAATAAAACGATAAGCTTCATGGCGCAATGAAGCTCTCCGGATCAACCAGAAGGCTGTAATGTAAAAGGTACATAAAGTTGTGTGTTAAAAATAAATAAAAGACAATAATTAATATTTACAAACATTAATCGTTTATTTAGTTTTTTATTCGTTAAAGAAAAATAATATATCACCCTCTTTAAAGATGCTAATATGAAGAAGGCACTACAATATCAAATGGACATACTATGTTACAATATACATATATTGTAAGTATATCTACAGCACATATATAAATATACCTGTTTTGTAAATGACATATTTGTAAAAACAGATTAGGAAATTTCTTGTTTCTTCGTCATAATTTCTACCAGGTTTTAATGAAAATGTTACAAATCAATTATGTTAATCACATTTCTTTACTGAGATAGTAGGTATGTTTAGTCTACTTTTGTAATTAGGTTATATTATTTTGAAAACATTTTTTTCCATTTCACTGTTGTGAATTGGCATTTCACAAAAACCTGGATGTCGAAATTTGAGTTTGAACAATAAATTCATTCTAGTCTATTCTTTTTCCCTTTGAAATTATTTGTGTAATTATTTTTCATCCATTTCAAATGTATCTCAATTTTTTGTTGCAATAGCTTAATTTTAAACTATTTTATATTTATATTCATATCAAAGTTTTACAACCGACCTTTGTCGTGAAAAGTATTCTTAAGGCGTATGTACTTATTAAGTTTAAACTAATTTAAGTCCATAACATAGATTTATTATGGTCTCATCTCTTCTGTAGTGTATAGTTGGATGAAAGACCTTCTAAAGATTTGTGAGAAAAGATTTCTTATAATCTCTTTGTGATACAGACTTGTAACAAAATTAGAAATAATTTTATTTTCAAACACAACGTCAATGTTTTATATTATAAAGTTTGCCTCAATATTATTCTTATATATTGTAAACAATAACTTATAGTATTCAACTGGGGCACATTTATCCACTCTCCATCTTTTATAAAATTTCCAACGACAAATGAAGCTATTTTTTTTTTCATGGAATATTAACATAGACCATGTAATCATGTTCTATTATTATCAAAATAACTTAACACAATGAGAAAAAAAAAATAACGCACAGCTGTAATTACACTAAATAGTAATTCTTATTGAACTATTACTGGTAAGTTTTATATATTTTAAGCGTTATTTAATACGTGATGAGACTAGTTGATGATATATTTCACTAATATTTTTATTTTTTTTTAATTAATATTAATGGAAGATAGTGAGTTATTAATTTGTATATAAAACGGACTAAGCACCTTATATCGGAACACTGTTTTATTATAGGCACATCTTTCTTTTATTAATCCTAACATGTAAATGATAATATTTTAATCTTATTAATATTTTAAGACAGTCCTTTTATGACAAATTTTTCATAAGACATTAACGTTCGTAATGTACTTCTAAAACAACTATGTGACAAGCCTGGTAAAATAATCATTATTGCAAGGACCATAAAAAATAAAAAAAATCTTACTGATACGTGTGATTTAGTTGAAATGTTTATATATGTTTATGAAGCTTATATTTATTCAACTAAATTAGTAAGGATCGTGGTAAAAGTTGTGGATTTTTTATGCAAGTCTATGTACGTATACAGAGTACCTATACGTGTACAGGGTAGTTGACTGACTGTTCAATCTTATTATGGCCGCTGTCATGACTTGGAAATATTAGTTACTACTTATCATCATTAAGTTTGGCTTCCATCCGCAAATATGTTTGAGATTTGAAGTGTTATTAAAAATCCTCAGGTTTTTTATGATATCCTTATATAAAGAATATTTTAATTAATAATTGTGTTTTTATAAAGTCGGGAATTACCAGTTCGGTTTTTGAATTCACATTTTGACTGTTGGATTTCCAAACCAAGAATGATTTTTGTATTTTTTTTTGTTTTCAAATTCAGTAACTCCTGACTTACTGATTATTGCCTTATTTTTTTATATTTTTAAAGAAGAAATTGGGCGCCGGAGCTAGTCTTATGCGTTTATACAATAATAGTTATATAAGCAAAAGGCTATTTTAATTTTGAAGCCAAACTTACTACACTTAACAAATAATACAATACATATATTGTATTCGCTATATTTTTATATAAAAAGCGTTAGCATTGTGTATAAATAATAAAAGGAAATTCTTAAAATGATCGTCTTCATATTAATTAAAAAAAAGCGATTTCTATTTTAAAAATTACGGTTTAAATAATTGTTTGTTTATTTTTTAAGTAATAATAATAAGCATAAAATTAAATTGATAATGTAAGCTATAAATTATAAACTAATGTGATTCTTAATTACACTTTGGTAATATTTACCTATTAAAATCTATATTAACACGAAAGAATCCATATGACTAAAAGCGTTCTACATAATTAGCCATTTTAATATGGGAATCATATAATTCATAAAATAATATAATTTAAAATGAGACAAAACTATATAAAGTAAGTAAATTTAAGAAAGAGTAGAATATTATTATTGAAAAATAATTATCAGTAACTGCCATATATTCGGTAAATAACTGACGTAATTTTAAATAGTAATATTTATTATATATATACAATGCTTAAATTGATTTGAAATTAGTGTACTTTAATTATTATTATTATTAGGTAGGTTAAAATAAAAATTAATAGTAAGTTTTAAATATCTCTAGATTTTTTTTTATGTTCCTGATTTTAAAATTTTTCTAATTTAAAAAGCGCTGCGTTCAGATTTCAATCAATGGTTATCGAATTTTAAGTATCTTCGCTTTACACAAGTTCTTCATTAAAATTAAAAGCTAAACATAAAAATTAATTCACTTAACTTATTTATTTTATCTGTACATATATTATTATAATATATATGAAAAAAAAACTCGTGGAACTGAGACAAAACGAACGAATAAAAAATAAAAAATCGTAGACTTATAGTTGTAGTTATTTTGTACTTTTGTAAATTCTGAACAACATTTTTATTTCCAAAGAATATTTTTATAACTACGTTCGGAAAAATCATCTAATCAAAATGCTATTATTATTACGTAACAAATTATGTAACTGCAATAAATGCTAGAATATGTCTTTATGAATTAAAAGGTTTCTTATGAAAGATTATATGAAAAATAACATCAATAATGAAGTAATATAATTTAACTGCAATATGCATAAAAGTTTATATTTTTTGCGACAACGACATCTGGCGGTGTTTTTTTAGTATCAAAGTCTCAGTTAGTACATACCGTTACTAGTTTTGTCTCGGATAAACATCAAAACACAGTTGTTTAACAATAAATAAGTTAGTATAGGAGTATCTAGAGCATTCGCACGAGGAGATACATAAAGATGGTGGAAAGCGCCGAATACACAGGCCGGAGGGAATGGGCCGAGTTTGGACCTGATCCAGCACTGCCCAATACTGGAAAAGAAACACAACATAAGTACACCTGCTCTGAATACAAACGTTACAAAACATCATCAAATAATTTCTCATTTATAGTATAAGTAGGATAATATATTAACATATTAACTTATACAACATATTAACTTAAAATTTATACCGCAATGAAATTATGTAAGATAAGTTATTTTCTAAATTAATTTGAATTTGATGATACATCCTAAATCTCTTCACGCTAAATCCCTTCCGGGGTAGGCGGAGAGAACAGAGCGCCATAAGGCACGATTCTTACATACCTCACACGCTTCGTTGACTTTCATAACTCCTTTCATTTAAATAATAAAAAATTAACGAATTTTGTAGCAATCATGTTTAATTGTTAGTTATTTGAAATGTTACCGTAAGAACTTCCATCCAAATGACTATTATGATAAATAATTGAAATGAAAATATATCCCAATTATGAAATAAATAAATATAAAATTAATTCATATAAATAAGAAAATAAAAATAAATGCAACTGAAATTACCTGAGGCGACCATGTACAGCGGTTTGACTTCTGTGCGTAAACAAAATAAAAAAAAATGAAGTGTTAGTTAAAATAGAAAAAAAATATCAACATAAAAATAAATCATAAAGAAAACATAATTGCAAATAATGCAAAAAAATAATAATATATAAAAACCCATGAAACCAGAATTAGTTTGCTATTACTATTATATATACGTCCTCGACATCTATATCACGCGGCCTGCTTCTGAATCAGAAAGTCGTGGGATCGATTCTGGGCTTTATCTAACTAACACCGATCTATTTTATTCTAATAATAACGTGGAAAAAATAAATACACGTGATATCTTACTACATCCCCCCTCCCCCCTCATGATATTTCGTGATTTATGTTAGACTCCTTCCCCCCTTTTATAACCTCACGCTTTATAACCTCACGTGATTAATGGACGGCCCCCAAAGAAAATTTTCCTCATATATCGAATAAAAACGTTAGCTGTGGAGTTTTTCAGTTTTTCCAGTCTTTCAATATGTATTAGAAAACGCTGTCCTTCATATTCGGATATTATAAGCGTGACGACATAATGAAATCAATAAACCAGGATCTGGAGTCCAGGTCCAGGACGTACCATTGACGGTGATGTCGACTGGACTGGTGACGCTGCGCCACCCGCTGCTATTCTTGACCTTCACCACTGCGGTGTAGTTGCCGGGAGGCACCACCTTGTCGGTCAGTTCGTAGCTTAGCTCGTACACATGGTAGCCACCCTCTGGCAGGGGGACCTCTATTCTTGTCCAATTTCCATCACCTTCCTAGTGGGGTGAAAAAGAAACCAGCATATATACCATCTTTAACCATACGCAACCATTCGCATAAGAAATGTTGTGAAAATTACTTAGATAACTTGGATATTTCTTAGTTTATTTGGCATTGAAGGATGTTTTAAATCAATTTACGAAAACCTAAACTTATTTTAGTATTTTAAAAGCTATTAATTTAATCAATGTTAACTCTATTTTCAGACTAAAAAATACTTTGCACATGATATATTTATTTCATGAACGATTTTACGATTCCGTAACCGAATTGGCAAAGACTTCAGCAGCTTCATCTAATTACCTGTTGAACAAGCTTCGCCTCAACCAGCACCTCTTTGAGCGGTTGGTATGAGTGTATCCTCCACGAGATCCTGGCTCCGTCTACCAACACGTTCTCAAGTATAGGAGATGCGACAAGATCTATTGATCTACTGTGTGTTCCATATTTGTTTATAGCCTGAAATAAAAATAGTTATAGATTTAACAGTGACATTTTTACGCAGTTCGTAGCTTGAATGGGGCGACGCAATCGGTGAAATACCTCTGGAAATATTGACGTCCAGTGGCTCATGCTGCGTTTCTTTCGGTGAGACAGATATCTGTGGTTAGCCCGTTCAACCCAACAAATATGTTAGAATAAATTACCTCGCAAGTGAATGTACCGAAGTCTGCTTCAGTCTTGGGGAGGACAGTGAGGGTGGAATGAGCTCCGACTGTACTGATCTTGAAGTTGGAGGCGCTGTCCTCGATCAGATCGCTGTTCTTGTACCAGCGGAAATGAGGCCTGAAAACAACAATATAGAATATTTAATATAAATTAAAATATTTCATAATTTTATGTATATTAAATAACTTTACTTTTCTACCCGAAGGTGTAAGCAGGGGCTATTAAGCTTTAACGATTTCACGACTTTTTAGTCAGAAGAAGGGAGATGGACCACTCGAAATCTTAATATCCAATGCAAGATTTAATCACAAGATCTTGCTATCTTACCTTGAAATATTTGTGTTCGTTTCATCATAGCTGTGTGGCGCCGGCTTAGAATACCGCCACCCCAGCTATTCCCGTAGGTGTCGTAAAAGGCGACTAAGGGAAAAGCTAGAAGAATGGGCAGCAGCATTCGCTCTCAAGAAAATACAGCCTACTGCGATCGCCAACACGCCTGCCAAGCGTGGCGATTATGGCAAAAAACCCCCCATGATTGAGCGGACCGACAGTTGTGGCTCTCTATGGGGGAGGCCTATGTCCAGCAGTGGACCTCAAAGGCTAATGATGAATGATGTTTCATCCAGTAATAGTGACATGTTATTCAAGTAGTTATGGAGTTGTTAATATAAACATATAAATACCTGGGATTCTCATGAGCAGAGCATTCTAAAACAGCTTCTATTCCTACGTCAGAGTTAACTTCAGTTTTCGGTACTTGTACTAGGGGTAAAGCTGAAAATTAAAGCATTAAAGCAATTAAAAAATGATAATAGTTTAAGCAGCGCTTTATTGTATCACTGAATATCTAATGCAAATCTTTATTATACAGGATCAAAGTTGCAAAAAAACTTGGTTCGTACCGGGTGTTCTACTAAATAGTTTATTAAAGTCAAAGTCAAAATAAGTTTTATTATCATAGGTCTTCACAGACACATAAAAATAGTCGACAAGTACAATTTAACTTATTATTTCAAATGAACTACTTAACATGAGCGCTTGCGGAAAGTGCGTCCGTGGAACAAGAAAACACGGACGCAATCGCCACGAGCGGCCCGATTCCGAGTGTATGGGCTATCATAAGAAGAATCGGGCAAGAAACTCATGTGCCAGATACTCTATTTAAACTATTAAATATAAATAACAATAATATTAATATCGCTACTGAAAACAAAGCAGTAGACTCGTGCATAAAAGGTGTAGCAGCTAGAATACTCAATCATTACAGTTATTGCCCAAGCAAATAAACATAAACGTTCTAAAAAGAAAATCTCTGCAAATATATTAGTCGAGCGCAACTGACGCGACATCTTTTATTTAGAGTGGTAACGTTGTGCAATAAATAAATCTTATATGTACATATATTATAACCAATATCAAGGTAAATTTTAAATTAGAAAAGTGTATATAACTATCAGAAATTATTACGGAACGCCTCCACTGCAAAACATGTGAACAAATTTCAACACGCAAACTACAGAATCCGCGTTGAGCAAGCAACTTGACGGTCCCAAGATGACTTGTCCGTCACGAAGTCATTGATGGTGTAATAAGCACCAGCAACTACACGATCCTTCACCGCCCGACTAAACCGATCGAAAGAGAGAGCCAGGATATGCGCAGGGACTCTATTATAAAATTGTACACCCAATAGTTTTTAATTAAACTAAAACCTAATTGGTTTTTCAATTTCCTTTGTTCCATAACGCCCTTAAAACGCCAACCTATAGGCAGATTATTAGCTCATTTGTAAGTTTTTTTTATTTAATGTTAAAAAATATAATTAATAACACTTACGGTTAACTTTGACGGTTGTATTAGCCTCATGGTGGCCGACATCATTAAATGCGTAGCAGTAGTACTTTCCGGCCTCATCCTTTCCTATATTGCGGATAAACAAAGTATACTCCGTGCCGTTAACATAGAACTCGCCGTCCTTTTCTGTCAGACGCTGGTTCTGTGAGATGGAAAGAGATACAAATAGATTTTATTCTTTACTTACTGATTTTAGTATACTTCACTTGTGAAATAATTATTAACATAACATTACTACTTGTAATTAACTTTCTACTGCGAGTATAATCAAGCTATAATAATAATATAAGCTGCGGGAAAAGGTAAAAACATTATATAGATATTATTGAAAAAAATGTGATAATCAACTACGGAACCCTACATTACCTACGCATATTTCGACACGTTTTGATGACATTTTTTTACTAAAGACTTACTGTTTTATTCCAGTGGGTTGGCTAAAAATTACAAAACTATAGCTTAATGTGCAATTTGTTCGCAGCAGATTAATTTTATGTTTATGATGATAGCTTTACCAGCTGTTTTGCTCGTTTTAACACCGTATTACTATAAAAAAGATGCCAAGAAGTAATCAACGTCACTAACTTTTAATGACCGAATAAAAAACGATTCTAATCTCAAAATCTTATAAGCCAAAAAGCGTGAGTAGATTGCTGATTAATATAAAGACATGGGCGTAGCCACACTGGGGCAAGCTGGGGCACTTGCCCCACCCTGGGCCCTGGCTCTGAACCATAAGGTGTCTGATTAAACAATTTTATTTTTCTAACTCTAACTAACAACATCAACAATCATACTAAGATATGTATACTATCATACTCATAATTAAGAGATTAACAAGTTTGAGATTAGCGGCTCAAGGTACAAAAAATCGGAGGGCCCCCGCCCTCCCCCGGGGGATAGGTTGACTGCTGCCCCACCCTGAGCCCAAAGCTGGCTACAGTCGTGTATAAAGTTATATAAAACTTTTGGTTACTCACTTCCGTGCTGATATTGGTAGCTCGGGACCACATCACGCTGGAGACTGCGGGCCCAGTGACGCGGCAAGTCACGAACAAGTCCCTACCTTCGAGTACACCGTCGCCGTTCGAAGAAATCATCTCTGCAAAAAAGAAGGATTGTTCCCATTGGCAAGAAAAGAGAAATGTCGAGAAGAGTTCCCATGAGCATTTCGGCCATTGTCTAATTTCCAAAGAAAATTCCTTGAACAAAATATTATGATATAAGCTGTAAGGTATCTCATAAATACATACTACCCTTTTCAATAGGTGTAGTAATTATATGTAGGTTTTTAAAAGGACTCCTCTTTGCCAACGAACAAATCGCCTAGTTACCTAGTCAGCTGTTCTCAACATAGTATATCCTTAATGACCCCTAAAAACTAAATATGTGTACACCTACGAATACGTATTTAAACTAAAAAGTATTCTTATGTTAGGATATACAGTGGTAATTTGCTCCATTTTAGGCGAGATAAATGTTACCGGTCTCTCCCATATTTGTAGAAGGTTGTACTTTATAGAAGGAATTATTCCGAGCTGGGACATTATTTCTGGGACTAACATTGAAGGTGTACTCACCGACATGGGGTTCCTCCATAATGGATAGTGTGTGCGTTATCGAGACAACATCCTTTTGTAATATTTCACATTTGAACGAGCCGCTGTCAGATTTTTGAGCGTCATGGATGATCAGGTCTTTAGAATCTGGTGCACTGGAATCAAATAAAGATTTATAAATAAAGAGTTATCTATAATTGATACATGTAATGATGATGAGCATCACCTGATTAGGGAACATACCCATACTACGTGACCTATTTTTTAAGATTTTTCGACCCCTCCCTCCCATCGGTGACCACTCGTAGTATATGCCAAGACCCCCCCCCCCCCCCCCCTTTAGTTTTCACGTAGTAATTCATAATTATGATTTTTAATCATTTCAAAGGCAAAAATCGAAAAAAAAAATTGGCTCATACTCGTCTTTATTGCATAAGACTGCATGCATACTTAAATTACCAGTGAATTATGTATTATGAAAAAGAACAACATTAATTGTGAAAACATATTGCTGTACAGTATATAACTTACAGTAACTTAATTTACGAAAATAACAATTATTTTCTGTTTAATCACATTAATAATCATCTAGGTCGAAAAAATACTAGATTTCTCTCATTAAAATCGACTACGTGACAAAAACCTGAGCCACCCCCCCGCTCCTGTGACTGGCCGTAGTATTTTAAAGACTCCGCTCCCCCCTCTATACGGTTCACGTAGTAAGGGTACGTTCCCTTATGTGCATGCCCATTATATAGCGACTAAATTATTGAACCGTCCGCCCAAAGATGATACCACCAAGTACAGAAATACAGAAGTCCGAACGGTCAAGACTTTTCCTTAGTATTAATGTACACAATAATAAACTGAAATCTATGTTCTCTTTTCTGCCACTGGCGGCGCTAGAATTTCGGACGCACCGACGATTACGTACGTATGTCCCGTTAGTATTAAACAGAGTTGTCAACGGAGACAAAAATTCCCGAGTAAGGATTTCAATGAGTACTTCTCGAAAGATGGCGCCCTCTACCGGTGATTTTTTCCCTAATCAGAGACTATTTATTCAATATTAAGTTCGGACTTCTAAACATTGAAACCAAATGAAACTAGTTCTGGCAGCTGACAACAGATGTCACTATTATAAAAGTCATTGTAAATAGAAATTAAATAATAAAAATAGTTGTCACTTACATGGAGTATCTTTCTGAGTCTTCATCATTGTTCATCTTTATTTTTCCAAAGAAGTATGATTGGTTATTTCTGTACCATTGTACTACAGTGCCATCTGCAATTAAAAAAAAAAACAAAATTACTGTACTATTCTATTCATAATAATGCGTCTCACGGGAAAAAACTAATGGTAAGAGACCAAATTGTAAAGCTTGTTCATCAGGCAGTACTTAATTTGAATGTCATCAAATTTTCTCCTTCCTTTGCGTAAGAACATAAAATCAGTGATTCTCAATCTTTTAATGAACAGCGACTATTCTTAATTATTATAAGCCGCCGGACCAGGATTGTAAAAAAATAAGGCAATTGAAAATTTTTCTACAGTTTTTTTAGTTAGCTCAATCTCAGAAATATTTGAAACTCTTTCGTAACAAACCAAAGATCAAAGTTAATCACTTAAAACAATCTTGACTGAGATGTTTTAGAGAAACTAAACACTATATACATATTTTGATGACAGACAAACGGACATCACGGTTTACGATTGCACTTAATTAAACCGATATCCATATATGTTTATCCATGACAGTTAGCCGGAAGTTGCGCACGCTTTTTGGCGCCACGCAGGAAGTGTAGCCATTTTGTAATGTACATATTTTTAATGTTCAATGAATCATGGCTGGTATGTTTTATTTTATTTTTATGTTGAACTATATTATGAAACGGTCTACATATCGATCATACTATCAACACGAAAAAATTTGATTCCCGATATACCAATGATTTTTTCAAAAACTGATCCTTATAGTACATACATTAGTTTATTTTAAGACTATATTTAAAGGCTATACTCACTGTCCGGCGAGACTGTGCACTCAAGTCGCGCGACTGCACCAATTTTCAACTTGTAGTGTTGAGGTCTCGTTTCAATGATTGCTGGATCTTTCTCGGGCGGAGTATTCACTATAACAAATAATATCAATATTGAATTTTGAATATTTTCGATTCTGCTTACCCCGCAAGTAACTTAGCCATAAGCTAATTATAAAGACACTCATGCAAATATAAAGTATATTTTGCAGTTATTTATCGTATTAATAATTGTCTTCTCATGGGCGTGGAGGTTCAGCACTTCACTTCTGAATCAGGGAGGGTCGCGTTCAAACCTGGCCCACATTCATAACATTTCGAATGTTTAGGAAGGTGCGACAATAGAATTCGCCACCGAACCTGAAAATTCGGCGATTCCAAGCATAATTGCCACTGTTCACTCCATCAAGTATAAAAGACGTGAAATTACAAAAAAAAAATATATTATAATGTTGTGCTTTACCTGTACCATCTGTGTCATTGAAGGTGTCTTCCTCACCAGCTTCATCAGCGAGTGTCTCGTAGTCAAAGTTGGCATCATCGTTTGCTTCACGGCGTTGTATTGAATGACAATCTGTAACCAAAAACAAAACATTAACATCACTTATTTTATTAATATTAGAAATACAATAGTTTGTAAGATTTATGTGTTGTTTGTTGTTGGCTCAACTGTTGAACAGACCCGCTGATTGGCTTACAGTAAAGACTACTTTCGCTTTCCAGAAATGCGTTATCTTGGCATGTAATTCAATGCAAAAGTTATTTTAATAACATAACATAACATAACATAACTTCACGCCATTGTTACCCGAAGGTGTAGGCAGCGGCTGTTAAGCCTCGTCTCGCCGTTATGTTTACGTCCCAAATGGAATAGGTGGCGAACCTATTGCCATACCGGGCACAAAGTTTGTCAGTGATCGATATTTATCACACGTAACTTCCGAAAATTTCGAAAAGTCATTGGTGTGTGCCAGGATTTGAACCCACTACTTCTTGAATCAGAAGCGGGGGTGCTAGCCACTGCGCCACCGAGACCGACATTTTTATTTTAATAAATTTAAATATTTTTTAGTAAATTGTCTAAAACGGTGACGCATTCCCTTCCCCAATAGTTCTAGTTCTCTTCTTCAAAATCATATTTAACCTCAAGCACTTTAAATGTACCAATATTTGTTTAAATCAATTTAATTTTTAAAATGACACACACGAAGATGATTCTCTCTACTGCCGAGGTGATTATCTCAATTCTATATTTTAATTGTTTACCTTACACATTTAAGTTGTATACATGTTTAATACTGTATATTTTAGCATTATACGGAGCACCATGTATGGGGTTACAACATCTTCGTACGTTAGAAGCTTTCGCTTTATAAGGAGCGCCGCTTGTACCTGTCTAATAAGTGGTATTATAAATTGTTCTACAATGTCTGAATGATATTATCACTTGTAACCTTTTCACTGTGATGTAAATTTTGTGGCAGAAATATATTGTAAAGAAAACTTTAACATAGAGAGTAGTCACGACTTCAGAATTGCTAATATTACCAGTACCTATCGGTATAAGTATATATAATCTTATTAACAGCAAGTTTTAGATAGAAAAGGATTGAGTTTGATGGTCTGTATGACTGTAACCTCTACAGTTACACAGATCATCAAACTCAAAGACCATTTAATCACATGATCACGAAGCAGAAGAGACAGCACAATAAGATGTTGATAACTTAACCTGCTATTAGGTACCTAACCGATCATTAGCCTGTTGCAGTCCTCTGCTGGACATAGGCCTGGACAGGGTATCAACGTGAATGGTGGGTACATCTCGCATCTTCGGTTCGCCTATATATCGTGGCTATAGCTATCCATTCCGTTACTCTAGTCGATTGAGTTAGACAAACTAGAAGAATGATCGCCCAGCTGTATTATTTGATAATGGCTGACCTATAATCCACGCAAAATGACCGTCTGTCTGTTTAATTGTGACTAATTGATATGTCCCGGTTACACTCCTCATTGCGGTTTACTATCTACTTCCTTAAAAACTGTTTATTGTTAGGCAAACTAGTTGACTAGGAGCATTCGGAGGAATACGAACAGTATCTGAAACCAAATCGAAAATATTACGAAATAAAAGTATGTATATATAATAATAGTAAAATCATTTCTCCTTATTTCCACGAATATTAAGTTTTTTCTTTTTTTATGTGGTAAGAAGGCAAACGAGCATGCATGTCTCCTGATGGTAAGCAAGCAACTCCGCCCATAGACATCTGCAACACATATATTGTTACTGTTGTGTTGCCGACCTTTAAGGGATAGGGGATAGAGAAGGATGCGGAAGGGGGGTGGGCCTTCGGGTACCTCTCCCAAAACGCGGGATGAGCCACTCAAAGTCAAAGTCAAAATAACTTTATTTTTATAGGTCTTCACAGACACTTAAAAATAGTCAACAAGTACAGATAACATTATGATTTACAATAAATGTATATTACACTTGAAGAGATGTTTCCATCACCAACGAGAAATTTTCTAAGCAATAAAATTCACTTTCTTTCAGCGTTAAGACTGTTTAAATAACTCTCTCATTTCTGGGCTTGTTGTATTCAACAAACCTCTTGGTACCAATTGACATTCAAGTTACCAGCGAGTATAGTTCACAGTTCCGTCATACATATATACAAAGTATCTACTGGTCGGTCGTGAGTTCGCTTCCTGGTGGTGAATACAAATGAGTGTTATTATGGACTTAGTGTAAGACAGCGTGTAGAATATTGATGGGGCATACAAATTATGTTAAATTGTTATCTTATTTGTCTAATATCCTGCTTTTTTTCCTTTCAATCATACTTTGCAAAGAGACAGATAGTCATGGACAGTTCTCATTATTAGTTTTATGAATGTTGAAAATTACGTTACGCTATTAGAGATAGTTTAATATTTGTTTATACTTTTACACGAAGGATATAACAACAAATCTGTTATGCCTTGTCTGTAAACCACTAAGGTATTTAGGGAATTCAGGGTGTGGTGTTCGGATCTCTACAGCTATTCCGCAATGTGTATCGCGACTATAAATTACTAGCTGACCCGACAAACATTGTCTTGCAATGAAATGCAAATGAAAGTTTTTGATCAACAAATAGCAAATACGGGTTGATCGTTGTTTCATAAAATAAAATAAAAAATCTAAAATTTTAACAGAATCGTTATTCCCCTTAACATATAAGGGGATGAAAATAGATGTTCACCTATTCTCAGACCTACCCGATATGCATACAAAATTTCGAGAGAATCGGACAATCAGTTTGGGAGGAGAACGGTAACTAACAATATGACATATATATATATTATACATATATCATTTTGTGGGCTGAAGTGTACGGTTAATATTCACGAATTCATTTATTTTAATATATATATATTTTTAAGAAACAATACTATGTAAATCAAAGTGATGAACACTTTATCTATTTTCTATCTCAATGCCACTATACCTGACACTGGCGAACATCAAAGACTTCATCGCCAGTTGCAAAGAAAAAATGTCGTGATTTCCCGCCATTAATATTAGCCACAGAATATTTATTATGCTATTTTTTTTTATTTGACGCGTGCTACTCTATGGTCTAATTTATCTGTATTGTTCCAGTAATTGGGTCATGGACGCGCAAATTCATAGTAACGTCCTTTTTCATTTGTTGCAATTAATTTGTAAGATGACACATTGTTTTTATTTGTTAAGTTGTTATATTAATCTATTATCAAAATGAATCCGTTAGCTTTCAACTGGTAGAGTTATATGAAATATACTATAATGATATCCCTATTTATTAAATTTAGTTTGTTAAGTATAAACAGGCAAAGTACAAAATATAAACGCCGCATAAGCTTCACTAAAAATAGTACAGTGAAATGAATGAAGTACATATTAAAATAGAATATTTCTGTCTGTCTGTCTGTGGTAGTCGTGTCTAATTTTATAAGTCTTTTCAACATTGTCTGTACAAAGAAACATCTCTGTTTGTTTCTTTAAGAAATAAAACTATTATTGTTGGCCTTTATTTTCAATTTGGGAAAATGTTTCACATATTAAAAAGGAATTTGTCAAAATACTAAGGAATTGTATTTTTATAGGTACATGAAGTGTCGTTTTTAATAAAACAGTTTGTTTTCTTTTTAAGACCAAAATATGACAATATTATTACAATTTTGGTATTTTTTTTATGTAATTATAACATAACATGTTATATATGTTTGTGTTTTTATGTAATAGTAATAAATGATGAAGTAAGCACATTTTAAACGCATTTAGTAACAGGAGTCATACAAACAACATATATAACTATAATCTAAAATTATTTGAGCAGCTGAATATGAATCATGGCTTACGTAAACATAAATAACATCAGTTTTAAAGGGTTAAATATGTTCAAGCATGTTATTACTTGGAGGGGTGAGTAAGGCTCTACAAATACACGGATTACGTCATACGGTTATTAGTCATCTGCGTGAGAACAAGTCAACGCTCCAGAGGTCAAATAGGCCCTACATAAACTTTGTTTACAAAACCATTACTTTTTATTGCACCTTCACACCCTCAGTGGCCGAAGGTGGCAAGTAGCATCATCTGGTCTTAGCTATTCATGTATTCTATGTCATCACAGAAGTGATGATTAAGTCATTGTCTTATTGTTTATATCAGACGCAATTCTTTGTATCTATCGTTTAAGCAGTTGGTTGATGTGCCAGCGTTAAAAACTCTGGATTTTCCAAACAAAAGTGCGATTGCTAAATTATGAACTCATAAAAATGTCTGCCAAGATCGTGGGAGAATATGTTCCACAGATTGTTTGAAGATGCCTCCGATGGATGGCGCTAGTAAACCAAAATTTAATACCAAACGTTTGATAGAGGTTCTGGAATGGCACATGGTATTTCAAAACGTTGGGTAATACTTATTCCAGAAAAGTTTACTGTAACAGAGCTTGTAAGAAGGTTGTAGTCTGTGACTCTACACACAAGATGGAGCTGTGTTTAGAGATGTGTAGATTTTTTGTGCATTGTGTGTTAATGAACTCCAAAATAGCTGGGTGATTTACATAATATTTATGACGTTAGCCATATAAATGCAGTGACGATATAAAAAATCAATATCGTTTATTTCCTATCTCGAAAATATTGACAGATCCTTTTTAAATCCAACAATCTTCGATGCAATGTTCAGTGCATCGTACCAATCGCGTACAACCAGACAGGAGGTAAATTTATTTTATGATTAAATATCAGATATACCATAAGTACTTACTCAAATAACAAATACGTAGTCTACATTATAATTTTGTTGATAATTATAATTGAAGTACTTGAATCTATAAAAAGAACTAATATATATTGATAGTACTAAGTTTTATATAAGCTTCACCAGATATTCGTTATGTACCTAAACGTACTACAAAATAATAAGTATTAATAAATCTTTGAAAATGTTTTTTCCTTATTTCAAAATGGCAAGATGATATGATCTACTTAAAATAAAGCTAGCTTCTACTGGTGTTTTCGCTTGAATTGAAGTTGTTTAATTCGTAAAGGATCAATATTCACATCAGCCAAAAAGAATGTAACATGACATAACTTCACGCCTTTTGTGACCCGAAGGTGTAGGCAACGGCTGTTAAGCCTCGTCTCGCCGTTATGTTTGCGTCCCAAATGGAATAGGTGGCGAACCTATTGCCATAACGGGCACAAAGTTTTCAGTCATCGATATTTATCAGACTTTACTTCCGAAAACAATTTCGGAAAGTCATTGGTGTGAGCCAGTGTCAGGAACCCGAACCCGGGCCTCTGGATCAGAAGCCGTGTGCTCTAACACTGGACCACCGAGACCTCACGTAAAAGAATGTAATTTTCTAATTTACTTACTTCTAATTTTCTATTTACTAAAAATTATGTTTTATTATACCTTCGAACATTAGAAATACTAGGAAATAATATTATTTAAAATAAGAATAACGGTTATAATTTTCAGCTAGTAGCAGTAATAAGTCACAGTAAATAGCTAGTTTAAAATAAGATCATGAGAACAATTTTGTTGTTGTATTTCGCGCATATTGCATAAGCTCTTTAAATTTGTCGATTACTAAGTACAAACGACCTTTGACGCATAAAACATTATTTCAATATACATTTTAGCAGCGCGCTATTCAAATATCATATACCTAATAATGTATTACGAATATAGTAGTAATATCATATAACAGTTTTCAGACTATTTGGAGTCAACCTTCACCTAAATTGTAAGCTTGCACACCGCGGCCCAAATTTTCAGAGCGAATTGTTTCATGAATTGTGTATCTGTGGTAACACATTAATCTGTACAGATTGGATCTTCGTAATTCAAAATTGCAAAAAATAAAAACGTTTGTCTTCAAAAAGTTTTCATTTCAATCTTTTCTTTTTTTTTAAAAAGATTTAGTTTTTCAGCCTGCTACTATATTGCTTATTCTATGGAGTACTCAATGATACCATTGCTGGTATACCAGCAATAAAAAGAAGGAAAAATGTCCTATAGAATTTTTCATTGAAATTTGAAAATCTCAGGAGAACTCTGGTATGTTTATCAGTGTAATGGTCAGAAACAGGAAGCCCCTTCAAAATTTACCTGGTAATCTATATGATCTACAATACCTGAATAGAATAAACACTTATTTATTATACCGAGTTCCGATATCTTTGTTGTTTCGGTGACTGTTTGTTTGAAGATAAATATTTAAGGACGAATAGCATAAAATATAAGATGTAGCGTAAAAAAATAACTTTATTTGGTCAGAGCAGTTGTTCAAACAGCTGGAACGTTTTTGTCATTTGACAGAAGTTTGATTGGAAAATAACTGATATTTACAGCAGCAGCGGTTCTTTCAACAACGAATACTACAAATTATCACAGTATGCCACGTAAGGGAATATTGCATAAGAGAACATCAGGTTCCGAATTTACAGCAACCGTGCTAGAGGCATGCAGTTCGCTGTATGGGCCGGCTCGATCGATAAAATACTCAAAATAAGGTCTCTCAAAATATCGACGTAAACTGGCTCATGACGGTGAGATTCGTTCTTCCTTACCCTGTTCCTTTAAAGACCGGCAACGCCACTGTAACACTATCTGTGTAAGTGTGCAAGTGTCCATGGGGGGCGGTACAACTATCCCGCCAGGTGACCCGCCACGCTATTCCATAAAATAGTGGAGACTACATAATTGTGAAATGGTTTTTAAACGCTTTATCTTTTAAGTAAGACCATCCTGTGCAGTGTCCAGCAGGTGTCGCTCATACAAATGACAATCCCGCCACTATCCAGTTTTCACCTACTTCACCTGGAAACGACAGGTTCTTAGAACATTTTATAGTAAATATTTACTTAAAAGTAGTTAA
Organism: Euproctis similis; assembly: GCA_905147225.2. NCBI lineage: Eukaryota > Metazoa > Arthropoda > Insecta > Lepidoptera > Erebidae > Euproctis > Euproctis similis. The sequence goes on along the minus strand of LR990105.1, from coordinate 1,771,093 downwards.
GCGCGAGTCATGTGAGCGTTACTGTGATATATTAAGATTATAAAACATATTGTAAAGTGTTCGTTTTGTGTTGATAATGGAGAATTTAGAACTTATCTTTTTATTAGGTACTATCGGGATTTATTGGTATAAGTGCATAGTTTTTTTGGTTTGATTTGGTTGACCCATCGCAAATTTTAATCGGTTGGCCATCATCATCATTACTAAGTCAAGTGCTAAACTACTAAGCCATCAAGGCTGGAATAGTGTTTTGAAGAGACATTAATTTATTTAGAGTAACTGCACTTCCTCGAAGTTGTCGATCACTATGTTTACCTAGGACAAATTATTCAACTAGGTAGAGCCAACTTCGAGAAAGAGATTAACCAACGGATCCAACTCGACTGGGCAGCGTTCGGGAAGCTTAGGCATATCTTCTCGTCCAAAATTCCTCAGTGCCTAAAATCCAAGGTCTATGACCAGTGTGTGTTACCAGCTATGACATATGGATCTGAGACATTGTCTCTAAATGCTGGCCGTATTTTAAGAAGCTTCAAGTCGCTCAGCGTGCTATGGAGAGGGCTATGCTCGGTATATCTCTACGGGATAAGATCCCTAATACGGAGATCCGTAGACGTACGAGAATAACTGACATAGCCCGTAAAGTCCTAACAGCAGGCCACATCACTCGTAGAACTGACGACCGCTGGGGAAAAAAAGTTCTTGAGTGGCGACCACGGATTGGTATGCGTAGCGTAGGCCGTCCCTCCACTAGATGGACAGACGACCTTACAAAATCAGCTGGAAGGCGCTGGATGCAGCTGGCACAGGATCGGGAGTTATGGCGTGCTAAGGGGGAGGCCTACGTTCAGCAGTGGACTAATCTGGGCTCATGATGATGATGAACTGCACTTTAATCATGATACAACAACTTAAATAAGCTAAACAAATATTGAGTTTACAATCAACAAGAATGCCATACGGCTCCTTTGAGTCCACTCGTTTACTCTTAAATATTCCCAACGAGTCCCCATCCGGTTGTGACGTCACAGTTATCTAATTATAAACAGTACGTAATTTGGATGCCAATGTCGTGTTTATGACACGTAACTTCCGTGCCAATAGTTTGATCATTTCTATTTAACAGATGAGTAACCATACGCTGATAGAAAAAAACAACTTTTATGATCATTATGCGAAAAATAACAAAGGATTATTTTGGAATGTTTTTAGGAAATTAACTGAAAACAATATTGTTGAACATTACATGCCAATAGACCCGCTGCCTATTCCACAGGAACGAATTGGCGCTTTTGAGAGAATGCTGCATAAGACTTATAGACAAAATGTAGAACACCTGTTGGGACATTGAACGACTAACGCATATAATTATATGGAAATTTTAAATAACTAATAAACAAATGTGGACCATTATAAAGGAAATTAATTTAAATATTTTATAAGATTGTATTTCTGTATATCCTCTTTGGGCTTTGGGACAGCTGAATAGTTTTCTTCCTGTCTTTTAGAGATTCATCTATACTTAGCCTGCAGTATGAATTGTTTTATTAAATCCTGACGACGTCTGTAAAGGAAGCTATCAGGCGGGTGGAGACGCGAGCAACAACTAGTATTATGAATAAATTTATGACCACAGTCGAAAGTTACAAAACTTCACTTTGTAATAACTATTCGACCTATATTAATGAGTGAAACCGGAACATTTCCTTATGCGTTTCGTTAACGATCTTTTTATGCTGTACCCAAACGCGTAAAACTTTATGAGATATGCAGCGCACTGGTTTCTTGGAACAAGTCGCTTCGGACAAATTTATTTTGGCACGTACATATGTAACGTCTTTGGAGACTGTCAATCTGTAAGAAATAAATGATACAGCATGAAGTTGGCGGAGAGTTGTCTCTTTAAGCTCAATGGAAGATATAGCCAGTAGCTGTAGTCATGTAGTTCTATTCCCACTTGTGACATTGTTTTAGATTTTCACGGTTATTAGATAATTGGTTTTTTTTTTCATGAATGTTTGAACGAAAAAAAAATAGAATTAAAAATTGAAATGAATGATAGAAAAAAGAGGAGTGTTTGAAAGTTACCTCAATGGTGTAGTTATTGAGCACTCCAGATTTGTAGATGACGGTTCCCGAATTAAGAAAATATCACTATATAGCGATATTTTCTATCCCCTATCCCTCCCGAATATTTCCTTAATTCGGGAACCGATAGAATGCCTTTTAAATGCGTTTCAATCTTGAAATCTATTTAAAAGTTCAGTAATTAATTTCAGTACAAAATTAATTCTGAACCGGAGGATTCGGCTTGTAAAAGCGTTAAGACAAATAAAAATATCTGTGATAAGTACATTAACTACTATTATTATTGTCAATGGATCGCTTATATTCTACATGAAAATACAAATAATATTCTTTATAAATTCGCCATTTCCATAAATTAATAACGATCCGACACTATTACGTGTCACCCTCGACCCAATTCCATGTCGTAAATCACTCCTCGGGGAATATTATAGGTGCATTGAACTAATTTACATTATTGATTATCTAATAGACAAGCATTTTCTTTTATTTAAATTATTGTTTAAGGTTATATTCGCATTTTGCTTATTAATTACAAAAATATTATATATGGTAAGCATGGTATGCTTAACCAGCTAGTGATATCAATGAGCTCGTGGCGTGGCATATTGCCTTCTGCAAAAATAAAGGACGTTGGGTTGGCTTCAAAAAACAATATTCGTGTGATTAATTTTTGAATTTCCACACAAATGAACGAGCAGAATAATAAAAACTAGATATAACATACGTTCATACATTTTATTTATTTTTATAGTACAGGACAGGAAACTCGGCCTTGCAGTTTCTTGCCAATTCTTCTCAAGAAGCCTTGACGCCGGAACTGGCACTTAGATTGGCTTTCACATTCAAGACAGTGTGATGAAAGGGAATCTAAGCTCCGCGAATTTTAGCTCGTAGTTTGTATGACGATTCTATGTACTTTGCAAAGTCTAAGGAATAAAGATATTTTGAATTTGAATTTTAAGCGTTTATGTCATGAGATATTGTCACTTTTCGCAGATTCAAGTCCAGTCTGAGACGTTACTTCTCCTTTTTCTTTAATTTAAAAAGTTTTCTCAGGGTCGTTCATAGAATAAAAATATTTATCTGTTATAAAAGTACCTTCAGAAACACATGGCTCCAGTATTTTATAGCCCTTTGTAACAATTATAGATTTTATTAGTTCTTTGACGATCCACTGACGTGCGGGCAGCGGGTTTGAACCTGTTACGAGTCATGTTTTATTTGTTACATACATATAGTTACATACATTTATACCATGTTATAAATAATTTTCTCCACTTATCTTTTCATCATTCTCCAGGATTGTTAGTAGTACCCACCTTATCAATAAAAATAGGTACGAAAAATAAGCCTTGAATAAGAATTTAGAACTCCCTTCACGCCATACTAGTTACTACCACTAAGCTATTGAGTCTATTACTCGCCTAAATCTTCTTTCTCGTGCATAATTCTGGATATTATCTATAGGACAGGAGAACTGTGTAAACTCTTAAGTTTTTCTTCACTAAAAATGATAACTTCTTGAATATTCAGCACCACAATGTTTAATACCTAGGTACCTAAACTTACATCCCATAAAACATAGAAAAAAATCTGGCCCCTTACTAGGCTACGTCAATATAAGTACGAGAGCTTTCGTTTCTCGTTTACATTTCATTCCATTATCACAGCTGGACGCTGACGTCATCCGTGACATCACCATCCACCAAGAATACACCTATTCACGGATCAACCCTGGCCTGGATTATGACAACATATGGTACACACTTGACAAGAATGTTTATAAAATCATACATACAATAAAATATAGAGCAGAAAACGTGTACTTTTATTGGAAGCGCATAATAAGATGTATTAATAATATCTTCCAGTCATCCGCTGTAAAACGACACCAGTTTTATCCGACATTTCTGAATGGTTTAATAAAGAACTAGCTAGAACTAGGTGGAGTCACTAAGTAACCTTCTTAAATGGGCCAGACCTCTCAGAAAATTAACGTAACGCTGCTCATGCCGCGTTTCCTTCGAGTGGTATCTCGAGGTCGATCCTCCTTCTTGCTCTTCGATTTTTGTTCTCTTCTTCTTTTTTAAATTAATATAAGATACTTCACCAGTATTTTAGACAAAAGTAGGTAAGTTAATGCTCATTTATAAGTTATTCATCAAAATAATACGATCACAAAGCGCATCAGGTCACCCAGTTTCCTGAAGACCTAAGTATTGACGTTAATGAATTTAATATTCAGCACACAGCTTGACTTAGTCAATAAAAATGTCGCTTGATACGTGACGAGCCCCTGTACAACTTATTGTGAAACTATAAAAATACTAACACATATTTTTTATGTCTCCACGCCTTCCTAAATGAGGTAGTATACCTATGCAGCATTTTCTAATAAAGAGGTCGAAGCCCTCAATACCCAAAGATGTAAACAGCGGCATTATGCCCCGACACGCCAATATACATGTATTTTGGGCACAATTTTGTCAGTCATAAATATTTTTTTCACATTTATCTTTCGAAGAGTCTTGTGTACTTCGATTCTACTCAATGACAAGTTGCTAAGCCACTAAACCATATGCTTTCTAATGCTATATATATATTTGATCTTATAGAAGAGGTGGTGGCCTTGTTACGCCCAGATGTCATACAGTCAAGATTATTACACAAACGTATATGGTCTGGTGGGGATCCAAGCCACCGATGGTTTAGCCTTTAAATACTGCCACTTTACGAAGCGCGCCAATTCATTGACAACTGTTTTCTACTAAATAATTTTACTAAGAAAATTTAGAAACTATTTCTACTAAAAGTATTGTCTATATTTAACAGTGGTAGTGCCAAGCAGTTCGCTGGATGAATGGGGCGGCTCGACCGGTGAAGTACCACGACCTCTCTGAAAATCGACGTAAAGTGGCTCATGGCCGCGTTTCGTTCGGTGAGAGAGATACCCGGAGGCCCACCCCTTTTCCCCATCTTTCCCTATCCGCTATCCCTTAAAGGTCGGCAACGCAACAGTAACTCTATTTGTGTTGCTGGTGGCCATGGGCGGCGTTGGTTGATTACCATCAGGTGACACGCCTGCTCGTTTGCCCTCCTATCCCATTAAAAAATAAATAGTAGAAGATGTCAGAGAGAAACTTTCGTTTTTCAAAATTTGAAGAAGTTGCATAGTAGACGTTTTGTTAATAGGAAAGTAGTTAAGAAAGTTAAGTTAAGACTAGTTCCGGAATTTAGTTTAGACTTTTCGAAATTTTCGGAAGTTACGTGTCATAAATATCGATATGACTGACAACTTTGTGCCCGGTATGGCAATAGGTTCGCCACCTATTCCATTTGGGACGTAAACATAACGGCGAGGCGAGGCTTAACAGCCGCTGCCTACACCTTCGGGTAAAAAAGGCGTGAAGTTAAGTATGTATGTTGAACATAAATAAAATAAAATAAGCCTTTATTGCTGGCTTTTTATTTCCACTATACAGCTGTTTCACTAATCTATTCTATTGCATATATAAATCGGCGATCGGATCGTTTTCTGTGACAGCTTGTCCTACGACGTAGGCCTCCTCCAAAGTTTTCCAAGACTCTCGATGTCTAGCGATGCGGGTCCATACCGACCCAGTCACTTGTCTAATATCATCCTCCCAGGCGTTTGCGCTGTCTCCCTTTACTTCTTATGTTGCCCCTTGGGTACCATTCTGTTATTACTCTGGTCCACTTTTCCTCAGTGTCCCGCAACATATGCCCAGCCCAACGTATGCGCCACTTTAGTGTTTTACACACCTTAAGTGCATTTTTGAATTTTGTTTTATTTCTAATCTTTTGCAAATTAAGCTTCTCTTCAATTACACTGCGTTCTATGCTGTTCTTTGACTTTTATTTTGTTAGCTAGTTGGTGAGTTAGTGCCCATGTTTGACATCCGTACAAGGGAGTATGCACATATTGTATACCGTTCTTATACTTTTTAGTGACATTTCTTTGTTTTTCATTATTTCGCTAAGACTTGGCGAAATGTTGAACATAACCTATTCATAATCATAAAGTATCTAGACAGATCATGTCATCTTGTGTTTGCTGTTTAATATTGAAATACTTACGACTTGTAAGATTAATTTGAATATTTCACACTATGTAGCATATCAATATGGGAGTGATGATGTAACAATTCGGTCATGTGTGAGTCAATGGCGTACCAATGGTTCCGTCACATTTTTACACGCAATTATGAATAATGTTTTAAAGATAATAATTATTGTTTATTTAACAATAATATGGCATTTGTTAAAATTTTACGCTATTTCTTTCCGAAATTAAATGAGTCGTTTTCTTAATCACTTGTACTGGCTATAAACAAATATCCATTGAGAACGTTCAATATAACGTTATGATCAGACGAATAAGTAAATAATTAAACATGATAGAATTCAATTCATTACAATATTCAAGGGTCTTGTGCTGATTTAGATACATTATCGGCTGCTAAGCAGTAGTCAGCTGGTTCGCTCCCCACTCGAGTACAAACCTGCGTGTTTGTATAGAGTCCTTTCTAGTGTATAAGTTTGTATTTGTAAGCTCTGGTTGCTTAACTTGTAACTAAGTAGTATTGCTTGAATTGCGTGCAAGACAAATTATATTATTTAATAACAAACAGATTAAAGAAAATATTCAGAGTAGTATCCGAGATTGAGCAATTATCTACTCAAGTATGGCGATAGACCAGTCACCTATTTCTTAAAACTCGATATTACACGACTTCTTTCATAACTAGTTTTCTTATTAGGAAACTATTTATGAAATAATAAGTCTTAAAAAAATGATTGAAATACTATATTATACCACTATAGATTTGAGTTTTAACCTTCACAGTGTGTTTGCTCATTATTTCTGACTGTTCAAAGCCCTTCAGAGGGGACACAAAATCGTTTGCACAGTGAACGAGGTCAGGCGGGTACTGCCTCGGGCACTGTCGCTCCAGGACCTGAATAAATTTGTTCAGTGTCTCGTGAAAATGAGGCCAAGACGAGCAATTTGTCTGTGTATTCAGGCCGGAACAATATTTTCAGACTGACTGAAATACCTAATTGGATAATGAAATTGGTTTTAGACGTCGTCATAGCTTAGAGGTAAAGTCCCATGAGACTTTTTTTGAGAAGTCCCGGGTTTGAAACTAAATGAAAAGTTCAGGAAAAATGTAGAATGAACTAGGAACTTTAACTTATGTGAGTGTGCTTATTACTTCGTGACTTTTCTCATCATTCAGGAATTTCCATTCTACCAAATTCCTTTTTGCCATAATAATTTCATAAAATTTAATCCAAATAAGCATCAAATTAAAAAAGTGTTATGTTCGTTTTATACGGAACCCTAATATTATTCAAGCACTATCTCACATAATTTAAACAAAACTCAATTACTTGTCTATACAAGATAAATAATCTATCTACACATTGAACCATCGCCTCTGCTGACCACCCGTCGTGTCAGATTGATGATATAGTTTTATTATACAGACTATATAACAAATAAAAAAAAATAGTATGAAATGCTGATTAAATAATGAAAGAAGAACATTACTTGAAGTTATGATGATATACAGTTGATTTGAAATGGTGCCGCGGCCATTTTGTTTAGGAATTCGTCATGAATATGAATTAGTAGATATATACTACATATAATATACATTATATAAATTAAAAAAGTCAAAGTCTCGGTGGCGCAGTGGTCGAGCACACGGATTCTAATCCAGAGGTCCGGGTTCGATTCCATACACTGGCTCACACCAATGACATTTCGAAATTGTTTTCGGAAGTTATGTGTGAAATATCGATGACTGAAAACTTTGTGCCCGGTATGGCAATAGGTTCGCCACCTATTCCATTTGGGACGTTAACATAACGGCGAGACGAGGCTTAACGGCCGCTGCCTACACCTTCGGGTAACAAAAGGCGTGAAGTTATGTTATATAAATTATTCTATAATTTTTTGTGAACTGATGTCAAAATTTATATGAGAAAATATATATTTGATATCTCTATGGGGTGAGATTTTTTCAACAGAATTCTTTTTTAAAATAAAACCTTTAATGAAAAGCAATTTCAAATAAAATGGTTTCATTTTAAAGTTTCCTATTACAGTATGGTGTATACCAGTAATTACGCTAAAATGATAACTACTTATTGTTAATTTGTAACATATTCAATTATTTATGTCATAATTCATCAACGAAATCTGGCCGCTCCTGGACTGGAATATCAAGTACCTGAAACAAAATAGAAGATAATCAATATTTTGTTAAACAATATTAAATTTCGGAATAGTGAGAATTGTGTCAAATGCAGTTGAAATAAAACCCAAAGCTACTTAACAAATGCTTTGTAATGTTCAAAATTTAAATTTTGGACTTTTAAAGACTTAAAGTAAAAATTTTGTAGATCTATAGATTTTCTCAAAATAAAACAATAGGTACCTATAAATTATTATTTTTTTAATTAAACATATCATTTTATCTAATTATATGTGCATATTTTTATACATAAAATTTCTATACAATTCTAACAAATACCCAATTTTTAAAATTAAATTGTTGTGAACGAAGTCATGGGAATAGGGTCTTTACAAATAAAAATTATGAGAATTTATTATTGGCCGTTGCCAGAAATTAATTAATTCATTTGAACTGGTAAAATGTCTTTTGGCCTGTATCTCGCCGACATCGAGAATGCCGCGTTTTGCCGCCAAATGAATAGAACATTCTTGCACAGACTAATTTGTAATAGGTACTTCCTGTGAGACACTGCAGACATTACAATAAATTACTTTACAACTAAAATGCATTTCTCACTCGCAAGCGTTATTGTAGGCAGTAATTTACATTTAAAGATTTGCAGTGCCATAATAGGAACAATTGATCGATAAATGAAGACTAATATGAGTACTAAAGATTTTGTAAGGACACATGTCCCAACAATTACCAATGATTCTCTTCCTATTAATGGACAAACCATATTTAAAATATATTCAAAATGAGTCACTACACCCATTTTATTTCTCAGTATAATTAAATGTATAACAATTGAGCTTCTATTGACTGGAAAGGAAATTTTACTGTTCTGTTTTCAAAGTGTAATTTAATGAATAAAACCTGTCAATTATGTCGTTATCATTCTTTCTTGAATTTAAACAATTAAATGTGTTCTATTTAATTGATGATTTTACATAATAACTACTTTTCGTGGAACAATTAGATCCAATTATGGCGCAAGTGGGAGGATCTTTGCCCAACGGTGGGCATAACTCAATTGCTTATCTTAAGCTAAGTGTAGTTTTATAAGTGTAGATGCATTTTTATTTCAGCAATTTAAGTTTTAATGTCGGCGCGTCAGTTGATCTGTGTCGAGTTTATTGCACAGACAGATAGCGTGTTGAAACTAAGATTATTATATTTATTATTTTAGCAAAAATGATATCATTACTATTATCTCTCTCCCTGTCATTATTTGAATAATGCTGAATTTCAGGAAAAAATACACAGCAGCTAGCGACGATTTAATAATTAATACCAAGTCTCTTGTTAAATCTGCAGCTCGGTCGTGGGATTATATCAATCACCTACACCTTGAGCCAAGTAACAGTGGTAGAGCCAAGCAGTTAGCTGCATCGCTCGACCGGTGAAATACGACCTCTCAGAAGATCGACATAAAGTGGCTCATGCCGCGTTTTGTTCGATGAGAGAGGTACCCGGAGGCACACCCCAATTCCCCACTCTATCCTATCCTATTCCTTTAAAGGGCGGCGCAGGTTGCTTGCCATCAGGTAACACGCTTACTCGTTTGCCCTCCTATCCCTAACAGAAGGATTTTATAAACCTGTTTGTATACCATACTGATACATCGTTCTGTTGTACAAAACTTCCATACAAATATATAATCGCTATATCTTATCACATACAACATACAAATTGTATGTGAAGCGTGTCGTTTATTCAGCTTTTCAATTTAGCCCCATCATCTCTTAGTCAGTATGCGTCATTATCGTGGTATGCTCCATTTTGAGCACCATTTGGTGGTATTTATTGTTTGGCTAAATATTAAAAATCTACTATTTTAAATTACTGATCCAAATCATAGATAAAAAATTATAAAAAATACCATATTTATTACCGCATTTTGTTTTTTTTTTGATAATTTAACATTAAAATATAATTATTCATTGGTTCCAAATTCGAATACTGGATCTATTCTAAATTAAAAACTTTTTTCGTTCATTTTTCAAATTTTAGTTCTAAATCGGCCTGATATATATATTTTTTCTTTTTAAGAAATAAATTCCTTTTTTTTTACTTTTTGTTTAATTCCAGTAATGACTTACGAAAATTATTCGTTCCAACTGTTATATCAGTATAATTAAGTGTATAATTAGTATATACCTGTCTAGCGTAATATAATAATAATTAGCGAAAATTTAAGCGAATCTACGAGGTGGTTTACCGTCATATTGTATTACTACAAAATAGACATTGATACAAATAAATATTATTTGTAATACCTTAAAAGATCAATGATAGTTTATAAAATTCATTTTAAATTTAACACAGTTACAATAGGAGTGTAACAGCGTGATCAAACGATTGTCATAACATCAAATCAGTTATGAGACGAAGTGTCATGCACTCAAACGAGTTCACATGACACTGCACTGTGCACTGTCGGTATATGTAAGTTTATGTAATGGATCACTTTAGTAATATTAATTGTACATAGTTTTGATAATTATATATATATTACATACATAACTTCACGCCAAGTCCCTTGCGAGGTAGGCAGAGAGTATAGAGGGCCATAAGGCACGATTCTTACACGCCTCACTCGCTTCTTTGACATCCTTAGAATAAGTTATTAGTAAAATTTGAAGTTTAGACAACGTATGTAAACAGTTTTGATTAGGTACTTTAATAATAATAACTAGAGTATACTATACTCATCGAAGGGGATTTTTAACAATAAAAAAGCTATATGTTTGGTTAAAAAGCACCGGTTGGCAGGATTTTCCCTTGCCTGAGAACAAATATTTGTGTGGTGTAATTCATTATACTTTTCAATCGACCACATACTCGAAAGATCATCAAATTCCTCATTTAGCAAATACCAAGAAGCGCTGCCCTAGTCGCAGGCCATTTAGAAAGCTAAATATTTACTTTACTGAAAAAATAAGAAAAAAATAAGACTCAAAGAAGTATTTAGCTCAATATTAAAATATTAAGGCTCCGTTATCACTTTTTAGTTAGAATAGAACCTTAAAAAAAAGTAGGTTGTGTGTATGTTTTTTTTTGTAGATAGAGTTGTTCCGAGTTGTAATGTTTGCCGAAGGATTCTTGTGTTTTATAAAATCGTGAGGTTTTTATGGTCATTTCATCGAGATAAGACCGTCTTTTAGGAGATAACGGCTGTTGTTTCGTTTCGTAACCCTTTTGTTAGATAGCGGTAGAATTTATACTATTTCTTAAAATGTGAGTTATTAGAGTGAATCTTATGGCTTGTGTTAACGTTTCTTGTTAAAAAAATGAAGGGCACGATAACTTATTATGTGGCAGTTTGTATTAAAATCATTATACCTAATTACAATGTATTTATTTAATATTTCAAAGTTTAGAGTTCATGAAAAAATTACAACAGAAACAACCAAGTAGTCAACTCAACTCAATTATTCCTGCAGGGGGCTTTGCATAGTCGATTGAAACAGAAAAATTTATATAATTCGACAATACAATTTACTATCAAAATTCGTTGGTGGCACGGAACCCAGGGCCTTGTAACAGCAGTTTCCACATTAAACATTGAATGCTAACATGTATTATCAATAAAAAGAAGAAAAAAAAGATCCCAAATGAAACAAATTGGCACTATAATAATTAGTATCAATCCAACTATGTAATGGTGTTTTTTCTGCAATTCATTCATACAATAAAAGTGTGCTATGAATGAAATTATTTAACCATATATTTATTTATTTTATGTATGTATGTTACATAAATAAGCTGTACCATGTTGTCTGTGCGCAAAAACAAACGATCTTGTGCCAATTCGACCGGGTAACCGGTTCGGTGTCCCGGCGAACTAGGGCCGGAATTATTTCTGAAGGAACTTATCGATTCCGTACATGTTTTCACGGTTATATATTTATTTTAAAATGATAAAATATTAGCCCATTTGCTTCAGAAGCTTTACGTCACACATTTTACTGTGTGTGAATTAATATATCAATGACTTGAGATTTTTCTTCGGGCAATATGAGTAAATGCTGGCCCTCGCCATAGGTGTTAAAGGCACGAGGAATATTTATATAAACTGGTAATATTTTAAGATTATTTTTGGTGCGCGTTCGTATTTTTAATGTTCAGTCAGTACGAATTCCTTGGCTGTTTTTATTGTGTACTCATTACGACAACAAATAAAGAAAAAATGTCATGGCATTCGTGACAAAATAGTTGTACTATGTTGTCCTAGAACAGAAGTTATACTAAACTGGCATTTTCGTGACATTCAACCATAATATTTCTGTTTTATCGCAAGATGAATGGCTACAAATCGCCATGAAAGTAGTTTTCACGGCACCCAAAATAGTTTTACATTTTTTGAAATAGTAACCTTATGTTTTTTACTTTGACTGGCTAATAAGCAAATTACGTCCAAAAAAAATGTTAACCGCAATTCTCTTACATACAAATGTCTTATTTCAAATAAAAGAAATTCTTAATTCAACTGCTGTCTAAGCGATTCTGGGCGATATTACCGAAATCAGGTTCTGATATGATTGCACTTTAGCAAATTCCGAGTGATTGTATAATTTTATCGAACTATCACTCAAGTATCGATATAAACGATTCACGTCACTAGAACAGAATGCGGTGCAGTGACTCTATGTGAATGAACACTACAGTTTGTCTCGAGTATATAATACCAATTTTCCATCTCACTTGCTCCAATATAATCACAAAGCATACGAGAAGGAGAAAGAGTCCACGTTAAGGACTATAAAGTCGTAACCCAGACAACGTACATGCATTTTCTGGATTAAAAAACAACACTGCCTCAATACATACTAATACGTATTACAAAGAGGTAAGTTTGTTTTGTTTCTTCGTAATTTATAAACACCAAAAGTGATGACCACCCCGATGGACAGACGACCTCAGAAAGGCTGCTGGAAAAGACTGGATGCGGAAGGCAGAGAATCGGATGTTGTGGCGCACATTGGGAGAAGCCTATGTCCAGCAGTGAACTGCAATAGGCTGATGATGATGAAAGGTGAAGAACCAATTTCAAAATCTTTTCACTATAAGCAAGACACTTCATTCAGAAGTACACATACGTGAAAAATCTTTGTTTAACTCGACGATCTTGTACTATTTGCGGGAGCGAAGCTTCGGGCAGAAGCTAGTGAGAAATAAAAATATATTGGTAGTAGAATCAAAATAAAATTAAACAGCTTATAACAGAATTAAAGTTTCCTCGAAGTCCCCTGCCAAATCTTACTTGTCTCTTACACATCATCGGGATTAAGAAATAATAAATAATAATATTATTGGTATATATTATATTAGCCAGTATGTAATACACTGAATGAAATCGATTTAGTTTCACACAACCACATGCCATATCATTGATAATTTAGTGACGTATAGACAGACATATGTAACGCATATTGTTAGATAAAACATGTGTAATTTTCCAGAAAGTCAATTTACATTATAGAACGGATGTTTTATTATTTATTTAAAATTAATGATGATTTCAAATTAAAATAACAGTCAAGGTTACGAGTTATCTTCAGATTTTTGTTTTACATTCACGTAAATAAAAACGGACGCAGACAGTTTGTCCGGGAAAAGTCTAGGTTTAAAGGAGCATTCACAAATCAAGTTGCGATTGTCCCGTTTAAACACAAATTTGAATATACTCGATGCAAAATGCAACTCGTTCGAGTAGCGTTCCCCGTGAACGGGACGCGCAAACTCAGGTCAATAACCCCAATATGGCGTCAAAATAGAACGAAAGAATGCCCGCCATTTCATTTCTAAACTCGAAAATTATTGTAAATGTATGTAAACACATCCAATGTAAACACCCGTACGGTGATGAATTTCATTTTAATTCCAACCCAGGGTAGTTAACTGGGTACCTGACTACGCACTACCTACATCGAGTAACGTAAGAGACGTTTACGAAATTAAATAATAAACTTATAAAACATATACCTACATTTTAGAATATAGTGGGCATTTACTTAAGCAATTTATACCCGAAGGTGTAATCATCGGCAATGCCTCCACACGACAATTATGTTTCTTCTTTGGAGTAGTTGGCAGTCCGTAGTCAAACATAGGAACCTATTTATTTTGTAAGTCACCCGTATTCAACGAAAAAGTGACAAAGTAATCATTGGTGAATTCCTGTTTTTCAATTCGAGACTTCACAATCAGAAAACGAAGTGTAATACTAATGACGACTAGAAAGTATTATGAGAGGAATTCCACGTAAATGAAGGCGATTAGGTAGGTACTTCTATATTAAAATAATTAAAATTTGAATACCTAATGAACGCTTGTAATCAATGGTTGAATAAGAAACTAGTTTCCTTAAGGTAAGGTGACAGTATAATTTTTATTACACTAGTAATAAAAATTATACTGTCACCTTACAATACAAATTTAAAAGAGTCTTTATTGTCGTAAGAAGTCTGTAAAAGTTTCTGATAAAAAAAAGGAAAGCTGTAACATCAATATATAAAGCCATTCTTTCAATCACAATAACGAATCGATAAATCGTAATCGATCTTTGATCCCTATTGACACGATTAAAATTTTATCCTTTTTGTGCATCGAGGTCAAAAAACTCATTCAATTGGTGCAATGAAAAGTATTCGGAAGCATGCGGGTTGCCTTTGCCTTCTACTCAAATTTTAAATGAAACAAAATTGATTTGAATTTCGAATCCCGATGAACTTGGCACTCTGTTAACGACATCATATAACTGCTTTGATTACTCAAATAAATTATTTATATACGCCAAACTGATGCCATTAACACTTTTTATGCTATATTATATATAAAGCATTAAAAAAGCAAAACAGATGGTGATACGTTTTCATTTTGTGCTAATAAAACACTAATAAAATGTGTATAATGATCAAGAGGAATGATATCGTTGTAAATTGTTAGAATTGTTAGAGTTTAGACTATTGTATAATTTAATGCAGGTAACAAATTTGAATGTTTTAGTGGAGACCAATCTGTTTGGATTATTGCGTCAGTTCTATAGTTTTTGCAGTTCATTTAAATTTAAATTGCTTACCAGTTTTTGTCGATTGTTCGAGTAACATTTACAAACTTTGCGTGCTTATAGTTTCTACAGAAATTAATATGTCAACAATATAACATTACTATGATTTTCAATTTTAATTTACTAGGTAACAGACTAATTATATATCCAAGGTGAAAATAATTTAATATGTATATACCATTTAACAGTTATATATAGTTAATTGTCGGTGCATGATACATTTAAATTACTAACAGAATTGGGCCAAATTTATATACTTAATTCGTTTGGAAAAAAATAATAATCCTCTACTTAACTTTTAGATAATAAAAGCGCAAAGTTACAAAAAGACATTATGCATGTGATTTTTTTTTTTTTTGGGATTTGATTTCATATTTCTATAGGTAACCTATATTTCGCTCCATAAACTGATGTTTTGCGTCACGAATATAATAACGTTATCGAGCTATGTTTTCTATTGGTAATTTCGTATTATTACAATTTACAATAGTCATGGTAGTCCAGTGGACAAAAATTCCGCTGCTGAATCAAGAAGTCGCGGGTTAAAATCTTGACTCACACCAATGACTTGGCGAAAATATATTCAAAAGTTGAGCATATTAAATATCGATGACTGAAAACTTCGTGTCCGGTATGGTTATAGGTTCGCCACCTATTCCATTTGGGACGTAAACATAACGACGAGTGGCTTAACAGCAACTGCATACACCTTCGCGTAGATAAAAGCGTGACGTTATGTATTACAATGTAATTATTTTTATACTGTAAAAAGTATAAACAAAAGTTACACTTATCTCATTTGACTTCATTCAAAAGTTTGTAATGTACAGTACAGGGCCCGCATACAGTGCAATAGATACATATCACAACGTTGACTATAAATCGTGAACGTTACCCAAGTTAATTAAATTATGCACATCTCTAATTACCTTGAATTACCCACTATCTACCATTGGAATTGACCATAAAGTAGTACTGCGAAGGGTTACCGAATGTTACCGAATTTTCTTTAAATAAATATAACAGCAGATCATATTGATGATTGTATCTCATTATGTGGTGTTAAGAAAGGGAATTATAGACGCCAAAGTGATACAACAGACGAGGGGTGGCCATGGATATTTTCTTTGTACCAACTAAAATATAAGTTTGTAGCAAATTAATACTGACCATCTGTGGAAGACGCCAAATATTCTTCGCGTGTGGTCCGCTAAATCCGCGCCATTTATTTTGACACATGACAGGTGACATCCCTAATGCCGCGCGTTATGCAACTACAGTTTGTTTCAAGTAACATAACCTAAAAATTTGTTTTATAGGTTAATGGCTTACGATTGTTTTCACGCACATTTACCGTATATTTAGATTAAAATTAGAATTGTTTAACACATTAACACTGTGTGACGTGGCATTTTGATGCACGCATTTGACCTAGAAATGTATGTACTGCGTTTGTAGTTACATCGTGGTAGAGCCGAGTATATCAGTCGCTGCATAAATGACCGGTGAAATAGCACGACCACTCAGAATATTCACGGAAACTGGCTCATGCCGCGTTATTATCGATGTGAGAGGTATTCTGTGGCAAAATCACCCTCCCCCGCTTCCAATCCCTTATCTATCCCCCACCTTGAAGGCTGACAACGCAACTGTAACACGTATATTGTGTACACATACCACTCTTGCAGTAACATATTTATATTCGGCTGCGATATTGAGGAAAATATTAAAGAAGTTTAAATTATTCTGTATATATAAGGGCTAAAATTTTATAATTTAATCAGGCTTCTGTAAATAACAAGGAAAAGTCAACATAGTAATATATCATTTCTTGTCAACAAAGTCTAATAAATGAAAAATAAAACATTGTTATTATTGTGAACGTAAAAACAAAATATTCGTCTGGAAACGTGTTGCATTCAAAATCAAATAAAACGGAGGCGCTCTATGTCGCCATCACTAATAAAACAGGTCTTATACCTAACACATAGATAACAAAAACTATCAGACCACAGAGTAAGAACACCCACGTGCGATCTGTATGATAAAAATGAGGGCATTAAAACACACCATAGATTTTTTCTTTTAAAGTTTTAAATACTTTTGGGCTAAGTTTTCATGGATTTCGCTGCACAGTTCTCGAATATTTAAAATTGTGACTTTAATAACTGTGAAGAAATCTAAAACTCTGTTTGTCCAAAGAAATAAGTTTTTTTGTAAGAAATCCTAAATAAAGCTGTTTTTGTCTTGATAAAATTAAGTCTATATAAAACTGAAGCATGAGTCGTTTCAATCGCTCCATACACCTATAAAAACAGTGACAATATTATATTAAAAAAACTGAACAATAATCACTTATAAATTTTTAATAAAAACGAGTTGTGAGATGCTGCTATTATGTGTTACCGATAGGCGTCCAATCAGAAGTGATTAATTATACAATAAATATCGTTCATCTGAACGTGTCTCGATAAGTGATCTATCATTTAATTGACTAAAAATAAAACAAAACATAAGGTGCAATTAAATGATTTAAAAAGAGCGATTAATTCTGTAACTAGTTAGTAACGAGGTACTTTGGCGCGAAACAAAAACGAATTTATTAATGGAGCTAGAAGCGTTCCCATTTTGAATTCATTGTGACAGTGGTATATTGAGAGAAACAATTGGTCACTTTTAAATATGTTTTTTTGGTTTCGTTAATTTGTTTCATAATTTTTATTGCTTTTTTTTACCATAACATAACTTCACGCATTTTTCTACTTGAAGGTGCAGGCAATGGCTGCTAAGCTTCGACTCGTTGCTATGTTTACGTCCCAAATGTAATATTGGCGAACCCACTGCCATACCGGGCACAAAGTTTTCAGTCATAGGTATTTATCACATTAACTTTCGAAAGGAATTTCGAAAAGTCATTGGTAAACCAGGATTCGAACCAGCATCTTCTTGATTGCGAAGCTGGGTGCTCGACAACTGGACCAACGACACTTAAATTTATTTATTTAATTTGTTCTTATAATTTTCAGGATAGTTACTTGCACTCGTAGTAATTAATAAAGTCAAAAATAAAGTAAAATATAACAAATATCACATTGAATATCATACTTTATGTGAAACATATAATTCGGAAGAAGAATATCTTCAACATTTCGTTAAAGTATCAGGAATTCGATTCGGAAACTTTGCGTCTTATAAAATACACAGTTAAATTCATGCGAAACGCTATCATATATTATGTAATTAGATACAGAATACTCGGAAGCTTGGGGCAAAAAGACGACTGTACAGTGAGACAGTGGTGAATTATGATCAGTAAATAGCAGCCTGGCAACGTGTGATCGTAGATAAGAATAGACTTCGCGTCTTTCCGCTGCCCTCCCGCAATGGTAATTAGATATTTGTACACCAGATGTTCGAGTTACTAAATTCGCGAATCGTTCTATTAAATAGGTTTTTTTTAATGAATTCAAAAAGTATGTATATAAATTTGCATACTTACATATCTTCATGTCAAATTGTACGCAGAGAGTACAGAGCGCCATAAGGCCCGATTCGACTGTGTTGACTGTTCTGACTTTGACTGGTGGCTATTTATCGATAACAACCTTTTTAACATAAACTAACCTTAACAGCCGCTGCCTACACCTTCGGGTAACAAAAGGCGTGTAGTTATGTTATGTTATAAATAAATACCTAAATAAAAAACGATTTGTGCTGTCGTATCTCAGTGTGCCTCTACAATAACAGTACCTACGAACAGTGGCATTCTACCGAATTCCCGTGCCCATATTGTTTTAGTTACAAGGGTTATTAACCTAGCTAGGGCGTACCACTGCATCGATATTACGATTATTTATCGACTATCACTCATGATTTTCGTATAAACTTATATTTAATGTCTATACTCTTTTTGTTAATTCCATTTAATAAGAAAACAAGAATCAATTATATTACGTAAAAAATAACAAAAGACCCAAATTTTATTGAAATCAGAACTATTATCGTAATGAAAATGAAGCACTTCAATAAAGTGGAAATAAAATTCATAATTACATCGCCTCCATAGTTTAACGCTTTGATATTGCCCCTCTTTATTCGGGTTAGAATTCCAGTTCATCATAAAAACAGTTTAGTTATACATATATTTATATTGCAGCAAACTTTTTTTTAAATCTTTTCTTATTTATCTTTTAGACTTTATGTAAACTACCTACATTTTCGAATTAATGACATCAATTTTTTTTGTTCATCACACTTAAATTTGGGTATCATGTATTATGGAATACGGAGTTGGAGTTTGGAGTTTTTATTGTCAAACGATGTCGGAAGAAATTCTATATTCGTGTATGTAATATAATATATAATTAATGCAAATGACAGTCGCAGCTTCAGCTATAGTAGGTATTTAGATCAGTGTTCCGTACACCCTTTAATGAAAACCAATGGTGATCTGCAACAGCCGGATACACGGTCGAACTATAAAAAGACCGTTGTAATAAGAAACATACCAACCTCAAAACGAATATGTATTCGATACTTTCAT
Organism: Euproctis similis; assembly: GCA_905147225.2. Classification (NCBI taxonomy): domain Eukaryota; kingdom Metazoa; phylum Arthropoda; class Insecta; order Lepidoptera; family Erebidae; genus Euproctis; species Euproctis similis. The sequence continues at coordinate 1,751,121 of LR990105.1, read as the reverse complement.
TCAATATTTATTTTTAGCCCAACACTATTTAACAAAAGAAAGGGAGCGGTGTACACTACAGATTCGAAATTGAAAACTCACTCGGGAGCTCTAAAATGCTGCTGCTTGAGTTTAGAATCGATTAATCGTAGAGAACGTGACCGTATGATGAATTTTTTTTATCAGGGAAACACCAAAATCACGTTGTCAATCGTCTATGTGAAGGAAGCCATGTTATTTTAGTTGAATCAATTATTTTAATTGATTTCACAGATGTTAACGCCCGATTCTGAGAATAGATTTTTCTGGTTTTTTTTTTCAATGTACAAGTAGAAAATTCTTCTTATTTAACTTATATTTCAGGAGAAAATTTTATTTTGAATCGGGTATTTGTTACATCAGAAATTATGTTTATAGCTACGGCATTTAATTCATTGCATGTATGAGGCATAATTACTGCGTCAGATGCGGTAAACGTAAAGACGCTCTAAAAATTTAAAAGCGAATATACATATTTTTTGTATTAACGATACAGGTCTTATATTATCTGTTAAATTATATGATACTAATGATATCATACTAACTATTACTGACAAATGTACTGACACCTGTGGATAGCTATCTATAAAGATCAAACCAGAAAACAAAGAACCGTATTAATAAATAATTCATCCCACCAATTAGCTCATTACAAACTGGAAAATCCAGGATGCGAAGACCCCTATATTATAATAATTATAATGAGATTCTACACTCAATACAATCTGGTTACATAATCTGAAACAATGGATTGAAAACCTCTCCAACATAACCCTACCCACGGAATGGAACAATGTTTTTTAAATCAAAGGGCTGACAATCCTGGTTATTTAAATTTTTTATGCCTATAGAATTATGGTTTCGCAGTCATTCATGTCGCTCATTAATATTCTATAGGTGGTAGTTCTGATGGGAAATGTATTTACTATGATGGATGAATTGAATACATTTAGTTTTACTTATGAGATCACGAGGAACCTTCCTGGTCCTTTGATGGGAGGTTAATACGCTATTATTTTAATAGCCACTAAACGTTTACTGTAGATAATAAAGTATAAGCTATTTGTATGGCCTCCAGGTTTCTTTCTATATGTATAGTTGCCATAGAATCAAAAGTTGCTGTGAGAATACCAGTCTGTAAAAGCGGTCACTTATTATTTTGACCACACAAATTTTGTTTAACTGACCACAATCAGGAAAGCGTTTGTCTCCAAACGAACAAACTAACCTGTTTGTGAAACACGGCTTGTGTGGTTTTTTTTTCTCTAATCTGTTATGATTTTTTGACAGTGGCTTATTTTCTGAGTAGATATACGTACTTTTGTCATTTGTTCTTAGTTTTAAACTTATTTAGCTTAGTTTTATGAAACAAAATTGAATTTATATACGCTTAGAAAACACTAGGTTATTGTTTTGTAATGCTTTCAGTATTGAGTCGGTTCTATAGCTGGTGTATACCTGTAACAAAGAAAAAAAAAACATTAAGTCAAATTTTGAAAAGAATTCTTAATTTTGTAGGTAGATTGAAAAGAAAACTGAGTAGAAATTTGAAAAATGACTTCAATATAATGCAGCATGTTAGCCTCATGGTGCATTGATAAAGCTACCGCCTGCAGAATCGAGCATGGTGGGTTCGATTCCCACCCGAGTACAAATATTTGTGACAAGCATGAATGTTTGTATGGCGTCTGGGTGTTTTTCTATGTATGTATTTACAAAAAAAAGTATATATGTATAATTATCCGTTAACTAGTATATTTATTTCTTAGAGTTTTCGCGAATCACATTCATAACATTGAAACAACTTTTTATGGATTATATCGCGTACATATACAGCAACTAAATGCTTAATTTGGAACTAAAGGGCGCTAAACAAATTTGGGTTTTAATAATCCGACATGTGTACTTTGACAGATTACAGCACAAATAAAGTGTTTTAGAATAATGTTTGTATTAGAAATTTTTTTAAAACAAGAATATTCGAAATTGGAACATCAAATATTTCTATCCCCTGTCCCGTATCCATCAAAATGATCGCAAAAAAAGTTTGTAACGCAAACACTTCCCCGCTCTTCGCTCATCTAATTAAAACGACGCTCAAAATGGCGGCCACCTTGAATCTTCAATTACTTAGCACCCACGTCACTTAATGAGATTAACTTTTATTTGCGTTTCTCACACAGGACAATATTTGCTATGTACCCAGAGATGCGTAGGACAGTGTGCTTATGGTAAAATACAAGGTAAGTTATTGTGTAAACATGCGTAGAGTAACTAGTTGTTTTGATGAACAGCCGATTATGATTTTCATAAAGAAAATATCGTTTGAAAACCACCAACGGCCAAAAACCTTAGCATCAATGCTGATGTATTTATAATTTACTAAATAAAAATTAACCATTCTAGGCACTATTGTTGAAAAATAAAGCACCCACGTCACTTAATGAGATTAACTTTTATTTGCGTTTCTCACACAGGACAATATTTGCTATGTACCCAGAGATGCGTAGGACAGTGTGCTTATGGTAAAATACAAGGTAAGTTATTGTGTAAACATGCGTAGAGTAACTAGTTGTTTTGATGAACAGCCGATTATGATTTTCATAAAGAAAATATCGTTTGAAAACCACCAACGGCCAAAAACCTTAGCATCAATGCTGATGTATTTATAATTTACTAACTAAAAATATAAAAATTAACCATTCTAGGCACTATTGTTGAAAAATAATGTAAATAAAATAGGTCCGATTAAGTTACAGCCTAAACTGAAACTCAAAACGTTTTTTTTTTAAAACTAGCTTTTTTACGTAGTTGTTTACCATACCGTATCACGATTATTAACCAAATCCGTCGTTATCTGAGCTGCTGGTTTCACGTTTCGTATAGTTGCGTAGTTCACCTTGAAATTTTTATTAGTGTTTTTATGTTCCGATACGCTTTCCATTTCTTGTCAATGTTTTAAAAATAAATAAATAAAATACGTCTTCACGCTACCTGATTGAGATATGATTGCACGTCAGCTAATTCGTTTTTTGCCATAAAAAACAGTTGTCAGTCGCCGTAGTAAGTGGTGTATAGTGAAAAGCGTCGGGTGCAAAGTGTAAAAACCCAAATTTTATTAGGAAATCAAGAATGGCGTAAGGAGTGAGAGATCTTTATTAAAGTGTTTTATTACAATGTATGCCAAGTGCTATGTGCAACGCTAATTCATAAAATTAAATAGGTCATTCAGCGGAAGCTGTCAATAAACATGTCATTGAGGTCACGAAAAACGCGGTAAAATGCGCGGTAAAATCCAGCTATGATTAGAATTAGATTAAAATTAGAACAAGCCATCTGTCCGAGCACGAAATTTGAAATTTGTATTTTTTTCACAAGGGATTTTAGTACATAACTAACATACATAACTTCCGAAAACAGTTTTTCGTAAGTTTTGTGAGATAAATATCGATGACTGAATGATGATGATGTCGGGCAGACGTCTCGAGTTCGGCAATCAGCTCACCATTTATTATACGAGTTTTTGGCCTCTGATTTCCCCTGCGTACATTAAGTGCGTGAAGTTATATTCACAGTTACATTTATAGCTATATCAATATAAACTTCGAAGTTAATTTTGACCGTACACACGACAATTAAATGTGTAGTTATAACGGAATGCTGAAAATTAACGACAAGAATTCATATAAAAAATGCAAATGGCTTACAATAAAAGTCAAGTTTTATATTTAAATTTCATGGGCAGTGATTGGAGAGATACTGTCTTTCAAACGCCAGCACGATTTATAATAAAGAAATAAAAACGAGAAGCGCTGTAGGTGCAGGGTGCAGTCACTGTTAACCCTGGATTGGAGTATGTACCTTACACCCATCAAAATTAGTACTTACAATATTTTTTTATTGCGGAATTTCGGAATAGTTTACAAATTATGAAACAGTAGGTACCAATGATATATTTCATGACCGAACATAACAAAACATAATTTCAACCCAAAAACCTAATTCACAAGCAAAATTTAAACGCATTGCGTAAACCACCAAATTAACTTGAACTACAAAGTCGATACTGATGATTCTATTTCAAACGTGAAGTTACACTGGTTTATCTGGCCGATAGGAATTTAGGAATCAAAATAAAATGACCTATATTTGCAAGGAAACTAGAGTAAACCAAAGTCCATTCTTAAATGGTTGCGTAATAAGACATGTTTTGCAGATAAATCTTTACGTTTAGTTTATTTATTTGCATCTAATAGAGAAAAAAAAACTCGTATTACTGAAATCGGGTCGAGTAATCTCTTTTATTTGTTTTCAGTTAAATAAATAACTACAGGTATTTAGGTAATGAAAGTAGTGTAGGTTTGGTTTAACTAATTATAGCTTTACAAATACAAAGTTACCGTAACCTAGGGGATTTATGGGAAAACTCTATAGAACTGGAAATTAAGAATTAGACTAATCGAAGACTACTGCTAAAACAAAGTTCTACTTTATAAATTTACTAGTTACGCGAAATGAGTGATAAGAAATAGATAAGGGGTCGATCATAGGGCATATTTTGCTTAGTTTAAATATAAAAAAATATCACACATACCTACATTTTTAAGAAAAGTTTTTCTGAATGACAATTAAAGATGGCTCTTTCTAGCCACGAGACTTCGTATGCAACTGAGCTAAATGTATTACCTATGTAATAATTTCTGATGTTTACGCTAATATATTTAGGTTAAATCAATATTTTTTTTCTACATATTTCATGGCACCTGACGAGGTCTTTTCGGACACATTGCAGCCTCCACGGTCGTTACGCATTAGGTACATGTCGAAATATTATTGTAATACTAGATATGATATCATTATGACACATCATCTATAAAAGTAAACGGTCTATGTATATTTCACACTCCCTTGACATAAATCTTTGTTAGTTTTTACTAATGTTTACTTTATTATGTATGAGTTAATCTGTTATTAGTGTGATGAGGTCATGCTGACTTTTAATCGTATATTTATTTTTGTAATTTGTAATATGCGCGTAGGCAGGTACTTGATATTACATAATGATAGAAGATTTCGATGTGGACACCAGTTGACAACCGACATATTTCGAGTCTTGTTATGTGGAATCTAAATTTTATGTCTGTTGTATGTTCATTGTACACCCAGAATACTTTACAGGAACTTACGTTGGGAAATGATTATAGTAGTTGGGGGACGATATTTATATTAACAATATGCATAGTGTAACTTTTTGTTAATATTTTCTCTGGCTTTCCTCAGTTTAGTTTAGAATTCTCGTTTATATGAATTACCCGGATTTGATCCCGAAGTTTCTGATTCAAAAATGGGAATGCTGGAGCGCTAGGCTTTTGATACTTTTTGCTAGATTTTATCTGCCTACTGCCTCTAGTTGTCTTAATGTAGTTACGCATGTGGTGACATTAATCTCTTTTCTAGTTATTTAGATTAAAATAATACTTAAATTCAATTTGAATCAAGTTAGATACTCATAATTATCTCATCTCTTTGCAAATGTCGGCAAACGAAAGAAATAATTATACAGGTCCTGCAGAGCAGGTTAGATCTGGGGATTATAAAAGGTACCTGTTGCTTGCGTGAGTCATCTGTTTTCCACGTACATAATATTTATCATGATTGTCTCATAAATCTTCTAGAATGCTGTTTTAATTCTTTCTTGGAGTTATGTGTTTCTAATTTGGTGGGAATTTCTGTGTATTTGTAAAAAAATTAATTAGTGATTGTTAAATTAGTAAAATTCAAAGGTCGAAATTAGTACTCTTGAGAAGTTTAGAAATTTTATAGTAATTGCTAATGATCGTGTCAGGACAGGACAGGCTAGGCACAGGATGTAAGTAGTTTTTACTAAATTCCTTTTGCTAGTCTAGTCTAGTCTAGTCCTTCATCGAGAAAAAAAATCAGAGTAAGGTTGCATTTCTTATCGCTAGCTAGTTGTAGCACTATACCAGCAGCACAAACCTATAGCTATCAAAACATTAAAAATAATATTTGAAAAGTTAAATAGCGTGTGAATCAAATAAATATATCTAGATAATACACAAAAATCATTTGCTAATAAATTAAAGATCTTTATCAAAACCGCAACCCTCGAATTATCCACCCCATTGCTTATCCAGGTGCATTAACACATAAATTACTCAGCATTAATGCGAAGGGTTACGTGGCAACATTCATTCATTTTTGCACGTTGGCAATTTTTGTCGTTAATCATAGACAATTAAAAAAGTATTGAAACTTCTTTTGACATTTGAATAAACAGATTACACAAATGAAATAATAAATAGTTTTTATATATTATATTATATTATTTTCATTCATAGTTGGGAGTAGATTCCGTTATGTTTGCTACCACAGTGTTGGAATGATCGTTCATTTTTTTAGTATAGCCCAATAATTGATAGATTTGAAATAGATATTTAATATACTTCCGGTAGCAACTTTTAAAAAATATCTTTGTTTTTGGAAAGAGTGAGAACATATACATAACTTCACGCCTTTTGTTACCCGAAGGTGTAGGCAGCGGCTGTTAAGCCTCGTCTCGCCGTTATGTTTACGTCCCAAATGGAATAGGTGGCGAACCTATTGCCATACCGGGCACAAAGTTTGTCAGTCATCGGTATTTATCACACATAACTTCCGAAAACAATTTCGAAAAGTCATTGGTGTGAGTCAGTGTCTGGAATCGAACCCCGGACCTCTGGATCAGAGCCCGTGCGCTCGCCCACTGCGCCACCGAGACTGTGAGAGTGAGAATTATTTCCAAAAATCATTTTGCGGGAATATAGACGGTATAAAATAATCCAATCTGGCGCCCAAAAAGGACCGTCTATAGTTAAAACGAAGATTGTCTGATCTTGTCGATGTCAATCGTACAGGTTGACAAAAAACATAGACAATAAAGTAATTGAAGCCGAATCTATTTCCATAGACGAGCCACGTCCGTGTTGGCTCTGTTCCAACATTCTATCTAGTCTACGGCCGGAAAGCGATGCATTCTATAAATACCATAAACTTTGATGCCATTCGATCGCAGGCTTTCGATTGGAAATACGATTCTCTGATGAATTCGAACTCGTGTTTCGTAAATGTTTCTATTAAAATTACATTACATTTTATTAAAAGGAAATATTTACATCAAAGCTTGAAAATAAATAACATGTCGCTGCAAAATACGAAAAAAGGTCCGTTACTTGTTTCGCAATCGAGTATACTCCGGCTAATATAATAAAATAAATTCAAAATGTCTGACCTCTTGATGCTTACATTCAGGCATTCTATGAAATCTAGTAGGCTAATTTTCTTAGATTCGGGAAAGAACTCAGTTTTATTACGAGTTTTTAGAGACATGCAAAAGGTCATATTATTTCAATACCTCCTTTTTTCCTCATTTTAACTCCATCTTAAGTAAAATATACTGTTTTGACCTTGAAAATTCTGTTCTGATTTACATTTCTGATCTGGACTTCCACTTCAGGGCCTCAATTCTGCGAAACAAATGCAATGTTCGTGACACGCGCTTCACAAAATCTGTGTCATGTATTTCGAGAGATGAACTGCTGAGTTAAAATAAGTATCCATTGTTTGGTGGTAGGCAATTTATACGTTTGTAACTGCAATAGAGTTTGGACGTTAGCCAGACAAACTGTTAACTCGCTCATAGCTTGCAAAAAAAGGATCTCAACAGCACAACAGCCCACCCCTACATGAAAACATATATAAATAACTCGTAAACCTATCAATACTCAGACGTCATGAACAGACGGGAAAATATTTGTGGTTACAGTGATGTGGGGCACAGCGGCAGACTCAAATTGGACCAGCTCGTCCTGGTGCTACTTTTGGAGTGTCTTTAGCTTGTTGGGATAGTTTGAGCCAAAAGCAAAACCCACACATAAACCTTTACAATAGAATTTTAAGAATACGCAAATAGACCAGAATAGACCATGTTAACTTACCATCAGGCGAGAAGCGTGCTCGTTAAGCAACATAGTAATTATAACAAAAAAAACAACTCAGTAAATGTAAGATCAGTATGACATTGTTGTATAAAAAAACAGAAAAGAAAAACAGAAAAAAAGCACAAATTTTGAATTTGGATTCTTGATTTGATCTTAATTTAAAATTCGGTTTACTTTTAAGCGAATACTAGCGTTAGTAAAATATTAAGATCCATTGAACTCTTCTATGAGTAGAATACTTACATCCTTAAGAGTTCATAATTAATTAGATAAAAACTGTTACTTTAATGATTATTCACTAAATGAGACGTTATCTGTAGTCGAGCTGTTCTGGTGGTCGGCTCCCCTGTTACATCGCGCGCGCCCACAAAACACATGTTACAAGTTCCTCATGTCGCGTGACATGAACAGACCAACCCATATATATGTGATGGTGGTACTTGATGGTGTGAAAAGGGTGTTCAGAATGTTTTATTATGGGCATAAAGAGATTTTCAAACAGTCTTATATGGCTGTTGCGTAGCATTTACTTTTTGTATTCGAGAATCAAACACAGACTCCATGTTTAGAAACATTGATTTGTCTTCTAGTTGAACTAGGATTTTCATATTTACTTAAAAGATTATAGAAATTTCTTGTAATGAAAACAAAAGGGATTTCCTAAGGAATTAAAGTCAAGGCATTAGATGTTTTATATAGTTTGATGTACTTGGTCAATTAAAACTAGCCTTGTTAATCAGAATGTAAATAGTAAGAAAAAGTGCGTCATGGCATTACACAGTCATGGTTAGACCGCTTTCATTGATCAATTATATCAATTAATTATAGAAATAACATACTTTTGCCATATATGTTATATCAATATGTACTATTTCTTATACATAGGTACATAAATGGAATGACAAACGAAGGCAACTAGTGATGTCATGTACTCTATCGATAGTATTAATATACTGACCATAAACAAGATTTAAGTAGAAGTGAAACTCTCGTTGTAACAGTTTATAGGGATTTAAATTTATTATACTTTATATATGTATACTCAAGTCCTCAATACCCGAAGACAAGGGCATTGTGCCTCGGCAGAGCGAGTACGATCCAATGAGGCTGTTGAGTCTATTGTCAAACATCGGGCACGTTTTTAATAGTTTAGATATTTATATCACGTAACTTCCAAAATGTCCTGGGCATTTCCTAAGATTCCAAATGGTACTTCTCAATAAGAAATCGAATGAAACTAAACGAAAATAAAGTTTTAACATTACTACTTATTATATGTATTTTAAAGAACAGTTTATTACATTATAATATAAATAATGTTTTAAGCTACTAGTGCTGTACTGCTGAAAACGTCTAGTAAGCAAAAGTCTATTAATACGCTTTTTTTCAAGTGAGCCGTCAATCCATCACTTATCGAAAGCAATCAAATATTTCATTGCCAAAAGACGTTAATATTCAATTATTCATACTAAAACTAATATTTGTACTAGTTTTATAATAACTCATTTTCTTAGTATAACATCCAAAATAAACTGTTGGCGAAATGTAACACAAAGTAAATGAAGATTTCTATAAGTATAATACATGTTTTCTTATAATATGTTCAAAATTAAAACGTTATTAACGTAAATAATCTCAATAGAAAATATAGATTAAATGCAGTTTTCATCACAATTCCCGAGTGTAATAAATAATGAAAGATTAGGGCAACAGTCTTCTATGGTCATGTTTAGATTAATTAATATTTACTTCAAGTTTTCTCGATCACAATCGTCGGTTCTTCTACATGATTTATATCTCAACAACAAACCACTTTTGTATAATCATACCAGAAATAGTTATAATCAATAATTAGAAACTATCGATGTTATCTCAATACATCACTAGAACTCCATTTATGGAGAAATCAAAGAGATGTTTATACCTTATATGAATGTGTCACTTGCACTAGAGTTAACTGGGACAAGTGTATAGGTAGAGAACAACATGTATAATATTTCAAGTGCCTGATGTTTTCTTTTCTATCATCTATCAAAAAGGAGAAATTTATCAAAATTATTACATGCATACATTAGTTTTAGATGAAAAGATGTTAAAAACCTTTCTTCATTTAATTGAATCAATTACAATACCTTATATCGATCAATATTCCATCCGTTTCGACTATTGCTTGCTTCAACGGCGCAATAAGGTGAACTGAATTTAATATCCTTACGCTATTTTGGTACAGAGAATTAAGATGATTTGTAACCCATTATTTAGAATCACAAGTAATAAATACTTTATACAATATTTAAGAATAAAACAGAATCTATATCTTGAAAAAGCAGTTTTACTAAAATTAAAAATTTATTATTTAGAATTTTCATTTAAGACAAAATGGCTGTATTTCTTGCAATCCATTGATAGTTCATACACAGTAAGTTGTCTCAAGAACTTGTATTATTAAATCAGACTGAAACTGGTTGAGTTGATTGATTAATAGACATAAATGTTATAAAGGTTATCTGATTGAAAAGCACTGAAGCAAAAAAAGAAGGTTTACTATTCTATGTCCAAAACAGTATTTATAAGCGAACATACGTTCTAAAATTTCTCATTTAACGTATAAATAAGTATAACATAATAAATCTCTTAAAGATTAAACGTATAACAATCGGTAAGTTATTGAGCACTGTATCCGGCTCGAAGGACCATCATATTTTTAGTATTGTTGTTGCCGTTAACAAGACACATTGTAACTGTTATATCTTCTTTCTATATATAAGTCATCTATGTCTATTAGTGTCATTGGAGTTCTAAAATTTATATACAAATGATGGAAAAAGTAATCAGGTAGAACTTTTTTACCTTGACTATATTAAATGTTATTGAGGAGTCATTCGGCACTCCTCTTGATTCATTAAGTTACTTGATAATTTGAAACTTTTATAGGCTTTAAAAAACAGAAAATACGATCGGTTGTTAACTTGATTCCCGTACGTAGTAAAATCTTATGTTTAAATTTGTATGCATTAACGTTTAATATCTGTGTTTTAAAGCAGAAGACAATGATAGATCAATTGTCTTGGAGTTCTGTAAGTTTGATTAGTACTGAACAAAAAAATAATAGGTCGGGGAAAAAGTCTTTTCGAATAACGTAGGTATAAACTTATTATAAAATTTCTTTGACTGTACTATTTGTGTCTGGCTGGTTTTGGTAACATTAAAAAGGTTACATTATAAAGAAAAGAAAAAAATAAAAAAAAGTTGTTTCCCGCTATTTTTCATTTGTTTTTCTCTCCGTAAAAATGAGTGAATCTAATGAAGAAATTCGATACATTTTAAAATTTTATTATAAAAAAGGCAAAAATGCAACTCAAGCAGTGAAAAAAATTTGTGATGTTTATGGACCTGATGCAGTGTCAGTAAGAGTAGCACAAATTTGGTTCAAACGTTTTCAGTCCGGAAATTTTGATGTTAAAGATGCACCTCGCTCTGGTCGCCCTGTTACGAATAAAATGGACGCCATTTTTGAAAGAGTGGAGCAAGATCGGCATATTAGTAGTTACGATGTAGCTGAAGAACTGGGAATTGACCACAAAACAGTTTTGACCCATTTGAAGAAAGCTGGTTATACAAAAAAGCTCGATATTTGGGTGCCACACGAGCTCACTCAAAGAAACTTAATGAACCGTGTACTCATTTGCGATTCATTATTGAGACGTAATGAAACCGAGCCGTTTTTGAAGAGATTGATAACTGGCGATGAAAAGTGGATCACGTACGACAAGAACGTGCGAAAAAGGTCGTGGTCGAAAGTTGGCCAGGCTTCACAGACTGTGGCCAAACCTGGCCTAACACGAAATAAGGTGATGCTGTGTGTATGGTGGGATTGGAAGGGCATTGTTCATTATGAGCTTTTACCGTCCGGCAAAACCATCGATTCTGATCTTTACTGCCAGCAACTGATGAGATTAAAGGAAGCAGTCGAGAGAAAACGGCCGGAATTGATCAACAGGAAGGGTGTGGTCTTTCATCACGATAACGCTAGACCACACACATCTTTAGCCACTCAGCAAAAATTAAGAGAGTTCGACTGGGAGGTCCTAGTGCATCCACCATATAGCCCTGACCTTGCGCCTTCAGATTTTCACCTGTTTCGGTCTCTTCAGAATTCTTTAGGTTCTGTAAGGTTGACCTCAAGAGAGGACTGCCAAAACTATTTGTCCCGTTTTTTTGATCAGAAGTCCCAAAGTTTCTACAGTAACGGGATAATGTCTCTGCCCACAAAATGGCAGAAAGTTATTCAACAAAACGGTACATATATATTGTAAATAAATGTAAATAAACTTTGAAAAAAATGTCTTGACTTTTCATACAAAAATACGAAAATACTTTTTCCCCAACCTATTATTACGTCAGCCGCTATTTTATTTAGATGTCACATCACACCCGTATAGTAAATAAAGTCCTATAAACGATCTTGGACCACTTTATTGCGTGATAATGTAAATAAGTATTATTGTATCAATGACAATCAATTGAATTTTAATCAACCAGTATTATTTTTTATTAAAAAAAAACTGCATTTATATCGCATAGTATTCCAGTTTGCGCTATAAAATGCATTCCTTCGCGCGCGTCCGGCTAACACAGAGTAATACGTATACGCAATAACAAACTAATCTGTAATCATAAAAAAATAACACAGTAGTTTGTATTCTAGTTCCTTGTAGGTATCCTAGTTTAAGGAACAATATGTTCTCATCTGAACTTAGCTATGAAACTTTACTTATTATGGAGGGCCACCAGGGCTTTAGCCCCATTACATATTTTTTCATAGTTCTTTTCGGAAGCTATGTGTGATAAATATCGATAATTGACAAATCTCTGCGGCAATGGTTCACGCCACAAATTCCATTTAGGAGATATAAATAATCAGGCAAATCCAGACGCAGCCAGTGATGCCCTGGACCTTACCTTTGGCTCGAAAAAAGCATGAAGTTACGAAAAAAATATAAGTTTTGATATCTCTGAAGATTCTCTCATGAGATCTCAATAACTTGGTCTATTTTGAGGGCCAACAAATGTTTGAAAATAATTCTCTGTTTTTGTTCAGTAATCTATTAACTAATTTTAAAAACACATCGATTCAGGCCATGCGTTCGAACAATTTTTGTATTATTTATACAAATTGCTTGACACGCTGCGGTGAACTTTAATAGTGTATTGTTTGTGCTTGTCTGTCTATCCGTCAAGCGCGTTCTCATGAGTTCACTACGTTTAAGTAAATTTTGTGTACACTCCGTTAGTTTTTTCTGTTGATTTTGACTCATTGTGCAATGCATTACAATATGCGTTAAACAGTACTTTTGTATTTTCGTTTGAGAAATGTTAACAATGAAAGGCATTATGAACTAAAAATACTAAAAATGAATACACGAACGGACGGTAACAACAATTTTCATTGCCTATGGTCAAAACGATGAATTAGCAGCTAGTAACATTTATATTTATTAATAATAAAATCTAGAGAAGGACACGTATATTATCTTCGAAAAGTGTAGCAGTAACTGTAAATAGAAAAACATGGACATTCAAAATATAGTGGAATAAAATGCTTGCACTACAATTGTTAGCTAATGCCTAATTTTCAGTATTGCCCACACAACTAGATGATGTGATGCAAAACAAGTTTGTAACTAATCAGCCGACGTAAAGACAATTTGGCATTCGGCCAAATACAAAATGGCGGTTACGTCAGTTTACTGAAAACCAATAAACAATGGGCGGTAATAAATGTTGATTGATTTTTATTAGCCGTTAAATCGAGGCGGGCGTGTTGCAAAAATTCTAGAGAAAACAATATCGCGCTCAACATTACACAGCTGCATCCATGTTCAATTAAACTATTTAAAACGTAACACTTCTTTTTCTGTACATTTATCTGCTTTAAAAAACAATTACGACAGTAACGGTAGATAATATTCCATCAATCGTATTTATGACATACCTACCGTCTGACTCAGTAAACTTAAATGAATAAAAGATTTTTCTAAAAAAAGTAGGCTAAGTTAGGCCTGAGTTACACAAGTTACCTGCCAATAAAAGTCTCGTCTAAATCGGTCCATCCACTTCAGAAATAAGCCTTAAGAAACAAATAGACAGACAATATTTGTAAAATATGTTATTTTGGTGTATGTACAGTATACGCATATTATTATGAATGTAGTAGAAAGCTTACCAAGACCAAAATCAATAGGCTCTACCCTATAAGCATCTTTTTAGCACTGATATTTAGAGTATTAACTAGAAATCTAACTATATTTGAAAGTTTGGCAAATTATTGAGTCTTGAGTCAGAAGTGGGGTAGAGTTAAGTGTTTATAACCTCTAGATACTTTTGTATTTAAAACTACAACTGGCTCATAATCAGATATATCTGATGCAGTACAGTTGTCTGTTCCTGAAATAATTTATAAATGATAGTCGTAAGAGCACATGTGCTGTAATATTAGACGAGTTACGCAAGCTAACCAACTGTGGACGTGCACACGGTCAGATACGATACGGGAATTTCATCGTACGTCACGCTTTCATACTTTTTATGGGTTAACATGTCGCTTTTAATGAGGTATCACACTCTTGAATGCCATAGCTCCATAGGTAACTGTGGACATATTAATTGTAGTAGGATGGTAGAAATATGCTTCATATACAGCATTCAGTTATAAATAAACATCTATTACTAGATCGTTCTCGGTGGTCTGGTTCCTTTTTAAATGAGACGTAGAAAAATACTGTGGACATCAATGATTTATAGGAAAATTATTAGAAAGTTATGTTTAAATGATATTGGTGACTAACAAAATACCTAGTACTAAAAAACCTCTGTCTCATAATGAAGGCGTAAAGTTCAAACGATACTAGAGCTACAATTAAAAGCTGTAGATTTATTCTCGTGCTGAATAACAATGAAAACGCACAGAATTGAATAAGCTCCACAGTGAAATTAGGTCGGAACACTTTCTGCGCGGACGCAGTTCATTTTCTCTCTTTTATATATACCGACCGAGACCGACACAGGGCCGTATTATGTATTATTATTTTGTGCATTAAGATATTTTTCACGCTACAATGTATATAACTTAAAATGTATTTTTAAGCTCCGAGTGAACAATGATGTGTGGTTGTTAAAATATTTAAAATAATGAGTCGAGTTACAAAGTATTTCTAGGATTATACTGTTCTTAGGTGTATGAGAGCCTTCCATTTTCAATGTTGTACTTTTTGTTGCAGATGCGTCTACATGAACTTTTTTTAAATGGACCCATGTTAAAAGTGTTTTTACTTCTACGTTTGATCTCTGGCTGACCGTTACACAGAATTTAAAAATTGTGATGTGTATATTCTTATACAGAGTACGTACAGTCTTTAAAATTGATGCAGCCGTTCACCAATTCACAGAAGGCTCTCTTTTAGGTTTGCTCATTAAAATAACTTCAAAAACAATAAAAAAAAATATGTTTGACTAAATTCGTAAGAGTATCTATGCGACAACCCTATGACTAAAAATTTGTACTCACCTAAGTGCCAATGCTTTGTCTATGACCAATAATTGAGTATTGGGAGGACACACCCACGTGAGCGTTCACCGTGACGACAAATACAGGCACAGCAGTAGGGTGCACAGGATTTGTGCCACTTCAAAAAATTACTTTATTACCTGTTACAAGAAAAAAGAAACAAAGTGATATACTGGCACAGAAATAAATATTTTCACTGTCTGTCATTGGACGAATAATGCAATATATTCACTCTTTGTGATTCAATCATCCTCTGGTCAACGGTCCGTATTAATATTTTAAAGCGAGACTTTAACAAAACATAAGAATCATGTGCAATATATGTTATAAACGTTATTATTATTAAATTCTTAAAATTTCTTAAAATACGCTCTTAGTCATTCGTTTCAATCAAGAGTCTTTCTAGTATCCCTTTATATGTAAACCCACTATCTTACGAAATATACCATATTTTCATGGTTACTGGTATACTACAAAGTTCATCGTTCACACAGTGGCTATAATCCCACGCGTGGTACACGCCAGCCCCAGATCTTACTATAGTTGTGTGGGAGACAAATTTATTACTACATTAACACATTAAATTTCATAATGTTACTAATATTATTTAACATTATTTTTTCTACAATACAATAGGTACAGATTATTTAATATTTTAACAACCAAATGATATATTACTCTGTTGTATATGAATGGAACTGAATTTATCAACACCTCCTTCACAAAGACAATAATGCTACATGTAATATTTTAATTATGTACATAATTAAATAATACTTTCGTTTTCATTTGTATATCTATCAGCAAAGCTCATCATACAGCCTACGTAGATTCGCTTTCATATTGCAATATAAATGGCATAATACAAGCACAGAGTAGCTTCGTAATGTGTTAATGAGGCTAAGGCGAATTGTTATTATGCCACAATACTTACATCCTTTCGTTGTAAACATCCCACATTTCTGAACGAAACGAATAATTTATTTGACATTTATAAAGAGAATCCAGTTGAGAAGAGTCATGTCGCGGGTTCAAATTAATCCAAGGAAGTTTTGTTAATGCTTTCATACATTGTGTAATATTATATGATTATTAAGTGGCTCATGCCGCGTTTCGTTCAGTGAGAGAGGTACCCGGAGGCCCACCCTCTTCCCCATCCTTTCCTATCCCCAATCCCTTATAGTACACTATATGTGTTGCTGGTGTCCATGGGCGGCGTGGGTTGCGTACCGTCAGGTGACACGCCTGCTCGTTTGCCCTCCTATCCCATAAAAAAGAGTAATAAAAAAAAATTATAAGATCTTTAAATAGTTTGTCAATATAATTTAAGCCTAAATCTTTTAATTAATCTTTGAATTTACACAGATTATCTTTTCTGTCTACAAACGAGTTATGACATTCCTGCACATTCATTACAGAAGGGAAAGTTTTCCACAATAACTATAATATTTATTGTAAGCAAGAAGATAGCTTAGGAGAATCTACAGTAGAGAGCATGAATGACTCTGGTGTACCGGTCCTAGTTTTGGGGCAACTGGGCACGATACAAAAAATAAGGATTATTTAATCGGAATTGTTTAAATTGCACCCAACAAAAAATACAAAGTCCCGCTATTCAATCATAAAAATTCTTGACACTCCCATGATATCCATGTCTGTGAAATTACCAAAAAAAAACCAGCATCACAGTCCCAGAAAGTTGGCCACAAGACCGCCACGGTAACGGAACATTTTTTTGTTGAAGCACATGTCGTTTTGGATCAGTGGGCACCGTGACCCCTTTATGGGGTCAAGTTTGAACAAATTGGACCCCCGCAGCATTAACTTTTTATATCAATTACATTTCATTGCCATGTAAAAATTGATTTCTCGTTATTAGAAGCAATTAAATGTCCAAGAGATTATTGTTCTTTATAAAATATAGATAATTGTGCTGTCCATCAACGACGCTCTGATAACTTTTATTAGGTACAACGGGCCCGATCATTGTTCGTATAGGGTAGATAACTTCTCTCAATAAGATAGTATCTTCCATTCTTATAATCAAATAACAGACATTTTTGACTGAAGCATTTATGTTTTTAGGGTTGGTTTAATTTCTGTTTATATTTTTTAAATATAATTATGAGGCATCCCTCGTCATCATCAACTGCCAGTCCTCTTTCCAATATTTGTGATCGATGCAAAAGGTCTTCTCTTTTCATTCACCCCTATCATCGCATCTTCCACACCCTTCCTAATCATATCGCCTTTCACACGTCTTTCTTAGGACTTCAGACTGGTCTATAGCATTAAATGTCCACATCACTGAAGACGATTTCCTTTTATCCTCAGTTATTGACGCTTACTATTGAAGCGAATATATTTTATACCTCTTCATCACTCGTACCATTGCCACTTCATGTTTAAAGAACAAAAAAAAATGAGGCATTGACGTTATAAAAAAAATTGGAACTGCTTAGGGTAATAACAATATTCATACATTTAAATCTTCGTAGCTTTTGAAATCTTAGAAGATATGATGGAATATAAAAATTTTCATTTATAAACAAACCCTGAAAATAGAACAATCCTTTTCAGTCGTGTAAAAATAGCACTTAGGACAGCTAGCCCTAGATAGCAATAGTTATTAGTGAATGTTCTAGTTTCCAAAATAGATATGTAGGTCTACAAGATTTATGGTTAAGACCTAATTCCATTGAAGGCGTAGTGCCGATGGTAGCAGACATACAGGTGCTTGTACACCCACTATCAGCAAATTAATTTGAGGTTATTGGCTACATTAACGACAGAAATAGTCAAGTTGTTGGGTGATTGGCTGTTGATTTCAATTTTAGTTTAATTAGATACCTATTTATGATTTAATTGATCGTATTTTAGTTGGGTAGTTTTAGGCTTATACAACGTCATAAGAAGACATTAATATTTATTTTAAATCATTTATGAATTGAAATATTATCTCTGAAACAGTGCTCTGAAATAATGCATAATTGACAGAAGGCGTCACAAGGGTAACGATTTGACGAATCGTGCCTCTCTATATCATATTGCCCGCTCTCGCTCGCACACTCGGTTCAAGCGGAACGTGACAATGAGTCATGCTTTTTCAATGCATGTTGGTGGTGTTTATCGATTTATAAAACGTTATGACATCGATAATCTCCATATAGAACCATTGAGTCAAGTGGTTTTCTGAATGGGTAACCTCCTACGATATTTCCGCAAATATTTGTATTTGAATAATAAATTTGTATGAATATGTTCACGTTTTCTTAAAAAATCAAACACTTGATTTAGGTCATGTGCTCTTATAGATTTCGTATCCCGTCTGCTGTATAAATATTTACGCAAGATTATGCCTACAAGTTTATCTAATATCTAGGTTACACAATACTCCCATGGATTTTATTTGTAGTCTAGATTTTTTTATACATCTGCTTTACGTTTTGTTACGTAAAAATTTATATAAGGTGTTTATATTTGAAAACACAACCCTAGCCTGCTGTTTAGTTTGCGTGTTAAATTTCATACACAGTTTTTGTACCATGTATCTATGTCTATATCATTATGGAAAAATAGGGGTAAGTAGGGTTCTGATCCTTGCATAATTTTGATTTATGGCGTATAGAAATTTAATCCTTATAAATAATATCTACATATCAGCAAAAATAATTTGGAGATTACCCGAGACAAATAGACAAAGTTTTGCAACTAAATAGAATTGTATAGGCATATTAATATTCCGATGAGCATTTCAATTATTTCGATATCAAGAATTAGAAAACAGATACCTACATCAAAATCACGTATTTATTTTTCTGATACCTAAATAAAATAATAACCAGTTATCAATGAAAAAATAAACGTTAATTTCTAAAACATTACTGTAGTATCTACATTAATAATTCGACACAAATGTATATTTAACAACTGTATAGAGCTTAAATAAATGTGTTTTTTCTACAATTTTCGCCCCGATACGTGCGCGCGCGCACACCGTGTGTTCCGAGTTAATGGGCCAGTAAATGTGGACATATTAGTATACCGTAGGTTGACCATATGGTATAAGGATTTAAATTATTTTTCCCCCAATAAAGAATTTAATTCTTATTTGTATGCGTTTACTAAATGAAAAAGTAGCCAGCGTTTTAGATTTTAGTATTGTTTGTATTTAATTTGATTTCTTTGTATTAATCCAATATATTAAAGGAATTATTCATATTTTTCCTTGTAATATGGTCACAGTCGCTAGTAAAATACTCGCCACAATTAACTTGCATGCCTAATGCACTTTACAAATGCTGCCGACCAGCGTTTCCTGCTCATTGTCATACAACTATTTGAATGCATTTAAATTTCGGTCAGATAATATTTTTGTCGTTGTCAAAGTTACATCACAATATTGTCAGTCATCGATATTTATCACACACTACTATTTATCGGAACTTCTCAACCAGAAGTCGAAATGCCAACCCGCTACACTATGAAGACTCATATAGAGCTGGTGCTTTTTGTCAAAAAAAGACATCACAATTATTTAATCGGTTTGGGTTACATTAATATAATTGAAATTTACTGTCGTACTGATTGCCATACAGAGAATAATAACCTAAACCATACTAACAAGCATGAACAAACTAGAGGTCTACATGCTAGTTGGTTCATGCTTGTGAGTTCAATTTCAGGAGTTCATGAAGCTTTTCCAGGTTACCAGGCTTGGTGTTCCAATAGCTTAGTGCTCCGCATTCTGGTTTAAACGTTTTACATTCGACTTTTAGTAAATTCTTTCAAAAGTTCTATGGGCTGAAAAAAATCTACGGGTAGATGCATGATCACCGCCGCTCACACCTACGGGTATTGGCAGCGTGAATATTACGTGAGAAATAATTCTACGACTGCGTGTCTAAACCACTCTAAACATAGTCGAGCAACTCCCATCTTTATCTCTGCTATCGACAAATATCTCCCCGTGGTTAATTAGTGGATATCCTGTTTATGAGAACCAAACCTTTTGCATCACTCCCATCTTGCCTTCGCCAGCGCCAGCGCACTTCATCACCGTCATCACAATATTTTATCATCAGGTGAACTGAAATTAATAACTAATTCTTGTAATGTAAAAAGTAACTTCTCAATTTTAATAAAACTATAAGCTCACAATGAGTTCAGAGGTTATCCATATTGGATTGACTAATACTTTGTATTTACCAAGTACCAAGTACCGCGTAGGTAATTATAATATGAGATCATAACAAGATAATCATACATTAGAAATTTTAATACCTACACGACTTTTTTAACAGTTTTCCTTTCGGAAAGAAATATTTAACTCAGCGAATTAACTTACACGCCCATTGCTATATGTTTGACTTAATTTCAACCATCGTGAATTAGGTATACCGTACAATGACGTCCTAAAATACATAATTTGTGGCGGGAAGAATGATAAACCAGAATGAGGAAGAAAATAACAGATGAGGAGCACCTATGAAATATGGATGAATTGTGTGAAAGACGACATGATTTAGAAGGGTCGGTGTGAAAGATACGAATGGTAGGGAAGTGTGGAAAAGAAAAACCTGCTGTGCCAACCCCAAATAATGGAAACAGGGCAGGAAGATGATGACTTTCATTAAATAACCTAATCTGAATTTTCAACAATTTCACAAAATAGATATTCAAATGATAAATTAGTCTGATCTGATCAAAGTATACCAAATTCCCTGCAATATATTGTGTCATTGGCTTGCGTCCATATTGTGCAATGCAAGTGGTATTTTCAGACAAACAGACAGAGTCTAGTTACATGGGATATTAATGGCGGAAGCTTTATAAAAATGACCCACTATTAATCCCAGAGTTATTTAGGTTATGACAATAAAGTTTACAAATGTAGAGTTGTTTCTATGGTGTTTGACGGAGAAACATCAGTCAAACTGCTCTGTGGACGGAGGGATATT
Source organism: Euproctis similis (assembly GCA_905147225.2). Taxonomy (NCBI): domain Eukaryota; kingdom Metazoa; phylum Arthropoda; class Insecta; order Lepidoptera; family Erebidae; genus Euproctis; species Euproctis similis. The sequence goes on along the minus strand of LR990105.1, from coordinate 1,729,579 downwards.
TTAAAAGATTTATGGTGCTATAATTGACATGTATACGACTCTATTTAATGGTAGAAGTAAAAGTAAAAGAAGCCGATTCTATTTATAACAACTTTTTACAATTTAATAGGGCGTACCATTAAAAAGTAGAACACAAAATTTTAAGACTTAAAAGCTCTGCAATATAATATCATAGACAAAAATTGATTATGTAATTACCAACCAATCATACCGATAGTTCCGTTATTTTATATCTACCTAGTGTGAAAAATTATGAAATTATGTTTAAAATGTTACTTTTCAAAGAAAAAAAACAATTCGTGCTAGCTTAAAAAATCGAGATAAAAAAATATTTTTACATAGAATACGGTTACCTACTTCTATTTCCAAGGTCTCGAATTCCTGTTAGATATTAATCACTAATTAGAACTTCCGGAAGTTGAATTGTTTGATAATTATAATTAACTATAGGCATATATTTTCTAATATTCATACATTGGAAAAAAAAAATAGTCAATTACAACCAACTTAACTTTGTTTCGTGTAATTATGTATTATATTCGACCAGATTAGATAACGCTACTTATAACTTCAGATAGGAAAATCGTGAAGCTATAAAAAGAACTTACAAAGTCTAATGTAACCGGAGATTATTCTGAGATTATTTTTAAACAAAAACAGAAAAAATGTAAGTTAAAAATCACCCATTTGTGTCTGGACGCTCGCGTGTCTAGGCTTCATTATATTCTGGCTCAGAACCTACAACCCGACTGACCTATTTTTACTTACTTACATGTAATTGTGTTATTAACATAACCGTTTAAGCAGAACATTATTAAAACAACCCCATGACAGAAAAAAGAATAATTTATATTTGTATTCTATATCCTAAAACTATTAATAATGTACCTATTATAAAACCAAAATTAAAATTTAGCTGGTATCATTTGTCATATTCAAACTAAAGACACCATTATTGGCGGAAAATTAATTGAGATTCTAACAAGATTCATGATTACAAAACTAACGAAATCATCATTTGTCATTGGTTTCTTTTTAATTTTCTTAGCTCAAAACATATGTATGCAACGAAAACTTTAATCGATTTTAACCCATGTTAATCGCTAACAATCCCTTTCAGTAATTTACAAAATTACTGTCTAAATTTTCCCATTCCCAAACCGCAATAGGCAGATTTTCTGGGCTAATTTTCGGTCTAAGAAATGTATGATCCTATAAAAGGATAGATTGATTACTTGAACTTTGTTTTACAATAGCATAGACCTGTCTAACATGTATTACTCCATCATTTCACTTCAATAAACCTCGCTGTCTAATATTACAAGACCGTGACCGAACTACAAAGTCAAAATCCTTTTGTGTCGGTCAAAAAAGCTAATAAAAATATACGAGCCATCCCTTCACTTGAATTGGACGATACCATCAGCTGGATCAAAGTGATGCCGGCATTCTTACCTCTCTTTTACACGTACATGTAATGGATACTTTGTCTCGCTCTGTCGTGTGATGATCTGATGATAGGTACAACTAAGTACTGTCAGTGTTATTATTGAGGGCCATGATGGTGGAATGGTCGCAACGGTACTTCCTGTGGTTCATCCAGAATTTTATGCTTCAGAAGCAATTGTTCTTGTCACTATATTTCAGAGGTTTATATTCAAAATTTGAGTAACTGTTAGCTGTTAGTAGAGTCTTTTTGGTTGTCCTGTTTGTTATTAAATAATTTATCTGAAAAAATGAAACTAAACCAAACTGAATACACTGCACTAAAATACAAAAATAATGTTGCAATTTCACAATATTAACATAAAATAACTTCACGCCTCTTTCCATCCAAAGGTGTAGATAGGCTGTGAAGTCTCGACTCGCCGTTATGTTAATGTCCCAAATAGAATAGTGGCAAACCTAATACTATATATACGCCGCGCAGAAAGTTTTCAGTAATCGATATTTATTCGAAAAATCATTGGTTCCTGCCTGGATTCAAACCCACGACTTTTTGATTCAGAAGCAGGGTGCTCGACCACTGAACCACTGAGACTGTATTATAAGAAGTTAAGACGAAAACCGCTAAGAAATAAGTCCATCATCAATCTTCTCCGCTTAGTTAATATGGTGTAAACAATTACTCTCGCTTTATTAACTCGTTCCTAAAGTGGGTCGTTAATGGGCTGCGAAGTACATCAAGGTTAATAATGCCAAAAATAAGCTTCCGACTCGATGTTTTCACTATTAGCTCGCGAACATAACAACCATAGACTAAAAACATTGACATAAACAGTGCCAGTTTTCACTTTCCATAGACTAAACAATCACTTTCAATACACAACCAGCAAGACCGGTTGTTGACAGAGCTTTTCTTAATACTTAGCTGTGATATTGTAGCTGAATTTTTAAATACTTTTTAGAAAATGTGCAAAATTTGACGTTGATGCTGAGGGAGTTTTTTAACAGAATCAATAAAATTGGCTGGTATATTTTATAGTGCGTCATTTTTCTTAAATATACGACAATACTTTGATGGTACTTATCCAGTGCTCAGTACACGAATGATAGTTACCACCTACCACCACAGGTGGTCTAATGATAATAAAAATACTTAAATAAACCTTATGTAGTCTTGACATCTAACGATGAATAGTTAAATACAACCTGCTGAGAATAAGTTGTATTTAAAGAGCGTGCTTTCTTTTGTGCCTCTTTGATGTGTAAGAACCTTATTGAAGTCAATACAACAACTAATAAAATGCTGAATCACAAGTAAATTACTCGTAATCTTATTTAAAATCAATGCGCTTATCACAAAACAAGTTATTGATTGGCTTAAATTTGAGTTCGATTGAAACTTGAAATTATTTGAAGCATGACCACATTGGTTTATATAAATATCTCTAACAGTTTATATTTTGAAATACACTTATTTTTTACAGATTAGGTATAGTATAATAATACCTAGTGACAAATCTACGTGAATATTATAGTAGTAGCAACTAGCAAATACTTGCTACTGGTTTCAAGCTCAACTTAGATAAAACCTGAAAAACGCGTTAGTTTTTTAAACCATCACTACTGTTTTCAGTTAAAAATAAAACTTATATAGGTTAATGCGCCTATCCTTGATTTAATCACAGTTTAATTGACATACTTTCGACTCTAAATACGAACCCGAAATGTAAAAAAAAAGTATCACAAACGGGAATCGAATCGAATAAAAAGCCATTCATATCACTTTAATTAAGTCAAGAGACATCCTCCCACACTATATCTTCTTTTTTATTATTCTCTTATTTTAAATTTAAAGCAAAGGGATAGTAGATGGATACAGCCAAGCATTGAGGCTTATTTATTTTATCAAATTATTTATGGTTACACCTTTATTATCACCGGAAACTGTTTGATAAGTGCCTTCCAACCCTAGAATTTCGACATACTGCTGCGGCAAGTCTCTGGTCATATTATATTTCAACATATATATGCGAAAGATACCCATATTGTAATAAACTAGCTGACCCGGCGAACTTTGTTCCGCATCAAAAGTATTTTTACAGCGTTTTCAATTAAAGTGAAATTTTTATGTACTACATTAAACATAAATTATACAGACAAACCACCTCGTTGACAATCTCTATCTATTAAAAAAAACCGCATCAAAATCCGGTGCATAGTTTCAAAGCGTACTATTTTAATAGAGAATATCAATGACTCATTCGTTCGTTCATATTATACGGAATTCCCTAATTAATCAGACTTGGATTTGGCAGAACCTTCTGGCAAATTTTATCGCACTTAACTTCCGAAAAGTCTTGCTGGACCAGCGGGACACCGAGACAGCGCGCATTTTATTATTATTTTTATTTTAGCCTGTTCATCTAAAATCCTATCGTCGTCGTATGGGTGATGATGTAAAACAAATTCCAAGAAACACAGGTAACAGACGGACGGAAGGTGTGCGATTTTTGTTTTTTTTTTTTCGTTTTTTTATCGTGTTTTGTCCCGATATACTTGCGCATTCAGCATTATTATGCACAGTCGGTATAGAACTTATTTACTACGCAATAATAGTAAGTTTGGCAATGTTGGTTCTCTAATTATTTTCATTCATATATTTAGTTTCATTTATTCATTCGTTCCATAAACCATAACATAAGCATTCAGTTGCATAACATAGAAAAATAGAGGGCGCTGTAGGTATTGTGTCCAACACATTATTATTATTTTGTACTTGACTGAGCGTCACGCTTGCTTATGTATGGAAAGCCATTTCTTATAAGGTGTGCATAAAACCGAAATATATTAGGATTCCTTGATTCTTTTCATAATAATATCACTTTCGCTTTCCAGATTTACATTTGCAGTTCATGATCGATCAAGATGATAACTTTTATCTATGTTTATCTAAAGATAGTTTTTGATATAACGCCATAAAAATGTCCAGAGTTTCGAATAGCGAACTTTTTAGTATCAATAAAAAATATCTATAATATCTTCTATACTCGTTCCAACCATTTATTTTACTTTTGACACTTGCTTTAGGACGTAACTGTTTCATTTACGCAATTATTAACTTTGAAACGAGTGAACAGAGAAATATATAAACTGCCCAATAATATTTATAAATCTTAATTATTACCCACTAAATACATTAATATGCCGTAAATAGCTCTATTTATAAAATTTATGTGAATATTCATTTCCGTTATAAAAAAAGTTACGTTCTATCGCATCTAGTGACAGGATCAAAAGTATTCGATGCAAACTAATGAATCGCAAATAATCGATTAGACTTATTTGCAGTTAAGTCAGCTGACAACTGAGTTTTGAATTGTTGTAATAGACAACACGTTAAAATTGTATCAGGAAGATATGGAAATCTTCATATCATACCTATAACATGAAATAAAACAACCAAAATAGGTATTTTAATATTATTTTATTATAACGAATCGTCGGATTCTTCATACGAACTCGAATCGTCGCTTGAATCATCTGCAGTGTTTATTATTAACTCTTGTATAGGTATGTTGTCAAATTCAATTTCCCGATCCCAATCAGAGAATATTGTATTTTTTGTCTTGTTGACGACACTCGCCCAGTTTTCAGGCGTCACATTAGCACATGCGTTTTTTAAAAGTTCTAGCATTTTATTTGCTGTGAAAGGAGGAGTTGTATTGTTTCTTGCGGCGTGTCCTTTGACTTGTGCCCAGATCATTTCAATTGGATTATATTGACAGTGGTACGGAGGAATTCTGATTACAACATGCCCATATTCTGCTGCCATTTCGTCGATGACATATCGTTTTGGCTGCTTTTTACTTTTTAAAATTTTAAGTAACTCTACTTTTAGTAGGGATTCGTCCACATCTTCCCCATTATCACGAAGCCAGTTTATAATCTCGTGTTTTTTGTTGGCCGTTGTTGGCATTTTATTAATTTGGCGAGAGTGATAGGGTGCATTATCAATAAATATTGTTGATGGCTCTTCAAGTGATGTAAGCATTTCTCTGAACCACTTTTCATACACGTCCGCATTCATCTCCTCATGATAGTCTCCTGTTTTTTTTTATTTGAACGCTAACAGAGCGTCTGGTACAAATCCCTTTGTAGTTCCCGCATGGCAAATGATGAGGCGTTCACCTTTCCCCATTGGCACTGCAGAAGTAGAAGCAGCAGTATCGTCAGTCCAACCTTTTGATATGGAATGATTGGCATTGAGCCAAGTTTCATCTGTGAAAACGATATTCGACCAGTCTTCTATTTTCTTCGCTTGCCTTAAAAATTCACAGCGAGACAAGGCTATATCACGACGTTCCATTAAAATTTTTCTTTTGTCGGATTTCTTATACAAGAACCCGATTTGGTGCAGCACCTTTGACAAAGAAGATTTTTGACCACGAAACAAGCCACAATTTCGTAGAGACGCTACTAATTTTTTCAAAGTAGGAATCTCCTTTCTTGTATAATAATTGTATATATGACGACGAATAGCATCAGTATCAAAACTGTCAATTGCTGTCACTTTACGGGGCTGACGTTTTTTCTTAGGCGTAGATAGCTTGTTCTGTTCAATACCACTACTACCATAGGCTTCTTTAGTGATTTTCGCCACCGTTGGAGCACTAATACCTAATGCTGCTGCAACACGGTCTCTAACTTGCGTTACTGGTATAAGGAATCCGCCATTGCGGCTTTCCTTTTCAAAAAATTCACGAAGCCGCAGCACTAACTCTCTGGATTGTCCTTTAAGCACCATACCTTTCGGCATTTTGCAAGTAAAAATCTTACTGGGAGGAACGATACGTTCAACTCAACCAAAGTAAGAACAATGAAATCAATACGGTGGAATATAAATACTCAACACAGCGTATGAAAAATATGAAAAAGCACTCAGCGAACAGAAATGTGACTAGCACGAGAGTCTTGTTGCGAGTGAGAGACAACACAACAAAATGGCGTCGCCAGCGCGTCGTTCAGTGTTGCCAACTCAGATTAAAAAAAAAGGGGTAGGAGTTTGGAGCAGCGGACCCCGCTTATTAGAAAAAATGCTTCATAAGGTAGTTAGTTTTTATTTTGCAAAGTTCAAAGTAAAATATTTTGGGAGGACTGAATTAGTTAGTGGGTATGCAAAAATTATTGTGCCCAAATAACAAATATATTTACAGAAGTGAAGTTGTTAAGTAATATGAAATATGTATTTAAGCAAAAACTAAAATATCCGTGTTAAATCGATTAGAAATTCTTCCTGACTAAAATCGATTATTACAAATCATTGTATCCGTAATACATTAGTACAACACTAATTGATCAGAATTCGACCTGTCAAAAGTAAAATAAATGGTTGGAACGAGTATAGTTCTCTTTTTGAGAGAAAACATTCCTCTGTCTGTGTGATCAAATACTCGTAACATGTTATCTAAATGAATACAGTAGTTTTATACTTGACATACAAAAAGTAATATATGTAATATTTGGTAGAGTTTATGCATGTTTTACTAAAATATATTTATATCACAATCCAAGCCCACCCACAATGCCTTGAAAGCGTGAACACGTTCAAAGTATATTCATTCTAATAGGATCATACCCAGAGGCTATACGCAACTTAAAAAAGCAAAGTTTAAAAAGTAGATATGTTTATCTATGGTGTTTTGTACCATAACTCATGTGTGACGTGTCGTTAAAAAAATAAAAACAATAGATTGGAGGTGTTGTTTATGGAAATATTACTACTAGTGGGTACAGCAGAGAACGTATGTTTTATTTTCTTATTTAACGTAAGCTAATGCTATTTTCGTTTAGAATTATTTCAATTACTTTTAAAATATTTCATTTACAATATTTTCTTTTTAAGAATGTTAGTTAAATTAAGAAGTATAGGTGCACAATGTCTCATAACTCATAAGCATACATTTGTTAGGTTCTCTAGGAACCTCTCTTTCGTGGATTACATTAAAATATGCTATTAAGCTACACCTTTAAATAGATATTGTATATAGGTAAGGAGAACTTTATTTCTGGTACTTTTATCAAAACCGTTATGTGTACGACTGTACCATATTGGTGGTCTCGCCGTATTTCATTTTGTTAGTTGGGTTCTGTACATTGTAAATCATAACACTATTATTACTAGCACATGTTTTCTGTAATTACCGTTTCAAATTTTGAGTAGAAATTATTTATTATCGACTAAAATCATATTAGGGAATTAAATAAATGACTAGGAGAATTTTAATCTTTCTCACTTTCATCGTAAAAAATTACAGATTAACAAACGATTTTTTTTTAATTTTCATAACTATAAAAAATAGTATTATAATTATATGAATACAATTAAAATAAACTTAAATACACACTACATACGAGCTACAATTTGAAAACTATTTGCTTGCTCTACCTATGTAACTATTGCACTTATTTGTGTAAATTTTCAATTATTTTTTTCACGTATATTGTGAATGCTCAGCCACCTTTCCGCTGACCATCTTGCATCCCCCAAAATCCCTAATACCCACAATGCATGCGCGTGCACCTCTCACCTGCTCCGGGCGGGTGTTCAAAAAAACGAATATAGCCCAGTCTGAAGCGTGCCCAATGATGACCATGATTTGGGAGAGCACGAAGACATCTTATTTAACTTCAATAAACATTTGAATATTTCGCTAGTACGTCATATATATGTAAGCATTTTTAGGGATAGGCGAACGAACGGATCGTCTGATGGTAAATGAATAAGGCCGCCCATGATCACCTACAACCACCAGCCCCAGCCTCTGTCTCATAGAATGAAACACGACACTCCACTTTACGACTATTTTGTGAAAGACCGCGGAATTTCACAAGTCGTGCCGGCTGATTCATGCAGCAAACTCTGAGACTCTACTGCTTTCAAAATATTGATACAGTATTTAAGTTGAAATAATTAAAATAAAGTGACTTATTCAATGTATTTACTATGTGATAAATATTATAATATACCTACAAAACTTGATTAGGCAAAAGATAACAAAGGATGTGACATAGAAATACCGGTAAAGTATTATATTCTATGATACTACATAAATTATTAGTAATTAACTCTAAGATACATTTATAACCGTACATGTCTCACATTTGACAAATTCGTGGTCTCCTGCCTACCTCTCTCTATTCATTACAATACACGAATAGATCCAATTGAAGTTTACCTTTACAACCCAGCACATTGTGTCTATTTTAAAATCAATTCAAGGAAATAATATATGTGTTGGAACATTCTAGACCTTTGTCACGCACAGCCATGACAGGGATGAACATGTTCTTGTAAACTTTCTCTGAAGCGCTCGCTGGTAGTGATTACATATTAGTAGTGATAAAAGAGAAACAGTTTAAAAATAAATGTTTATAAATCCCGCTACCGGAAGCAAATGAGATTCGATGATATTTGTAAAATGAATAAAAAAAAACACATTGAAATATAAAAATGCAAAGGAAGAAAGAACTACATATTGCAAACTTGCATTTTATACAGAACCAATTCTGAATGGTTTGTCTTTGTTATAATTTGTGTTTGTATATGTTCCAGTGATAATGCCAATATAAGGATCTTCCAATATAAGGATCTAAAAAAATTTAATCTCGTAGAAACTTTCCTAAGTATTACAATATTATATCAGTTGCTAACATCATAATAAAAATTTGTCCCAAAATGTCTTATGCAATGTCATTAAATCAAATACAACACCTTAAAAACCCTTTCGAGGTTACAGATAAAAAAAAACAAAAATGGCGCCATATCGAAGTTTACAAGGCGGGAAATTTGTTTGCAAGTCAAGTTTGTAAAACCATACAACACTGAGCTTTAGTGTTGTAAGAATAATATTGTTTTCTGTATGCGATTAATCCGATTATTTGCCTTCCGATCAGGTATTGAGTCTGTGGAATTCAGTGGAAAGAAAAAAAAACGATAACCGCGGTTCCTTTTGTGTTCGAAAACTTAAAAGACTACAAAATGGCCACACTTCGATGTATGCCACAGATTTTATCGACGTTTTAAAAAGAAATAATATGAATTGGACTTAACAAAAAAGAAAATATTTCTTCAATGGATTGTGAACCTAATTATTTCCAACTTAGATCACATTATTCGTTTTGGTAAGTAATAAGAAGTAAGTGTTTATCTTCCATCAGCTCCGTGAATTGGTATTGCTAAATAGCAGTTAAGAATTTGATGACTTTCTTAAGAACTTTACGAGGCTTTTAAAACTTGTATTTGTGACAAAGATCTTTTTTAAATGGACTGCTAACTGCTGCTCTAGACCTTTTTTGGTTCAGGAAAGCAATTATTACATTATCTACATGTGTAGGTAAGCATCTGGTTATGGCCACCATGGTCATGGAAGAGACTCTGATAACTAACTCCTGGTGTAAAAATGTTGCATTATTAAAGAGTATTTCACTGTGAAAGTCTCTCCAAATTACACTGAAAAAGTGTCATGGTTTTTGTAAATTAATGCATTTTAATATGTATTTTTGTAAGTATTGATTTAAATATATTCAGAAGTTGTTGCTTGAAAGATTAAAAACCCTACAAATAAAAAATAGTGCAAATTTAAGCATTTACAATATAAAGTTAAAATCACTCTAGAATCTAAATCATAACAGATAGACAAGGGGTTGACAAGATGGGTAAACGAAACAAAGGAATCGTTCAACCTTTTTTTTCAGAGACGGCCAGACATTTTACGGTAAGCCCTAATGTATTCTCTACAGGGAGCATTGTAACAGCACACCTTTATGAATTGTAAAACAGTCAAAAATATAGTTATATAAATCGTTTTTTATGTATGTTTCCTGATATTTGAGAAACGTGAGACAAATTATAAGCATTACTGAATTTATAATCAGGCCATATACCTTTCTTCACATGTATGGTATTTTGATTTATTATATTTGTATCCAATACATAGAATGTTTTATGGAAGTTGTGAATTATAAATTATTACTATAAGAATAAGAAAATCATTTGCGAAATTGTCAAAAATGTTATCTTACCCAAAAATAATAAGCAGTCACATTCTCTTAATCGAATTATAGAAACATAAAATTTCACGTAATCAATAGCAACTCATAAAAATCGTTAAAATGAAGCTTGCTTAAGAGGTTAACTTATGAGGCAGCCTAAGAACCTCCATCGTATTTAAATATGTAAACGCATGTATATTTTTAAGTCCACTTTCAGGGTCATCTCTAAAACTATGAAGTTTAAAGATGTGTACGATTAAAACTAAATTTCTATAGATCATATTAAGAGACAAGCAGATGGTGAGCATGAAGAATGGCGGATGGTACAGATAACTATACGACAATAGCATAATGTATATGTAACCAGATAGCGCTGTATTGCTTCTTGTGTGTTACGATCGGACAGCTGCCGTGTAACTGTACGTTACTGTTATTGTACACAATTCGGGAAATTTGCCATATCACTGGTTTCAGACAACTACGATGCTACTCGATAAAATTGCTTTTTTATTTTAATATAGAGCTGGAGTATAGCGAGCATCCGAGCGAACATTTGCAAAAGATATCTGTGTGATTATAATCACTTTATTTTTATTTCTTGAATATAACAAATACCACTATTCTATGAATATTTGTATAATCTGTGTAGTTTTTATCACAATGGTGAAAATAACGTGTACCTATTTATTGTAGATGTAAATTTATAAAACCTTCCCCTCAAATCCTACCAATTACCTACGTAAAAACTAATTTGTATTTATTACATATCTAGTAAAACTTGAAAAGAATATTAATGAAGTTGCGTGAATAAGGCGGCAAAATAATAAATTAGTAACTATCTTTAAATTAACAGAAAAGTCGTATGCAAAAATTTACATTATTTTTTGGAACTTCCTTCCTCTTAGACTTGTGAATCATCATGGAAAATTCACATGTCAGCAAACTCAAATTTAACAGTTAAGTAAAACCGGTCTCTTATTACTTTTCGGAAATTTTGCAATCGTAATGTTTCATAGGAGGATATATCTCGCCTTTTATAGGCCTTTTACTATTGTAATTATTTCCATGTCCGTAAATTTCTAAAAATGAATGAGGAAAACAAAATTGTAAAAAAAATGTATAATGTAAAATTTTTTTAGGTTTTAAATATGATTCGTGTCAAGATAATATCTATGACTGAATTATGTCTGAAATAATTCAGTCATAGATATTAATATTTATTACAAATAAATCTTAGGAAATGTAGGACCGACATCGGTTTACTTAGACTATCAAGACGACTTATCAACTTTATTTGTTTGAATGGACCTTTCAAAACTTTTTATAATTTGAATACTCATTCGCTAATAATCTATATAAAATATTAATTCATACATTAATATTTGTGTATATTTCAACCCCAAAACAAAAGTCCCCTATTTAATGAAGAGGTTATTTATAAATAGCGATAATAATCTAACGCGTGACAGATGCCGGCGCCATATTGGGTGACGTCAATGTCACTGTCATCCGAGGGCTTTTTTAATTAGCAACACGTGATTTTGCAAAGGAACTTGTTCACTTATTATTAGTTATTGTATGTAATTGCAGATATTTTTTTATCTACATCCAGCTCTTAGTATACGGAAGAACGTTATAAAACTAATGTAAGTTACATGAGGTATTTACAAGGCTGTATTAAAAAAAAGGAATTAATCTTCTAACATATTTAAAGTCTTTCCTGGTATAATTCTGCTTATAATTCTATTTGTTGACTTTTGTAATTTAAAAAAAGAAAGTAATTTTAAAATTGCTATTTTTGAAGAAACATCAGACCTTACTATTGTGGAAGCTATTAAAAGATCAGGAATGTCAACGAAAATATTATTAAATTCATCAAAAAATCATATAATTATTTCCTTGCATAACTTAGTTTTGGAATTTATCACAACATTTTTTTTATTTTAACCTGAACAATTGTTCACTAGCTTTTTAAAATGTAAATATCGAACAACAAAAATCGGCTGGCAGTTCCACTAAAACACTTTCCACATATTTTTACGAGGCGTTATGTTCATTCATTCATACATTCATTATAATTCATAACTCATAACATAACCATTCAATATTTAATTCATGTTTGAATCACTTAACGCTTGCTATAGAGTTGCGGTTTGTTTGTCGCAATGTATTTATTATAATACAATGTACCTACGTTAAGCCGATTTGAATCGAAATAACGGTATTCATTTGCCAAAAGCCTTTGCCATGACATTCAAAACAAATGTCGGTAAAAATTTGGGTTGATTCGAACGCATATAGTACAGATATTCATAGAGTATTTGATGCTATTTGTCGTTGATATTTTAGTTTTAGTGAAAAAGAAACAAAATTTTGTTCTTTTTTTAAAATTCAACATTTAACGCTGAACCATCGAGACCGGTGTGGAGAGAAGGTATAAGGCCAATATGCAACTTTAAGTAACAATTGGCAAAAAAAACTGCATATTAATAATAATTCATAACTAGTTCATCACAGGTTTTACCATATAAGATCAGAAAGAGGTCTATCTACAATTCAGATGTTAGAAAACCAGGCGTATATTTGGAAATATTTCATTTTATTTCAATCTGTCTGTACCTACATAATTAAGTGACGTTAATACAGTGTTATTACTTCTCATAGTAAATCCTGTACTTCTATGGTCCCTATGGCGTGGGCATGTCTGACTCACGAGCCGATTGTTGGCGGGGTTTATGACGGCATAAACCTTTACAAGCCTTTAAGCTCACAAGCCACGTTGTTTTCAGTTTGGACAAGATTTCAATCTATGTTCAGTAGAGGTATCCCAGATTTAAATGGACGTTTGTTTGGAGAATCAATCATATAGTAGAGAAAATAATATTTAATATGTTATCTACCCAGATTACATATTTACTTTCCCAATTTCGTCATATAAATAGTTTCATTCAATATGAAGCAGAATAACTTTACACTATTGACTTATTTTAAAGCCGAAGGGAAAGGTTGAGGTGAATTCAAGAACTACTACATAGAATAGTAGGTTACAAGTATTACTTACTGTTTACAATTTTACCCCTTGTCCTGACATTCCACTGCACTAGAACACACCCATAAACTGGCAACCCCACGCAGGGGTGACCAGCACTTACAAACATTATGTCCCTTGACAGCCATTACAGACAATAAAACCACTATTGGTTTGTTATTCGACGAATTTCCTTGTGTTTTTAGGCTGATAATCCGGAGAATATGCTCATTTTTATTAATTTTGGTGTTATTATAATAAACGAAACTAATGGATTTGGTACTTTTATAAAAAGTAATATGGAAATCAATCATGAATCATTACATAGTATAAAACAAAGTTACTTTCCGCTGTCTGTCCCCTTATATTATATTAGGTCGGGGAAAAAGTCTTTTCGCATAACGTAGGTATAAACTTATTATAAAATTTCTTTGACTGTACTATTTGTGTCTGGCTGGTTTTGGTAACATTAAAAAGGTTACATTATAAAGAAAAGAAAAAAATAAAAAAAAGTTGTTTCCCGCTATTTTTCATTTGTTTTTCTCTCCGTAAAAATGAGTGAATCTAATGAAGAAATTCGATACATTTTAAAATTTTATTATAAAAAAGGCAAAAATGCAACTCAAGCAGTGAAAAAAATTTGTGATGTTTATGGACTTGATGCAGTGTCAGTAAGAGTAGCACAAATTTGGTTCAAACGTTTTCAGTCCGGAAATTTTGATGTTAAAGATGCACCTCGCTCTGGTCGCCCTGTTACGAATAAAATGGACGCCATTTTTGAAAGAGTGGAGCAAGATCGGCATATTAGTAGTTACGATGTAGCTGAAGAACTGGGAATTGACCACAAAACAGTTTTGACCCATTTGAAGAAAGCTGGTTATACAAAAAAGCTCGATATTTGGGTGCCACACGAGCTCACTCAAAGAAACTTAATGAACCGTGTACTCATTTGCGATTCATTATTGAGACGTAATGAAACCGAGCCGTTTTTGAAGAGATTGATAACTGGCGATGAAAAGTGGATCACGTACGACAAGAACGTGCGAAAAAGGTCGTGGTCGAAAGTTGGCCAGGCTTCACAGACTGTGGCCAAACCTGGCCTAACACGAAATAAGGTGATGCTGTGTGTATGGAGGGATTGGAAGGGCATTGTTCATTATGAGCTTTTACCGTCCGGCAAAACCATCAATTCTGATCTTTACTGCCAGCAACTGATGAGATTAAAGGAAGCAGTCGAGAGAAAACGGCCGGAATTGATCAACAGGAAGGGTGTGGTCTTTCATCACGATAACGCTAGACCACACACATCTTTAGCCACTCAGCAAAAATTAAGAGAGTTCGACTGGGAGGTCCTAGTGCATCCACCATATAGCCCTGACCTTGCGCCTTCAGATTTTCACCTGTTTCGGTCTCTTCAGAATTCTTTAGGTTCTGTAAGGTTGACCTCAAGAGAGGACTGCCAAAACTATTTGTCCCGTTTTTTTGATCAGAAGTCCCAAAGTTTCTACAGTAACGGGATAATGTCTCTGCCCACAAAATGGCAGAAAGTTATTCAACAAAACGGTACATATATATTGTAAATAAATGTAAATAAACTTTGAAAAAAATGTCTTGACTTTTCATACAAAAATACGAAAATACTTTTTCCCCAACCTATTATTATAGAACTGTGAAACTACACAACGGATTTAATAAACACCAACCTAAAATTCAATAACAATTTACATTACGTCAAGCTACTATTAAATAAAAGTAGTAAAACAATAGTAATCAAGAGGGCAAACGAGCAGGCGTGTCACCTGATGGTAAGCAACCAACGCCGCCCATAGACACCAGCAACACATATAGTGTTACTGTTGCGTTGCCGACCTTTAAGGGATAGGGGATAGGAAAGGATGGGGAAGGGGGGTGGGCCTCCAGGTACCTCTCTCGCCGAACGAAACGCGGCATGAGCCACTTTACGTCGGTCTTCTGAGAGGTCGTGGTATTTCATCGGTCGAGCCGACCCATTCATGCAGCGAACTGCTTGGCTCTACCTTCTTGATCCCTACAGATATTGTTTTGAGAATAAATACAGTTTTCAAATAGGAGTTTTTTGATATATTTTTGAAAAATTTTTGAAAGTAAACAACACTAATGACTTTCCGGAATTCTTTCCGAAAGCTATATGTGACAAATATCGATGAAAAAGTGGCAGAACCTATAGCTATACTTGTTGAGTTGGGACGTTACAGCTACTGCTCACACCTTCGGGTAGAAAAAGACATAAATCGATGACTTATTATTATAAAACCTCATCATGTTCGAACTTGACACTTACTCTGGGGTACAAGAGCAGTTTACCCAAGTTTCAGACGTGAGTTATCATCAGAAGGGTGTCAATATAGGCAGACATTATGGGGCGCCGTCGTGACGCAGCGCGTAGTCATAGCAACTCGCTGCCTTCTGTGACCAAACTTACAAGACAACTTTTCAGGATAAACATACATCATATTTTCAACTTTATTGTAGACCTTGAGTTACAAAATAATTGATTTTGTTATTGTCTATTCGTAAAGAAGGACTTGAGATAATTTGAAGTTGTAACACAGATTCCACTATATATCAGATATAATATATATTTATTTGGTTTAAACACTTCCTTAATGTTTATCAAAATTTACTACTCGCTCGTATTAAAGCTTATCACACAATTCTTGGGATCTTACCCTCCGACCTCAACTTAGAAGCTATTCATTCATAGTCATTTTTAACAGTGGTAGAGCCAAGCAGTTCGCTGTATGAATGGGCCGGCTCGACCGGTGAAATACCACGACCTCTCAGAAGACCGACGTAAAGTGGCTCATGCCGCGTTTCGTTCGGTGAGAGAGGTACCCGGAGGCCCACCCCCCTTCCCCATCCTTTCCTATCCCCTATCCCTTAAAGGTAGGCAACGCATCAGTAAGACTATATGTGTTGCTGGTGTCCATGGGCGGCGTTGGTTGCTTACCATCAGGTGACACGCCTGCTCGTTTGCCCTCCTATCCCATATAAAAAAAAAATGTACAGACACAACAACAAATATAAATTTGCTTAGAAATTATACAACGAGCTATATGTTAATCTATATGTTAGTCTTAGTAAAGACTGAGTAAAGCACTGAATTGGTAAATGGTACTGTCCAGGAAAATTAAATATGATGGTGCTATCAGCATACATAAAGCTCAGCGATCATATTTCGTCTGTACAGAGAAAGTGGGACGCATGTGTTTGTCCAAATTCGGCAGGATGTCCATGTTAGCACTGTACACTGTACAGTTTATAATTACACTGTATTACATACTCGCGTTTGAATTTCATTTACGACACATTTAGCGAATGTTGGCAATGAAAATTTTACCAATTCAATGGTCCAAAATTGACACAGAGTGTTATACATAAATAACTTCACGCCAAATCCCTTGCGGGGTAGGCAGAGATAACGGATATATAGGGCACGATTCTTACACACCTCACTTGCTTCGTTGACTTTCATAACTCTTTCACGCGCGTCGATTTTTGAGGCTCCTAACATCACCTTCCTCCAGAACACGTTCTATTTGGTCGTGGAATGTGTGTCTAGGCCGTCCTCGACTCCTACATCCATCCGCTTTTGCATTGTATATCTGCTTAGTCAATCTTGCATCATCCATCCTTTCTACATGTCCGAACCATCGGAGCATGTCCTTTCTTACTTTTACACCGACACTCTCTTTCAATCCGACTTCCTTCCTTATAACCTTGTTTTCCACGCGGTCAGCCAGGGTCACTCCGCAGATTTTTCTCAATACCCTGAGTGTTATTGTAATAAATTTCATATTTTTTGCAATTCTCCGTCAAAATCTCTCAAATTAAAATCTAACAAGCCGTTCAGACGGGCTACCGAGCGAAGGTACAGCCGGGTGGTAAAATAAAAATGATGAAAGTAAACTGAAATGAAAAGTTGTGGCAGTTCGATTTTCAAATTACAGTTTTTTCTTTTAAAAAAAAGTTTAAACAGTTTGCGAGTCTGTTGGTTTTAAAAAAATACAATAACAAATATAAGTGAAACTTTTCATTTGCAGTACAACCAGAAGCAGTACTTGATTGCAGCAACATCTGCCATTTCACTGTCGTGTATTATAAGGTGAATGAGTACGAGTAAGAAAGTTCATTAATCATTTATAAGAGTGAAGGGCGTAAAATGAACGAATAAGGTTATTGACGCTATAATGCTGCACACACATTGAGAAAACAGCTTGGTTACTGACTTCAAAAAAGAGGACATAGATTTCTATTCTATTCAACACAGAAGTTCTTATTATGCATTCATTGAAAAATAAAAAGTTTTAAAATCAAAGAAATCATAGACACCTTAGGGTTAGTGAAAATGATTTCTATCCTTTATAAAACTATTGGAGTATTTCTTTCCTCCACACACGACCTGGAAAGCTACTCCATCGATAAATAATCAGAGGTGACCCTGGTACAGGTCATTTAGTCATAATAAAATTATATATTTAATGAAGTTTAGGCTATATTTTAACCCGAAAAACCAAACAAAATTAAAAATATACAAGTCTGACTAGCCAACCCCTCATAATAACATGAATTTGTGTGACAATTTCAATGGTCATACACAACAAAATGAAGAATAGCCAAGGGTATTTTTTTATGAGCATTTACTAAAAATATCCACATACAAAATATTCAAATACTGGACTAGCTTTGTAACCTTTTCATAACAGATATTAAGCTACTCATCACTAGATACTAGTTCATATCGATTAAAATAATAGTCAAAGGAATATTCGATATATATTCATGGAGGATTCCATTAAAAGATCGTGGAATAAAAATGGTGACGGCGCCATTGTTACCACAAAGTCTCGTGTCAGAAATATTTTCACGTATTCGTTGACATTGTGGATGCGCGCTGTGATCTATGGTTGTTGTGGTATGTCGACACCTCACTGGAACCGATTATAATATCAAGAGCTATTATTATTATTTGAATTTATTATTGTTTCAAAGTGTTTTAAAGTGTTTTAAAAGATATAGAAATAATAATAAACATTTACATAGAACTAGGGCCTCACAATCGTCATTGGCCAGCTCCTTATATGGGTCGCCAATATTCGTTTAGTTTGTGCGTAGGTACTGTTACTCCCTTGACTGTATATGAAAAGGTCGACACATTGCCTAATCAGTAGTTTCTGGTATTCGCTACTAAGTAATACCAATTAGTCCAGTCAAATCCTCTGGGAAGACCACTCGCGCTCATAAATTTCCTATTAATATTCCAATTATTATTTAAATAAAACTTTTTTTAAGTCCTGTCAAACATTTTCTTCATTTCAGGCTAAATTCGTTCAATCATAGCTAAAGTGTGCCCGGATTCAAACTCAGGGCTTTCCAAATTATTGGAATAACCTACTTACTGCTTATTGCATTCAGTTTTAACCATTGGCTTTATTTAGGGCAATATATAATTTACGTACAAGACTTCTTGGATGCGCTTTTAGCAGGGATGGAAGGTATACCACTGATGTAGAAAGAAGAGTAGCGTTAGGAAATAAAGTAAATGGGGCGTTAGGCAGATTCCTGGGCGCAAAAGATATTAGCAGAAAAGCCCAGCTAGCAATTCACAATGCAATACTGATCCCAATGCTAACTTATGGAAGCGAGAGCTGGGTATGGCAGAGTGTGCATGAAAGTAGGATAAACGCGGTCGAAATGAGGGCATTGCGCAAAATCGAAGGAAGTCAGATTGACAGAGAGTGTCGGTGTAAAAGTAAGAAAGGGCATGCTCCGATGGTTTGGACATGTAGAAAGGATGGATGATGCAAGATTGACTAAGCAGATATACAATGCAAAAGCGGATGGATGTAGATGTCGAGGACGGCCTAGACATACATTCCATGACCAAATAGAACATGTTCTGGAGGAAGGTGATGTTAGGAGCCTCAAAAATCGACGCGCGTGCATGAAAAGAGTTATGAAAGTCAACGAAGCGAGTGAGGTGTGTAAGAATCGTGCCTTATGGCGCTCTGTTCTCTCTGCCTACCCCGTAAGGGATTTGGCGTGAAGTTATGTATGTATGTGTATGTATGTACAAGACTTCCTACAAGTTTAAGTACAAAATTATTGAAATGAAACACAGTTAAAAAGAACACAAGTAGAATAATTGATTTTCTTCGAAATTTCTATGAATCGTCAGACATATTATGTATAAGTTGTAAAGTTCGCGGCATGTATGTTAAACAAGCAATATACGGGTACAGATAACGTTCTGTACGCTGTGTACGGAATAGACAATGAACATTTTTATAGACCATTAGTTAAGTTTCTGAACGCATCAATTTATTATCCAACCACCTAATTGATAGTAATAAAAAAATAAACAGGTTTTTTAGAGTAGGTGCTTGTATATATGGAACCTCGTAAATTTGTCTTTTACGAAATGTCTAAACAAAGTAAAAATTAATTAGATGATTAAGTACCTACTTTTTATGGCATGGATGTTATAGTTATTACAGGCCACAATCCTTCAAACGCCAAAAATATTTGAATATGGAACAATAAAAAAAAATCTGTATACCTACGTTAGTTATTCAACTAAATTAACCAAACCTTTGGCCGGTGAGCCTGAATTTCTGTTAACATTATAAAATATTACTATTCAATATTTTAATGCCCGCCATTATACTCTATTTCAATAGATAATAATGCTCGTAATTGAGGTAATCTAGCGTTTAAATGACCAGGATGACGTGTCAGTATCGATTGCAACAATTGATTGAGTTTCGGATCGACGAATCGATTTTCAATGGACGATTGATATGCAAAGCAGCATTATAGTTCCCAGTATATTGTTTTTGTTAAATAACATTTGGGATGAATAATCATTATAACATTATTATTTAAAAGGAAGGATGAGATGAGATCTTGACATACACATAACATATGTAGGATATTAGAATGAATTATCATTGAATTCAAGTAAATTCTTCTTTCATAATTTTATTGATATGCCAAAAACATAAAACAAAGTAAATATGTACATTTACAAGTAATCTAAAAGGATAACATAGATTAGACGTAATACTAATTTAAAATGACGTATTGTACAAAAAATAAAACTGAACGCATCTGAAATGAAATATAAATCATGTGAATATAGTACCTATAATATCTACGGACAAAAATGCGCGCGCGGTGAGCAACAAACAAAACAAACATGGCCGCATCGAAAAACCGAACTTTGGATGAGTTTGAAACACTTGACATAACGATTATTTTATTATTGTCTTCGTCTAAAATATATTTTCCTGTTTATTTGAAATACGCCTTTCTCGACCGAAGAATTCAAAGTACGTTTTATTGTTTGTTTTTCAAAACAACTTAGTTCCTTGTTGTCTTTGTTGTCAAATAAAAAAAGCTACTGAACGTTTACTCCCAAACTTACCATTGAGTAACATTACAAGTACCTATATTATTAAAGTCAATGGATTCTCAAACAATATTTCATACCTGGTCCGTCCGGATCCTTGAAATGAACAAAGGGTTTTTTTTTTCATTTATCTCAAACCATAGCTATCTGCAGAGAGACCAACTGATTATTTTGCAGATATATCGGGTTCGAATCCTCAGTCAAGCACAATTAAAATTACACATATACTTATTCATTATTACACTTCTTAACACCAGCTGATGAATTGCAATAATACATTATAGCCTATTCCAGATTATTATAGCATTATTATCTGTTTCTTGTGACCTAAAATACTTTCATTACGAGCCAGTATATCCTGACAAAGAAAGAGTTTTTTTTTTTCATATTTACTCGCTATACGTCCATGGTCGAAATAAAGAAGCGGAGACACCTTCTCGACTGACACAGATACTTTTCTTGTTTGCTTCGTGATCATGTTAAGAATTAAACAAAGAAAACCCATTCACCTTTTGAACGGGTGGAAGAAATGCTAACACTTTCACTGTATTATGTACCATCAGATGATAATTGCAGTGTTAAAAATGATCGGCATTTAGTAAACGCTTCAGTAATTATCATATTTTAGCACTGATTTAATTAATCATGCGTCATAATAAAACAACCAGTACGATAATAAGTACTGGCTCCAAAAATTAAAAACATTATACAGAGAAATGGTTTGTATCTGTAAGGTTTGAAAGTAATGAAATTGATATTAAGAATTTCTACACCTTTGAAACGCTGCTTTATTCATACCTAATAATTCAAAAATACTATATAAGGTATTTAAATGGGTATTTTAATTAGAAACCCTAATTACGCATGAGTAAAAACGTCGGAAAGGAGAGTGATGTTAGGAGCCTCAAAAATGGACGCGCGTGGATGAAAAGAGTTAAGAAAGTCAACGAAGCGAGTGAAGTGTGTAAGAAACGTGCCTCATGGCGCCCCGTTCTCTCTGCTTACACGCGTATTTATATTTTGAACAGAAAGGTTTGATATTTTTCTTGAATTTTTGGTAGTGAAACTAAATAGGAAAGTAGGCTTTAATGGCTATGTAGTTGTATAATGTGTACTTATCCCATGCATTAAGTACATAGTGATTCACAAAGAGTGTAATAAATGCAAGTGCGACATATTTAAGCATATCAAGCCAATAAAGCTTATTGTATGTTAACTTCCGCGTTCCTTGTGCCTCACGCTCAACATATAACATAATATGTATACATCTTCATATAAGGCAACATTAAGACGGTTTTTTTAAATATGATTTCATCATTATAAGGTGTATTTATGAATCTATTGCCTGGAATTCCATAAATGTGGGAATCTATTATTTGTATTATCTATCTAATACCTGGAACATCAATATTACGTTAGGAGTCGTTTGGAATAATCTTTAACCAAGCAGGTTTATTGTACAATGTATGGACATACATTTAATACATTTACTACATACATACCGACATTATAAATACAGTGATTTTTTAAATATGTTGACTCCGTTACCTGTAACAATATAAAGATAAAGATATTAATATTTATATAAGATATAGTAATCGTATTTCATATCAATAATAGTAGAAATTTGTTGTTTTATTTTCACAGACTTCAAATAAATAAACCGAACTCTCTCACTAATTTCTTTCGCGCGTTTCAGACAATATTATTATAAGGTTTGGATTCGTCTGAAACTAATATTTAAGAGTTATCATCATTACAAGATTAAAGCTATTCGTGTCTTCTACAAAATATATCAATAATATTTAAGTAAACAATAATAGCAATTCTCTTTTAACCTCTACCTATCATACAAACATGATTAGGTAGTAGGTATGTGGGTACCTAGGTACTACTGATTACATAACATAACATAACTTCACGCCTTTTGTTACCCGAAGATGTAGGCTGCGGCTGTTAAGCCTCGTCTCGCCGTTATGTTTACGTCCCAAATGGAATAGGTGGCGAACCTATTGCCATACCGGGCACAAAGTTTGTCAGTCATCGATATTTATCACACATAACTTCCGAAAACAATTTCGAAAAGTCATTGGTGTGAGCCAGTGTCTGGAATCGAACTCCGGACCTCTGGATCAGAGGCCGTGCGCTCGCCCACTGCGCCACCGAGACTACTACTGATTAACTGTCTATAAATACTTGTTGTTACTTTACTTATTGTTTATTTAACAAACTATTAATGATCAATAGTGCAGAATATAATAAATAAGGTTATTTATGTGATTCATTAAAATACGAGTAATATGATTACTCGATGGCAAATTTTTTTTATTCTTTGAGTAACTACGAGACATTCATCGTCAAAATATATTTTGGCGTTAAAACCTAATTATTTGTATAGGTTAGTATTACTAGTCCAAATTATTGATTGCTTAAACTTAAAATTATAGCTTATTACTTATGAAGATAAAAAGGAATTAAAACAATTTGAAGTCGCATAGTGATTGGACCACAAGTATACTAACTTATTTAACCTCTTGGGGCCAAGTAATAAGCACGTCAGACGGTCAAAACCCAACCAACAAAACATGGTTTACTTAACTAATATGCATCAATTTAGTTTATATTGATCTAAATGAAATATGTGGAATGCTTATACAAAATATTAACATACCATTTCAAAGTTATTTCTCAACAAACTCTTTACTCTACATTTGTCAAAGTGCTAACTTGTTTTGTGACCTTTTGACCGGTATTATGTATACAAAATCGGTAAAACTAACTCACATTGAATCGATATTACAACAATAACTATTACAAATATTTTCTCTGCCTAACCCCTAAGGGATTTGTGATGAAGTTATGTATTTATTACTATGTATGTAAAGCAATAACAGCACAAATGGAATTTTAAATTTACTAACTCATTGTAATCTAATTTGCATTTGTTATTGATAAATGTAAGAAAATTTCCATTGCGATAAAACTTACAAGTATTTTTGTTGTAAACTAAAGTTCATGGCCTTCTATTTAGTTCTATCTATTTATTTAATAGACTATAATAGCAACTGTTAAATATTAAAATTCTTAATAAATCTGATATATTTTTTTATTAAAATTTAGTAGTAGTAGTCTCGGTGGTCTAGTGGTCGAACGGTTTCTGAATCCAGAGGTCGTGGAGTCGTCCAGAGTCAGTCCAGGTCGTCCAGAGTCATTGATGACACTGGCTCACACAAATTACTTTTTGAAATTGTTTTCGGAAAGTTATGTGTGATAAATATCGATGACTGAAAACTTTGTGCCCGGTATGGCATTAGGTTCGCCACCTATTCCATTTGGGACGTAAACATAGCCGCTGCCTACACCTTCGGGTAACAAAAGTCGTGAAGTTATGTTAGTTATGTTATGTTTATCTTATCATATTGCTCACTTAGTTGTCACTTTGAAACGAATAAAATGTCGAAAACTACCAGTTGACTGCAATTAATATTAATTTGCATTGAAAATAGAAAATATATTGGATAAATTTAATTCTAAATTGCGTATAGGGGATTGAGGTTACATCTCAATTCGACCATTAATTAAACATTTATTTAAGTGTCGTAGTATCCTACCCCAATATACCCCACTATTAATTGGGGTATTGAAGGGAATTTCCACAAACCCGCAGATTGTCAAGCAATTCTGCTAATGGATATGAATTGCAAATATTGACTTAAATTATTTACAACCCTCGTTCAGATTTTATTTAAGAAAATCAATATGCTATGCTTTGCGATGCAATAAATTCTTCTCATGATAGTGACGCAGGGTACATTGCATAGTTCTCCCAAATTGCTATTTTTCTATGATGCAAATGATTTAAGCCATTTTTCACCTAGATCAGAGTTATTGTACCTGCTTTATCTATACCTTGTCCAATAGATAGACAAAATAAGTATTAAATTAAAACTAACCCTACTAATTCATTAAAATATTTAAAAAATGTCTTCCAGTTTTGATGAAATCCATACATTTTTGATCCTAGTTTTTATATATAAAAATGTTACGAACCAGAAATTGGAATTATTTTATCTAGCGGTTATTTTTGGGCTATGATATGATATAATGATTTTTTTGCTATAATTTAATAACCCAACTACAAACTGGTGTCTGTCACGATCTTGACACGCCCGCACAATATTAACATAATCAAATTTATTTATTTTAAATATTTATTTACTATGATATATGTACATGGATTACGCTATTTATATTTTAAGAATTATTCCATGAACTATGACTTTATAATAGTCAAAATTATAAAATAAATATTTTTAAATAAAAGACTTAAAATAGAAGGACATTTCTGTAAAAAATTTGTATACTTTTTGTTTTTATATATTTTATAGAGAAATTAAATTAGTGTTAGAGTTAGTTTAGCAGTTTACAACTTTTGATTATGTAACATAACATAACTTCACGCCTTTGATAGCCAAAGGCAGCGGCTGTTAAGCCTCATCTCGCTGTTGTGTTTACGTCCCAAATGAAGTATGGTGGCGAACCTTTTGCCATACCGGGCACAAATTTTCAGTCATCGATATTTATCAAGTCAAAGTACGTACGGTACCAATTGACTCTCACTTGCCTACACCTACAAGTATTTACTTAAACTAGTAATACTTATTGCTCATGAGTCGAGCATTAAAATATGACCCACTAAGAAGTGTAAGTACCACTCCAGTTTATGGGTAAATAAATCACCAATCATTTCAGAACATTTAACTGCTTATATTTTGATATCGAAATAGACGTGACAACATAGTAAACACTTGAAAATGTAATTACAAAGTATATTCAGTGTTAATGACATATGCATCACGCCTTTTTATATCGGAAAGGGCAAGCAGTTAACTGGTCCCGTGGAATTAAAAATTTGATCCAAGGAATGAGTAGCAGCCTTAGTTTGATCGAACATAATCTATTCGACTATCGATAATTAAGGAGTATCGAAAAGAATTTGGTAGTATACCAAATAGCTTAGGTATTGGGTATGAAACACTAAAAAACGTAAAAAAAATTGAATGGGTAGTATTTTCTAGGGCCTATTGATATAAATTATCTAATCACATATCTATCAAAACGATAGACAATCGATACCAATAAAAATAGAGATATCTATACAAACTACCCTCCGTCATCCCTCTTTGGAATACAGACAGTCAATTAGTTCGCAGCACCCCCTGTGGGGCACCGCTGAAGGGTGATTTCAGTAGGGGATTCCTCTAATACATAATATCATTCAATTTTGTGAACATAATTTGAAATACTTGTTTATAATATGTGTAGTAATACGGCTATGTATGATATTTACAAAAATACAATTAATTTTAATATAAAATTAAACAGTTCCTGCCTTCTCTTAAATTCATAAATAAAAACTGTTCAATGCCCAAATATTTAACTATAGCTGGCCATACTTACTTACTTCCACTTGACAGGTGATGAAGCCTATAGCTACGCTCTCGTCTCTCAATCTCTTAACAATTAACAGAGTCGAGGACCAAGCAAAAAACCCCAGATTAATTAAAGCTCATTTAAAAAAATAATTGAACCCAATTAATGAGTTTGATATCCTTCTGTTTCGGAAGCGTCACACGCCCATGATATTCGGAGGACAGCCGTTCAAAAGGCAAAATACTCATAAATGAACACCACTCTGCTTAACCTAAGACCCTTAAGCTGTCCAAGTTGCACCAACGATTATAATAACCCCCAATTCTGATACTATCTTCACGGTGGACCCTTTCAAAACAGTTTTTACACCCGCATAACCTAAAAACGAATTAAAATCATCTTAATTATAACAAATGGGATATCTCTCTTTCTCTGTTCGTTGATTACGAGTGAGAAAGAGAGCCATATATATTGAAGTTACGTGGGAAAACTACTATGTTTATTATAAACAGCTTACTTGAAGAAATTAGAGTAATTGGTATAAGTTTCAAGTGTGTCGTTCTAAAGGATGGTATAGTATTTTTATTATTGTTTGTATATGTAAGCAAAATCTGACGCATAGTTGGTGATTTGACACTCAACTCTCAACTCTAGTCCTGGCAAACAACCTGCACAAACATCAAGTTCATCACATACCTACCCGAAAACAAACTAGTTCTGTGAAGTACACAAATGTTTATTCATCAAATAGATATTTAGAGAAATAAAGGCTTCGTGTGAAATGGGTATTTATTATATTTTGTATGTCTTTATAGAATTTAATAACTTCACCTTTTAATACATAAAGGCGGTGGAAATAAAGAGATAACACGCTGGATGAATTTTTCAGTTATAAATGTAATAGCTGGAGAATTATTGGCTCAAATTTGGCGCAAGTTTTCCAATCATCGGTATTTATCAACTTTTATCGCATATCAATTCCGGGCTGATTTTAGTGTGAGTAAGGATTTAAACTCAGGACCTTAAACTAGAAATCGACGTGGTGAACCAATTGGCCACCAACAGGTAAAAACGATAGTGGGGCGGTTCATTTCATTTCATTTATTGAAATCATAAATGTACATTTATCCTTAATAAAAAGCGCTTTTGACTCGCAATAACAAATAACATTCGCAAACAACATTATATTCAGTGTGCAATTTCGGAGAAAAGTCTTACAATACGTTTTTATCTCAACAATACGACCGGATACCGTATGAACTTGACACGATTTCAAAGTGTTCGTTCTGGGCCAGTTTCTTTGATGGTCCGACTGGTGAGTAAGAATTTAAACCATAAAGACACACAAGCTCTATATTAACTAGTAATACTTGATATTGTTTATATCTTAACGCCTCTAATAATTAAAACCTTAGGCAAAGACTCCTCAAATTCATTGAAACAAATATTTTGACTCTAAAGATTAGATATCTGTATTAGAGCAAAACGTCAGACATCCCAGGTTTGAAAAATATAATACGCATTTTATGACGAGCGAACTACGTATAATTGTAAAGGGGCTCAAGCGATGGTCGATATGTTGGTATAGCTACCGTAAACATTAAACTAGACGAGAATATAAAACACACTTTCTGACCCCATTTCCGTAACGGCCGCAAAAAAACAGTCGGCGCGCTAAAATAAGCCATAACAAAATTCGTCTCACTTTTAACGTTAAATAAATATATTGTATATTAATGGTCGTATGTGTAGCGGTGCCCTTACATATAGGCGTCAAATTCGTTATGCATTCTTGTGCAGTGATTCAGCAACGTGAATGTATAAAGTATTGCCTCCTATTAACGATATGCGATAGGAAAATAAACAAAGTTTGGGAATAGCTACTAAATATCTTGGGAATAGATTTTTTAGGTGTAATGGTCTATTCTATTTCGTCAATTGAAAAACTTCTACTACATTTTGATCGATCATCGATAATCATCATCAGACAGAGCCTTTGGTTTGGTTATTCGCAACAAACAAAATTTATGTAAATTTAATGAGAAAATACTTGGAAGCAGTTTAATGTCTAAGAAATACACATCTGAGTTTTCAATTCCATTGCTCACTATCGACACCGTAAGTAAGAGAAGCTATATTTTTCTTGTACATGTTAACATATTATTGTTAAATTTCAAAAACCTTTGCCCATTCCCAAGATATATTAATTTAAATATAGCTCGTTATGGCCGACATTCTTTATTGCCATCGTTACTCCAAGATATTTCGGGGTTTCTGTCTGTTAGTTCAGTAGATGGGGTGGCAGGAATATATCATTTGTGAACATTACCATACAAATAAAATAACACTGAGACTTTTTGTATCCATCCGTCTTGGAGAGGAGGAACAGGGGGTATCACTGTTATTTATATTATGTTATGTATCAGTAGCTGTTATTTTTATTTCCGGGTAGCTAATTAACTACTTCGGTATTTATAGAATTTGAAATTGAATCCGAGAGGCATACGGTTAAGAATAGTAATGACATTATTGTCTCAGCTGTCTCAAGTTAAATTTGGCGCTAGATGGTGTTGTATAATTTATGTTGCCAGCACAATGCTTTTAAAGAACAATAATATGCAACTCATTTTCTTTCTTTTTTCAGTAGTGTATGATTGAATTGAAAACTCCACACACACAACTTTTCCTGCTTCAGTATTTTATCACACCACCTTCATCATTGAGGCTCATAAATAAATTGGTGTAATCGACCATCCGTTAAATAACCCTATCGTTCGTCACTTAACTCTTGGAGGGCTAACAAAGCAAGCTGTCAGTGGGGTTATTTTATGAGTAACCCTTTAAAACTTTTGTGCGGCGCAATCGAAGTACTGACAGCGAGTTTTTATAACCCTTACGCGACTATACATAAAATTGATATTTAAGGTTTATTAAGAAATTTATTTTTTACTACAAATGATGGCGTTATCAGGTGATGTACAAAGAAAACACCTATGACTATATTATGTCGCTGACATTTTTTCTCTCAATCATTTAGTTTATTCTTACAAACGGAAGTGTTATTTAGACGAAACGCCTTTACAACATAAATTTAACTTTTGAAAATAAATTGATCTGTTCAAAACAAAATTCGAACATGGACCTCGTCCATAGAGGTCCAGAAGTACACGACTAGAGTACCGAGAAACGAATAGGATAAAATTGATAATTATACTCTGTAAATTTTTCTTAATAGATTATTCTTTAAAATTAAATTCAAAAATCGCTACCACTTATGCATTACACTAGAGCTATATTATTTAATTTATAACTATTTTCGTACTTGAATTATTTTTAACCATAAACAAACCATAGAATGAATTTGTTACGTGTAATATTGTACACCATTTTACGAGCACTGGGGTGTAGGCAGTGAAAGTTTACGAGTTATTTGTGGGGTTAATTACACTACTGTAACATTAAAAATAACTTTTGACAGCCGTGAAAACGATGTGTAATTTCTAATTTCAAATATGATTAAAATAATTAAATTAATATCTAGTGGTCGCTGGTTCGAATTCTGATACTGGCTTACACCAATGACTTTTCAAAATTGTTTTCGGAAGTTAAGTGTGATAAATATCGATAACTGAAAACTTTGTGCCCGGTATGGTAATAGTTTCGCCATCTATTCCATTTGGGACGTAAACATAACGGCGAGACGAGGCTTAACAGCCGCTGCCTACACCTTCGGGGAGAAAAAGGCGTCAAGTTATGTTATGTAAATAATATATTTTTTTCATGGAATAGATTCGTACATTTAGAGGGAAATAGAGATTCCAGAAAGTCCCACTTTTTATATAGTGTTAAAAAATGACGCTTCTATTTTTCAGAACAGTGATGTCTCTACAGATGTCTCTATTCGAACACGGAAGTCGATTGAGTGGCTCTAATTGCTTCAATCAAACAATTAATTAACAAATAACTTGTACATATAGGTACGCAATACGCATTCGTAAAAACAAAACCTATCAACATTGAACTCGTAGCCAATAAATTTTAATAAACAATGCAACTGATTCATTAGCGATTGTGAACAATTCGCAACTTGGCCAATTATATTAGGTTACTGCTCAATTGTAAAATTGGACAGTATGAATATGTTAGAGATTTTTTTTAATCAAAATTTAAAGTGTGTCTTTACAATTGCGGGTTTTGCCTCCTCATAGATATGTCAGTATGATGCAATAGAAATAGACAAATCAAAGTTTCAACAACTTTTGTAACAAATTGTTTAGTTAGTTGGATGTCAATTTTCACACCTTCTTAAGTCACGCTTCTAGTAATTGTAATTGTAGAATATGTAGTGCCTCCTGTCACGCGCCGACACAATTAGTGGGTAGGCAGTAATGAATCGACTCTTTGTATATGTTATAATTGATGACTCTAACCTGAACAGAATTGCAAGTCAAGGTGTCTCATGGTATACCCTTGATAGTTTTAAAGAGGTCCAATTGCTATCAAACCTTACAAGTGGAATTTATTGTTAGCAATTTGTCTATCAATAGTTCCTAGTGATCAAATTCTTCTAAAAATATTTCATTTTTATTTTTTGGGTAGGTAGAGCGGGGCTAGTTGAGCAAATTTTCATTTGAGAGGATATAGCACCTCAATGATAAGTCTCAATTAGTTGTTATGCGACCTGTTGTATTAGTAATTTATTTGTCTCAAAGCCACTATAGTAATTTATTTGATAATCAGTCTGATTTAAGAGCTACAGCTGTTTATGTACAAAAGGTCAAACATGCTCAACGTACCCCATAGGTGAGGTAAGTTGAGCAGGGGTATGAGGCAAGTAGAGCACTAAAAATGACTAGCGAAACCATGGGTTCAATGGTAACTAGAGATAAAATAAACTATCTGTTTCACAATCAACTCTTTATTTCTAGATTTTTAGTGATAGAACAACAAAACTTAAAGTAATTTACCGTAAATAAACCGAAACTAGAATCAACAAAACATCAAAGTATCTTAAAATTAACCTCAAAATTAGATTCAGTCTTTCTGTTTCAATCAGACTTAATAAAATATAATATTATTACCCAATTAGCTTATATCTTTAAAAAATAAACAACATCGTAGGAACTTAGTAAAAATAAAATAAAAATAAACTTAATCATCGTTGTCACTATTCCAATTAATACAAACGTAAGTCTCGTCGTAAGTCGTCTCATTTTCTTTATTGCTTGGACTAGATTCAGGTTCAGCATGGCAGGGGGAATGAAGAAAATACTTGCATCGGTGTGGCATAACCCATGGATGAATCACCACATTCATTTAATTTCTTCAAAAATCTTGTCAACGTCATGCGTTTGATACCGAATTCTTTAGCGGCGGAATCCACGCTTTTTCCTTCATCGTTGACAGCCTTTGCAGCATTATTTAAGTTTTCAGTAGAGTAAGAACATCTTCAAGTTTTCCTCTTATAAGTACGCATCCTAAAAAAAAACTAATACATTCATTACTTTAGTTGTTTGATGCATGGGGTAAGTTGAGCAACTATAGCTCAACTAACCCCAACCCAAAATTTTTAATTTAGAGTGAGGGTAACCAAAAACCGTAAAAATTATACCCATAACCTCTCTAAATATCCTAAGTACAATAAATTTATAAAAGATTAACACTTACCTGATTGAAAATTGCTAATATTTGACTATTACAGACGAAAACTTGCGATAAACGAATTTTCAACTTTTTAGTCCCAAAATAAACAAAACGCACTAACACTTTATTGGCTCGTCGAGCTGCCACTAGCGATCGCGCGATGATTATCCCGCCCGCGACTACTTCTTTCCGCCATACGATGCCCTACGCATACGGTGATAGTTTGCGAGATATTTCGTTTGCCCAACTTGCCCCTATGCTCTACTAGCCCCGCTCTACCCTAATAATTATTTGGTAGTTTTTATGGCGTTTTCTTATTCAGGAATATACAAAATTTTATATCAGGAGTTTACGAAATTTTCATTGTTTACCTTTATGTACCATACATAACTTCACGCCTTTTTTTACCCGAAGGTGTAGGCAGTGGCTGTTATGCCTCGACTCACCCTGTTTACATCCCAAATGGAATAGGTGGCGAACCTATTGTCAGAACGGGCATAAAGTTTTTAGTCATCGATATTTCATCGTCTCTTTGTCGAAAAGTCATAAGCAGGGGATTCGGACCCGCGATCTCTGGATTCAGAAGCCGTGTGCTCGACCCAGTGGACCACCGAAACTTTATGTACCAGCTCCCATTCATGATAGTATTATGATGAATATCAGATTTATATTATATTTCATTAATTTTATTTTTTATATTTAAACTACACGTTTATGAAAACAAGCTTCAAATATCATCAAATATGTATAAAATTTAAATAAAAGTTTTGAGCATTTAACTTATGTAGATATTAGATAGGTTTCAATACAAAGATCTAAAGATGTTATATACAATATCATTATAGCTGAAGTCAAGTTACGACGTCAAGTACATATTTACGACCATGTACTTACTTTATAACGTAAATGTTCTATATACTTACCTGTTTTTAAGCCACGATTTAGTGGGAGTCGTAACTTATTTTACGATAGTGTGTCCATCTTCTGCCACTAAGCTATTTAGTTTCTGATCCATTTTAACAGGATCCGGTTTGGTGCTCAGTTTTTTCTTTTATTTTGTTTTCCATGAACTTGGAAGAAACCTTTATTTTATTTTGAAATAACAAGAAACATGTTTAGAAAATTGTTAAAAACAATATTGGTACAGATAAACGTAATCCAAGTTAAAATACAATGTTCCACTCGTCAAGATTACAGTACAGTATTCTAACAATTGAATTGAAATTAATCTCTCTGCCCTACCCCCCTACTAACCTATAACAAAAACGTGTCATTAATTAAGCTCAAAATAAGCTGAAGCTATGACCGTAAACGCTAAGAATCGATACGTCACGGAGGGTGAGTCCACCCCCACGAAGACACGCGGCAGACCAGACCACGGGGACTACCATATTTATGAAGTTGGGAGTATTATTGATTCTTTGACCTTTTTGTAGAAATATTTATGCTCAAAATTCTTTTTTTACTCAAGTCCGTTCACATTTAAAAAAAGATGCAATTAAGGTACTGAAAAATAGCGACAACTATCCGATTGCCATTGATTGATTCTTTATGATATATTCAAGTTTATCAATAACAAAATAAATCATATTTTTATTGTTAATAAAAAAATGTAATAAATCAAACCCATTATTTCCCTCATATTTTTCACGTATATTATTGATTATATCATGTTACATACAAGTAAATTGTTAAATTAAATAGTGAAACGACGCCTCAGGTAGCTCTATCGGTGGTCCATCCACAAAATTTTATATTTCATTATTTTAAAATTTTAATGTAAGGGCTTTATAAATTCCTGCTAAAACCACAATAGCTTTTATAGTTTTAACTAATCTTATCAAGTACAACGTAATTATTATCTACCAAAATGATATATAACTCTCTCATGAAGCTTATAAAATATTTTACAACAATCTCCATCGATGATGAATATAATAATATAAACTTATGAAATTAAAACACAACTTTTTATAACGAAGTTCGCTTACCTTCCCTAAATATAAACTAAATAGTTCCCTTTTAATAAAAACAACACGCTATCTTTCATATTTTAACTACAAAAGCAAGGTTTTAATTACTACATATAACAAAGCTCAACATAAGCTGGTAATAACTCAATGTTTACAAAACTCGCATAATCTTAAAAATAGCCGCGTTTTTTTTTATTTACTTCAACAACGGTAACTTTGTGGAGTCTGCAACGCGTTTACATATTCTTTTTTTTAATACTAGCTTGGAATTCAAATTTGGTATTTACGCGGGAATTTGCTTTATAAATTCCAAGTACTAAATTTATTACTGAGAATTAAGATTATACCTAGGTATTTTAAATTCGGTCATTTGTTAAAGAGAACAATATTTATAATTTATTAAGTCTTACAGTAACGTAACATAACAAATCACGCATTTCGTTCTACTGTCGAGAAAAATAAAAGTATGGGAGTAAGTGTAAACTTCTCGAATTTCTCCCCTCGGTATTTCATTAATAATAAGTTCAAACAGATTGACTTATTACTGCCTTAACTCGCTTAGCTTCTGGTTTAAACTGAGCTTATACGCAAAACGGATGACTCACCACCACATATAACATACAAGTATGACTGCCTATCACACCATAATGGAATGACATGGTTTTATATAAACGTAAATAATTCTTCTGCTCTGCTGGAATATAAATTCCATATTAAAGGTACTAGGATGTGATCTGTGTTGATTTATAGTGGATTAGGTTATGGGTTATATCTAAACCAAAGATAACAAACACGGCATTTGTTACAAAGGAAAAAAAATAACAAGATTTATAGTTCAATTAATTATTTTAACATGAAAATTTAGTTCACAAACATCCATTTTACTTCAAACCTTTATAATCAATCAATTGATTGAATGATTTGACTCTACTTGTAGAGAAAAGTAAAGATAAAGCAACGTATATTGTTGTATATTATTGCATAAGTTGCTTAAAGGTAGTCATTATTCAATAAGAAATGTCATAATGACGTAGTAATATACTTCACCACAAAATGTTACAGTCTTGTGTGGTGTAGTTGCAGCCACAGCATAAGAAAAACAAAAGCTGCATAATATTGTTCCCGCCATCTCGTTGACAGCAAACGTTTTTGACATTTATTACGTGAGAAACAATCATTTTTAATGTCTGTGGTATATTTTGCAGCACTAAAAGTAATTTTAGGAACCGGCTTAGGTACTTCTATTTTATGAGAGAAAATTATTATATAGGCACTGTCTACAGTCCCAACTAATATGATAAATGTGAAAGAAGTTCTGTCTGTTAGAGTTTTTGTTTCGTGACCCGATATAGATCAGAAGGTAATACATATATTATTTGAGAGACATTGGCAGTCACATTATTGGATGTCTGAGTGTTATGGTTAGTTAGGAATACCCTGGATGGAATCAAGACTAATGAAAATAGTTTTAGTTTCTAATATTTTATTAATAATTTCACATCAAGTAAGAAAATTTTCTTTTTATACGCTGATATTCCAGATAAAATTCTGTCGTAGTGGAATCCCAGCCGTGGGATGTAAAACTGGGATAACAATGAATGTACACTAAGAAAATTGAGCAACGATGAATGAAACTGCTCACAACTCACAAATTGTGACCTTCACACGATTCAAGTCCGTTCACCTCAGTAGACCTTCAAGTAAATATATTATTTAATAACACACCAAAATGCACGACCTGTTATATAAAAACAACGTGGTTGTATCATTAAGGTTATTGTAATCTAACGTAAGCCCGTGACTTCGTTAGGTATGCACTGCCAAGAAAGAGCAGCTTCCGTGCTTGCTGAGGTTTAGACAGAACACGTCATTACCATGCTCATACATCATGGGTTTCTGGTTCAAAAACCTGACGATCAACTAATAATTACATAAGTAACTTGAAGAGATTTTCCGCTAACATAACCATTTTTTATGTAACACCCGCCAAAACTTAAGTTTTATTAAATAGGTAGTTAAGCGTCTCACGTATTCCGTATTTGCCAGTGTCAAGTTCGTGAATCTTTTGTTAAGTTATTTATATTTTTATTAACCGTAGATGACAGAGGATAATGTTTTACATGGCGAAATTATATTTACCTACCTTTAACTCTTTTCCATGTATAATTATGTTGTTTGTAAACATAGCGACTACATGTTGACGCAATATTTGCGCTTTCAAGACACAGAGGTGACGAAACCGGATACTACTTGTGTGGCGCGGATTATAAAGTGAGGTGTGTTCGAGTGATAACAGAGTGATAATGTTTGTAGAGCTAGTTTACTTCGAACGGAATCGTTGAAATGATAACTTAAGAACTAGACAGGATTAGTATTTGCGATTAGGAAACTGGCAATATGCTTAAATTTGTAACGGTAACATAGGAGAATAAATTAATACAAGTACACTAAATAGTCTTATTTAGTGTACTTGTTTAACTTCAGATATAATAAATTTTGTCTAAAATATTCTATTAAATTTAACATTACTGGCCCACTCCCTTTGATAGAAGCATTAAAATACAAAGGATTATTTAAAAATTATCTTTCAAATAGCTATAAGCAGTTCTTAAAATTATGTACTATCTAACTTTCTTATCCAAGAAAATAACTCGAACTCGAACAAAACTCGCACATAACTTTGGTAGTAGTTATTAAAGAGTTCTGATAAGTTATCGTTATTACAAAATTTTTGATAATGTTATAATCTCACTGCTTCCTTGTTAGTAAGTAGCACGTGAAGTGTAACTAAGACACATTATAGAGGGGATATTTTTCTCACTTTTTAAACTTTTGCGGAGGTTCTGTGATTCATTGAATGTATTTTGTTTATAAACTGTTGGCAGTTTCTTTTTAATTGTAGTCACAATTCTAATGGTCCCGAAGTCGAATACCCGAAACTGGATGACTGATGAAATAGAAGAACAGTGGAATTAGTATTAGGTATATTATCTTCAAAAAGCATGACCCGCCTGATTACCAATTACAAAAAAAAATCAACTATAAAAACTTTTAGTTGCAAACCTATTCGAAAATTATTAAGTTTTATGGTCGCAGGTTCAAATCTTGGCCAATGACTTTTCGAAATTATTTTCGGAAGCTATATTTGTGATAAATACCGATGACTGAAAGCTTTGTGCCCGATATGGCAACAGGTTCGCAACCTATTCCATTTGGGATGTAAACATAACGGCGAGTCAAGGCTTAACAGCCACTGCCTACACCTTCGGTTAGAAAAAGGCGTGAAGTTATGGTTATTAAGTTCTATGTCTTGACTCTTATTATACGTAGTAGTAATGAAGTAATCAAGATAATAAACAATTAATCATCTGTATAATTACCCACGGCTCATCTTATTTCGAATATAATTGCACATTGACTTATATAAGTATGTATAGTAAGTACTTTGGTGTTAAAAGGGCGCATTGTCTTAATACGTAGTATGCGATGATGACATCTTTATAAATAAAACATATATGTTTACTTACAATGTTATTGTGAAGGTGATAGTAAATTGATAATAATTATGTTTTTGACGGGATACACGCAGCTCCATCTAGTTTTCAAGCTAAGCAACTAATGTCTGTTGTGTCATGTGTCCTAGCGCTCTACTACACAAACATAACATAACATACAGACATCAATGTTCATTACATTTCTACAGATGTGAAAATAGAATTCATTGACAATTTTCCAGAGATAGTCAAAGTTTCAATAGTTTAATTCCCATTTTTTTTCTATTCAAAATCACCAAATTATTACTATATATCTTTGCTTTAGAATATTTACATCAAATATATAAAATTTATAAAAACTTTTTATTGTAATTTTCCTCATGGTCTGTCAATAAATCGCTAGTTCTAAATGAGACAAATAAAAAAGTAACGTTTACAAGACATCTTGTAAATGTAAACCATAACAAGTCATGATGTTTCTCGTGGAAACTCTTACACAAGTGCTATTTGTTAAACTGATAACATCCAAGAGGTGACTGATAACAGACTTAGTAGGTACTCACACATCATAGGTACCTACTTATCTTACACACTCACCTCAAATGCAAGTACAATAACGACAAAATTATAATTATACTATACCTATATTATTATTACCTATACATACTAAAATAGTTTGCAAAAATAAGAAGTACAATTAAATAAGAAATAAAAATGTACTATCTTGAAAATCTCAAGTTATGTACAGTATAAATGCTTGCAACTTTGTCAAATCAAACTGAAATAAATTTATTATATCATAATCATTTATTATAATCACTTTGCTTTAATGTATTTTTAAAAAGATTGATTATGTAGTAGTAACCGCTATTTAACTATCAAATATTACCATTGTTCTAATATTAATCAATCCGCTT
Source organism: Euproctis similis (assembly GCA_905147225.2). NCBI lineage: Eukaryota > Metazoa > Arthropoda > Insecta > Lepidoptera > Erebidae > Euproctis > Euproctis similis. The sequence continues at coordinate 1,691,144 of LR990105.1, read as the reverse complement.
ACATTAAATAATACATAATACAATGTAAACAATACGAAATTTCTTTATAATACAATCATCAATCAATCATTCAATCTGTAGATTTGCGTACAAATTGATTCGCCGTGTATAGAAAATTGATCGGTACATTATATGTTTGTTTGTCTTTGTGTATAGTAGGTACTACTAGTATTAGTACAAACTCCACGGACTCTTTTGCTTTTAGTTTATGTAATTTTAAACTAAAACTTTTAGATGAAATACATTATACATTTTTACTACTCTTTATCTCGTCTTTACTCGTTAGTTATCCGAGTTTAAAAAAACTCCCGTTGAAAGTCTTACCAAAACGATATCAGCCATTTTAGAGCTGTTTGCATAAATACCCGACCCAAAGATTAACTCGAAACAACTATGTCACCAAATATTTGTGGAAGTTATTCTTGTAGATGAAATCAAAATGGAATCACTTTATGTGCAATGATTAAAGATTAATCGCCAGCGATGGAAGCCATTAAACAATTGTGTGTGTGTGTGTTTAACAACAAAATGGCGTGTCTGATAACATTTACAGGGCGAAGTCGCCAAGACATGCTATTAAACATAACAAGAATTTAACAGAATCAAGGGGGGAAATAGACGCGGCAAAAAATTGTTAGGATCTTTTTTGCTGCAAAGAGCGTAAACGAGTAGGGCGAAATCAAGTTTTTGAGAGGTCATAGTATTTCGCCGGTTGAGTCAGCCCAATCTAGCAGCAGACTGCATGGCTCTACCATTCTATGCAGAAGAATCATATAATTGCATTTTTTTTCTGAATAAATTATTAGCTGGTTGCAAAATTGTCATAAAATATGTTAAGTCAGTTTATAGGAATTTTGTAATTTTTCATAGTAAATCATTCATTCATTAATCAATCATTTCATAGTATATTTTATGTCACATTTTTCTATCATCTGACTTTCTATCATGACAGTAATTTCAATGCTTCTCAAAAAATAATGTATATCTATGAAGTGAGATCTCTAAGTATCTTGTTGCAGCGTCACAAGAATTGTTATAAATGGTGCTCTTAAAGGGACATTTTCTTTGTCAAATGTTACTCAAAGTTGTGCTTAATGCCTCAAAATTAATAATAATCGAAATATAAAAGATAAACAATACTTGTATAATAGCGAATTACAAAGCTTGTAAAATTAATGATATTACTTAATACAAATGCCAAATAGTCCTTAACTTGTTTCAAAAATAAAAATTCAAAGCATAAAAAATACAGAACATGATTTTGAATTAGTCAAAATAAATGTTACCTACATTGATGCGAGGGGGGTCATAAAGTGTAAAATTTAAATAACTTTGAGAAACAACTATTATTTACACTATCTCTATAGTTGTAAGGTATTAAATTTGTCAGTGTAGTAAGATGAAACTTAAATGTACACCATATAAAAATGGATCCAGCATCAGATATAATCTCTCGTATTCATACAATGGACAGTTTACCTTGAAATAACTGAAGGGACGTTGGCCCAATAGTTGTATCGGAAAGGTCACAGGTTCAAGTCGGCTACAATAAGAATATCTACTTTAAATACAAGCGTAGTTAAATTACACTTTAGTATCGGTTATTAAATATTAATTGCATTTTAAGCTAGAAATGAAATATGTTTCATTTCACCTTTTATGTATTTAATATTCTATTAAGAATTGTTTTCTTATTGTAAAATTAATGTATATTTTTATAGAATAACAACCATTCGCTTTACAGCCGCCACATCCACGTGTAATAGCATAGTCAGGATAAATAAATTAGATAATCGTAAAAATACCGAAATAATGTTTTTAACTTTAAATTTAATCTAACAATATTCTCTATTTCAATCGCTTTCAACCTATATTACATCATACGAAAATGCAATTGCAAGTAAATAATATCCAAGTTTTATTTTAAATGATAAAACATAAAAGCCGTGTCCAAACAGTCGTACTGACATGGCTCGTTTTAACAAAATAGAGGAGCGATAATACCTAGCTAATTAATTGGATGGGTTTCTTGAACCCACGGCCGACAGGCGTGACTTACCTGTTTTGCCACAGACAAAATTATCTTACACCCATACTTAATAGCTTAAGTAAATTTAATTTAAAGACATTTTAATTCTTGTGATACAGTGCAAAAAGTTTTTTTTTGACCTAGCAACACACTTGTTTACTTATTCTATTAAGTGTTCACTGAAATACTACGAGACTTCAAGTAAGTTAATCTATACATATATACTATCACATATAATTTAAAAACTGTTTACTGTAAATATGCAACTAAAATAGTACCTTTGGTTTTACCGTGTCGAAGATTACTGTAAGAAAACCTTTGATAAATGAATGGCGGTAATGAGTACTATAAAATAAGGATCGGTTCTTATGTCACGCTGACGAGTCCATTCACTCTGTCATTCAGCCAGGTGTATTCGTAAACCTGTTCTAAAATTAATACTTATTTTTTATGGCTTATCTACTTTAGTAACGGTAAAACACTGTACAACAGCCTACCATTGAACTTGAGGTATATGTTAGTGATGTCGGCGTTACTGACGTCTCTGAAGACTGATTGTCAGTCCTGTGAGACGTGAGTAACGCCAATTCTGAATAGGGTAAATGGATATTGCTAATTACATTTGAATAGCTTACGATATAAAACGATATAATACTGTTTAAACGCGATATAATCCTAAAAGTTGTTTTAATGAGTGAGATTCGCGAAAGTCTTAGAAATAAATCTTATATCTTTAAACGAGCAATTCTTGTATATATATAATTGGAATCTCGGAATCGGCTCCAACAATGTTCATGAAATTTAGTATATGGGGGTTTCGGGGGCGATAAATCGATCTAGCTAGGAATCATTTTTAGAAAATTTCATTTTATCGTGTTTTATCGATAATCAACTTAAACATCAACTTACTTTTTTATTGGAATTCCTGACATCTATTGGCGAATACTATTATTTGTGAGCAACTAACTTGCTTTAACGACAACAACACTAAAGCTATTCCAGCAGATGGCGTTGTTAACTAATTACTATTTGTTTCTAATATAATATGTTAGTACATAGTATATATTAGTATATATTTATTATTCTGTCGGTAAGATCGAAATTTATAAAAAAAAAAGAAAATACCGAGCAAAGCTCGGTCATCCAGATATTAGATATAATACTGAACAATTAGCGCAGTAGGTTTGTAAATGCATTGCATGCAATGGTTTTTTTAATGCCCATTATCAAGTTGTTATACCTTTACATGGGTGCGTTCGTAATTAATTTTACTATTCTGTTACATTACCCTTTTTCTACCCGAAGGTGCAGGCAGACGCTGTTAAAGCTTCGACTTCTCGAATCGTTATGTTACGCACAAAGTAGTCAGTCATCGATATTTACCACACATAACTAGCGAAAAAAATTCCGAGTAATCCTTGGTGTGAAACCGGAATCGAACCCACGACTTCTGAATCAGAAGTGGGTAGCTTGACCACAGAGACTTTACGTTTTTATTGGTTACAATAGTGAACATAGTTTTAATAAATTTGAGATTTTGCTGCTGAGTAAACCTAAATTTTATTGATCTGCTATATGGCTTTTACTATATGCCAAGCTATTAAATCCTAAAACTCTTAGTCTGAGAGCATATTGTGAAAGGAACCCTACATTTATTCATTACAAATATCGTTTATTCTGAGCAATTCAAAAGCAAAAACTAATAAGTTCCAAAAGTCACACGCCTTAGAACTCTTGAACTGACAGCTGTCAATTTGACGTGAGATTGGGCACACGCTTTGACAGCAGTTGTCAGTAAGAACCACAATTACTGCCCGTTACAAATATGTGTGTTAATACTGCACTCGAAACAAAATAACACTTATTTTATTTGATTTGTAGTCAATGAAGAGTACCCTTATTTGAAGGAATTGCTGTAGGTAATAATATACTACCTTATAAGACGGTAATTACGTTGAGCTTATTTATTTTTATAAATTGTATTTTCTTTTTCTGAGATTTACCATTACTTATATACATACTTATTAACCTGGAGTGTGATAAACGAATGCAAAGAGGTATTAGCTTAGCGTAGTACATACTTGCAAATATATCTTGATTCACACCAATGTTTTTTTAATGATTTATTATGGAAATAACTGTCCGTGACTAATTAAGTGGCAAAAGGTGTGCCACTTAATAGCTCTTCCGACAACCTTTCAAGGATAATGGCGTGAAGGTAAAATAGTCGTGTAACATAATGATGAACTATCAAATCTATATTTAGTTTACAGGATAAAGAGAGATTCCTCTATTCTTCTTCTTTATGGTCTTTACGACACTAAAAAAAGGAATAAAATGGTAACCAATTCACCGGTCCCACATAATAGGCATCGTTGGAAAGAATTTTATCGGCAAAATGAGTTTACATTATTTAACCTTCAAATGTTATTGACTTTTAATACAGATGCCGAGGCATAATACATATTTAAAGTTACTTTTGTTTGAAAAGAATGAAAAAAAAATTATTTAATGCCAAAGTTGTTTTTTACATAGAGTTGGTACATACCTACTCTATGTTTTTCAATATTCACTTTATCCTCAGATTTGCATAAGTATGACAACGATATTACCTGATGGAAACACTAGAGCGAGTTATTACGATTAAATTTTATTATAATTCATGTAGATAATTCAACACAATTCAGATCCATTCAGAATATATCTAGCCTCAATTTGCCTACACACCTTCCGTGTAGAGTTAAAGAATCTTTTTTTAATTATTCAAAAAGTTACAGACATAATGACAGACTAAAATCAAAAGAACATTAAAAAAACTAAAAAATATTTTATATAAACTTAACATAATTACATATATTTCTCTTTAAATTAATATAAAGTATACTTAGAAAATATAGACGACGTAATAATATCATATCTATTTAAAAAAAAACTGTCATGTCATTCCTATTTTGATATAAAAAGTCGACCTCGAATAACAGTCTCCATCACTAAGTACACAGCTGGCTGGTCACACCGACCTACAAGTGAACACTGAAATAGTACCTACTCTTAGTCATTTCAGATCTTCAAGATTTCCTAGAATCGTTTTGTTTTGAGACAACAATTTTAGTCACTGTTTATTTTGAAATGAGGTCAAATTACTTTTGATATAAATAAAGGCTGTTAGGATTTCCTGTGACTCGGTCAGCTGCCTTTGATTGCTATCGATGTTTATAAAAGTCTCGACAAACTACCAGGTCAGGCTTCGTGCTTCCAGGAATTTATTATGATGATATTATATAAAAAAACAATCATCATGAACTAGACATAATAAACGGGAATTAACACAATACGTTTAGATAAACGTTATTTTCCTTTGACGTTTCGGCCAGGTTGCACTGGCCGTGGTCATAAGCAGACTTGCAGTCTTGCCTTTTCCCAAACGTCGCGTTAATTCCAGATTATTAAATTTATGTAATATGCAACCCAAAGCCTAAAAGTTTTTATCATGAACTAGAATTGTCTGATCTTACTTCTTTACAAACATCTATAGAAATGATAAAATACATTGTAGCAAGCCTTAATTTAATTTAAAATATGAAAATTCATTGAAAAATATGGACGTTGTGCAAAAACTTCGGAACGAGTTCGAAAAAGACATTTAAGAAAAACATACTGAAGGTATTACAATAATATGAGTAATATAAGAATTGAGGCGCACGATTAAGTGGGTCGATTGAAATAGTATCAAAGGTAAACGACCGCACGAATTCTTATGTTTTGACAACGTTCCAATTTCAAATAGATTGGTAGGTATTTATTTCTATTTTTTTTTTAAATAAACACAGAGAGTCACTAACCTGTATATTGTGACACTGCTAAAACGAAGAACGCCAAACAAACAGCCAGCCTTCTTAGCTCCATGGTGTTCTTCATTCAAAATATAACTCGAAAATATAAGCCACTAATATCGTGCACTGTGCACTGATAAAGGTTAGACAGTAAGTAGTAAACTTACTGTGATATATTAAAATCGTTACAACACTAGTTATTTATACACTATCACTGAAGGCACATCCCTTTCCTCGTAATTAGGCACTTTTCGTTTCAATCTGAAAATAAAAAAGTAAATTATGTGCATCGCTGTTTTAAAATAATTTGATACACCGTTATGTTATTGATAAGAAATTATTCCAACTGTATTGATTGAACGAAAATTACTCGATTTCAATTTATAGCGCTACAGTTGACGACCGCAAGAAGAAATTAACACCATAATGCATTAAATTGTATAACTGTTTGAAATATCTAAAATAATCTTAACATCACGAACTGAAGTATTTGTTCAAATGGATAAGAGAGCTCGATTTAACGACAGGATTGTTTAACCGGTGAAATGACAAAGTGAAATCTTTTCTCTTCAATTTTTACTTTAATTCACGCTAATTAAGCCAAAAATAAATTAATGAGGTGCATATTTGTAATTCGCGTTCACTTATCTTTTGCTTAGATAAAAACTATTTCAACTAAGATTTTATTATAAGACAGTTAAAAAACGGTATATATAATTGATAACCAAGTTTAATTTGAAACTTTGGTGTCCGCTATGAATCATAAATCCAAAAAAGTACTCCATATTCCATGCATCAGTTCACATTCCATTTCGATATAGCTTATGCTCATACGAGCTCACGGAAGCCGATCCAGCTGTTCTAAGGGCTACATGAACATTGCCCATTGTTCTCTAAATAAACATTTCAACCGCCACAGGGCTTGTATTACACATTTGAATATTTTATTTATTACTTCAGTTTGACACGAGTCGAAATTCAATCATTTATCACTACACTCAAGTTCAAACACTTTGGCTGTAAATTAAATTAAGGAAATTTCAAAATATATTTTTAAACGAATATGTCGTATATGCTGATTTCGTTTATGTGTATTTTCTATTCTAAATTAAATTATACTTCTTTCGTAGTCTCCACTTTCAATCTAAAAGAACTTATTAGGAATATATAATTAGGTAACAATTCAAATTTGGAATGATATATTATGTGCGCTTGCCTCTATTTAACAAAAAAGAACTAAGAGAAGCAGGTAAGTCGTAGGTATTGAGGAGTCTCTGTTCTTAATGTGTTTATAAAAACAAGCTTTTAATAAACATTAACTGTATACATTTCTGTAATAATGTAATCAGGTTTTATATATTAACACATAGTTAATCTGTCCGTCTGAAGATCAAAAATAAAAGATTAGTTTACTTCTTATAGCTGGTAATATACTCTCGCTGAACATAATTAGATTTGTTCGTTAATTTGATTGCCAATATAAAAACGTTTATAAATTAGTCATAATGGTTTGATGTTAATTCATATCGGAATATTTGATTTATTATCGTTAAGAAAGTTATTGGAATTTTACTTTCTTTTTTGTAATAATGAAATAGGCATGTTAAAAATTGTATGCATATAATGTGGACAAAGGGCGAGATGACATAAATTTTAAATCTTGCCCCTCAAATATAAAATATCTCGAGGGGAATCATACATTACCTATGTTATTATCATAAAAATGCCTACATTTAATGTTAAATACCGTAATCTTAACAGTGGTAGAGTCAAGCAGTTCCTACCCTATCCTACTCCCCTAAAGGTCGGCAACGCAGCGGTAACACTATATGTGTTGCTATTGTCCATGGGCGGCGCAGGTTGCTTATCATCAGGTGACACGCTTGCTCGTTTGCCGTCCTATCCCATAAAAAAAACCGTAATCTGATGACAGATTATAAAAAAAACTTTTTGCAATTTGGAACATCGTCATACAGAATAGTGTACCTACCTATAATTGTTAAAATAAGCATCTCTAGTACCACTATATCTTTTGGTAAAATACTAAACTAATTAAATGTATTACTTTTAATTGAGCCAAAGTGTATCGTGGCTAAGACCGATCACTTACTTAGGAGTTATAAAAATTGTATTTTCCATAACGAGTTTAGGGTCGATAAATCCTCCGTACATTAATTTTATGTCTCTTCCCATACAAATACATTATTTGCAGACGATAAAACTTGTTTTATTGCAGCCGAAATGCGTTTTGCGAACGATATAACTTTAGGACTTGTTTTAGCGTTAAGTTCTTTTCGAGTAAAGGCTTGATGAGCTATTTTTTTCTCGTTGATACTATACTAACAGATCTCGCGAACTTCGTACCGCTTGACAACGAAATATATATATCTTGACAACGAAAAAAGGATAATGTTTTAAGTACTCTTATCAATAGTACCGTCATGATACATAAAACAGCTCATGGCCAAACTAAACACACATGTAAAAAAAATTAAGACGATCGGGCTAAATTTTTCTCATGTGAACTCTACCAAATCTCTTACGGAGTAGGCAGAGAGAACAGAGCGCCATAAGGCACGATTCTTACACGCCTCACTCGCTTCTTTTACTTTAAAAAACTGACGACATAAAATCGACGTGCGTATTTGAAACACGGCTCCTAACATCAACTTCCTCCAAAGCTCCTTCTATTTGCTCACGGAAGGTGTATCGTGGTCGTCCTCGACTCCTACCTCCATCCGCTTTTGCATCTATCTGCTTATTTACCCTATCTTGCGTCGTGCATTCTTTCTACATATCCGAACCATCGGCGCCATTTATCTTTCAAAACTTTGTTAGAATAGGATACAAAACTAAGCTTGTACACTCGAGCTTAGCTTTCTGATATTATGAGAAATTCAACTTAATTCCTTCATCAAATCTCTGACTCAAGTTACATCAAAGGGATAGAGTGTAGCGGCAGACGGAAGGCTCGAAATAATAAATTGGTTTATTTTGGGCGCCATAAGTATTCTCTTCCTGTACGCATAATAATATATTAAGAAGTATTTGATAAGCTTCTTGCTATGGCATATATAAATTTATAACACACCATTGGCTTTGATAGAAAAATATTTTTTAACATCTACAAAAAGTCGAAAAAGCGGAATCTAATTTGAAAGAATAGACGCCGTTTTAACTTCGAGAGAAATTTAACGTTTATATTTCCTAATTTGTTAAGTTATGAGCGCCACCTGGTAGAGACAATATTAACGTTCTTAAGGATGCATTAATTGAAATTGGATTATATCTTAAATTTAAAGTTGGAATTCTTTTAAGTAACGAAAAAGAAAGAAAAACCTTAGCGTTGTGTATGTGGTTCCGTAGTGCGACCTTAAATGTAACTAATAAACTCACACAAAAACCCATCATAATTACTCTTCTTAATAATTGTATATTTGATATTTAGAAGTTTATTAAGAATTGCAGTTTTGCAAAATTTACTTCAGCTGCTAAGATTTACTTAACTTCTATAAATAACTTTTACTTTTAATTAACGAACAGAGAAATCTCAATCTAAAAAACATTTTCCTGAATACATTTTAATGATCTGTCTTCCGTAGCATATTAAAAAATATAGTCAGCTTAAAGAACTACCTAGTATATCTCTGTCTAATTTCATTGCTTTTATTATATATTTTGAAACTTTACTTGCCAATTCAGATGAATCGAATGTAACTTTGAGCTGCGTCAAGACTACGGTACCCTAAAAACAGGTCAAACAAACTAAAAACTGCTGATAAAATAAATATAAATTTGAAACTTTTTATCTTTCATACGACTTCATTATTAACCATTGAAAGTTAATTAATTCCGACAATTAGTGTAATCTTAATAAAAATTTACATGCAAGAGGGTTAAATATTTTATTAAATGGGTAAATACATTTATTTTTGGATTCAAAAACACATACAAATATTTGATATTTGTAAAATAAAATTTATAAAATCACGAAGAGATGGAAAAATAAGAAAGAGGATTGTTTTTTTTTTCAAAAAAAAAACTGCGTAAACTCTATTTATTTCATTATTTAAAAGAATAAGAAACAAAAAATATAACAAATTTGCTGAAATCCATTTCAATACCTATAAAATTCTACGTTGTCATTCTGAAAAATTCAACTTCGGTCAGCGTCGGCAATTTTATTTGACAATAGCTATTAAAATTAATTTCAATACTTCAATTAAACGTTGTCATAAGTCTTGCAATATCCCTTGAATAAAAAAAAAAGCGTATAAGTAAAGAATTTAAAAAGTTGATCATCATGCAACACAACCTCTCCCAATTTGGACATCCGTTTTATTTAAATGAAACCTCGTGTTACCTGACAATCAAAATCAACAACCAAAAGAGTTTGCAACAAAAACCACCAATGAAAATATCCATTGAAAACGACTTTCCCCAAAAAGGTAACCACTAAAATGTACCGAGTATTTTTAATATAAAAAAAATTGGTAGAAATCTTTTAGCATAATTATCCTAGCCTATCTGTCATTAAAATCTGTATTCCATCCTGTACAGACGGACGGTGAATCTAAGTAGTCTGTAAATAATCCTGAAAGTGATAAAAAATCTTACCGTAGATAGAACGTTAAATAAACAATTAAATTTACCATCACGTTTAGTGCCAGTTTTTCAAGTCCTCGATGCAGAATCGTCAGATCGTCAGAAATCGAATGTCAGTTAAACCTTGGACAATTCAATCTCCACGAGCCATTGCCTGCGCTCATGACCTTCAAATTGATTTATGGCGGCAGACAATTATCTTATTCAACTCAGATTGCCCTAGGCATTGAAAAATGTAGCCAGCAATTCCTTTTTTAATAGACTACTAGTGTATTTTATCAATAATGTATATAAATTTGTAGAATTTAATACGATTCAGACTCATCTATGAAGTGAGCTTAAATTATTGTTTATGGGTTATCAAAAAGTTTAAGCTGAGCTTAGAAATGCTTTTACACTATAATACCTGATCATTTATGAACAGTAATCGACTTAAATAGGTACGGAATACCTTTTAAATAATAAGTTAACTCATCTAAGTTAGTTCAAAGATAACAAAATGTTATGTCGAATTGAAAGTCTGAAGGAAAAGAGAAAATCTTAAAATACAATACAATCAAGAATATGAATCAATAAAAAGACATAACAATAAATGAATATAGGTTGCATGGTATCAAATTTTGGAGTGGGTTAATAAAAAATGAAAGCTGATCCAAAATTATCTATGACACTTAACTACACATAGAGAGTCACGATTCAAAGTCACGTCTTTCCTATCCAAATCGTAGTATGTCTGTCTCTCTCACACGTGTCGGCTTACAAATCTTGTGTTCCTTTTGCACTGAACGTGACAATAGCTACGTTTTTCTATTTGCTTCAGATATTTGAACGCGCCGGTATAGAATTCTAGTGACCTATATTAAGTTCTATGTGTATGTTGTTGTTCTAGAGTAGTCGTCTGTGGATTAACAATCAATATCTGATAGAGTTTACAACAAAATATAAATTATGGCGAGATAAAATAAAATCAGCCAAGAGCGAACCATCATACCATGACAATACAAAACTTGAGATAATACTCATAATTTGTGTTATTTCATATAACCTCGAATGCGTTGTTCATCCAAACTATTACATAATTATTTAAAGTATTTTTTTTATATTCTCACGACTAGATTTACGGAGGTATCTTTTTTTTATGGGATAGGAGGGCAAACGAGCAGGCGTGTCACCTGGTGGTAAGCAACCAACGCCGCCCATGGACACCAGCAACACATATAGTGTTACTGTTGCGTTGCCGACCTTTAAGGAATAGGGGAGAGGAAAGGATGGGGAAGGGGGGAATGGGCCTCCGGGTACCTCTCTCACCGAACGAAACGCGGCATGAGCCACTTTACGACGGTCTTCTGAGAGGTCGTGGTATTTCACCGGTCGAGCCGGCCCATTCCTGCAGCGAACTGCTTGGCTCTACCACTGTTAAACTGTATCGGCACTTGATTGAGTTTCCAAATTTTAACTAAATACGTCTCAATAAGTCGAGCACTTAGGCAGAATAGTTGGTTAAAATGCTATCTTTGAATTGAGATAAAACCTGAACTTGAAAGCTGATATCGTTAACCTGCCATAAGATAAATGAATTGGTGATAGGAAACTACCATCGCCCAACCTTTTTACCGTGAAGAAATCCACGAAATGTCATGAGAGAGAAAATTGATCTCGGAAATATGTTTCTGACTCCTGGTCTAATTAAACCTGTTTTTATTTATATTCTACATAAAACATTCACAATTACTTTAGAAACTAGGACGTGAATCCCATTAATATCACTGTCTAATTTATGTTCCTACCTGACCTTGAATTACTGAGTCAACAATAGTAAAATTTTACTTCATTTATAGCGAAGCCATCTTGATTTACCTGCTAAATGCTGCGTTTGTTGATAATAAAAATAGCAAAAAACGACTGCTAGTATGTAAATTTAAAACTTGTTTGCTGAACGATTCTTTAAAAAAGAATTCAATATGGTATTTAGACTATATAGTAGACTAAATTAAATATGAATGAATTAAGCAAATAAGCCAGGTCGATAATCTAACATTACTAAGACCGTGGACCTTGTTGTCTCTTTATTCGTCATAATATAACCGCAAAGGCAAACATGTTTGCGGTGCCGCTAAAATAGGAAAAAAATGAAATGACATTTATTTGACCGGGAATAGCAAATAATTACGCGCCATCACAAGAGTTTGTAAGGTGTTATATTATTTGCGAAGTGAATTTTCTATTTTATCAGTGTAAACCAGACGTACAAACCATGTTGACGTAAGTCACGATATGTTATCGACACAAACATTGATTATTACTAGTATTGTTCAACGTCCAAGGTATGAGTGAATTTGTAACAGTAGTTTAAAATGTCTCATAGTAGTATGTAGTTTTTAACATTTCCACCTGCTATACCATATAATACCATATGATCCTAGCTAAATTCTATGAATCTCAATTGTCCAGGCACTAAGTTATTAAAATTATAGATAAATAAAAGAAGATTTTGATCAATAGCTCATTCATTCATTCATATTAAAATTAGTTCACGCGATCTGTATTTATCACGTATCATTAGCCTGCCCTCAGCAATATAAATTATAAAACATAATTATTGTGTTATCGGGAAGAAAAAAAAATATTGTACATAAAAAGTTACGTAACCGTGCATCAATAGCGCTACATGTTTGGTTTTATTATGAAACATGCAGGTCAAAATGTTACTGGACCAACTTTCTTGATAAAACAGTCAGTCCTGGTCAGTATAGTGATTGATTGCAACCCGCTATATATTCTTATCTACTTGAGAAAATGAGTTTATTGTATTTAATGTACAGATTGAACTGATTTTAATTGGCATTGGTTTTACAAATGACTTCTCATTATATCTTTTCTAATATAAATCTTAGTTATTCAGTATTTGTGGCATTAACAATATTGCAATATCGTATGAATGATAACATAGAAATATTATTGACAAATAAAAAAAATACTCCGAAATATTTTGAACTTCGTAGCCGATATTCGTTCATTCATTGCCCGGTGCTGTGGCAATGCATATCGAGTGAGTGAACGGGATCATTTACATAACTGGTTCAGTTCACTCACAACGTGTACTGGAGTTCAACGTGAATTCACTTAGAATCACACAGTTTGGAAGACATACTTTGTTATTAAATAAACCAAAGCGTTTTAAAAGAATGAATTTGTTCTTTTAAAACGCTTTGGAAACAAGATCGGCTACTTAGATCGGCATATTTCATTTAGTTTTATTTAAAAGTAGGTATGTCACAATAAAATATTTTAAGGTTAGGATAATCTACAAACCAATAGATACAGTTGTTAAAAAAAAAACAATATCGCAAAACCGTTCACGTGCTCGTTTAGCTATTGTAATAAAATGAACGTGAATGAACGAATGGTAATGATGTCAAATTTTAAAAATGGAATTCCGAATTCTGTACTTGTCAACCAAGACAGAAAGGTATTTTTTTCATTCAAATTGCAGTACCATTTCGGGACATCATTTCAAGCGGTCGATTAAATTTTTTGTTCGTGTTATCTGGGACAGAACAATTAAAGTTTAATATACGATAAATTATTTATATAGAAACGTGTTTCCTTTTACCGGTACAGCTGAATACATGATTGCAGTTAATTGTTAATGATTAAAATACGTATAAGGTAAGGAACATAATCGTTGGCAACAGCTCGTCTCTTTAGTGGCATCTTAGAATTCTTTATTTATAGAACTTGTTAATTTTGGAAGTAATTAGCCTTTTAAAATATATTTTACATTAAAAGGTCCATATTATGCAAAAAAAGATAATTTCTAGTCCAAATACCTACTACTAATACTAGACTAGCAGAAAGGTAACATAAAGTGACTACAATTTGACTGTTAAACTACATATGACATGCTTCTCAGTCAGAAGGAGAGTTTGGTCGAATTACTAATTTATAAACGACCATTTCTTTCCAACACTTTCTTAAATAAATGAGGAAAGTCTTCAATAATGAGGATCCAAAGATTTTCCTTTCGAAAATTTTTAATGTAATTTAATTCCAAACCAATCCATATTGGTACGGTCACTAGTTATTTTGCTAAATTAATTGACTATAATAGTAAAGTACTGACATTAATTAAATAAATTGATATAAATTGATATAAATATAAGTGTTTGTTACTCGATATCATATTAAGTGTATAGTTATATTTATAGGGCTTGAATGTTTTATGTCAATATGACTGACAGATCACAGATAAAAAAAATGTTATGTTGTGATCTCGACTGTTATACCTAATGGTATTATTTATTGTGATTCAATAAATAAAAGTAATCGAAATACCTATGGAATATTCGATTATCACCTTACCGGCTCTACCTAATTTCGAATTATTTTTTTTTATCTGTTTTGCATACAATGCAATTTGATTGTTTATAAAATCGCGTATAAAGAGTTGCGTAATGTTATGAACCTACCACTTTTTTGTCAACTTTTCTACAATAAGCAAAATTGGTTTTTCCATTCTGAGTCATCTGTAATCTTGTGTTATAATAATAACTCTAGACAGTAATTGTTGCTTTTTTTACTGTTTCAGCGAGAAACAAATTCAGCACGTCATGACCGACACTTTCAAATGAATTCTGAACCTCTGAGGCGTCCCCGCAATTTGTAAAACTTTCACATAAATTAAGCACTGAAAACAAAATAATAATTTATTATAATATCTCAAATAAATTTCTAATTCACATGGTAAATAATCGTCACCACAAAAATGACTATCATTGTAGTCGAGAGAAATTCGCTACAAAATTTCAGATTTTGTGCGTCATCTGAAAAAAATCCACGCAATCAGTTTTTAGTTGTGAGATTAAGATTACATTTTTATCTCTAACAGTTTGATAACAACAATAAAATAAATCTTAAATGTGTGGCATTTACATTTCTACTCGAGAAGATGGGAAATTTAAAAAGTATGTACGAATATTGAGAGCTAGAATACTAATACGAATAGTCAACGATTGTAAAGTCTCGGTGGTCCAGTGGTCGAGCACCACGCTTCTTAAGCCAGAGGTCGCGGGTTCCAATCCTGTCTCACACCAATGACTTTTCGAAATTAATTTCGAAAGTTATGTGTGTTAAATATCGATGACTAAAAATAAAACTTTGTGCCTGGTATGGCAATAGTTTCGGCACCTATTACATTTGGGACGTAAACATAACGGCAAGTCGAGGCTTAACAGCCACTGCCTTCACCTTTGGGTAGAAAAAGGCGTGAAGTTATGTTATGTAGCCAACGATCAGTATTATCTTCTAGGTATTAAATAGTTGTAAAATTATACTAAGTATAATTCTTGAAACCAGATGGTTGGAATAAACTTCACAGTTGTTACCCATCCCTGATGCGACCTTCAAATAACAGGATAGTTTACTTCGAGAAGGGGATCATCTCGTGGGATTTTTTAACAGTTGGTGACCTTGAAAAATGGGCATTTAGCAAACATTTAGGGTGAAGACAATAGAGATTTGAATGGATGTTAAAAAAGAAAGGTGTCAAGGTAAGTATGTACCTACATTAGGAAGGGTTGGTCTGATGAAGGGACCTTGAAAAAACTGGTTGTTAACACATCATAATACGGTTCCATGAATTAACTTTGAATATAATGAATATTTATTATTTTTTCACATGGTGCTATTTAATTTTGCAAATGCTAATTAATTATACCAGTCTTTTTTATGTTTGTTTTTTTCTTAGCGTAGAAGATATTACGCCATGGAATATGTTATTTGCTCCAGTTACTAACCTATCAATTATAAGCATCAATTTCGCATTATTTCGCAAAAAAAGAACAAATATTGGAGTTCTGTATAAAACATTGTATAATTTTGCACTGTATGTGCAAATATTAGATGTGTCTTCAAGTATTCAAGGCTAGTTTGTTACTGAAAAGCGCAAATAACTAAATTGGCTATTAAATATAATCTCGACATTCCGAATACAAGTAATTCGTGTTCTTATAGAATTCTAGAATTTAATAGGGCTCATGTCATTCTCACCTTTGCAGTACATAACGAAAAATAAAAAGAGGCAAAGAAATATGGAAGGGCAGTCGTAAAACATAGCAGTCTTTTTATTGCCCTAGGGTAAGAATATAATCATGATTACTACTTGGGTAGCATTCCTAGTGCTTATTAAAAGTAAATCTATTAAAGATAATATGAGCACAATCCACACAGCGCCGCCTAGCCGCCTAGCACAGAAATAATCTTTACCCGCAGACAAATAAAAGATGTTCTACAGAATCTTTCAAGTTTATGAGACACCAGAACAAATTTAGGAAACTTCTAATTATATCTAAATGAGATTCCGTTAAATATTATTTATTCCACTTATGTACAGATTTACACAATCAGTATCTACAAAAAATGTCTGTTGACGACAAAATTTAAATCTCCAACACAATTTATTTACATAAATCTCATTATGCAGTGATTTTACATAATATTTGTAGACAAACAACAGCGCAACCAGACTGAGAAAATGTTATTTGTTGGTAAGATAATCGACTACGCCTTATTATGCTGAAGGTTAAATAAACTACCAATAACATGTATGTACCTAGTACTTATTCGGTAAGACTACTGCATCATCTTATAAACGGTTTTTGCAAGTATTTGTACAGAATTCCAGACTTCTAATACCAGGCACTTGTGTAAAAATTCCGATAGTTTTTACAGTATATTTATTACAAGTCACCCAAATTACGATTCAAACTTAATCTAATTGCTAACAAATTTATTGAAATTATATTCATAAAACCTCGTTTTATTATAAAATACTTGAATTTCCGCATAACATACAGCGAGTTTTATAAATAACAAAAATATAAATAACTATACATATCGTGTTTATTAAATTGTATATACAACCTCGAATAACTCGTTCTCAAATGTTAATATTATCACGAGATATTGTGCAAGTTATCTATGCTGATAACAACCACAGATAATCGATATTATTGGTGAACTAACCTATAATGATATTTCGTGTAATGGAAATTCAGCCATGTGTTTGGGTATTCTTACTCGGAACTTTTTGAGTTAAATCACAAGGCTATCTACGACTATAATACACTTATAAATAAAAGAGAAGTATTAACCAATCAACCAACCAACAACCTAACATAAGTTTTAAGTAGGAAACACAGCGTACTTTCTCAGTTTAAAATAGCTTCATGTGCTTAAGAGATTGCGTTGCTTAGAAAGATCTGAAGTTGGTGGGATAGGTACTAGTTGTTATGATGTAACTTCTAAGAGAAAAGTACTTTAATATTTCACAAAAGCAAAGTTCAATATTATATTTTATTATTATTGCCAGAAGCACAGTTCACTGCCACATTGAACTCCTTCCTATCTATTCTAAAAGAAAATACACTATCACTATAAATAGAATATTTACAATTGCAAAACGTACAGTAACTAATAAATTATACATTTCTCCTTGGGCAGTGAGAATAAGTAAGTGGAAGTACCAACAACAGCTGAATACCAGATAAGTCAATGACACCGCGAAACGTGGTTACTGTCACATGAAAACGTAATTAACATCTACTACCTATTTTTAAGACAAATCATAGGGAATATTGATAAAACATATGACCCTTTCACCAACGAGGTTAAGAAAAAAGTTTTGTGTGTTCTATTTTTAAATTTTTGTAGTATAAAAAAATAACATTTTCGGTTACGCTTTTTTTTCAAAATAATAATCATACTTTAAATAAGAATAATCTTATTTCTATAAGTACCGATGGTAATAAATCGTGAGGTAAATGAAAATACCGGAGTTCTTTTAGGAAGTCATGGATGATAAATATTGATGGCTGACAAAGTTGTTGCCATTTGTATTCCATTTGGGACTCAAAAAACCGATGAGTCCGATTCGTTTCATAGTTTCCGTATGAATTTATATGTTTTGAATACTTAGTTTCAACTGTTGTCATTGGTAGACGAAAAAAGGCTAATAAAATTACATAATATGGAGTTACTAGGCAGTAGTACCTACATCATATAGCCGTAAAACTTTATACAAAATATGTGCTACTGTAAATTCAGCAAGCTAATTGCTTGTTTCCTCAGAAACGCTAATATTTCAATTTATAATGAACTCACCGGTAAAACCGGTTTCAACAAATAAGTTCGACTATTATGAAATTATTAGATAGATACGAGTATTTATTCGAATACGAATGTTCATTAAAAATATTATGAAGTAGCTGTAGACGAAAGACGAGTGGCGATAGGAAATAGCGTAAACGGAGTGTTGGGCAGATTCCTGGGCGCAAAAAATATTAGCAGAAAGGCCCAGTTAGCAATCCACAATGCAGTCCTGATCCCAACACTAACTTATGGAAGCGAGAGCTGGGTATGGCAGAGTGTGCATGAAAGTAGAATAAACGCGGTAGAAATGAGGGCTCTACGCAAAATCTGCGGAGTGACTCTCGCTGACTGCGTAGAAAACAAGGTTGTAAGGAAGGAAGTTGGTTTGAAAGAGAGTGTCGGTGTAAAAGTAAGAAAGGGCATGCTCCGATGGTTCGGACATGTAGAAAGAATGGTTGACGCAAGACTGACTAAGCAGATATACATTGCAAAAGCGGACGGATGTAGGAGTCGAGGACGGCCAAGACACACATTCCAAGACCAAATAGAACGTGTTCTGGAGGAAGGTGATGTTAAGAGCCTCAAAAACCGACGCGCGTGCATGAAAAGAGTTATGAAAGTCAACGAAGCGAGTGAGGTGTGTAAGAATCGTGCCCTATGGCGCTCTGTTCTCTCTGCCTACCCCGCAAGGGATTTGGCGTGAAGTTATGTATGTGTGTATGTATGTATGAAGTAGCTGCTACGGGCGCGTGAAATTCCGGTCCCTCGACCCATATGTGAACCAAACTCATCCATAATCTAACCTCGACTAGTTTGCTTAACACGATTCACATTATTCAGTCAAATTTGTGTTAGAAGGCTTAGCAACACATTTTTTTCATCCCGCAAATGACAACGTCGAGAAATGTCTAAAAATCTGCCTCTTTACGATAAGTCTTGTAGTTCCTGAACCATTTTCTGTATAACAATATGATATTTCGGTTGAGTGACCTACTGCAGAGTTGAATAAATTATAGACCTATTTAGTGAATGCAAAAAATATACATAAAAGATAAATATTTTGGCAGTAAAAGGCATTATGATGAACAACCGTGTAGCTAAATTAGTTCCGTCAAAAAACACTGTTCAAGGTCTTCTAGTGATACCTATAGTATACTGGCTGATACAAGATAAACATCAAACAAATATCTATCTATAGTTATAATTCTTTATTAAATAATATCATTATCTAGCGATAGAAAGATATACTTAGTCGAAATATTCTTTAACTGTCGTAAAATATATGGCAGTATGCACTTACATATAATTATTAAATGTAATTGACGAGTCAACAAACTCAGTTTCAGCAAGAAATATAGTCTTCAGAGAAGCGTCAAATTTAGAACGGCGAAAGTACTTATTTAGATAGGTATATACTTAAAGATAAATTTTAGAATCGTCGCCAACACAAGCCTAAAATAATCCCTTACCGCTCCGAAGTTATTTTCGCTTTCGCTTTAAATTAGGACACTAAATGCATGAAGGTAAATAATAAAAAATACCCGCGAAAAACAAAAATGCACCGCAAAAAAAATCCAATGGTGTTTTTGGCTTTTAATTTTTTTTTTTCACTTGTCACCTCACTTCAAAATTTGAAAATCATATGCAAAGGAAAACACTATGACCTAATATATCAACTCATTAATAATAAAAAATAGGCACAGAAAAAAAATACTAGTGCTTCGAATTTTAAAAAATATATACATAAAAGTGTAATTAAATATATCGCTCTTTCTGACGTACCGTGTGTGTCGTTAGATGCGACCATACAGTCGCTCTCGCAAACTCAACTGACGCGGCTTTCAAACTTTTATTTTTCCGCCGGTTCGCCGGCCGCCTTCCGAACTAGCAAGCATTGAATCTGCTGAGAGAGTTTAATAATGTGCGTGACGTAGAGATAGGTTATTATCGATAATTTTTCATCGAATTTTGTGCGTTTAAATATTTAGATATTAACTTAAAACTTAAATATTACTTCTATTTCTATTCCGCTATATAGTTCCGATCTCAGAATAAATGTTATCAGCCGGCTAGGTAGCTAGTTCTGTATTCATTTAATTTTTAAAAAACGTTATAATTTATCTAAATATTAATAAAAAGCTTGGTGACAGTGGAGAATAGTTGAAACTACTACGTTTACTTAAAACTTTTATTAATTTAGATTTCAAACCATTTTTAAATCACATAACTAAAAAGTTTGTGCCTAATGAATAAATAAAAATTATCCATAAATAAATATGTATTTGTGTCTATTTACTTTCATTCTTACTTCACTTCAAATATACATACATAAAAAATGCACTAAAACAAAAAGAAAACTGGATAGCTACAACAATAATCCCACCCAACAACCAACTCCAAGTCTCCTGTAGTAGGTAGAAATAACCGAACTTAGGTGGCTCTATGCCTTGACTTTTTCTATAAGCTTAACTATTTATACTTAGTTATATATCTAATAAGATATTTTAAGATATCAAATTTACCTCACCATCATAATAATAACACTTAAAATAAAATGAAATACTTTCACTAAAAACTCTCTCCCATACCACTATCTACAATACATCTACCAACTTTATTGTGCCATTCCCTCTAAAGATTAAGAACATGACCTCTCTTGCTATTTTATTGAACCATAAAACAGATTGTTAATAACCATTCACAAAAATACGTTAAACTGTTAAATAGGCAAAGAGTTGATTAATACATAATAATTAGTTATTATGTATTAGTCAACAACACAAGTATTATGTATTTGCCTATTTCATTAGTTTTGTTGGAAAACAAAAAAACTGCTTTTACTACCCAAATGTTATATGTATATCGATAAATGCAATTCACTTCACTAGAGTCCTCTGCGCATCGAATACACTAACACTAATACAACTACTGTAGCTTTATAAACACCGAGAGCTTTGAGCTTTAACGGACACTACACTCCAAAATAAGCCATATGCGGTTACAATAAGGTTCGTTATCTCTTGCTATAGAATTCTTTGTACTGAACTCCTATATTTGATATACCGAAAAGGATTTTGTTGATGTTTTCTTTTTATATTTCCATATCTGGTTTAGCAATTATGAAGGGATTTGTCGTTAGTGTCACTTGACGAGCTATAAGTCAAAATATTAAGTAATATTTGGTCTTTAAAAAACGAAACTTGTGTTTTCGATCTTTATGTAGTTACTGATCTAATTTAAAACTAGATGTTTATTATTGGAATCATTATTTTGCGAGGAAGGTTTCAGACACTAGTCTTACCCCGGGGTTTCGCTACAGTTCCTATATCTAAATGAAATTAATGTAAAAATATAAAATTGGACATTATAGGGGAATACCTCACCAGGGTTATATGAGTTAAAAAAATCTGGTTGCCTGTAAAGTCGGTTTTACGGGCGAAGATTTTACGTGACAACGTCTTTTTCTCGGTAGAATATTTATTGATATGAATATAATTAAGTTGAAGGCATTTGCTCGTCCGTTTCCATTGTTTTGAGAGTGGTGATTCCTGTTGAACATTTGAAATTGAATGGATGAATTTTTAATTTTAAAGAATCAATTTGAAAATCAAAACACTTATTCAGATCGAAGGTTCAAATTTTTGCTAAATAAATTTGAAATTAATTAAAATTTGTAATTGTAAATGATGAAGTTGAAAATTAAAACATTTACTTAAATTAGATGTTAAAATTCTTGCTCAACACAGTTTAAATCAAGTTTTCTTATATCTGCCACTTTTTCTTAATATTTGTAATTTTAAAGAATCAATTCGAAAATCAAAACATTTATTCAGATCGAAGGTTCAAATTTTTGCTAAATAAATTTGAAATTAATGAAAATTTGTAAAATAATAATTAATTAATTAATTAATTTTAAACTAATAATTTACTTAACACTATCAACATTTATCAATAGTATGACATTGACATATGGCATTCGGCGGGCCTCTCTCTCGTTCGGTGACTCATCGTAACGTTACCGAGCGTTACACTTTTTCATAAGTGACTCCCAGCCGCAACCTAATTTAAGACGTTGTCACGTCAAAAATAATATTAATGCTTACATATAAATATTATAACTAGGGAACACATTAGCCAGATGATAATCTATATAATAGAATCGCTTATTCGTACCATGACGTCTCATAAACGTCTCAAATTCCGATTACTTTTTTGACAGCGATTCAGTTGAAAGTTGGTTCGCCAAATTCGATTTAGTTCACTCAATTCTATTAATATTTCGTACCACCACGTTAATTGAAGACCTCAACTGAAACGCTTAAGTGTCATACAAAGCGATCCAATAAAAGTTACTATTTCACAGCCTAAATTGAAACGTCTAAGTGATTTGTGTTGGTTAGAATACATTTTCAACAAACTATTATCGTGAGTATCATATGAAGTGATAGAATTTTTGCCTATTTCATTGTAATTATTTACAATAATATCTACACAAGTTTTAATAACATTGTAGATGTCAGACCAATGGAATAAATTCGAATTCTTAGAAGATGATTATAGCGAGTCGAATATAGCGCGAAAGCAGAATATAGCAGTCTATCGCTGAGGTTTCAAGCTGATGCTTTTGAACTCGAAGACCAAGTGTTCATACGATAGTACCGGCTATCGAAACCATTATTGCAGGACCTTTGTGAGGAGTACCCGGGGTGATAGGATGTATTGATTGTACACAGATTGCAATAATAAGACCTTCATCACATGAAGAAAGGTATTTCTGCAGGAAACACTACCATTCCCTTAATGTACAATTGGTGAGTTTCTTTGATACCATTTCTTTACTTGTTACTACATTAAATATTATGTAGTAAGGTTTATGCCATACATTATTGTGTTATTTAAATTGCAATAGTATGTAGGAGTAGTAGATTGTATGTCATGATGGATATCCAAAATAATAAAATTTATTTGTAAGTTTACACATTAATATCAAAACAATATTTACACTATCTAATAATAACATAACATAACTTCACGCCTTTTGTTACCCGAAGGTGTAGGCAGCGGCTGTTAAGCCTCGTCTCGCCGTTATGTTTACGTCCCAAATGGAATAGGTGGCGAACCTATTGCCATACCGGGCACAAAGTTTGTCAGTCATCGATATTTATCACATATAACTTCCGAAAACCATTTCGAAAAGTCATTGGTGTGAGCCAGTGTCTGGAATCGAACCCCGGACCTCTGGATCAGAGGCCGTGCGCTCGCCCACTGCGCCACCGAGACTGTTAATATCTATCTAATAATATCAATTTTATTACAGATTTGTGATGCCAACATGCAAATTACTAGTGTAGATGCTAGTTATGGTTCCCATGATAGCTTCATATGGAATAGTCACCCCATCAAGAGTTATCTGGAAAGTCTAAATGAGCCTGTGTGGCTACTCGGTAGGCATTGTCATAACTTTATCTTCATAAATACATCTATGGTTGTATTATAAATGCTAGGTAAATATGTTTCTGTGTTTACTTTTTCAAGCTCAACTACTAATTGCTTTCATTGAATTATGAATTTTTTAAACTTAGCGTTAATGCCAGGAAAATACAAATACATAATATCTTTAGTAATCATAAAAGAAACAAACCAATTATTTTTATTGTACTGTTTTTACCATGTAATATTTAATCTATATAACATGCATACAAAGAAATAAATATAAAATTCTTATTATTTATGATTCAGGTGATTCTGGATATTCTCTTAGGAAATACATGATGACACCAATTGTCAATGCATTGCCTAACACTCCAGAGGCTCATTACACTGAAATGCATATCCAGACTAAGGACAAGTGGACTCCTAAAGGCACGTTTTTGTTGTCTTCTTGTACATCGAGTATTACACTATCCTCATAAACTGGCTGCCTCAATTGTGAATGCCTGTGTAATAGATGAGAACTGAGTGATGTTGAACTAGAACAAGGAGCTCAAATGCAATCGAGAGCAGAAATTAACAATCCTGGCGATAGTAATAATCCAAGGGATGATCTTATTCAACGTCTGTGGCAGGCAAGGGCAACCTAGAACAAAAATTTTACTAATTAAAAACACTACACCCCTGTAGTATAAAAAGGCGTGAAGTTATCTAATTTACTTAATAAGAGAAATAATGTAAGTTTGTGGTTTCAAACAGCATCCATGGAGTTTCTTGCCCGTTCTTCTCCATGGGAAATTGTTTTTTGGAACATGGCTGTAGATTTGTTCATTTTGTGAATTAAACAGAATTTTTTAATATAAAATTTGTGTTTTTATTTTTGCTTAATGTAATTCTTGTAGATATGGTAAACATTAAGCCTTTACTCATTGTGAATTTTAAGTAAAAGCAGTACAATGAATTTAAAGTTTTTATATTCAATATAGTATCACTTACCTTATACCAGCCTTTCCAATCTTTTGTGGCACCTTCGCCAAAAGAATTTAAAATTTCGGCAACTGCCTCCCACACTTGCCTTACTAATGCTCGGGCTTGCGTAGTTTTATTATAGCCAGTTGCAGAGCCCGGTTCCGACTTAACGTCTCCCAAAGTACTTCCAGCTGGCTATATGTAACTCTACGACGAGGTCCCAAACTAAAAAAAAATACCTACTTAATGAAAAACAACCACTCGATAGCGTTATCAAAACTCTCCACGGATTTAAGTTAGAAACTAGAGCAAGAGTGGACTGTAAATGAAATCTAACTAAACAATATTAAACACAAATCACTATTTTGATATCATTACATATTTATTTTAAATATTTACGACATTGTTAGAAAGTAAAATCAGACTAAAATTCATTTATAGACCGCAAATTTTAACTCGTCCGAACGCACACACATCAAGAGAATGACAGTGACAAACAAGGTACGAATTTTTGAAATTTGAATGCTTCAAAATTCAATCTCTTGACAAATGTTTTTGAGAGTTATATTTAAGAAATAGTATGAGATGAATGGTTTTAATTTATTTTGACGATAAATAGGTGGAATTTTAAAACATAATAGCATTACGATAGTTTGTTAAAAGAGATTTAAAAAATCGGTTTTTACCGATAACAAATTTGTGTCCAAGATATTATATTATAACAAATTGAAGAGCGTTTTCGAACGCACTTCAAAGCGAGACACAGCATAGAAGTTTTATATAGCGTTATCTCTTTTGTCTCTCAACATCAGACCAGCGATAATTTTCGTTCATTCAATTGGTTCAAATGCGTTTCAGTTTAGGAACGATGGTGGTACGGATTCAAACGGTTCATTATAGGAACCTAAATTGAACTGAATCTAAACTAAACGTTTCGTAATAAGATGGTGGTACGCCTGCTGTTTGTTTACACTTCTCTGTATCGAAGCAACTGCTCGAAATGGAGTCCGCCGCGTTCAATACACAAACGTGCACGTTTTACACTGTTGTCTTTTAGTTTTCTCAATGTATTTCTATTGCTTTTACCATGTAGCTGTACCATTGCCAAGTACTCCACGTTTGAGTATTCGTACTGACGACTCATTTTCGCGCGGAACGTAAACAATACAAGCGTGTCAACACGGGATTGTCACAGTACTAAAGAGAAGGAAGAAAGGAGTAGGACGCCTGTTGTGCGGAAGTGCGGGGATGCGCAAGAGTGGTGGTAGCTGCGTGATTGGCTGGCGGCGCCGACATAGCGGTGTCGGTGTCTTTATTGGTGAATTTGATTTTGTGTGAAAAATTCTGAATGACATCGATAGTAAAATACATAGTATTTGATTTACGTGAGATTGAGTAGCGTTACTAACGTTTCTCACTTTTTCACTATAAGAGATATGAATCTCGATGTTGATAAAATAAAGTATTTTTATTTTATGAAATTAACGTTATATATAGCTTCTCTTATTGATATATAATTCAAATCTTTCGTTTCCGAAACGACCTTAAATTCACGGTGACAATAATAATATGATATAAATAAATTAGAATATAATATAATATAATAATATCTTGGACATAATACACACAGCGCCCTCTAGTATAAAGGTTCGGTTTCGGGTGACTGAAAGAAGACGACTGTGTTACTTGAAGTCTGTTTTATTACTCTCCTTATTACTTTTTTTTTTTTTTTTTTTATGAATGACTTCTAATTGTTAGCCTTACGGCTGTTACAATTTTACGCGGACTTTTGGTGAGCGCAGAGGGCTCTCAACCTAGTGATTAAACAACCTGTTCCAAGGGCACCCCCTGTGGGGTACGAACCTCGGCTTGGACGGTTGTTGGCAATGTGGTTTGTACCACGTTTCTGACTGTTACGCGAGCGAGTTTGCGCCCTCGGCGGCGAGGACGAAACCGCGGCCTACCATGAGACGAGATGGCTTCGCGAGCCTTTTGAGCCGCGATTTGCGCGAGGGTGGTGGCGTCATCCTGCTCGGTGAGGATGTGACGGGGTCTAGTCCTCCTCGATATGCGGGAGGGTGTGTAATTGCTAGCCGCAACCACTAGCGGGTTGGGGTGTGTGGCAGCAGAGTCAAAGAACTTGATGGAACACTGTTTCATGAATTGCCTGATAGTAGGCAGAAGCAGGTCGACGTGGAGGTCTAGATTACGAACGAACCACGGGGCCCCCGTGGCTCTTCGTAAGAACCTATTTTGAAGTGTCTGAAGCCTATGGATCCTGTGTGGCTGTGTGTGGGCGAATACGGGGTACGCGTATGTCATAATGGGCCTAATACAAGACGTGTAAAGCCTAACCTTGTTGGATAGAGATAGTTTTGACTTGGGATTAATGAGGGAATGGAGTCTGCCCATGACTAGGGCGGCACGGGAGCGCACACGTTTGATGTGCGGTCTAAAACTGAGTTTATCATCAAGGATAACTCCGAGGTATTTGGCTTGCCTGTCCCAAGGGATAGGTTTGCCGAAAATTTGGACATTAGGGAAAGACTTGACGGGATACAGGTGGGAACGCCGCCTGTGAAACAAGACTGCTTGACTTTTGTCGGGATTGATTTCTATTCTCCATTTGGAAAACCAGACGCTGAGGGCGTCGGCTGCCTTCTGGAGTTGAATAGAGACGGAAGAAGGGCCGCAACCGGCATAATAAATGGCAGTGTCATCTGCGAAAAGGGCAAGCTGGACCGGACTAATCCTTATTACTAATGAATACACAGATTATATAGTCTTATTCTAAACATAACTATATCTACTTTAGTAATACACCACACGCCCTACCAAAACAGAAAAAAAAATTAACTTAATTATTTTTTTTTTAACAATAGTATAGTTTTGTTCTATTTTTATGTATGATTGTTTCTTTATTATTCTGTAAATTTTGACATTACAATCAAGATCTTCTAAATAAATCATCTTTATTATACATAACAGGTTTCAAATATTCATTAAATTTACTTTTTCTTAATAATTTAGTTTTTAACAAATTTTCTCGGGCTTCACATAGGGCTTTCTGTAACCTAAATTTTAATTCTAATGTATAATTTTCTACGTTATACAAAGGGTCAACACCACAATTTTGCAAGTTTCCAGGAATATTACACAATTTTCCAAAACTCATAAGGTGTATATTCTGTCGACGAGTGTACAGAAGTATTATAAGAAAAACACCAATACGGGAGCCAATCACTCCAATATCTACTGTTATTACTAGTTTGAATTCTCAAAAATGCGTTTACTGATTTGTGGGAATTTTCTCTCTAAATCTCTATTTAATAATGAATATGCTTCTACATACTTACTTAATTCACATTGCAATGTGAGAATATAAGAGTAACTATAATAATCCTTATCTAAGGGCCCAACTATATTTAAAAATATCTTATCAAAAGCCGACTTCGCAGTCGTAGTTCACTTCACTTCACTTCTTATTATTGGCTTCGCATACTAGCTAATGCGACTTAGCCACTCTCTTCATTTTCTACTTTGAACGCTTCAGACAGAAGAATTTGTCACGAGAGGCCTCGATTAGTCTGCAAGATATTTAAAGAGTGAACGAGCACTCCATGTCTCTAGAGTATAAAGGTCAAACAGCTCAAAAACATAATCACGAGGTTTCTGTGTTAGTGCCGCTAGAGATTTTCAAACGAGGCACCGGCCACCCCTACCGAGCTTGGAAGGTGGGATGGCGCAAGGGTGTAGACGCTACTAGCGTTCCACACCAAAGGCCTACTCATCTTTCAAGGCAAAAGAGACATCCCGTCCGGTCTCTTACCATCATCGCGCACCAAACCGTTCAATTAGAAAAAAGTTAGTAGGGTAGAAAGAAGAGTAGCGTTAGGAAATAGCTCAAATAGAGCATTGGGCAGATTCCTGGGTGCAAAAAATATTAGCAGAAAAGCCCAGCTAGCAATCCACAATGCAATACTGAGCCCAACGCTAACTTATGGAAGCGAGAGCTGGGTATGGCAGAGTGTACATGAAAGTAGGATAAACGCGGTCGAAATTAGGGTAATGCGCAAAATCTGCGGAGGGACTCTCGCTGACTGCTTCGAAAACAAGGTTATAAGGAAGAAATTAAGGATTAAAAAAGAGTGTCGGTGTAAAAGTAAGAAAGGGCATGCTCCGATGGTTCGGACATGTAGAGGATGGATGATACAACATTGACTAAGCAGAGATACAATGCAAAAGCGGATGAATGTAGGAGTCGAGAGCAGCCAAGACACACATTTCATGACCAAATTGAACGTGTTCTGGTGGAAGGTCGAGTTAGGAACCTCAAAAATCGACGCGCGTGCATGAAAAGAGTTATGAAAGGCAATGAAGCGAGTGAGGTGTGTAAGAATCGTATGTATGTTATTAAGCGAGGTTTTTGCAATAATTATTTGTAAGGTAGAAAAAGTCTCGATGATTTAGTGGTTTACCTCTCGACTTCTTATTCAGATACATCGTATTTATCAGAAATTTTTATTTAATGATAATATCGATAACAGAACAAATTACTTATATCGAAATTATATCGTCTACGGTGGCATTGACTGACCGCGCTGACCACCTATTTTGTAGGTACAAATATACAATACATTGAATTGGGTTAGTTAGATTTATCTGGCAAACTATGACCGGCAGGTACTTAATTACATACATACATAACTTCACGCCAAATCCCTTGCGGGGTAGGCAGAGAGAACAGAGCGCCATAGGGCACGATTCTTACACGCCTCACTCGCTTCGTTGACTTTCATAACTCTTTTCATGCACGCGCGTCGGTTTTTGAGGCTCTTAACATCACCTTCCTCCAGAACACGTTCTATTTGGTCTTGGAATGTGTGTCTTGGCCGTCCTCGACTCCTACATCCGTCCGCTTTTGCATTGTATATCTGCTTAGTCAGTCTTGCGTCAACCATTCTTTCTACATGTCCGAACCATCGGAGCATGCCCTTTCTTACTTTCACACCGACACTCTCTTTCAAACCAACTTCCTTCCTTACAACCTTGTTTTCTACGCGGTCAGCGAGAGTCACTCCGCAGATTTTGCGTAGAGCCCTCATTTCTACCGCGTTTATTCTACTTTCATGCACACTCTGCCATACCCAGCTCTCGCTTCCATAAGTTAGTGTTGGGATCAGGACTGCATTGTGGATTGCTAACTGGGCCTTTCTGCTAATATTTTTTGCGCCCAGGAATCTGCCCAACACTCCGTTTACGCTATTTCCTATCGCCACTCGTCTTTCTACATCCGCGGTGTACCTTCCATCTCTGCTAAAAGCGCATCCAAGATATACAATTTCATTCACCTGTTCCAGCACTACATCATCAACCATTATCCTTGCATCTGTTCTGGAATCCTCCCTTTCAAACACCATAACTTTCGTTTTCGTCGCATTCAACTGCAAGCCTTTGATCATGCAATCATCTTTCATAGTAGTGACTAAGGTTTGCAGGTCTGACGGCGATTCGGCTAGAAGCACGGCGTCATCTGCGTAAAGCAGGCAGCTCACGACTAGTTCACCCATTCGCATCCCTACATCCATCGATCTCATTCTCTGGAGACAACTGTCCAGGTACAGGATGAACAGTCGAGCGGACAGCACGCAACCCTGTCTGACGCCGATATTGACGTCAAACCAGGGGGACAAGCCGCCGTCAACACGCACACACGCTGTGCAGCCCTCATAAGTGGACTGCACAGCGCGCAGCAGTGCTCCGCTCACCCCATAGCCCGGGAGTATATCCCACAGATCCTTTCGTAACACTCTGTCAAACGCTTTTTCCAGATCCACAAAACCGCAGAAAACCTTCCGGTTAACAGCCAGTTGTTTCTCCACGATGTTGCGGAGAGAAAAAATCTGATCCATGCACCCTCGTCCGCTTCTGAAACCACCCTGAGCCTCCCACAACACTCCATCAGATATCACCCTCATTCTCCTTTCAATAATTTTCCCATACACTTTTGCTGCTAAACTGATCAAACTGATGGCCCTGTAACTGGCGCACTGCATACGTGATCCCTTACCTTTATACAAGGGCACGATGACAGCGCGCCTCCAGTCCATGGGAACCTTACCCGACCTCCAGCACAGATTGCTCAAGGTCAGGAAAGCGTCCCGGACACAGGTTCCACCGTGTTTGATCATTTCAGCAGACATCATATCAATTCCAGCTGCCTTACCATTTTTCATACTTCGTATCGACCATTCAATCTCTTCCATAGTAATGTCCTCATCAGATGTTGGCGCAGCGGTGTCAGCCGTAGGCTCACTCGCGGCGCCCACATCCGGAACATACTCGTACATTTCCCCAAAATACTCACTCCACCTGCCCAATACAACGCTTGGGTTTGCAAGAATGTCACCAAACTTAGACATAATTTTGTCCATTCTGGATGTTGACGAAGAACCCCGAGACTTTCTAACTTCCCTCCAAAAGAGTTTGTTATTCGCCTCGAAGTTCTCCGTCAACCTCACTTCCTCATTCGCAACAAGTCTTTCACGCTTCTCTTTCACTAAGGCTTTGGTAACATTCCTGCAGCGGCGGTAGCTCTCATACTTTTTCTCTGTCATACTATCATTCTGGTTCACACTTGAGACATAATCCAACCATGCTTTTTTCTTTCTTTCGACGCTGGATTTCACATCCGCGTCCCACCAGGCGTCACCTCTCAGAATCTTATGCCTCTTTGCACTACCACATACTTCTTTTGCACTATTCACTATACTTTCTTTCATTCTTTCCCAGCATTCTTCAACACCTAGGTCAGAAAGACTCGTCTCATTGAGTCTTTTACTGACTAGGCCTACATACATACTCCGTACACTTTCATCTTCTAATTTCTCACATTTTGTCCTTTCAAGCTCTCCGAAATGGGTACGCACTCGCCAGTGTCTCCACTTCTTGAAAAGACCCACGAATCGGCTTACCACCAGGTAGTGGTCCGTATCAAGAGTGGGGCCTCTGTAGGCTCTTGTATCCCTTAGAGTATTTCGGAGACGACTATCTATCAAAATCAAATCTATCATACTCTTTTGCTCATTCCGTCTCCACGTATACGTGTGAATATCTTTATGACGGAATAATGTGTTAGACACAAGGAGGTTCCGTTCCAGGCATACGTCCAATATCGGCTTACCAGCATCATTCACTCTCTTGTCACCATTCGGACCAAGGACAGCCTCCAGGCCGTCTCGCTTGGTTCCGACCCACCCATTAAGATCACCACACAGAATTATCCTTTCATTTCCCTCAGCTAGATCCAGAATATCCCTAACAGTTTCCCAAAACTCCTCGAGTTCGCGGGGATCCGCGGAGCTAACGGGAGCATAAGCTGCGACCATGAAAACTCGCGTGATCCCCAGTTTTATTCGAACCCAAAGATGTCTTGGGCTTACCAACTCATAATCTTTCACTCCGGAAGCAAAGCGGGAGGAGAGAACGACTCCAACACCCCCACTGGCACGGACGTCCGGGTCCACTCCGGACCATAGGGCTACCATGCCACCGGGGAGGTCCTCGGTCTCCCTCCCCCTCCGCTTTGTCTCCGTCAAACATAAGGCATCCAGGCATCTCTCATTTAATACATCCATCATCTCATTCATCTTTCTTGCCATGCTACCTCTAACATTCCACGTGCCTATACGGCACTCCCCTCTCCTCGTCCCGCCAGGATTGGCGCTGCGTGAAGGGTGGCGGCCCCCTTCGCCGCATGCGCATGCAGCCGCACCGACGGGGGCTAATCGGTGCCCGTCGCTTACGGGGCACGCCCTAGCAGCCCGTCCGGCTGAGTTTGCTTTGGTCAAGATTGCGTCCCACTGGGACGGCAGGGATCGCGACGTGCACGCTCTTGACATGACCCCCTAACTACAACCCCTAACTTAATTACAATACATGTATTAGTATTACTTGTGTTTCATAATTTCCTATCCAATATCCTATAACTGTTATATAATCCGCGAACATTTTGTTATGATGAAACATTTAATAATATCTTGTTTCTTCTAATTCTGATATGTTATGCAAATATTACAATTCATGCATTTAGCCATTTAGAAATCCCAAAAAATATTCGTGTATAGGTAACAAAACTCGAATACAGGGTGGTCAACCCAAGTCCCAAAGCTTTAAACGCTGGCTAGCCCACTAGCAAAGAACTGTAACTGAAATATGTATGTTGTTATTATCAGAAGCCGTGTGCTCGACCACTGGACCACCGAGAGTATTATATACGAAGATACGAAGAGATACAAATATAAAAAATTCTTCCTCTTTATGTAATAAAAAATCTGTTAAATCGCCATTAGATCATAAACCGGAAACAATTCCCGACACAATTTATAATGTCTATAAAATTCAATTATAATAAGTCAAATAAATATTCGAACTCGAACGATTTGAATTTAAAAAGTTTAATCATTCGAATTTCGAAATTGACGATCGATTGAATGGACACCAATGTTTTTTTTTAATTCTCATACGGCCATAGGCCTCTCTTAGGGCCATATTGTGACTTGCAAATTGGTTCTTTTAGCGTATATCTGTAGGCTTCATTTCCACAGGCACACAATTTACGAAAAATTACCTTATGTTATCATGTCTTTATTATGTGAAATCAAAAATTCCGCCCCAAGCTATTCGGGAATTCAGTATGTGTTAATATTAGTGAAAAAATGCTTTTCACATTTTTCTCTTCCCTTATTACCTACCATATTGAGATTTATCATTCTTTTCACGACATACGTATTATCCCTTCTCATTACATATCCATGGCACGCAAGGAGATATCCTCTAATCCTCTCGTCTTGTCTATTTTTTGTTAAATTATTTGAATAACAACGACATTAATATTAATTTTATAATCTTGTGTGATTGGATAGAAAGAAGTCAGAAAATAATATGATAGCGCAACGTCTGACTTCATAAAAAGATTGGAAATCCCAGCAATAATATCTATAAAAGTCGAACGATCGTATCAAATGTCTGCCTTCACAACGCCAGTCTTTCGGTCCGGGTGACTCGCCGCAAATCACACGCCTGTCCGATTTTTAAAGGTTGTCATTTATTTCCGACATTTTACAAATGTATAAAATCGGATTGGTTGTCCCTATTATAGATTACTAGCTGACCCGGCGATCTTTGTAACGCTTCAAAAGTATTTTTACAGCGTTTACAATTAAAGTGCTAAATTTCGAAAAATATCACCTTTATTATTATTAGATTATACATCAATTACATTTAAACCATCCCGTGGATACTGTCTGTCTAATAAAAAACCGCATTAAAAATTGATTTGATTCCAAGATCTTAGCATTTAAGACAGCGTAAAGCGACTTTGTTTTAATACTTTGTAATGATATGACAATAACTTACTATAGGTAATTTTTGAATTAGGGTAAGACACCCAATTATTGGCACTTTAAGCGGCTATCCCATAAAAATTATGAGTATTTCTGATATAATGTAATTTTAAAGAATGAAATGTACTTTAAATTATTTTAATATTACTCTAGATCCTTATCCAATACACTTTATTTTAGATCATGCAATATGATTGAACATTTTTTAAAAATAAATGATATGGGCTTAAGAACCAGTCTTTGGCACAGGAAATCCTTTTATTGGCAGTGATCTTAACCCATTATTGGCTCTTCTACTATTTTACTTAATTAGCATACTTAGGAACAAAAAATACTACAGTGTAAATGAAAAATATAATATTTATTTATAATATAATATAATTTATCAGGAAAGTAGTTTAGGAACTTTTTTCTAATTAAATATTCAAAAAACATCAATTAAACATAAACACTGTTTAACTTTATTACTATCTAACAAAATATTAACAACTCAAATGGTTTTTTATATGTAGGTAATCATCCAAATCAACATTCTGAGATCGTTAAATATCTATGAGGTATCACCACTATCATCATCTAATTCAGTCAACATTTTTTCTATTTCGTCCGTGGTGTATGTTTTATTATGACTATTTACTTGTTTTCTGTTTAAAGTACTTAACCCCTGATCATTTTCTTTATTTTCGATAATTTCGTCTGTATCAAATGTATAAAATTTCTCAGAAAACAGTATTTTCGTTATTTCGTCTTTAGGCTTCTTTTTGTTTTTGGTTTGTTTCTTTGACGCCGTTTTTAAAAAAGACTAATTTCGGTTTTGCCAGTGGTATATAATGTTAAACCTACTATTTATTACGCGAAAAAAATATTGTGTTCGGATACTGGTAAGCTTAAAATCACCTTTTCTATTTCTCCTAATCCAGCTAATCCCGACACCACTCCACTGATTCCTGATTGATTTCCGGGTATTTGCTGAAATATTATAATAAAAATTACACTTAAAATACATTGTGGTTTTTGGCACATTGCCAATATAGAAGAGGTGGATTGTACAACTTTCAGTCATAGTGTGGTGATTGAATTATGCGAATTCTGTTTAAATAGACTTTGGTTTCAACCCCAACCAACGCATCTAATAATGAACTAATGATGCTTCAAATGCCAGATTTAGCAATCCATGCGGATAGTTATTCTTCTGTTGCTGAAATTGGCAGTGGACTGTTACGACGCATGAGAAATACTTACAACATATACATATAATGATTCCTAACAGTCTTAATGGGCTAGGGGTTAAAAACTCTGCTTTACTGGCATACACCTATGACTTTACGGAAGTTGTTCTGAGAGTTATGTGTCCAACATATAGTAATTATATTTCCAACATTAAATAGGACTAAAAATAGATATAGATAATTTTGCAGCTTACAGATTGGAAGAGACTCATAAGAACAGTCCAAAGGCGTTGAGTCTTAGCGTTCAAACGTGCTGTTTTGGCGTCCATTTCATCAACTGATGTCAATATGTTTTCTATCTTATTTTTAAGAAATTGATATCTAAAACAAACATAATGAAAATATTTGAATATAATAATAAGTCGAGTGAAAAAACAAAATTCAATTTCATATTTTGCCTACCTGAATTCATTTCCATCACAATCCTTACATTTCTTGATAGTTTGTTCATCATTTTCAGGCTGACTAAAGGCGGCTGAAATAAATAATAATTTGAATTCAAAGACAGCAACTGTATTTAAAGTATAAAATTACACTGACACATGAGGAGTAAGAAATAAATAAAAAAGCCTTTATTAACCTTCTTACATAAAGCTAATACACATTTACATATCACTAAATATTTATTTTACTAATATTAAATCAATCATTTCTGTAGTTAGTTAGGTATTATTTTGGAGGTTCCCATGTTGGGTAAAGACTTCCTCCAATTTTTGCTCCGATTTTTTTCTGTCCTGTGCTATTTGCCACCAGTTGAGGCCAGTGACTTTTTTATAACATCTTCCTATCGGGTAGCAGGTCTTCTTCTCTTTCTTTTTCCTTGCAGTCCTGTCCATATGGTGGTAAAGTAGGTCCATCTCTTATCAGTAAGCCTAGCTATGTGACCAGACGGAGGTGCCGTTTAAATTTTAGTGCGAAGCTAAATGCATCAGTGAGTTCTGTTATCCCCTTATTGTAGTGTGCCGGCACTTATCATTTTTTTAACATTGAGCAGGAGAGAAGCATCTAATAATTGTTGGCAGGTCAACATTTTTTTGTTGTCAGGGGTTAACCACCCTAACGCCGGAGGAAGGCCGCCGAGCGGTTTTAGTGGGTAACCCTAGGACCAGATGGCCGTGTACTGCTTTGGGAGTCCCACCATTTACTTGCGTAAAAAAATAGTAAATATTTTGTGCTGGGGTCTTGAGATGATAGGTCAAACACGTTAGTAGACACAAGCCCATATTCTTAGTTTTCAAATCTATGGCCAGGTTACATTTCAAATATTCTTTTAGACTCCAATATATGTTCTATGTTCCCTGCACTCCTCTTACAATCTCTGATTCATTATTGCACTTTTCAAAACTGATTGCTTTCCCAAAATAAATATATTTCTCTGCGTACACCAGTACATTTCCATTGATATCTAGTGTTTTTTTGTAACTATTAGTCATGGTAATGCTTTTAGCGAGATTAATTTCAACTCCTACCTTGGTGCTTGCTGATGGTCTTCAATCATGAGTTACAATTGTGAGCTGGACTGAGATATTACTATGTCATCCGCGAAACGTAGGTGTCTGAGAGAAGCTTCTTCTACAGTAATTCCATGGTTGATATGCTGAGCTGATCTTGTTCATGACACTTTCTAATACAGCTATAATAATTATTAGTGGTGAAATAGGGTAACCTCTCTTAATTTCAAAGCTCGGTCCCAGTATGTCTAGTTTTATTCTGACTGTGTTGTTGTTATATAAAATTCGGTTCACCTTTATATATATCTGTTCTTTTAAGATTCGCCACATCACATCTATTGTGAGCAACCTTGTCGAAGGCCTTTCGGTAGTCAATAATCTGAGATAGAATGGTCTCCGATTCACAGTCTAGAACTTTCATAGTTCACAAATCGCACCATCTAGTGGCAATCACCGGAAACTAAAAAAGAAGTCGGTTACAAACAAACATACAAACATACAAACCTACAAACATACAAACCTACAAACAAACATACAGGTGAAGCTAATAAAAAGCTAATAAAAATGGTCTAATATAGGGCCAAGGTCTCGGTGGCCCAGTGGTCAAGCACACGGTTTCTGAAAACAGAGGTCGCGGGTTCGAATCCTGACACTGGCTCACATCAATGACTTTACGAAATTGTTTTCGGAAAGTTAAGTGTGATCAATATCGATGGCTGAAAACTTTGTGCCCGGTATGGTAACAGGTTCACCACCTATTCCATTTGGGACGTAAACATAACGGCGAGACGAGGCTTAACGGCCGCTGCCTATTCGTTCGGGTAACGCAGGCGTGAAGTAATGTATGTTTATGTAATACAGGGCCAGTTAACTTTATGGCTAGAGAAATATTTAGACTAACTTCCTAGCCTAATGTACACCAATGACTTCTCGGAAATAGATTATATTGCAAGTAATATTTGAAAATATATATATGAGTATCACTCACCATTGTCGGAAGAGACGGTGGAACTCCAGTTCCTTTTTGATGGGGATGTCGCAATTGAAGTGGGAGAAGTGGCAGACTGTCCCGCAGCATAAATTTCATTAACATTTTGCACTTGGGACTGCACCATATAGTTTTCAGGAATTTCATTCATAGTAGGCATTTCTGTCGAGTTTGTCCTGGAAGTGGTGATGGTTTAGTTAATAGCCCCTTCATGCCTATTTCAATTTTAAAAACATTCAGAGTTTCATACCCCCTTTTTAAACCACAGTACATAAAAGCGTAATATATAACAGTTAGACATTAAATTACTATTATACTAACCCATTATTCATATCCATGACAGGATAATATGTTGAAGATACTTCATGAGCTGGTGGCTCTGAAAATAATTTCAATAAAATATTGAGTATTATTCTGTAAAAAGAAGTACTGTGTGGGAAGAAAACATGATTGGTGTTTTCTTCCTATGATCATAATCATATCAGGTTTATAAACTACTAGCTTAACCGGCAAACTTTGTTCCACAGCAAAACTACTAAAAGAGTAAAATTTGGATTTATAAAGTTCAATTTGTGCTATTTATCGGCACGCGTTTTGGCGCGCAATGCAACCACTATTTCCCACTATGTTAATACTGTAATATCTTCGCAAATATTCATTTAAATTACATACTGTATGTAAATGGCAAAATTGATCTGTATTAAATGCATAATCGATTTAATACACTTAACTGCATGAAAAATAATGCTGTAATGTTTCAAATCGCTTCGTAAATAAGCCGTTATTTCTCATAAAAAGTAAAAAAATAAAAATCGTCATTGTGGGTTATCCCTAAAAGATTGACATAATATGCCCTCGCGGACGTTTTTGTAGATCTTTTGAAGGTGTATAGCAATGTAGTACATTATTTTGTTTTATTGCTTAGGGTTCAGGCAGCGTTTGCAATTAAAGATCTAAATCTTGAAAATTATCACTTTTTTAATTACACTATACATAAATTATAGATCAAAACCACCATTTAATAGTTGAAGGGTGTCAAAACACCCTTCAACTATTAAAAAAAACGCACCAAAATTCGTCGCGTAGTTTTAAAGATAAACGCATACAAGGGGACAGACAGCGGAAAGTGACTTTGTTTTATACTATGTAATGATTAGTAATTTAATAATTTTCTTCAATATTATTCACAGCTAATTCCGACTGTTCTCGGACGTTCGGCTTCAGCCCAGAATTCGGCCGCGTATCGATGAATAGAGCTAATTGATTTTAACCAAAATCACTAAAAATTATATTTTTTTGCCATTGATAATTGATTAATCACCCCAATGTTTTGGCATTTTCTCTGATGGATAATGGCTCACAATGCACTCGTAGACTGAAAAGGATTGTTCCAACCCGACCTATTGAGAACATAAGCTGGCTACAGTGAAACTCACCTAATAAACTATCTGGATCATATATACATGCTTATTGTCCTACTCATAGGACAGATTGCTGTAGTAAAAAAAAACTTGATCATTGATATTCCAGTGAAGTTATAGAAAATATAAAATCAATTTACCTTCCGATGGAGGTGGTGGTGGAGCACCCGCTCCACTTGTACAAGTACCAACTGGTACAGGTTTCAAGTGAGCAATGGTGTGCGGCGGTAAGTAACCGGTCCTATAAAAATTTTCTTTTTCAAATACAGTGGCATGAACAAATTTGCACCTGGTAAACGTGCACTCACGATTCTGAAAGTTTCTGCAGAAAGTATAAACTCCAGGTAATTGAGAAATAATAAGTTCATGTGTAAATATACATGCGGCCCCTTTTTTGCATGTGCCACGAACAAAGTTCCTACACATAGTAGGTTCAGTCCCTAATGGCTTAGATTGTTCTAGCTCTTGTGCCTCATCTTGGATGTGTTCCGGTGGATCAGTCTTGTATTCTGTTATTAGTTGTTCCAAAGCATTCGGATTGTGCAGATTTGCTTGATCCTGCATGTTAATGTATTCATCATATTCTTCTTCAATGATTTCTTGTTTAATTTCAGACAATGGGCTTTCTGGTGGCGGATTAGGAGGTAAAGGTGGTTGTATGTTAGCAGACTGAGAATCTGTATTAGCCACAGCAATGTTTGATTTTGGTTCATTTGCTTGAACCTTTTCACTTTTTATTACTGTTTCTTTTTCTTCATTCTGTATTACATTTGATGCTACATTGTCTTGTTGGCTATTAACTTCAGAGGTCCCACCTGAATTCATCTCCTCAAACTTTGACTTAAGATATTTCTTCATATGTTTGAAGTTTGGTGATGGACGAAAATTTATAGACTCCTCTTCTCCACGGGGTGTTGATTTGTTTTCTGGGATGAGATTATTTTCTGTTACTTCTCCTTCTATCATCTATGCCTAAGAGTGTTGAAAGAGGTGACTAAGGTACAAAGTCTCAATGGCATACAAGTTTAAAATCCTAACTAACAAAATAGTATGAAACACGTGACAATACTTCACAATCAATTAAAAGCAAACTGTTCATCTTAACAATTACAATTAACGAATGACAGCACAATGACTGTTCAAATTTATCAAATCTTACTTTCCAATAAAAAAAACTAGCCTTCGCTAAAAACTTTGATATGATATTTAAAATTACAAGCTGCGAAATTTAATAATATGAGTACTTGATAGTAAAAAACAACTAAAGTGCTAATAATTGTATTGCAAGTTGCTGTTGGTACTTTGGTGTTGCGTTAATCATTGACCTATCTGCAAGACTATCACTTGCACTGTAAAGACAAACCCAATATATATTGCATATCTGCAACTACCACTGCTTATTGAAGTGTCAACAATACCTGGTAACATTATTAGCAATGTATATACACACATGCTACTATCGAGCACTTGCTATATATGCATTCATGCTAATAAAGAAAATGTATATTAGTACCATAACTTGGACTAACATTTTATAACTATTTAACCATTTTCTGTTGCTTCAGCAGAAAATCTCAAGCGGCACAAATACAGAAACCTTGTAGGTAATTATGTATTTGAGCCATTTAGGGTCTGAGTGCTCGTGCGCTTTATAAAGATCTGGCAAAGAGACTGATCGAGGCCTCTCGCGACTAGAGGGCTGATCTATTCTTCGCACAGAGGATTAGCATTGCCATTCAGCGTGGCATTGCGGCCAGTCTTCAGGCCACGCTGCCATTAGACCGAGATACGGAGAAACTTGATTTTAGCTAATTTTTTAATTGTATATATTGTAAATAATGTAATTAATGTATTTCTTCTTATTTTTTGTAAATAAATTTTAACAGATTATTTTTCCATCAGACTTTGACACGACCATTAACAAACACAAATAACAGACATTTCTTACCTGCTTCCGTGGTCTGCATTTAGATAGCTCTTTGTACCAACTTGATCGTGTAATGTTAAATGATACAATACATTTAAGAAGAAAACGATATCTTTAATGTACAAAACAAAGAGCACAAAACCAAATTTGCTCGCCAATCACGCCATGTAAGCGCCAAAGAGAATAAGACGCCATGAAACTTGTAATACTTTTTTTTAAATTTATTTTACGGTTGTGAACAGATGTGCAATACGATTGAGTACAGAGATTGAGTATTGACCGAGCGAGACTACAGATAGTGATGGTCAACTCGAGTTACCAACTCGAGTTGGGCTTGATTACCTCCTACTCAAGCTCAAATACTTGATTAAACCAACACGTATCATTGTGTCAGTCAGTGAGTCGTGATTATATATGACTACATTTGTTCATAGCAAACAAAGCGACATATATATATAGATTAAAAATTAACTAATTTTTGTTCTGTTTCTGTCAATCATCTTTCATCTCCAATTTATTTCACTACCTGGATGACCGCGATTTGCTCGATATTTCTTTTTTTTTATAAATTGTGTTTTATGAAAATTAAATATATTTATGTACGAATCACATAATCACAAAATGATGAAATATGAATAATATTTTTACCTTACCGACAGAATAGCAAAAAAATATGAACTTTAAAATACGATAAGATACGACACGATAAAATGACATTTTCTAAAAATTATTCCTAGCTAGACCGATTTATCGCCCCCGAAACCCCCTATATACTAAATTTTTTGAAAATCGTTGGAGCCGATTCTGAGATTCCAATTATATATAAATAAATATATATTAGTGATGTTACGAATGTTGGATTTTGGACATTCGCGAAAGCGAATGCGATCACGAATATTTCTTAAAAACATTGGCGAATGCGAATGCGAATATTTCTTTTAAGCCTTCGCAAACGCATTCAAATGATTCTCAGACCTAAAATGCACACAAAATTTTATCAAAATCGGTCAAGCCATATTGGTACAGTTTTTTAATTATTAATATCACTCGTTGTCAGAAACTTTGCCCAAACATGTGGCACCATTTATTAGATGATTAAAGAAATGGTTCAAACCTCTGGAGCAGTCTATACGCTTAAGACACCCTCACTCTTGTATAAGGCTCTGTATGGATAGAACGTATATCTATACCTTGTGTATAATATGATATAATAAACTTGAAACTGCATAGCTATATACATAACCACCAGTGTTGTTTTATTTAAATAGTCATCCTTCCTGCATATTCCACATATTTAGAAGCATTTAGTCCTTCAGGTTAAGGACTCAGCACGCTCAGGACGTGTTTCCTTATCTCGAAAGAGATTAGGAAAAGGATTAGCTCTGTGCAGTGTGACGAATCGTGCTTAAAGAGTGCTTTAAAAGACTAGAGGCTCGTGTCTCAAAGTTGAAGAATATCGAGTAAACTGGTAAGTTTTAAATTTCTTTTACGTTAAGAAGTGCATTTTGAATGCAAAAGTGAAGAGTTCAAATTTAGATGAATTTGAAATTAAAAGAAATTAAAACTTGATAGAAATTTAGTAGAAATTTTATTTCGAGGAATAAAAAATAATAATAATAATAATTAAAATAAAAATGTTGAATCAAACATAATCAATGATGTTTGAGGAGTTGTGTTAATTTAATAGAAGTTAAAGTTCAGAAGAAATTAAAGTAAAGTAAAATTTAATTTAATTTAAAGAAAAGAAAATAAAAAAAAATAATTAAAGAATTCTTATTTACGATGAAATTAAAGTTATAATAATTTAAATAATTTAAAAAGATTACAATTTGAAAAGTTTGTTTGAGAAGAATTTTTTTTAATTTTTTTATATATTAAAAGAATGAATATTATTAAAATTTTGAAAAATTTTTGGTGTATATTTTATTTAGTCAAGTTTAAACTTGTCGAAGCCGCCCGGCTCGAGTAACATGATATTGATATACACAATGTGTTAGTCATATGTAACACAGAACAATAGCGCGCTTGTCGCCTATCCGTTAGAGAGTTTATGACTCTCAGCTCTGAGAATCGAATATTAATGTATATGTTTAGATGAAAAATAATATTGCTTTCAAGCAATACATAGAGGAAAGTACTTGAAGTTGTTGACTTGTTTAAGATATAGTTTGATTTTGAAGATTGATAATAATTATAGTTTAAAGATTATAGTTATTTTACGATGAGAAATAAATTTTAGAGGTTTAAAGTTTTAATAAATATTTACTCAGATAAATATTTATAAACTATATCCAGAAGTGAATTAATTATTTTTTTAATAAAGGGTTAATTATACAAATGGTAAATAATTTAATGATTGTCTCAGGGTAAAGTCTGTAGTACAGTACTAAGCCTTGTTTCAAATAAATTGGCTGTTGCTCTGGTGTGCGATTTGTGTGTTACACGTGTACGTATGGCCATCCCCAAACGTTTCAACGAGCTGTGCCGTTTGTTACGAGGTGGGAGGGAGCACGTGTGGCATGTTGTTGCATGCGGGGGTTGCAGCTTATTTCACTTATCTCATTTGCAATTTGCAGTGCAGTTGTAGATGAAGGTGAATTATATCAGTCTCTGATAAGTTTGGTATGCTTCAGATTGCTCATAATTAGAAGTTTGCTGATATTTAGAAGAAATGAGCAAAGAAACAATGAATAATGAGCAGAACGATAAGCAAATGCTCAAAGATCAAGGGACTGTAGATACTCCATCTGACGCGTCAAATAATAATGAACCTAGAGGAAAATTTCATTTATTTTAGAGGTGGATCCAAATTAATTTAAAAGCTAATTAACTAATAAATAATCAATTAAGCTAATAAACAGTGGCAATTTATTCCACAATCGAGCAGCCTGGACTGAAAAAGATTTGTCGAGAAAAATTGTGGAGTGCACTGGTATTTTCAGGGTCAGGCTCGGCGATGATCTCAAGTATCTCGCATGTGTGTCATGGAGAAACGCGAAACGTTTTTTAAGATAGTAAAGAGTAGCAGGATTGAAAAGAGTATTATACAGAAGACAGAGAATATGAGTATTCCTTCGAAGGCGAATGGGCAACCACTTGAGCTTATTACGAAATTCGGTGATGTGGTCATATTTGCGTAAACCAAATATAAACCTAATACAGAGATTCTGAAGACGCTCAAGTTTATCAAGTTGGTTTTCAGTGAGATCGAGATAGCTGGTATCAGCATAGTCAAGAATAGGAAGGAGAATAGATTGTGCAAGCGTAGTCTTGGTGGTGACGGGTAGAAGATTACGACTTCTTAGAGCTCCTGCAGAGCCGAGCACCTTGCGGCTGACGTTTTCTATTTGAGCCGACCAAGAAAGTGTACTGTAGAAATAAATTCCTAGATTTTTTACTTTTGCGCTATAGGGGATCGTGCTACCATTAAATATTACCTTAGGCAATGTTTCTATGTCAACTTTGGTCAGTTGTCGAGAGCTTCCTATGAAAATGG
Organism: Euproctis similis; assembly: GCA_905147225.2. Lineage (NCBI taxonomy): Eukaryota > Metazoa > Arthropoda > Insecta > Lepidoptera > Erebidae > Euproctis > Euproctis similis. Next base: position 1,646,214 of record LR990105.1, on the reverse strand, counting down.
CTTGAGTTTTTCTTGGGTTCACCAATATGCCATATCTTTGGGCCCATTTCTCTATCCTTGATAAATCTGCATTGATTGCAGATATGGCCTTAGATAGATCCACTAACGCTTCTTGGGTATATATCTGCAAATCGTCTGCATAAAGGTGGTAAGAAGAAAGTAATTTGTTAGAGATAGAATTTATAAATATAGAAAACAGTAAAGGGGATAAAACGCCACCCTGTGGCACACCGACAATATTGGACCAAGGAGAATACGAGTACAGGTAACTACGAAACCAATCAATCACTCCAGGAGATAAATTAAGAGAACCCAATATGGAAAGCAACACATCGTAGTCAACAGTGTTAAAGGCATTGCTGAAGTCTAACAGGCAAAGAACGGTTAGCTTTCCATTTTTCATGCCTGACCTTATATCATCCGTAATATTGACGAGTGTGGTAGTGGTACTATGACCAGGACGGAAACCAGATTGGAGTGGGTTGAGCAAGTTGTTGGGGTTAAGGAATGTATTTAATTGGATATGGACCAGGCGTTCAAGGACTTTCGATAAGAATGGAAGAATGGATATGGGGCGAAATTCGGAAAAGGAACTAGGTTTAGGGACCTTTGGAAGTGGTATTACTTGGGCATCTTTCCACGATGACGGAAAGACGCCACTGGATATGGAGTGGTTGAGGATATGGCAAATAACGGGTAGGACTACATCAATAATGGGATGGATCATATTACGGCTAATGTTATCAGTCCCAATGGCGTTGGAAGCAATAGATTGGATATTGCTCTCAACATCACTAGTAGTAAATTGACGGAAAGAATGGAGGGTAATCAGGGGTTGGTAGTGTTGAAAGATATTGTAACGTATTGGCTTTAATAGTCTTATTGAAATTAGACGAAGAGCAGAAATGAGCATTAAGAGCTTTAATATCTAGAGAAGAAGAGGTTACTTGACGCTGTTTGCCAACTCCTAAAGATTTTAAAAACTTCCAAACCTTAGCACGGTCACCGTTTTGTACGGATTTATGAACGTGTTGGCGTTGAGCATTCCTACACACCTTATTGCAATGATTCCGAATTTTCACATATCTGTTACGATTTGCGTCCGTTGGTTTAACTTTCCATTTAGTTTTCACAGCAGCCTTTTGCTTTATGAGCTGTTTAATATCGTCAGTGAGCCACGGAGATGGATAGTGGCGTACTTTGATCGCTTTTATGGGCGCGTGTTTGTCGTAAAGAATGTTGTGTTTCCGTGAATAACTTCACCTTTTCTTCAGTTGTTACTGACGAATAGATTTGGTTCCAGTCAAGAGCTTTCGAATCAGCCTGCAGACTGTTGTGGTCCATTTCACCAAAACTGCGCTGCACAAGAATTCTTGACTTAGCTTTGGGCAGGCGAATTTTGTAGGACAGGAAAATAAGGTCATGTGATGAAAAGTTGTCTGCTGGACATTGGCCATGCAGAACAGATCGATCTAGAGAAGAAACAAATATAAGATCAAGCAATGAAGGAGTAAGGTTAGGAGGATGATGAGTGGCATTTAGTGGAAGAATGTTGAGGTTAGTTGAGTTAGCAGTTGAAAGAACTGTGGTACTGTGGAGGGAACCAGTATTGCGGTGAAGGCCCAGATGAAGTACCTGGGCCTCATTATCGACAGCAGGTGGCATTTCGGCCCGCACTTTAGCGGGCTCTCTACCCGCTTGCTGAAGACGGCGGGTTCCCTATCCTGGCTCCTGCCCAACTTGGGGGGACCAAAGGCGCGATGCCGGCAGCTCTATGCCGGCATCCTCAAGAGCATGGCTCTTTACGGGGCACCTATATGGGCGGACTCCCTCTCACGGAGGGAGAACGCCACCGCCTTGCGGAGGCCACAAAGGGCCATCGCTCAGCGGGTTGCGAGAACGTACCGCTCGGTAAGTTTCTCGGCGGCGTGTGCCCTGGCCGGTACTCCTCCTTGGGAGCTCGAGGCGTGGGTGTTGGCCAGGGTATACGAGTGGCTGGCGGAGCGAAAGGCGCTCGGAGAGCGACCTTCTACCGCGGAAAGGGAGACTGTTCGGCGCGAGGCACGGGCCGCGATCGTCAGCCACTGGGCGGAGGATCTTGCCACCGCTACCTTCGGCCACCGGACGCTGGATGCGGTTGGGCCAGTCTTGCGGGAGTGGCTGGAAAGGTCACACGGTTTCCTCTCCTTCCGAATGGCGCAGGTGCTGTCTGGGCACGGCTGCTTTGGATCGTACCTGTGCCGAATCGGCAGAGAGGAGACCCCGTCGTGCCCGCACTGTGGCGCGGCGGAGGATACGGCTGAGCACACCCTCCAAGTGTGCCCGTCGTGGGCTGGGCCGCGCCATAGTTTGGTCGCGGCGGTCGGGCCAGACCTGTCGCTTCCCAACGTAGTGGCTGCCATGTTGGCCGAAGGTGAGGCATGGGCAGAGTTTGCCTCCTTCTGCGAGGAGGTGATCGCAAAGAAGGAGGCGGCGGAGCGGGCGCGGGAGAATGATCCTCTCGCGGCACCGCTCCGCAGGAGAAGGGGGGGAAGGAGGCGACAATTCGACCGCCGACAACAACTCCTTCCCGGTGTCGGGCGGGTGACTGGCGCGGGGGCGCCTTCACCCGCATTGCACTTACCGACGCCATCGTCGGACGGCGATGGCCGGCGATCTCCGGTCGTTGCCGAGCCCCTCACCATAGCGAGGGTCACGCGGAGCCTGCCGTAAGGGCGGGCAAATCGTCGGGGGAGGCTGGCTGAAAGGCTCGGCCGTGTCCCAGTCTCCCCTAACGTGACGAAGCGGGAACGGCGCTGGGTTGTTTTAGTGGGTACCCGAACTACCACCTCTCGGGAGCCCCACATAACCCTCTCACCCCCAGTGGGAGGCGTATGCACAATGCATTTTTTCCCAGCGAGAAAAAAAAAAAAAAAAAAAAAAAAAAAAAAAAGCAGTTGAAAGAAGAGAGAAAGAATGGGAGTCTTTTTTTAAGAGACAGGTGTTGAAGTCGCCCATGATAATAGGTTGACTGTAAGAGGGAGTAAGACTTAGAAGAAGCTGTTCGAAGGAAGAAAAAAAGTTTATGTGAAGAGAAGGACAATAGTATACACCAAGCAAAATTTTTTCATGTCGAAGCTCAACTTTCAGAAATAGATGCTCGCCGGCGTTACACCCAAACTACGTCACGTATGATGTAGTTTGGGTAGTGCCTGACTCTTACCGGCTAAACCTGTCTCCTGCCCTCAATGCTTTCTCAATAGACTGAAGGTCCATGCCCTTTTTGGATTAATTTTGATATTGTTTGATTTTGAGTTATTTTAAAAATTGCTCCTCAGTTCAGGTTAAGGTTAGGTTAGTTTTAACTTTGTTTGTGTGATCTTTAATTAATATAATTGTAAGACTGTGTTTAATATTGGCTGGGCTTTTCTGCTAATATCTTTGGCGCCCAGGAATCTGCCCAACGCCCCATTTACTTTATTTCCTAACGCTACTCTTCTTTCTACATCAGCGGTGTACCTTCCATCCCTGCTAAAAGCGCATCCAAGATATACAATTTCATTTACCTGTTCCAGCACTACATCGTCAACCATTATCCTTGCATCCGTTCTGGATTCCTCCCTTTCAAACACCATAACTTTCGTTTTCATCACATTCAATTGTAAGCCTTTCATCAAACAATCATCTTTCTTTAACAGTGGTAGAGCCAAGCAGTTCGCTGCATAAATCGGCCGGCTCGACTGGTGAAATACCATGACCTCTCAAAAAACCGACGTAAAGTGGCTCATGCCGCGTTTCGTTCGGTGAGAGAGGTACCCGGAGCCCCCCCCCCTTCCCCATCCTTTCCTATTCCTTATCCCTTAATGGTAGGCAACGCAAAAGTAACACTATATGTGTTGCTGGTGTCCATGGGCGGCGTTGGTTGCTTACCATCAGGTAAGAGGTATTCATTCGCATTCAGCTAGGAGCACGGCGTCATCTGCGTAAAGCAGGCTCATAACTAGGTCACAAATTCGCATCCCTACATTCGTCGATCTCACTCTCTGGAGACAACTGTCCAGGTACAGGATGAACAGCCGAGCGGGCAGCATGCATCCCTGTCTGACGCCGATATTGACGTCAAACCAGGGGGACAAGCTGCCGTCAACACAAGCATGTGCGTCAACACGCTGTGTAGCCCTCATAAGTGGACTGCACAGCGCGCAGCAGTGCTCCGCCCACCCCGTAGCCCGGAAGTATGCCCCACAGATCTTTTCGTAACACTCTGTCAAACGCTTTTTACAAATCCACAAAACCGCAGAAAACCTTCCGGTTAACAGGCAGTCGTTTCTCCACGATGTTGCGGAGAGAAAAAAAATCTGATCCATGCACCCTCGTCCGCTTCTACAACCACCCTGAGCCTCCCACAACACTCCATCAGATATCACCCTCATTCTCCTTTCAATAATTTTCCCATGCACTTTCGCTGCTAAGCTGATCAAACTGATGGCCCTGTAACTGGCGCACTGCTTACGTGATCCCTTACCTTTATACAAGGGCACGATGACAGCGCGCCTCCAGGCCATAGGAACGACGACCTCCAGCACAGATTGCTCAAGGTTAGGAAAGCGTCCCGGACACAGGTTCCACCGTGTTTGATCATTTCAGCAGACATCATATCAATTCCAGCTGCCTTACCATTTTTCATACTTCGTATCGACCGTTCAATCTCTTCCATAGTAATGTCATCGTCAGATGTTGCCGCAGCGGCGTCAGTCGTAGACTCACACGCAGCGCCCACATCCGGAACATACTCGTACATTTCCCCAAAATACTCACTCCACCTGCCCAATACGTCGCTTGGGTTCGCAAGAATATCACCAGCCTTAGATATAATTTTGTCCATTCTGGATGTTGACGAAGAATCCCGAGATTTTCTAACTTCCCTCCAGAAGAGTTTGTTATTCGCCTTGAAGTTCTGCGTCATCCTCACTTCCTCATTCGCAACTAGTCTTTCACGCTTCACTTTCACTAAGGCTTTGGTAACATTCCTGCAGCGGCGGTAGCTCTCATACTTTTTCGCTGACATACTATCATTCTCTTTCAAACTTGAGACATAATCCAACCATGCTTTTTTCTTTCTTTCGACGCTGGATTTCACATCCGCGTCCCATTTATTTTAATATATAGTTCCGATATTGGATATTGAAAATCTAAATCTGTTATAGATACGGTACTCTAAAAAGGCGATACGGCATATGTCTACAACAAATTTGTAGCAATAACTTCAAAATTACCGTAACTCTTGATCAATTCGAGTAAAAATTTGTCTTAGTAGCACATCACTAATGGAGACTGCCTTATTTTTTTTTATTTTATCTATTACTGGACTGGCTAAAGCTTTTATGTCATACTGTCAGACAAGACAGTAATTGTTTTTAAAAGTTATGATGATGATTATGAGGCTTAAAACTAACTTAAATTAACCCAAACTAGCCTAACCTACTCCTTCTGTGACTGATTGAGTGTGACGCACTTTTTTAAAATTTATTGTGGCATTGGCATAGCTATCAGGCCAAATGACAAACCGAAGTAAATACACATAACATTTTAAAATGATAATAAAAACTACATACTTAAAAAAGAAACTATTGCTCTTTAATTAATTATTACAATTCTAAACATTTAATAAATTTATATACTATTCACAATTTGTGCAACTTATGAAAGTTCAATAAATCTTGTATGGTGTTCGGAATATATTCTGTAATGTCTATGTCTTGACATTGAGAAAATAATATTGGTTCTAATAATAATAATAATAAGTTTTTATTTATTGACTACAATGGCCCAATTGTTAGTTTACATTTGCTTATGAACTATGTTAGTAAACAAAATATAGAAAAACATAAATGACAACTCTTAATTATATTTAAGGCTAGGATCTCACTAACACTCGCATAAAATGTACAAACATGGGTGTATCAAATTTATCCGCGAACGTCCTCAGGATGCTATTGGTACTTGAGCGCACTCTTTCCAGCAGTGATGAGGTCCTGTATCTCATAATAGCATAAAAATCGTTTGTGAGATTCTGTGCAAACATGTTGGATGCGCTACAGAAGCGCGGCAAGCCCAACAGCATCCTGAAGCTATTATTATACTGAACGCGCAAAGTGTCTAGAGCCTTCAGGGAACATCTAGACCACAGGCTACTCGTATAAAAAGTTTGGCAGTAAGCTTTGAATAGTGTTATCTTGACGTCCCTACTGCAGCGAGCAAACCTGTGTACCAGCATGTTACTCCTTACAGCCATAGCCCTACGCTCTCGTTCAATATCAACGTGATCAAGGTGATTAAGGTCCTCGGTTAAATAGTGACCCAGGTATTTAAACTTATTCACCTTTTGAATCGGACGACCGTTCAATTCAATTTTCAAATTAACGGGTATATTTTTACCGGGGGCCCCAAAGGTCATATAAACACTTTTGTCACAATTATATACAAGTCCATGGTCACAAGCATAACTTTCACATTGTTTTAACATGTCGCGTATGGAATTGGCAGTTGGGCCTAACAGCACCATGTCATCCGCATAGCTCAAGTTATTGACAGCTACATAGTCAACCCAACAACCCGACCTGATGCTGCTAAGTCGAACTATCAGTTCATTTATATACAAGTTAAAAAGTTTAGGTGAAGTCAACCCGCCCTGTCTTACCCCGCATTCTAAACTGTACGGATCAGAGTGAGCCTAGTACTACCCCATTTAACTACATTGACTTGTTTTTGGAATACCAGTACTGAAAGACGCGTATAATCTCAGCAGGCACGCCTACCTCCTCGAACTTGTTCCATAGTATTTTATATGACACAAGGTCAAAAGCTTTGGAAAGGTCAAGGAAGCACGCGTATACCGGCGTACGTCTGCCAGTGTAATATTGAACGGCCTGTTTTAAACTAAATATCGCACTTTCTGTAGATAGTCCTGGCCTAAACCCAAACTGTGCGTCGTGTAAGTGTACATGTTGATCAAGAACTTTATTTAACAGGCCGTCCAACACCTTAGCAATAACAGTCGCGAGATATATAGGCCTATAATTATTTATATCCGATACATCACCAGTTTTATTTTTTACAATTGGAATGACTATAGTCTGCATTAAATCTGACGGAAGGTAAGAATGCCTAACACACAAAGTATAAAATAGTGCCAAGACTCTTGGCAAGTGTACTCCTGCATACCTAAGGTGTTCGATGCTGAGACCGTCATGCCCAGGTGACTTACCTCTACTCATATTATTTATAACTTCCATAACATCTTTAGCTGAAAAACGGTTTGAGGGGTCACTATCATACGACTCAACATCAATCACCTGTTCAGAAACACCTAGAGGCGATGACATTTGAAAATGTTGCCTAAACGAATTAGCAATGTCTTTAGGTGAACTGCAGCCCTCAACTGATATAGGCATACTCGGCTTGAGATCCAGTGCGGTGGTAGATTTCCAAAATTTACCGAAATTTTTGGAAGTTCTATGATATGTAATCATGTCCATTTTAATTTGATCTTGGTGGTTTTGACACCACTTAAGTTTGCTCTTAAAAATCTTTTGAGTATCTCGCATATCATTCCACACACTGCCAGAACGAGGTTTATAATGTAACAACCATACCTGATACTTAAGCTGTGCCGTTACATGTGCCTCGCGGACGTGTTTATTCCAACCTGCTATGCTCCTGTTATCCCGTACCTGAGGGCCTTCATAGGTTGCCACCGCAGCTCTGGACAAGATCCCTACAATTTCTTGATACATATTTTCAAGACCCTGTCTATGTTCTACGCTGGTACACCCCTTGTCAGCACAGGCTCTGAACAAAACAGGTAAATGCATCTCTCTGAAAGCAATGTTACATATGTGTTGGTATTTTTTAATCTGCTCAATTCCACGGTTCATCCACATAACTTTATTGTGTTTTCTTTTTTCTTTCATAAAACTTTTTTGCGCGACAACGTTTAAGTTACATGTCAGTGGAAGATGATCTGACCAGTACACACCGTAGTCTATGTAAACATCCACAACACTCTGCCATCCGGCCTGAGTCACGAAACAATGATCCAACCAACGTCTACTGTCATTCATATCGCTCACATAGGTATGATTGTCTGAAGATATGCCAAGCTTTGCAACATCAGCACGTACCCATCTTTGTTACATACTATGATTTGACAATTCATACCAAAATGGTTGATAGGGATGCGAGTTAAAATCTCCCATAATAAAGACTGATTCTACATTACATGTTTCAATAATAGCACTTATTTCACTTAAACATTCAGTAAATTCTATGAAATTATCACTTTTATCTGTTGGCATATATATACTAAATATTAATACCTCTCTGTCTCCGTAACATGCTTTTATCGCTGCCAGCCGCACACTACTACACTCCACTATCGAAATTGAATCGAATAAACACTTACGCCACAATACTGCCACACCTCCATAAGGCCTACCTTGAAGAAGGCCGGCCGACGTGTCCACAGCCGATTTTCCCGTGTACTCGAAATCTTTATGTATCGTTCCTAACAGTGACAAGTCATGCGGCAAGAGCCACGTCTCCTGTAAAGCTATCACATCGGCCGTCATACATAGCCGTCTCACGTCTTCTATCGAGCGTTTAAGTGATTTACAATTAAACGATACAAACTTACTGTTACTACTTGTCTGCGATCTTATGTCCATTATTGTGTGGTTTGAGTGGTATCATTTTGTTTACCATTCTGCTTCTGAATTGTACGAAGCGCCTGAAACAAATTCCATCAGGCCACATTTCGTTATTTAAGAATAAACCTAATTTGTGACTTGATGAGACCAATAGTCAATCTAAAGCGATGTTCCACGATGCGTTCAGCATAACATGGTGTTTTCAACTGGCATGGATCTTTCCGCCCCCGTTTTTAGTTCCCCGAGTGCTGATGCACCTCAATCAGGCAACAGGGATTTACCTGATCGTAGTGATGATTTGACCTTGCTATGTATTGACCGTGAGCATTGTCTAATCAACGATGATTACGTTATATTTTGGCCTCAATTCGGGTCAAAGACGGATCGCAGAGATTATAGACAATCTGGGTGGAAACTTTTAGCTAACACTCAAAATCAGAATCTAAATCCCGTCTACTGGATCAACAGAACTATATCTGTTCTTAATGAAAGACGAATCAGTTCGGGTGTATCAAATTTATTTATTACTTTACGCGGCGCACCATCCCCGGCCTCTAGAACAGTCTTGGCAGGATGGTTCAAATCTTTTCTGAAAGCTGCTGGCATTATGGCCACTCCGGGTAGTGTGCGTTCTGCAGTAGCCTCTAAAAGTTGGATGGATAATGTTCCCTTGGAAGATATTTTATCTAAAGGAAACTGGAAATCAGTGAAGACATTTCCAGAAATTTTACTGCCGTGAAGTTCGTGATTCGCCCGTCAATCGTGATTCAATATCTTTATCCACACTTTTTGATCCAATTTCTTAATTATTGTTACAATTTAATATTCTATAGTAATTTGCTGTAAAATAATTTAATGCTGATAATGTATTACTGTTTAATGTCATTTAGTTAAGTTGATTATTGTTATAATACATTACAATTTACATATACGAATAAGTTACATTTAATCATATATTTGGAGTATTTTTATGCTGAATAAATTTTTCCATTTCGCACACATTTTTACTTCATTTTTACAATTATTAATATTATTATTTTTGAAGAGTTACTCAATATCACATTGGCGTTGTTCCATCTCACCAGGCGATAACAAACAGGTCTCAATCAATCTAAATAAGCTTCTACTAACGGTCAAGTATATAATAGAGACGTTTTACCTGAAATAAAACGATTATTATATACTTACCTTAGTAGAAGCTTACTTTTACCTCTGCCTGGTGCTATTTCGACTTATGAGTAAGATCCTTGCAGCAAATTTCAAAGGCAAGTAAGGCGCCTGGTGATAATGGAGGGGTGTGCGAAAGAGACAGATGTATTAGGGTAGAAAGAGAGAGTTGTACAACACGGGAAATAGGGTTGCCATCTCCAATATATATAAGCTTCTACTAAGGTAATAGGCCAGTCAAATTGTACATTAAAATCGCAAATGGTCTGCTAGTTCTGCTTTTTTCATATGTTGTTAGGATCAGTACCAGTATTGTAAATCCAGTTTTGCAACTTCGAAAGACCTGTGCTAACTTTGGGGCGCTCGAAAAACCACGTAATTTTCGCACTTGTTTCGGTTTTTTCACTATATCTTCCAAAGTATGCATTTTTAGAGAATACATGTACAATACATTTTTAAAGTAGTTTGAATTAACTACAATTTGAGCCCAAAACCAGCTCTGTAGGTCAAATAGAAGCCGAGATACAGCTCTTCAAAAGTTGATCGTTTTTTCCAAAAAAGTGAACTTTACAGTTTTGACCAACTTTGGACCCAAATTTCGGTGGGAAATACTCATCCTACGACGAACGTCGAATCAAGAGAGGTTGTAGTAAATTTAATTACCTTTAATTTAAGCACAAAACGGCGTCTATAGGCCCAATAGTTTTTTACAATGTTAAAAAAAACAAAAATCGGGAAAAGTGCATTTTCCAAATACTATAAAAAATAAAATAAAAAAATAATACAATATCCTGTAAGAAAGTAGTCGATGATGGATATTCAGTGACGTCATACCCCTTTACACGAATGTCTTGCACCACTATCTCTGCAGCGGCCTTCACTACTCTCAACCGCTCTTCTTCCGGATCGCTTTTTCTCTCATTGTACCAATTTTCGTATAGAATTCGTTTTCCGACGTTAGTAAAACACATAACTGTTTCATGGCTGCGGCCGCGGCCAATTTCAGCAAACAGGATCGAATCACCATAGCGTTTCTCAAGGCGAGTTTTGATGGTTCTGATGTCTGGCTTGAAATCAGCTTTAATTTTCTTCATGAGGTCGCTTAACAGGAACTGGCACTCCTCTCTGTTTTCCTCAATAAATGCATATATGCAATCCATACTTTCAGTTAAATTTTTTGGCTCAATATACCCTCTTTTGAGTCCAGTGGTCGGTAGGGCTTGGTACAGTTTCATGCGGCATTTACTGTGATACCTCCCATCAGCTGCAACTAGATCAGTCACAGAAGAAAGGCGGTGTATAATTTGCTGAGCCCATTCGTCCCCTCTACGTTCAGCTGCTTTAAGCAGAGTCGCCCTGACGCCCAGTGATTCGACCGTGTGGACAACATTCCGTCGTGATACTGGAAGTTTTTGTTGCAGCTTGATAAATTCCTGTGTAATTTCTTCTCCACAGAGGAAACAAATTAACTGCAGGTAAGAGGAGCTCGAAGAGCTTCTTGATCCTCTGGATGTCGATGGTTGAGGAACTTCGTCACCACCACGACGAACTGCCGCAGCAACATTACTTTCAGCCGTGTATTTTTTCCTGCACTTCATTTAACTCTTGAAGGAATAGTTTGTTCTCACGAAGGCCACGTTTCTCACTCACGTCTACTAAAGAAAGAATTCCGCGTATTTTCACTACCACAATCCTGCCTACCTCGAGTGAATTCCGACAAATGAAACAACTGCCCGGAGGAAATCAATTGATTAATTGATAGTTCCTAATAAAAAATAATTACACATTTAGAAATATCATCATCATCGATTTTGATATAATTGAAATATCGCATTACAAAGTTTTGGGAACCTTTAATTATGACTAGGAGGCACAGAGTATAGGAGGAACTAGAACTGCAGGAATGGTACATGTTAACGAACGTGAATTGCTTACAAAAATCATATCTCAGAGAATTGCTAATATCCGGAAGTCCGCACTTTATGGTCATAGTCACAGTGGTAGAGCCAAGCAGTTCGCTGTATTAATGGGCCGGCTCAACCGGTGAAATACTACGACCTCTCAAAAAACCGACGTAAAGTGGCTCATGCCACGTTTCGTTCGGCGAGAGAGGTACCCGGAGGCCCACCCCCTTCCCAATCCTTTCCTAACCCCTATCCCTACGCAACAGTTACACTATGTGTTGCTGGTGTCCATGGGCAGCGTTGGTTGCTTACCATCAGGTGACACGCCTGCTCGTTTGCCCACCTATACGATAAAAAAGAAAACAATACCCCAGTGTGCATTGTGGGAACTCAACAGATCCAGTATTTGAAAAATGCAGTTTTCCCGACTTTTGGTTTTTTTGAACTTTGTACAAAACCGTTGGGCCTATAGACGCCATTTTGTGCTTAAATTAAAGGTAATTAAATTTACTACAACCTCTCTCGATTAAACGTTCGTCGTAGGATGAGTATTTCCCACCGAAATTTGGGTCCAAAGTTGGTCAAAACTGTAAACTTCACTTTTTTGGAAAAAAACTATCAACTTTTGAAGAGCTGTATCTCGGCTTCTATTTGACCTACAGAGCTGGTTTTGGGATCAAGATCATACAACAACATACAAGATCATTGTAGCTAATTTAAACTACTTTAAAAATGTACTGAACATGTATTATCTAAAAATGCAAACTTTAGAAGATATAGTGAAAAAACCGAAACAAGTGCGAAAATTTCGTGGTTTTTCGAGCGCCCCAAAGTTAGCACTGGTCTAGAATACTGCGCACAGCTCTGGTCACCGCGTCTCGAAAGAGTACAAAAACGTTTTCTATGGCACCTTTCGTATCAATGTCACAAAGCGAAAGCGTTGCCGTCGTATGTAAGTCGCCTAAAACATTTTAAGCTCCTTAGTCTATCTGATCGCAGAAAATTATTGGACCAGATTTTCCTATACAAATTAGTTAATGGTTATCTAGACTGTTCCACCCTTTTAGAAAATATAAATGTAAATGCGCCATCGAAGTTACCCCGTGCAAGTAAATACGCTCTATTTTCGATCAAATCATCAAAAACCAACTTGGGTCAAAACGCGACAATGAACAGACTGTTAAGTCAGTACAATAAGCTAATGAAATTTCGTGACAATGATTTGGACATTTTCTCAAACAGCCTTCCAAAATTCAAGAGCCACGTAATGGCATCTTTCAATGTTTCTTAATGTGTTTTGTCAGTATGTTATGGTGGAGTCGATCTAGACATGATCGACTCCACCATAACATACTGACAAAACACATGTTGTGTCTTGTGTTATATGTGCCTAATGGTTTATTGCTACGAGTCCAGCGAGTTGAGTCGGATATGTGTTAGTACTCTTGATATCTGAATTTAAAAAATTGTAAGATTGATGTTTAGTAAGTAAATAATAAAAAATAAAACTGTCCATTAACATGCCGTGGCGGCTTGTAATTAAAACAACACTTAGCATGTATTTGTTTATCATGTATGTAATCAATGTATTAGTGTATGTTTTGTAAGTTGTCCTAAATAAATAAATAAATAAATATAGGTTTCATCTAAAATAATAATATACTAGCATTTTATTTATTTGGGGTCGACGCTGAGCTTAATCTACGAAGCACCAAAATGATTTGAGGTCTGAAAACTCACTCTATTCTGATCGCTAGATGATTTAAGGGAGTAGGATAGGAAAGGATAGGGAAGCGGGGTGGACATCCTCACCGAACAAAACCCGGCATGAGACACTTCACATCGATCTTCTGAGAGGTCGCGGTATTTCACCGGTCGAGCCGGCCCAATCATGCAGCGAACTGCTTGGCTCTATTATGGTGTAGAAATAAACGAAGTATGTATTTATTAGTTTTCAACATTTTATCGCATATAACTAAAGACTTTTAGAAGTTAGCTTCATCAGTTACTGTTCAAACCACTTCTGATAATGTCCATAGTATTTGTAAAACAGATCCCAGAACGCCAGTCGGTCGTTGAAAGCCCTACTCAGAACGTCCAACTCAGTATTCAGGTCCAAGTACGAGGCCGCAGTTTTCGTTACAGGTGTCCAGATCACTGGCAGCAACTCTGTTATCTCTGGTGTCGGATTGCTAAAATTAAAAAAGAAACTGAATTACTCAAATCTGTAAATATTTCTTATACACGTATATACGTTTTTGTAACCATGGTTATTTTGGAAACATAAGCAATCGACAACTAATGCTATACCCTATTACTCGGGTTAAAATGAAATTAAAAACATTACAAATGGTAAAACTTACATAAGACGGTTATTTATTTTATAAATTACCGAGACATAATTAAAATTTCAAATTATATGTATCTTATTTTGTGCCGAAGTTAGTTGCATCTTCAGACCCTGTACTATTGTATGTACCTATAAACGTTGGAAATAAACCACTCACTGAGCTCAACATTGTAGCTAAAAATTTGATTGCCGAAGTGGTTCTAACTTAGCTGCCTAGGATTTGATTAAAATTCAGATTACATAGATTATTTTATATTACATGAACAAGGTATAGATAATATTAGAAAACTCTTCCTTGTTTATTTAGAAATAGTTTATATAATAATAAGATAACTTTTCCATAGATATCCGAGAACTTACCCGTATTTAACAAAATTTGTTATTAGCGCTGTATATCTGTCCAATGTGAGCAGATCAGCTGGATCTGTGTCTTCATTAACGTTTGAACCAAATATATAACTCAAGTCTTCACCGTGAGTGGCTCCCACCCAATTTTTATTTGGCGATGAACTTAAGCTTCCATTATAAGAAAATATCAAACTGTATACAATTTCAGCACCATCATCTAGAAGTTTTTCTGCCATTCTCTTCGCTGGATGATTAAATATAAAATCTGAACCAAAATCTATCAAATCCCATCTATCATCTTCACTAATATCGCTGTCCGCTAAATAAAAGTGTTGCACAAGTTCCATAGCGTCACTTAAATCATTACTCGTATTGAATCCAAGTGTAAAGTGTTGACTGAAATTGTACGTTTCAAAGAATTCAGCTCCAATATCTGCTAACTGGAAAGCGAATTCTGTATTTGTGTATCCGATTATTACTGGAATAGTTCTAACTTTATCTGATACCATATTCATAGGATGTTGCACCATGAAGTGGTCAACACCATCAAATGGTTTCTCTACACAAGGTTTGGTCAGAGGTTGGTTAATACCATTGGCGTTAGTTATAAGCAGGTTATGGGCAACCATTGCTACTGTCTGTGGATCAGCTTCTGATAAAAAGTTCAAAGCTTCATATATATCTGTAGTATGATAATTAAGTTCAGCTGCAACTCTAAAAGGTATGGTATTATCAGATTCCACCATCATCCAATAACTATTGGCAGTTCCACTTTGGATAATAGCTCTGTTAAATAGTTTCTCGTGATGAGACAGCAAATGAAGATTTGTTGCCATACCACCAGCGCTTCCTCCGCGCAATGTTATCTGGTTTGGATCTCCGTTAAATGCTTCAATATTTTCATTGATCCATCTTAAAGCCAATACCTGGTCTTTTAGCCCGGTATTGCCTGGTACTTCTGGAATATCCAGACACATAAATCCAAATACCCCAAGCCTGTAATTAACAGCTATGACTATGACGTCATATCTAAGTAGATAAATGGGGTCGCGAGCTTGTTGTGCGCTACCAAATACAAATGCTCCACCGTGGAACATGACCAGAACTGGTAACGGATTATCTGGAGTGGCGGAATCTGGCACATAAATGTTCATGTTGAGACAGTCAGTGGTGCCAGCACTATTACCTTGAATTTGTACTTGAGGACAGATTTTACTATCGTCGTCAGCTTCAAATATGTCTTCAAAGCCTGGATGAGGAACCGCTGCCTGAAAGCATTATGTTTTAAAGTTGTGGATAAGGATAAATTTATAATAAAATAATGAATTATGTAATAGTTTTTTTATGGGATCAGTGACTCATTATATTGTTTAAGACAAGCTCGATTTGCTGGCATATTGTTATTGGCACTTAATTGAGTGGCAGTTTTTTGTAACACACAATTTTAGCATTATATGGAAAACATAGCACTCACCCCAAAAACATTATTTACTTGTCCATAGGGCACGCCTAAGTACTTTGAGAATCCTCTCTCGTCCCACAGTCCCTTGATGGACCCAACATTTGTCGAAACAATAGGGTCTGTTGTCTGAAGACCCACTGCGAAGCCACACAAAGCTATAATTAGTATACACATCATATCTCTAACAACTTCAAATCTATTATAAATTATTTTACAAATTTATGCCAGTAATTAAATGTTTTCCTTATCGATAGCGCTTGTCGATTAAATAAAATAAAAATTATCTGGATAATATTGCAATTTAAAAACTATGTATCTTGATAGGTCAAGATTATGTATGATAAGGCCAAATGCGGACTCTACACTAACAGCGTGTAACTTCCGATTGTGAATAACAAATCAATCATATCGATAAATAGCCTAATAACTTACTTACTTACTTATGCATAACTTCATGAATTTAATACCCGACGGCGTAGGTAGCGGCTGTTAAGCGGCCGTGCCCTTGCTGAGTTATTACGTCCCAAATATAGGTGGCGAAATCAATTGCCATACCGAGCGGACAACGTTGTCAGTCATCAATATTTGTTACACATGATTCCGAAAAATGTATAGTCTCGCTGGTCCAGTGGTCCAGTTCCTCACTTCTGATTCAGAAATCGTGGATTCGATTGATTTTAACATTGACTCCACGGATTTTTGGGAATTCTTATGGCAGTATGTGTAATAAATATAGAAAACTGACATCGTTGTGCCCGGTGTATGGCCTATTCTATTTGGGACGTAACGTAACGGAGCCCGGAATCGATCCCGAGACTTCTTGATTCAGAAATGGGTAGTTCGACCATGGGACGCTCATATGCGTCCAATCTTAAAGTAATGCACCTCGACGTGCGCGAGTATTTAATCGGACCTCCTATCAAGATTGCGGAATTATGAAATCATAAAACAACACCTATTTATCGACTAAATATCTTAAATTATGGACTATATCTGGTAATTAAATTTAATATTATCCAGATTATCTGTGTTATAAACAAATATATAATTTGTTTCAAGTATTACATTTCTTAGTCGATAGTTATAATTCAACAAGCGTCATTGGAGTACAAGTAAATCTGTTTGAGATATGAAGTGTTTAGTTGTTTTAGCTTCTCTCTTTGGGTTGACTCTAGGGCTCCAAAGAACTAATCTTATTATTTCAACAAAGGTTGGTCCTATCAGAGGACTATGGGATGAAAGGGGATTCGTCAAATTTTTAGGTGTGCCCTATGGTCGAGTGAATAAAATATTTGAGGTAAGAGATACTTTTGGAAAAAAATGTTTAAAGAGTGTCACAACTGTTTCTAAATTATAAATGTTCATAGTTTCCTTTTCATCATTGAGTGTATCTCTTTCAGGTGGCAAACCCTCATCCAGGCTTCGAAGAAATATATGAAGCTGACGATGACACAAGAATCTGTACACAAGTTCAAGGTGTACCTATGGGCACAACTGACTGTCTCAATTTGAATGTTTATGTGCCCGATACGGCTAGCACTGAAAATCCTTTGCCAGTTTTGGTCTGGATTTATGGAGGAGCGTTTGTTTTTGGAAGTGCACAACAGGCACGTGATCCTCTGCCCCTGCTTAACAATGACGGTGTAAGGGATACTACACCTCGTGGCACGTACATGTACGTGCCATCAATAGTATATAACAACGGTACGCACAGTATGCAGTAGTGGTCGGTGTGCAGCGACAGGCAGTTGTCGCTGACACAAATAAATGACAAGATCTATAATACGTCTTTCATTTACCGGCCGCTCAACCACCATCATGGAAGAAGCACCACTCACTATATACCATCATCCATTGCGACAGTCACTTGTAACAAGCTACCGTTACACTGGTGACCCCGACGTGATCTGAACACGCAACCTTCTGATGACGAACACCATCTTGAAGAGTCACCACCATGGAGAATCACCGCCTCACGAAATAACATCCATCGCCACCAGTAACAACCTACTGTTACATTGGTGACCCCGACGAACACGCAATGAAGAAACCCCGACGTGTGAACCCCGACGAACACGCAATCAAGAAACCCTGACGTGTGAACCCCGACGCTTCAAAAAAATCCGACTTCCAAGAAATTGTTACACCGTGAGTGCACTATTTTTTTTTGTGAAAAATTCATCCACAAACTCCATGCTCCAGCACAATGCCGTCGCCTACGCAAGGTCCATCGAAGAATGACTCGAAATCTGAAGCCTATAAAGCGACAGCATTTCCTTCGATTCGCAAATTCCGAAATGTTTGACGGACCAGCCTCGCATATGGTTTACAAGGGCAGAAGAAGTAAGACGAAGTCATAAGTACTCACTCTACAAAAGCAGAGCAACGAGAGACCAAAATCCAAGAAAAAGAACCGATACAATATGATGTGTAAGGAACGTTGAAGATGCGAGACGAGACGAGGAATCACAGAGGCGCCAAATACAGAAAAAATATTAAGGAAGCCGAGTTCCCGTAACGAAGACACGGAACGAGCGCAACGCGGCCGGTCGCAACAGAAGGTTTAGCCACCGCCGCTCACGTTCCAACTCTCGCAGCCACACGCGTACACTCCAGAACTCCAAAAGCCAAGATTAGGTATGTCAGTATATCGTAAGAAACATGCTTATAGATGTGTGCCACCCTGAGCCGGAAGAAGGCTGCAGGAAAACTAGGTGTGGCGGTATACATGTAGCAGAGCCGGATATATCCGCGCGCCAAACGTTTACCGCCCGATCAATTTATTTGTGTTTAAACAAAATCCGCTGCTATCCAGGAATTAGGGATACGTAGGCCGTCAAGAAGTCTATGATAGATAGATCTACACGTTGTACCTAAAAATTGGGAAATACGTCATTGTAGAGAGTTTAGACAATAAAACGCGGCTACTATACCGGATTGTATAATTGTTAAAAACACGTAATCATAAGATATTGTGTATGTTATAGTGACTGTGACAATGTCACGCAATTTCCGCAAAGCATGTTGACGACTAATCGTTGTTAAATCACGTCGTCACTATTTTGCAATGTAGGCATCATATTAACATTGACATTGAGAACTAGTTTTTCTAATTACCGATATATTGACAAATATTTATTGTAAAATCACGTTTTTGCCAATTAAGCATTATATTATTATGTTAATATTGTATTAATCTTGTTTATTAACATGAACATGTAAAGATATTATGTACTGTACTGTGTAACTATAGGAATTTTTTTTACTTTTGTGATCAATTTTAAGGATTTTTTTTTCAACTAAGGGGGGAATGGTGTAAGGGATACTACACCTCGTGGCACGTACATGTACGTGCCATCAATAGTATATAACAACGGTACGCACAGTATGCAGTAGTGGTCGGTGTGCAGCGACAGGCAGTTGTCGCTGACACAAATAAATGACAAGATCTATAATACGTCTTTCATTTACCGGCCACTCATTTACCATCACCGAAGAACATCCGCCTCACCATGACATCAACCATAAGAACAGTCATCAGTAACAACCTACTGTTACAACATCATTGTTGTAGCCATTAATTATAGAGTTGGTGTTTTTGGTTTTATGTGTCTGGATATCCCAGAAGTACCAGGTAATATCGGATTAAAAGACCAAGTACTTGCTCTGAGATGGATCAATGAAAATATAGAAGCTTTTGGCGGTGACCCGAATCGAATCACATTATCTGGTACAAGTGCTGGTGCTATGTCAACGAATCTTCATCTATTATCTCATTACGAAAAGTTATTCGACAGAGCTATCATGCAAAGTGGAACTACAAATAGTTATTGGACCATGGTTGAATCTGATAACACCATACCTTTTAGACTGGCCGAGGCTTTTAACTTCCATACATCAGATATATATGAGGCACTAGATTTTCTGTCAGAAACTGATCCGCACATATTAGCAATGACTGCTCATAATCTACTTATAACCAATGAAAATGGTGTAAATCAGCCTCTGACCAAACCTTGTGTAGAGAAAATGTTTGATGGTGTTGAGAACTTCATGGTGGAGCATCCTATGAATATGGTATCAGATAAAGTTAAGACAACGCCTGTAATCATTGGACATGCCAGTACAGAATTTGCCTTCCAACTGGCAAATATTGGAGCTGATTTTTTTGACACATATGATTTCAGTCAACACTTTACACTCGGATTCAATATGAGTAATGATTTAAGTGGCGCTATGGAACTTGTGAAACACTTTTATTTAGCAGACAGCGATATTAGTGAAGATGATAGATGGGATTTGATTGATTTTGGTTCAGATTTTATATTCAACCATCCGGCGCGAAGAATGGCAGAGAAACTTCTAGCAGACGGAGCTGAAACTGTGTATCGTTATGTATTTTCTTTTCAAGGTAATTTGAATCAAAACTATGTCGGCGCAACTCATAGTGAAGAAGTGCAATATTTATTTGGTTCTAACATAAATGAGGAGACATCTCCTGAATACTTACTGACAGTTGAAAGATTCTCAAGGCTCTGGAGCAATTTTATAAAATATGGGTGAGCTACTTATTACATTTCTTTACTAAGGGGTACTAACGTTAAGTTAAATTACCCATTACTTTGACTCAAACAAAAATGGAGGCTTATCACTACTTTTCATGTGCAGTGACGTTTTTGCTAATTATACTTTATTGATTGTATTACTATTATCGATCGATAATAGTATCCAATACCATATAGTATCCAATATCATTGTACTTTTTGATATAAATACAGGCAGTCCTCGTACTTACGGCATGTTAGGTTCTCGAAATACGCGACGCAAATCGAAACGACGTAAGTCGAGACATATTTTTTCATATGTTTTCATGTAAAACTCAAGGGTTAGGTTCCACACGGACTCGAAATTAAAAAAAAACTGCATTTATAACAAAGGACATACAAACTTTATTATGCAAAATTGCTCTTTATTTTTGGTGTTTGTGTGTTATTAATTTTAATAATTATTATAAAACTTTATGTAATCAAAATACGTATGTAATGAGAAATAATAAATTAAACTTTTGGCTTAAAGAAACTATCAATACTAGTTTGCTTCGCTAAATAAAAAAAAACTAATGTATTACGTCTTGATTGTCCGTTGTCCCTTAAGTAACTAAACAAACCAGCAGCGTTTGCGGGGTATTCCCCGCACACCGACACCGCGCCAAGTCGGCCACACCGACTTTGACCTTGCGACAAGTGAATTCTCCTCTGCCGGAAATCGAAACAAATGACGTATGCTTGAGGAATAGTGTCAAAACATTGTTCGACGTAACTTGAAACGACGTAAATCGAAACGACGTAAGTCGAGGACTGCCTGTACATAAGTATAACTATGAAAATATTTTTGAAGTTTAAGTTATTTTTAACTTTGAATAGATTTTAAAACTTTATTAAAGTGAAACTTTTATTACATCGTCTCAAACTTTTTCGTATGCGTGTTGCATGTCGCGTGACGGTTGGCCGCGGAGTAGGGATAAAGTGAAAGGCGCTCGTCAGAGCGCCTTTCACCGTAAAAACATGTAGAAAAACCCCCAGACGCCGTACAAACAACACAATAAATATATTTGCTTGTTTGCACTCGGGTGGGATCGAACCCGCCCCGACCTCGTGTTATCGGTAGTGCGGTTTACCGATGCACCACGAGGCCCGTATGAATGATTGTCTAATTACCGTCCTCTTTACCAATTTCGACACATTTTCTAGGATCGGGTTTGTTTGTTTGTTTGTTTGTTTGTTTTTTACATACATACATATACGTACGTACGTATTGCAGGCGGAGAAAAAAAAAAATATTATTAATATAACAAATGACACGATAAAAGGGAATATAATAAATTCGTATGTATTGTAAACGACGGAGGCTTTTAAGTTTCCAATTCCAAAAAGTGAACTACATATATGTGACACAGTTATGTTCGTCAATTTATTAGCGATAAGATAGTGCTCTTTATATATGTATTTGTCACATTTTCATAATAAATCAAAATATCATATTTACTGGAGGAAAAAATATCGTTTTGTTTTGTAAAGATCCTTTGTTGTAATGTTGTTAACGTTTAATAGGTGTCGCGTTAACCCTAGTGCCGTAGCTGGAATACTTGTCGATTCGGGCGACATCTATCGATATAATACGATATTACGGCAGAATCATCAATAGTAGCAACCTAGTAGCGCCATCTAGGAATTATTGTCGTGACCACGTAAAATAAAAAACATTTATTAAACCCTATTAACAAATACAAGATGGCAACTAAATTAAAATCGCCCTTATCGCACAATCCCCTGAAAGCCGGTGACGTCCGGTTCGATTTCAAATTAAACTAGTTTTCTCTCTCTTTGCAAAACTGCCACTGACTTGTAACTAACGAATTAGTGGAGGAAGCAGACTGACGCCTTTCTTACTTTACTTAAGTTTCCAATTCCAAAAAGTGTGCCAGGATTCGAACACGCGACCTATGCGATTCGGAAGCCGTGTGCTCGACCACTGGACCACCGGAACTACATATATGTGACACAGTTATGTTCGTCAATTTATTAGCGATAAGATAGTGCTCTTTATATATGTATTTGTCACATTTTCATAATAAATCAAAATATCATATTTACTGGAGGAAAAAATATCGTTTTGTTTTGTAAAGATCCTTTGTTGTAATGTTGTTAACGTTTAATAGGTGTCGCGTTATCCCTAGTGCCGTAGCTGGAATACTTGTCGATTCGGGCGACATCTATCGATATAATACGATATTACGGCAGAATCATCAATAGTAGCAACCTAGTAGCGCCATCTAGGAATTATTGTCGTGACCACGTAAAATAAAAAACATTTATTAAACCCTATTAACAAATACAAGATGGCAAGTAAATTAAAATAGTAACCAATATTTTATGGTAACTAAAATACGTGAACAGTGACTTACATTCGATTTTCGAAAAAAATAATATTTCGAAAATTTTTAGTTAAATGTCTATAATGTGAAAAAAAGTTTCACTTTTACGGTGGTTTCATAAAACCACACAAGTTTTTTTTAATTTATTTATTAAATTTCAGCGACCCAACACCTGAACTATCAGATCTATTGCCAGTAAAATGGATACCAATGACGAAAACTACGGAACCATACATGGACATAGGTTCAGAACTGAACGTCTTTAGTAGACCCTTCTATGATCGATTGGCGTTCTGGGATTTGTTCTACAAGCAATACGGACATTATCAAAAATGGTATCAAATTAATAACTAGAGGAAATAGACGAAACAAAGAGAGTTGAGAATAAGAATTATATTCTATTTTAAAATAAATTATTATCTCACCATTTGTTTAAATTAGGTAATATTTTTAAGCACCTCAATAAACGTTAATTAGTAAAGCTCTAATGTTTCAAAAATGTAGGGTAGATTTAGGAACTGAATATTTCGATTCGACGGGCCTCGTGGCGCATTTGTAAAACTACCGGTTGCAGCAATGAAGTCGGGGGTTCGATTCCCACCCGAGCACAAATATTTGTGACAAACATTAATATTTGTGTGGTGTCTGGGTGTTTTTCTATGTATTATAAGTATGTATTTACAAAAGAAAAGTATATATGTATTAATATCCGCTATCTAGTATCCATAACACAAGCATTTAGTTGCTTAGCTTGGAACTAGAGGGTGTTATGTGTATTGTGTCCCAGATATATTATCATTCCAAGATATTATTATATTATTTTTGGAAAATCGTAGCAACCAGCTAATGTCGTCACAGAAAATTGTGAATAAATTTCAGGTCTATCCTCAATATGTGGCATCTTTACATCGCATTTTGAAAACGAGCCTTTAAAAATTCATCCCCTACAACTTAACATCAGAAAGACTGTAGGCTCGTTTGCAATTATCGTAGCATCCAAAACTTATAAAACAATTCCTTTCTAAAAGCAATTCAATTAACAATAGAGTGAAACAATAACGATTATTTGAAAATGTACGTACATATTTACATTGCAATTAACCTTGTTATATTCGAACCCACCTGATTCCCTGATGATGTAACAGGATGGAGCAACACCAACAGGTACTGTCAGCTACATATAAAGGGTTGGCGAACGCAAAACACACATAGAGTTGTTAAGGGCTTTTGCCTATAGGGGTAGGCAGAGACTACTTTAATACTTTCCATGTTCTAGTACCCTGACAATGTCATTATCGCTTTCATACGGACCAGAGTGTGTAGTTATGGCATTTCACCCAGAATCTGAATGTGGTTTACCAATGGAGGTCTACCCTGCCTCATGAAATATGGTCGTGATATTGTATATTGCAACAGGATCGCTATTTGCTAGTAAACCAAGATATATTGGAGAACACCTATTGACCGGTCAAAAGCTGATCTGTCTACTCGTAATTCAGAGACCAGTCCTCGTAATTCAGAGACCAGTCCTCGTATAGACTATGTAACCTCTTACCTACAGTCGCTTTATAACTTAGTAATATCTATAGTTAATCTGTGAATAACTGAATTGTCCCAAAATAAATAAACGATGAAGACCATTTTTTATCGTTCAATTTACAATTGTCTATTGTAAGACAGACAACGCACGATCATCACTGGCACTACATTCGGCTATAAAAGGCTTAAAGATACAAAAAAAATCTAAAGTCTTTAGTGGGTCATTTAGAAGTGCCATCAGCAGAGAGCAAGAGTGTCAGTCAAGGGAGTGTGTGAGATGATTAAAGGCTCGTGTCTTGGACTAACAGTCTTTGCAGTCGCGTTGGTCCAGTTAAGTCGTGGGATCGAATCCGGTCTTTTTACAACTTATTTTCGGCAGTTATATTATTGACACATATCGATGACTTTGAAACTTGTTCCCGGTGTATGGCAAATCCTGCCACCTATTCCATTTCGAAACATAACAAAAATAGCGAGTTGAGGCTTAACAGCCGCTGCACTGCTACACTGCAGAAAAAGACATGAAGTTATAAATAAAAGTGTGTTAGTTCACCTACTTACTCTACAAGGGTCTCGTCGTGAAGGTATTATCAACCATACAATACTGCTATATTGTGTTAAGACAGCTCTTATCAACACTTTGAACAATGAGTAAAGTCAAATTCCTAGAAGATCCGGATGATCTTACCACGTTTAATTTATCATGTCTTAGCTCATACTATTAAGAATTGCATTTTATTTAATTAATGTATGCATTCATTCATTGTTTATGCGGTTTGGTTGTGAATCATAATAAATACGCAACACTATTTATATAAGTAAGAAAAATGTGCGCGCTCATACATAATAATTACGATGACATGTATTTTTTTTTCCTATATTTATAGGTTTATTGTTATTGTAAAGATAAGTTTAGTCTTTACATATATTATAAAAATGAAGATTTAGTATTAATCAATTAGCTCTGAAAGTAATGAATTATTTTATTAATTATTCCACCTTTCACCGTTACCAGTGGTCGAGCACCCCGTTTCTGAATCCAAAGGTCGCGGGTTTGAATCTCAGATTGGCTCACACCAATGACTTTTGGAAATTAATTTCGTAAGTTATGTGTGATAAATATTGATGACTAAAAACTTTGTGCCCGGTATGGCAATGGGTTCGCCACCTATTCCATTTGGGACGTAAACATAACGGCGAAACGAGGCTTAACACCTGCTGCCTACACCTTCGGGTAACAAGGCGGGTAACAAGGCGTGAAGTCATGTTATGTTATGTAATGAAAAAAAATATGTAAGTAATTTATAAAAAGTGTTGTCTAGTTCCTGAACTAAAGCTTTAATTTATTTATTTAGAACATGATGAAGTTATCAGGTTAACCATTTATCTATTTGCCGCCACTTTAGTAAAAAAAGGAAATTTAACATGAACATAATTCCCACATACATTGCTGTAATACACTCATTAAAGAGTGCCTAGACACTTAATCTTTCGGCATTTAAGTAAGCGTTGTAACAGTACCTGCCTAGTACCCCATTAATTAAGCGTGTAATGTTATCTGTGATGACCTTCACTTCTTTAACTAACTAACGACTACATTAAATGGACAAGGTATTTTAAAATCACTTTATTTTCATTTCCAAAACATGTAAATTCAGTGCATTAATGGTACGGCTCGACCGGTGAAATTCCACGACCTTAGAATATCGCCGTATAGAGGCACAAATCGTGTTTCAGTCGGTGAGAGAGGCATCCGTAGGCCTACCTCTTTCCCCTTCCCGTCCTATGCCTATCCTTTAAAGGCCGGCAACCCAATTGTAACACTAGGTGTATAACAGGTGTCCATGGGCTTGCTATCAGGTGAACCGCTTGCTCGTTTGCCTCCCTTAAAATAAATATATTTAACATATAATTATAACAGAAAAATTTTCTGACTTTTCTTTCGTAAAGAGAGAAAAAACCAATCAGTATTCACACACTGAATATTTTACTATACACACTAACTTCGGATAGTCTTTGGTGTGTACCAGGAAATGAACTTAGAACCTTTACACTAGAAGTCTAGTACTCCCTAGACTTTTAATACGAGAGTTATTCCACAGCAGGCCAAATCCGACTCACAGGAAGAGATATGGTAGCAATAGCACTAATCTTTGGAATGCCGTCACAGGTCTTTAGTATTTCGGAAAACGTTATTCTATACAATGACTCAACTCCTAATGCATATATTTATAGTGGGTGCAGTCATACTTCACGTCGCTACTGCATGCCCATTAACCTAGACTTAACGGACCTTTGACATTACGATAGTCGAGCGCGATCATCACACACCAGCTCGTGTATAGACAGATAATACAATCTTAAATGATGTCAAATAACACGTTTCATAATATCAGAGGAGAACAGACACAACTTAACTTCACAATGGACCCAAATTACAAGGTTAATTCCATCTCTGATACTATTATCGTAAAATTTACGATGAATTTAACCTTTTCTTAACAAGTCATTTGTACCAAATCATGTCCAGATCCCTTAGAACACCTTAATAATTATTTATTCCTAGCATTTCAAAGCAATAATAAATAAAAAAATTATACACAATATGCAAATACTAAAAACATTGGTAGAGCCTAGCAGTTCGCTGCATGAATAGGCCAGCTAAACCGGTGAAATACCACGACCTCTCAGAAGATGGACGTAAAGTAGCCCATACCGCGTTTCGTTCGGTGAGGGGGTACCCGGAGGCCCATCCCCCTTCCCCATCCTTTCCTATCCTACTCCCTTAAAGGTCGGCAACGCAACTGTAACACTATATGTGTTGCAGGTGTCCATAGGCGGCGCTGGTCACTTACCATCAGGTGATCATCAGGCCTGCTCGTTTGCCCTCATATCAAATAATAAAAAACTGAAACTTAGTTCTGATCAAAATTCATAGGCCACACTGGCAAACAGGTGGCATCTTTATTTTTAGCGCAAATTTGATGACTAATAAACAGTCTAGCTTTCTAGATACTAAATTCGGCACCGGTAAGTAGTACGTGACTAAGAATAAATATTCACGACACCATATTCCAAGCGATAAATCAGAAAACAATTATAGAAGCACAATTAGCGTTTCATTGTACCATAATAAGATTTTAAAATATTGTTTCTGTACCTTTTGAAATAATATTTAATTAACTGCATTTTAAAAGATAAAATTATGACAACATAACATAACTTCTCGCCTTTTTTTCCCCGAAGATGTAGCCAGTGGCTGTTGTGCATTGACTCGCCGTCATGTTTACGTCCCAAATGGAATAGGTGGTAAATAAAATTTTGATGATTCCGCAGAAGTTAGGCATGATGTTGTTTGTGGTGTTGTGGAATAGAATATATAAATATTTATAGAATTGCGCTTTTAGCAGGGATGGTAGGAACATCGCGGATTTCGAAAGAAGAGTGGCGCTAGGAAACAGTGTAAGTGCCGTGGCAGATTCCTGGGCGCGGAGTATATTAGCAGAAAAGCTCAGCTAGGTAGGTATTCAAAATGTGGTAATCCCAACGCTAACTTATGGAATAGAGAGTTAAGGAATGCCAGCTGTCGCAAAACGCTGTCGAAATGAGGGCACTGCGCAAAATTTTCCAGAGTGACTATCGCTGACCGCGGCGAAAAGGATTTAAGGAAGGAAGTCGGATTGTTCGAGACTCGAGTGTCAGCGTTAAGTTCTCTTTGTTTACCACGCATGAGACTTAGCGTGAAGCTATGAATGTATTGCATATTATTATGTATTGTTTTCGCCGATCGATCGATTGCCGAAATTATTTCAAATGTAATATAACCATTATTAAATTATATTCGAATATGTTTAATACATTTAGATTTAATACGTTTTAATATAGATATTAAGTATAATAAATATATGTATGTGTAAATATATGTAGGTATTTAGTTAAATTGCGTATAGGTTACTGTAATTCAAGTACGTGACCAACTATAAATTTAAAACGGCTATTTACTAAGTACTTAGTCACA
The DNA here is from genome assembly GCA_905147225.2 of Euproctis similis. Taxonomy (NCBI): domain Eukaryota; kingdom Metazoa; phylum Arthropoda; class Insecta; order Lepidoptera; family Erebidae; genus Euproctis; species Euproctis similis. The sequence continues at coordinate 1,617,805 of LR990105.1, read as the reverse complement.
ATTAGTAGTCACAGAACTATTCGTTGGCGGAAGTTTTCATTGTTGAGTAAATATTGTATTATTTTACTGTTTTTTTTTATTGTATTGTTTTACACTACTAATAAATATCGTGTTGCGTACATAAATAAATATGTATTAAAATTATTAGTCATTATTATGAAACAAAGTCCCGCGACCTGTTCAGTAAAAGTAACGGCCGGTAAAAAATAAATCAAGCTCTAAGTATGGTTACTGTACGAGAAAAAAAAATAATAATAAAAATAGATATTTATAAGTCTGATTGCGGTTTAACGAAACATTTTGCAATAATTGCTTAATTTTATTGAATAATTGCTTAATTATTTGCTTATTTATTTGGATTTTAATAAACATGTTACCTACATATTACATGGGCTATCTGCCAATGAAAGTCTCATCAAACCCTTCACGCCGTTTTGGAGACTAGTCGAAATAAACAGCCAGGCTGATAAAAAGTTTCCAATCGGAAATGTAAGTCAATCCTCAATATTTAACACAATCGGGTATTGCTTTCTTAGACGGAAATAATTGGGTTGAAACTTTGACATCTCAACTAAGAGACGTGGTAGATACTGTAGTCTAACTTATTTTTTTTTTATGGGATAGGAGGGCAAAACCGTGTCACCTGATGGTAAGCAACCAACGGCGCCCATGGACACCAGCAACACACAGTAGTAGTGTTACTGTTGCGTTGCCGACGTTTAAGGGATAGGGGATGGGGAAGGGGGATGTGCCTCCGGATACCTCTCTCGTGGCATGAGCCACTTTACGTCGAAGTACTGAGAGGTCGTGGTATTTTCCGGTCGAGCCGGCCCATTCATGCAGTGAATGCTTGGCTCTACCACTGTTGTATATACGAGTGGATTAGGTTCGTAATCGGTCAAGTCGCCTTTTATGACTTACCATTTTCTTGGGTGGTGTCATATAACCAAAGTGACATAGTAAATATAATTAATCACACTCCTGAAAGTATGTTAATAGCTACGAGTGGGACCCATTAACACTTTAGGCACGACTTAGATGACCTAATGAACAGTAGACTAGACTTTCTGCTGCCGAGGACATTAGCGGCAATGTTGATGTCATATTTTGAATGAAGCATAGTAAGTGAAGTAGGGTGACTACAGATTTATGTTATACGTCGAACTCGTATTTTATTAAATACCAGCTGTTACCAGCAACTTCGTCTGTGTCGAGGCCATAACATCAAAATACCTGCGCCATTATAAAGGTTCATTGCTCACCCCCAAATAGCGATAGCGTGATAATAGTTAGCCTATGTTGCTATTTATGCAAACTCGGAAATAAAAGCATGCGGTACTTACAGATGATGCGTAAAAAACATACAGATAAGCAGACAAAAATTCAATATTTTTGGTTTGGGTTTGATTGTAGATTATGCCCCAAGTATTCTAAAAAAAAAATATTTAAAGTACCTACACTTTCGACTCTCCTACGATTTTATTATAATTTGTATATTTGCCGCAGCGAATATATTGGATTACAGTAAGTAAGGATTTAATTAAGAAAAGGCGTGCTCCGATGGTTCGGACATGTAGAAAGAATGGATGATGCAAAATTGACTAAGCAGATATACAATGCTAGGATGGCTAGCTACACTTTCCATGATCAAATTGAACGAGTCCTAGCGGAAGGTGAAGTCAAGAGTTATGTAGGGCGAAGAAGCTTGTGAGGTGTTTAAGACTCTGTTCTCTATTTGGCATGGGATTTGAGGTGAAATTATGTAAAAATGTCATAATGCAAGGAGATTGCAATGGCGTAGAAAATGTCTTGAACAATCTAAACTTATTATAATAAAAATTTGACCACTGCAACATTTGTTTGGCGAAGATGTGAGCTAATAGAAAATTTTATTTCGCAGGCGTCGGTGATAATAACTCGCACGTTTTTAGATATTATTGCTATGCACAGGTTAGAAAATGTTCCCATTAAATATTAAACACGGAATTCTACCGAGAGATATACGAAAACTTTCAACTTTGATATTTATTATCGAAATTACAAAATATTTCTCATGAAACAAATACCTAATAGCTATAAAGCCAAGCGGTTTACTTCATGAATGGGCCGGCTCGACCAGTGAAATACCACGACCTCTCGGCGCTGGTCGCTTACTATCAGGTGATACGTTTATTACTGACTAGTTTGTTCTCTTATCGCATAAAAAAATCATTACATCATCATTACATAGTATAAAACAAAGTCACTTTCCGCTGTCTGTACCCTTGCATGCGTATATCTTTAAAACTACGCAACGCATTTTAATGCGGTTTTTTTAATAGTTAGAGGGTGTCAACTGGGTGGTTTTGATCTATAATTCATGTATAGTGTTATAAAAAATATATAATTTTCAAGATTTAGATCTTTAATCGCAAACGCTGCCTGAACCCTAAGTGATAAATCAAAACAACGTACTACATTATTATACACCTTTAAAAGGTCTACAAAAAAGTCTGCGAGAGCATAGGTCTATCTCTTAGGGATAACCCACAATGACCATTTTTATTGTTTTACTTTTTACGAGAAATAATGGCCTATTTACGAAGCGATTTTAAACATTACAGTATTATGTTTCCTCCAGTTAAGTGTCTAAATTAATTACATTATTTACAATATATACAATTAAAAAACTGCAGCGTCCCCAGAAGACTAGCCGCATTGCCACGCTGAATGGCAATGCTAATCCTCTGTGCGAAGAATAGACGGCTGGTCTCTGTAGTAGTTTTTTTAATTGTATATATTGTAAATAATGTAATTTATTTATTTCTTCTTATTATTAAGTGTCTTAAATAGATTGTGCATGTAATATAGATGATCCTGGCCCTTTACAGCATGCAATTTAAACAAATATTTTCGGAGATATTGCATTATTAACATAGTGGGACAGCAGTTATTACTTTTGATGCGGAACAAAGTTCGCCGGGTCAGCTAGTACCGAATAATACCAAGCTGCTTTGTCCCGAAATATCTAGACATAATACATTGACAGAAAAAAATGGCGCCATTTTTATAATAGTCGTACTCATAATAGATATGTATTCATAATCTGTCGCGTATCGTTCCCAATCTAACCGAATTTTAGCGGCACACGGAACATGAGTCAGCTACATTATTTATGTAACTCACAACTCACACGCATCACCAATTCGGTACATTGTCTTGTGTTAAAACGTGAATTACCTACTGATTGATTACTTACACTGGCCAAATAGAAATTATCGATCTCATTATTTTCTGAAGAGGCCCTCCGAGGTTGACTACAGCTTAAAATCTCTTCTTTTCTTACCATTTTTTACACAAGTTCTACTCATGAAGCCCCGTGATAGTATTTTGATTTGTAATTAAAATACTTAGGTATGCTTATTTTTATGTGTCTGTAAATACCTTTGAAAATAAAGCTATTTGGATTTGATTTCATTAAGAGTTTCCTAAAATTTTACATTGTGGATGTTTACTTCAGGTTCAACAGCATTATTATTATTACAGCATTACAGTAGTAAAACAAGTACTCATATTTCAGTGTTTTAATTAAACTTTAATATCATTAAAAGTATGTAATGCAATTTATTTTTGTGGTGTTGATAATTAATTAAATAACATTTAACTTTTCAGACCGAAATGAAATCTTCTCTCCAAAGACCGGCTTTCAAACACAAACCATGCTATAAAAATGATTGGTAATTACTCGAGATATGAATTATTGATAAAATAGAGCCATCCATCCATACTCAGCCATAGTTCAGTCTATTGTTAGATATTAATAAGTAATATCTATGGTCTATTGGGCTAGGTAAGTATAATGTAAAATATCTACTACTTTAATATCTCCATCTAGTCCTCAGCGACCTCAGCACTCCACATTACACAGTTCCATTAAATGCTACTAGATGTCATTGGTATACATACATGTTTGTGCGAAAAGGAAGGAAGGAATTTAACTGTTAGTTAGTAGGTACGATATTTTTTTTGTTGGAACTTCAAAAATTAAAAACTAAAGACATTAAAATATTCTACAATCCTCTGTCAACTTTAAACTAGGCTAGATAGCCTACAGCCTGTTCTACGGCTTTTTGAAGGTTTTTGATATGAAATGAAAATGTGATTGTTGGACTTTGCTTTAGTTTCGATCAAAGTCCATTTTTTGACATTGAATTATTTATAGGGCTGCCAGGTTGTATATTTGGATTAAAATTTTACTACATAGGTAGGCATACTATGTAGATTGTTTCTACTGCAAACTAATCGGGTTGATTAGAGTTTTTGAGTGTTAGGTTAAGATCTACAGAATTAAAAATAAAACAATTTATCAAAATAAGTAAAGGTTATTTATTAATATGTTTAGAAAAGAAAATCTTGAAAATTAGGCAGTCCCGAGACAGTGAATGGAATCCGAAAATTTCATCTTGAAAGACGTCACGCTGTACCAAAAATCACTACTAGAAACAATAACAACGTCCACAAACATGTGTTTGTAACGGCGTGACGTCATTCAAGACGCCATGAAAGTCTGGATCGTTTTTGTGCAGAAATTTGATTGATTTTTTAAAATGCCAAACAACATTCTGTATTTATTTATTTTTACTGTCACCATAATATAATATTACATTTTTAAATTCTGCAGGCTAATCGGGTAATTGTGCACCTATAGGTGATTAGCAAGATATAACTCCCAATCACTTTTTGCCTGTTAATCACTGATTACTATTATTAATGATCCTACTGAATGGATTTTTAATACACTTAACGTAAACGATTATAATGTACGTTTAATCTACATTTAAATAGCAAAGCAGACAAACGGACCTGCATGTCACCCGGTGGTAACTGTGGTAAGCGACTGACGCCGCCCATGCTCATTACTCTCATCAGCTAAACCGAGAGGATCACGGCTGCCTTGCGAACATATGTTTAATATAGGGGTGAGCCGAGTGAGCCTTCGCATACCTCTTTCACCGACAGATACCCAGAATAACCACAGAAGAACTAGCCACGGAGTTCATACTGTTAAAAATTCAATAATTGCTTATTTTTGCAATGATATCGGATTTTGTTTTATTTCACAATCTGAAGTTTTAAATTCTGCACTACTAGCAGCCCTGAATCACTTAAGTCCGTGTCCAAAGTCCAAAGATTACGAAAAATAATAATGTTTGTGTTCACACTCACGTCACTCACTGAACTCAGCCAGTCCAGTCCATAGATAATTTAATTTGATTGATGAATTTGATGATCATTCGACTTTGAGCTGTGTGTACTGTGTATTGTTTGTTTATTTTTAAAATGAATTCATTAATTAGAACGATTCGCCCAAGAAAACTTTATTCCAGTAAGTGCATACCAAATATCATAAAATTGTTATCTGTTTATTTTAATATTTTTTCATTACATGTGGTAAAGAAAAAATTACAAGTTCATAATAATAGCTTCGTACCAAATTAACAAGGAGGCCCTTCCTGTATATTTACATTTTTTTTTATAGTCAGATAATCTTTACTTTTTATACAAAAATCGGTGACTCCATACAATTTCTCGTATTTTATTTTATTTTATTCTGACATAAATTCTGATTGAAAGCTGTTATGAAAGCCATTGATTCTTTGTTATTTTGTTTGGTATTTTTATATTGCTAGACAAAATTAGATCAAAAGAAGAAGCTTTCCTAAAATTACCTTTTATTAATGTTTCGCTTATACCTATATAGTTACATCTCTGCGAAATTCCTAATATAATGTTCTTATTTTGAATACAACAAAGGCTATTTTTATTTAAAAAAATGTGCATAATTATTGTCTCAAGTATTAAACTGCATATTTCAGATTTATTCTACTGTGCATATTCATCAAAATCAGAGATACCCAAGTTCGAGACATTAACTGTATCTGTGCCGAAAGAGAATGTGTTTCATGTTGAATTAAATAGACCAAAGAAAGCCAATGCTTTTAGCAAATTGATGTGGTTGTAAGTAACTGTAAATTCAAAATGGATTATTTACATAACTCGTAAATAAAGACTACTCATATTAATAACATAACATAACTTCATGCCTATTTCTACTCAAAGGTGTGGCTGTTAAGCCTAGACTCGCCGTTATGTTTCCGTCCCAAATGGAATAGGTGGCGAACCTATTACCATACCGGGCACAAAGTTTTTAGTCATCAATATTTATCAAACATAACTTTTGTAATGTAAAAATTTCTATTTTTATGTGGTCAGTGTTATTTTTAAATTGATTTCATTATTTTGACATGTAAATCTTTTATTGGAGGAAATTCCTTACTCTTTAGAACTTATATAATATAATATTGTTTCAGAGAGCTGTCTCAGTGCTTCTCAGCTCTTAGTGACCATAAAGAATGCAGGGTCATAGTTTTATCTGGACAAGGGAAACATTTTACTGGTGGTATGTATTTGAAGACAGATCACATAAACATTTCTTTACATATACATACATAACATAACTTCACGCATTTTTCTAACCGAAGGTGTAGGCAGCGGCTGTTAAGCCTCGTCTCGCCGTTATGTTTACGTCCCAAATATAATAGGTGGCGAACCTATTGCCATACCGGGCACAAAGTTGTCAGTCATCGATATTTATCACACGTAACTTCCGAAAATTTCGAAAAGTGTGCCAGGATTTGAACCCACTATTTCTTGAATCAGAAGTGGGGTGCTAGCCACTGCGCCACCGAGACTGTTAGACTGTAACATTTCTTAATATATATATAATTCGTAGTATTTGTTGCTGCACATAAGCCAATTCAGAAATTAACTGCGACACACACAGAAATCGCTAAAAGTTTGGTAAAATTTGAATATTACAAACACACTCTAATATCCTTTATTTGTTCAAGTACATATTTTAATATAGCAATTGATTATAAAAGTTATAAACAGAAAAATACTTTGGTTTTCAAATGTCCAAACAATCACAAGTAATAGCTATCAATCACAAATGTAAACTATATTTCAAGAAGATTAAAAATGTATTTTTTGTCTAATATAATGTGTTTTATTTACAGGCATAGAATTAAACAGTTTAGTAGAAATGGCAGCTCAGGCTGATGAGCTAGAAGATGTTGCCAGGAAGGCCAGGTTCCATTATAAATTCATCAAATATGCATCGGTAATATTTAGTCTTCCCTATTTGGTCGTAATGATTATAGTTGAATTTTTAATGAATAATATAATTTCAATATCTAAAGTCATTATTAGTATACATGAAAAATATTTCTTCTAATTATTTAATGTTATTTCATTCTGCCTACCCCACAAAGCATTTGGCGTGAGTTATGGATGTATGTATTAATGTTCTAATTTCAGGATGGCATAACCTCTCTAGAGACCTGTTTCAAACCAGTACTTACTGTTGTCCATAGTGCTTGTGTGGGAGCTGGTGTAGATCTGATCACTGCCGCTGATGTAAGGTATGTGTAATTAGTGTCTTATAGAAAACAATCTTGTATGGCAGGCAGTTGGGTTAAAGGAGCGTTGGTGTAACAGTTGAAAAGAATATGCTCCAATTCACTAAGGGGGCTTCCATAAATTACGTGAGAGATTTTCCTCCCACAGTGTATCGTGAGATTTTCTTCTACCCCCTTGCCCATCCCCCAATCTTACGTAAGATTTTTGAAAATGTGGGTTTCCTACGTGAACGCGTTGGATTGTTTGTAAAAATAAAATAATCGTATCCAATCCATGGAGCATCAAACGCGATCTCAAGAGAGATTATTGAAACCAATATGTCATATGATTTTCAGTAAATCGTCTGCTTCTTCAACTTCATTCTGATCTAGCCACTCCAAGCCGTTGATACTTGCTCACAGTATCTCAAAATAGTATTATATATTTTTTTTCTTTGAACGAGAAAAATAATTGCTTGATATTGAGAGAGGGGGGGTTCCAATGTAAGATAAGATGAGATTGACACGGCCCCCTCCCCCCGTTAGCACCTCACGTAATTTATGGACGCACCTTAAACACATATGTAGTGCACGCACTTTCCATAGCCAAATCAAATTAATGAATGTGCAAGGGCACATGTGGAATGTGATGTCAGGAGCCTTAAAAACTAACGACCGTCTAAGTATAAGAGTTATAACATACCTTCACGACTTTTTCTACCCGAAGGTGTAGGCAGCGGCTGTTAAGTCTCGTCTCGCCGTTATGTTAACGTCCCAAATGGAATAGGTAGGGAACCTATTGTCATACCTGGCTGAAAGTACGTGAGGCTCAGTCATCGATATTTATCAGACATATCTTTCGAAAACTCATTGGTGTGAGCCAGGACTTGAATCCGCGACCGCTTGGTTCAGAAGCGTAGCTCTCGACCACTTGACCACCTAGACTTCACCGAGTTTAAGGAAAGTCAAAGAAGCGAGTGAGGTATGTAAGATGCATTGTTCTCTCTGTGTGGCAAGAGGTTTGGCGTCAAGTTATGTAAGTGTCATTTTTGTCACGTAGTTTGTTTTTTTGTAATGTATATCTTTGATGTACTCTTAGATACTGCACACAAGATGCCTGGTTTCAAGTGAAGGAAGTTGATGTTGGCTTGGCGGCAGACGTCGGCACCCTCCAGAGGTTACCCAAAGTATGTACTATATCATCATTGCTATTAGCTAGTGAGATTTTGCAAGTAGCAGAAGCAAGATTGAACTTCCATTCCACACCATGACGCGGGGATTTTCCCTGATAAAACTTTGAATTTTCTGTCCCTATTGTCCGCTATCTATGACTATTTCCATACACAGTAATAGTTTGTCAAATGTAAAATTGGGGCAGGAAGGTAGGACTGACCAGGATGTTTGTAAAAGTGCAATATCTTTCAGGTTGTGGGCAACGCATCTGTAGCTCGTGAGTTGTGCCTCACAGGTAGGAAGTTTGATGCCAAGGAAGCTAAAGAAATCGGTCTGGTCAGCAATGTGTTCCCAGATAAAGACAGGTTGGTATTACTTTCGTTAGTAACCCAGTTACATAAAATAAAATTTATATTTTTCCATACTTTGACTAAAATAGTTGCATAGAAGCACAGTTAAGCGCACGTGTTAACATATAATTTGAATTTAATTTAAGCTTAATCTGATGCACCTATTGACTATTTTTAAGTTCTGTTTAAGACCTATGAAAATAAAGTTATTTGATTTTATATCCAAAAATAAACTTGAATGTATTTGTTTCCAGTGCCTTGAAACATGTACTAAGTTTGGCAGAAGATATAGCCGCCAAGAGTCCTGTGGCAGTACAAACCACTAAAATGAGCTTGGTATACTCACAGAGCAGGCCAAACGCAGATGGTTTAGAACATATTGTAAGTGATTTTGTGTATTTAATTTTCCTAACTGAGAATACCTTATACTAAAAGTATCGCCAGGCCCTATCAGAACCGGCAGTACAGGGGACGCTTGACGCTTTTGGTTCGTTGGCCGGCCATCAGGGACGCCCTCATTCGTGACGAGGTTGTACCTCCCTACCTTAGGACGGTTGGTGGGGCTTAACTGCAGAAAAGATAGGTGGATTATGGTGACCGAAACGGGATGGAGACGTGGAAGGAAATAACGTGCGCGGTTCGACAGGGATCCGTTCTGGGGCCCCTGCTGTTGAACCTCATCTACGATCAGCGTAGATTCACCGAGCTAGGGGTTGCGATCGTCGTCAGGCGGATCCGCGGGCTCGGTTTGTGAGGCGCTATCTTTAGACAAATATGAGGCACTATGGTTCCACTGCCTCTCGAGAGCGGGATCCTTTAGCCTCGCGATTCCTGGTGGGTGACACAGCTGGCCTGGTGGGGCTTCACTCCGAACAGAGGCTGGAGGTCCAAGGAGCACTGTGTGTATGGTCCCCGACCACAGGGGGTGGCGGGCGCGCTACTTCGTCTGCGGGACCGCGAGGAGCTAGCTCCTTTTTCGGTCGCGACGTATGATCCGTGGCCCTGTTGCCCGGTGCTTGTGGCCCGTTTGGTCCCAAGACCTCTCGAGGGCCTCCTGCTGCCAACTTCTTCCGAGGAGCCTACAGCGAACCATGGCCATCAGGGCCGTCCACACGCCAGAGGAAGGCCGCCTCGGGGTTTTAGTGGGTAGCCCTGGCAAAGGGTTGCAGAACAGAGCAATAATGGAGTCCCACACTACCTTTATAGGGTGTCCATAAATCATTTCCTCCCGATTTTAAAAAGGTAATCCTACAGGCCACCAATTATGTTTTCATAATTTGTTTATTATGTTTATTTTCATTCCAGCGTTTATTAAACTCGGTAATGAATCAAGGCGAAGATCTTCCAAAGGCTGCTATTGCACAAGCAACTAAAGGCTCTCCACCGGAATTTGATAATTTGTAGTTTGTTTTTTTCTATACATATCATCATTGAGACAAAGATGGCTTTCTATGCCAGTATATTTATTTAAATATTATGTAATTTTTATAAGACACAATAAGTATTTATTATTTAGTCGCAGTTTTTTTTTTATTATTATTTACATTCAATTTTAAAAACAATGTAAAATTTAGGTATTAGACTGATTGTTGAAACTACATATTTTTGATAATAATAATAATGTTTAATATATATTTTACAATTTTATATTTAAGTATTAAGTGTAATATAAATGTTATACAATTGGTATTAAAGCTTGTTTTAATTTTAAAAAATCCTGCTTGGCTAGATAAAAGTCAAAATGTTACTGTTTACAAACCCTGATAATTTTTAGGCAGAAAATAAAAAACCTATATATATTTATACTTTTGTTTTTGTAAATATGCACTATATATCAGCAACCTTTGCTTAGCTTAGGTTTTATTAAATTTTATCACATGATTCTCAATTTTGTAGTTTCTCTTCAGACACCTTTGAAACTAAGCTAGCTGAAATAAAGCTTTTTCTAAAATGTTAGTACAAAATTCATCCATATATTGAACAGTGTCATATTTGAGTAGTGAGTATACACAATTGCTTAGAGAAATTGGCATCATTAGAAAAATACATCCATTATACATAACAAAACTATTGAAACATTTTTTTAGTACTTACAGTAAGGCACACCTTTCCTAATAATGGTAGGTTTGTTTTACAAACACACGTTCAATATTATAATTATAACAAGCTTACAATGTTTCAGAATAATTGTTAGAGTAGAACAACATGTTTTGCTTACATTGAAAGCAGACAAACATATTTTGTTTTTTTTTTCAAGAAGCATAGTAGCAAAAAAAACAGATACCTATCCAACAAGTTTTGTTGAGTTAAGATTTATTATTTGCCTTTAGTGCTTGCACTTCCTGTTGGAGGTCATAAACAAGTTTTCGAAGTTCCGGAACCTGCCGAAAATCTTGGTGGCAATCATCACATAAGTAAATCATCTTGGGTGCTGGCAGTGCAAACACATGCATTTCTCTCTGAGATAAACCACTGCATCTCATACAAAATATGCGATTACAGCTTTTACAAGTAAATTTTGGTATACTGCCAGATTGACTTTTGCATTCGAAACACTGCGCCGAAGAATACATCGCTCTGCTGCCCCACCCCAATATTGTATCCAATTATTCGATAAGATTTTTTCTAATAAATAGGTCCAATTGCCTTATGTTTTAACTTTTACGTATCTAGATATAAATAAAACACAAATATATTATTGGTAATAACGCTTGATAACAACCACCTAACGAGTAACAACGATTTAATAGGTATGTAGAGTATATACTGAAAGTGACCGAAACAGCCAGGGCACAAATAAAAATATATTGATTAAGAGTTTATGATGAGCATAAAAATAATATAACCAAATCAACAAAAGTTTATAGTTACGTGCCGTCTAATTACTTATTACTCCACCAAAAACTCCATTGAAATATCTCAAACTCAAGTTAATAATTCTAAATAATTAGATAACTGACATTTTTTAAATACTAAATCAAACAAATGTGGCAAAATTTAATTGTTTTGTTTACATAGTAGCCCATGCTTAGTGATGGTCAACACGAGTTAACTCGAGTTTATTTGGTTGATTACCTCCAACTCGAGTTGAAATACTTAAATTAAATAAACGGACATGAAACGGAGTTAGTGGGATCTATAATTGAACCGTGATTATTTAAGAATACATTCGTTCATAGCAAACAAAACGTCAAACAAAGACACTCTCTTACACGTCTCACTTGCTTCTTTGACTTTTAAAACTCTAGATAAACACGCTTGTCAATTTTTAAATCTTCTGACGTCACCACGTAGTTAATCGTCTCAAATTAAACTAAACTTTCTAAAACTTCAATTTAATAAATAATTTGACTCACGAACAATATATTCAAATATGTACTTTATAACAAAGTTACTGACACTTTATGTAACAAATAATTATAATTATCTGAATTTTTAAAAACTGTTTAAAAATTTAAGTCTAAAAAAGTCATGATAGTGAAAATTTTTCATCTGAAGATGAATACATATATCAAAGAATATGTAATGAACGATTTTTTTTTTCATTTTTATTACCTACCTATAATTGTCATATTCTATACATCTATAGTTTCAATTAAGTAATGTATTGAAAATGGGACAATCTTGCAAGTTTCTAAACTATGAAAGAATAATCATTCCCAAGCTAAACAATCGTGGCAATTTTATTCATTCAAGAGTTTTTTCATTCTATTTCAAAAACTGACTACACCGTAAACGTCAGTGGTTGTTGTTTAATTAAAAATCCGACTATAGTCATTATTGCATCATCCTAGATGTCTAATTGTCTGAATCACCGGATATAAAGAAATATGCTTTTGTTCATTTATAGATACCATAAAAACATAACGTCTTTTTTACTTGAAGGTGTAGTCAGTGGCTTCTAAGCCTCGAATCGTCGTTATGTTTAAATCCCAAATGGTGGCGAACCTATTGCTATACTGGGCACAAATGTTTTAGTAATCAATATTTATCACACATAACTTTTAAAATCAATTTTGAAAAGTCATTGGTAAGTACCAGGATTCGAATCCTCTGGATTCAGAAGTCGTGTGCACGACCACTGGACCACCAAGAATATAGATAATTTTAACTACAACATAGATAAGGCAATTAATGCTTGATAAATTGACTCATAAGCTTTAGACTGTTCAATATCGGCAGACGAAAACTTTTTTTTACATTAATTTTAAAATTACCCTAACTCGAGTTGCAACTAAAATTACATGTTTGGTAACTCGAGTCAACTTGATTTAGGATTTATCCAAGTTGTTTAGGCACATCACTACTTATGCCCCATAGATACTGGCCAACTTTCAATTATCCGGATTAGACAGGCTAAAGCTCTGAAGCCACACTGCCTTGTCTGACAAATATTTTTTTTTATTGACAAACTAAAACTATATAACATAGCTTCATGCCTTTGTTACCCGAATGTGTAGGCAGCGGCTGTTAAGCCTCGTCTCACCGTTATGTTTACGTCCCAAATGGAATAGGTGGCGAATCTATTGCTTTACCAGGCACAAGTTTTTCAGTCATCGATATTTATCACACTTAACTTCCGAAAACAATTTTGAAAAGTCATTGGTGTGAGCCAGTGTCAGGATTCGAACCTGGACCGCTAGATCTAAAGCCGTGTGCTCGTACCACTGGGCTACCGAGACTTAAACTAACTTAATCTAACCTAAGCTTATCATCCTTAAAGTCGTGGCACTTTATACATAATGTTCCAAGGGAATTAGACGAAAATGTAGAGCACGCTACATACATTTACACCACTTTCCACATTTGAACACATATACGAACACTTAATAAATAGAATGCCACGAATTTTTTTAATAAATAACGAATGTGACTCTTTTACATTCCCACCAAAATTCCCAGCCAACTGTTTACCAGCTACCAACCTTACAAATAAGAAAGAAGTTATCAGTGTCTTGTTAAGTGATACCGTCAAATGGGATGACTATGGATCAAGGAGTGAATAGCGATAAAACTTTTCCTTCAGAAACCAGTACAGTACAACATACATACACACTTAACTTCACGTCAAACCCCTAGCAGGGTAGCAGAGAGAACCATTCGCTCGACACTCTCTTTCAATCCAACTTCCTTTCTTATAACCTTGTTTTCGACGTGGTCAGCAAGAGTCACTCCGCAGATTTTGTCTGATTTCGACCTCGTTTTTTTTATGCGATACGAGGGAAACGACTAAGCGTGTCACCTGGTGATAAGCAACTAACGCCGCCCATTGACACCAGCAAAACATAAAGTGCTACTGTTGCGTGGCCGACCTTTATGGGAAAGGGAGTACCTCTCTCAATGAACGAAACGCGGCATGAGCCACTTTACGTCGATCTTCCGAGAGGTCGTAGTACTTCACCTGTCAGCCAACCCATTCACGCAGCGAACTGCTTGGTTTTACCACTGTTTATCCTACTTTTCATGCACACTCTGCCATACCCATCTCTCGCTTCCATAAGTTAGCGTTGGGATCAGTACAGTACAGATTCCTCCCTTTCAAACTCTTTAGTTCGAAACGTCGAGAAATAAATGTAAATGGATAATAAATAAACGCGATATAATCCTAAAAGTTGTTTTGATCAATCACCGTAACTTTTGTTTTCATCACATTCAATTGTAAGCCATTCACCGAGCAATAATCTATAACAGTGACTAGTGTTTGCAGGTCCGCCGGCGATTCGGCTAAAAGCACGGCGTCATCTGCGTCAAGCAGTCAGCTCACACACAGCTCTGGGTTTGTTAATGTATACATGAACACTATGGAAATGTTATACAAATTATTAATATTTTTATAGGTCTCGATGGTAGAGTGTTCGAATCCTGGCTCGCACCAATTCCACTTGGGACGTAAACATATCGCCGAGTCGAGGGTTAACAGCCACTGCCTACACCTTCGGGTATATAAAGGTATCTTGCAACTTTAAAAAGACTAATTATTTCTTAAAGCAAATAAAGAACAATTTCAGAATAACTATTATTTGACTTTTCATTCATTTTCATTGTTCATTTTTGGTTGTTGCAAATAATAATATTATTTGTCTGAGGTTCCTATCTGGGAATCCTTTTAGTGTACAAAATGTTGTTGTATCGTTTAATATTCATCCACCTATTTCATCAGAGAGCTAAAAAAGTTCTCTAGTGGGTCTAGGCATAATAGGCGACGGTAGAACCATAGCGATCCAAGTAACAATTTGAACTTACTGAGAAAACAAGGGAAATGCGTTTGCATTTGTTGCAATGAAAATAATAGCTTATTACTGGAAACTCTTTATTAAAATTATAGCTTACAAATTAGAATAAAAATTATGACTACGTTTATTTAGAATATTCTATCTTTATAAAACAAAATGTTGGTTTTTCCGAAAATTAAAGCACTTGGATCATTTTAGCACAAACAAAAAATCTTAATTCAAGTAATAGTATGTACGTAACGAAACAAAATTATAAAAATATGTATTGTATGGTTAACTTAAGCTAATCATCGCCTAACATGGCAGGTAGAATGTCTTGGTCATCCTGAGACTCCTCACTGGCACCTCTTCTGGAAATATATGGAATTGATTGGTAAAAACTATGATGAATTGGTGGAATGAACTTAAGGATTTTTCGAATATCTTGCATCTTTTTGAATGGGATTGGCTTTGCTCCTGTAGCTTGTTCGGGTAAATAGTGTCTGATGTTATTTAAAAATGTCTCCAAATCCATGTTATTTGGTATGAGGTCTATCTCTTCATATTCTTCGGAGTAATCATTATTATATTTCATTATGCTTGATCCTTTACTGAAACAAATTTTTCGCATCTTTGATATTTTTGCGCCTTCTCGCAAAACAGTTTGGTAGTCTTTAAAGTGACCCGATAAATTTTGGAAATCAAGAAACTTGTCATTCATTTCGCGAACTACGAAGGGGTTATGTTTTCGACAATTACGCACGAGATCCATCCATGCTTGAGGCGTGAAGATATCAGTCCTTTTTCTTTGTGCTTTACTAATGAAGGAGAAGTCAGTGTCATTAGGAAGGTATGTGTGCCCACTCACGAGATAGTGCATGACAATATTGTCAAGGTGGAGTGATTTATTGACCAAAAACATCATAAAATGTAAAATATTCCAGTTTCGGTTTTGTCCCGAACAACAGTCACTAAAAAAACATAGCGTTTTGGTTGCATCTGGCACAGAATCTTCTAAGAAGTAATAGAGGGAGGACATTATTTCCTGGGAACCTCTTGCACCGCAATGCTCTGGCCACATATTCATAATAATTTTTTCTCTTTCCATTGAATACGCATGAATTCCGAAGTTGAGCATCTGTAGTTGTCTTAAGTAAAAGACTTCTCCTGTATTCAAGTATGGTAGAGGTAGAGTACGCTCTAGGTCAAAAGTTACAGCTATTATAGTATCATCATTTTTAACTATAGTTTTGTAACTATTTAATATACCTCTAACTTTCGTTGCCAATTTAATATGTTCATCCTTTTCAGATCTTATAGCTAAACACTTCTCCAGGTCTTCTTCAGCCTTTATAGATATTTCAAGCGTATCACATGTCTTGCATGTATCTGCTTTAGGCACATAAAAGTGTAAATTAAACTCAGTTGTGAATATTCTTTTATAGATGTTTTTTTTCAGGATTATTTTTCCCTCAGTTTGACATTTTTCTTTAAATAAATCATACATTTTATTAATCGATAATCCTGGGTGTAAATATTGGCGCGTACTTTGTCTCTCTCCGTAATGACTTTTAAACTTTGGAAAGCTGTTAATGTGATCTCTTATCCATATAAGTTGTTCATCGGAGATTTTGTTTGAAGGTGTTCTTCGTCCTCTTTTGTCTTTTTCTGCCATTCCCGAAACAGAGACTTTATTTCGTAATGCATAATCAATTCTTTTATTACTTATTTGTAAAACTTTTAAAAAGAACTGTTTGCAATATTCTTTTGTCATATATCATGAATTCTCTGGTATTATTTTTGTGGCTGGGATCTTGACCAGATTGCCTACGTTTGCGTCGTTTTGGCGCTATTGTTCTGATGTTGCTACACAACCAAGTTGTTTGAGCATCCCAAGATGGTAACCCGTAATACCTTTCATGTAACATTCTCTGGTTGTCAATAGGTATGTGCTCACTGCATTTAAAGCGACAATTACAGCTGACTTGTGTAAACTCTTTTGCTGGAACCATGTTTCCTTTCGTGTTAGTGTACTCTTGCCCCGCAGTTCTTCTGCGTTTTCTTATATTCTTTTTCCACATATCTATATTTCTAACTCGTTTTCTGCCTCTAACCTGTTCATCATGCTCTGTGTTATCAACTTCTCCCAAATTACCAAGAGTATTTACTAAATAGGACCCGTCTTCGTTATCTGTAAACATATAATTTCATCATCATATTATACAGCAGCCATCTGTTACGTAGGCACAGGGTAAAAAATATCCATGTTATGTTTATTTAGATTCAAAAATAATTCCTTCTCTGGGTTATACACTGTTTCAATATTTATTGATAAACCAAAAACAAAAAGAATCCATTTTTAAATAAAAAAGCAACCTTAACTAGAAAATTTTGTACTAGGTACCAGTTTAGGACAGCATACCAGCTAGGCTATACAAAGTAATTTTATTTAAAAAAATATGTTAACGTACAAAAGGAACTTACTTAACAACAAACGTAAACAAAACATACCTGCATTGTCTCCAGATTCAGTAAGTATTTCGTTACTTTGGTCTGGATGATAGGATGAATGCTCACTCGAAAAATCCTCGTTACTCTCGGATTGGTTTAATGATATTTGAACCATTCGTGCCGCTCTACTTTTCTTGTCCATTTTCACAAAAAACTCAATAAAAAACGCAACGCACTTATGCAACAGCGAATGAAGAATGAATAAATTTTAAATTTGTATAGGCAACAGCTGATAGTTTATTGTTAGGTAATTCCCCTGATTATAATGTTGCGAGTCTTAAAAAATCTCTTTTATTTGTCTAATATCCGATTATATTCAAATAATGTTATGTTTATATTAATAATGTTTATATTTTTTGTTACTTTTTAACGTATAAATTTTAAAAATGTTAGTTAAATTTGTGTACTTTGTATTTGGCGCACTTTGTCTTATTACAAAATTAGAACCATAGTGATCCAAGTACACATCGTCACTTAGATCACTATGGCCTACTCTATTTTTTGTAATTCTATAACGTCCAAAGTGAGAGGTTGTATTTTCTCTTTAAAAATGTTTCTGAATGGCACTTGGATTAATATGGCATGAAAAAATATTGCTTGTTTTATGGTTTCGTGCTAAAATCTGTATTATACTAAAAATGTCACTTAGATCACTCTGGTTCTACCATCGCCTTATTAGTTGTAGCCAACACACAAATAAAAGAGGGACGTCCACATTACGTTTCTGGAACTGATTGGTACTTTCGTACCTTGAGTGGATTGTACGTCAGTTGGTAGGTACCTATACGTTCTTATTCAATAGGAAATAGGTCATGATGCTTCATTGATGGCGATGTAATCTATTTGTGCTATACCTATATTTATGACGCGGGAAGCGAATCGTCTACTATCTATCCATCTAGTATCTATTGATGAGGGTTTTTTTCGTATCACATACATATATAACTTCACGCCAAATCCCTTGCGGGGTAGGCAGAGAGAACGGAGCGCCATAAGGCACGATTCTTACACACCTCACTCGCTTCGTTGACTTTTTTCATGCACGCGCGTCGTATTTTGAGGTTGTGCAAAAGTGAATGGATGTAGGAGTCGAGGACGGCCAAGACACACATTCCATGACAAATAGAAAGTCAACGAAGCGAGTGAGGTGTGTAAGAATCGTGCCTTATAGCGCTCCGTTCTCTTTGCCTACCCCGCAAGGGATTTGGCGTGAAGTTATATATGTGTATGTAATTATGGAAAACTAAGAATTTTGATTTTAACTAAACTAAACGTTGTAAAAAACTAAATTGTTTACAACGTTTACAAATTAAAGTTATCACTTTTATTTTGCTAGGTTATACATGAATTACACTTGCAAACCACCCCATTGATATCATCTATCTGTAAAAACCACATCAAAGTTCGTTGCATAGTTTCAAAGAAAGTAGGGACATACAGCGGAAAGCGACTTTGTTTTATAATATGTAATAATATGATTTGAAATTTTTTAAATAAAATTTATTTATGTACGCATGAGTTACCTGGTGGTGCGTGACTCGAACGTTACGCAAAATGTGATCGAACCTCGCTAACGGAAGTTCAGAGAAAGATGTAAACCAGTGAAGATACATGCGTTATTAAATATTAATAAATAGAGATAAAGAAGACTTCAGTCAGGGGCGTAGCTACCGCCGTATCAGCCGTATCAATTATACGGGCCCCCCGGCGGTCAGGGGCCCCCGACTTGCGTAAGTTGTGAAAAATCCTTATCCTACATGGGCCTCCAAATAAATTTTTATACGGGGCCCCATCAAGGCACGCTACGCCACTGTCTTCAGTCGTGTGGTCCGGGCGCACTCTTTCTTTTTTTGGAGATAAATAAACTTCTTCACGAGAATCTCTTTCTTTGATGTTTTAAATAAAAGTACCTATCGTAAAGCTTCACACCATTCAAGACCTTACTTAAATTCATAGGATCATTTCTATAGTAAGCTTAGCAGCCAAGCAGATCGCTGCATGAATGGGTCGGCTCGACTGGTGAAATACCACAACCTCTCAGAAGATCGACGAAGAAGTGGCTCATGATGCATTTCGTTCGGTGAGAGAGGTACACGGACGCCCACCCCCCTTCCCCGTCCTTTTCTATCCTACTCCCTTAAAGGTCGGCAACGCAACGGTTACTCTGTATGTGTTGCTGGTGTCCATGGGCGGCGTAGGTTGCTTACCACCAGGTGACCCGCAAGCTCGTTTGTCTCCTATCCCATAAATTTTCTTTAAAGCATGTATTATTTTAGGCGTACGCAGCGGCTATAAAACCTCGATTGGCCAAAATTTGTTGTCAGTCATTGATATTTATCACACTTAACTTAAAAAAAAAGAACTCCGAACTTGTTGGTGTGCGCCTGGAATCGATCCGGTGACTTCTTGATTCAGAAGTTGGACACCACCGAGAAGACCGAAACTATATGAAGTGACAATTACGTCCCGCTCGTGCCATGCTAAACTTTGTTTGCTCTGCAGAGCGTAATTCTGAGCTTGGGGCATAATTTTCTCAGTCATTTATCATGCAAAACTTCGAAAAGTTATTGGATTGAACAACAAACTCAATGCTTCCAAATGAGAAGTAAAGTACCGATTCACTTGACCATTGAGACTATTTTGTAAATATCATACAATTACATAATGCAGCATTATACGATACCTACATAACATAATTTCACGCCTTTGTTATCCGAAGGTGTACAGCAGCGGCTGTTAAGCCTCGTCTCGCCGTTATGTTTGCGTTCCAAATGCGTGGCGAACCTATTGCCATACCGGGCACACAGTTTTCAGTCATCGCTATTTTTCACACATAACTTCCGAAAAGAACTCGAAAAGTCATTGCTGTGAGCCAGTGTGAGGATTCGAACCCGAGACCACTCGCCCACCGAGACTCTCTACGATACCTATTCCATAAGAAAGATTCGATCATCTTTCTGTATTGAGAGTAGGAGTTAACGAAGAATTTTCTACTAAAATCTACTTAGTCTCCCTTGACCTTCACACCGATTATATTCGAGGACATCGGCGCGAGGAACTGTGCCAGCGAATGAAATACAATTATCGAGACCACTAAGTGTTTTCCGACATAGTATTGTATTTGGCAGGACTGGAACCTAGGACTTCGCAGTCGTAACTATTCTAAATACCTAAAAATAGATAAGACTACAGTACATACGGAATTAACCTTTCACAAGACAAGTCCCAAATTAAATTATGTTAATATAATTAGCAAGGAGTATTTAAGTCACCATAATTGCCTTTAAATTGTACTTCAGTCTTGGCATTGAACTCAAGATATAATAAAACAAGTTTCAATACCCAGGACAAAGTATATTGTTGTAAATACTAACTCTTTGTGAAATAATGATAAAAACCATTATCACAGAAATTACCATCTAATAAATAGTTACTTACACCAAATTCTTACTTTAAAATAAATCTCCTTCCATCAATAATATCTATATGTAAAAGTCTTAGTACAGAAATTCATAAAATTAATTTATAACCGGAAGTAAAATCGACAAAAAATAAATAAAATAACTATTTTAAGCCGCCATTCAAAATTCGTCGCTGACGTCACGAGAAACGCGATCTACGTCACTGCACCGGCTATTAACAAAGAAAATCAGGTAACCTACTTTATGGAGGCTGCATTTACGCCTGCTGCGAATGACCTGCCCAAATATAGAGCATCTATAAATAGAACTCGGGGGCTCGTATGCAAGCGCCGCCTATGAATGGTGCAGGGAGGCTGCATGTAGAGCACGTTGCAATTGTTTGACCTATTTATTTTTCAATGGATCGGTGCATGAACGGGCCCATTGCGAGCTTTGCTTCATTCAGTAACAGTCGAAACCTCGAGGCTGACGTGACCTAGTTTCGCTGCTCGCGATTCCGAATCCGATAAATCTAATTTTTTAACGAAAGAACATTATTGTGTTGTGCTTTTCAAGATTATACAGTGATTTTAATAAAAAAGGGAAATTTATTTCCTTGGGGTCTGGAAAATCAGTTGCTATTAGAAAATCAGCAACGGAAGGGCTAAGAATTCAAATATTGCGCCATTCATCTGACTTTGACTCGAGCAAGTGCTACTGGTAGACGTACAGTGCGAAGCTTGCTCATTGGTAGAGCCTCGTGTCTTTGTAGAGCGGACCAATCTTAAATCAAGGATAGAGAAGTTGTGAGCGACACATGC
Organism: Euproctis similis; assembly: GCA_905147225.2. Lineage (NCBI taxonomy): Eukaryota > Metazoa > Arthropoda > Insecta > Lepidoptera > Erebidae > Euproctis > Euproctis similis. Next base: position 1,595,898 of record LR990105.1, on the reverse strand, counting down.
GCCACCTGTCGCGTACATACATTGCATTCATTGAAAGAAAACCCGCCCGGACTGTTTTATTGACGCAAGCGCACTGAGGCCCAACAAAGGGCCGAAATAAAACGGCTCGTAAGTGAATCTGATGTATTTATGTCATAAAAATGGTGAAATCTGTGAAGTGGCGAGTAGAAATTAGGATATTGGACGTGTCGAATCATGACCGAGGCATCTGAAAAGTAAGTGGTGTATCTGTAACTTATTTTTAATGATTCGTGCTTCGCCCTGTTCTGGATAGGTAGGGCTCTTGCCCGGCCATTTTCCATAACTCATGGTATGTACGATGTGATTTATGTGGTTTTATGAATTTAGACATCGCTATTATAAATATTGAGATCATTTACAATTGTTTTCTTGACCTGGAAATATGTTAAAACATAGCGCGGACCGCCGCCCCTAAATTCACCCTCCTGTGTCCTCGTAGGTAGCTATATTCAATGACCCTGCGTTCATTCACAATTAATAAAGTAGGTAACTGCTTTCGGGGTCATTCGAAGCTACTTCAATTCAAGCTGTATACACCTCAATGAATTTATTGTTTTACATATTTGGATACGATGTGAATTTTACGCGTAGTTTTCGCGGAAATAAAAACGGGCTCATATGTTCCAAATGTTGTCAATATACAACAATTTGTCTGGGTAGGGTATGGCCTTGCTTAATTTTTAATTACACTTTTGTTAATTATTCATTGAACTAATAAAATGGTTATAGAAACACATTCAGTACAGAAACTGTTTCAATTACATTTTAAATATCATCAGTCAGTTACTCCTATTTAATTAGTAATTTAGATAAATTTGATATCATTTATTTAGGGAACACTTAATTTTCTATATAATTAAATTTCTTATTTGCAAAATACCTATATTGCATGGAATATAAAAATTTGTACACTTTAAATTGTAGTATTTTGGTAATTAACTGATTACTATTCAATAGATATACAATTCATCCTGGGGAATTTGGTACTTTTCAATTTTTTGTTATCAGCAACAAGTTTCGCAAGTAGTAAGTAAAATATCGCCTATGAATAATTTATGGCAAAATGCTAATTTGAGTAAACATAGTATAAAATAAAGTTGCACTCCGCTGTCTGTCCCTCTTGTAAGTTTATATCTTTGAAACTACTCAACACATTTTGATGCGGTTTTATTCAATAAATAGAGGGTGTCAACAGGGTGCTTTGATCTATAATTCATGTATGAAATAGTAAGGAAAAAATGATTAAAACAAAATTTACTCATTTATAACTTTTAATACGGAACAAAGTTCGCCGGGTCAGCTAGTTGTATATAAAATATTAATCCATAAATTCCTTACTAGGAAATTATTTATATTTTTTGATCCTTTTTTTCCACCTCAAGGGAATTGTTAGCATATTAAACCTATCTTTATTTGATTATTTTAATCTAAATGGTTTCTATTCTATTCTATTCTGGTGTTCTATTTTATCAAGTAATTTAAATTTATATGTTCTGCATAAATTCATAAGGAATCATAAAGGTCATAATTTACTTGACAAAAAGACGTTGAAGTTTTTGTCAACCCATTTATTGTATTATCTAAAATATTTATAGATAATATAGAATAAATAATATTTATAATATGTATTAGGTTTTTTCACCATTTGTAACCCAATTTTATTAATTTAAATCAATTATAATTTTAATAGTAAAAGAGAACATATTTATTTTGTATATATTTAATCTATTTATATTAATATAAGAAATGTTATTTATGTAGAAAATGTGAGATTATCTTCATGAAAAATATTCCCAATTTTAATTTGCATTACATTTGCAATACATTTAAAAAAGAAGCCGGCCTATTAGTGCAGCGCTCTGAAGAGTTAGCATTTGCAAGTGCAAAAGGGAAAATTGTTAAACTAATGAAATATGACTCAGGACAGTGATAAAAGGAATCAACTCATGGCAATAATAATTTATAATGCCAATCACATATACTAAAATTCTACGACAAGATGTGACTTCATGAAAGGTGTTACAACCCTAGCAACATAACACACAACTACATAAACTGCTTACCCCAAACTCTCACTACTGTCTCTCCTCAGTTTTATTTAGAACTGGACTTTCTAAATTTTGGTGGTAAATGTTGTATTAAAGAGTCTAATTTGACTTAAATAATCTTCTCACCACAAACCACTATGATTGGAACAATAGCACCAGGCTTGTTACATCTGTATGCAGTTGCCTGTTGAAATTTTATTACAATTTAGTTATTAGTGGCTGGGCATGTAGATTTAAGATTTTCATGGGCCTTATTGTAAACTAGCAAAGCTGGTCACCTGATGGTAAGCAACAAGCACTGCCCACAGACACTTCCAGATACTGTTACAGTTACGTTGCTGGCCTTTGAGAGAGTGAGATGTGAGCTCTGGATACTTCTCTCGCAGAATTAAATGGGATTTATGTCAATTTACGTCGATATTCTGAGAGGCTGTGGTATTTCACTGGACGAGCCAGCCCATTCATGCAACCAACCGCGTGGATCTACAATTGATCATGCAAAATGCTGTTTTGGCTGTTATAAATGCTATTTATTGACAAAAATCAAATTTCCTGTCTTTCCATTATGAGATAGAAATATTAATTATATGCAATTACTAATTGTTTGTATGTTTGTTTGACAGTGCCTATTTGGTGCGCGTCCGTGCGCAGGTGATGTGTCGCGACGAAGGCACGGGCGGATGGGTGGCGTTGGGGGGCGGAGGCCTCGCGGACGTTATGGTCGGCAAGCGAGCCCGACACACGCACACTAACACCTCAAGTAAGTCATTACGTTACTTAAATATATGTATAGAATTGTTGTCTTCTGTCTTTATTAACGACGGCGTATATTTATATTTATTTTCTTTAAATTTAGAGATTGGGCTAAATTAAAAAAATACACAAATTTTACAAAGTATGCACATTCCCAGCGCGAGTGTTGAAGCCTAGTTGCTTAAGAAAGAAACACTTAACCAGAACCGATTAAGTTCTCGTTAAAAGTTAATTAGTAGTATGTAATTATCACTCAAGAAAATTTACTATGGGCTCCAAAAGACTGCTTTAAAACCAACTTATACTACATTGCCTATCATTTTGAGGATTGAAAAATGATTATTTTGTATCAATTAATTTACGGCCAAGAATGTTAGATGGAATGAAATATTCGAACCCTCGAAACACAACTGCCGCTGACTTCGGGATATCAAAGGTGACTTTGTTTGTACATACACATACATAACTTCACGCTAAATCCCTTGCAGGGTAGGCAGAGAGAACAAAGCGCCATAAGACACGATTCTTCCACACCTCACTTGCTTCGGCGACTTTCGCGTCGATTTTTGAGGCTCCTAACATGACCTTCCTCCAGAACACGTTATACTTGGTCATGGAATGTGTGTCCTGGCCGTCCTCGACTCCTATATACATATATCGGCTTTTGCATTGTATATCGGTTTAGTCAATTTTGCATCATCCATTCTTTCTACATGTCCGAACCATCGGAGCATGCCCTTTCTTACTTTTACACCGACACTCTTTCAATCCAACTTCCTTCGACCTTGTTTTCGACGCGCTCAGCAAAAGTCATAGACTTGGTCTATCAGAATTTATTGGAAAAATTACGCCATGTGCTTTTAGCTGCAGATTTTATAATATCTTATACAAAGATGTAACAAATTAAGTCTTACAAGCGAGTCACCAGCTATCCACATTCGGTCTGTATTTCAAAACATGAATGACTATCTGACATCATTCTGAATCAAATAAGGAACACTCCCAAATGTGGTTTCTCAAAATGTCTTCTACGAACTACTCGTGGAATGATAATTAAAAATGGCATTGAATCATTATTCAATTAATTTATGCAATTAAATAAATTAAAATATAGCATTGTTTTCAAGCCACAACTTATACAGTTGAAAATCGGTTGAAAAAAGCTAAATATTTCATATGATGGCAACGAAATTTGTATTTTGTAAACATATTATGGTAAATTTGAACTGTTGGAACAAACAGCATATCAAAATAAAAGCGTTATCAAAACAAAAATCTATATAAAAAAGAAAAACAAACAATAGAAACAGTATTATTTTCATTACATTAATTAAAACCAAATATAATGCCGCGTATTAGATTACTCAATTATTACTGTTATGGAAAGAGAGGGAAAAAAACATATCCTTGATTCGACGAAACATAACATACATACATACGTACGTATTGCGTTATGATTTGTTTTATTGTACAGGTACATATCTATACTTAGGATAAAATTTTAAAGGGATGATGGTCTGTACATTAGAGATTGGAGAAAAAGTAAAAACTTATGACGAGTTCTTGGCGCTCTTTTGACGAGTTGGAATTGAGTTCGATGCCCACCTGAGCAATATTTTGTGCACATGAATAGTATCGCGGATAGCTTGTTCAGAAAAACATAGCACCCACCGGCGTGCCTAGACATGCTGCCAGCTACCCCTGCTAGCTACTACCTGCCTGCCCACCCTTTCGAGTGTTCATGACGTGAAATTACACCGATATCATATACTTAGTCTGGCCATAAATACTGTTACAACTAAAAATAAAAAAATATTACATTTGAATTTGGAATCTGTCATTTTCATACGATTGTTCATTGTGTTTTCTCGTTTTGGCGCCAATACATTATACAATATTTTGCGATATTAAAATGGAGTGGGGTGATAAAGAGAACTGAATCGCTGTGATTGCATTACACAAAGTAGGTATGGAGCCAAATGCAATTTTTGAAACTCTCCATACACTTGGTATTAGTCAAATGTTTGTGTACCGGGCTATTAATAGGTACAATGAGACCTTCTCTGTTTGTGACAGAAAAAGACCTGGCCGTCGACGTAGTGTTCGTACGAAAAAGGTGGTCAAAGCAGTAAGGGAAAGAATTCGAAGAAATCCTGTCCGCAAGCAAAAGATTTTATCTCAGGCGATGAAGATAGCACCTAGAACAATATCGCGTATTTTAAAAGATGACTTAGGACTTGCAGCCTATAAGAGGCGCACTGGTCATTTATTAACTGATAATTTAAAAAAGAATAGGGTGTTAAAATCTAAACAACTACTGAAGCGGTACGCAAAGGGAGGTCACAGAAAAATATTGTTTACGATGAAAAAGTTTTTACAATTGAGCAACATTTTAACAAAAAAAATGACCGTATTTATGCTCAAAGCTCTAAGGAAGCTTCCCAATTAGTTGACAGAGTGCAACGTGGGCATTATCCGACTTCAGTGATGGTTTGGTGGGGTGTTAGCTACGAAGGAGTGACTGAGCCATATTTTTGTGAAAAAGGTATCAAAACATCGGCACAAGTGTATCAAGATACCATTCTTGAAAAGGTAGTCAAGCCCCTTAACAACACCATGTTCAATAACGAAGTATGGTCCTTCCAGCAAGACTCGGCACCGGGTCATAAAGCTCGGTCCACGCAATCTTGGTTGGAAGCGAACGTTTCGGACTTCATTAGAGCTGAAGACTGGCCGTCGTCTAGTCCAGATCTTAATCCACTGGATTATGATTTGTGGTCAGTTTTAGAGAGTACGGCTTGCTCTAAACGTCATAATAATTTAGAGTCCATAAAACAATCCATACGATTGGCAGTGAAGAATTTTCCCATGGAAAGAGTGCGTGTTTCTATTGATAACTGGCCTCAACGTTTAAAGGCCTGTATTGCAGCCAATGGAGACCACTTCGAATATGATTTTTATATTTTATATCGTTTTATATCTAATATATAAAATTCTCGAGTCTAGATGTGCGTAATTGAACTCCTCCGACACGGCTTGACCGATTCTCATGAAATTTTATGTGCGTGTCGGGTAGGTCTGAGAATAGGACAACATCTATTTTTCATCCCCCTAAATCACAAGGGTAGCCCACCCCTCAATTTTTTTTTTTAATTTTTCGACATATTTCTGTTTCTTATTTTTTTTATAAAACGGGATACAAAAATACATGCAACCCTAAATTTTCAACCCCCTACGATCAACCCCTATTTTTTAAATTTTATTTTTCGGCAAGACAACGTTTGCTGGGTCAGCTAGTTTATGTATAACACACTGTAAAAGTAATAAATGTTATTTGCAATAAAAAGAAAAATTTTTTTTTTGTTCCAATATTTATGGCATGACTAAGTATATGTCATTTTAATGCAATTCATATTGAAACTTGTGTTATGCCACCAGGCAAGGAATACCTATACCCATTATAATTACAGTTCTAAATTAAATAATTCATAATTTGGACATAGCACCGTTTGGGCTTGGCTCCTTATCCAGCTGCTAAATAAATAACTTGAGAATATACTAATCTATGGAGCGCCTCTTGCTTGTACATCAGCAAATCAGGCATGCAATCGTTTCGCTCGTATGAGCACTCCTGTAACAATGTGCTGTCATATGTGTGTGCGGCCCATTGGCTCATGCATAAACTTATAACATGTAACCCTTCCAGTTTTGCGTGCACGGTTGTTAAAAATAGATTCCATAACCATACTTGTTACTGACAACGTGGTGACAGTAATTAATTGATTAATTACAGTTAATGGGTGTCGTAAGATATTATAATAGTGGTAGAGCCAAGCAGTTCACTGCATAAAAGGGCGGGCTCGACCGGTGAAATACCACGGCCTCTCAGTATATCGACGTTATGCCGCGTTTTGTTCGGTGAGGGAGGTATCCCGAGGCAACGCAACAGTAACACTATATGTGTTGCAGGTGTCCATGGGCGGCGGTAGTTGCTTAACATCAGATGACCCGCGTGCTCATTTACCCTCCTATTCCATAAAATATACTATTGACATAGATATAGGTGTTAGCTGACCACACGCGGGTTTCAACCTCCATATTATATGCCTTTATCCATGTTACGAGTATGATGATCGCTAGTCTTCGCTAAATATGTCATTTCTTTGTAAAGCAGTTGGCGGACCTGTCATATCCATTTTGGATGTAGACACCAAGTTCATACGCGTGGAGTTGCGATACCCAGGGCATATTTACTTGTATAAAGAACCCACTTGTACGCTAAAAAATCTCTATTGGGACGTGAGTGGCATTCTGGTAACAGGGAATATGCATATTAATCATAATCCGTTTGCCCTAGGGTCATCTCCAAGTCTACACAGGTCTCTTACTTTTTCTGGGTATTGGCAAATCGTTTTAAAATGTTTGTACTTTGTCCAGATGGCGGTGACAGTAGCAATGGCGACACAACATCTTCGTCAACGAGCGCACCAACACACGAGTACTTTATACACGGCAAGAGAATCAGCGATAATATGGTGAGTACTTATTGTTATAGCTCAATGTTACCGAGCACAAAGCTTTCAGCCACCGTTACGTATCACACATAACTTTCGAAATTAATTTCAAAAAGTCATTGGTGTGAGCCAGGATTCTAACCCGAGATCTTTTGATTTAGAAACGCGGTGCTCGAATGGACTATCGAGACTTTTACCGAGACAAATATATAATATACCTAAATAGATATAGTTTGACAACAGTTTTCAATTCCGGTTCGCAGGTGGTCCTGGAATGCACAATAAAGAAGGATTTCCAATATAACAAGGTGATGCCAACATTCCACCACTGGGTGACGGACGAGAAACGCTTCGGTCTCACTTTCCAAACGGCCGCGGATGCGAGGGCCTTCGACAAAGGTGTGCGGACTGCTATCGAGGAACTGTTGGACGGTAAGCTGCAATATCACATTCTCTGTTATGGTCATATGAACCTGTCTGCCAGATCAGCAAATTGTAAACTATAGATTTTGCATACATGAAGTTTCTGGCTCCAATTAAAACACTTTGTGCTTTTTTCAAAGCGCAATGTGTCCCTGGAGGGTGTCTAATCGCTTAAAGATCCGAAACTTAACACAACGAATATCTCAAATGAGGAAAAATGCTGCAAAACACAGTGGTCCTTACAAAGGTTATACTTGTTGGCATTACATGTGACTGAACTCTTAAAACGGCTAGGTTAATTTTAATGCAATTTTATGTGTATGTTCTGGTGGGATCTCAGATCAGTTAGAAAAAAAATAATTGAGCAGCTAGCCCTAATTTTTTCTACTTGTGCCCGCCAAATCCACTCGATAAATTTGTATTGTTATTTAAGTATAGGTACATACATAAATAATAAAAGTACGTATGTTGAACTAATTTATCTAATGTGCTTTCTTTTGCCTCTCCTAATACCGTATACTGGATTCCTACACGGTGAGTAATTATGTTCTACTGAAAATATAAAGAATGTAGACAGTGATATAATTCATTTTCCTATTTATACACAATAAAATCATTTAAAAAAAACCAGAAAGTTATCTCAGTAATTGCAATCAGCAGAAAACAATGTATATTGTCCATTTTTTAAATGTACATGAAGTCAGAACTTGGTGTGAAGTATTGAATAACAACAATTTTTAAAAATATTATAATTAATCCATTATAATATTGATGGTTGGTTGGTCAGGTCTGGGCGGGGCGTGGCCATCACTTCACGCGTACAAACAATACAACCCAGCGCCCAAAGACGACGACGAGGACCAGAATATCTTCGAGGTGAGTGGATATTGAAAGTGGATACAATTAACTTATTACGTACAGTTTGATAAGGAAATTATATTGGAATCTCTTAAATTGGACCAATTATTATATTTATACTTAATCATAATCCTTTAGTTATTAGTTTAGTCCCTTCAGTTAGTTTCGTTAGTACTCTCAGTCAGCTGGGAGCAAAAGAAAAACATATGGCTGACAAGCTTACACAGCACAACACCGAAGAATGGCGGGATAACCATTCCAAAATATGGGTTAACCTAAATGTTCTGGGTAGGGGCGGCCAGCAGCGTCCCTATCCTTAAAAGTTTCACCCCTGCGGTCTCCAACACGTTTGCCCAGCATGGGGACCAGCCGAGGCGATGTACGAAGATATTACAAAAGCAATACATGGTACCGCCAAGGCTCACTACAACGTTGTTTCGGGGGACTTCAATGCCAAAGTGGGAGTACAAGAACGCGGCGAAACCTGACTGGATAGTTTGGCCTACGTAGACGTATGTATTTGTTTACGACTTCGAGAATTGCGCCATCGACATTTATCGGTCCGGGCACGACATTGTTCATTGAACATGACCTTGGTCTTGTCCAACAAGACCAAGGTCATGTTCAATGTCTACCTAGGCCAAACTATCCAGTCAGGTAGACGAAACTTCGAGAAGGAAGCCGACAGGAGGATTCAGCTGGGATGGGCTGCATTCAGCAAACTGCGTCGAGTTTTAATCTTGCCTATACCGCAATGCCTGAAGACCAAAGTCTTTGATCAGTGCGTCTTACTAGTAATGACCTACGGTGCCGAAACGTGGACACTTACGGTGGGGCCACCAATTTAAAGTCGCTTAGCGAGCTATGGAGCGAGCTATGCTCGGAGTATCTCTGAAAGGTAGACTCAGCAGTGAGTATATCCGACAGAGAACCGGAGTAACCGTCATAGCTCGTAGAATAAGCTCGCTGAAGTGGCAATGGGCTGGTCACATCTGTCGAAGAACCGAAGGTAAGAAGTGGAGTGGATGGTGGAAGTCGGTGGAGTGAGAAGGTCATAGAGTGGAGACCGCGACTTGGTAACCGTAGTGTAGGACGCCCGATGGTCAGACGACCTCAGAAAGGCTGCTGGAAAAGACTGGATGCGGAAAGCAGATAATCGGATGTTGTGGCACAAATCGGGAGAGGCCTACGTCCAGCAGTGGACTGTAACAGGCTAATGATGAGTCAGTTCCGTATTTTGATTTATAAAACTATAATTAACAAAAATCACATAGAAATATGATTCGAACGGTCGAGCCGGCCCACGGCTCCGGCAGCGTGGTGGTTTATAGCGGGCCGCTTGTCGCTTGCAGTGCCTCAACCTGCCGTCGGAGTCGCACTCCAGCTCGGAGAACTCGGTGGCGAGCCGCGCGCGGCGCCGCCTGGACGACGCGGACATCTCGCAGACGCCCATCCTGTCCGCCATCACGCTGCCGCGCCACCACCCGCTGCAAGGTACGTGCAGGGGTCGAGGACGGCCACGACACACTTTACATGGCCAAATAGAACGAGTGCTTGAAAAAGGTGATAGATGTTCAGGCGCCTTAAAAACCTACCAACGTGTTCTATATTCTTTATTCTCTCTGCCTCCCCGCAAGGAAAGTGGCGTGAAGTTTTTTTTTTTTTATGGGATAGGAGGGCAAACGAGCAGGCGTGTCACCTGATGGTAAGCAACTAACGCCGCCCATGGACACCAGCAGCACATATAGTGTTACTGTTGCGTTGCCGACCTTTAAGGGAAGGGGATAGGAAAGGATGGGGGAAGGGGGTGGGCCTCCGGGTACCTCTCTCACCGAACGAAACGTGGCATGGGCCACTTTACGTCGTTCTTCTGAGAGGTCGTGGTATTTCACCGGTCGAGCCGGCCCATTCTGTAAATAGATAGCAGTAATCTATTATTAATTTTACAGATCCATTAAAGCAGTATGAGGCTCAGTATGATGACAAGTTGGATGACTCGGATCCAGAGAGACCTTCTACATATGTGTCACTGTCTGCGGTGAGCGCTCTATAATGCTGTTTAAATCAATACACATTGACATTTTAAACTGCATAATATATAAACTGACTTTCAGTATTGCCTTCACTAGTTGGAGTATAAAATTTTAATTTTATTTGAATACGTTTTTTATGAATTCTTCTTAAGTCTACTTATACTTGAGTTCCGCCTCGCAGTGAGGTACTCTGGATGAATGGATAAAATATTTTTGAAATAGACCTATTAGTTTTTGAGTTTATTTGTTACATAAAAAATATAAATCTTTCCTCTTTATAATAATAAGATAAATAATAAGATTATTGTAACTGTTTACCAAAAAGTGAGTGATACACAATATAAAACCCAACGCCCGTTTTAACTTTTATAAAAACTATTTTAGGTAGTTTCTTTATTCTTAAATTTTATCTGATCTGTTTAGAATATTAAAATACTTTTATATGAAATGATATTATAGATGAATATAGACAGTTAATTTAGCATTTATAATAATGATAACCTATTATTACAGGTGCATGAATACCAATATCCAGCTCTCTCGGCCGCCATCAGTTCAGAAAAATCATCACCCAACGTCAAACCGCCGCTGCTCAAACGTGATTCTGGTACGTATTTGTCTTGAACCAATAGGAATTTAAGTAAGTTCTAAAATATAGTTGTTTCGAAATAATATAAACATAAGGTACACAAAACACAACTTTTTTTAAATTTGGATTAAAAGCCTTTTATTCGTGTATGCATGGTGATAGCTGGTAATGGTGGGTATCCCCATCAATCATTTCAGCCACTGCATGGGGTCGCCTATCATTTATTTTTTTATTAAACATACATAACTTATTCAATAAATGTACATCACGAAAATGTAAAAGGATCACCAAGACTTTTTTTTACTATAATAAATAACATCACATTATGATCTACTAAACACTGGTGTAAGAGGTACCGGATAGTATAATGAGGTATTCTAGTAATGATTTAGGTTAGGACATGATTTATATGAAATCAATAATATAAAATAGACACATATTTGCTGAAATACATAATTTCTTTTGGAACGAAGTTCCTTACGGCAGGCTTCCCCTCCAAGCCTGCCGTAGGGATTTTGCTGCGCGACCGAACTGAAAAAAATGTGATAGTGAAACCGTAAGAAAACATCCGTGGAAAAGAGTGCGTGGAATAAAACCGTTAAATGAGACGTGCGCAGGCGCGACAGTCGCATACACAAGCGAGTAGTGTATAATATTATTTATATCTTTCTATTTCTATGTAATTTTATGTTGTCAAACAAAAATAAAGAGACATATTTTGTTATTTTAGTTGATAATTTGAATTACGATGTTTTTTTTTATTTTAAGTAATTTATTATTTCCTAAAATACTATATTTCATAAATACTTTCTTGTACTTAAATAAAAACTAATCAGCAAAATTTAAGAGAAAAACCAAGAAAACCTACATAAAATTGAGCACGATTTTTTTTGTAATTTGTGTCGATTCTACATTAGCCGAAGGAACTTCGTTCCTACCTGGTGTCCCACGACACCACATCATTTTTTTTTAATTTTTGCTTTTGCTCAAGTAATTTTCTAATTAGGATGTAGTATAATAAATAGCAAACATTTTAACAGAAATGTTTATATGTTTGTTTTATTATAATACGAAATGTAATTTAAATTCCACTATCAGCTGTGTTTGAGCTGCAATCTACGCTGTACTAACGCACACTGTATGCTCAACAAAAAAATATTATTCATTATAGTTAACAACGATCTTAATATGTAGTCATGTGTGTCCTTGAAAGAATTTGTAGCGCCGTACGCTTTATTCTATAACCAAAATGGGACGCCAGAGTGGCGTCATCCCCACTCACATCACCTAGTGCTTGACTAGTCCGTATCGATTGTGTTTATCGAGTAAATCCTCTTACATTGTTATAAATAATATTAAAGTAATGTTGCCATTCCTGAGAATATATTAGTAATCCATTTACTGTTCAATTGAAGTGAAGGGTCATTCCAGTATCGCGGGTCCAACATTTTGAAACCTGTTTTAGTTTAATATAACTAAATAAAAACATTTTAAAAGAAATATGTCTTTAAAGGACTACATTTTAACATTAATCAATAAAAAAAATTAAATCACTTTTTCATAGTCAGGAGAAAGGTTCAAAGTGCCATAGCGGGTGCAACAAATTTGGCCCAATCCTCCAGATTACAAACAAAAAATACATAACTCTGTTAATTCTTAGACATTTAACTTGTTGTACCTTAATATTCAGAAATTTAATAAAGCAACAAAGAATATAAAATGAAGACTCTAAACAAAACAAAAATAAATAATTAATTATTATATTTTTTAACAGTCGCGGGTGCAACATAAAATTATTTGATATGATTTAACAGATTATACTAATTCATCGGATGGTAATATTTTCAATTCGCGCCGAGTACACTATCTCACAGGTGGTGTGGAAATGTGTGCATATTATGTAGAACTTGATTCTTACAAGCGCAATATCTGGGAAATAGTGGGTTTTAGAGAAAAAATCATAGGAACCATTTTTATAGAGAATTTTAAGATCTACAACTTTGCTCTGAGTACTTTTTCGATAAAACTTACCGTTTTCGAGAAAAATCCAAAAAACCTAAAATTTTGACCTTGGGCCCCGAATAAGTCCCTAAGCTCACATGGGACTGATGGGGACTTTTGACACTTTATTCCTTGTGGTAAACCTAAGGTCTCTACGAAGATTTGGCTTTGTCGGAATTTTCTTTATTTGATCACTATTTTTATGTCTAAAATGACCGGACCGGACTAGAAGTAAAATAAACAGTTGAAAAATTTTTACGAAAAAAGAACAATAACATTTATTTTCAGAAACTAAACTTATTGATAAATTTTACAAGAGCTTACAAAGAAATAAACGTAAAAGTGAAACTACTGAAGAAGTACTAATTGATTTGTTAGTGTTGGTTTTCCAATTACAGAGCATAGTGCGACTCTGTGGCGCGCAGTGCCGAATTATGCCGAAGTTTAATTAGAACGCTATGTTTGGAGTGGACGTGCTGGACAGTTGTAGACCATATTTTTATTTCAAACATACTAACCGTCCCAGCGTTATATATTTAAAAAGTGGCCATATTTGTCAAAAATATTTACATAAAAATACTCGAGCGCCTCAGACATTCAAGGGTGTTTCTAACCACCGAGAGATATTATTCTGACAAGTAATTAGGGGAGGATGGCTGTAGAAAAGGGTAGAAAAAAAAACAAAGTTATTCGAGCGTGTCAGATAATCGAAGGGAATATTTTGGCGCATTGGTAAAACTACCGGGTGCAGCAATGAGGTCAGGGGTTCGATTCCCACCCGAGGACAAATATTTGTGACAAACATGAATATTTGTGTGGCGTCTGGGTGTTTTTCTATGTATTATAAGTATGTATTTACAAAAGAAAAGTATATATGTATTAATATCCGTTATCTAGTATCCATAACACAAGCATTTAGTTGCTTAGCTTGGAACTAGAGGGCGCTGTGTGTATTGTGTCCAAGATATTATTATTATTATTAAATTGACCGATGACATTTGTTCAATTCGGTTGATGACCGAATTAATTGATTAATTTGTGAGAGTTAAATATTTAGAAAACTGCTGTATTAAAGGCATTAAATAATTAGTTATATTTAATACTTCAGGGCAATTCCGCTGTAGACACTATTAAATAATTATTGTTCCTGAAAATAACGTCATAAAGGTTCGTGGAATAGGCCTACCGGGGATACCACGTTGAAAAAAAACGCGCCGAGTACACTATCTCACAGGTGGTGTGGAAATGTGTGCATATTATGTAGAACTTGATTCTTACAAGCGCAATATCTGGGAAATAGTGGGTCTTAGAGAAAAAATCATAGGAACCATTTTTATAGAGAATTTTAAGATCTACAACTTTGCTCTGAGTACTTTTTCGATAAAACTTACCGTTTTCGAGAAAAATCCAAAAAACCTAAAATTTTGACCTTGGGCCCCGAATAAGTCCCTAAGCTCACATGGGACTGATGGGGACTTTTGACACTTTATTCCTTGTGGTAAACCTAAGGTCTCTACGAAGATTTGGCTTTGTCGGAATTTTCTTTATTTCAAATGTCTAAAATGACCGGACTATTCATTAATTTTCAAATTTCAAATTGAATAGGAGCTCGTGAGTATAGCAATATAATCATGTATTTAGGGAAAGTCCATGATTGCGACATGTGCAAGTGTATGTATTAAGCCACCCTATGTTTATGTATGTACACATAACAACACATAACTTCACGCCAAATCCCTTGCGGGGTACTCAGAGAGAACGGCCATAAGGCACCATTCTTACACACCTTACTCGCTTCGTTGACTTTCGCGTCGATTTTTAAGGCTCCCCAGCACCTTCCTCCAGAACACGTCCTATTTAGTCACGGAAAGTGTCTTGGCCGTCCTCGACTCCTACATCCACCCGCTTTTGCATTGTATATCTGCTTAGTCAATCTTGCATCATCCATCCTTTCTATTTTATCGGAGCATACCCTTTCTTACCTTTACACCGACACTCTTTTTTAATCCAACTTCCTTCCTTATAACCTTGTTTTCGACGCGGTCAGTGAGGGTGACTCCGCAGAGAATGTATGTAATTTGTATAGATAGTTTTTTTTCTGTTATTTTAGGTTCAATAAAGAAATGTACGTACAGTGGACCACCGCCATTGCCGGATAAGAAGCCGGCTGAGTCATTCCAAGCGAGGATGAAATGCAGGTATGTACTGAGCCAAGCCAAACTTTATGTATTTTTATTAAACACCCATACAGTAGAAGTTACGTATGTAAACAATACATATAAATTAAGGCCAAGGTCGATCGTCTTTTACCTTTTCCTTCTCCGTGGCCGATTGTCATGCGACATGCGTTAAATGGAAGTTTAAGGCAATGCGATAAGAAGTTTCACTTTAGACACAATAAGGAGGTTAGATGAGTTTGAATCGTTTGTCTGTCAGGCACTGCCACGAGTGGTACCTGGAGAGCGCCAACCGCGCCGGCGCCTGCGAGTATGCGCCCGACGTGCTGCGCTCGTGCGTGGAGTGCGTGTCGTGCGTGCGGTGCGCGCAGTGCATGCTGTACCACTGCGCGGCCGACGCCGAGGGGGACTTCGCGCTGCACCCCTGCGCCTGCGCGCCGCCCGACGAGGCCTGCGCCAAGCGGTAGCTATACTATACTGTGCTATACGTAGCGGTGCGGGGCGCAGTGCATGCTGTACCACTGCGCGGCCGACGCCGAGGGGGACTTCGCGCTGCACCCCTGCGCCTGCGCGCCGCCCGACGAGGCCTGCGCCAAGCGGTAGCTATACTATACTGTGCTATACGTAGCGGTGCGGGGCGCAGTGCATGCTGTACCACTGCGCGGCCGACGCCGAGGGGGACTTCGCGCTGCACCCCTGCGCCTGCGCGCCGCCCGACGAGGCCTGCGCCAAGCGGTAGCTATACTATACTGTGCTATACGTAGCGGTGCGGGGCGCAGTGCATGCTGTACCACTGCGCGGCCGACGCCGAGGGGGACTTCGCGCTGCACCCCTGCGCCTGCGCGCCGCCCGACGAGGCCTGCGCCAAGCGGTAGCTATACTATACTGTGCTATACGTAGCGGTGCGGGGCGCAGTGCATGCTGTACCACTGCGCGGCCGACGCCGAGGGGGACTTCGCGCTGCACCCCTGCGCCTGCGCGCCGCCCGACGAGGCCTGCGCCAAGCGGTAGCTATACTATACTGTGCTATACGTAGCGGTGCGGGGCGCAGTGCATGCTGTACCACTGCGCGGCCGACGCCGAGGGGGACTTCGCGCTGCACCCCTGCGCCTGCGCGCCGCCCGACGAGGCCTGCGCCAAGCGGTAGCTATACTATACTGTGCTATACGTAGCGGTGCGGGGCGCAGTGCATGCTGTACCACTGCGCGGCCGACGCCGAGGGGGACTTCGCGCTGCACCCCTGCGCCTGCGCGCCGCCCGACGAGGCCTGCGCCAAGCGGTAGCTATACTATACTGTGCTATACGTAGCGGTGCGGGGCGCAGTGCATGCTGTACCACTGCGCGGCCGACGCCGAGGGGGACTTCGCGCTGCACCCCTGCGCCTGCGCGCCGCCCGACGAGGCCTGCGCCAAGCGGTAGCTATACTATACTGTGCTATACGTAGCGGTGCGGGGCGCAGTGCATGCTGTACCACTGCGCGGCCGACGCCGAGGGGGACTTCGCGCTGCACCCCTGCGCCTGCGCGCCGCCCGACGAGGCCTGCGCCAAGCGGTAGCTATACTATACTGTGCTATACGTAGCGGTGCGGGGCGCAGTGCATGCTGTACCACTGCGCGGCCGACGCCGAGGGGGACTTCGCGCTGCACCCCTGCGCCTGCGCGCCGCCCGACGAGGCCTGCGCCAAGCGGTAGCTATACTATACTGTGCTATACGTAGCGGTGCGGGGCGCAGTGCATGCTGTACCACTGCGCGGCCGACGCCGAGGGGGACTTCGCGCTGCACCCCTGCGCCTGCGCGCCGCCCGACGAGGCCTGCGCCAAGCGGTAGCTATACTATACTGTGCTATACGTAGCGGTGCGGGGCGCAGTGCATGCTGTACCACTGCGCGGCCGACGCCGAGGGGGACTTCGCGCTGCACCCCTGCGCCTGCGCGCCGCCCGACGAGGCCTGCGCCAAGCGGTAGCTATACTATACTGTGCTATACGTAGCGGTGCGGGGCGCAGTGCATGCTGTACCACTGCGCGGCCGACGCCGAGGGGGACTTCGCGCTGCACCCCTGCGCCTGCGCGCCGCCCGACGAGGCCTGCGCCAAGCGGTAGCTATACTATACTGTGCTATACGTAGCGGTGCGGGGCGCAGTGCATGCTGTACCACTGCGCGGCCGACGCCGAGGGGGACTTCGCGCTGCACCCCTGCGCCTGCGCGCCGCCCGACGAGGCCTGCGCCAAGCGGTAGCTATACTATACTGTGCTATACGTAGCGGTGCGGGGCGCAGTGCATGCTGTACCACTGCGCGGCCGACGCCGAGGGGGACTTCGCGCTGCACCCCTGCGCCTGCGCGCCGCCCGACGAGGCCTGCGCCAAGCGGTAGCTATACTATACTGTGCTATACGTAGCGGTGCGGGGCGCAGTGCATGCTGTACCACTGCGCGGCCGACGCCGAGGGGGACTTCGCGCTGCACCCCTGCGCCTGCGCGCCGCCCGACGAGGCCTGCGCCAAGCGGTAGCTATACTATACTGTGCTATACGTAGCGGTGCGGGGCGCAGTGCATGCTGTACCACTGCGCGGCCGACGCCGAGGGGGACTTCGCGCTGCACCCCTGCGCCTGCGCGCCGCCCGACGAGGCCTGCGCCAAGCGGTAGCTATACTATACTGTGCTATACGTAGCGGTGCGGGGCGCAGTGCATGCTGTACCACTGCGCGGCCGACGCCGAGGGGGACTTCGCGCTGCACCCCTGCGCCTGCGCGCCGCCCGACGAGGCCTGCGCCAAGCGGTAGCTATACTATACTGTGCTATACGTAGCGGTGCGGGGCGCAGTGCATGCTGTACCACTGCGCGGCCGACGCCGAGGGGGACTTCGCGCTGCACCCCTGCGCCTGCGCGCCGCCCGACGAGGCCTGCGCCAAGCGGTAGCTATACTGTACTGTGCTATACGTAGCGGTGCGGGGCGCAGTGCATGCTGGAGCTGGTAGGACTTAAAAGCTGTTTCTGAGAAGAATCTCAGAAAATATGTAATGCGAGTCCCAAATAGAATATACTTACAATTATCCGAACATCTAGTTTAAAAAAGTAATAACTCCTTAAGTTATAATATTGAATGTGTCCACTTTGCAGTTGGGCGGGCATCGCTCTCCTCAGTCTGCTGGTGCCCTGTCTGTGGTGCTACCTGCCGCTGCGGTGTGTGCACCGGGGGGCGCGCGCGGCGGGGATCGCGGGGGGCGCTCATGCCCCCCTGGCGCCCCCCGCCCCCCACGCACCCCCAGCCCCCCACGCCAGACCCCCGCATCGCAAGTAGCACTGCGCAGCTGAACACCTGCTCTAACGTGACACGGCGTCACGTGCACTGGAACTATCAACTCGTCGTACTTCTGTCTGGAAGACTGAAGACCTAGACTGTTTCTCGTCAAGAAAACATCACAATACGAATATTATAATATCCTCATGTAAATCTAGTCAACGTGTGCAAGATGGGCATTAACAGTCCAGGATGGCATAATATTACATCAAAACTTAATTTCATAATAAAATATCATCACAATTATTTATATCAGAGGAATATAGGAAATGTTTGGGAACTGAAAATAAAGGTTTTGATGAGAAACAAGAGTGGAACAGAAAGTATTTGTTGATCAGCAATTTGACATCGCGCTATAATGGAGAGACTGCAATGATTATGGCAATTATCATGATATAAATGCATCAGATTTATGATTGATCTGAAAGGGACTGAGAAACTTATTTTAAACTTAGTTTTTATAATCAATAGTGAATAAAATAGTGTCAGTGATGCGCAATATCCCAATAAATTGTTTTCAATTAACACATTCTACATATTAAAATAAAAATTTATAAAAATACCCACCAGTTTTGGTGATTATTCAATTGAGTTTTTATGAAATGTAGCACAAATTCTGTGTAATATTATTTCTTTGTAGGCTAATAATATATTTTTTAGATCTGACAACCCACATATATTAAAAAAAAACTAATTAGTATTAATCACATTATTTTGATATGGTGTTGTGAAGTTTGTATGGTAACAACGGCAAGGTGTATTGGTGTGTTGCAAGACATTCTTTGTGGTGACGGCAACACTGGTGCAGTGACTATGGAAACGATGAGTGGTGACTTTTTTTCGCTTTTTTATACCCAATGTCGTCGGAAGTTATTAGTGTTGCTATGTGAAGTGTTGCCACTGTAAAGATATATTACAAATATATTCGGTGTTTAATAAAATTACTTGGGTTCGATTACGCCATGGTCACGATCAAGTGTGTATGGGACTATATTTATATTACTTTTAATATTTACTTTTTAATATGCCCAGCACTGTTACATTTTATATTGTGCCATAATGTTTGTAAAATATATATAAATGTTTTCTTACTATTTCTGTCGGTCTTCCATGTTTTTTTTTGTATAATTTCAAGGAAAAAAATATGTGTTGTTTAAAAGTGACTGGGTAATATTGTGTCGATTGAATCATTCAAGTGTATTGGCTATTTTTTATTAATTGATGTGTACTCATCGCAGAGTACAATAATTATATACAAAATGTTAACATATCCCATCATTGTTATATATTTAACTTTAAAAAGGATTCTAGCCTAATTTTAAATAAAAGTTGAACAGATCTCTTGTGTGTCTGAACCGAGTTCAGATATCAATCGTTGTTTGTTTAATATTAAATTGCATTTCAAATATTTTAATTCTGGACTTATTTAAGTTTAGGCTAGATTTAAATTAAATTATAGATATCACATTCGTTTCTAGTTTTATTTAAATTTACGGGTAGTATTGTTACCTGAACTGGTTATTTTTTACTATTTTCAGATTTAAAAGTTTTTTCCAATTATTACTATTATTAAATAATAAATGTGTAAACATGTTACTGTCATAATGTCACGTGAAATGACATAATATTTATTGTATTTAGTGTTAAACTATAATTAAAATTACAAAATTTGTTATGATAAATAAATGTTTCACGATATGTACCCTAGACTTAAGTATTAAAAAAAATCATTTTATTTTTCAAGTGAACTTTAAAAATTATAAATTACTGAAGGCACATGTGGTTTTTAAGGAAGAATATTTTTCTCTATTTATCATTCTACATCATTTACAAGTATTTTCGTTGTAATCAAAGATTAAAACGACCAACATATTTTGTATATTTATAAGTAAGAAACTATTTCCGGGGACGGTTAGGGTGTTACATGGAGGTAATGCTTGCGTTACAAATGATAACCACAAACAAACCTCAGTATAATAATTGAATAAAATCTCATTAAATTTCACAAGAAAAAGGGCTCACTTGTGGAATGATATCAGATTTTAAATAAATATTTCATTTGACCGCATTTGGAATAATAGCAGTCGGGAACGCGATCCGACTAAAATGAAAAAAAAATGGTAATTCAAAATGGCAGCAGCTCACCGGTACCTCTATACGTACACGCCATAACTTTTCCCGCCAATATTGTTACTCCGGAATAAAAATTGTATCAAAATTTAGTAAGTGTATTCAATGATAAAATAAAAAGATAATTAAATATTTTAACTGTTTTTAAACGTAAAATGTAACATCTACGTTTCGGTTCTCGGACCGAATCGTACTTATTAGAAATATGAAGAGACTTTTAAATTAAATATTTACTGTAGTAAAATTTAAGAATAAAATGTATGTTAGTCTGTGTTAAGAGATTAATTCGAAAAATTTAATTAAAAAACCAAAGTTATGTGTAAAAGGTTAGTGCATATGCACAATCCTGATATGGTTGTTTAATGAAAAATAAATGTATTGAAAAACATGAAATAAATAATCGTAAATGACTCGTGCAGTGTTTTTAATAAAATTGTCCTTTATTTTGAATTTATTGACCAGTTGTACGAAAGATGGTAAATATGATAATCTGTCGCAGCTACCCAGGGGACAGAGGTACGTCAAGTTTTGAATGTTAATGTATAGAAACAGTCGAGACTCCAGGTTAATGAGTAGGTATTTGTTCGGAGATTGAACCTGGCACAGTAGCCAACGATATCACACACAAGTCACAAGCCGCGTGGTTCACCAGAATGGAAATAGACCGGTGAGTAAGATCTAACTTCACTCAAATTAAATAACATTCTTTATCTACTATAGGTTAAGTAGTAACATAACTTCACGTCTTTGTTACCCGAAGGTGTAGGCAGCGGTGTAACCCTCGTCCAGAGATGCGACTTATTTGAACTACTTCTATTTAAAACACAAATGCAAAATACCTATTTAAATACCTTAAGTTAAAAGCATTTTGTATTTTATTTGAAATACCTCTCGAGTTGTATTTTGTACTTATAATAGTCATTTCAAAATACAAAATACTTTTTTGTGATTAATTAATTGAAAAAAAAACTAAGTCAAAATTACCAATCAAACAAAATGAAAGAAACGAATGACGCATGTACTGTCGAATTTGACCGATAGAGGCGCCTACCTTTTAATCCTGTGAATTATAATATTATATTATAATCTGGTCTGAAAGGGTTAGGTAGGGACATGTTTTTCATAAGATGCCATTTCTTTTTGTAAGCACAATTTTAATATAGTTTGTTAATTATCGTATGTATTAAAATTTTATAGGTAAAATTTAATAGGTGGTCCAGTGGTCGAGCACCCCGCTTTTGAATCAAGAAGTTGTTGGGTTCAAATCCTGGCTCACACTAATTATTTTTCGAAATTAT
The DNA here is from genome assembly GCA_905147225.2 of Euproctis similis. Classification (NCBI taxonomy): domain Eukaryota; kingdom Metazoa; phylum Arthropoda; class Insecta; order Lepidoptera; family Erebidae; genus Euproctis; species Euproctis similis. The sequence continues at coordinate 1,573,756 of LR990105.1, read as the reverse complement.
TTTCGAAAGTTATACATATATAACTTCACGCCAAATTCCTTGCGAGATAGGCAGAGAGAACAGACCACATTTTTTATGATAGAATGGGGCAAACGAGCTTGCGGGTCACCTGATGGAAAGCGACTACCGCCGCCCATGAACATCTGCAACACCAGGGGTATCACATCAGCGTTGCCGGCCTTTAAGGTGGGAATAGGCTCGTTTCTTAAAGGTGCCTAGGTCGTAGCGGTCCGGAAATACAGTTGCCGACGGTGGTAAGATGTGCCGGTGGAAACGCACAGTTGTCGATCGCCAAATCTTCAGCTAATGCGGATTATGCGTAACATTGGCGAGTTGAGCGCTGGCGAAAATCAGTAGGTGGTATTAATCCGAACAATTCCTCAGAGCACTCCCCGTGGTATATGCGGTAGAGTATGCATAAAGATGCAACACCACTGGTACTGGTGTGCCTCTGCCCAAAGATGAGAACAATATTCCACGTGAGGTCAGAAATGCGCTTTATATAGCTGCAAGCGGTGAGCTGAGGAGAAATGCCGTCCTTTTTCGAGGCCAATTTCGCGAAACTGGACGTCACTCGACAAGTCGGCCAAGAATTCTGATATCGGTTGGGGCGGGTAAGAATTGGACTAAATTTAGTCGACCCCAGTCCAAAATCTAACTAGGCAGAGAGAAAACCCTACTGGCGGTCACTAATCAGCTTGTGCTCCTCTAGATAATTAAGGAGCTAGCGGTTGATAGTGGTTTCCATGATCTTGGAGAACTGGGAGGTGATTGCGACAGGTCTGTAGTTGGACGGATCTGAGCGGTCACCAGAAATTAAATTTCTCCGCATCTTGGTCTACTGGCAGCAGTTGCAGCGTGCCTAGAAGATCTTCATAGAGTGCACGAGCACTCGGACCCCATGTTCCTAGTGTCTCAACCCCAAACGGCTCAAAAACGTAATTCACTCTCCCACAGCCAGCAAACGATCACGCTCAGCATCTCAACTCGCCGTTTTGTTTACGTCCCAAATAGGATAGGTGGCGAACCTATCGCCATACCGGGTAAAAAGTTTTCAGTCATTGATATTTAACTGATAACTTTCGAAAGGAATTTCGAAAAGTCATTGGTATTTGCCCGGATTCCAACCTGCGACTTCTTAATTCCGAAGCGGGGTGCTCAACCACTGGACCACTGAGACACATTGAAGATTTGGTCAAAACGTATTTTATTTTGAAAGTACCTATTTTGCATTTGAAATACAAAACGAAAAACTTTAGTATTTTGCATTTGAAATAGTAAATCGGGAAAGTATTTTGCATTTTGTATTTAAATGCTTTTTTAAAACCATTTTGTACATCTCTGGCCTCGTCTCGCCGTTATGTTTACGTCCCAAAATGGAATAGGTGGCGAACCTATTGCCATACCGGGCACAAAGTTTTCAGTCATCGATATTTATCACGTATAAGTCATTGGTATAAGCCAGTGTCAGGATTCGAACCCGCGACTTCCGGACTCAAGTGCAACGTTTCTATTAAATTTGATCATGTCGACTCTTACGAAATTATAAAAGTGAAACTGTTAAATTCTAAAAAAACTGCTGATCTATGGGGAATTTCAGTTAAATTGATAGATTCTATTATTGCCCTCATAGCTCCAAGTATAGATGCGAGTGTGTTTCCTAACTTAATGAAACACAGCAAATTGATACCCTTATTTAAAAATGGATGTAAAAATGATCCAACCAACTTTCGTCCTATTTCAATTCTACCTGCACTTAGCAAAATTTTTGAAAAAAAAATTTCGCCACAGTTTCTAGAGAGAGCATTTTAATTTAAATAATCTTTTCCACAAAGAGCAATACGGTTTCACTAAAGGTCGTTCTACGACTGATGCTGGGGCTGCTCTTGTAAAACATATTTTCGATGGTTGGGAGAACTCACAGGATGCAATAGGCGTATTTTGTGATCTCTCCAAAGCTTTTGATTGCGTGGAGCATAACACACTTTTACGTAAGCTATTATGGCATTAATAACGCGGCACTTAGGCTAATTGCATTCTACTTAAGAGAGTTTGTTGATATAAGTGGAGTGAGATCATCTGGATCATCGGTGACTATGGGCGTTCCATACTCGGCCCCTTATTATTTAATATCCATATAATGACTTGCATACAGAAATTTTGTAATGTACTATTTGCTGATGATGCTATGATGTCTTCAAGGTAGACCGTAAGAAGAGTATATTTGATGATGTGAACCGTTCTCACAAGTTCATGAATGGTTCACGGCTAATAATTTAGTTCGAAGCGAATAAAACTAAAATAATAAAATTCAAAGGTCCTGATATAGCTCTGAATAATAAAATTCTACTGCTACTAAACTACTACTAACCCAAGTCTACTGTGACTACAAGTGAAGTCTACTGTATTCTTGGGTACTCATAACCAACCATAGTTAATACGCTACAGTGGGGTGCACAAGTAAAGTCTTTAGCGGGAAAACTTAGCTCAGCTGCTTACGCGGTTCGAAAAGTTCGACAGCTCACCGATATTGCAACCGCCAGAATAGTTTATTTTAGTTATTTTCCTATGAAAATAACTAAAATAAACTATTCTGGCGGTTGGCGTTATGGCATATTGCTATGGGACAGAGCAGCTAAGATTCAGTCTATTTTTGTTATTCAGAAACGAGCTATACGGGCAATTTATAATTTGGGTGCTAAGGTCTCCTTCAGAGAACGTTTTAAGGAAATTGGTATTTTACACAATTGTAATACTATAGGCAAACATATACTTGAGTTACCGTATCGTCGCCTGCACAAGTCTTTTTTGGGAATGGGTGTACAGTTTTATAATAGGATACCTGCGCATATTCTGGCTTCGTCGTATGACCGCTTTAGGCGGGCTGTGAAGAGTCGTCTCATTGGTGGTGCATACTACACCATCAATGAGTTTATGACTAATTAATTTTAATTTTAAATTAGCCTTGATATTGTGTTCAATATAATAAGATACATATACATTTTATTATTCACCACATTTGTTGCTCAACGTTACCACTCCCAATTAGTTAAAGGGTGTCGCGTCAGTTGTGCTCGACTACTATGGTCGCGTTGATTTTAATTTGGTTGGGTCTTAATTGTGATTGTCGCGTATTCTGGCTACTACACCCTTTATTCATAACCTACTGCTTTGTTTTCAGTAGTGATAATAGTATTGTTATTTATTCCCAATGTTACAACCGACCAACAGATACATATACAAAAGTGGATAGTTGTAGCAGTCAAGGACAACCACACCACATTTTTTCAAGTTCACATAGAACGAGTCCTTGAAGAAGGTGATGTCAGAAGCGTTAAAAATCGACGAACTTGTATGACAAGTTATGAAAGTTGAAGAAGCGAGTGAGGTACGAAAGAATCATGACTTATGGAGCTCTGTTTTCTCAGCCTACCCCCAAGGGACTTGGTGTGAAGTTATATATGTACGATCGTCATACATATTGTTGGCGTTATCGTCTCTATTTGAATTTCCAGAAAACCTTTTTCCGAAGTTAGGTGTAGTAGGTTCCGTTTTAGCACAATCCTGAAATCTAATTTCCGTTTCCTACAGTTTCAGGTATTAAGGATGTGGAACTACAAAACAGCTTTTTTTAATTAAAGCATTTAATATATATTAGTTCAATATTTTTTTCAAAAGGATAATGCCATTAAATGTTTGTGTAAAAGTGACATTTCCAGGTGATTTTGATACTGCGGAGTGAAGAAGCCAAAAAAGAGTCAGCAACACCTGAAATAAAATTAATGCTTCAGAGTTGTACAAAAAACTCTAATCAGGTAAAATGTAATGCTTGAGAATTTTAAATATAGGACATGAGAGGAGACTTTATAGGAACATGGAGGCTGAAATAACACTATAGATAGATTTTCTGTCTGTCTGTCTAAATGTCACCCGCGTCAGGAAAAAAACTAGTGCGTGTGGTTTTCACGAAGGGCTAAAGATATCCCCATTTCTTACGAGAATATCCAAAACCACTTAAAACAGATTTTCATTCAAGTTCCACCGTCCGAGAAGCTTATCTTGACAGGAGCACATAAACTAAATAAAAACAATGAACATAGTATACGGTGGTGCAACTCACCGCTCCAGGTGGCAGGCGGCAGGCGGTCACATGTCCGCCTCGTGCGCGGGACACACGCGGCCGCGGCACGCGAGCCCGTACTCGGCGCAGGGCCGCTCCGAGGGCTTCAGCGGCTCGCCCTTCGGACAGAACTGGATCACGCTGAACACGACACAATATTATTACAAAACTGATGTAAGACATCTGTTATTTTTTGTGCATGCTTGTCACCTGATGGTAAGCACCTAACGCCGCCCATGGATACCGACAACACAGCTAGTGTTACAATTGCGTTGGCGGCCTTTAAAATAGGATAAGGTCAGAAATCTGATGGGGTAAAATGACGGGAATGGGTTGGGCCTCCGAATACCTCTCTAACCGAGCGAATTGACGCGGCATGATCCATTTTACGTCGGTATTCTCAGAGTTCGTGGTATTTCACCGGTCGAGCCGATGTGTAAGAGAGTCGTGATGAAGTCTCAAGTGGGCTACGTTACCCGTACTGTCCGGTGCGCATCCAGTTGGGGTCGGTCTGCTGCAGCTGCTCGTACAGGCTGGGCTTGCCGGCCTTGGGCTTGGGCAGGCCGCAGATCAGATCGGCCTTCACCGTGCGCACCGCTATCAGCGGCGCCGGAATGAACCCTGGACATATCACCACAGAACATCTTACTACATACATATATCACAATTTGTCTATCGTTTTATCCACTTAATTCCGCATTCCGTTAAAGTAACTAGATTTGTATGCAATGTTAACTTTGAATATTATTATTTACTAGCTGAACGCGTGTGTTAAATCACGCTTTTTGTCTACCCGAAGGTGTAGGCAGCGACTTTTAAAGACTCAGGTAGAGCCAAGCAGTTCGCTGCATGAATGGGCAGGCTCGACCGGTGAAATACCACGACCTCTCAGAAGACCGACGTAAAGTGGCTCATGCCGCGTTTCGTTCGGTGAGAGAGGTACCCCGAGGCCCACCCCCTTCCCCATCCTTTCCTATCCCCTACCCCTTAAAGGTTGGCAACGCAACATATGTGTTGCTGGTGTCCATGGGCGGCGTTGGTTGCTTACCATGAGGTGACCCGCCTGCTCGTTTGCCCTCCTATCCCATAAAAAAAAACTCGACTCGCCGAATACGTTATGTATCATATGAAATAGATGGCGAACCTACTGCCATACACCGAGCACAAAGTTAATCAGTCATCGTTATTTAGCATACATAACTTCCCGAAGAAATCCCGAGAATTAAATGGTGTGAGTCCGGAATATTATTATATACAGATATTACATATTATATACTTCAAAAAGATTAGTGTCCCGGTCCTATTGCTTTTAGCGCGATGATATATTAGCTTACCTACAGCCATTGTTGATAAATGGACTATCTAAGACGTCATAACGAACTATTCAATTAGAGTCAGTTGTTCCTGAGATTCCTCCAGTGTGCGTACCTTGCAGACAGGGCTCGAGGGCGAGGGAGGGGCTGACGTTCCTGTCTCCGAGCAGCTTGCGGTAGTTGAGGTCCCCCTTGAACATGATGGCCACCGCGTACTGCAGCGAGCGGTAACACAGCGGGTCGAACTTCTTCATGTCGCGGTACACCAGCGGGTAAGTCCAATAGTCCTCTGTCTACACACAAACAATCAAAAATTAACTATTCGGGGATTAAAATGCGTTTTTTTTTTAAAGAACCTAAATTCCCGGAAACTTTTTTTTATAGGATAGGAGGGCAAACGAGAAGACGCGTCACTTGATGGTAAGCAACCTGCGCCGCCCATGGACACCAGCAAAACGTATAGTGTTACCGTTGCGTTGCCGACCTTTAAGGAAGTAGGATGGGGGAAGGGGTGGGCCTCCGAGTACCCCTTTCACCGAACGGCATGAGCCACTTTACGTCGATCTTCTGAGAGGTCGTAGTACTTCACCGGACGAGCCGGCCTATTCATGAAGCGAACTGCCTGACCACCACCGAGAAAACTTTGCTTTATTTCGTCTCACTATTGGAATTTTTTTTTCAATCTGGTGTCTTTGGATTTCAATAAAAAATAAATTTGTTATCAGCAGTCGTCACACCCCGCGTGAAATTTATATTTTAATAATGAATTCTCACACAACAACTGACTTCACACAGACTGGGTAGGCAGTAAGATCTGAGCGACATAACACACAAATTCTCAAAAGTTAGTTAATCAAATGCGCAATTACCAGAACAAGGAATGATCCATTGTCCACATAAGATTTGAACTTCTCCCCGACAACTCTAAGATTATCTGATGTCAAGGGCTGGGGTGGTTCCTCTGGCTTGGCATCAGCACCGGCTGCCTCCGCTATGACAATAATAAATTACATTCTGTACATAATAATTAAGGTGTGCAATATTACTTTACGCCAAATTCCTTGGCCAGCTAGAAAAAGGACTGAATACCACCAAAAACTCACTCTTGCTTGGTGTATCTGCTTAGTTCATTTTTACCACATGCCGGAACATTTGGAGCCCCTTTCCTTTCCTTCTTTAACACCGACACTCCTTTATTCGAAATTTTCAACTTCAGACAGAAATTCAATAATATATAGTTTAAAATAAACTTACCAGGCTTTGCTTCAGCCGGAAACTCCTTCCGGAACGTGGCGTTCCTACACGCGTTTATTAAGTAGCTGGAATTTTTAATATAATTAATATAAATTGGAAATTTTAATGCATAGATGGAATGTATGGCAAAGCAGAAGAGCTACATTGCAATACTGCATTGCAAAATTTTGCCAGTCATCTAATTGATCTCATATAACATCCAACAAGAACTTCGAAAGCCACTGGTGTGAGCCAGGATTCAGGAGCAGGGTACCCGACCACTGGACCGAGTCGACCAATTCACACTAATGTTTAATATTTATTTATAGTATTTAATCCTCAAACATTAAATAAATGTATAAATTGATGCAAGTTATGTAACTGTAGATAGGTATATAACACTGGACTCACTCAAAGTCTTTCGGTGTCGCATCAGACACGAACCAGGGCATTCTCTTCAAATGAAATCTAACCTGAAATATTTAAATACATGCATACATTGGAATACACAAAAACCAAACAATAATATGTCCTGACTTTTTTAAAGTGTGATGAAGCTATATGTGATGGGATTATTGGATGTAATGAAAAACATTAATTATAAATATGTTTATTATTACTCATTATTTGCAAGAAAAGGCAATATACTTTTGGAACTTTCGCATATCGATATCTCAAGCGGCAATCGAACCTAATGACCACCTCTGAACAGCACCTCCACTGAGTCTTAACGAGTATTAGATACAGCTTGAATGTGCAATGTAAAAATATAATATAAATACTATTTGGCGAGAGTATTGATGAAGTTGATAGTTGATCAAGAAGTTAGTAATACCTTCTCCACAATCTTTTGTTCAATAAGAAAGCTAGCGAGACACAGATCCGCGAACAACTCATATCCCGCGTTGTCACACACTATATCTGTGGACACATACAATAACTTTATATATTTAATTCTAAAGTGCATAGAATATCAATTATAATAAACCCATCCTAAACTGCTCGACCCGTTATAATGAAATTATCTGTGTGTATTGGAGCTGAGTCTCGTGTTGTTTACAATCAGAACAGATAGGCGGCGCTGTAGATCAAGTTATTCTATATTTAATATAAATTTAATAACATCAAACTTTTAACGTCCCTCTCCAAAGGCAGCACGTTCTCATGAAATAGATGGCGATTTATTCAGTCTTCAGTAAATTCCATAAGTTATATGTCTGAATCAGAATTCGAATGCGGACCGTTAGATGTCATCCAAATTCTCTCGAATATCTCACTCTCTCTCTCGCTCAGGAATAATATTTCCTTTTGAATACATCAGTTAATATCATAATCAGTTGGTTAAACTTACCGAACATAACGTGATGGGGTATCGTCATTTTGGTAGGGCACGGTATTTTGGGGGGCTCTTCCGCAGCTTCACCTTCGGGGGCGGGGGCCGGCTGCGACGCCCCCTTTTTTGGATCAGCCGCCGGTACCTCTGCGGCCTGGGTAGGAAATAAATAAAGTTATAGTTATGGTCGCGAACAAGCAACAGGCCTTAGTTACTTCAATTATTGCTGTACAACTCACAGGTTAACTATAATATACAATTACTTTACATTATTCTATACTTAATTTCACACATTTTGTTACTGTTTTTGTTACTACTGGTTTACCCAAACATTATATGATACATAAAATTATACGTTCTACAAAAATCACGATTGAAGTGAAATTGATAGACAATTTCGGTGTAAAAGTAAGAAAGGGCGAGTTCCGATGCACGATGGTTTGGACATGCAGAAAGAATGGATGATGCAAGATTAACTAAGCAGATATACAATGCAAAAGTGGATGGGTGTAGGAGTCGAGGACGGCCACGACACACTGTCCATGACCAAATAGAACGAGTCCTTGAAGAAGGTGACGCCAGGAGCCTTAAAAACCGACGAGCGTGTATGACGAGTTATGAAAGTCAAAGAAGCCAGTGAGGCGTGTAAGAAACGTGACATATGGCGCTTTGTTCTTTCTGCCTACCCCGCAAGGGACTTGTAAGTTTAATTTTACATTACATTCTAATAAATCTATATTATATACAATAATTCTACATAATATATACGTATCAAAACCTTGTCCGTGTCACACACTGATATACCACAACTCTTGGCTAATCTGTCACAACTGCACTTGTATTTGAACGTTGTGTTCTGTAATTAAGTTATTCGAATATCTATATATTCATATTAAATATAAACTTAGCTAGTTTAGTATTCTCGGTGGTCGAGCAGCCGCTTCTGAATTAAGAAACCGTGGGTTCGAATCCGGGCACACTTATGAATGACTTTTCGAAATTATTTTCGGAAATTACGTGTGATTAATATCGATGACTCACAACTTTGTGCCCGGGATATCATTACATAGTATAAAACAAAGTCACTTTCTGCTGTCTGTTCCCTTATATGCGAATATCTTTAAAACTACGCAATGGATTTTGATGCGGTTTCTATAATAGTTAGAGGGTGTCAACGGGGTGGTTTTCATCTATAATTATCATTTATAATGCTGCGTGAATGGGCCGGCTCGACCGGTGAAATACCACGACCTCTCAGAAGATCGACGTAAAGTTGCTCACGCGTTTCGTTCGGTGAGAGAGGTACCCGGAGGCCCACCTCCCTTCCCCATCCTTCCCAATCCCTTAAAGGTCGGCAACGCAACAGTAACACAATATGTTTTGCTGGTGTCCATGGGCGGCGTTGGTTGCTTACCATCAGGTGACACGTCTGCTCGTTTGCCCTCCTATACCATAAAAATAAAATATATATATATATATATATATATATGTTATGTTGTAAAGAAAAAATGATAACTTTCAAGATTTAGCACTTTAATTGCAAACGCTGGCTGAACCCTAAGTGATAGATCAAAACAATATTCTACATTATTGAACACCTTCAGAAGGTCTACAAAAAAGTCCGCGTGTCCATCTCTTAGGGATAACCCACAATTACTATTTTTATTTTTTTACTTTTTTATGAGAAATAATGGCTTATTTACGAAGCGATTTTAATGATTACAGCATTAACTTTTATCCAATTAAGTGTCTTAAATAGATTGTGCATGTAATATAGATGATCCTGGCCCTTTACAGCACGAAATTTAAACGAATATTTTCGCTGATAAATAGAACAAATTGAACCTCATGATATCCAAAATTTACTCATTTACTGGACGAGTCAAGGCTTAAAATCCACTGTTCTATACCGTCGGATAGAAAAAGGCGTGAAGTTAGAATAATAACAAAATTTAATTTATGCCCATATATTATACACCCGTGAAATATCTGTTGCCAAAAGTTTTCAAAGCCAATCCTCCTTGGGAGCGTTTTTTTTACTAACCACAGCAACTACAAGATCTATTTGAAATCTACCTAAATATAGGTTATATTTAGGTATTATTATTGAGGTTGCTGCCCGCAGAAGCGGAGCAGTGATGTCGGCAAATTGACAAAAGATATCGCCACATAATTATTCTTACCCCATCAATAGCTTTCCGCATATTCTCAGCTTTATTGACCACTTGGTCAGCGATCTTGTTTGTTTCATCCACCAGTAACTGAAATTAATGGCTACAATCAGAATCTATGTAGAATATATGAAAATAAATAACAATCAACCTAATAATACAAACCTTGTCTTTCAAATCGATGATCATTTGGAAGGGATCACTGCTGACCACCAGCGGCTTGGCAGGCTCACTGCTCTTCCCCTTCCCTTTACCGGCAGGGGGCGCGGGGGGCGGTGGAGGCTTTGAAGCCTCTTCTTTGGCTTTATCTTTGTCTTCAGCTGCACCACCGAATACCATCTTCTCCCCCATTGTAAGGGAAAGATCACACTTGTTTGCCCACAAGCATATCTGAAATAATCATATACATATATTGTTTTTTTTCTTGTGGATTTTATCAGCTCGGCTTAGCGCGTGAAATATTTACCTTCAATAATGTCACAAAATCAGCTTTTCTCTTATCTTTCTCGCTTATATTCCACATGTCTACTAATTTATTGGCAACGATACACATCGGCTGCATATTGTCTAGCACCGAGGCGTTTTTCTGTTGCTCAAAATAATCAAATTTCTGCAGACCTTTGCTGTAAAACAACAACAGTATTAGACATAAATAAAAATGGCATTTACATTTAAAAAAGAACATTATCTGAAATAAAATTTGCGTTTATATATAGATATTCTTATTACAGCGCCACCTATTGAAAACATATGAAGTTAACTAACACTTTAGTCAGCTACTATGATGATGACAAAAATCAAACTAGATGGCGCGCTATAAGCGCAAATTTACCACTGGAATGAATAAAAACAAATTAAGTATAATACTTAAAATACTAACATTGATTCACATCCTTCATAGAGTTTCCTATAAACATAGCACTCACTAAATACCCATATGTTGTTGAAAAATTTCTTGTCCTCCAGATTTTCTATCCATTCATTCCATTTCTTTAGATCAGGCCTGTCCAACGTGAAAGGCTCACACTCCTTGTTCGTAATTAAATCATTCTTTAATTTTGCTACAATTTGCATGAAGGTTTTTATATCTGCATCAGACTGAAATTTTATTATAAAACAATATTATTAAAATATAAACAAAAAATCAAGGTTAACAGATAAAATTAAAATCTTGAACTAAAGACCCTTCCGATATTAATCGCGATTTAATAAAAAATATTTTTGCATTTTTTCTCAAACAGTAAAAACAGTCTACGGTAACATAGCGTATTACAAGAAATTGAGGAAATGTAGTAAAATAAATACTAAACATATTTAGTCAGAACAAATACGTACGGCACCACATGTTGATTTAATTTTACTTCCATCTCTTGACAAATGGTCTATAATTTTGGTCAATATCACAGGTAGTCTATCTTTTAGAGAAAGGTACGCGAAACTCCTGAATTAAAATAATTAACATTAGAATGATATCGTTTAAAACAACAATAAAGATTATTAAAATTTGCGGTAACTAAAATAAAAATAAATCTATAATTTTGTTTAATCATATATGTATAATATTAAACTATTATATTATTATTATAAATTGTAAAATAAAAATATAAAAAATGAAACAAAAAGAATGCCGCCCGAACAGGGACTTGAACCCTGGACCCTTGGATTAAAAGTCCAATGCTCTACCGACTGAGCTATCCGGGCTCTGAGAACATTGCTGAAATTAACGATTAAATACTACTGTAATAAATATTGATAACTGTTGATCTTGCAAACATACTTTAGTAAAAGAAAAAATTGTTTATAATTGGTAACTCAAAATGAACAAGTGGCAAGTACTATTTAGTAACTTTGAAACTGAGCAAAACATTCCATTAAAGATATATAAAACAAATCTGGAGAATCAACGGTCACATCATAGGAATCGAAACATTCTTCATATAATCACACTTATACTTATGACTCTTTAATGTCTTTACCTTTTGACACAAAAATGTCCAATACAGTCATAGCATAATAACTCTTACATATTGTAATATTATTTTAGCTGTTGAAAATTTTGGTGGATTATTGGCTTTACTCCATAATCTAAATAACTAACATGAACAGCCAAAATATTTGTAAAATATCACAAGAATATAAATAGATACTAGAGATAATAAAGATCATAGAGATACTCACAGGGGTTTATTATTTTTTGCATGGATCATATAAATAAAGTTTATTCCTTTCAAAGTGTATCAATTACTATTTTTATAATAAAAATATAGATTTCATTGAACTATTGTAGTAGCATCGGTCAATGTTTCTTTTATTTTATAATTTCAACATTTAACATCTTTTTATTATACAACAATAATGAATAGAATATTTATTGCTTTTCTGTGTCCTCTTTGATTAAAACAAATTAGGATTCCCGTTTCATATATTAATATACAAAATATTATAATTCGGTTCCTACCTTCTAAATGTCCCTTGTAAAGTTACATTTATAGGTGATTGTGTCTAAAAAGGGCGATGGTTTTTTCACTTCAATAAATGGTCCACCGTATATGAACTCTGGTGTAACAAAATATGCTTCGTCTCTGTAGTCTGGTATTGGACCTCCACTTATGGAGGTCTTGCTGATCTCTTTTTGTGGCATTTTTACATTTGGTTTTTCATTTTATTTCGAACTGCGAGATTTTATATAAATAGAGGCATGTCACTGTCACAGTACAGCTGACATTGATAGTATTGTTATCATATCATGACATTGACAGTCAAAAAATGGTTGAAACAAAGAGTTTTGATACGCCTTGGAAACAGTAAAAAATTTGAATCTTAAAATGAGAGTGACTCGGCTAAATAATTATATTTAATAATTTACTGGCTGACTCAGCAAACGTCGTCTTGCCAAAAAAATAAAAAAACAATAATCGCAGAGAGGTGAAAAGGTTATACGTTATTTTTGTATGTTGTTTCATAAAAAAAAATAAAAAACCAAAACTTATCAAAAAATTAAAAATATATATATTTAGGGGTGGGCTATGAAAAATAGATGTTGTCAGACCTACCCGATGTGCACACACAATTTCATGAGAATCGGTCAAGCCGTTTCGGAGGAATAGAATTACAAACACCGTGACACGAGAATTTTATATAGAATTTAATTTTAGATTATAATTTTATATTAGAAGATATAATGGCATATGTAGCTGATTTGATATTGAAAAAATATTGGAAAGTTATAGAATGGAAAGTACGGTAATAATTATATTTTATTAAACCGTAGTTTGTACGATTGCTGCGAAACGGAATCGAGGGCAACATCTAGTCACGTGGGTTGGGGACGTTGGGGTCAAGCAGATGTCTGGGAGACTCCCACCAATAACAATTTATGTAATACAGGTACAACTTCTTACAATGGAAAATAAAAAATGACTAAGGAATTTCTAACATTTTAAAGTTCTTAATTTTACTGAATAACGAACCCTATCGTTTACCAAGATGGTCTTTAAAACAAAATTACTCTACTTCCAAAATTAAATATCAACTCGCCTGCCGTAAATTCCACGTAAGTCTTCATTAAAAGGTGTGATCAATTTCATCACCCGTAAATTTTCCGTGTCAATCAAGCAATTTTCATTGTATTCCATTTTTAACAAATATTTTAACCACTACTTTTATAAATTCATAAATGACAAACAAAAATAGGAACAATTAACCTTGACCACCACCTACAAAATACTAACCGCAATTCTACTGTCTATAAATATATTAAATTTAGCTCATCACAGAGAGATAACAAAATCAACAAGTTGAAATTGTTATGTAGGTAATGATTATTTAATTAGAGTTAGGTATTAATTAGATAATCTCTCGTCTCAGGAACTTGAAAGATAACAAAACTTATCATTTAGCAATTATCTTCTTACTCTCGGCCCTCTAGCGGCTAACTACGAATATATTTTGGAATAAATTTTGCATAGACAATTAACCGCTAGAGGGCCTTGGATTTATTGGAAAAATCTGAAAAAAAAACAATAATCATTAGGGTAACCTTAACTTAATTTTAATGCAGCCTTTCGCACACCTACGCTACGATACTAACTACGACAGAAGGCAATGTAGGTCTTGCAGATACCCGATGTAGCACATGGTGCCAGGATATTTACAGACAACTGCGGCGCACTAGGTTCTCACTCAACCCGGGGGCGCCAAAAGGTCTCGTTCGTCAATAGGACGTTACGTAGGTACCGTAATTATAGGCCTTGTTTTAATCTACCAATCTAGATACCTACTGTTCAAAAATAATAAAAATGAGGTATGTCATTTACAATTCTGCTAATCATAATTCTTAGTGAACACTTCTACACATATGAGCGATAACCACAGACTTAACAGAAATATTCCGTTTAATAAAGAAGGACTCCTTCATTGATACATTTTTTTTTATTCTGAGCCAGAGATCCTGTACCTTTTTTCATAGGAGCCATAAAATTCTCCTCCTCATAAAAAGCTTTCTGGTCTTTACCATCTTGTGCCATAAATATGCAAAAAATTAAAGAAAAATGTTTTATAAAATTAGTTTATTAAAAATTATATGCATGCAAGTTTTACCTTACAAGTCCATAATACAAAAAATATATTGTACACAATGTACGATAAAGAAACATCATATTGAATAAATTTACATTTGTGAATTTATATCACATCACACAGAAATTCAATTAAAATACGACAGCTGCAGTAAGTATAGTTTGTTTGGTTGAATATAACGAATACTCAGTACTTCAACTGAAAATAATATAGATGGGCTGTTACTAAGTACTATTAAGTCTTAATATCTATCATAATAATATATCATAAACTCCTATGAAAAACTGGTGAATTAGACATAGAAAAATAAAGATCATGTTGATCCAAAATTTGAATTATAGGAATTAAAGCTAAGATGCCTAATTTGACAAAACCGAAATACCAACAAATCTTTTAATAAGACTTAATTTAACAATCCTAGTAATAGCCATATTAATATTACTTTTAACACAACAAATCAAAAGAATATCATAAAAGTCTCACAATAAACATAACATAAAAAAGCAATAGTAACTTCACTTTAAAAAAAAAAACAATTTTAATATCTTATTTAACTTTGTACTATCATAATCAATCTTACACTCTAGATAAAACAATGAACTCTTATATTTTAAGAGATTTTTGGCCCAATAAGATATACTTAGCAGATTAAGTATACATATAACTTAAACATACCCATCTAAATACCTAACAGAACATAGAATATAGTCAAATTGTCAAACAAAATTACTTAGGAGGTAAGATAGTAACAATTTATAAAAGAGATAGATAATTAGGGAGAAACTTAAATACTTAACAATGAATTAAAATGTGTACTTATGAAGCGCAATGAAGGGAATTATCTGATAATTAATTTATACTAATAAAATTGCTGTGAATTCATAATTGAGACAGTAAATCACGTAGAAAATTTCATTAAACAAATAGTAATATTCATTATAATTTCTTTCGTAATACTTTAGCAGTAAGATGCTTTCACAGTACCTATTAACACACAATCGCAATTACTTTTTACATATAAAATTACTTAGATATCCTTTTTAATAACAGAACAACCTTAAATTCCCAAGATATAAATTTATAGATTCATTTTAATAGTCAAAATTTAAAATCACCATAAATAGTGCAGACTTATCATGATATTAAAATTTTATGTCATTATCAGCACACCTATACGTAATTGCAGTTATCATGATTTAAACAGATTAGTAAATAACAATTGGCTTATTTTTCGCTTAGTCAAAGAGTTATGATGATGTAAGATTTATTTTTCTTTAGTCAGAAAAAGAAAAATAGACTCCTCTCCTTAAAAAGACTCCAAATGTTTTCCTTACAATTGGTACAGTCCTACCTACTACCATTTTATGGAGAACATAAGTCTTTATAATCTTAATTATATTTAAAATTAAGTCCAATAAAGATACAAAATCGTCAAAAGATAAAACCTTGATTAATTATTAAACTTATCAAAAATATTGTCAGAATTGTCACCATAATAAAATGCTTCTAAAACATAGTCCAAAAAGTAAAAAAATAATTTTAAAATCGTCACACAAATAAGATAAGTAATATCAAAGTATAGAATGATTAAAATGGTAGTCAAATTTATTAAAATGTTAAAAAACAGATCGTGTTATAACAAAATGTAACTTATTCACTTTGTTTCATTAATAATACTATTCAGTATAAAAGAGCAATCTGTGAAATACTTAGGTATTTTTTAACATATATTTATGAAAAAAAAATAGGCATAATCCTCTTTGAAATATGTTTAAATTTTCATAATAGATATAATAAGTAACCAGCCGTAAAAGTGCATAATTAAAAAAAAACTATTAAAATATATTTAAAATTATCATCAACACAGATGATAAAGGTCTTATTCTCAAGTTATAACCCAGGTCCCTAGTGTAACTGGCATTATGGCTCAAGTAGGTCTAGAGACATGTTAGGATATAAAACACTATACCTACCGAATAATTCTACTCATGTTTGCACTTTTTATAGCTATAGCCTTTACACATATGTAGTAAGTACATAATAATATATTATTAAAACTGAATATTCTATTTATCATCTTATATGTCATTCCTTAAACAAATAAACTTGAGATCAATAATTAGATACAATAATTATTACCAGTTAGAGATCAATGATCATGTTTTACATAAATAAAATGAATTTTCAGAACAGTAATATCATAACATATTCAAACAATTAGTGTTAGAAAAATAAATCGGAAATTTGATAATTTTAGTGAATTGTATTAATTCTAATTATTACAGCATTATATGTTTGTAAAATATATGCATCAAAAGAGGAGATCTTCATCTGTTTATTAATTAATGCATTACATTCACCAGCCAAAAGTTCCTATGATAATTGACCAAATTAAAAATCATGAATGTGAAATTTTAAAATCTTAACATTCTGAAATCATGGACTGAGTATTATATTGCTAATTAAATTGATTTGTTTGTAGTACAGTATTATTTATTGCATTTAGAAAACTAATTGAACATTAGATTTTAAATTAGTGCCTTTGTTTTATTATTAGATGTATAAAGAATGGTAATATTGTACCACCAATAAAAATATTTTTTTCTAAACAAAAAATTAAGTGGAACTTAATACTTGCTCTATCTCACCCATCTTCAGTTTAAACATGGTTTTAGTTAATATCTACGTCTGCCATTACTTTTGATCCTTGTATTTTTGAGCGTAATGGTAGTAGATTGAAGTGGCATACCATTGTTATTGCTTCTTAATACTGGACAATAGGTGCTGAAATTACAAAGAACAAGGATTATTTTTTTGTTAAGTCTTTAATAGTGCTTTATGGTTTTAAACATCTATGGAAGTTAGATGTTCCCAGCCTATTAGGAGTAATACAAAATATTTTAAAAAATATTCTTAAAACTTTGTGCCCAGTATGGCAATAACTTCGCCACCTATTCCATGTGGGACATAAACACAACGGTGAGTCGTCAAATGGATAAAAATGTTCAAAATGATGTATTACTCTACTTACATAGTATGGGCACTATCCCCAGTTGCCCCACAAGTAGAACACACATGGGATCTCAGGATGGGACAAGTCACAACACTATGGTTGCCCACTCTCTCCTTCACAGTATGATTCATATAAACTAAAGGTGTTTCACCATTTTTGCGACAAAATGTACACATTTTATTTTGTCTAACATCAAATGTGGAAGAGCTGGCAAAATTTAGTTTGTTCGGAAAAGCTGACACTGGCATATGTGGTATGGTGAATTTCTGTGAATTTGGTGATACATTGGTCCCAAATGGTGGAAATACTGGAGAGCCAATACTTTGTCTTCGACCATAATTAGATTCAGATGACTGTGGTGAAACTGGTGTTTTAAATTCATAATCCTTTTGTTTTACTGGAAATAACTCATAGAATACATTTTGATTATTTTGGAGATCCCTTTCTGGTGGTGTGTTAAACAAGGGTTGATCAGCATTCTGCCAGATTGATTTTGAGAGGTCTTCTTCAAATGTTCTAGTTGGTTCATTAGTTTGCACCAATTTGTTTTGGGTATGAAATATCTTCCTACCAACAATTGGCCGTGTGCGTCTACATGGGAATGGTGTGTCAAATGTTTCATTTATCGATTGTAGCCTGCTGTGTAATGATACATCAGGGAATGATCCAGATGAAGCTGAATCTGCAGAGCTTGAGGATCTATTGAATGATGTGGATTGTAGTAGTGGTGAATGGATGCTGTTATTCGGTTTTGGCGTGTGGTACAAATCTGAAAAAAAAAAAATCTATTTAATACCTATCATACCATTATTGTACCTTCAAAGTTACAGTACACTAGTACTAGGTGAGACAGGATGTACATACATACCTCTAACTTCATGCCAAATCCCTTGCAGGGTAGGCAGAGTAAACAGAGATAAAAGTATCAATACTTATTATTACAATTAATAATAACAAAACAAGTTATACTACAAATGTCAATACACACTGATATGAACTATTTCACATGGCTTACAATGATTTTAGTGCAAGTTGTATAAGCATAATTGAAAAGACTATTTTGAAGTTCTGAATGAGACATACCTGACTGTATATTGTAAGCGCCGCTGTTAGTTTCTGATGCAACCAGGGGAAAAACTGGACCTGAAATACATTGTTATTATAAATTCTGATTTCTATATATTTTTCTTTATTCTATTATGTGTTCATGAGATTGAGTAATTCCAACCTAATAAGAAATTGGAAAAGTTACGCGTAATAATTGTTTTAACATGAGTAACTTACTATTTTCTCTGTATCTTGGAAATAATCTGTCCATTTCACTCTTAAATTCGCACATGCTCTTCGTAGTGGGATACATTTTCGAATCTGTAAATAACATGAAGAAACCATTTTATTTCAAAAATACATTATTAAAAATTTAAATATTACAGAAATAAAACTGCAGCGTCAAAATATAAATGCTAATGAGTGCGTTTAATGCATTATTAAATAGGTTTAAATTGGTAATTAATGGATGAATAAAAAATAAATTAGGGTGGCAGGATATGACGTTCCTGAACTCGTGAAAAATAACATTCTCTATAAAAAACAAGATGTAATAAATTATGAAGGTATTAATATTTTGAAGGGTTAAAATATCATTATATTTATGACGAAATTTTAAATTAATATTATAATAGTATTTTCGGAAACAATACATTAAGCATTCGATATACTATATAATACAAGTACATAATAATCATTTAAATTACATGCTGTAAAGGACCATATTGATCTAAATCTAAATGCAGAATTAATTTGAGATACTACCCCTTCGCGCTAAGTTTGTCGTGGCCAAATGGAAACTAGAAACTTTTTTATTTAACCGTATAATCATAAAGTTTCATAGATATTTCACGATTGCTCTCGGCTACAATGGTTTTTATTATTATTTTTGAAAACTATTTAAAGTATTTCGCATTCCAGGGACCGGCAAACTTAGAGCGAACGAGTTTAACGGGAAAAATATTA
This sequence comes from Euproctis similis, assembly GCA_905147225.2. NCBI lineage: Eukaryota > Metazoa > Arthropoda > Insecta > Lepidoptera > Erebidae > Euproctis > Euproctis similis. The sequence goes on along the minus strand of LR990105.1, from coordinate 1,553,982 downwards.
GTATTAGAAAAGGATTATTGCTGTAATATTTAAAATCGCATCGTTAATAAGCCAATAATTATCGTAAAAATGGTCGTAGTGGAAAAATTATCCCTGATATAGACATACTCCAACGCGGAATGTTTGTAGACCATATAAGGTGTTTATTAATGTAGTCCATTATTTTGATCTATCACCAAAGGTTCAGCCAGCGTTTTTCCTTAATAACACACCTCGAAATTAGCGATCACTATTGCGCATGGAATGGATATATGACATACCGTCTGTCCACCCTGAATTCAACAGAGTATGTTGAAAGTTGAAACCTATATAAATAATTTATCTAATAAAATTAATCACATCAAAATCCGTTGCGTAGTTCATAAACGTTTTAAAGATCGTAAGCATTTAAAGGGACAGACAGTGGGAAGCGACTTGTTTTATACTGTAATGATGATTTCAGGAATTGTAATTTATAGATTCCAATCAATAACAAATTTTAATATAAAAACAATACATACCAAAAAGTGCACGTAATAGAGCAAATTCAGTCATTGATCAGTCACACGTCTCACTACTCTGGAATAAACTTCGAAAGTGACAAAAATTTTGATTTAATTCTCGCCTTTCGGCGTTTGCTCAAAGGGAGCCGACATACCGATTAGTATGCAGTAGTTAAAATCATTAGCAATATTTAGGTATCGCGAGTTCTATTCCCGGTAAAGTAAAATCACAACACTTTTTACTTTACTCAAATTGTACCATTTTTTTTTAATTATATCATTTTATTTACCAATAAAGATTAATCTGGCCATTTTGTTCTTCATTTTCTTATAAGGAATAACTAATTACCTTATTAGTTATTGCCAGGGACAATATTTATAATTATTGACAAATAATACCAAGTGGGAGCTGACTAACGACGTTAACTAAAAATATTTCGTATGAAATTATACATCTATCATAACTCGTCCCCTATTCATGTTTTTATAAGAAAGTAAACACTTAATTTCAAGTTCGGGGATGCTTTACATTCCTCGTGTTCATAGGTATCATCCAAATTACCACAACAAGTTAAACAGAACCGCTGAAATCCTAAAAGACGTTTCACTTGTTGTAAATAGGTTTTGCCAAAAATAAAAAATGGGTTCCTAATTAATTAATTGATCTCCAGAATCATGTTTTGAAAAATAAAAACCAGTGCACACTTTCATTTCTCGGATTCTAATAAGTGTTTTATTTCATGTCACTTATGCTCAGCCAAAGCGAAGCGTGTTGTAGGGGAGTTGTCATATAATTTTACTACTTATTATTAGCCAATTCTCTCAATATTTAATTATGTCATTTTAGTCTTGTATATTATGTCATTTTATAATACAGTGAAGCTACTTTATTGACAAAGGAAAGCCGACCACACGCGGCTTTGATCAAAGCGATGCCGACAAAAACAATCGGCACGTGTAACCTATGTTATGTCTTTTGATAGATAGATGGCGCTGTAATAAATATTTTCCTCATTGGCTCCTGTGAAAGTTAATTTAGTTCATTTTGTTGCGATATGGAAGGGGTCGGAATCGGGTTGGAAAGGGGATGGGGAAAAGTCAACGCGGCAAGAGCGACTTTGCGTCGATATTCTGAAAGGTCTGAGAGATCCGATTTCACCGGTGGAGCCGGCCCATTCATGCAGCGAACTGCGTGGCTCCACCTCTACCACATTTAGTTGGTACTCTTACGTCCGAATACTGAACCGCCACTCAAATCTGACAATCAATAAAGTGCTACTCACTGCTCAAATTTCACGTATTCTGTCTAATCTGACAGCTACTTAAACGCTTAAGTAGCGCTTATATATTTGAGTGGCGGTTCAGTATTCGGGCTTTAGGTATTTAATAGTACCTATGTAGATTGTAGGTACTCGTGGATTAAAAGTCAGTAATGTTGCATAACTGGTGTTGTGTTAATGAGTCCAACCTGAGAAAGTTTCAAGGCGCTTCTCACGGGTAATAGATCTATCTATCTTGAAGGTTTTATCTCTTTAGGAAGAGCAAACCTACTTATCTTATATCTTTAAACGAGCAATTCTTGTATATATATATGTATATATATATGTATATGTATAATTGGAATCTCGGAATCGGCTCCAACGATTTTCATGAAATTTAGTATATAGGGGGTTTCGGGGGCGATAAATCGATCTAGCTAGGAATCATTTTTAGAAAATTTCATTTTATCGTGTTTTATCGATAATCAACTTAAACATCAACTTACTTTTTGGAATTCCTGACATCTATTGGCGAATGCTATAATTATTTTAAATTGTGAGCAACTAACTTGCTTTAACGACAACAACACTAAAGCTATTCCAGCAGATGGCGTTGTTTATAAAAAAAAAGAAAATACCGAGCAAAGCTCGGTCATCCAGATATTTAGGTTTTAATTGTACAGATGTTAATCGTTTCTTCTGTACCATTGCGAAACTATAACATAGGGATTGTTTTATTGCAGCTGTTCCTATTTTTTTTGTAGCCAAAAGCAACTCCTAAACCGGCCAATGTTCAAATTTACTACCGATATACTCGTATGTATACAGTGTATGAACAAAAATAACATTATTTTCAATTTTCGTCGTTTGTTCCGGGTAATCTCTGAAATAGCTGGACCAATTTTCACGGGACTTTTATTGGCAGGTAACTTGTATAATAAGGAGTAATTTAGTTTTAATTAGGAGTAATTACATAATTAATATTTTTTTTGCTTTTCTTTAAAAGAATCGTTTTATTATTTATTTATTGCTTCCGAGACGAAGCAAAATCTGCGGGGTCAGCTAGTAAAATATATTTTTAACAATTTACTGGTGAAGATGGTTTTTCGGCTTTAAACGAGCAATTCTTGTATATATATATGTATATATATATGTATATGTATAATTGGAATCTCGGAATCGGCTCCAACGATTTTCATGAAATTTAGTATATAGGGGGTTTCGGGGGCGATAAATCGATCTAGCTAGGAATCATTTTTAGAAAATTTCATTTTATCGTGTTTTATCGATAATCAACTTAAACATCAACTTACTTTTTGGAATTCCTGACATCTATTGGCGAATGCTATAATTATTTTAAATTGTGAGCAACTAACTTGCTTTAACGACAACAACACTAAAGCTATTCCAGCAGATGGCGTTGTTTATAAAAAAAAAGAAAATACCGAGCAAAGCTCGGTCATCCAGATATTTAGGTTTTAATTGTACAGATGTTAATCGTTTCTTCTGTACCATTGCGAAACTATAACATAGGGATTGTTTTATTGCAGCTGTTCCTATTTTTTTTGTAGCCAAAAGCAACTCCTAAACCGGCCAATGTTCAAATTTACTACCGATATACTCGTATGTATACAGTGTATGAACAAAAATAACATTATTTTCAATTTTCGTCGTTTGTTCCGGGTAATCTCTGAAATAGCTGGACCAATTTTCACGGGACTTTTATTGGCAGGTAACTTGTATAATAAGGAGTAATTTAGTTTTAATTAGGAGTAATTACATAATTAATATTTTTTTTGCTTTTCTTTAAAAGAATCGTTTTATTATTTATTTATTGCTTCCGAGACGAAGCAAAATCTGCGGGGTCAGCTAGTAAAATATATTTTTAACAATTTACTGGTGAAGATGGTTTTTCGGCAACAAATATTATGAAGCTACATTTTATGTGATATATCTCTTCAAAAAGGTTAAAATGACAATGTATTATTGCCTCTACTCGACTAAATACAGAGGTAGACATAGATATTGATCAGGCAGTGATAAGTGAACATTAAAAATGTACAGAGTTACGTACAAAAGTCGTGATTCGAGATCCGCTAATGAACATTGCCACAGATACACTCGTAGTGCATCTCGAACTAATCATTAAAATTATCTGCAAGCACTCAACTACCAGTTGGTAGACAGGAGTGTGTGTGGTGTCGTAACATATAGTCACTGACGTAGCTAAAGTTATAAGATATACACTAATTACAGTTAACCATATCCTTTTAATTTTTTCATGGATATTTATTTATTTTTCAACAATTAAAGTTCTCTCTGGGGCATTGTGACAGTCTAAAAGTCAAATGAATAAAATTTTCAGTTCAATAGTTGAAGGAAAGTTTCACATACTGGTGAAATTAAATGAGGATTTATAATCATAACACAAGCATTTGGTTGCTTAGTTTGGAAAACTAGGGGAGGTGTATTGTTGCGAAAAGACCATTATTAATTTATTTATGCTTGCGCTAGATGTCACTGATAGTAATAATAAATTCCTGGCCGAGATGTACCTACCCAGCCGCGTACGATCTCAGCCGGGCTGGGGGGACCCGCAATGACATGGGGTGCTGGAGCGGGAGACATTCAAATCAAATCAAAACTCATTTATTCAGTTTAGGTCTTGTCAGACATTTATGAAGGTCACTTTTTTTTTTTTTTATTACTTCCGCCAATTCGATTACTCTCGCACTGAGAAGAATTGGCAAGAAACTCAGGGAGGTTTTTTTTTTATTACTATCATTTACACAACAAAATGCACTAACAATTCAAATTGTTACAAGTGTAAGAAGTAATGAGCGGTTTATTTAAAAACTTTGTCGTCCTCCAAAAAATCGTTGATACTATAATAAGCTTTGCTGATGAGACATCTTTTAACATACGCCTTAAATTTAGTAAACGGCATCTCAATTACATTTTCAGGAATCTTATTAAAGAAACGTACACAATTACCCATAAACGAGTTATTAACTTTTTTCAGACGGAAAAACGGCGTAGCAAGTTTATTTTTATTTCTTGTAATTCCGGCGGGTTCTCGAGGACTGGCACTGTCACCCACAGGTTGACGCAGATACTCACCGGGCACGGGTGCTTCGGTGAGTATCTGAATCAAATTCACCGAGAAGAGACGGCGAGATGACACCATTGCGCATCCGACCTGAACCCCACCCCGCACACGATAGAGGTCTGCCCAGCCTGGGCGGCCGAGCGTCGAGTCCTGGTCGAAGGGATCAGGCGAGATCTGTCCTAGCCGGAGTTGATCATGGCAATGCTGGCGGGTGAGTAGGGGACGAGGAAGTGGAGGACTGTGGACTCCTTCTGCAAAGCTGTCATGCTCCAGAAGGAGGCCGCCGAGCGGGATCGGAAGAGAACTGTTTTCACTCGAAGGCGTCGGCGGCGAGCTCAGTGATCGCGGCCGCGTAGCGTAACCAAAAAAGTGGGAGGTGTATTGTTTCTAAAAAATCATTATTTACTTATTTATGTCCAACGCTAGGTGTCACTGATAGTAAGTACATACTCTTTTGAAATAGTCCAGAGGACTTAAGCTTGTCTTGGACCACCCTCACGCCGGAGGAGGGCCGTCTCGGGGTTTTTGTGGATAGCCCACGGATAGGCGTGCGGAACAGTACTTTACGGCTGTCTTTTATCTACCCCATGCCAGGCGGAGGGTGTGCATAAAGTCCTAGCGTAACCAAAATAGTGGGAGGTGTATTGTTTCTAAAAAATCATTATTTACTTATTTATGTCCAACGCTAGGTGTCACTGATAGTAAGTACTTACTCTTTTGAAATAGTGCAGTACTAATTCGAAGTGCAGTATTTGTAAATCTTTACAAGAATGACATTATGTGATACCTATGTATGCAACAAGGCTGCTGATCGAGAGGTCGCGGGTTCGAATCCTGACACTGGCTCACACCAATGACTTTTCGAAATTGTTTTCGGATGTTATGTGTGATAAACATCGACGACTGAAAAACCGGTAGCAGTGCCCGGTATCGCAATAGGTTCGCCATCTATTCCTATTTTCCCCTGAGTTTCTTGCCAATTCTTCTCAGGGCGTGAGTAATCGAATTGGCGGATTGTAAATATTGACCTTCTTATGTGTATTTAATGACCTAAATTGAATAAATGATATTTTGATTTTTTTTTATTCCATTTGGGACGTAAGTATAACGAGGAGACGAGGCTTAACAGTCGCTGCCTACACCTTCGGGTAACAAAGGCGTGAAGTTATGTTATGTTACGAGTATATATGTCGTAAAAAGCTTGGTTTTATTTTATCCTGGAACTATTTATAGAAAACGTAAATTGATTTTAAATCAGGCTTTCTAAAAGACCCTGTGTGTCACTGAGATATAGAGATCATCATATTATATTCGAAGTTTTTTGATAATTAACCTACTTTTTCTGTAGTGAAAAAGTGATGCATAAGTACTACTACCTAATTCTGTCTTGGGGTAATAAGGGCGCTAACATAGTCTTAATAAAATAAGAAAAATTACGCACCGGGTGCAGAGCTTTTGAGCTTGATATCCCATCTAAACACTGGATTTACTATCTGATATATCTATCTTTATTATGCTGAATTAAACTAGTGTTCTTAAGTCTTTATAGCATTAAGTCTGCTTAGCGTGTTTTAAGGCTTATAGGCTTTATTACACAGGGCAGGTAGTTAACCTGCCCTGTGTAATTAATTCATGCGCACCTTGAGCTTCCAAAAATCTCAATAATCAACGTTGATTCGCCATCATTACTATAATTTAGTGGCGTAGGAGGATTATTGTATCAATTTAGCCGTAAAATAATTTCAAACGATTAATTACATTGCAATATATAGGTATGTACATCACATTACCTGTCAATTTCAAAATTGATACACTTATCGATAATAAAAAATATAAAGAAGGCCGTATGTAATTTTACAATAGGCTGTACAGAGATGCGCCTTCGACATAGCCGCATATAAAAACAACATTTCGCATTATATGTAACAGTGTGCCTAAATAACTGGGGCAGTGCGTTCCGTATTGGTGTTGTTCGCCATTTTCAAATTCACAAGTCAGTTGGCGGTCTTTTTTGTTTCATACATCTATTAGTGAGGTATTTGTTCGGAAAAAAGGTACAAAGTACATGGAAATTTAAAAAGTATTTATGTAATTTATATTACTGAGAGTGTAAATTTTAAACTTTAGTACTATAATAAATAAGTTTGTTGTTAGTAACCAGGACTTTAAATTGGTTTAGATCAATAGTGTTTTGTGATCAGTTTGAGTTTTATCTGTTTTCTTATTTTTCTTTTTCTGTTCGGTGGGATAATTTAATGAAATTATGTGAATTATAAAGAACAACAATTCAATAAGCTTTATTTGGCAAAGTAAGACTGAATTCAAACTATCTGAAGGAGGATTAGAAAGGCATATTGTGGTCTGTATTTAAATAATACGACTTCAAAATAGTCTTTGTTATCAAAATGTTTCACTTCTTACAACAAACCTCGACATAATGAATTTTACCCAAAATATGTTTTAAGAAAACAAAAAGCTCTTTCAATTGAGTGAGATTTATTTTCTTTAAAATCTCAACAGTTAGGTAGTTAGAACAATAAACTTTAAATAGACAGGTCACGGTTTCAAATACAGTTCGAGATATGTAACAGTTTTCTATTTTATAATAACGTGATGTTTGCTGTCCATAAAAATACAATCAAATCAATAGTAATCATATTTTAACAGTTAAAAGTGCTTTGGTAAAAGAATATAGGTACCTATTTTATGAAAAAAAAAAACTAGTGAACCATAAAAAATCCGAAGTAAACCTACATAATAATAATTATATTGTTTTGTTTCAGATTTCTTGGTTTCAACCACAATGCTGAATATGAAGGTAAGGTATTGGCAGTTTAATTTAGAGAGTACTTAAAGGTCCTAGGTTCGATTAATGGCAATGACGATTCAAGTTTTTTTTATATATTAATTATCGTAAAGAGTTTGCACTCAATTGTTTTCTAAACAAATCAGTGAATTGTGCCATTCTAAAATCGTTTTATTAAAGCAGACACATCATAAAACTAATTGTAGGTTCTTTGTTTTGTGTTTTTGTGTTTGCCTCATAGTAACTTTATTTGTATTCCCAATTAATAATTTGACACTGTGGATAATTTCTGCATTAGCAGACGCTGTAGGTTGGTCATAGCAAGGGTCGTCTTCAATTCTCTCTCGCTCAAGCTTTACCCCATTTTTAAGCCCAACTGTATTTTTTTAGTGCTTTTAAATATCTTGTTCTAATATCAGTGGAGCCTGACTAAGTTCAGGGGCACATCCTAAACAATGATTTATTACGAAAATATTTGACAATAGCATTACAAAAATTGGCTAAAAGTATTTCATCATGAAAATTATCATTTTCAATGATTTACGAACCATTCATGGGTCATCATAATAATTGTATTCATATATACATATAATTGGCCGTACAATATGATTTGTTACAACATTACATATGTTATTGGTGACAATCAGCGAATAAATAATATCACCAGGTACCTATTCTATTTTGTTGCATCATTTTTATGCACTACTGTTTTAAAAGAGGTTTTAATTTATTAAGGTATTAATTTTCTAGTTTTTCTTGGACGATCCTACCCAAGACTAGGGATATGTAGCGTAACGCCGCGTGAAATATTGTAGCGTGCTTTTTTTATGGATCAGATTTAACCGGATGTCATTTTAGCATTTTCTGAAAAAATAACTTTTCAAAGTCCATAATACTCAGCGACAATTATGATACTGACAAGAACGTATAATCGGGACTCCTGTCGGCGCCTATTACAATACATCGAGCATAAATTTTGTCATCGTCTAATTTCAATATAATTTTTCATTATTAATTTTCGAAAAGATTACCCAATAATCTAATACTAATTCGGATAATGTACCTACATCACTCAGTCAGGAACAGGACTTGATATGTAAAACCTGAAACTATTTTTATATCCAACAAAAAAACGTCATTGTTTCAAGTGCCAATTTTTCCACATGTCCGAAGTCCGAAATCTATATTCTCTTTCACTCCCTGTCTTTTTTTCATACACAGTACGATATTGTCCAATCGCAGATATTGGTTACATTTGAATCTCGACCACTACAGATACTGTTTTTATGTTGAATCTGCAATACCCAATACTGATTATGGTGATGATATCTCGTTGTGATCATCGAGCTGGTCTTCTTCTTAATTTTTCAATTAAGTTAGGTAATATAGGATTACGCAATACTAACGTGTTGCCCAACCATGGGAATGGAAAACCATTCTTTACGTGAGAATGAGAGGAGTGCAAAACATACGGACAGACTGGACTAATTAATATGCGTATGTATAACATCTGTTCTAGGTGAAAGGAATTGCAGGTAACTTAAATAATTGTTGAATTTACATCTTTATTCATCCGAAGGTTTAGGCAGCAGTGATATTCCGACAGGAGAAATGAAAAGATGTAGACAGTCTTCTTGAAAATTTGATTCTATTTATTTAATTTACAGACATTTACTATATGTCTCCTGGCCGTAGCAGCTTCCTGTGAGCCTCCGGTCCAGGGTTACAATTATCAGCAGCCAATCCAAAACAGTTATAACTCTCCTACCAATAGTTACTTGCCGCCTACATCTGGTAAGTGATTGATTTTATCTACAGGATTACAGGATAACATTTTATGGATATTAATGGCACAATTGTGTGATGACTTCAAATTCATGGGCATGATCAGAAATTTCTTGTTAAGGTTAAAAAATCAGGCAGATGTGAAACATCGAAATTATTTTGTACGAAAAATATTAGACACAAAAGTACAGATTATGATAAAAAAAATACAATATTACGAATTTTCTCCGAAAATAAAGACACTTTAATTCTTATTTCATCTTGCATATTTCTTAACAACTGTTTAATTTCATTCATCTTTAGGTTTAACGTCCTCCATGGGCGTTGTGAAGTAATAGGAACTCCGGGAATAATTGGTGTACGTAATTCTTGGTTACGACGTTAGATGGCGTTATCCCTGATAACATTCTTATTAAACAACTATTTAACAGGCCTATAGATTATATATATATATACTAGCTGACCCGGCGAACTCTGTTTCGCATCAAAAGTAATAACTGCTGCCCCGCTATGTTAATACTGCAATATCTTCGACAAATTTGAAGTCGATAGCAGCTATAGGTTAAAAATGGGAATTTTCCATTGTTAACACCCCCGCAACCCCCCTTGTGGGTGGAATTTCGTAAAATCCGTTCTTAGCTGACCTCTACTCGGCGAAAGGAATAATCCTACCAAATTACAAGTCGCTACGCCTTATGGTTCCAGAGATATCGTGATGAGTCAATATATAGGTGGAAATCTCTTATATATATATAGATATGTCGTGTAGGTCTCGGTGGTACAGTGGTCGAGCACCCCGCTTCTGAATCAAGAGGTCGCGGGTTCGAATCCTGGCGCACACCACTAACTTTACGAAATACATTTCGAAAGTTGTGCGATAAATATCGATGACTGAAAACTTTGTGCCTGGTATAGCAATAGGTTCGTCACCTATTCCATTTGGAACGTAAACTTAACCCGCGACGAGGCTTTAACAGCCACTGCCTACACCTTGGGGTAGAAAAGGCGTCAAGTTATGTTGTGTGTTATAGATTACGTATATTATACCTATTTAAATGTGTTAGGTAATCTACATTTTGATTGTTTTTTAAATACCTACTTATTACAAATAGAAAGATAGCCAACCAGGTTCATGTCAAGTTTGTACTCTAGTAGGTATCGAACCTGAACCCATATTCTGTAGCCTAGTACTGCAACGGTACTTTTATTAGTTCATGCAAATTTATTAGTTTATGTATGTTAAATTGAAGGTATCTCGTCGCCAAGCAACAATTATCTCCCACCAGTGTTCAGCGCCGGAGATTTCAACCAAGGCCACAATGGGCATAATCACCATAGTCATCATGGACACGAGGATCAGGTGGTAAGCATCTTTATTAACACCTAAAAACCTGAATAAACTTTGGAGTGAAATTCTAATAGCATCTACTGACAGGTTTTATCTGATGTGACAATTTGGTTTTCAAAACAAACTTCATAATGGATTTACATTAATTAAATTTGGAGAATTTAATGTCTATATTGTTTTTAAACAAATTTTAATGAAATGATAATGTAGTATACTTTTTCTTCTTGAGTATCACGCTGTTAGTTTTTAGTACGCTGTTTTAAGTGCAATTGTTGGTTGAAACAATATACAGAACTAATTTTAAAATTTGTTCATAACATTCTCGAAGAGGGTTGACATCAGGTAGCTGGACATTAAACCACAGGTCACATTTTTGACCACATGGATAGTTCGAAAGTATGACATGTAGTGCTGACCTCACTTCGTGTGGCATCAGGGATAAGGGCAGGAAAATGATGTTATAGTTCCTATTACAAATTTATAGGTATTCTGAACATATATTTTGAACATTATTTTAGTTTGTCTGTAGAGCATTTTGCTGACCTCAATTCTTATTGACTCTCATTGAGCGGTACAAAGTAATTAATGAACAATACGTAGAACTAGATAAATGACCCATAACATAATTAAAGTTTGCAATAATATAAACAAACTACAGGGTAAAAATAATTATTTTTATCACATAATTATAAGAAAAAAATATAAATCTTGCAATATATATTTTTGATTGTCGAGTCAAGTTCCTTTTGAAATATCACACGCAGGGTTCCGCGCTATCTGGCTTCACACTGATATAATATAATAGATACAAGTCCCAGGTTGCTCCATTTAAAACACCAGCTATGCTGTATTGGTCGGTAAAATTACGGTAAAAATAGGTCCAATAAGTTTTTTTTTTCAAGCTGTATCAGAAATTAACCGGATCGACTAACAAACTAATAGAATAAAATCACTCAAACTAGAGTTGCCATTCACATTGTTATTTTTTAATTCAGGCGTTTATTAAACTTTATCTTATTAAAGAATATGACGTTTTTTATCATAAAGGTTTTCTGTTTTTATTAGGTAAAAACGAATCTCTAAAAATAGCTTCTGTTATAAATCAAAACATGTTATTCTTAAAAATAACAATTTATACTCATATTAAATATTATAATCAGTTTTACAAATTAATTAATGATGGTTGCTCTTATGTATGTTGTAAACGCGATAAGAACTGATCGGCCTTAACCTATAGATATAATTGTCTATGCTATAAAATAGATCACCATAATCGCCAAATATCATACTGGACGGGAAGAAATTTATATTTGCAACTTTCCTAGCGGTGCCGTTAAAACAATCGATGTTGTAAATACCATCGTCTGATACACCATAAGTCTTGTCGTCTTCGATAAAATAATGGTACACGACACTCAAATCTTTATTTTTAATCACATCCTGACTGTTGTATGCACAGAAAACTCCGCACATATTAACAAAATGCACGTTTTTATTATTGTCCAATTCGAATTCCATAACAGTGTTGGCATCTCCAAACTTTATCGCAGTACTGCCTTCGTCATAAATCTTGTATATGTTATGGTCGTTTGCGTCTATCAAATACATAGCGTTGTCCCTTATGACAATTTTGAATACATTCATGTTGTACAATCCGATATTTCTTGCAGTATTATTGATTGGATCATATTTATATAGTCCGTCGACTGATCCGAAGTATACTTCACCGGTGTCTGGGTCTACTGCTGTTGCCTTATTCCTAGTGATACCTTCGATTTTTTTCGATTGTTTTGTGACAATATTGATGAAAGCACGTCCAGAAGTTTGCAGAATAGGATCCATGTACATGAAAAATAGATTTCTGCTTGCTGAATCGTACGCCAACTCCTTGGGGCTTTCGTATGCGTTGGTCAGTAATTCTTTTTTATAAAACCTCGTGCCTATCTGTTCGATGGGTGTATCACTTACGTATACTGTTAGTTTCGCGTGAACACACACTAAAATAGCGACGAAAACAACTTTGGACGACATTTTGATACAACTGTCGCGTTCTGAATCAACTTCACAACTGCCATTGTTATTAAAATTATGATTATTTATCTCAGCTTCCACAACTTTATATTTGTCGTTTGTTTCATATGTATTACACTGATTTCATTCTTATCTAATTGTATTAAGAGACATTGTCAGTTTTGCAGATGTATCACTGTTTACACGGTCAGCTGCGTTCGCGTAAATGAGTAAATTGTTGTCCAGTTTTAGAGGTCATGCATCCATGTGGTATAGGCAGTCTTCTTTTATTAAATTTGATTTAGTAAACTTTTTATAGCATGTAAATATGCTTATAAGGAAAGCTATCAATAAGAGGCATAGGTTTTAAGATGATCTTGGTTCATTTTATCATTAATGGGTTCGAAAAAAAGCCTGAACACCTTATATACAGAGAACAGAAGCTTGATTTCCGCTTAGAACCAAAATTTGCGTGTGAACATGAATTGTTTACGGTTATTTCCTAGACCAACGGAAGTGACAAACATTGACCAGTTAAAAAATGCACGATGAGGTGGAGCACATTAGGTGATATATTTTGATAGAACAAAAATAACTCATGAATAATTGAACCTAATCGCAGATCACATATGAACAGGGAGATTACGACGCGATAGTAGATCACGCAAGCAGACATGCAATAGAGGTGTGAATAAGCCGAGGAATTCTTTATGTGTAATGCTATAATAAGATAAAGTGGAGTTAATAGGCGTAATTTTAAAAGGGATATGTCGGAGACAGGAGTTAAATCGCAAGAGATGGTCATTATATAATTAAGAAATTAGAAAATTATAACAGTACTAGCTGTGCCCGCGACTTCGTACGCGTGGAATTTGTGATCAGATAGCTATATTTTTACATAGACAGTTGAGAAGTAATTACCTCTAAAATGAAATTGTAACTGGTAGGATAAGTACAGATTGCGGTAGCAATGGTTGTTGCCCGCATTGTTTATTTTCATTTTAACAGGAATTTTTGTAGTATAGCTGTAGCCCGCGACGTCATCTGCCTGAACGCTATACAGCACCAAAAATACCTACGATTATACCTTTTAAAATAACATTTATTTACCCGTTACTTCTTTACATTTCATAAATACAGAAAGTACAGTAACAGAGGGAGACTGTCTTTTGTAAAATTGTTGAACTTCAAAAGTGCTGATTTTCAGTCTGCTTTGAATAAATGACTTTATGGTGATTCTGCTGAATTAAGTAATAAGTTGCGACTGAAGCAAATGTAGAAAATAATGAATAAGAAAATATAAATATAGAAAAGGATAAAAATATATACTTATAAAACTTCTCTATAAACAACATTGCTGGTTTGGCTCTCCGCAGCCAAAATGTAAAGAGAGTCAGGACTGGTGACGCGGGAGCAAGCGACGTACAGCTGCCCGTGTGAGAAGCAGCTCGTCCTGAGGTCGACACCCGCTGCTCTCAGTGTCTGCCCCTGCGACTTATTGATGGTCATCGCGAAGCAAACACTCACGGGGAACTGTACGCGCTTGAACTGGAACGGGAAGTTATGAGGTATGAGGGGAATGCGTGGTACAAATACTGCCTCGCCTACGCCACAACCCGTAAGAATTTCCGCCTCAATGCTGTGTCTGTGGAGCGAGATGACTTTAAGGCGGGTCCCGTTACACAACTTCGGAGGAGATAGGTTCCGAAGAAGCATAATCGGGACACCGACTTTCAGCTTGATAGTATGCGCTGGAAGTCCACTTGCTGACAGAGAGTTCAGAAATTCCACGGGATAATGTGTGGCATCATCTTGCTCGATGACAGTGTTTATAGAGGTGTAAACCACTTCATTCCCCTCAATTTTCGAGAGAATGCATTCGTTGATTGCTTCAGCCTGACCATTTTTGGGCGTCAAAATTGCCCGCTCACATACCCAAGAATTCTGCTGGTGCGGTATATGACTGATGTCCCCGTACACACAGCGAATGAGTTCTTCTAAGCTGGATACGACTCTACCGAGAGACTCTGGAAGCACCACCTGCCCACCTCTCTCCTCTGGTAGAGTGCCTTCGCCAAGACTTAGAAGAACATCGGAGAATTCTTGAGCACGTGCATTGCCGCCGAGCCGAGCTCTCATATTAATGGTCAAGCGCAGCGTACGAACTCGTGACCACAGCGAAGATCGTTTCAACGAAGCATTCACCTCGTCAGCCCTCGATCCCCGCGTCACCACGGGAAGCGTTTGTCGGAAATCGCCACTGAATAGAACTGTGACACCACCCATCAAGTGTTCGTTCCTGCGGATGTCCTGCAGGGTTCTGTCCACGGCCTCAACTGCTTTTCTATTGGCCATCGTACACTCATCCCATACGATCAGAGAGCAATCCTTCAGCACGTGTCCCTTATCACTATTGCGTGACACACCACAAACAGGCGTTTCGGTGCTCTCTAAATCGATGGGAATTTTAAACATGGCATGTGCTGTCTTGCCACCCGGAAGCAGTGTGGCAGCGATTCCCGACGACGCTACAGCAATGGCAATTTTGCCTTGCCTCCTGACCTCTGCAAGTATGCCAGTGGTAACAAATGTTTTTCCTGTTCCACCAGGAGCATCCAAGAAAAACATTTTACCCTGGTTTTGCCCAACGCTTTTAAGAACAGTGTCATAAATTTGTTTTTGCTCTGAAGAGAACAAAGCGACATGGTGATTTCGTATGGTGGTCATTTCGCTCGGATCGTAAATTGTCTCAGCGTTATACTCTCGATTTCCACGGTCTTGATGCGGTGATGATTGGGGAGCTGGTAACCCATATTCGACCAATGGATTGCCGCCGATGGAAATGACCACGTCTTGAAGTGAACTAAGACAGGTGTTCAGCACGCGTTCATCAGTTACTTCGACTTCGTCTCCAGTAGCACGCCTCAAAGCTCGTAGAAAATCTTCAGATAGATGATGTCGATATTTTTCCCACAAAGCTACCGGGTTCGTGACTCCACAAAACACCAAGATGACGGCAAACAGATGACGCATACGGCTGGGGCTGTTACTGACGCTCGCCTCCGCGAGGGTGTCATCCCAGTTTTGGTCACCGTCGAGAAGGTGACGTGCTACACAGGCTGCGCGGTAAGTGGGATACTCCACGCCATCAAATGTTCTCAGAAAGGCAAAAGACGTTGGGCCTCGGACCGTGTGAAGTAATAACCGCAGAAAATAGCATTCGCCATTATTCGGGTGCACGGTATAAACTCTACCCAATACGGTGTCCTTGAAAATTCCCGGAAAACCTTCGACAGCACCTCCTCTTCGACGTCGGTTAAATATTCCCCTTTGCTTGTCGTACGTGTAATATGAAGGCACCTCGTCATACGTAAGGAACCTCGCAAACTGGTCGATTTCGCAGAGCCTGAAAAATGCCAAGAGAGTTGTTTGGCGCGGATTTTCTAAGCGCTCAGCAACGTTGTTGGGATCAAAATATATGCGCTGACCGTTTTCTAGGTGGACGTCTAAATGCATGACGGCAGGATGCCTGTCATGTATAGAGAACGCCAGTATCCGCCAAACTGCTTCAGACGTGCTGATGTAGCGACCGGACTGATACTTGGTCACCTCGTCTCTGTCAGTGTTCTGTAAAGCAAACGTCGCCTGATCGCTACCTTTGTTCACGTATTTGCAGATATATTTGATCGACCCGACGCTGGTGCACGACTCGACGTTGATGTGCGTCTGGAAGGTCCTGGACAGTACTGGTGAGTAAGGAACAATCCATCGGTTATCGACCGGTCGCGCCTGGCCACGCACGCTCAGCTCAGTGGAATGCCCGCCCTCTGCTGGTGATCGGCGCCGGTATGAGGGATATCCATCCTCACCAGTAATGGTTTCGTTGGTAAATTTTTTTGGGAATCTTTTTGTACAACGTCCGTCTTTCATACAAGGGGAACTTGGATTTAACGTGCCACAGGGGCCATGCACCATGTGACTTTTAACAATTTGATGCAGAACAGGATCAACGTCAGGGTCCGGAAGCTCTGCACTTATGACTTGATCAATCTGGATAGGCCTGATCTTTTCTTCCAACCACAAAAGCAGATGCGCGTGTGGCAAGCCGCGTTTTTGCCATTCCACGGAGTACATATGACATCGGACTGTACCAAACACTTTTGCCTTTGTTAGAAGATCCATAAGGCATTTCAACTTCAGGTGGAATACGCGAGAGATCAAGTCGTGCCTGTCGTACGAAACCTGTCCTGCAAGGAGTTGAGCTGTTATTTCAGGCCACTTTGGGTTGGTAGTGATAGTAATAAAGAGGTCCGGGCGACCAAACTTTCGCACATAGCAAAATGCATCTTGGGTCCTCTCGTGCATGTACCGCGGACCTCCTGTGAAGGTGGAGGGGAGAATGACCATCCTTCCTACATCTTGAGCATTGGCATCATTCTGCATGGCATCTCTGAGATGGACGTAGTTCTCAGCTCTCAGCTTTCTTTGATTGGACCTTATAAATACCAAACGCTCTGTCTCAATTTTGGCATACATGTCCACCAGAAACTGACTAAAGAGTGTACGATGATGGTGGAGATAAGAGCCATTGTTCACCCTCAGCTGGATCAAGAAGCTGTAGAACTGCATGGCGGACGTTTTTTTGTTATAATTTGGGGAGCCTGTCTGGGGGTCTACATTATAGTGGGCGAAATGGTAGCCATCCTCTCCGCGACAAAACATGAGCGGATATTGAAGAGAATCGTACGCGCGGTGAGTTTCGCTGATCCTTTGAAGCCGGTCATCGTGCGTGCGTAAGACGATATCTCTTTTATCACACTCCTGATCGACTAAGAGAACGGCGACCTCATTCGTCGTTGGCGCATTATATCGTCCCGGATGGGCTGCAATCGGCTTTCTATCTGCACTGATGACAAACTTAAAGCGGTTGCGCTCGTTCTCAGGCACCGACGCCAGAGCGGCTTTGAAGTTGCCAATGTGCGGATTAACGTTATGCAACATACTTTGCAATCCTCTGACCAGAACAGGGTCCAAATTGGGGATGTGTCTACTTCGTAGGTTTGCTTGTTCTTCAAAATCACTTACAAAATAAATTTGCAAAAATTTTGGAATGTCTGTAGGTAGCAGCGAACCGATTTGATGGTAAACTTGCCCCTGGACCTTGAATGTCGGCATGAAACCTGCTTCAACGATTTGATTTGCACCAAACGAAGTCATCTGGAAGGCGCTGTTATAAGCTCGGATGTTTTTCAAAAAATGGCTGGACTTCGGATGTTCGCCATTTAGTAAGATTCTTAACAGATCTGGTGGGTCTTGCATAGACTCCAAGCGTACCTTACCAGATGCACAACACATCCCATTGGGCTCTCCTTTCCATTTGCGGGCTTGACAGTGGGCACACACTTCTTCTAAGACACCAATATCTCCGTGTGCGGCGTAGTTAATCGCAACATTGTACATAAATCCACTTCCCTCTTTATTTAGCCACGATTGCTCTTCGATATCGTAAACCATGGATTCATCGTCAGATGTTGAAAGTTGATTCATGCTACGCCGCAGACGATCTAGTTCTAGTTGTGCCGCACGCTGTTCACCCGACCAAGATCCTCGAAACTCTTGAATTCTATCCCGTTCTAGCGATAGATGAGCAGACGTATCGCCACACACGTCGTGGTACCGCTGCCGAGCAGCTGCACGACGTTCTTCACGCTGCTCATCGTTCTCTAACGACCGTGAAAGGGCATGCTGAGAACGATCTCTTCTTAACCGGGTCATCCGCTCTTCATGATCTTCGATCGACCGAGAAAGAGAAGTGCGACTCCGCTGCGAATTCAACCTCGTCTCTCGCTGCGTGTATGTCTCTGACGCGCGAGACTCGGCGTGGCGCTCCCGGTCGCTTTCCAGTCGCGCTTCTCGCGCTTCGACACTCTCATAAAATCGAGCGGCATCTGAGCGAGAGCGCTGGGAACTCAACCTCGTCTCTTGCTGCGTGTACGTCTCTGACGCGCGAGACTCAGCGTGGCGCTCCCGGTCGCTTTCCAGTCGAGCTTCTCGCGCTTCGACACTCTCACAAAATCGAGCTGCATCTGTGCGAGAGCGCTGGGAACTCAACCTCGTCTCTTGCTGCGTGTACGTCTCTGACGCGCGAGACTCAGCGTGGCGCTCCCGGTCGCTTTCCAGTCGAGCTTTTCGCGCTTCGACACTCTCACAAAATCGAGCTGCATCTGTGCGAGAGCGCTGGGAACTCAACCTCGTCTCTAGCTGCGTGTACGTCTCTGACGCGCGAGACTCAGCGTGGCGCTCCCGGTCGCTTTCCAGTCGAGCTTCTCGCGCTTCGACACTCTCACAAAATCGAGCTGCATCTGTGCGAGAGCGCTGGGAACTCAACCTCGTCTCTAGCTGCGTGTACGTCTCTGACGCGCGAGACTCAGCGTGACGCTCCCGGTCGCTTTCCAATCGAGCTTCTCGAATTTCAGCACTCTCGCACGATCGAGCGGCATAAGTGCGGCTGCGCTGCAAACTCAGTCTTGTCTCTTGTTGCGTGTATGTCTCTGACGCGCGAGACTCAGCATGGCGCTTCCGATCATTTAATAGCCGCATTTCGTATGCTTCTATACTTTCCAGAGACCGCAACGATGCATTTTGAGTGCGCATAGTATCTAATCGGGACTGGCGCGACGTACTACTTTCTCCATCTCGAATTTCCGCATTGTGTTCTCGAAGAGTAGCTATCCTTGCCTCACGCTCAATGGTGGTTTCAAGAGATCGAGCTAACCTTTTCCTTCGACTATCGTTTGAGGATTGGGATAGATTAGACCGTTTTCTAGGCATTTTGATTATTTTAAGTTTGAAAAATAACAGAAAATAATTTACACGCTGAGAATTTACACACAGATAATGATAGCTAAGCAGTAAGCAGTAGTCCGATTCCGAATGAAGTTTATTTAAGTAAATATTTTTTTTTTTAATTATATTTCAGGAAAGTATTTTCAGTTTTCACGTTAAATTCGACTAAGCACACGATAACTTATAGCAACGCAGGTAACCCCAGTTTCTATGAGTTGTCGCGGCGACATCCGTACTCATAACATCACTTTTGGTGAACGAAATTATAGCGCGATCTAATTCGACGCCAACGCCATCTAGTTAGCGAATAGGAAACATTTTTTTTTAATGGTGTAAAATTATAAAATTACGAAGCAATCATTACACCAATAAATACCGAACAAAAATATTAACAGTTTTTAGCATATACAAATACATTTTTTTAATTGTCTTGCTCATCTCTGAAAAGAATTAACGATACAATTTTAAAGAAGAAAATGCATAACTCCATCTATGACTCTTAAAAACATCTATTGACCGCAAGCGCATGATGAAATTTCAATTATTTATATTCAAAAAGTGTTTAAACATGTAATTCGACTTGATGTTTTTAAAATCTCAAAGATTTATTTATATCTAAAACCAAAAAGTGCTTACACGTGTAATTCAACTTAATGTTTTCTGTTTTGTAAATCTCATAGATGGCACTGTTTTAAAATTGTCTGTTATGTTTAACGGCATAAGTTAATTAAAATGTGAAGCTAACTTATATTATATTATTATTATTATTATATGTATAGATTAAAGCATGGTTATTAACATAATAACACCATAACAACATACAAATATGCGTCGTTAGATTACACGTTGCTACAGAATACATTGAAGAAATAAAGGTTCACTGCTCGTTCCTCGTAGGTGATAGCGTGATAATATGTAGCCTATATGTTGACCCGACTTCTTAATAATTTTCGTGCCAAATTTGAAGTAAATCCATGCAGTACTTTTTGAGTTTATCCCGGACATACATACAGACAAACAGACAAACAGACAAAAATTCTAAAAAGTATATTTTTGGCTTCGGTATCGATTGCAGATCACACACCAAGTATTCTTTTTAAAAAATATTCAATGTACAGTTTTGACTTTTCTACAATTTTATTATATGTATAGATATGTGTCATAGTGACTGATATTTTTTTTGTCAATTTTAAGTCGTCTCTTGCCACACCCGCGAGAATAGGTATATAGGTTGGCACTTGGCATTGATTAATATGTTTTTTCTTTCAGCCAAAATCCTATGAGTTCGGCTACTCTGTAAAGGACGCCGAGTCTGGTAACGATTACGATCGCAAAGAAAGTTCGGATGGTAATGTAGTCAGAGGAGAGTACAGGGTTCAGTTACCCGACGGACGAACGCAAATAGGTAGGTTTTTTTTTAAGATAGGGGGCAAACGAGCAGGCTGGTTACCTGATGGTGAGCAGCAAACGACGCCCATAGACAATTCAACACAAATAGTGTTACATTTGCATTGCCCCCCTCTACAATGGGATATGAAAGGAGTAGCGGCATAAGCGGCTTTACGCTATCATTCTGAAAGGTATGGTATTTCACCAGTCGAGCCGACCCATTCATTACACAAACCTTATTTGATTCTAAGGAATTAGAATCAAATAATAATAAGAATTTTAGAAATAATATATTTTGGCATAGGTATTATATTATTAGTCTGTCATTACTTACTTTGTTTAATATCCTAATCGCTTGGTATATCACGCAGTACAACGTCAATCAACTAATTTTCTAATGCGAGTGAATTCTCAATTTTATTATAAACTAGTTAGTTAACCATGCCGCGATAGTACTGTAGGTGTAATGGTGCAGTAAATATAGTAAAATTTATTGGTGATAAATTACTCACCAGCCACTACATATGCGGGAGCTTAAGTATTGAGTAATTTATCAGTCAATAAAATTTATCACAAAATATTTGTATACGTAACTAACTGTTGTTAGTGGCAGTAACTGTACTTAAAAAAAACTGGTTGGTTTAATGGGATAGGAGGCAAACAAGCGAGCGGGTCACCTGATGGTAAGCAACTACCGTTACCCATGGACACCTGCAACTCAGCCAGTGTTGCTGTTGCGTTGCCAGCCTTCAAGGGAATGGGATGGAAGGAAAGGGTTAGGGAGGTGGGCTTCCAGATACCTCTCTCATCAAACAAAATGCAACTTTACGTCGATATTCTCAGAGATAGTGGTATTTCACCGATAGAGGCGGGCCATTTGAACAACCGAGCTGCGTGGCTCTGTTCCAAAATACATATCTTTTATAATACATTACGTACCAAACATATTAGAGAAAATCTAAAGGACCAACCAAAATTATTGTTGTTGTCTAATATAAAGTTGATCATTCTTCCATTCTTCCAGTGACTTATCATGCTGATTGGCAGACTGGCTTCCATGCCGATGTGCGCTACGAAGGACAAGCTAAGTACCCCGAGCCAACATACAATAGACCACAAGGTAATTATTAACGATAATATATTTGGAACTATGTAAAACAGCGCCATCTCGTTTCTACACTAACCAACTAATTAAGGCACGACGGACATATTAGACTTTTTGCACATGCTTAAAATAGGTAGAAAAACGCCCAGATTTTGATTGAAACATCCATGGCACTAATTTTATCACACTAATGGTAGGGATGACCTCTATAATCAGTAGCCTTTGTATTTTTATGTACTGGCAATATGAAATATTGCCACTAACTTTCCATTTTCTTTGTCTAATAAACTCAGTTTTTTCGTGAACCTACTTCAATATAATTACAGTGAGATTTGTTTTCAGGAGGTTACAATTACAACGTGCCAAGCGACTTCAGTGGATCTCTAACTGGCTTCACAAACTTCAAGCAACCAACGACTGCGTACGGTCCTCCCGGTTATCACTGAAACAACGAATTGTTATTATTATTGTTTAATTAATTTCCTTATTGTACAGTTGTTTAACAAAGGTTTTTATTACACGGGCACAATATATTTATTACTAGCAGACCGCGCGAACTTCGTACCGCCATATTTTATAAATTTTTCACTAAAAAGATTATTAACCCACACATATTTATAACATAACATAACATAACATCACGCCTTTTTCTACCCGAAGATGTAGGCAGCGGCTGTTAAGCCTCGTCTCGCAGTTATGTTTACGTCCCAAATGAAATAGGTGGGGAACCTATTGCCATACCGGCCACAAAGCCAGGATTCGAAGCCGCGACCTTTTTATTCAGGTTTTGTCTGTAATTATAATAACATTTATCGGTCATAATTTCAGATTACTATTTAAAAAGACTATCTAAACAGAAACAATGTATATTATATCGACAAACAATAAATAAATAAATAGATGAGGGGTTCTTAACCACTGGACCACCGAGACCTTTTAGAAAGAAACAAACTTAAAAAAATCTACCTGCTAGCTGTCGCGGTCCGAGCTGTCCGAGTCAGGATACATCATTCGTACTGTACGTTGCTTACTAAACATTTCCCTAAGAAACAAATACTTAAATTTTGTATTTGGCGATATCTTTTGAATTAAATGTCTGAATTGAATCATTCAAAAAGTTCTAGAAAGGTATAGAATCTATCCTTTTATTGAATTAATTTATTTTGAAGAGAGTTAATACCAAGGTACGAAATTAAGAAGTTTTAAAACGACATCAATAACATTATTTTAAAAAAACAAAAAATACTTATTTTGAGATAACTACAATAGTTAGACATACGGCCTCGCGAACTTTTTTGTATGTGTTTCTTATATGTTCTGTAAAAGTCTAGTACATTCTTTTGTTCTAGAATCAATAGTTTTCGCAGCGTGCGCGACGTAAGATTTTTTGCGAGTCATTTTCTAACACCTTGGGTTACATTATTGGACTATTTGAAAATATAATATAGCCTAAAGAAAATCGAAAAATTGACAATATACTACTGAAAAAAAACTTTGTAAATCGGACAGGTAGTTTCTGAGATTATCGCGTTCAAACAAACTCTTCCGCTTTATATTATAAGTATAGATGTAGGCACACCATACAATACAGACTTCTTGGGCAGCGCACCTCGCAAAGATCCAGGTGTGTATAAATAAAAAACCTATTTCTTTTAACTTCATCGTTAACTACCACTTTTTTACCCAAAAGTAGGCAGCGGCATGACTATAAAATTTAATTTTTTGGTGTCTAAACAATATTGTGTTCACGTGTAATAACTACATTAGATGTAAGTATGTTTTGTATCAGTATTTTTCAATTAATAAACATTAAAAAACATACATAACATATAATTTATATACATAACATAACATATACACAATACATATAACATATACATAACATAACATATAAACATATACAAACATTAAAAAAAATAAAGAGTTTAATTATTTCAATACGTAAGTGTAAAATATAAAATGATTTTATTACTATTACTTGTAATTTAAACAGCTATAAATAGTTCCTATACAAGTCGTCAGTACGATAGCTGATTTTATAAAATTTCCAATTTTAATCTAAATTTGAAATTCTATGGTATTACATCTATTATTTATGTGGCTTGGTAACTATTTAATTTTACAATCTCAATAACTGTAGTTTTGACATTTGACATTCAAGTGATTCAGTTTAGAACATTTTGATCACATGAATGAATTCATGTTTACATACAAATTCAATCCACATACGACAATCTGTCAAAGTGCATCGAGAAGTGTGCTTGTGTTAGCTTGTTTGTTACTGGTTTAATTAAAAATAATTAATGTTATCATAGTTCCTTGTTTGTAAACTGAGTATTGTTCGCTATTCGCTAAATATTTAGTGCTGTGACTATAGCCCTGTGAGTATCGTTTCCTTTTTACAATATCGTTATTAGGTAGGAAACCTAAGCCTATTGTTTAATTCGTTCATTGTAGGCTTATTTAAAACTGTTTATAATTTCAATCATAGGACTATAAAACGGAAGAAAATTTTCTCTTTTCGGTTCATCAATGTTATCCCTTATATTTGTGATTGACAATGCCCTTGAATGACAATAAATTTATTGATTTTAGTACGACCTGCGAGATGACAGAAATTCATTAGATTAAATGGATGTTTTTTTTTTTCATTTTTATTTTATGCGCTATTTTTTTAAGCTAATAATATTCTTTGATATTATTTTGTGCAAATTCATCAATTATATAGTGAAAAAGCAGATAGTTCAGATTGACCACCAATTGAATCATCAATAGTAAAAGCATTTAATGAACCTAGGGTTTATTGAAAACCAGCCTATATGTAAAAACAGCAAATTTTCTATTTGTACTCATAGTGTCCCTGACTGTGTAACAAACAACAAATCATCTTCTCAAACATTTTATTCTGTTATAAATAATTATTTTGCTATATTAATTTTGTCATATGAGGCTCTGTTCAATTTGCCTACTCGGTGAGGAAAAGTTAAATTAGTAGCTTGCTTACTGATTTAACTTTTTACTATTAATACCTGCTGGCGTATTATGAACTCTTAATTCCAGCCAGCTTACATGCTGCCATGCTAATTTGTGTTTTCAACAACTAATTTCAGCTAGTCGGTGATGAGTAGTCACCGCTAGTAGTCACTCTTAATTCGATTTATCAACGACTTATTCCTTTTAGTCAGTCATGAGTAGTCTAGACTAGCTATAATTACTCATTGGAAATATGAATTCACTAGGCAGCGAACAAGCTGGCTGGAATTAAGAGTTCATAATATGCCCCCTGTATATCAACTTATACCTAACAAATGACTACAGTTAAAGAATGTGTGTATTTGTGTTATATTAGCACAGACACAAGTAAATAACTCTTTATCTTTTTAACAACTGAAAAGCAAAATTGAAGATGTTTATTGTGTGATACTTTTTATCAGAGTGCTTGCTAGTTTATTAACCTTGACCTGAAAAATTGTTTTTATTTTGATATAACTGCCTACAATTTCAATAAAAATACATGTTTATGTTTGTTATAGGTACAGTATTATTTCATCTATATACACATATTTACTATTATAAATTTCTCTGTATATTTGTCCATAACTCTAAAACTATTTTAACCATGAGCATACCAATAGAGGCATTCAGTAGAGGCACAGTATGACACTGTTTAAGAACATATATCTTTCATTTTATGGTAACACTAGCTTCAAGATAAACTTATTAATAAATTATAAAATAGAACCTTGCAGCTGTATTGTTTTCCTTAACAAATTACTCATATCTCAGGTTTTATTGAATGGCTTGCTTACTTGTTCACTGTGAAGACTGTAGTTTGATATATTATATCTCTAATATTTAATTTTATTTAAATTATCTCAGTTTCTCTATTGTAGTGTCGATGAAGAAAAATGGAACATAATGATCTCTATTGATAGGCAAAAAGGAATTTAGTGCTATAAGACAAGGACAATGGATGGGTTAAGAGGGTTATGGTTTGTGATATATAATATGTAATGTAACTTTGCTTACTTTTAATTTAATTATACTATTTTATTTTTTATAGTGCATTATGAGTAGAGTCCGACCGAAATTGGTTTTCCGGCCGAAACCGAAACCGAATGTTCGGCCGGTACTTCAGTTTCGAAACCGAAACTCACGTGCTCAAGTTAAAAATTCCTTAAAATACTCAAATTAGATTCATTTTGCCGTACAAGGCCACGGATCGCAAGACACCACTGTAGAGGCGGCGAACTCCCTCACCCGGTCTCCCAAGATGTAGTCAAATGATTTGGCTGCGGTTTTGTGACCAGCCGACTGACGTCAACCCTCCTTCCTTGAGAATATTTTTATTAGTGGGATAGAAAAGCGGTAAGAAATCGAATGAGGCGGGGAGAGGGGTAGGAGTTGGGCCTCCAGGCCTCTCACCGAGCAAAACGCGACTGTATCTAACTGGTCGAGCCAGCCCATTCATGCAGCGAACTGCGTGGCTCTACCTCTCATCTCATAATAATAATTACTTAAATTATTTTTACAAAGGGAATGTAGAAAGAAGAGTAATGTAGAAAACAGTGTAAATAGAGCGTTGGGCGGATGCCCGGGCCTAAACAATCTGAGCATCAAAACCTTGCTATTCACAGTGCGGTACTGATCTGACGGAACTTATGAAAGCGAGAGTCGGCAAGGCAGATGGTGCATGAAAATAATAATAAAACAGTCGAAATGAGGTCAATGCGCAAAATTTGCAGTATGAGGTTCACCGATCGCAACGAAAAAAATGGTTAATAAGGAAGGAAAATTTATAAGAGGATTGGTAGAGTATTAATGTAAAAATGTATATGTGCATAGTCCGATGGTTTGGACACGTAGAAAGAATGATTGATGCAAGATTGACTAAGCAGATGTATAGTATAGAAGCGGAAGGATGTTAGACTCGATGAGGGCGACCACAAACTTTCCATGATCAAATTAAACTTGTCCTTAAGAATGATTATGCCGGGAGTCTTAATAACCGGCGAGCATGTATGACAATGTTGATTGAAAGTCAAAGAAGTGATGGATCGTGCCTTTTGGCGATCTGTTCTCTGCCTACCACACAGATACTTGGTGTAAAGATTTGTATGTATGTACTATTACACTCTCAATAAAGATACACAAGAGATAAATATATAGAAGATACAGTACAATAAGATACAGAAGAACAAGAAGAGAAGAGAACCACAAGTCAGAATTAGTACTACAATAGTTTCGGTTTCGGCAAAAGTTTCGGCCAAATTTGGCCGAAACCGAAACTTCCGCCGAAACTTGATTTTTGGCCGAAACTCAGCCGAAACCGAAACCGAACTTTCGGTTGGACACTAATTATGGCCTTTGCAACTTATGAAATTCCACTTGTGTCTTATATTTTCATAACATAGCACATGTAAAATAAAGTTCTGCTTCCCTCTGTTCCCTTATATGCTTACACATTTGAAAATATGCAACAGATTTTGATGTGGGTTTTTTAATAGATAGAGGGTGTGTTACAGGGTGGTTTGTATCTATTATTCATGTATGATATAACATGATCACTTTATAAATGATTTATTATTTTTACTTCAGATTTGACACTTGTATAAAATGTTTACTATCTAAAAGCATATGTCTCAACATTATAGTGTTAAAATTTGTGTTTAAATTAATAGTTTGAGAAATGAAAAATTGTTACAGACCGTTACAACAATTACTACTACGAAAATCCTTATATTATCACTGTAATTCGATTAGTAATTATACATACATTAACGACTTTTTTCATGGGGGCTCAGCTTCCCATGACCAGTAGCCCCTGCAAAGGTCAGGTGATTAAATTCTTAGGTAATTCTCTTAGGATGCCATTATCGGGTTTTGGCCTTTTTTGACTTGGCCTCACTCAAACACATCATTGTTTTGATGATGGTGGGTATTGGCCTAGGTCTACCTCTACCGGTTTTCCCTTTCACATTTGTCTCATAGATTCGTTTTGTTACTCTTCTTTCGTCCATCCTTTCTACATATCCAAACCATCTAAGCATTCCTTTCTCTATTTTTTCTACTACATCTTCACTAATTAGTAACTATACTGCTCTGAAACAAGTTGACCGATTTTGAAGAAATTATATACTTATATTTAGTACATACATACATAACTACACGCCAAATTCCTTGCGGGGTAGGCAGACATAACAGAGCGCCATAAGGCACGATTCTTACACGTCTCACTCGTTTCTTTGACATTCATAACTCTTTTCATGCACGCGCGTCGATTTTTGAGGCTCCTAACATCAGCTTCCTCCAGGACACGACCTGTTAGGTCATGGACTCAGTGTTTTGGTCGTCCTCGACTCCTAAGTCCATCCGCTTTTGCATTGTATATCTGCTTAGTCAGTCTTACATCATCCATTCTTTCTACATGCCCGAACCATTGGAGCATGCCCTTCTTACTTTTACACCGACACTTTCTTTCAATTCAACTTACAACCTTGTTTTGGACGTGGTCAGCAAGAGTCATTCAGATTTTGCGCAGTGCCCTCATTTTTACCGCGTTTATCCTACTTTCATGCCATACCACTGCCATACAGCTCTCGCTTCGCTTATGTTCAGTAGACATGAGAATATGTTCACGTTTATCAGGCCATAGTTTACGGCTCTATTACAGTTACGCCCACTGCAAACAAATTAACAGCACATTACAAATACGTGAATGCAGTTATCCAACGATAATAAATCAGTGTCATTACATTGCTTGTATTTCAACCTTACTACTTTTTATTGCGAATACTTGGAGTTTATTTATATATATATATATTTTACGTTGTAAAGAAGTGGTTACGTTGTTGTTAAGTAAAATTTCGACTCCTATAATTTTATAAATGCAAAAGTTACTCCGTTTGTGATTCTTTTACATTTAAAAGATAAACCAAATAAATTGACATATGTTTTATATCGCGGGGAAGTACATAATTGATGAAGCAAAGAGGTTTCGGATCTTAAGACACTGAATCTTCCTAAATATTTTGATACATTCTCATAAGGACGGTAAAATTCAAGAGGATTTTTTTCATCATTACATAGTATAAAATAAAGTCACTTCCCGCTGTCTGTCCCCTTATATGCCTATATCTTTGTAAGAGTGAGATTTGTGAGAGTGAGATCGATGGATGTAGGGATGCGAATGGGTGACCTAGTTGTGAGCTGCCTGCTTTACGCAGATGATGCCGTACTTCTAGCCGAATCGCCGTCGGACCTGCAAACACTAGTCACTACTATGAAAGATGATTGCATGATTAAAGGCTTGCAGTTGAATGCGACGAAAACGAAAGTTATGGTGTTTGAAAGGGAGGAATCCAGAACAGATGCAAGGATAATGGTTGATGATGTAGTGCTGGAACAGGTGAATGAAATTGTATATCTTGGATGCGCTTTTAGCAGAGATGGAAGGTACACCGCGGATGTAGAAAGACGAGTGGCGATAGGAAATAGCGTAAATGGAGCGTTGGGCAGATTCCTGGGCGCAAAAAACATTAGCAGAAAAGCCCAGCTAGCAATCCACAATGCAGTCCTGATCCCAACGCTAACTTATGGAAGCGAGAGCTGGGTATGGCAGAGTGTGCATGAAAGTAGAATAACCGCGGTAGAAATGAGGGCACTATGCAAAATCTGAGGAGTGACTCTCGCTGACCGCGTAGAAAACAAGGTTGTAAGGAAGGAAGTTGGTTTGAAAGAGAGTGTCGGTGTAAAAGTAAGAAAGGGCATGCTCCGATGGTTCGGACATGTAGAATGAATGGTTGATGCAAGACTGACTAAGCAGATATACAATGCAAAAGGGGATGGATGTAGGAGTCGAGGACGGCCAAGACACACATTCCATGACCAAATAGAACGTGTTCTGGAGGAAGGTGATGTTAAGAGCCTCAAAAACCGACGCGCGTGCATGAAAAGAGTTATGAAAGTCAACGAAGCGAGTGAGGCGTGTAAGAATCGTGCCTAATGGCGCTCTGTTCTCTCTGCCTACCCCGCAAGGGATTTGGCGTGAAGTTATGTATGTGTATGTATGTATCTTTGTAACTACGCAACGGATTTTGATGCGGTTTTTTAATAATTACAGGGTGTCAACGGGGTGGTTTTGATTCTTAATTAATGTATAGTGTAGTAAAACTGATTATTTCCAAGATTTAGAAGTTTAATCGCAAACGCTGCCTGAACCCTAAGTGATAAATCAAAACAATGTCCTACATTGTTATACACCTTCAAAAGATGTACAAAAAAGTCCGCGATGGCATATGTCTATCTCTTAGGGATAACTCACAGTGACCATTTTTATTTTTTTACTTTTTACGAGAAATAACGGCCTATTTACGAAGCAATTTTAAACATTACAGTATAAATTTTCATCCAATTTAGTGTCAAAATCCGTTGCGTAGTTTTAAAGATATGCGCATATAAGGGGACAGACAGCGGAAATTGACTTTGTTTTATACTATGTAATGATATTTTACTTAAATACTAGCACTACCATTCATCATACTTGGTTAACGGTGAGTTTTAGGTTTTACATATTTTTTTCTACGTGAAGTCTAGAGGAGTTATGGGCGGGTTATTTATTACTTCTCCTACCTTTACGTTACATCATCAGCGTAGGTTATTATTGTCATCAAAATACATATAAACTAGCTCAGGACCTCGAGATTGTCATCATCTAGGAACAACAGTCAACTAACCCAAACTTAATGGGTTCCCTCCTCTATCCAGGGTTTTGTCATGAACTTCGCTGCTCCTTTATCAGTATACTATAAATAATGGACGGAGATGGGAGAATAATTATATTGAATTTTATACATTTATATTTAATTGGCTTAAATTTTCTTTATACATATTAAACCACTTGCTGAATCGGGGAACTTAGTACCGCTATTTAACCAATCTTTATCACTAAAAAGATTAGTAGGTACCACGCTCCTGTGGGTCACAGGACTCACAGCATTATGATATAGACTTGCAGCATATTTTGTGAAACATCGTAATATATGAAAGTATCAATATTGAAACTCGTCAAGCAATCATTATTTTCGTAACAATTGGCTGTACTGTATTTGATGTTTTTTTTTTAAATTTCAGATGACTTTAAGTGTGAAGAGATGGTACCGGTCGAAGCGAAATCAGATCATCATGTTCATCATAGCTATAATTTGTATCGCTTACTATATCGGCTTGCACGAGACACTATTCAAGGAGCGGCTGAACATGGATCTGACGAGGAGGTAAGCTGTACACGGTTGGAGTCACCTCTCTTAGAAAGCGGCGATAGGTGTAACTGGACTTATCACATAGAGTAGAGCAGAACGATTTGCTAGTTAACACGGTCTTTCAGATGACCACAGCCAAATGCCGTTGTTTTTTAAATAACTACCCAAGAAGAAGAGTTATGTTAATAGTGAGAAATGTGTATGTTTGTATTTTTGTTATGAGTTATATTTAAACAGCTAGAAGCCATTGTTTGAGAATTTAACTACACCACGTTATAGATCACGAATACAAGTGTTGCATGTTATAAATTTGTCAAAAAGTTGTCATTCGTTTTTTTTTAAATTTGGTGCTTGTGGTTTTCAATATTTTTCCACTATATTTTTTCTTTTTAAATAATATAATTAGTTACTGCTTTTATATTAGTGATAAGAATTGGTTTACCTTACTTATGCTTTAGTGTTCTAAATTTTTTTTTTCTTCTTTTTGTTAAACAGGAATGAGTGTATTCAACACGTCTATTTCTTCAAGACTGTATTTACATATAGATTGCCTATTAGTTTCACTATATGATATAGCGCTGAATAGTAGATAATTGTTTTTGAGAATTTATTTTTGAATTTAGTCAAAAACCGGATAGTACTGGTGTTAGTGTTATGCATTTAAAAATAGACTAAATAGGCACTAGCTTGAACAACTCATTTCATAATTTGTTTGTTTGCTTTATTAGTCGACCTCACTGTTAACACTGGACTGGTTACTACATTTCGCCGCGGTTTTCTGATTTAAAAAATTGCTGTTATTAGAAATATAATTATTACAGAACCGAACTGAAGTGAAGCAGGCTTCTAGAACCTTCTCTCTCTTCACTTTACACTCACTCAATTTTTCATAACATTATTCACAAACATGTTGGGCTATAAACATATTACTACCATTACTTCCGTGTCCTAATTTAATTTTATGTAATAACTTAATGGGATCACAAATTAATGATACATTTTGACTTTCTTTTTATTACAATACATACGTTATAAGATGTGGTAACGAGTTAGCCTTTCCAGATTTCCAGAACTAATGGTGGAGGTGTACCTTTATATGTTTGACTTTTTTCTTCTTTATTCTATTATTTCTTTAGAATTTCACCTGTTTCTGTTCTACCTGTTGTCACAAAATCCACTTCATTGGCCAAATCAAA
Organism: Euproctis similis; assembly: GCA_905147225.2. Taxonomy (NCBI): domain Eukaryota; kingdom Metazoa; phylum Arthropoda; class Insecta; order Lepidoptera; family Erebidae; genus Euproctis; species Euproctis similis. The sequence goes on along the minus strand of LR990105.1, from coordinate 1,521,387 downwards.
AAATCCTCCTAACATGAAAATCAGGTAAGATTTAGCTTTAAGCTAGTGACGGAAGTTGAAAGAATTAAGACAAGAAGTTCCCTAGAAAGAAACTTATATGAAATAGTAATTAATGCATATTATAGATGGAATCTGAACTAATAGTGCACTGAAATGTTACAATGTAAGGGCCCGAATATTGCATTTCTTAGAAGATGTAATTTTACTATTTAGATATGTGGGGTGAATCAATAGATTCTTAACCCCAAGTTTTCTGGGTTGCCACCCTTGGCCCCCGGCCGCCATCTTGAAAAAAAAGAGCGCAAACTACTAATGAGCAAAAAATTGACTTGTAGCAAATAATTTTATTTCTATGTAATTTTGCCCTAAATTTATAAGCAAAAAAAGTGAAAAAAAAAATTAAAATTTATCTTCTTTGCTCTATATTTTTTTTTAGAAATTTTACAAAAAAGATTACTGCGGAGCAATCTTTGTAACCGTTACTCTAAGAAATGTAAATTTTTTGCAAAATTTCGATGTACTATTGGTTTTTTCCATAATTGAAAATCTTTTTCAATTTCTGTCATTGGCTGTTTTTTCCTTTTTAATTGCACGTTTGCATGTTGTCTTTTATGCCGTGTTACTGTAGAGTGATTAATCATCAAGCGAATAATTAAAAATTATTTGGTACTTTATTATAGGACGTAATAAGCGAAGATAAAAGTATAGGTACATAGTACATATTTAAAATATAGACGATACATGAGGAAAAATTATTAATTAAATTTATTAATTAACTAGCAGACCGCGAGAACTTCGTGCCGCTTTATTGTATGTAGCTTCTCGCCTCACAGTGTTACTCGCGTACAAGCAAAATGTCGATGACGCCGATGATTACATATAGCCTATGTTAATCAGTGATAATGTAGCTTTCTAAAGTAAAAAGAATTATTAAAATCGGTCCAGTACTTATTTTCGGAGCTGTTCGCTACATACAAAATAACAAATACTTTTTTTCTACGCGGGTAGTTGTGACACCAAGTACAAAAATTTTTACTCTCTTAAATCTTTTTTGAATTTTTATGTTTAAATATACTATTTTAGAAATTTTATGCTGTATTTAAGCAATTAAATATTTAGTGCCTGCCAGTTTATTATCATCTCCTCCAAAAAGTAACTAATTTCAAGAATAAAACATTATCATGGACTCAGCTCAGAACTCTTTGAGTAGCCTAAGTGAGATGTTCCAAAAGCGAATGGCCTGCTTTGAAACAGAACTTTCAAAGATGCAGGGAGTGCCTACAGTAGCTGGGTTGGCAGAGGAGTTTGCTACATTTAAGAAAATTATCATGGAAACAATGAGTGGCCTTCAACAACAGATAGAACTTCTGGCACACACTGTTGACAATTTAGAAACAAGAGGACGCAGAAAAATGTTATTGTTCCATGGCATTGCAGAGGATGCTAAGGAAAACATAGGTGAAACTCTAGTCACCAGTGTGCAGAAGTATATGAAGCTGCAAAATTTTAGCATAACTGATGTCAAACGTTGCCATAGAATGGGGCGCTCCACATCAGATCACAAGCCGAGGCCCATTGTCTTGAAATGCATGACCACATTAGTACGAGACACGTTATGGTTTTCTAAAACTAAGTTGAAGGGCTCTGGAATCACAGTGTCAGAATTCCTGACAAAGCAGCGACATGAAACCTTTATGGCAGCTCGCCAAAGGTTTGGTATTGCTCAATGCTGGACGAAGGAAGGGATTATACACATAAATACTCCAGATGGTGTGCGGCACAGAGTCACCAAGCTAAGTGAACTCCAGGGAGTGGTGAGTAAAGATAAGCCCGCTAGCAGCATCAGAGTGACAGCAAAATCAAGGAGAGCTGTCACCCTCAACAAAAAATAGCTTCCCTTCTTTTTGGCTGCTATGTAACACTGTTATGAGTCTAAGAGAGTTGTTAGAGTAATTTGTAGACATTCATGCACTGTAAACTGTTATGTGTTTTTTCCTGATCTAATAATCTCTAATTTCTTTTCTCTTATTTCCTGACAGAATATAATTTTTATAGCAACAGCATTGTACAGTGTACACTCCTTAAAAATACACTTATAATAAACAGTTGTAATTTCTATGCATATAAATTACACTATTCCTAATTACTTACTGTACAATTTCCATCAACAAATTAGTTGTTGTTACTTACTTTTTATTTATCCAAATTTTACATACATTAGCATTAAAATTATATTTTTACTTTTAACTTTGACATAACAGCAACGAACGGGGCCACAGTGTAATATGTAGTAATCTAACGCACTGCGCAGGCAGACTGCGCAGAGTGAGCTCACAATCACAGAGCATATAAATAACAATATTTAGTGGCAGTCCCTGTAGCTTAGCAGTACGATCTTTTGGCTCGTATGGTGTATTGTTTTTCTTTTATTTTGTATTCTGTTCTTCTTTATATTTAATTGGTTATGTTCTTTAATGTTATATCAGCAGCTGGCAGATGTTATGAATGAACAAAAAATAAACATATTGCTTGTAGTTTAAGAAGCAATTGATATTGTAATATTTATTGATAATTATATATTTTTATCTGTATATATACCTATATATTTTTATATTATTTGAATGATTGATATAGATAATATTAGCGATGATGATAGTTTTTACTCTGCTACTAGCTTGGAAGCTGATGCTAGTTTTGGTAGCCTTTGTAACTTGCCTAATAACCTGGATACACAATTCAGCGATGTACCTGGAAACTTCAATGTTTGTCATTTCAATGCCCAAAGCATTCCGGCTCATTTTTCTGATATGCTGGCCTCTTTTGACTGTAAAAATATTCACGCATTTCTTGTCTCTGAGACATGGTTAAAGCCCTGTCTTCCCACTACGGCCTACTCCCTTCCTGGGTTCATCCTCATTAGAAACGATCGCGAAAATGGTAACGGTGGAGGGGTCGCTATATACTTACGTTCTCAGATTGCTTATAAAATTGTTGATGTGTCCCCTCAACCACCGCTTGCAAATTCCGGTGAACATCTTTTTATTGAGGTTGAGCTCAAACATACCAAACTCCTCCTCGGCGTTTACTACTGTCCTTCACTACGCGTAAACTTCTTTTCCTCCTTCGAAACCCTGCTAATAAATCTCACACCCAATTACAGTCATACGATAATCATGGGCGACTTCAATACTTGTTTACTCAAAGATGATTTTCGTTCTAAACTTCTCTCTTCAACTGTCCAATCTTGTAATCTCTCTTTGCTGCCTCTCAATGCCACTCATCGTCCTCCTAACTGTACTCCTTCCCTTCTTGACCTTATTCTTGTCTCTTCCAGTGAGCGCGTCGCTAAGCATGGTCAATGTTCCGCGGACGCGTTCTCTTATCATGATTTGTTATTTCTTTCCTACAAGCTTCGTCCACCTAGGGCACAACGTAAAGTCCTTATGCAGCGTAACTTTGGTGGCATGAATATCGAGATTCTGAAGAAGGACGTTGGAGGTATTGACTGGACTAAACTATTTACTTCTGGGTCAATTGATGAGCAGGTGGACATTCTTACATCAAATCTCGTAAAATTGTATGATAAACATGCACCTATCCGAGCGGTCAAAATCAAGCATCCTCCTGCACCATGGCTGACGGACAACATTAAACTCCTCATCACTCAAAAGGCCGCCGCGAAATTTCGTTACAAAATAAAACCAAACGAAACAAATCACAAAAGATATGTAGCCATCAGAAATCACTGCAATAAGGTGTGTAGGGACGCACAACGCCAACATATCCACAAGTCAGTTCAAAACGGAGACTCAGCTAAAGTCTGGAAGTTCCTTAGATCTCTGGGGGTTGGAAGATGCCAACAGGGCATAAATACTAAAGACATCAACATTGATTTACTCAATCGACATTTCTCGGCCGTGTCCAAGTTTGATGGAACACTGAAGGCTCATACACTACAAAATCTTTCATCTCTTCCTACCCCAGATTATGCCCCTTTTCTTTTTAATCTTGTCGCGGCTTGTGATGTTAAGAAAAGCATATTGTCGATCACGTCCAACGCAATTGGATGTGACTGTGTCAGCCGTAACATGATCCTACCTATCCTCGATGAGCTTCTTCCTGTCATTTGTCATATCCTCAACTATTCCTTGTCCAAAGGTGTCTTTCCCGCATCGTGGAAAGATGCCCAAATTATTCCTTTACCCAAAAAATGTAAACCTGTATCCTCTTCGGACTATAGACCCATATCCATACTACCGTTCCTTTCTAAAGTCCTAGAGCGACTCGCCCACATCCAATTAAGCACATTCCTTTACAAAAACAATCTCCTAAATCCCCTCCAATCCGGATTCCGCCCTGGCCATAGTACCACTACTGCCCTTGTCAATGTTACGGATGACATCAGGTCTGGGATGGACGTTGGAAAGATCACAGTATTGGCGCTTCTGGATTTCAGTAACGCCTTCAATACTGTTGATTTCGACATTCTTTTAAGCCTCCTCCGCTCTCTTAACATATCTCCAACGGCGATAGATTGGTTTCGTAGTTACTTGTGTGGACGCCGACAGCGTATTAACATTGAAAATATCTGCTCCTCCTGGTGCAATACAAACGTCGGTGTTCCTCAAGGTGGCGTGCTATCTCCTTTACTCTTCGCAATTTTCATAAATTCCATCTCTAACAACCTTGTTTCTACCTACCACCTTTATGCAGATGATCTTCAAATTTATCTACAGTCTGAACCAGCACAATTATCTAATACATTTCATATACTTAATGAGGATTTAGCGCGGATAGGTGCATGGAGTTCATCACATGGACTGATGGTCAACCCATTAAAAACGCAAGTTATCATGGTGGGTAGCAGTCGGCTCACCTCAAAAATTGACAAATCGCAGTTGCCAAAAATTGTTTTTGAGGACACAGTAATTCTTTTAAGTGATAAAGTAAAGAACCTTGGCCTTATTATTGACCCTGATTTATCTTGGGGTCCGCAGCTACAAGAGGTGAGCCGGAAATTGTTTGCTTCTGGGGGGTCTCTCAGAAGAATTCGGAATTTCCTACCCATAGCCACCAAAGTTGCTCTTGCAAATTCTGTTCTTCTGCCCATCCTTGATTATGCGGATGTCAGCTATCCTGATCTCGCCGAATACCAATTAGATAAACTTGAGCGTCTTCAAAATTTTTGCATAAGATTTATATTTGGTTTACGCAAATATGATCATGTTTCACAGTTCCGAAAACAACTCAAGTGGTTATCCATACGGTTTCGCCGGAATGCTCGTATCCTTTCAGTTTTATATAAGATACTGTTCGACCCTTCAACTCCTCCCTATCTCAAAGTACGTTTTCAGTACTTACATGACACTCATTGCCAGAATTTGAGGTCTTCGCATAATTTGAGACTAAAAGTTCCGCAACATTCCACAAATTTTTACGCCAAATCATTTACCGCTAAAGCAGTAACCTTGTGGAATGAACTACCGGTGGAAATACGGCGTGCTAAGACCATAAGGGCATTCAAGAAAATGGTTCACGAACACTATCTGGAGTCATCACAATAATTAGTCATTCGATTATTAGTCATTCTTATTATGTGTATGTATTGGTATGTATGTGTATGTATGTGTTTAAGTATTTACGTGTATGTAAATGTGTAAATATTTATTTAATCTATGTAAGTTTAAGTAGGTGTTTGTATGTATATATGCCTGTATATAATCATAATAATATATTTTTCTTTATTATTTTAATAAATTATATTTTTAAGACGTTTTATAAAATCATTATTTAAATTGTACGGAATTTTACTGCCCACTCTAAATTTAATTTTTGTCCATCCTAAGGTTGCCTGGCAGAAATTGCTTACAGCAATAAGGCCGCCCATTGTGCTATCATAATTATAAGGTTTTTTCTGTGTATGTATTATCTCTTGTGTACAATAAAGTATATATAAATAAATAAATAAATAAAAAATACAAATCTTTCCTCTTTATAATATTAGTGTAGATAACCTAATCGGAAATAATATTCGCATGATGGACATCGGCGTAATATTTATTTATACATTTACATACGTTAAATTTTCTTTATACCTTCGCGTCTTTAATACTAACTGAAAATTTAGAAATAATTGGCTATTTATTGGCCTACATCGAGCAAAATATAATAAAGCCAACCAAGAAAAACCGAGAGTCTGGATCAGATAACTTAGAAATATCAGATAACTTAATTCAATTTGAGTAGAAATCACTTAATGGAATAGGGGGACCAACGAACAGGCGTGTTACCTTATGATAAGCAACTAACGCCGGTAACACCACCAACAAAGGGTGTTACAGTTTCGTTGTCAGCCTTTAAAATCGGATAGCGAAAGGGTCAGAAGTGGGATGGGAAGGTGAAAAGGAAACGGTTTAGGCCTCCAGAGACCGGATACCTCTCTTACCCAAAACGTGGCATGATCCACTTTATGTCGCGTAATTTGAGTCGCATCTGCGGGTGTCGTTTTTCACGTTCAAAGATTAAAAAAAAAAGTCTCGGTGGTCCAGTGAGTCGAGTCGAGGACACGGCTTCTGATCCAGAGGTCCGGGTTCGAATCTTGACACTGGCTCACAGCAATAACTTTTCGAAATTGTTTTCGGAAATTAAGTGTGATAAATATCGATCACTGAAAACTTTGTGCCCGGTATGGCAATAAGTTCGCCACCTATTCCATTTGGGACGTAAACATAACGGCGAGACGAGGCTTAACAGCCGCTGCCTACTCCTTCGGGTAACAAAGGCATGAAGTAATGTTTATGTTGTTTAATACACAATTCACGAAAAGCAATTGGTGTCATTTGGTGTGCCATCCGGATTTGAACTCGAGACTAGTTCAGAAATATGGTGGCGAACATACCAGTCTTGTGGTGTCTCCGTAGCCCGACCAGTCAATGAATCGCTCCTAACAATACGTAGAAAAATGTAAAAAAAATGTTTTACCCGATCTTAATTATCATATAATATTCATTACATAGTATAAAATAAAGTTGCCCTCCGCTGTCTGTCCCCTTATATGCCTATATCTTTGAAACTACGCAACGAATTTGGATGTGTTTTTTTTTAATATATAGAATATATCAAGGTGGTGGTATTTATCTATAATGAATGTATGATAGTAGTAAAGAATAGTATTTTTATAAAAAAAGGAAAGAGCGGATTGATTGTCTCAGTATTTAATTATTCGCGATTTGTTTACAAGCTTTAACTATGCAGCTGCATAGTTAACGCATGTAAACCCATACTATACATACCATGTAGCTACAAATACATACCAGGTGTACCGGTATGAAATGAGCGTTAAGATACAAATGTGTTGGTAGGGGTTATTTGTTGTGAATAAGCCTTAATTTTTTTTCTGTTTGGTTGCCATGACAACTGTCAAACATTCAATTAACCTAACAGTTGTAAAAAAAACAACATCATATTTTTTTATTGTGTTAAAAATGACAAACTTTGTGCCGGAAAGTGATGATTTGCGGAAAGCATTTATTTTTTGTTTCCATTTGAAAAAAAATGCTGCAAAATCACATCGAATGCTTGTCGAAGCTTATGGTGATCGTGCTCTATCAGAAGCAACATGCTAAAGATGGTTTCAACTATTCAAATGTAATGATTTTGATGTGAGAAATGAAAAACGTGGAAGACCACCAAAAAAATTCGAAGACGCCAAACTGCAAGCCATATTGGATGAAGATGATACTTTCAGTCAGAAGCAAATGGCAGCTAAGTTAAATGTTGCACAACAAACAATTTCAGACCGTTTGAAAGCTATGTGAAAAATTCAAAACTGTGGAAAATGGGTGCCACATGAATTGAATGAAAGACAATTGGAAAACCGGAAAAACTCTTGTGAAATTTTGCTTCAAAGACACGAAAGAAAATCAGTTTTGCATCGAATTGTCACTGGCGATGAAAAATTGATTTATTTTAAGAATCCTAAACGCAGAAAATCATGGGTTAATCTGGGACAACCATCAGCATTGACTGCAAAACCAGATCGTTTCGGGAAGAAGGCAATGCTCTGTGTTTGGTAGGATCAGAAGGGTGTGGTGTATTATGAACTCCTAAAACCTGGTGAAACTGTTAATACTAGTCGCTACAAACAACAAATGATCGATTTGAACAACGCATTGATCGAAAAACGACCAGAATGGGCCAGAAGACACGGCAAAGTAATTTTGTTACACGACAATGCACCTGCACACAAAGCAAAATCGGTTGAGGATACAATCAAAGTACTTGGCTTGGAGTTGCTACCCCACCCGCCGTATTCACCAGGCTTGGCTCCTTCCGATTACCATTTATTTTCATCGATGGGACTCGCATTGGCTGAGCAGCGGTTCGATACTAATCGATACCTAAGCGGAAGTGGAAAATTGGGTGTCTGGTTGGTTTGCTTTAAAAGAAGAACATTTCTATTGACATGGTTTCCACAAATTACCAAAAAGGTGGACAAAATGTGTAGAAAGTGATGGACAATATTTTGAATATTTTTTTTATCTAATCAAAATTAATATTTTATTTTCACAAAAAAACGCTCATTTCATATCGGTACACCTATGTATATTATTAAAGGATGTAAATATTCATTTATAAACACAGAATATATATCACCATGTTTTATACCTACGAAAATATACATTCTAAACAAATACTTATTACTGACGTTAATAGTGACTAAAACACAAACAAGGCCGTAAGTCATAAAAACTACAAAGCCAAAGAATCCAGAGCCAGGCAACGATTCTTTTAACATATCTTCATGCCTTTGATGATAGCTGTGTCATCGTTGCATAGTTAGTTTTGTTGTCAAAGTTCGGATACTATAGTCGGTTCAATTGAATAGGAAACATTTGACGTCTGTTAGTTTTATCTTTTTAGTGTGAAGATCTCCTTACAAACATCGATTAAAGTGAATAAATCGATACATACACTGGCTCACACCAATGACTTTTCGAAATTTTCGGAAGTTACGTGTGATGAATATCGACGACTGACAACTTTGTGCCCGTTATGGCGATAAGTTCGCCACCTATTCCATTTGAGACGTAAACATAACGACGAGACGAGGCTTAACAGCCGCTGCCTAAACCTTCGGGTAGAAAAAGGCGTGAAGTTATGTTATGTTAATATAATATGTATTATTTAATGCCCGCCGTTACAAGGCTACGTTGTTGAATTTTGATGAACTGTCAAATGTTGGCTTTTTGAATGTCCCGACAATAATTATAATATTTAGGATATAAAAAATATTGTATGTAAAAATATTGTTACAGCAGAACTACAACTAACAATCACTTGAACGATACTAGTATTCGGGATGGCATCTGGTCTAATATGGACCGGATATATGATAAATGTGTTGAAATATACAATAGACCTACGAGGCATGAAATGTACTGATTAAAAGAGATAAAACAATAGTTTTCATTACATTGTCAGCATTTTGTCAAATCTCTACTCGAACTACTCACTTTTTTAAATAAGTAAGAAATATGGTTTTTCTTGGCTGGTTGTCCACATTTAAACCTAAAAACTTAGCAGAGACAGCTTAATTAATGACGTTATTAATGTAATTAATATTAAAACTGCTAAGCGGCTGTTGTCTTTGACAAAAATGCACGCTTTGCGTTTTATTGTTATTTATTTTTAAATTGTTGTTATTGGAACGAAGTTCCTTATCGCGCGTTGTGAAAGGGGGCTAGACGGAAAAAAAATCTTAAGAAAAGTTGTCACGACACAATATATTTTTTATTGGCTTATTTAGAACAATGTATAACTACCCAAATGGTCTAGTGGCTGGGATACCTTGCTCTCATACAGGGGTCTCGGGTTCGAATCCCGGAGAATTGCCTGGTTATGCTATACATAATATTGTAATAAAACTCGTAGGTAAATAATAGTAAGTCATAGCATACAGCCTTCGGTTTGGCAAAGCGCTTTTGTAGATAGTTTTTTTTTTCAATCTGTGTGTTTCCTGAGATCATCGCGTTAAAATAAGCATATTTTTTATTAACTTTTTTATAATATTAGTATTTAATTTTGTAACATGTAGATTTATGGGCATGCGTTAGTTTATTAGAGCATGACACCATTTATATATTTTTCGTGTTTTATTATATTTTTGTTTTTTATTGTTTCCAGGCCTTCAGTACTCGAGTAAGTAGATTAGAAGAAGTTAGTAAGTAAATTGAATGCATGTTTTTTTTTCTTTTTTTTTTTAATGTACCGTGCCTGTGCCTGTCTTCTTATAACAACGTAAAGCTTTAACTTAGCAGACGCATAGTGGAATGGTAATTATTTTAAGGAAACTAAAGTATGTAATTTAGTGTGACCTGGATGCTGAAAACAGGTCGGTGAGTTCGAGCCACTCCATAGAAGTAAATGTGTGAGTGATGATCAAAAATGAACGTCTGTGTGATGTAATAGCCATCAATTCCACGGAATCAAATATTTATTTTGGTGTACTCTAACAATCCCTGCCTACCCTGTTATCACATGTGAATGAGGAATATTCTAGGTAATAGATATATCATCGGAACTGTTATATCATAAGATATGACGGTTCCGTCATGTAGAAAGCATGGATGATGCAAGATTGACTAAGAAGATATACAAAGCAAAAGCGGGTCGATGACGGCCACGACACAATTTCCATGACCAAATATAATCCATCACCAAATGTAATATAATATAATAATGTTTCCTTGATCGTCCTTGTATGACAAGAGTTATGAAAGTCAATGAATCGAGTGAGGTGTGTCTCTGTTCTCGCTATCTACTCTGCAAAGGACTTGACGTGAAGTTATGTATCTATCTCTGTGTAAAAAGTGTAAATAAAAAATAACACGGGATACCGAATGTGTAGGCTGGATCTTCCCAAATCTGCCATATAAAATATTACTTGTAATAAGATAGGTGGTTCTTAGCTATCAGTTTTAGTCTCGTGTAGACGATGACATACACAAGAAACAAGACAAGAAATTGGTTCGTAACCTAATAGGGTTCGAACTCACCGACTTCTGGCCTTCAGTTAAGGACCTCTGACAATTATGTCTTAAAACCTTACGTTATAAATTATAACATTTTATTTATTCGTTCTGCCTATCCTCAAGACAAGTTTTAGCTTTAGCAATTAATCCTTTTGCATGTTAGTTATTACATACTAATAATATTAACAATATATTAATAACTCAGATTGCATGACTGATTTTTCGTCAATGAAACGTCGTGAATCAAAAAATTATATCGGAACGGAACTTAAACCTCTGCATAACAATTGCTATGTTCTAACCGCCACCAAACACTTCCTGAATAATTTAAAACTTATTTGCATAGATATGGAGGCGTAGGCTCTGGATAGCTCAGTGGATAAAACAGTACACTCTCAATACAAAAGTCGTGTACTCTCAAATACTATTTTATTATTTCTCATTTAATCTAATCGTCAAATTGATTATGTAAATGTAAATTGAGAATATAATTCACCTTGCACCTATAACGCCATTAAAATTATCGGTTGCCAATACGACGACCACTTTGATTATAATAGTCATTATATATTTGTGGTTGCCACTTTAATATTTTAGAGGCCACAATATTATGTCGGAAATATGGGAGTGGTGAAAGGAGTATAACTTTTGGAATGTGGTTAGTGAATAATTAGACGCCAGTTGTAAGAATGCTAGTTTGCTAGATAATCAACTAGACACTAAACTACAAAAAAATAATAAAATAACATTATGTAGTCTTTAAAAACTTTGCTTAAAAGATTTACTAATTTTCTCATCAGCGCACAATGTGTTCTGATAGCCCTAACTTTATTTATACAAAGTTAAGTAATAAGTTTGTTGGTGGTGGAAGAATATTGATAGAATATTAAATTATGCTGATTATAGATACATAGAGCAGACACTGCAAGAAGCTTTGAAGGAGGACAAAGGTTCCGGTTGTGAGATTCCCCACTTGGATCCCTTCGCTAAGGAAGTGACGCAGTTCGACAAGAATCTGCCCAAAGTGGTCTGCACTGGGCAGGACTGGGTTAAGTGTTACGTAAGCTATTTATGTGTACATTATTCTACTACACGTTCTGGTAAACATTATTTACTTTGAGTAGTCAGTGTCTGCTGGGCCACAATAGAGCAGTGACCATGGTCAGAGCAACCTGGCCAAACGTAAAGCTACTCAAGGTATTTATAGTTTTAACTGCATTTATTTTCAGAAGTTATGTGTGATAAACATGGATGTCTGAAAACGTTGTGGCCGGTATGGCAATATTCAATTTATTCCATTTGGGACGTAAACATAACGGTGAGCCGATGCTTAATAGCCGCTGCCTACTACTTTGTGTAGAAAAAGGCGGGTTGTTATGTATGCTTATGTTATTAAAGTGAAACTTTATATACATCGACTCAATTTTTTTTTAGCATTCCGAATGTAGGGTGGTCCCAGAAGTATTGGCTACTACAAGTGGTATAAAATGTATGTACAACGACATTATATATAAAAGTGACAAAGAATATACAATAGGAGTCACAAATGTGGTTCTAGATGATGACGTGTACGTGTTGAAGGAAAGTGATCACGTCAAGGTCACGTGTACCGGCTACCGGGAGAAGAGGTGAGGGGATAGATTTATGAGAGCTTTTTATGGGATAGGCAAACGAGCAGGCGTGTCAACTGATGGTAAGCTATGGTACGGTGCCCATGCTGCAACACCGATAGTGTTACACTTGTGTTGCCGGTCTTAAAAATAGGATAGAGAAGTGTTCGAAAATGGGATGGGGAGGGGTGAGGAGAAGTGGTTGGGCCTCCGTATACCTCTCTCACCGATTATGTACCGAAACGCGGTATGAGCCACCTATGTCGATATTCTGTGAGATCGTGGTATTTCACCGGTCGAGCGGGGCCTATTCATGCTGCGTACTGGCTGTTCACGTTACACACAGTTTATGAATAGGTACTTGAGTTACTAGTGTTACTACACATTTAATATCCATACCTCGATCTAAACAGTAAATTTGTTTGACATGATTGAACTTGAAATATAAAATTCGTAATATTCCAGGCTCACTCCAATAATTTCTCGGAATTCCCGTCACCTATTCCATTTGGGAAGTAACAACTCGAGTCGAGGCCGCTGCCTGCACCTTACAATTAATAAAGGCGTGAAGTTTATTATGTTATGTATGATTTTTATCATGCATGAAAACTTATTGAAAACATTATTATCTTGCAGTACGTCAGTAAAATGGTTCGGTTTCGCCGCTGGATTCCGCAAAACCGTCGAAAGAAAACCGGTGCCAAGCGGCAGGGACGACACCCTCAACGTGCTCATATTCGGGTTCGATTCCACTTCAAAGAACGCTTTCATACGTAGAATGCCGAAAAGTTACAAATATTTGACTGAAGAATTGAAGTTTACCGTACTTAACGGGTATGTATTGAGTGACTATTATTATCTTTAATTTAATATCTTTAATAATAAAAGCGTGATATAATGTGATTTTTACTGGAATTACATTTTAATAAGTTTTACATTAATCATCATTTTCCTGTCCTTGTCCCACTCTAAGTGGGGTCGGCACAACATGTTATCCATTTCCATTCTCTTCTATCACTCGTCGTGTCCACACTTACTCCCTTCATACTCATATCAACTTTTACACAGTCCATCCATCTCTTTTTTTCGGCCTTCCTCTACTAATGTGTCCAACCAGTAATTCCCATAGCTCTCCTTATGACATGACTTTTGTCCCTTCTCATAATGTGTCCATACCACGCCAATCTACCACTTCTAATTTTTACCCTAATTGGTGCTACTTTCATGGTTCCTCTTACATACTCATTTCTTATTCTATCCAATTGTGTCACACCACACATCCATCTTAACTTGAGGGGCATCCGTGGGTCGCATCCTGTTCCTAAGACCTGTCGCCATTTCATCCATCCCGCATTCATTCTGTTATTCACATCCCGGTCAATATTGCCGTCGCTTTGAATAAGCGAACCGAGGCATTTAAAGTTTGACGTAACTTTGAGGCTTTTCCCGTTCAAAGATATTGAGGCCAGAAGAAAAGCCAGAGGAGCCACCAAAGTCACAAAATACGCACTCAGTTTTATCGCGGCTGATCTTAAAACCGACTCTCTCTAGCTTCTTAATAAGTTTTACATTAATATTACATTTTAATAAGACTTTAAGTTTCCATATCTTACACTTTCACACACACACAAAATGATTCAATCTAGGCGTTATTAGTATAAATCTTGAATAAAAAAGACTACATATAATTGACTACAAACACTTAAATTTTATTGTAAAGTGATGTTTATTGTAAAACACACTGTCTGTAAAAGTTTGTTATTTTCCAGCTATAACATAGTTGGCGATGGTACTCCTGCCGCATTATTTCCAATACTGACTGGCAAAACCGAACTGGAGTTGCCAGATGTGAGGAAGAGTATGAAGAATGGTGACACGTTGGATACGATGCCTTTTATATTTTACAAGCTTAAGGACGACGGGTAAGAATTATGAACCTGATGACCTAGAAAGAGTTACGTGACAATCCACATTTTAAGCCTTTGGCATAGAGAATAATTTCAAGAGAATAACGCCATCCAATAAGGCCTGTATATGAAGGCCTGATGGCGACCATATCCCATTTTATAAGCCCAAACGACACGAATGTGCTAACTGCTAAATGTTCTTTAACGCTTCATCGTAAAACAGCTCGCATTCTTGTTGTGAAACATCTATAGGCGAGAGTAATCCTGATTGGATTACTCTCGCCGCAGACGTGGCGACGCATCGCCACGCTATCCCTACTATAACTAACATAGTGCGTAGTCTATAGGTATTTCCTGTTTCAGTTTGTACTTATAATACCTATACTTATTTGTACAAAATAATGTCGATGTGCCACATTTGCCAGGCGTTATTTTTTTTTTAAATTGCTTTTTAATGTCCAGATATCGTACTGCGTACTTCGAAGATATGCCAGGAATTGGCACCTTCCAGTACAGGTTCAACGGCTTCCACAGCCAGCCGGCGGACCATTATCTTCGCGCGTTCTACTTGGAGCACGACCACAAGAGGAACAGAGGACATTTGAAGGACGAGAAGAAATACTGCATCGGAGACACTCCACAGTATAAATTTATGATGAATATAACTGACCAGGTGAAGGGAATTTGATTTTTTTGTGGTTTTAGTATTTGTAGTCGCGGGTTCGAATCCTGTCTCACACCAATGACTTTTCCTAAATAATTTCGAAAGTTAAGTGTGAATAAATATCGATGATTAAAACCTTTGTCCCCGGTACGGCAATGGGTTCGCCACCTATTGCATTTGGGACGTAAATATAACGGCGTGACGAGGCTTAACAGCCACTGCTTACACCTTCGGGTAACAAAGGCGTGAAGTTATGTAATGTTTGTTATGTTAATGTAATATATGAAATCAAAATATTTATTTAATCGATTATTTTTTAGATATTGATTCTATATTAACGGCAATACATTTTACAATTATAGTTTTTACATTTGGACGGTAAGAAGTTTATATTCACGTTTGTTGCGGACATCACCCACGACGATATAAATATGATAGCGACCGCTGATGATGACATGGTGCAGTTCCTCAAAGGATTGGTGATGAGCCGGGTTATGGAGAACACCCTCGTCATGGTTATGGGTGATCATGGTCCAAGGTAATTATCATATTGTTTATGTATATGAATTAATATTTTTATGAATATATTTATTACTGACCTACATCGGGCAAAATGTTTTCAGTTATCGATATTTATCAAACATAAATAACGAAAATAATTTCGAAAAGTCATTGTTGCGAGCCATGATTCGAACTAACAACTTCTTGATTCAGAAGCAGGGTGCTTGACCACTGGACCACCGAGACTAATAAACTTAACCAAAAACTAAATATTTGGTTTATAATTATGCTGAATTAACACCTGGCGAACTTTGGTTCGCCTCGGAAGCAATAATTTTTTTTTTTTCTAAAAATCAAGTAGCTCAAGTTACTCCTTATTTATCGAGCTAAATTTAAATAACTACGTTTGTATCAATGTTTTAGATGAATTGAAAGGTTATGTCGTCCTTTCCAGATATGCCAACGTCCGTGACACTCTTCAGGGTAAACAAGAGGAGAGGCTGCCTCTGATGGCCATCCACCTGCCCGAAGAGTTGAAGCGGCGTCGCCCGGAGGCACAGCTGTCTCTGAAAGCCAATGTGCAGGCGCTGAGCACTCCTCACGACATTCACGCCACCATACTGGACGTGTTGGACATGACGCAGCACTATAACCCCTACAAAGTGGCTGGAGCTGATCTTTCCAGAGGAATGACCTTGTTGGAACCTGTAAGATATATCTATATAATACAAATTGCTTAATACCATTTTTGGATCGTTCTTTTCTCCAGCCCACAGGCAAATGCTAATATAATTTTTTTTTATGTTTACGCCCTCAATAGCCTTAGACTTACCACTCGCAAACCTTTACTGTTTTGTCTAATTCCGTTTTTGAAGTGGAACTTCTAATGTCTCGTGCAAGAGCGTTTAACGCTTTTAACGCCCGCTTGC
The DNA here is from genome assembly GCA_905147225.2 of Euproctis similis. Taxonomy (NCBI): domain Eukaryota; kingdom Metazoa; phylum Arthropoda; class Insecta; order Lepidoptera; family Erebidae; genus Euproctis; species Euproctis similis. The sequence goes on along the minus strand of LR990105.1, from coordinate 1,504,743 downwards.
GGCCACTAATAATATTATATAATGGTAAGATAAAAGCCAAGATCCGTATAAACCAAGAACGAAAAGGTATAGCCTCTTTTTAAACTATATGTACAGACATCTAGTAGCGGATGGTGGTACTAGCTGGTCATAATTGATATTACAAAAATGATAAACTCAGTTAACAACATCTTTTTACACAACAAATGAATCTACTCGAGAATTATACTTGAAAAACAGGTTAAAATTCAAAATAACAATTTTAGATAATTATAACACCAGTTTTAGTACGAAATAGTTTGTAAATGTATAAATTACTTATTTTAACAATCAAAATTCACTATCTTTCGGCGGATGGCGCTACTAGGATGTTTTAAAATTAAGTTCTCTTATTTTACAATTATTACATAGAACAAGTCGATATTATCTAGTATTAAGATATTAAAATATGAAAATAATTATTATCAATATTCATGCAGCATCAGTATTGATTTAAACATTTAAACAATAAAAGGAAATATCAAAACAGTTACGAAATAGAATAAATTGTTTAATCACATAATTATAAATTTGGCGCATTTTACTTAAATAAATAATAGATTTTAGTAATATCTTGACCAGTTTTAGTACGAAATAGTTTGTAAATATATAAATTAATTATTTTAATAATCAAAAATTTCACTATCTTTTGTCGGATGGCGCTACTAGGATGTTTTAAAATTAAGTTCTCTTATTTTAGAAATATTACATAGAACGAGTTGATACTATCTAGTATTAAAATATTGATTATGAAAATAATTATTATGAATATTCATGCAGCATCAGTTTAGATTTAAACATTTAAACAATAAATATCACCAAAACAGTTACTAAATATAATGAATTGCTTAATTACATAATTATAAATTTCGTGCATTTTACTTAACTAAACAATATATTTCAGTAATATATTGACATAAATATGTAATAACACGTAATCATAATAAATCAGTTTACCTAATAAAGTTTTACAGGGTTATTATTACATATAGTTGACATCATATACCGCTAGATGGCGTCCTGCGCCGATATATGTATGATCGGGTGAATATTAGAACTAAATTTTGAAGTAGATAGTAGTCATCTCGGTAGTCTCGGCGGTCCAGTGGTCGAGCACCCCCCTCCTAAATCAAAAAGTTGTGGGTTCGTATCCTGGCTAACACAAATGACTTTTCGAAATTATGTTTGAAAGCTGAGTGTAATAAATACCGATGGCTGAAAACTTTGCACCCTATGTAGGACAATAGGTTCGCCACCTATTCCAGTCGGGATGTAAACAAAACAGCGAGTCGAGGCGCAACAGCCACTGCGGGAGCCCCGTACAGGGCCACGGATCGCACGCCTGCCACCCGTCCCACTCGGTGGACCATCTTCACGAAGTACTCCTCGAAGCTCCAGAGGCTGTTCAGGGTGAGGGTACTTCAAATACCTCGCCACCGGCACAGCCGTGTCACCCACCTGGATCCGCGCGGCTGGTGGTTCCTAGCGCCGAGTGAGGCAGTGGAACCACAGAGCCTCACTTTTGTGAGGCGCCACCTCCAGCCAGATTCTACCTATACCCAGATAAATATTTATACTTGGGTGGGGATCGAACCCGCCAATCTCGATTCCACAGTTGGTAGTTTTACCAACGCACCACCAGACCTTACCCTTACTTACATTAGCAGTATATTATAAATGTATATTGTTAATTATTTATTGACTATTTTTAAGTGTCTGTGAAGACCTATAAAAATAAAGCTATTGTTAATACATGTTACAAAGTTCCACTTTTATAGAGCGGCGGGACTCCACGCATTTTTTTTATTTATAATTTTTTTAAGTACATATAATATTATAAATTATGGTGTAATTTATAATATGTTTCAGATCCCGCGGAATCGTTCGTGTAGTGAGGCGGGCATCGAACCCCACTGGTGCGCGTGCCTCAGATGGCACAACGTGTCCCAGAGCGACTCGCTGTACCTGCGGGCGGCGGACACATTTGTCTCTTACATTAACAACTTGACTGAGTCTGTTCGGTCAGTATTACATTTACCTACAATAAGTAAACTGAACTGATGCAGAATATTCCTATCATTAAAGTTATAAATGCCCAAAGATGTTGCTTAAATAAATTTAATAAGGCCACAGATCACTCGTAACAAACTCCTGCGAGTTAAGATGTCTTTCGTTATATCCTAGGTAAGTCTGCCTGCTTCAATAGGCCGGGGTATATCATAGGTATATGTTTTAATTTTTTAATTTCCAAATATTTATAATAATGCATTATAATACCATGTTCAAGTAAAGAAAGAAATGCTCCTGTAGATGAAGCCTACGGAAAGATTAAATAAACGAATAACTTAGCAGATATGCAGTGTAAAAGCGGAATGACGTAGCAGTCAGAAATACCGGGACGCACTTTCCATTTGACAATTGAATGTGTCCTTGCGGATGATATCAGGAGCTTTAAAACTGACGAGCGTGTATGAAAAGAGTTAGGACAGTCAAAGAACGAAAAATGTGTATGAGCGTATGTCGCTCTGTTCTTACTGCCTACCCTCTCACTTGCAGGTCCTCGTGTGTCCCCCGCAGCGTGTCCCGGGTGGTGTGGCTGATGCGTCAGTCCCCCAGCGCCCGCATGCTGCAATTCGCGGGCGCGCGGGATGCGGATGGGTACGTGGGCAAGTTCAACGACCACTTCCGCCGCGCCACCGACAACTACGAACTGAAGGTATAAAAATAACTACACGCCTGTATCGACCGATACCGACCGACGCGACGGTGTAGGCAGCGGCTGTAGGCTTAAGACTCGACTCGGCGAATCTTTATGTCCCAAATGTAATAGGTGGCTAATCTATTGTCATTCACCGGACGCAAAGTTGTCAGTCATGAATATTTATCACACAAAAATAATGCCTAATTCACTTATTGGGGAATAGGAAGGATAGGAAGGGAGGAACGGATTGAGCCTCCGGATACCTCTCACCGCGCGTAATGCGACGTGAGACACTTTACGCCACTTATTGATTTCATTTCAAATATTTAAATTAATAACCATGTGAGTGCAGAAAGTTCGACTGATTAACTAGTAATATTATTATCATTAGCCTGTTGCAGTCCACTGCTGGACATAGGCCTCTCCCAATTTGCGCCACAATATCCGATTCTCTGCCTTCCGCATCCAACAGACTTTCTGAGGTCCTCTGACCATCGGGCTGGTGGGCGTCCTACATTACACTTTCGTTCGTCGCGGTCTCCACTCTATGACCTTCTTGCTCCATCTTCCATCGGTCCTTCGGTATAAATGACCAGCCTATTGCCACTTCGGCGAGATTATTCTACGAGCTATGTCGGTTACTCCAGTTCTCTGTCGGATACACACATTCCTGGGTTTATCTTTCAGAGATACCCCGAGTATAGCTCGCTCCATAGCTCACTGAGCAACTTTAAATTTGTGGACTAGCCCCACCGTGAGTGTCCACGTTTCAGTACCGTAGGTCATTTCGGGTAAGACGCACTGGTCAAAGACTTTGGTCTTCAAGCGGTATAGACAAGTTGAAGACTCGACGAGTTTGCCGAATGCAGCCCAACCCAGTTGAATCCTCCTGTTGGCTTCCTTCTCGAAGTTTCGTCAAAAAAACGTTTTGCTCAAATCCTTGCGTCCGAATCATTTTACTGTTTTAAAAATAATGTTTTTGATTGCAGGTGGAGGTCGGTCCAGGCCGCGGTGTTTACGAAGCTTCATTACAATATCTAGTCAAAGAGGACAAATTTACTGTCAGCATTAGAGATATATCGAGAACTAATGCGTAAGTCACGATTTAATATTCTTAGATTGCATCCTAATTGGCATCTTAGAAATATGTCTTATATCGCTCAACTCTTTCTGCCTAGCCCACATTGGGCACTTGGCGTGAAGTTCTATGGTTGTCATAATATGCCTAGACATGTCCACGTTAATTTTTCACACTTTCGACGTTATCTATCTATAAAACACACTCAGTTTGGTCAGCTAAAGTATGTCGTGGCCATCTTTGACTCTTACGTCCTTCCGCATTTGTATATCTACTTTCATTCTTTCACGCATGCAAGAACTAAGCCTTTCCGTGCCTACAGGCTTATAAAACTAATAGTTAAATTTCACTTCCAGATACGGCAACGAGCCCAGTTGTATAAGTGCAAAGTTACCACATCTGAACCCATATTGTTACTGCACGAACTATGGGCACTGAGAAATTATTGGAGATTTTATTTAACTTTGGTACAGTGGCTAATAATACCGGCCACTGAACAGAGCTTGATAGCTTCGATCCCCAACAAAGTACAAACGTTTTTGAAAATGGATGTTATTTTTCTAAAATCTTCTTGTTGCTTTGTAGAGACTTCTGTCCGCGTCCAAAACAATATCAATAATTGTATATTAACCAATTTATTATAGAAAATTTAATACACGAATAGACTTAAAAAAGATGAAAAATTTAAAATTATATATATATGCAGATATTAATTAAAACTCAACCGGTATATTTGCTGAATATTGTAATTAAAACTCAACATGTATACAGTAATTAAATCTTTATATCCCTAATATTAATTTATTGAATTACTACTCAATTTAAATCTCATTTAATATGTGGCTGTTGAAGAAGTAAATATGGAAGACTAAAATTTATTCGATAAAAATTGGCTGTATTTTGAAATTCCTGTATTTAACTATTGTTAAATATGTTATTGTTATTTTTGTTATTTAATTTTATTGTAATTGACATGTATTTTGACGTGACAACGTCTTAAATTAGGTTGCGGCTGGGAGTCACTTATGAAAAAGTGTAACGCTCGGTAACGTTACGATGAGTCACCGAACGAGAGAGAGGCCCGCCGAATGCCTTGCGTCTCTCTCCCACTCAACTATGATCGGTCTGCCGCGCGCGCAGCACTAGAGAATTAGGCGCATTGAATCGGCGCATGCTTGTGTCTCTGTCTTTGTCTTTCTCGAACGTTCTTGGCGTTGGAAAAACAAGAAAGCGTCATAATACAAGTTCACACGTGTGGTTAAAGTATCGTCAGCTGTGTCTGTAGTGAAAATGTGGAGTGCTTAGATTCGTCATTTACAACAACTACAACAATAAAGGTAAATAATTGTACACTGATATTTCATTATCGTAAACTATGATTGATTGATTAATTGTTAGATTGACACAAAAGTTGAGAAACTGAGTTTATAGGTTATGTCATACTATTGATAAATGTTGATAGTGTTAAGTAAATTATTAGTTTAAAATTAATTAATTAATTAATTATTATTTTACAAATTTTCATTAATTTCAAATTTATTTAGCAAAAATTTGAACCTTCGATCTGAATAAATGTTTTGATTTTCGAATTGATTCTTTAAAATTACAAATATTAAGAAAAAGTGGCAGATATAAGAAAACTTGATTTAAACTGTGTTGAGCAAGAATTTTAACATCTAATTTAAGTAAATGTTTTAATTTTCAACTTCATCATTTACAATTACAAATTTTAATTAATTTCAAATTTATTTAGCAAAAATTTGAACCTTCGATCTGAATAAGTGTTTTGATTTTCAAATTGATTCTTTAAAATTAAAAATTCATCCATTCAATTTCAAATGTTCAACAGGAATCACCACTCTCAAAACAATGGAAACGGACGAGCAAATGCCTTCAACTTAATTATATTCATATCAATAAATATTCTACCGAGAAAAAGACGTTGTCACGTAAAATCTTCGCCCGTAAAACCGACTTTACAGGCAACCAGATTTTTTTTTTTAGTTTTAAAATTCCAAAGTCAATATTAAATTTATGCTTAAAATTCAAGCAATAATGCATAAATTGTGGTTTAGAATCTCCAAAATAATTGGTGATAATCTCAAAGAAAAAATCTGTAATTATTTATAATTTAGTAACTGAGCGCAAAGTACTTAAAGGTAGTACTCCACCTAATTACAAGTCAAACGTGATCAATGTTTACTTAACCATTGTATTGAAATCTCATTTCATTTGTTTTTAAATAATTTGTAAATTCTATTAAAAATTATATAGCTAGATGGCGCTTTATCGCTTATGTTAAGCATTGTATTCAATTAAATCTCAAGAGTTTTAAACGTCACAAATGTTGAATGATGCACAATATTATTAAGTATAAAAAAGAAAAACATTAAAAATATATGAAGTAAGTGTGCAATTATTAGGAATAAATTAAGGATCGAGTCAAAATAATCTTATTTATGATCTTATCTATGATATTGATAAATGATATTTTATTTATGATATTGAGTTTTTTAAGCAAATTAATTTTAATTACATGGTAATATTTAATAAGATGTATGTTGTCCCAACACTGTATAGTGACATCAATTTGTCTGTTCTTTGACTGTAGTCATAGGGCCGTTCAAGTATTACGTAAGCACTCTAGGGGGCGGGGGGGTCTTTGCTTTGCTTATTTTGGATGACATGGGGGGTTAGGGGGTCCAGATGATGATACGTCATCAGTAGTTATTTAATTTTTTAAAAAAGCCCTTGGGCCAATTTTGTAGGTCTCTTGAGATTTTTTTATCGAAAAATGTTTACGTAGTTATGAGGGAGGGGGTAAGAGCTTTGCTTACTTTTGCTGAATCTGCTTACGTAATACTTGAATGGGCCCATACCAGGTGTTGTCATTTTAGTAAACGTTACAAAAATTATTTTAAATCAACTGATGATTATTTTAGGAATTAAACTGAATTCCGATGTTTTCTTTGTTAAAGAATTTATTTGACTTCGCTAATTAAATTAAGTAAATGATATGAATAACAATTTAAATACATATAGAAATTTTTGACAGCTGAAAGACATTTCATAGTTAACTTGTTCTTCATTCGTTTGACTGAACGTGATTGAAAGTTGGTGAACTATATCTGTTTTGGACATATAAAAAATATTAATATTATTGAATAATTTAGAATAATTTTGGACTAGAAAAATGTTGGCCATTTTATGTTTTATTAATATAATTTTATTTATAAATTATCGCGCCTGATCCCTAGTCAATTGAACTGTGCCGCCATCCCGGTTGGCGTCAAACACTTGTACTTAAATATTACAAGTCATTACTAAAAAAAATCGTGATCCAAGTAGTCATTTGCAAATTAGTTCCTACATCCGCGAATTATTTAAATTAAAAAGTAATTCAACCACATTTGAAGCGAAAAAGAAATTTTAAGTTATTAAACATAAAAATAGTTAATTGGCTGTGCCCGCTTGCAATATAGTTATTTGTCGCGATCCATGAATTGTCCTCACATAGATTACTTAACTTATTGATTTGTATACATAATATTTAAGTATTTATTAATCACTAAATGTAATGCAATAATTCAATATATGTATCACTCTCATAATATTATGTAAAGCGGATTTTTTTTATTCGGATTAATATTTTTTGAGTTTAGTGCGTTCATACAAAGAAAGTGTGCCTATTTGTAATATTAATATATTAGAGTAATGGAGTATATTGTAGCTTAGTGAAGTAAGCATTTAAAATGCCCATATATTATAAGGGCTTCTTGCATAATGTTACAAATGAAATTTTAATACTTTATGTAAGTCTTGTATATTTAGTAACAAACAAACACATTTTGTAAGTGTTATGTAGATGATTTAGTGGCGCAAACCAATAAATACATAATTATATATGAACGTATGAACTAAATAATTAGTTAGTTTATGATGACCACAAAAAAGACACCTTCTGTATATTAACCTGGCACTCAATACAAGATATCTATATTAATATAAGTAGAGTCAATTCATAAAATATGTGGGTTTAAATATTTATATTATTTGATATACAAACATACAACAACAACATTTGGTATATTACGATGTTTTTTTTCCTTTTAAACATCTATGTATGAGGGCGCCATCTTGTTAATTGGAATCTTTGAACTGAACTAAAGATTGGGATAAACAAGATGGCGCCCATATTAATGGAAGTTTATTTATTTTACAAGCATATTTGTTTCAAGTACTTGAACGACTTCGTCAAGTACTTGACGAACTTTGGGATATTTTTATCATTTACAGACTGATTTTAAGTATTTTAGTTTGTATTTAAATTAATAATTTAAAGTCTACGAGGAAACTCGTATGTAAGTTATGTGTTTGTGCGCAATAATATTGTAGATATTATATGAATTGTTCAGACGCCGACAAACATTTGCCGGAATCGGAAAAAATGATGAATTATTAGTAGATTGATAACAGTTGCATTTTGCATAATGAGTTATGAAATGTATTTGTAATGTAAATACTTTGATTAATATGAATATCACGAGACAATACTTTTGCATTAATTTATTACTATTTTCACCTGACTGGCGAAAGAGATTTATGATGTTTGAGTATGTGTTATTAAATCTATGAATTATTTGGCGTCAGGGTTGCCAAATAGCCACTAATTTAAAACACGCTATTGAAAATGTTAGGATAACTATGTTTTTTATGATAGCTGTGTACATAGTAACAAACTAGATCATTATCCAGGCAGTGTCTTTCTTTCCTAATATCAAAGATCTTCAAAATAGACCAAATTCCGAGACTTTTCTAAGTTTTCCGACCATCTGGCAACCCTGTTTGACATGATTTACATTCTAGGCCAAACAAGATTTCATTCAGACACAGTTTTTTTGGATCACTTAGCTTTCTATACAGTTATATGATACACAAGTTCACATTACAAAAAAATACTGGATACGTCCAGTAATTTTTAAACCCCAAAATTTAAAAAAAAAACGCTCTAGAACACACCGCGAGAAATCCTCTAAAACCAAACTAACTTCTACATTATACGTGGGTACAAAATACTGATATATTTATTTATTTGATGTCTGTTCATCACAATTTTTTGAGTACTGTAGAATGAACGTAATTATCTGAAGTCAGTAATTATATAAAATAAACAAATTGATTCAATATAATGTACTTTTATTTAATTAATGTGGAATGAGGAGAAGGTACGAGAAAAGTTTCAGTCCCAACTCCCAACAACTGGAGCTCCAGCAAAAATTAAAGATTTGAACTTCTACTTGAGTGAGCGATGCGTCCTCGGGGACAGCTGCTATACAATAATAAATTACAAGTAATTTAATTTTTCTTTTTGTTAAGAATTTAGGTAAGTAAACTGATAAATCAAGTTTATTATTACGTCTTAATGTCTCGGTGGCCCAGTGGTCGAGCACACGGCTTCTGATCCAGAGGTCCGGGTTCGATTCCAGACACTAGATCACACCACTGACTTTTTGAAATTGTTTTCGGAAGTTCTGTCTGATAAATATCGATGACTGAAAACTTTGTGCCCGGTATGGCAATAGGTTCGCCACCTATTCAATTTGGGACGTAAATATAATGGCGAGACGGCGCTGCCTACACCTTCGGGTAACAAAAGGCGTGAAGTTATGTTATTATTACGTCTGTTCTGAAAAATAGAATGGATGGGCCGGGCCGGCTCGACTGGGGAAATACCACGAACTTGCAGAATATCCAAGTAAAATAGCACATGTCGTGTCTCCCTTCCTCCTCCCTTCCCATCCCACTCTCATATAGGCCGGCAATGCAACTGAAACACTGTGTTGCAAGTGTCTATATGTGGCGTTGGTTGCTTACCACCAGGTGACACGCTTGCATGTTTGCCCCTTATCCCTTATATACCTTCTGTGTACTAAGTATCGGGAATTTGTCAATAAAACAAAAAATACAAATTATTCATCTAAATTTATTTTATCGCCTTCAAAGTAGGCCCCATCGCTTGCAATACAACATCTCCACCGCTTCACCCAGTCTTCCATACATTTTTCATAGGCTATTTGCGGTATGGCCTTTAGCTCATTCAGCGAATTTTCTTTTATGGCTTCTATTGACTCAAAACGTTTTCCTCGAAGTGGTAATTTTAACTTGGGAAATAAAAAAAAGTCAGACGGAGCCATATCAGGTGAATAGGGTGCTTGGTCGAGAACGTTTGTTGAATTTTTCGCTAAAAACTCTTTCACTATAATGGCTGTATGTGATGGTGCATTATCATGGTGCAGCATCCATGAGTTGTGTCGCCACAAATCTGGACGTTTTCGGCGGATACTCTCACGCAAACGCTTCATGACGCCTAAATAATATTCTTTATTCACTGTTTCTCCCTCTGGAAGGAATTCGGAGTGAACCACACCACGGTAGTCAAAAAAAACTGTCAGCATCACCTTGATTTTGGTGCGACTTTGCCGCGGTTTTTTGGGTTTCGGCTCGTTTTCGAGACGCCATTCTGAAGACTGTTGGCTTGTTTGCATGTCATACTCATAAACCCATGTCTCGTCGCCAGTTATTATACGTTTCATAAAGGTCGGATCCGTAGAAGCTCGGGAAACCATGTCTTCAGCGACATGCTTTCGCTGCCCTTTTTGAACAAAATTGAGCTCTTTTGGAACTAGTCGAGCGGCGACGCGTTTCATGCCTAAAATGTCAATGAGAATATTGTGGACGGACTTAAAAGATATGTTCACCTCACTAGCCAACTCTCTCAGACTCATACGTCGATTTTCGAGCACTAGCTTCTTGATTCTGTCGATGTTTTCTTTGGTCGTAGCGGTTGAAGGTCTACCAGAACGAGGCAAGTCTACTTCTCGGCCTTCTTTAAAAGCCTTATACCATTCATAAGCCCTTGTTTTCGATATACATGATTCGCCGTAGGTATTTCGCAACATTTTTAGTGATTCACCACATGAAATATCATTCGAAACACAAAATTTAAGGCACACTCTTTGTTCAACAATATTTTCCATTGTAAAAATCGCCGAGGACTCAAAGCTATGACCAACAAAAAGTTTATTTTAAAACAAATTAAATGACAGATCCCGTTCAAATTTTGCGCGCTAAATCAGTACAGTGCTACCAACATGCAGTAAAAAAATTAGAACGACCTCTTTCACGGTCTCTTTATTGACATATTATTCCCGATACTTTTTACACAGAGTAGTATAATCCATGAGGTGCATAACTTATTAGAATTTCAACGCCTGGCGCTTTAATTGCAAGCGCTGGTTGAACCTTAGGCGGTAAATAAAAAAAAATGTGCTCAACTTTTATAGAACTTATGAGGCTCTATAAAAAAGTTGCGATGGTATATGTCTATCTCTATCTCTTAGGGAAAACCCATGATGGCCATTTTTATTATTTTATTTTCACTATAAATAATAGATAGATTATTTTAGAAGCGATTTTAAACATTACAGCATTAATAATTACATAATGGCCGTTTACAGCATGCAATATAAATGTATAATTTCGAAGATATGACAGACTTCCGAAACAAACTTTGCCGGGTCAATTAGTACTTAATTAATATTTATAGTATTGCACCTCATTTTGAAAAGTCTATGTTTGTAATATTTTTGATTAATCAACAAATATCTGTCATTGAATTACATAAACTTCAATTTAGTTTAGTATCAATACGTTGCATTCACGTTCCCAAACAACGAAAAACTGAATGTGTTCCGATTACATAAGGATTTTTGCAAATATTTTGTGTTCAGTAAGTGCAGGTTTTATTTTGTTTGTTTGTTTAGTTTCTTTATGTCATTACATAGTATAAAACAAAGTCGCTCTCCGTTGTCTGTCCCCTTTAATTATAGGCTGTTGCTAGTCGTCCGCTAATCGGATGAACAGAATAACTAAATCGTCCGATTATCGGATGAATAAAATAATTTAATCGTCCGACAAATTTATTCATTGCCATAAAATCAAATTATTATTTTTTCATTATTATTATTTATTCTCCTACCGATACTAACACCGAAATCGGTGTTATTGGTACCTTTAGGTCTCCCTTTTCTTTTAATCGCAGGTTGAACGACAATGTTGGACAAAATCTCGATGAATTAAGAAACCTATACAAGTCAATGCAATATTTTCAATGCAATAGTTTCTTGGTGTACTTCCAGTCGTTACTGTTGTTAGTTTTTGTATGATCGTTTTTATTTATCGCTGAGATGTCGTCAAAAATTAAAAAAAAAAAACCTAACTAAAAAAAAAACCTAACTAACCTAACTTTTTTTTAGAAAAATTTAATACTGTAAATGTAATTTTAAAACAGTCTCGGTGGCGCAGTGGTCGAGCACACGGCTTCTGATCCGGAGGTCTGGGTTCGAATCCTGACACTGGCTCACACAAATGACTTTTCGAAATTGCTTTCGGAAGTTATGTGTGATAAATATCGATGACAGAAATACTTTGTGCCCGGTATGGCAATAGGTTCGCCACCTATTTCATTTGGGACGTAAACATAACGGCGAGACGAGGCTTAACAGCCGCTGCCTACACCTTCGGGTAACAAAGGCGTGAAGTTATGTTATGTTATTTTTAAAAAGTTGTTTTTAATGATATTTTTTTTATGAATACCTACATACATTATTTTTTACAAAAATGTAGACGTACACGCGTGTTATTATTAAATTTACGGACGACTAACTCTATCTATGCTAATCATCCGTTTAGCGGACGACTAGACTTCACTAGACACTTCCTTAATTATATGCTTAGATATTTGAAACTACGCAACGATAGAGAGAGTGAAAATACCTGCTTAGCGAAGCCTAAAACCTAACTTACATGCTGGATAAACATCACTTTTAAATAGTATTAGGTACTCGGCTGTTTCTCCTGCGAGATATAATAATAATATCTTGGACACAAATCACACAGCGCCCTCTAGTTCCAAACTAAGCAACTAAATGCTTGTGCTATGGATAACGGATAATAATAATACATATACACTTTTCTTTTGTAAATACATACTTATAATATATAGAAAAACACCCAGACGCTGCACAAATATTCATGTTTATCACAAATATTTGTGCTCGGGTGGGAATCGAACCCCCGACCTCAGTGCTGCAGCCGGTAGTTTTACCAATGCGCCACGAGGCCCGCAAATATATTCACCTGATAAAGTTATTTATTATTAAAGTCACATTTTTAAATTAAATTAAATTGTAGATGGCGCTGAAAGTGAAGAGATGGTATCGTTCGAAGCGACAACAAATATTAATATTAGCAATATTTGTGATATGTATTGGCTACTACGCTGGACTGATGGAATCACTGTTTACTAAGAAACTGAATATGGATAGAACTAGGAGGTGACTTTTATATTTTTACGCTTTTTAATATAATATATACACTAAATAGAAAGCGCCACTTCCTTATTCTATGATAACTCTTCACAGACAAGTTTGTTCATATCATAAATCCTGACGTCAAGAAATAAATATTTCCTTGAATTCGGGAAATAAAATATTCGAAGCATGGAAGAAGTATTGAACCAGTTGCCCGATTCCCTGCACACATGCATGCTTTTCTCATATACATGATTATTAGATAGGTACCTGGTGGTCCAGTGATCAAGTTTCCCGCTTCTGAAGTCGTGTGATCGATTTTGAACTCACACCATTGACTTCTCGGATTCTTATTGGATGTTATGTGTCATAAATATCGATGACTGACAACTTTGTGCCCGGTGTATGGCAATAGGATCCGCTACCTATTCCATTATGGACGTAACGATTCAAGACTTAACAGCCGCAGCCTTTGGGTAGAAAAAGACGAGGTACCCTGTCTTCAAGAAAATCCTAGTAGGTATAAGAAGAAAATCTGAGTAATATGAAGTTTAATTGGGTTACGAGCTTGGTAACATTCTTACGGTCAAAAGGCTCTTGGGGCAAAATGTTATTTAGGAATACGTAACCGTCGTGCCAAATCTGAAAATATAGAGTTGATATAGTTAATATTAAATTATGCTGATTATAGATACATAGAGCAGACACTGCAAGAAGCTTTGAAGGAGGACAAAGGTTCCGGTTGTGAGATTCCCCACTTGGATCCCTTCGCTAAGGAAGTGACGCAGTTCGACAAGAATCTGCCCAAAGTGGTCTGCACTGGGCAGGACTGGGTTAAGTGTTACGTAAGCTTTTTATCTGTATGTCCATTTTTATGTGGTACAAAATAGAGTCTTCCTTCCGCTGTCTGCTCGATGTGATCTGCCACAAACCACGCAAAGGATTGTATGGTTTTTAGCAATGAATAGAGTGATTTAAGAGGAATCCCATGTACTTTGTCCGACAATGTGTAGTTATTTACAGGTTTTACAGCTGAATTTATGTTTTTAGCATTCTGAATGTAGAGTGGTTCCAGAAGTGTTGGTAACCATGAAAGGTATAACATGTATGTACAATGACATCATATATAAAAGTGACAAGGAGTATACAATAGGAGTCACAAATGTGGTTCTAGATGATGACGTGTACGTGTTGAAGGAAAGTGATCACGTCAAGGTCACGTGTACCGGCTACAGGGAGAAGCGGTGAGGGATAGATTTATCATGTTATCTTACACATGAGTAGACTTTTCGAATTTATAAGTAGAGTTTCGCTCAGTAATTAACACCCGGGCAAGTCTGTCCGTGAGTGAATCGGTTGCAAATTAGACACCTGCTAAAGTGGATTTTAAAAGGACCTTAGAGTCGGGGAAAACCATGACATTCTACTGAAGACCAAATTTCTAAAATAGAGCTTTGACAAGCGTCGATACCCGTGCGCCATCACACCTTCCAAGCACGGTAGAGATGGTCGGCGCTGTTGCTGCTCCTTCAGCGGAAAACCTCAAGAGTTTTCCGCTGAAGAGCAGCAGACACAAATACAGAAATCTTGTAGGTGATTATGTTTTTGAGCCATTTGGAGTGGCGGCTCTGAGAACATAAGGTCCGAATGCTCGTTCACTTTATAAAGATATTGCAAAGAGACTGATCGACCTTTCTCGCGACCAGAGGGCTGGTTTATTCTACGCCAAGAGGATTAGCATTGCCACTCAGCGTAGCGATGCGGCCAGTCTTTAGGACACGCTGCTATTAGACCGATATACGGAGAAATTTGATTTCACCAATCTTTTAATTATATTTGTAATTTACAATATATTATTGTATTGCGGTATGAGTATATTATTATTAATATACCTACTCATACCGCAAATTTTGGCAGAGACCTCATTTCGGCTGATTTATCATTATTTTCATGTACCCTCTGCCATGCCCAACTCTCGCTTTCACAAGTTAGTGTTGGGATCGCTACTGCACAGTGAAAAGCGAGGTTACGAGGTATCCACCCAACGCTCTATTTACACTGTTTTCTAACTTTACTCTATTTTCTACTTTTCCGGAGTACCAGTAATTCAAGTAATTCTTATTACGAGATAAGTGTTGCGGCAAATCCTTTCATATCCATCATCATCATCAGCTTATTTCAGTCTTCTGCTGGGCATAGGCCTCGCCTAATATACGCCACAGCATCCAATTCTCTGCCTTCCGCATTCAGTCTTCTCCAGCAGCCTTTCTGAGGTCGTCTGACCATCGGGCTGGTGGGCGTCCTACGCTACGTTTCTCAAGACGCGGTCTCCACTTTATGATCTTCTTACTCCATCTACCATCGGTCCTGTGGCAGATATGACCAGCCCATTGCCACTTCAGCAAGCTTATTTTTCTAGCTATATTGGTTACCCCAGTTCTCTGACGGATATACACATTCCTGAGTTTATCTTTCAGAGATACCCCGAGCATAGCTTGCTCTATTGTTTGTTATTACCTTTTTCGAAGAACAGCACCACCGCACTCCTGCTTCAAGCCTGTGGTGGCTGTGGTCAATTCCGTTATACACCAGGGTGTAAACCCTGGTATGTGACGGAATTAAAAAGACCTGCTAATTCCTTGAGGATAGGAGTCCTACCGGATTTTATGGGTCTCTGTGGTCATCATCGCTGTGCACCGCCGGCTTGGTCATCCGTGTGGATGAAAAGACCCCACAAAAAGACTCGATCTCTGAGAGAATCTTGGGCTTAGAAGTGACGACACGTCCATCCGCAGTTTTCAGCTTCGTCAGATGGGGCCTTCCAAGCTGCTGAACAAACACTTTCGACCCTTTGTTGCGGTCGATCGTGTCCTCGATTGCTTCGGTATTCATTCGACGAAGATCATGCCGCATCTGCTTTCTAATACACTGGTTTAGGCTTTTCCATTCTGACGAAGACAGCTGATCGGGTGGAGTCTCTCGCCTTTGCCTCATCAGTTCGACCGTCCCAGCAGAGAGTTTGGACTCCTTTTTCTAAGATCTCGGGAACAGCCTTTGAGACACATTCCTCAGCGTTTTGACCACAATGTCGGTCTTTTCGTCCGTATGGCCTGTGCTTTCCAGCAGGTCAAATCTTTTGACAACATGGATAGTTCGAAAGGATGACATGTTGTGGCGATCCTATTTAAAGTGGGAAAAGGACAGGAAAGTGATGATCATTTTTAGTTAAGTAGTACCTCAAAAGAGATTAATGATTCTTCTGACTACAAATACAAAACAAATTATTTAATATTAAATTTCAAAATACCAATAGGTACTTAGTATTTTATGAAACAAAAACAATTACCTATTTGAATATTGGTTTTTATCTATTCCATTTTTTACCTATTTCTTTAGGGATGTAACGATTCGGCGAGGAGATGCTTAACAACCTCTGCCTACACCTTAGTATAGAAAAAGGTGTGAAGTTATGTTGTTAATTGGAACAAAATTAATACATATATACCCTTTGTTTTTCATTTCGTGTTCTAATTAATGCAAAATAATGGGGAAAATTCATCAAATTTTAGTATTTTATGGAATTTTAAACTTGCACACGTGAGTTTCGGTTTTGGTTCCGGTTTCCGAAACCGAAACCGAATGTTCGGCCGTCACTTCAGTTTCGGCCGGAAAACCAGTTTCGGTCGGACCTTAATTGTAAATAATGTAATTCATTTATTTTATATTAATAAATTTCCAGACCAAAATTGGTTCCATAATTTTTTGTTCATTCGTAGGTTCTTAAGGTCAGGAACCTTTATAATCTGTGCTTGCTGCCTACACCCTATGATACTTTATGTATTTCATTCCTATTTGCAGTACAACACCAGTGAAATGGTTTGGTTTCGCGATTGGTTTCCGTAAATCAGTGGAAAGGAAACCTTTGCATCCTGGCAGAGACGACAGCTTTAATGTATTGATATTCGGGTTCGATTCCACTTCGAAGAATGTGTTCATAAGGAGGATGCCGAAGAGTTTTAAGTATCTGACCGATTTGAAGTTTACTATCCTTAACGGGTGAGTGTGGCGCGTACAGACGCGGTCATTTGGCGTTGGTTTAGGATCCCGACCACGGTCTATTCCGCTAAGTAATTTACGGCATACTTCACTGGATATGCATCTTACTAAAGTCATTCTAGTCATATTCAAAGCTTAAGATTATTTAAACACTTACCATAAATAAATAACATAACATAACTTCACACCCCATGGTGTAGGCAATGGCTGTTAAGGCTTGTCTCCCCGTTATGTTTATGTCCCAAATGAAACACGTGGTGATCCTATCGCCAAGACAATTAATTATGGTAACCAGGGAATCGACCCCTTGAACTCGCTCATAAGTTACTAGTACCTACTTAGCACGCTAATATGTCTGGCACGATGTAACGTGCCAGACATATTAAGCTGTGTACAGCTTTCTTGCTTTACCTCTTTCTAGAGCGCTTTTGTCAAGCTTCCACTCAGCAACATGCTCATCAAATTAGGATTGAAAGCGCTCCAATTAGCCGTTTAGCTTAATTCAGCAGCTAGGTACAGGTACTATAGACTTGAAAATTTGCCTATATATAAAATGCTGGGAACTTTTCAGCTACAATATAGTTGGCGATGGTACCCCAGCGGCTTTGTTCCCTATACTGACTGGCAAAACTGAACTGGAGTTGCCAGAAGCGAGGAAAGGGATGAGTAAAGAAACCATGGATGTGATGCCTTTTATATTTTACAAACTTAAGGATGACGGGTAAGAACTGATGTTAGGTTTGTTGTTACATAAGGTTCTAATGGTTTTTTAAGGAAAGAGGGCAAAGGATCAATCGGGTCACCTGGTGCTAAGCAACCATCGCCGCCCATAGACATCTGCCATACAGATATAGTTCCGTTGCGTTGCTAGCCTTTAAGGGAGCGGGATAGGATCGAAATGGCAAATGTGCGAAATGTTACGTCGATATTCTGAGAGATCGTGGTATTTCACCGGTCGAACCGTCCCATTAATGCAGGGAGCTGTGTGGCTCTACCATTCTTTTTGTGTTTGATCAACTAAATGAATTTGAATATTTACTTACTTTAGGTGATATATTGAAAAATATACATTATGTGCTGTAACTTGAGAATACCTCGCTGGCTAGCTTTTTAAAATTTCATGTACACTTAGATCATGTGTGTGATGTGTAAGCTTTATTTATTTTAAATATATTTTATGGAATTGCATCGTGACAGCTATCGTACAGCCTACTTCGAAGACACGCCATCAGTAGGGACCTTCCAGTACAGATTCAATGGATTCCGTCACCAACCAGCAGACCACTACCTGCGAGCTTTCTATCTAGAACATGAACACAGGAGGAACAGAGGCAGGCTGTGGTATGAGAAAAGCTACTGCGTTGGAGACACTCCTCAGTATAAGCTTATGATGAATATTACTGACCAGGTGAGAGATTTTATGGAGAAATCATGAACTTTTGCTTTCCGAAGTCTTGGGTCCGTTTAACACCAAACATCAATGACCATGGAGTTTAAGTCCGATAAATATCGACTATGTATTAACAAAATCCTACCGGATGTATGACAATCGGTTCTGTCAATAAAAACATGGGACCGAAAATCTGTTCGTATCGTTGTCAACATCTTAAGGTATATATATATATTGGGGGGATGAAGTTCCTAATATATCATGAACCAGATATATTATTGAACCTATCTGGTTCAATAATATAATTTTAATTATATTTTGATTTCGTTACTACAATAACATGTTCGAAAGGGCAGGCAGTACGCGGTCTTGCCATACGTCTATTTCATAGGTTTTATCTCTGCACCAATTACAGTTTCTGCGTTTGGATGGTAAGAAGTTTATATTCACGTTTATTGCGGACATCACGCACGACGATGTGAACATGATAGCGACCGCTGATGATGATATGGTACAGTTTCTTGAAGGATTAATGATGAACCGGCTAATGGATAACACTCTAATCATTGTCATGGGTGATCATGGGCCGAGGTAAATATGCCTTCTTATATATTAAAATTTATTTCGGCTGTAACAATTTCGATGGAAACGTATATTTATATAGCGTTTACTTTTGTTTGTATGTAGTCTAGATCGATCTAAAAGTATGTCGTCTGTTCCAGATATGCTCACGTCCGTGACACTTTTCAAGGTAAACTAGAGGAGAGGCTACCTCTGATGGCTATCCATCTGCCCGAGGAGTTGAAGCGGCATCGCCCGGAGGCACAACTGGCTCTGGAAGCCAATGTGCAGGCGCTGAGCACTCCTCACGACATTCACGCCACCATACTGGACGTGTTGGACATGAGGCAGCACTATAACCCCTACAAAGTGGCTGGAGCTGATCTTCCAAGGGGCATGACTTTATTAGAACCTGTAAGATATATTTCAAAACATGATTATCAACAATTAAGTGGATAAACTTTCAATGGATATTAAATTCTGCATTTAGCACTACCATTTGCAAACCAGTCAACACAGCATCTAATCAACGTGTCAGTAATGTAGGCAGCGGTTCCTCTATAGGTAACGCGTCTATTGCCATGTATCTCCAATATCCAGGCTGTTCGCTGATATCCATTCCAGCATTAGTGAAATACCTTTGACGGTACCCACGAGTGGCGCAATTTCTGGATTTATGGCATGAGATGTGCGTAATCTTGCTTTCAATAGATCATGCTATATTTCGACATGCACAAATATGTATTTTATAAGATGAATTATATTATAGATCCCGCGGAATCGTTCGTGTAGTGAGGCGGGAATCGAACCGCACTGGTGCACGTGCCTCAAGTGGTGCAACGTGTCTGAGGATGACCCGCTCTACAACCAAGCAGCAGACACCTTTATTTCTTACATCAACAGTTTGACGGAAAGTGTTCGGTAAATGATTAATATCTTTCTCTCGAATAGTCACCACAGAGTGACTAAGCAGATATTACAATGAGAAATTGGAAATATGTAGTGTTAGTTAGTAGTATGTGTTGTCTGGTTTTATCGAAAGGTGATTTGAAAAGTTTTATAAACTCAACTAGTTTATATGAATGGAAAAATTACATTCATGTTAATTTCGTGCTCAAAGTTATCACAACATACAATTAATAATTTATTTGTAAAGTTAGTTAGTTTTTCTAATAGTGTTTAATGTTCATTATATTTATATCTATTTCTGCAAATATCTTCATTTTTAGATTGGGTTTAGTCGCTGGGCAATCGCTATTAATCATTATAATTCCTTGTTTCAGATCTGAGTGTGTTCCTCGCACCATCAATCGCGTGGTGTGGATGATGAAGCAGTTCGCCAACCAGCGTATGCTGATGTACGCGGGCGTTATTGATGCTGACGGCTACGTCGGCAAGTTTAATAATAAGTTCAATCGCGCCAGAGAGAATTATGAACTGAAGGTGGGCATCTAATATTTCTGCAGCTCTAAATTCGATAACATTACTTTCCGACTCTTTGTTTCTTGCGCCTGCCGTTTTGTTTTTTCTGGGATAGGAGGCAAACGAGGAAGTGGGTCACTTAATGGCAACTAGCGCCACCCATGGACATCTGAAACACAGTTAGCGTTACAGTTGCGTGTGGAATGGGATGGGAAAGGAACGACTCCCATCGAACGAAACCCAGCTGATGCCACTTACGTCGATATTCTGAGAGGTCATGCTATTTCATCGGTGGAGCCAGCTCATTCATGCAGCAAACTGCGTACCCCACTTTTTGTTCTCCCTTAGATACTGTGATATTATATAATTTTCCTTGCAGGTGGAGGTCGGTCCAGGCCGTGGTGTTTACGAAGCTTCCTTACAATATCAACTCTATGAGAAGATATTTACTGTGAACACTAGAGATATATCAAGAACTAATGCGTAAGTTATGTTTTCTGATTCGCTATACAAGTTTTGTTACTACAGGGTTTTCCAATAAGGACTTGACAATATTTTTTCAACATAAATGCGAATTATTTGAGATGTTTCAAAAACATGTGGACATCGCAGACCTGTCACTCTGGTCGATTTGTTGGAACCAATTTTCGATGACTCGGCCAGACATTTCGGCCAATACAGCTGTTATTTCGCTCTGAGCTCGTCCAACGCTCGTCGGCTTGTTGGCTTAGCGTTGACGTAGCCCCACCAACGACTTGAAGTAGCGCCCCCAAAAAATATCTAGAAGCGTTATATCTCACGGAAAGGGCGGCTAACCGACTGGTTCGTCTGAAGACAACACGGTCTTCAAACTTATTCTTCAATAAATTTATTGTAACGTGCGCTGTGTGGCTTGTGGCACGTTCCTGTTGAAAACACATGTTGTCCAATTTCACATCTTCTAATTAGGGCCAAAAATAAACTTGTTATTGGCTTAACAGCCCTAGAGGGCGAGATTTATTACTAAAAATCGGAGTAAACACTCTTGAGGAGCGGTCACCTAATTGAATTCAAAGTTGGAAAACCCTGTATATCGGAAACAACAATAGTCAAATAACGATATTAAAATCCCAATTACTTTGGCATCATTAATCAAATCTAAATATTAGTATAATAAAGTTTAATTTCACTTCCAGATACGGCAACGAGCCGAGTTGTATAAGTGCAAAGTTACCACACCTGAACCCATACTGTTACTGCAAGAACTATGTGCATTAAGGAATTTTAATTGTTATATTTTGTTAAGAAAATAAAATATTAAAAGCGATTATTAAATATTAATAGGTGCCATTATGTTTTCCACCGGTGTTCCTGTCCTCCATCCAGTTCTCCTATCAAGACACTATAACTTTTAAGTTACTTTCTATACCTACTTTATATACAAAATAGAAAACATGCGTGAAGCATCTCATACATTTATGTATGAGATGCTTCACGCATGTTGTATGTGATAAATAAATGCTTAATATGGTAACATAAGACACTACCGCTGTTTATGCTCGAAGTTGTTTACAACAGTTGTTTCATGGGATAGGGAGGCAAACGAGCATACGTGTCCCTTGTTGGTGAGCAACTAGCGCTGCCCGTGGACACCTGCAGCACAGACATTTTACAGTTGCGTTGCCAGTCTTTAAATGGACAGGGAAGAGCTCGGAATTGGAATAGGAAGGGGAGAGGGGAAGTTGGTCCTCCGGATACCTCTCACCAAGCGAAATGTGACTTGATCCAAAATATGTCGATATTCTGTGAGGCATGTCATTGGTTCAGTCGGCCAATTCATGCAGCGAACTACGTGGCTCTATCACTGTTGTTTTTTACTGCAACATGACGAATATCTGGTCCCAAAATGCGATTGGCTTTGAACTATATTAGTAGTGGACGTTCATTAAATATAACCTTAGAATTAGCTTTACGGAAAGATTTGTGTCTGGACTCCGGATAACATTTCAACAGGAACGGAATGAGAAGCTTTCACTTTCAAGCGCGATTTCAATACAATAGTACATTCGCATTTAAAATATAACTTAGAATGAAAAGGGCCTTGTGACAATCTTTTTAATATATTATTCTTGGAGACCTATCTGTAGAAATTGCATCATTTCGATGACAACTCAACTTCAAGTCCCTTGCGGAAAACAGGTAGGAACGAAACAGTCAACATTCCAGGTTTATCAAAACATAATATGCGTTAACAATTAAAGATATATATTTATATTAAATAAATATATTTCAATATATTACAAACATTTATACATAAATTAATCATTCAAAGTATTTGCTTGGTTTGATTCATCGTGTTGCACTGTCTGTTCCGAAGGTTCTTCTTTAATATCCATTGAAACCATTTTGACCATTGCTATCGTAACCGTTTTGACCGTTGCTGCCGTAACCGTTTTGCCTCAAGCCGGTGTCTTCGTAAGAGATCCTTGGCCTGTAGCCATCTTGGTCAGCTTCATATTCCACAGTCTGAAAATAAGGACATAGTCGGGTGTAGTCTGCTGATATCACCTTGTAACAACTAGTGTTCAGATATCTATGTTTAAATAAATAATTACATTTATGGTTAACATAATTTTGATAGATTATGACTTGTTTTTCTCTAAATATGCTCCATTTGCCAACACTGGTGTAGACTAGCATACGTCAGAAATGGTCTTAACAGCTAAATAACTCTGTTATGGATGTGCAAGCTACAGAAATGTGTAAAGGCTACAACTTGTGG
This sequence comes from Euproctis similis, assembly GCA_905147225.2. NCBI lineage: Eukaryota > Metazoa > Arthropoda > Insecta > Lepidoptera > Erebidae > Euproctis > Euproctis similis. The sequence continues at coordinate 1,481,385 of LR990105.1, read as the reverse complement.
CACTCAGTTCTTCTGGCTATCTATATACGCAATAAACGTGGCTTGATGACAATGTCAATGTTTCGATGTAACATTACAATCATATCATTTATGCATCTTTCGATAATGTCTTTTAAGTCACCCAATGTCCTCCTATTGCAATTATAAAAAAAAAAAATCTGGTTGCCTGTAAAGTCGGTTTTACGGGCGAAGATTTTACGTGACAACGTCTTTTTCTCGGTAGAATATTTATTGATATGAATATAATTAAGTTGAAGGCATTTGCTCGTCCGTTTCCATTGTTTTGAGAGTGGTGATTCCTGTTGAACATTTGAAATTGAATGGATGAATTTTTAATTTTAAAGAATCAATTTGAAAATCAAAACACTTATTCAGATCGAAGGTTCAAATTTTTGCTAAATAAATTTGAAATTAATTAAAATTTGTAATTGTAAATGATGAAGTTGAAAATTAAAACATTTACTTAAATTAGATGTTAAAATTCTTGCTCAACACAGTTTAAATCAAGTTTTCTTATATCTGCCACTTTTTCTTAATATTTGTAATTTTAAAGAATCAATTCGAAAATCAAAACATTTATTCAGATCGAAGGTTCAAATTTTTGCTAAATAAATTTGAAATTAATGAAAATTTGTAAAATAATAATTAATTAATTAATTAATTTTAAACTAATAATTTACTTAACACTATCAACATTTATCAATAGTATGACATTGACATATGGCATTCGGCGGGCCTCTCTCTCGTTCGGTGACTCATCGTAACGTTACCGAGCGTTACACTTTTTCATAAGTGACTCCCAGCCGCAACCTAATTTAAGACGTTGTCACGTCAAAATGAACTGATTGATAAAGGGGGTGGACGAAAGACTGGGAAAGGGGACACATCTGATCTAAATTAAAAGTGAACATGAGTAAGATGTAGTTTTACCTGTTTCCTGCCATCAGGCAACAGAACGTAGTACAAGCCCTCGGCTCTGTCACCTTGTCTGGACTCGCGATGTCCAAAATCGTTACCAGACGGCTCATCCATCACCATATATTCGAAGTTATAGTTGGCTGGCTCCTGGATATTAAATATATTTTAAAATAAGGTTTAGATACTAGTAAAGGGGAAATAATTAATATAATTAAACATATTTTCGGTGTAGTCGAGCACCCCGCTTACATGTGTGTGAGAGAAATCGCTATTTATTTTCTAAGGGCAATGGCCCTTCAGAGGGTTACAAAACTAAATAATGATGCTGTGCTTATATTCAGAATGTTACTTGCAACTTCTAATAACAAGAATTAAATTATACTTACGCCATTGGAACCATCATCATAACCGTTCCTGCCACCGGCTCCTGGAGGTAGATACTGCCGGCTCTGTTCCTGTCCTCTGAATGATCCACCATCTGTATGATATAGAATATTACAATGGTAGGTGTATATGGAGTAATATAGACAATGTAATGTGTGAAGTATTTGATTGGCAATTTATTAGAGGATACCTAATAAATATGCCATCCAATTTGATGGTAAGCAAGCAGTATATTATCTTTATATTCGGCTGGAAACTGGCTCACATCTTGATCTACCCGTTCTTGGGCAAACCACCCGGGAACATTATGAAAGCTGTATTAAATGAAAGACGTCGAATAAAAGAAAGCCACAAATTAATTTATCGATGGAGATAGTTGTAGATCCTGAGAAGTATATAGGATAGATTTTACCCCAAAAATAACTCTTTATGAACATGTCTTAGTAAAGGATATAAAGTCATCCTAATTTTGACGAAACATTGACGTAAAATTGCTAGACTAGGTATCAAATAAGAGATCCAAAGACGGAGACGGAGAGATCCAAAGGAGTATTAAAAGTACCTGAGCCACCAAATCCAACAGCGTCATACTGGCCGGAAGGAGCTGATGGTACACCATACTGTGACCGTGGCACCTGTGCTCCTTGATTGGGTGTTCCGTACTGGGTTGAAGGAGGTCCGTATCTTGATGACGGCTGAGGAGGACCGTACTGGTTGGATGGTTGACGACTTCTGAAAGTTTAACATATACACATATAGGAGAAATCTATAAGTCTCGATAGTCCAGTGGTCGAGCTCCCCGCTTCTAATTCAAAAGTCGTGAGATCGATTCCGGGCTCACTTGAATGATTTCTCGTAATTATTTTCGGAAGTTTTGTGTGATAAATTTCGATGACTGAAAACTTTGTGACCGGTGTATGGCAATAGATCGCCACCTATTCTATTTGGGACTTAATTATTTAAATTCGTAAAAAAAAAATTGTATACAAGTTATATTAACTGTAAAACATTTGAGGTTTATTCGAAACTCCCCTAAATATTTTCTCTAAGTCAAGTATTACACTTTAATATTAAACTTTTACACAGAACTGCTGTGTGGCGCCGGCTTAGCATACCGCCACCCCATCTCTTCCCGTGGGTGTCGTAAAAGGCGTTTAAGGGAAAAGCTAGAAGAATGGGCAGCAGCATTCTCTCTCAAGAAAATACAGCTACTGTGATCGCCAACCCGCCTGCCAAGCGTGGCGATGATGGCAAAAACCCCCCATGTTTGAGCAGACCGGCAGGTGTGGCGCTCTATGGGGGAGGCCTATGTCCAGCAGTGGACCTCAAAAGGCTAATGATGATGATGATGAAGACAGAACTTTTACATTCAATAGCGAGGGGTACTTGATTTTTAATTGAACAGTGTAATCACCTGAAAACAGCATCAGTTTGCCTCTGTACCGGTGCTCCATATAACGTCGAGGGAGGACCACCCCGTCCTTGCTGAGGAGGAAGGTAGCGGTTGTTCACTGGTGGTTCCGCGAAGCAAACCACTGCCAACGCGCTGATAAGTAACAACTGTAAAATGACATGTAATAACTTAATATACTTTAAAAACCAGGGATTTAATTTCATCGTTTTTTATCGATAGTTAGAAGGTAGATGGTTTTAGATCTCGATTATAAATCATCAATCATCATATGTTTAGGACAAATGATGATTGATTATTGATAATCGATGTTCCAATCCATGTGAACACTTATATTTGTGTTTTCAGTAAATTGTGCTAAATTATGATGGACATAGTTTTCCTTTTTATCCTGCATAATTTTGCCGTTTTCGAAATATATAGGTCATGATGGCAAGTGTCACCAAGATGAAGGTGGTCGGTTGTGAAGCGTACTATTCAGTTAGGGCATCCATTTGTAAGTATGCAAGAGGTTAGTATGTCGGGCAGTGCCGCCGATTGAATGGAGGGTAGCAGTTGCTGCCTCCGGGTTCAGGTTTTGGAGACTCGAAGGTAAGTCTTGATAGAGAATTGTGTTGTAAATATTATCAAAAGGTTTCGGCGTTAATCATTAATTTATAAAAGTAAAGTATGGTGCTTACTTTCATGTTTGCTGGATTCTTGCTAGACAATCTGAAATGAGAATATAACATAATTTAATATAAAATTGTTTATATAAAACAACTTGTCTTTTCCAATTTTCATAACTTTTATTTTTTATAGAAATGTCAAATCTTGGGGCGTAATGGTTAGTGATGCTTGCTGCTGTGTTAAGGTCGTTGGGTTCTTTGCCCACTCCACAGAAACAGTAACACAGAAACACTCGAATATTTATGAAATTCGAATTTTATATTACAAGGAGTTATTATATTATTAAAAAATTACCCTATTCGCATACTTACACCATTTAGGTGCATAAAACAATGTGGCTTACGTATTTAAGATATATTTTTAATGAGATTCCCTGTCTACATTCTCATGTACTTTAGGTTGTAATAAAGAAATTTCGAGAAAAATTCAAAAGTTATTCCTTAATTATAACTATAATAAATAACTATTGTATTATTAATGTTAAACTTATGAACTCATGAATTTCAATAACGATAGCAAACCTTAAGATGCCTAAGACACTTGACTTCCGTGTTACCGTTTTAGAAGAACCTTCCTAATTGTGAAGTCGGATAAGTCGAACTCAAATCACAATTTTGGATCAGCTGACGAAGACGAGCGATGTTACCTGAATGATGATCAGTTCTGACTCCTCAACTCTTATATACCAATATATGAGTGATTAGTTATTACATACTGTATGTGTGTTTGTAGTGATCTTGTATGTATGTGTGTGTATGGGGAACGGCGCATCTGCTTAACGAGAACGCACCGATAGTTGCTCTAGTCTATTTGTCTAAGGTCAGCGCAATAGACAGTCAGATTAGTTTTATCGATGTTTATTTTAGGTATATAATGTATCTGTACGTATAATATGTAGATCTAGAATAAAAAATATATATCAAACACTTATCTAATAAATTTATCCCTTGTCATGAATATATGATGTTTCTTGTTTTATGGGCTTAATACATTTGAATTTAAATTATTAACTGATCATTTCTGTAATAAAATTCATTTTTTAAACATAATCTTGCGCTTAGTATGCTATACTTGCTACGGCCATCAGATATTGGAAGATATACAATATCTATTTGTATAAATATCTATTAATAGTGACAGGTTAAGAGAAAACATTGAGAAAAACTCACGGAAATCTTATAAAAAACTTTATTTTTTTTATACTTACGACAAGGTCCTATTTGGAAGCCCTTTAGATCTTCAGTACATTAATTTCGGTATCATTCACACATTTCAATACGGTTAAGGTATTAATTTCGCGTTAGTTCTTTCACAGGAGCAAAATCTTAATCAACAACGGCAACAGAAATTTAATAACATAACATAACTTCACGCCCTTTGTTACCCGAAGGTGTAGGCAACGGCTGTTAAGCCTCGTCTCGCCGTTATGTTTACGTCCCAAATGGTAATAAATAGGTGGCGAACCTATTGCCATACCGGGCACAAAGTTTTCAGTCATCGATATTTATCTCACATAACTTCCGAAAACAATTACGAAAAGTCATTGGTGTGAGCCAGTATCACGAATCGAACCCGGGCCTTTGGATCAGAAGCCGTGTGCTCGACCACTGCGCCACCGAGCCTCAGAAATTTAATGTCACAGATAATTTATCAGATCTCAAAGCCCAAATAACAATTGGACATAAATAACGGCTTTTGTAACGTAATCAACAGATATTTACTAAATAAAGCACGTTACGTATCGTGTGCACTACAATCAGTAACTCGCCTTACTGTAGAATGTGGTCTACTTTAAATTCTAGCTTAGACTTGGGATATACAGACATTCGAGCCTATAATGTTTCTATACATATATTACATGTCACTTTGTTTGTCCGCTATGAACTCTTAAACTACTATATCAAATTTACGAAAAAAATACACATCATATGCAGTTTTATCCATTTTCATTTTTCATACATATTCCATGCACAAAATTTATAATAAACTAGCTGACCCGGCAAACGTTGTCTTGCCAGAAAATAAAATTAAAAATAGGGGTTGTCGTTATCGAAAAATTAAAATAAAATATTTAGTGGTGTGCTATTAAAAATAGATGTTGTCCTATTCTCAGACCTACCCGATGTGCAAACAAAATTTCATGAGAATCGGTCGAGCCATTTCGGAGGAGTTTAATTACACTCCGTGATACGAGAATTTTATATATTAGACTACTTCATAATATGCTAATTCGAAGCAATAGTTTAGTTGTTTTGCAGCCCAAACATTGGAAACGATAAATTCTAGAACTGGTCCTTCTGTATGTGAACTTTTTAACTATGATAATATCAATCCGTCTGATAATAAGTCCTTACTTACTCCTTACTGCCTAACCTGCCTACTTTGAGGAAACTTATTCACCACCCCCTTGAATAGGGTTGTGTGTTGACTTTTCAGTGAATTAGCTATGTTAACAGCAGAAATCTTCTGTATCAGACTCTTTCTTTTTTCTTGTCTTTCTCTTGAGGCTCCATATTCTCTGTCATCGATATTTGTCACACATGACTTCCTAAATTATTTCTTATAAGTGATTGTTATGTACTTGGAATCGAACTAGAAATCACTGAAGGAGTCGGAGTTCTAAACCTCTAGGCATTCAATTTGACATTTATACCGAACTCATAAATTATTAATAAAATTCCGTGGACTACGTGCGAATATTTCTTAACTGTCCGTAATTTTCAATGCGATTCCTTACATTAGTGCAATTATTATGAGATCAGCAATTTAGTATATAAAGAGCCCAGGGTCGTGTGGAGACGAACTAAAGATATTCCCTACAGTGCAACGACTACAAAAGTTATAAATAACATAATCTTTTAATTAACAGAAAATGATAAAAGCCTTACCCACGATGGGATTAATATTCTTTGTGCTTATTAATGGTCTTACTATTGTTGTAGCCCTGTTTACCTAACTTTGGAAAGAGGCATTTATTATTCGATTAACACATACCATAACATAACTTCGCGCCTTTTTCTATAGTCCATTGAAAAGTTACATTTGGGGTTGCGTTTTTTGGAGGACGCAATTTTATTTTTTTGATGTGTAGGGGGGTTCAGTGTAAAGCTAAAACCAAGTTTGTGGGGTCGCCACCCTTGTCCCACGGCCGCCATCTTGTAAATAGGGGTTGAAATGGTTTTTACGGTATATCTCTTAAACTATTTATTTGATAAAAAAAATGTTAACATTTTTTGTTGTAAATTAAATTCTCTATAACTTTGGTCCAGTAACTTTTTCCGTAGAACTATAAATTAAAAAGTTATAAGCGAAAATCTTCAGAAATTCGAGAAAAAAACAATTTTTTGATGTAACTTTCTTTTTATCATTTTTACACATCAAAAAAATAAAATTGCGTCCTCTAAAAAACGCAAGGTAAGGCCTAAAAAATGTAACATTTCAATGGACCACTACCTGTAGGTGTAGGCAGTGGCTGTTAAGCCTCGACTCGCCGTTATGTTTACGTCCCAAATGGAATAGGTGGCGAACCTATTGCCATACTGGGCACAAAGTTTTCAGTCATCGATATTTATCACACAAAACTTTCGAAATAAATTTCGAAAAGTCATTGGTGTGAGCCAGGATTTGAACCCGCGACATCTTGATTCAGAAGCGGGGTGTACGACCACTGGGCCATTGAGACTTGATACTCGGCTTGATAACTTATTGAGTTGGAAGAGTGATTCTGTTTGAAGGAACCTTGGTTCGAATTTTGACTGATTGATCAAACACTGCCGAAGTTATGGCATTGGCTTCAACAGCGATACCGTGAGATATATATTTTGATGGGTTATTGAGAGTATTTGATATGACGATATCAGTTTTAATATGCGGGTCGTTCGAGATTTTCTACATATACAGTATTCTAAAATATGATTACTTATGGATGCCTATTGGATAACTATAATTTCGACTTAACTGTGCCAGTTGAAATGACCGTTCAATTAACAACTGTTCGAGTAAAGTTCGAGTAAAAGTGATGTGTATCAATAAAGTACACAGTTGATATCGATTGCGAAATATCGAATACTTAATGTAATCGAGAAACGTGATGAGTTCATTAAATCCTTGCACATCACGACTTTGAACTAATTAGGATCGGAATGTTTTATAAAGGAAAACATAGCTCATAGTCGAAAGTTAGAAAAAAAACAATCATGATTTGCAGCTTCTTGGCCTCGTGGCACAGTGGTTTGTAGTACTTGCCGTCTGCTGCGCAAAGGTCGTCGAGTTCAGCCGTAGACTACATATACGTGTGCTGCTCTTAATGGCGTCCGTGTGTTTTTAATACGATTATATTCATGTATTTACAAGAACAAAAAAAAAAGATTTTGAACAAGTATTAATTGCTAAGCTAGATGTAGCTAGAACTAGATAGTAATTTTGTAATTAATACAGGAAATTGTCGAATTCGTGGGCAGCAAATATAACTATATCATCGACTTTTCACCGCAGAAGGGGCAAAAGAGCTTGCGTGTCACCTGCTGGAAAGCGACTACCGCCGCCCATGGGCATCTGCAACACCAGTAGTGTCACATCACCGTTGCCGGCTTTTAAGATAGAAGTACGTTCGATGATTTGGTCCAGTTCTTCAGTTTTTCTAGTAATTTTGATCACTTTTACTTGCAAGATTCTAACTATTAAGAAAAACATAAGTTTTAATAGTAATTTGAGTTATAGTCGTCTCGGCGGTCCGGATCTTACGGGTTCCATTTCTGGCTTACACTTATGTCGTTTCGGACTTGGAAAATCTTGCCTGGTATATGATAAAAGTTTACATCACCTATTCCAGATGGGAAAAAAAGTTTGAATCAACAGCCCCTAGACCTTTCGCACCTTACTTAGTTTAATATTATATTATATATAGTTATATATATTTCGTAATCGATTGAGATCTATTGATATTATACAAATTAAATAAAGCCTAGCGTCTGTACATGAGTGCGATATTTATAGGTGGCGCACGTGTTGCTTCATCTAGATCAGAACAAGTTGCAACAAGTCGTGCACATGTTATACATCTCAGACGTGATCGCTACTGAACTAAACACCATTATTTATGTTCAACTTAATTGATTTTTTCGTTATCTCCGACCTCCGAGAGGTTCAAACGTTGCGTAAACATAATACAACTGTTTGTATGTCTTGTCTTTGAAATCCTGCCGTGATTTGTGGCTCTCTCTGACATATTAATACTCTTAAGGTACTACACATGCTGAATAAAGCTGAATATGAACTGCTTACACGTGCTATCAATGAGCATGCTAGTTTCAAACATATAAACCTGGTAAACCTGTTCACACGCGCTAAAATCACCCCCTTCCCCCCCGCGCCTCAGAAAGAAAGAATGCTCATTAATCGAACGGCTGTCGATTTTCGAGGATGTTTATTACTAGCAAGGTCTGTACACACATGCTAGTATCGAGTGCATACTAGCATGTGTGTAATAATGAGCTATGCTAATAATGAGCATGTGTAACAGGGCTCTTATGTTTAAATTAATTTATAGTGTCGTGATAGACATACGCTATAAGGTAGAAGTTTTAGGTGTATCTAGTACCTATCTACATGAACGGTATCAGTTGTGAAGGTTAGTGCAAACAAAATAATCTCATATTTTCAGCTCTAAATGAAATTTTTTATCTTCAGATATTTTTGTCATTTTAAGTATCCAACCTGTTAGTGGACATGCGAATATTGAAATGGTTGTGTGGAGTGATGAAAATGGATAAAAAAACCGAGTGTTTAAGAGGAATTGCCCTCGTGTGGTAACCAATATGGATGTCACACATGTCGCTTGAAGAGCGATAAACCTGAACGTGGACAGAATGAAGAGAAGAAGATGACCTAAGAAAATACGGGTGCATGTGAAAGAATATATGACTAGGAAGGGTCATAGGTGGAAGAAGCGAATGATAAGGGAAGCGACCATCAAACAAATCCTGTTGTGCTGACTTCTAATATAACTAATGATTCAACATCCATTTCTCAGTAAACGAACTGTGTTAGCAAATAAAATAAGTTATTTTTCATTATTTTACAACTGAAAATATACGAATGTACAATATGACGTCATGATGTTTGAGATTAGGAACTTTTCTCAAAAAGAGTAAAGCCGGTGGCAAAACTATGCGAGATTAATAAAATCGATACGGCAGGCGGACTATCAAAAACATAAACGATCACGAGCTCATCACAAATCGTGCGCTATTATGACAATCGATATTATATCTCGTGCACATCATATGCAATCGTTATCGGAATTCTTACCGAAACGTTTTAGAGCAAGGTCTTACTAATTTAAGTATTAGGCAAGTGTGTAAGTAGCTATGTAGGTACATGCAATTGATATTTTATACTTCCCAATTAATCTATTCATGATTACATTATAAACAATTTGTGGGACTTGATTTGATTATAAGAAAATAAACATTGAAATTAGAAAGAACTTTAATGGTTTTATGGTCTCGATTTGAGGCTCTTTAGCAGCCAACAGTTATATTGACAGATAGTGGCGAGCTTACCTTGCGTGCGTATTGGAGTGCCTGAAGGTAGATTGTTACAAAAAATAATGACAAATATATCGTTTCATTTTTTTCAACACCAACAGGATTTGCTTAATTAGAAGTTTTTTCTTTAGTTTTTAATTAACGTTGAAATTGTCTTTTAATTTTACAAAATTAAGCTCCGGTTTCACTCACTCTTTTGTAACAATTCGTTTAATTACGACCTTCGGCGGGACCTTCGGCCGGGAAGCCGAAGCTGAGGCTTCGGTCGGACACTATTATTTATAGAATATTATATAGCTAATATCTACAATACTATATACTATGAAATACTATACACATATAAACACATAACTTCACGCCAAGTCCCTTGTGAAGTAGGCAGAGAAAACAAAACGCCATAGGGCACGTTTCTTACACGCTTCACTAGCTTATTTGATTTTAATAAATCATACACGCTCGTCGATTTTTAAGGCATAATCTTCCTCAAGTACTTCGTCGGGGCCGTTCTCGTTACATCCACCCGATTCTGAATTGTATATCTGCTTAATCAATGTTGCCTCATCCATTTTCCTGCATGTCCGAACCATCGGAGCATGCCCTTTCTTACTTTTATACCGACGCTCTCTATCAATCCTTCTTTCAAATCTTCCTTCGCTTATATAAATTATCTTTGGGATTAGTACCGGATTGTGCTAGGTGGGCATTTCTGCTAAAAGTCTTTACGCTATCTACTTAACGCTCCGTTTAAGCTATTTCCTAACGCCACTGTACCTATATGTTTTATTATGTTTATGTTTGATTTTTTATGTTTGCAGAAGTGAAACTTTGTAAGACTGAGAGAGACTTTTGTTCATCACTCGTGAAAATGATCTCTGTAAAGAGTTCGAAACGTCGGGAAATAAATAAAAATAAGTTCTAAAGAGACATAAATATATTTATTACACATATAACACAACAAATGTACAAGCAGCACATTTTACTTATATTACGACGGACCTCGTGGTGCATTCGTTAAATTACCGACTGAGGAATCGAGACTGGCGGGTTCGATCCGTAGCGGAGTATAAATCTTTATCTGGGTCGGGGTAAAATCTGGTAGAATAACTACTTCTTTATTTTGGATGATCTGCTTCTATATTGGATTTAAAATGACGTCACATTATTTTTCGAGTTATTCTCAGTAAGGCCTTTAATTTGATACCCATATTGTAGAAATTCATTAAAATATATCTATTCCGCCATGTTGGATTTAAAATGCCGTAACATTATTATTCGCGTTAGGTTCTCTTAACAAGCCCTTTTTATTTGATACCCATATTGTAGAAATGCATTAAATATATTTATCCTCCATATTGGATTTAGAAAGACGACACATTAGTTTTCGTTTCCGATTAAAAAGCCCCGTTTGATATACTTAATGTACTAAAACAATAAATCACCACCGCTACTAGATGTCTCTGTACAGTTTTAAACAGTTTTTAAATCACTCTATACAAACTTCTTAGTTGGTTATTTTATTGACCAGGTTTATTTTACTTAGGTATTATATAACTTTTTATGGTCGCATGGGGGCGTTAAAAGAGTTAAACGATTGCAAGAGAGATTAGAAGTTCCTCTTCAATTATTATCCGAACTGCTCGCACTATTTTTAAAATCAGTTGGTTTTAAGTCGTAGAAGTAGTAGAAGAAGTCGTCAGGTAACTTCACGTAAGGGTCATCATTGGAAGCTAAAAAAACGTAAGCATAGAACGTAGATTTTAAGAGAAAACTTTCCAGAATATTATGTGGGTATGAAGTAGACGTTATAGCCAAAGTTTTAACTATTCCTTGATCGCTGTCACCTTCGTTCGATCGTTACTTGAACAATTACGGTTTCGAACTAACGATCGGTAGACATCGCTCGTGCGCTCAGGATTAATCAGGATCATTGCTCAACTTCCGTACAACTTGTTTAATATGATATGTGAGGAACAAGAATCTTCACGTACGCAGTGTCTCGCCGATTGTTGCTAAGAGCTTCCGATATTTGCTGAAGCTACTCAGTTCGCTGCACTAAATATCACCCCCTCTCAGAATGTCGACGTAAAGTGGCTCGTAGGCACAAGTTTCATTTGTGAGAGAGGCATCCGGAGGCTCAGCTCCCTTCCCGCCCCACTCCTCATCCTACTACAGACCAGCAACAACTGTAACACGATCAAAGTTATAGGTGTCCATGGGCTGCGGAATGTAACCCATAAAATACTAGATTCCATCCCATAAAATTATATATAACGATTTTATTTATATTATACTAGCTGACCCGGCGAACTTTGTTCCGCATCAAAAGCAATAAATAAGTAAAAATTGGATCTTAAAAAGTCTAATTTGTGCTATTATTTATCGGCTTTAACTGCTGTCCCACTATGTTAATACTGCAATATCTTCAAAAATATTCGTTTAATTTGCATGCTGTAAAGGACCAGGATCATCTATATTACATGCACATTATCCCTTTCAGACCCGGCGTACACAATTGTACACATATAATATAAATATAAATTTTAGTAATTATTTCACATTATTTTCAACTAAAAACGGTTGGATTCATTAGTACACATATTAAACTACCGAAAATTTTACTCCCAACGCCATCTTTTAGCGTTTCAAGACAGTTTTTTATCTAGTTAGTCCAAGTAGACGGCCGAAGTTTGAATTGTGCGGGTAAGGTCAATATTGTATTTCTAAAAAGTTGAAAATATCAAAATATATGTAATGAAAAAAATATAGGTTGATGTGTTATACTGTTGTCTGTATGTTACACATTATGTTCTTGGTTTTTGGTCTATTTTTCTACATATTTTCTTGATTTTTATATTTGTGCACAAATGTACACATCAGGCGCATATGAAGTATATCTGATGTGTATATTTGTACACAAATGTACACATCAGGCGCATATGATGTATATCTGATGTGTAGGTATTACTAAAAATAAATTATAATTGTAATGAAATAGTGTAATTTTGTTGTTTGATGTTACAAATTGGGTTACTACTATTTTCATATAAAAAAAAAACCAAAATGTTGTCACGCGACGCTATAAGAGCACCAGAAGAAAGATGCCTTTCTGATTTAGAGTTATCTTCTTATGACGAAGGAACTATGTCTGAACGGCCTTTGTTTGAACGGCCTTTGTCTGAACGGGAGCTACGAAGTGTCAGATCTCATCAGATGGAACCAGCGAGAAGTATTCCCCCCAGCTTCAGATGTTGATGGTGAAAAGCTGGCATAACTTGGGTGTTTACACTTGTGTGATAACTTTTGACCAGAAGTACCTTCCGCCACTAACACTTTTACAGGATATTATGGCAAAGCATAGTATTGGGTGGAGACACAAAGAAATAGTAAACACAATGTCGCCAGCTTGGTTTTCACACATTGCTTTTGATCCCAGAGTCGAAAGCCCAGTGGATTATTACAACAGATACGTGCCTAAACAATTATTTCAAATTATGGCTGAAATTGCAAACTGATATTCTACACATCCCAATAAACTAAGGTTTAAACCTACTACTGCCAAAAGAATTAGAAATATTTATAATATCGTACACAGGATGCTATATAATAAAGCCTTTGATTTTAGAATTCAGACTGTAATTTATGTGCAATTTGTTCAATCTGCTCAAAAAACCCCAATTTTTGTTAATTTTCATAAAGAGTTCATATTAAAATTCATATTTCATAATAATGCTTTGTATTTTTACTACTAAAAAGTTGTAAAATAAATGTTTTTTCATTACAGATAATCATTCCTAAACACTAAAATTTCTATTACGTAGGACGGATGTGTACAATTGTACACAAAAAGAAAAACCTATTTTTCTTGAAAAGCTTGCAATCAGGATTTTTTTATTTATTTTTCTTTAGATCTATTTACAATAGCCTAGCTGCAGGCTTTTTTTCGGATTGATACGCGAAAATAAAAAAAATCGGGTCTGAAAGGGTTAAGATACTTAATTGGATGAAAATGAATGCTGTGGTTTTTAAAATCGCTTCGTAAATAAGCCAGTATTTTACGTAGAAAGGTAAGAAATAAAAATTATAATTGTGGATTATCCATAAGAGATAGACATATAGCCTCGCGGATTTTTTTGTATAACTTCTAAAGATGTTTAATAATGTAGAACATTGTTTTGATCTATCACTTAGGGTTCAGCCAGCGTTTGCAATTAAAGTGCTAAATCTCGAAAATTATCATTTTTTCTTTACATCATGTATGAATTATAGATCAAAACCACCCCGTTGATACCCTCTAACTATTAAAAAAACCGCATCAAAATCCGTTGCGTAGTTTTAAAGATCTAAGCATATAAGAGGACAGACAGCGGAAAGTGACTTTGTTTTATACTATTTAATGATTAGGTCGATTTTTTTTATACTAAAAGCTTTTTGCGTTTCGTCTTTGCATACTTTACATACATTAATTTCTGAACTTTTAAATCTTAATAATTGACGCAACATATTGTATCCGACAGCGCGAATCGTGCAAAATGTACATTGAAATGTGGATTAGTTCTTTCTCTGCGTTATTTCACGGGTGTGAAATAACGCACTGTAGTGGGTGACTAAAGGATAAAAAAAAGACAGTAATATTCGTAATTAAATTTTATTTCACTTTATTATTACTCAATCACAGTCTACAAAATAATAAGTTTAAGTAATACATTATTCGTTTAAAATCGATCACATTAATTTAATTCTTTAACACTTTTTTATTCGGTTGGACGCATCGCAGTGTTCTGAAATTATTCGTTACAAAAAAAACAACATTAAAATTTTTAATAAACAAATAAGATAATAAAAATAGGCAGACTCAATAAAATTATTCTTAGGAGCTATACATACGAGTTCGGAACGCTGCGTTAGTAATCAGCGGTCCAGCCGCTAAAGTGTAGCGTGAAAAAACTGAAGTAATCCAGACTTCTCAACTAATTCAATATAATTAGCGACATCTAGCGGTGAGTAGTAACTACATACCCATGCCTTCAATTAATATAATTACTTCTACTTCGGAGCAATTTTCACGAATGTGTAAAAATCACAAGTCATACTTTATGCTCTGATGTCAGTATGTATTGCCTTATAATTAACAAGACTGCGTTTATTATGTAGCCTTAAATAGCAGCATCGGTCACTACGCAAATGCTGAAGGATTAGATAAGATATATTATTATTAAGTAATGATAGATTTTACTACTATTAGTAGTCAAAGTATCAAAAAATATACTAATATGGTGGATGGTCACTTCCCTATAATTATTGTGTACTAATAATGAAGTTTTAATATTAACAAAGTCCTAAGACATACACGTGCGACGTACAATGCTAATATAGTTCAGAACTTCGACAACAGATGGCGTCAGTATTTTCGCGACAAATTTTATAAATAAATTGCCTCTCGTGCTTCAATTATATAGACTACTAATACTTCTGATCTAGGTTCGATGTCCGAATTTCACAAACAATAACCTGTTAAAATAAATACATTCTAATGTTTAAAACTTAAAATAGATGATTTGGTAATTAATATTACATGGTAATAGGTTATGCTATATCGATAGTTATTATGAAAGTACCAGAAATTATACATTAAAAACAAATTTAATACTATGTATATTAGTGAGACAATATTTGTATTGAAATCTAAACTTATCATTACAGCAAGTGGGGGCGCCACTAGTCATTACAGATTTTTTTAACAAATCATTTAATTTAGCTATTCGCAAGTTTAGTATGTACATAATACTATGTACGACTGGTATATATAATACTTATTTCATTTAATAAAATTCATTTTTCAATAAATCAGTAATAAAATAGTTGAAAACACTTTGAGCGCAGCGTTCGTTATGGCAGCGCGAGGCAACCCTGTGTACAATCTTATACTAACAGGAACATCCAGTTAAGTATATCTACACGACATTTGCATGTTTGTTTGTTTGCTATTCGGCCTGAAACAAGACAAAATAATAAGTTTAATGGCAAAATAACTTATGTAATATAATAAAAATCTCGTAAATACAAATACATTCTTGGAGTGCAAATCAAATGCTTCAAAAATTTCAGGCGATATTGTAGCCATTGTAGCGTAGGGCTAATATTTAAAATCTATCTTACAAACCCTCTAAGTTGAAATTAGATTTATT
The DNA here is from genome assembly GCA_905147225.2 of Euproctis similis. Classification (NCBI taxonomy): domain Eukaryota; kingdom Metazoa; phylum Arthropoda; class Insecta; order Lepidoptera; family Erebidae; genus Euproctis; species Euproctis similis. Next base: position 1,465,270 of record LR990105.1, on the reverse strand, counting down.
CCATTTTATTGCAGAGCGTGGTAAAGAAATATGCAAGACAATAGTGAACTATAAAAAGTAAAATTATAGCAAACACTGGATACTCACTTTGGCAGGATAGACGAAAGTTTTGACGCGTTGCGTACCGAATACATTAGTCGCGTAGCAAGCGAACTCGCCCATATCAGTCCACAGGAGCGGCGATATCACTAATTCACCTGAACGAAGCACCTGCAATTATATAATAATTTGTTGAGAATATTGTTTACTTTTAATTCTATAGCGTATAACTATTAAGTTCGATATTTGCTAAAAGCGCCATCTATATCTTGAATACAAAATGAAGAGCGCGTATGACCTATGCGTATGACAGCCAGTTATAAAAGTTTAAAGATGCGAATGAATTGTGTAAAAATCGTGTCTTGTGGCGCTCGATTCTCTCTGTTTACCCTCGGTGTGAAGTTATGTATGTATGTTTATCTCAAATATATTAATTACCTTCATTCTGCCATCTTTTTTGATAATTTGGCCTTTGTTATCTTTCCACGTGATCATAGGTTTAGGGTGTCCTTTGACGCGACAGGGTAAGACCACGTTGCTGCCGATTGTGTCAACATACATCCCGTAGTTGAAAACTACCCGTGGTTTAAGCGGGTAGAGTTTCGTGCGTTCTGATATTTGTGTGCCGCCATCTGTTGGACAATAGCAAAATCTTTAAATTCTCTAATCTTTTTAACTCAAATTATAGTATAATAATAGGGAGCCTACTTCTATCTCCTATAGGACTATAGGAGATTATACATGCAAATAACAGTGGTAGAGCCAAGCAGTTTGCTGCATGAATGGGCCGGCTCGACCGGTGAAATACCACGACCTCTCAGAAGACCGACGTAAAGTGGCTCATGCCGCGTTTCGTTCGGTGAGAGAGGTACCCGGAGGCCCACCCCCTTCCCCATCCTTTCCTATCCCCTATCCTTTAAGGTTGGCAACGCAACAGTAACTCTATATGTGTTGCTGGTGTCCATGGGCGGCGTTGGTTGCTTACCATCGGGTGACACGCCTGCACGTTTGCCTTCCTATCCCATAAAAAAAAAAACAAATTATAAATTACCTGTTGAGTAAACAATAGTCGTTGCCCTCAATGTATTAGCATCAGATGTCATTACGCAAGTGTACACATCTTGGTCTATCGTCTTGGAGACCAGTAGAGTGGACACCACCCTAGCGAGTGAAGACGGGTTGCTGTCTATTAGCTCGTTTGACTCTAGGTCGTACTGAAAAAAGAAAAACATAATGAAGAAAATTTACTTATTTTACCAATAGGTAGGCTTGTAGGCAAATTTGATTCTGTGATGCCAAATTCGGACAAAGTTATTTCAGGTGGAAATATGGAAAATGATAAATCAAAAAAAGATAGCCTTAATCATCAGATCAATAAATTAGAGTACGTCATTATTATTATAATTATAATATTCTATAAAACTAACCTCATAAACTGGCGCATCGTTTTTAAACCAATGTATAGATGGCGCTGGCATGCCAACTGCTTCACAAGTTAGTTCCAGCACTTCATCGCTAGAGTGCGTGTACATGGGGCGCGGTTTCACTGTCACCGTGAGGAACTTATGTGGACCTCCACTATGCTTTGTGGGCGATGATACTGCAATTAACAAATAAATAATTTTAGTCATTTAAAAGAACTTTTTGTTTAATCATCATTATTATGTTTTTTTTTTACCGAATGTCTAAAGATTTTTCAAGCTACTACGGTGGCATAAAATCTTCAAGTTCCGTTTTATAAGGTTAGGTATAGAGGTTCGAATAAATTCATAAGGGACACCATAGAGGATCCTCGTATGGCCCCGGAATCTTGCGTGGAAGGACACTACACCATATAACTAAATAGTATTATTATATACTCGTATTTATGGTCTCTTAAGTGGCAAAAGGTTAAGTACTAAGTACTAAGTCAGACTGCTCTAGTTCGGTAGAGAAGAAGAAGTCCTATGCTACATAAAATTACAGTAATGAATACATTACATATAATATCTGAACAGTGTATGTTTATATAGCCAATCGAATACATAAGAACGATTGCAATAATTGTACTTCAAATTGAATGAGTTGAGATGCATTACATAAAATCAATTGACATTTTATTGATGCAATTGCAGCAGTTGATATGAGATATACGAACATAATTAGAGTTCCGTATATATCTCCAAATGACAAGAACGGAAAACCTTATTTTAACGATCACTCGTTCTTGTTCTCTTAAATTCATTTTTATAATCTAAAGTGTAAGAAGAATATTTGTAAAGTTTGGATATTTGTATAGACTGTCGCGCAAAGATCGTCAGGTTCGATAATCGACCGAACCTATTGAATATTTAGGTGAAGAATATTGTCTACCATCTCGTTTCAACTCGAAATATTTTAAACGGCTAATTAAAGAAAACATTGCCTACACCTTTAGATATTAAAAGGTGTAATGATATATTTAAACTCACCATCATTCACGATATTATTGTATTTATCCAGTTCAGATAATATTCTCATATGCTTGTTCACGTTGGCGGACCTCGAGAAGCTGACCAGCATGGACGCGAACAGTACTATCAGATACATCTTGTATACTTTAATACTGACAGAGATTCAATATATTAGAGAAAAGTCTGAAACAACACACAAAAAATAACATAAATAAAATATACAGACAGATGGAGAAAAGTAACATTAATTTGGAACGGAGCACTACTAACTACAAACGGAATTGGAAGACTAATTGGAATTTGAGAGTCGCGCAGTTCCCTCCGGGAAGGGCTTGCTCGACCGGTTTAATGCAACGACCATCTCAGACTAACCACGTACAGTAACTCATGCCGCGTTTTTTTAGTAAGAGAAATATCCGGAGGCACCGTCCCTTCCCACTCCTGACCCCGATACCTATCCTATCTTAAACGTCGGCAACGTAACTGTAACACACATTCATATGATTTGCAGTTACCCATAGGCGGCGCTAGTCAATTACCATCAGGTGACCCGCATAGTCGTTTACTCCTACCTCCAAAAAATAAGCTATTAAATTTTGACAGCATTCCATAGAACCGATTTAATAATATCAGGATATATAGAATATTTTAGTTAATAACTTCACATAGCAATTATAAGAATTCAATATTACAATCTGTACCTTTAAGTTACACAGCTATTAATTAACTGAACATTACTTAGTAACATTTTTAAAAAATTTCTAAGAAACCATCATCGCAGCAATTTAGATGTCAGTGTCAACCGACTTCAAAAAAAAATAAGGGATCGATGATTCATAAGAAGTACTCGTTAAGAAGTAATAAAGTGTCCATTCCAAGAATTTACGACTTTCCGCCTAGCAACAGCATCTTTTGTGGACCCGAATTAGGGTGGTGCGTCCTGTTGTCGTCTGTGTGATTTTAACTTTATGATTATTACACTGATTTAAATTTATGCCCAGATCGTTCGTAACGAATGTTGGTTGGAGCTTTTTAATTCGAACAAATCATTACAACTTTTTAATATTTTCTTTCGTATGCATTTAATTGGTCTTTGGAGCACAAGATTTAATCTCTCAACTAACCAGTTGTGTAAACAGATCATTAAAAAATAAGATATACTTTAACTTATCGTAAACTTAAATTCAGTTAAAATGCTGTGTGATAATACGCAATTATATCAAATAATATCAATACATACATAACTTCATGCTAAGTCCCTTTTGGGGTAGGTACATATGATTCCTATTCACCTCACTTGCTTAAATATTAATCGCAAAATATTATCTAATATAATTTAGCATTATATATTTAGATATATAGTCTAACTCTTTAGTCAAACAAGACTTAAAATTATAGGAGTTGTGCTAAATGTAGCACAAATATCAGTAATCAATTGGTTTAAATGGCTCTGTGTAGCATAACTTGTAACTACTGTATCTAAAGCTGTTAGTTCACCAGAAACAAATAAATAAATAAATAAATGCAAATACTGTAAATAAACAAAAACGTTACATTTAATTTGTAGAGCAATTCGTGCTAACTATTTATTAAATTTAATATTTCATTTTATTTAATACTTTTATATATTTTTCATTATTTCTTAGCGTCTAAATTACGAGTGCATAAAATGGTAAAAAGAAATCTAAATATATTTCAACGCTACACCATATTATGTTACTAAAATCCATATTATAAACTCATATTTAGTCAATCTAATGCGTTTTGAAAAAGTGTTTTTGTATCAACGGTGTTAAGGACCTACACATTTGATGGCAGATTATTCGACCAAGACTTCACCAACCGGAAGCAATATTAAAACCGTTTAATGTTGAAGGGACGACAGTTGGTATGTTCACCTATTTGATAGTAAAGAATTTCTTTATCGTATTTTGCACGTGTAGGAGTCGTCAACCATACATTGTTACACTTGACATAAATAATTTAGGAATTTAAATAAAACGAGTTCATTTAAATATAACCATTGGACGCCTCTAGATGAATTCTCGACGATCACCGTACCGGTCTTTTTTTTTAAATAAGATCGTTGTATAAACGTATAACGTAAGTATAATAAATATTAATTATATTATTATTACTTAGAGTCGTTTCATTGTGTATGGATTTTTATACTGCTTAATTATTTACTGATTGTTGCCCACAACTCCGTCCGCATGGCCTTTCTTTAACTTTTTATTTTTCGCAGAAACGGCTTGACCGATTCTTAGAAAAATGTTGCATTAGTCTGGGAATCTCTTATCTATTTCTTCACCCTTAAGTGGCGTGGGCGGTCACAGTCATTTTTTTCTTTTTCTGATATTCGCCCTTCTACGATCAACCCCTATTATCGAAGGATACAAAGTTTTATGTACCAGCTACATACATAACATACATAACTTCACGTTTTGTTCTACCCGAAGGTGTAGGCAGCGGCTGTTAAGCTTCGTCGGGCCGTTATGTTTACGTCCCAAATGGAATAGGTGGCGAACCATGCCGGGCACAAAGTTTTAAGTCATCGATATTTTTCACACATAACTTCCGAAAAGAACTTCGAAAAGTCATTGGTGTGAGCCAGTAGATTCAGAAGCGGGGAGTTCTACCACTTGACCACCGAGAACTCTGCTGAGTACCAGCTAGTTATATTATATATATATTGTTACTAGCTGACCCGGCGAACTTTGTTCCGCATCAAAAGTAATAAATGAGTAAATTTTGGATATCATGCGGTTCAATTTGTGCTATTTATCGGCTTTAACTGCTGTCCCGCTATGTTAATACTGCAATATCTTCGAAAATATTTGTTTAAATTGCATGCTGTAAAGGGCCAGGCTCATCATTCATATTACATGAACAATCTATTTAAGACACTTAATTGGATGAAAATTAATGTTGTAATGTTTAAAATCGCTTCGTAAATAGGGCATTATTTCTCGTAAAAAGAAAAAAAAAAGGTCATTGTGGGTTATCCCTAAGAAATAGACATATGTCCTCGCGGACTGTTTTGTAGACCCTTTAAAGGTGTATAATAATGTACTAAATTATTTTGATTTATCACTTAGGGTTCAAGCAGCGTTTGCGATTAAAGTTCTAAATCTTGAAAATTATCATTTTTTTTTTGCCTCTAATTATTAAAAAAAACCGCATCAAAATCCGTTGCGTAGTTTTAAAGATATAAGCATATAAGGGGACTGACAGCGGAAAGTGACTTTGTTTTATACTGTGTAATGATATATGTATGCTTGTGTTAATTTTCCACAGCTTACCTTTTATAGTTCACGAACTATAAAAATAACGGCTACTTCATCTTTATCAGTAATTTGTGTTGATGTCGGTACCGTTATTAGCGCGACTTCCGCAGGATGTCGCGTTATTTTATCATATTAATTAATATACATATTACTTGGTTTTTTAAATGTCGCGGCACAGAAAATATTCTTCATTATAATAATTTATGGTTAAAATATACACACAGCGCCATCTAGGCAATAAACAATTAAAATTAAACTATTTTTTTCTAGGAATTGTAATATGCTATCTATACGCGGAGATATGAACGATAAGACGATTTTACGATTCTAAGTACTTTGTAAAGTCTATGGAATAAAGATATTTTGAATTTGAATTTGAATTTGAAGAAAAAAAACACCAAAAGCATATTAAAATTCAAATAAAAGCTGCCTATATATCTCTTGTAAGTACCTAACATTGAACGTTTTCTTAAAAATAATAAAATAAAACTAAAACCTTTTCACGAAATGTTATTTAAAACAGATACAAATATTAATTAGAAAATCAAACACACGTAGGTAAATATTATAGTATTATAGTATTATAGTTATAGTAGTTATAGTATATTATAAAGCGGAAGAGTTTGTTTGTTTGTTTGTTTGTTTGTTTGAACGCGCTAATCTCAGAAACCACCAGTCCGATTTCAAAAATTCTTTCAGTGGTATATTGTCCATTTATCGAGGAAGGCTTTAGGCTATATTATATTTTCAAATTAATTAGGGATCCTTACTATAAGTCCAATAATGTAACCCAAGGTGTAAGAAAATTACTCGAAAATAATCCTTACATCGTGAACGCTGCGAAAACTATTGATTCTAGAACAAAACAATGTACTACACTTTTACAGAACATAAATTTGTCTATAAAAAAGTCCGCGACGCCATATGTCTAACTATTGTAGTTATCTCACAATAAGTGTTTTTTTAATTTTTTAAAATAATTAAATTGATGTCGTTATAAAAATGCTTTATTTTGTACCTTGATATTAATTCTCCTTAAAATAAATTACTTCAATAAAAAGATACATTCAATATCTTTCTATAACTTTTTGAATAATTTAATTCGGACATTTAATTCAAAAGATATCGCAAAATACAAAATGTAAGTATTCATTTCATAGGGAAATATTTAGTTACACTACGGATGATGTATCCGACTCGGATAGCTCGGACCGCGACAGCTAGCAGGTAGAATTTTTTTACGTTTGTTTCTTGCTAAAAGGTATCGGTGGTCCAGTTGTCGAGAACCCCACTTCTGAATAAAGTAGTCGCGGGTTCGAATTCTGGCTCACAACAATGACTTTTTGAAATTGTTTTCGGAAGTTATGTGTATTTAGATATCGATGACTACAAACTTTGTGCCTGGTATGGCAATAAGTTCGCCACCTATTCCATTTGGGATGGAAACATAGTGGCGAAACGAGGTTTAACAGCCGCTGCCTACACCTTCGAGTAGAAAAGGCGTGAAGTTATGTTGTGTTGTTGTTTCTCTCTTTGTCATCATATCGCTCAATACTTTAATTAGAATTAAAAATTTGTAGTATTTAATCGTATTTTGTGGTATTTTTATTTATAAAAGTTACTAGCTTTTACCCGCGGCTTCGCTCGCATTAAATCCATTAAATAGGTATCAAAGATCGTTACTATAGAAGTTAATCAATATAATAACTCCTTTTTATTGCTTAGCTGGAATTATTAAAATTACTACATACAATGACGTTTAAAAAACTAACAACATTTTTGTAAGGTAAAATATATTTCTCTGTAAGAAAAATAAATAATTTTGGACTGTAACAATTTTATAAGAGTATGTAGGATATTGTTGTAGACTATTTTATAAGTTTTTCCTTAAGGTTCAAATATATGTAAATTACCTCAAAGAATATGTGTACAAAGTTTCATGATGATCGATTGAGTAGTTATCGCGTGAAAGCATAACACACAAACAAACTTACTCACATATTATTCACATTAATATATTACTAGCTGACCCGGCAAACGCTGTCTTGCCAAAAAATAAAATTTAAAAAATAGGGGTTGATCGTAGAGCGTTGAAAATTCTCAGACTTACCCTATATGCATACAAAATTTCATGAGAATCGGTCAAGCCGTTTCGAAGGAGTATAGGAACGAAAATTGTGACACGAGAATTTTATATATTAGAAGTAGGATAGGATAGGAATTAGGTTACATTTTTATTGTATAAGGGGCAAACGAGCAGGCTTATGATAGTTACAAACGCCGCCCATGGCCACCTCACCACATGCAGTGTTACAGTTGCGTTGCCGGCCCCTACAATGGGATATGGGTGGGGTCGGGAGTGGGTTTCAGAAGGGGAGGGGGAAAGGGATTGGGCCTCCGAATACCTCTCTCAGCGAGTAAAACGCGGCTAAGGCCACTTTTCAGCGATAATCTGAGAGGTCGTGGTATTCCACGGGTCGAGCCGGCCCATTCATGCAGCGAACTGCGTGATTTAACCACTGACAAGGTGTGACTGATGTGACTGATTTATAATACATTCTAGATATATGTAATAAACTTTACATTTTTAAGATCGTGATATCTTTTAAAATGAAGTAAATTTATTTCGATAAGCTTAATCGCAAAACCGACATCATTTGACTTATAAAAAAAAAACACTCACTGTGAGTTAGCTACCCCGGTTTGAACATATGGTGTCCAGTTTTTTTCGTTGAAGTCAACAATAGTGACCAAATAAAGAAAGTTGTTTATGTAGTATTAAAAAAAAGTAAAGGCTGACAAAAAACTTGGGACAAGTTTATTGCTATATTCATTGTTTATAAGTGGCATTGCTAATAAAGCTTTCTTTGAAGTTGTAATTATTATCAATGTCTTGGTTGTCAGTACGCTAATACATACTAGCTAAGCGAGTGAGGCGTGTAATAATCGTGCCTTATGGCCCTTTGTTCTCTCCACCTACCCCGCAAGGGATCTGGCCTGAAGTTATGTATGTATGTATGTATCAAGAACTTGAATTGAAATAAATATTAGTGTTAGATAGTCCATTTATGAGGAAAGCTTTGGGGTGTTAATATGATTGCGGCAATAATCTTTTTAGTGAAAATATATAAAATATGGCGGTACGAAGTTCGCGCGGTCTGCTAGTATTATAGTATGTATGTTTAAGTTTAACTTCCTTTCTATGTCGTATTAGTTAAAAAAATAACACCAGGCATCAATACCGAAAGCTTACTAACGAAATAACACTAAGTTATTTGAAGGTATTTTATCTAATTGCCACAGAAGGATAATATGAAATAAAGAGGGAAGTCCATTAATTACGCGAATCGCTTATAAGTTAAAATCGTACTAGGTATCGAAGTTTTAGGTTTCAGTAAGTATATGTACAGTTTACTGGCTATATTAAAGTGAAGTGTGCGCAGGAAATATCTGGATACGAACAGAGGTCTCTGTGCAATGTTCAATACAAAGATAGGTCACAACTCAATTGACAATCGCACGATGCTGGAGGGAAATTAGTACTTGTAGTCATTTATATCGTGTTTCACTTATAAAGCTTGATTGGATGCAGAGCAACAATGTTGCACACAGTTTAGGGTACCGCCACCATTTAATGGGTGAACGGAACCAACAGAGCCTTGATAGTAAATATATTTGGTATAATGAAAACATTTTCTTATATTTAATTATTGTATAAAATTAGTATAAAATAGAATATTAACAAAGAATAGCATATTCAGAACTCGCTTCTGAATCGTTCAAATTTAAAACAAGCACGAATAAATAGAAAATGCTCTAGAAAATCGCAAATCGCTGACCGCGTGGAAAACAAGGTTATAAGGAAGGAAGTCGGATTGAAAGAGAGTGTCGGTGTAAAAGTAAGAAAGGGCATGTTCTGATGGTTCGGACATGTAGAAAGGATGGATGATGCAAGATTGATTATGCAGATATACAATGCAAAAGCGGATGGATGTAGGAGTCGAGGACGGCCTAGACACACATTTCATGACCAAATAGAACGTGTTCTGGAGGAAGGTGATGTTAGGAAAGAGTTATGAAAGTTAACGAAGCGAGTGAGGTGTGTAAGAATCGTGCCTTTTGGCGCTCCGTTCTCTCTGCCTACCCCGCAAGGGATTTGGCGTGAAGTTATGTATGTATGCTTCCTTCTTCTTTAGAACCCTGCCTTAGAATCAGCTATTGCTAAGTCTATTGGCAAGTCTCTAAGGTTGGATGGTGGATTACCAGAACGGGACACATTTGTCTTGGTCACTTTACTAGACGCATGAATCTGTTAGATACAAGCAAACAAACGAAACCACGATTAAATTTCGGAAACTAGTTGAAACTATACGGAACCCTCGGCGCGCGAATCCGACTCGCACACGATCAAGTCATTCAATTAGTATCTTAATTCGATGCACATTGCTGTTTTGCTAATGGATGTTACGAAAATGCAATCCGCCATCTTGTTTGAATTATTGACGCCATTTTTATTTTAAATAGACATCAATTGATCAGGATTAAAAAAGAACCCGCAAGAATGGTAAATTGAAAAAAAATAAAGCCTTCACAAGTTTGGATCTCGATTAATCGCTTTAACTAATTATGTGATGACTCTTGATAAAATATCAAATTATTTCTCATATATGATAACATATGATAATATGGAGCGAGCTATGCTCGGGGTATCTCTGAAAGATAAGCTCAGAAATGAGTATATCCACTAGAGAACTGGGGTAACCGACATAGTTCGAAGAATAAGCTCTCTGAAGTGGCAATGGTAGATGAAGTAAGAAAGTCATAGAGTGGAGACCGCGTCTTGGTAAACGAAGCGTAGGACGCCCACAAGCCCGATGGTCAGACGGACTCCGAGTGGCTGATGGAAAAACTGGATGTGGAAGGTAGAGAATCGGATGTTGTGGCACAAATTGGGAGAGGCCTATGTCAAGCAGTGGACTGCAATAGGCTGATGATGATGATGATATGATAACAGGGTCGCTATCTAATAAAGAATCTAATATGTATTTCCTACGGCAAATACGAGAAAACGCTACCAGTAGTGTTCAGGTATTAGGCGCGTGATGGTACAAAGCTTTATTTCTAGATTTGAAAAAAAAAACTTTAAATTTATGGGTAATAATATTGAAAAACTTTGATTTGTCAGGCTGTTAGACTTGCCCGATCTAACTTTTAGTATATATATAAGTCAATTGAGGACTTAAACTGAAAAAACTGCTAAATCGATCGATGACCGGCATACATCCGGCACGCGTGATCAAGAAACTCTATCCAACAATCCAATATTAGAATTAGACTGAACTATGACGAACACTTGCAGTGTGCAACATACAACAACTGCCTACACCATAATAATATATTAATAATTATATATAATGACCCAGTACCCACGGGTAGGTGACCCCTGGACAAGTTCCAATAAAACTCGTATGACATTTAGTATTTTTCCAAATTTCCAAAACTAGAGCAGGCTCTCAATTTAGCTATATTTTACTATTTTTTAAGTCAATATGCGAAGGCTTTATGCTGTAGTGATTATGCCTTCAAATTCCAATTCAATTCTTATCTGGAACGGATCAATACCTGCCGGGCTGTAGGACAATAAACGTAACTTCACGCCTTTTTCTACCTGAAACTCTATGCAACGGCTGCTAAAACCCCGACGGTAGGATTTTTTAATAATTTGGTAAAAATGGAAAATCAAGCTTGTAAATAGGTACATATTTTGATGTGTTTTATCTGTTAGAGCGTTAACATCTAGAGGGACAGTGATCACCTTCCGTCTTAACACCGCAAATCCTGATAGAATGTGGAAGAAGATCTGTAAACTAGCTTACACTAAAGAACGAAAAATTACGAAATGGTATTGATAAGTGATTGTTCTGTGAGGTTACCAGTGCGGACTGCTCCGTTTGGAGCTAGACAAACCTCGCTGTGCCCTACCATTCATTATGTTATTACATAATGTTATGTAGTTTGATAATATTATTAAATATACTATTTGATATTCGGCGGGCTTGTGACCAGCAGTTACAAGTTGTTTTTTATATTGAATTTAGATAAAAAAAAAAATTAAGATATTTTTTAAGTGTTATAAGTCTGTTTTTAGAAAAAATCATCAAACTGGAGTTAGTTGCTTAGCTTTGACATATTTTTGGTTGTGGACGGAGTAGTAAGTACTAAAATGGTAATGAATATGTTATGTGAAGCACCGACAGAATATCAATCATTTGATGAAGCGTTTATTGCAACGGAAATAATTGGAACAATATAAATAGTTATCGTTATTACTGTTCACATAATACTACTAATAATACAATACACAATACTACCCCTGATTGCTGTTCTAGTTTAAATATAATCTGTATTAATTTTAAATAAACTGTTAAAATTATTAATTGATAATATTTTCGTTTTCATAATATTTTATATCAGATTTTTTGTATTTTTTTATGGGATCGGAGGCCAAACAGACAAGTAGGTCACCTGATGGTAAGCAACCACTCGTCGCCCATGTACACCGTGGTGCGTTGCCGTCAAGGGAGTAGGAGGGGAAAAGAAAAGAGCGGCCCGATTCCGAGTGTGGGAGCTATCATGAGAAGAATCGGGCAAGAAACTAATATGCCAGATACTCTTTTTAAACTATTAAACATAAATAACAATAATACTAATATCGCTACTGAAAACAAAGCAGTAGTTTAGTAAATAAAAGGTGTAGTAACCAGAGTACTCGACAATCACAATTAAAACCCAACCAAATTGTGAGTGTACAAAGATATATTTATTTTTTTAATTTATAAATGTCGCAGGACGGTACTAGTGTATAATCGTTGTAAATACAAGGCGTGCAATGAAAGATAGATAAACCCCAATGTGGAAGAAAAATAAAGAAGAGTTAAGAAAATATGGATGGATTGTGTGAAAGACGAAATGATTAGGAAGGGTGTTAATGTAGAAGATGCGAATGATAGGGAAGTGGGGAAAACAAAAACCTATTGTGCAGACCACAAGTAATGGCAACAGGGCAGGAACATGATAATTGGTATAAGTGCAACTTGTATATGATAATGTGATCGCGATTTTTTAACTATTTTTTTTAATGACATAGGAAGGCAAACAAGCATGCGTGTCACCTGATGATAAGTGACCAGCGCCGCCCATGGACACCTGCAACACATATAGTGTTACAGTTGCGTTGCCGACCTTTAAGGGAGTAGCATGGGAAAGGATGGGATAGGGAGGTGGGCCTCCGGGTACCTCTCTCAACGAACGAAGCGCGGTATGAGCCACTTTACGTCGATCTTGCGAAGAATGCTACGAAATGTATAATACAATACAATAGATCTCAAGGCGGCACAAATATAGAAACCTTGTAGGTGATTATGTTTTTGAGCTTTTTGGGGTTGCGACCCTAGGAACAGGGGTTCCGAATACTCGTGCACTCTATAAAGATCTTGTGAAGAAACTGGTCGAGGCCTCTCGCGACCGTTCATCTGGGCATGCCGCCAAGTGCCAGTAGACCGAGATGTGGAAAAATTTGTTTCAGCTAGTCTTTTAATTGTATTTATTGTAAATAATGTCATTAATTTATAACATAAAGAAATTGTAATATATGTATAGATAAAAATTTAAAAATTTGAAAAAAAATTCAGGACTCGATGGCGCTGTGTGCCCAGCTGTTAAGTTCGTACACTTTAGTTGTAAAATATCAGTGGTATGATATTTTCATAAATACATTAATGATTAGTAGTACTAGCAGTCTTCAATAACTTTCTATTCGTTTGGAGGAATTTTAACTTTTCCTTCGTGATAAGAAGGTGAGGTACCAGAGGCTATTGATAACAGCTCAGTTTTTAAAAATGTAATATTAGGTACCTAACATTACACATGTGTTGGCGCAATTATTTACCGTTATAACTTAAACAATGTTGATAATAATTGTAATTATGTTTCGGATGCTGTTCACACAGCGCCATCAAGTTAAAAGTGAAATCACTTAACTTGAATTCATGAGCTTAAACTTATAGTAAAATATTAAAAAATACAAGTAATTGTAGTTAATCGAACCCACTAATCTTTAGCAATGAGCACTGTAGCCATGATACGGTAACTTCGGATAAAATACGTTCGGATATGATAAAGCCCAGAAAACATTTTCAGCCGACTGCGCTAAAAAAAATATTATATTTTTAATAATTTTATTTGATATTATCACTGAAACACAGTTTGGATTACCTAAAGAAACTTCAAAAAGAAATTTATGCGAAAAAATCTAATTTAGAAATTTCGATAAAATAAGAGATAAATAAAAGAAGATAAAAGAATAAATACAAGAAAAAAATAAAAAGAAATAAATGGAAAAATACAGAGCAATTTTCAACTGACGCACGATGCTCCGTTGCGTGTGATTATAGTAGTTAAAGACGTCGATTTCCGTGCGCAAATTAATATATCTTGAGAATTGTACGTTATTATATAAACATTTATCATTAAATCTTTAGTCTTATCTGTATCTTATCTACAACAACTAACTATTGCAGTTTAAATAAACGGAAGAATAAAACATAATATTTGTTAAAGCCTCGCATCGAGAAAGATTGCATTTGTAAAGAATATTCGTCATCTAAACAGTAATAATAAGGAAAAAATTTAAACATTATAAGAAAAAGTAATAAAAAAAGAATATTGAAATTTATACCTGTCAAAATATCCCGCCAAATATCCTTTCAAATCACAATTGAAATTAAATAAAAAAAAAAACACGTTCACAACGAAAGAGTGTCTAAAATGAAAAAAATTATAAATTCTAATTTCGAATCACTAAACGGCTTGTTACACGAGCAGGGTAAACGGCTTTTCACACGACAGTATCAGTCGAAATGACCGCTTGAATGAAATCTCATCATCATTTATACCCGGCTACATTGGTACCTATGGCAGACGCAATTGAGCTTCAAATTTTAAATCTCTCTATATTCACTATGTAATGAACAAAGAAAGTATAAATTGTCTATAAATACGATTTCAACTTTTTTTTGCATATAAGTCACTGTTTTTATTTGGAACACCGTAATCTAGAAACTTAAATGATTCGGTAATAATAGTATACCTAATAATATTAATAGCACGCAATATTTAATTCAATAAGTACAAGCTATTACGGCATAGCAATGGCTCTACATGTCAATGAAGTTATTTGATCCCTTTGAGTAGGTGACCGCACTTACTGTCATACATTTAAGACATTTTATATAGTCTTCAAAATTTAATCATACATTTTCATTTAGATTATGGCTCTTGAGCTAACTATATAAAAAGCTCAAAAAAAATAATTTGTGCGTAAGCTTAAGATATAAATTCAGCATAGACATTTTCAGCATTTTTAATACTCAGGCATTATACTTACGCCGAAGGTAAGATCAGCATTATATCTTATTGAATGAAACAGTGGTCCCGTGCCACCAGCCTATTGCCACACAACGGATACTGCTAGTTCAGTCAAAGTCATTGGTGTGGGTCAGGTTTCAAACTCAGGATCTTTGTGTATACAAGTGACACGTGTAAGAAATTATTTTTATAAAGTTGTAGATTATTGAGTGAATAATAGAATTATGAATGTTCAAGAAGTGTATAGAAATAAATCAAATAGATAAGGAAATTGAAAAAGTACGAGTAAGATAAGATATTTCTACTCCGTTGTAAGAACTGCTAACATTTATTAAGAAAATCCATTCCATAATTGGTAATTGAAATGTAAAACCAATTTTCCACGGTTTTAGTATATAGGTAAGTATTACACTATCAGAGTAAAAATATATTTCGGATATAATTAGTTGTCTGTGGATTTTTCTTACCCGCCATTTTTTCGCTGCGAATGAACTGAATTGTCTTTTTCTTTTTTTGGTACCATATTATATTCATTTGCCATGATTTATACTAGTTGTTGTAGAATTTACCGCATTAATCTAGAGAGAATATTACAAAACAGACTTTGCACCAGTTTTAAGTAGGTATTTTATGTAGGTTATGGACGTTCCATGTTCAATATACTTATACTAGTTTACAATCTTTTTATATGTATTTAAAAAAGAAGGTGAATGCAGTTTCTAACATTTATGTTAATATTAATAGATAATGTGCTAAAATGCATTTTAAGAAACCAGTTCGATTATGTATTTAACTTTTTCTAAAATAACAGGAAATCATAAAAGGTAACTTTCGTTCCATGAGCACTCGATGGCGCAGTGGGCGAGCGCACGGCCTCTGATCCAGAGGTCCGGGGTTCGATTCCAGACACTGGCTCACACCAATGACTTTTCGAAATTATTTTCGGAAGTTATGTGTGATAAATATCGATGACTGACAAACTTTGTGCCCGGTATGGCAATAGGTTCGCCACCTATTCCATTTGGGACGTAAACATAACGGCGAGACGAGGCTTAACAGCCGCTGCCTACACCTTCGGGTAACAAAAGGCGTGAAGTTATGTTATGTTATGTATTAATTTTAAAGCAGTAGTTTATGAGGTTTTGCTAACAGTAGAATATTGGGGTTATTTCAATTACATGTTGCATCAGAATGACATGTAAGTTTTAGAGCGAACTAAACTTGTTTTTTAGTAAAATATTTTTAGCCATCACAATTTGATAATTTGTAATATGCATAAATAAAGAAATTTTGACGGATGGGTTGGTTAGAAAAAGAAAATCCATGGGTCATTAAGGAATCGTAGAGTCAGCCAGAGTCCTCTATTATATGTCCATATTTTCTGTTTTTTTATTGCAATACGAAAATCGAGGTCATAACCCATTCATGCAGCATGTGTTAAAGTTACCCTCACCATTAAAAAAGTGTATACTTATCTTCTGTATTAGTTAAAAGTTTTGAACTAATGTGAATGATAATCTTGTATATTTATTTAGGAACAATAATTTTGTATGGGGAAAATCCGAGTAGATTAAAGTATTTTATTACCCAGCTTATTAAGATCGACGTTCTTGTATGTAAACTAGAATCGGGGATTGTACATATCATGAACAAAAAATCGTTAAACTTTCGGAAAAATCATTTAATAGTGAAATTAAAACTGACATTATCAAGTCAAAAAAATAAACGTAATAATTACAAGATTTGCTTTTCGACAGTGAAAAGCAAGTCTTGTATCTTTATAGTTGTTCATTGAACGGTTAGAAACGTTAAAACTGTAGCGGCCATATCGAACGCCAGCTGCCATCCCACCCCCGGCCTCGTGATTTCCGAACGACCAATTGAATTTCAAAATGATTCTTAATCGATTCGATATTCAAATAGATACTGGGAACGTGTCAATTTTTTTTTCTTTTTAAATGTAAACATTTAAATTCGCGTTACTTTTTCGTTTATATTTAACCTTTGAGGATATGAGGTCGGCAACTTTCCAGGTGTTGGTATTCTTTTTTTAAAATTTAAATATACGATGACGTTCGAGACTTTTTAATCGATTTACTAAAGTTTTCTGCCATGATACATGCTTATAAATATAATGAAATATTTAATGTGACTCACTTTTTGAAACTTACTAAACAAGTACTTACTTTTTATTATTGGCGGTCAAAGGCTTAGTATTATTAAATTATAAATTACTATACCTATAGTAATTTTATGGTTGTTTGGACTTGTCTGTTTCCAGAAAAGTTTTTCTGTGTGATTATAACTTGTGGACAGAAGAGAGTTGATATGCACAAATTTTAAGCCCAGTTTGCAACTAGAAAGGTCAGTTATTAATATATAGTAAAACGTGGGACGAATTCATTGATACTCAGAGAGCTGGATTGTCCATTGAGCTAGGCAATAAGCAAGACTATTCCTTTAGAGAGTGTCGTAAATGGCGTCTATGTATTTTACTAACAGTACTATAAATTATATTAATAGTGAATTGTGTTTTCGAATTTATGCCCGTTTTGTTGCTATGTAGGAACTAACTTCTCAAATGGCTGAACCATTCTTTGAATGGTAAATATAGTACGATTATTCAGATTACCGTAGGTTGGGACCTATCTTATGTTTATGCCAACATAACCATTTGTTTAGAACACTGAACTTACAATAGTCGCTGCTTGAAATCCTATGCTATTATAATAGGTTGGGGAAAAAGTATTTTCGTATTTTTGTATGAAAATTCAAGACATTTTTTTCAAAGTTTATTTACATTTATTTACAATATATATGTACCGTTTTGTTGAATAACTTTCTGCCATTTTGTGGGCAGACACATTATCCCGTTACTGTAGAAACTTTGGGACTTCTGATCAAAAAAACGGGACAAATAGTTTTGGCAGTCCTCTCTTGAGGTCAACCTTACAGAACCTAAAGAATTCTGAAGAGACCGAAACAGGTGAAAATCTGAAGGCGCAAGGTCAGGGCTATATGGTGGATGCACTAGGACCTCCCAGTCGAACTCTCTTAATTTTTGCTGAGTGGCTAAAGATGTGTGTGGTCTAGCGTTATCGTGATGAAAGACCACACCCTTCCTGTTGATCAATTCCGGCCGTTTTCTCTCGACTGCTTCCTTTAATCTCATCAGTTGCTGGCAGTAAAGATCAGAATCGATGGTTTTGCCGGACGGTAAAAGCTCATAATGAACAATGCCCTTCCAATCCCACCATACACACAGCATCACCTTATTTCGTGTTAGGCCAGGTTTGGCCACAGTCTGTGAAGCCTGGCCAACTTTCGACCACGACCTTTTTCGCACGTTCTTGTCGTACGTGATCCACTTTTCATCGCCAGTTATCAATCTCTTCAAAAACGGCTCGGTTTCATTACGTCTCAATAATGAATCGCAAATGAGTACACGGTTCATTAAGTTTCTTTGAGTGAGCTCGTGTGGCACCCAAATATCGAGCTTTTTTGTATAACCAGCTTTCTTCAAATGGGTCAAAACTGTTTTGTGGTCAATTCCCAGTTCTTCAGCTACATCGTAACTACTAATATGCCGATCTTGCTCCACTCTTTCAAAAATGGCGTCCATTTTATTCGTAACAGGGCGACCAGAGCGAGGTGCATCTTTAACATCAAAATTTCCGGACTGAAAACGTTTGAACCAAATTTGTGCTACTCTTACTGACACTGCATCAGGTCCATAAACATCACAAATTTTTTTCACTGCTTGAGTTGCATTTTTGCCTTTTTTATAATAAAATTTTAAAATGTATCGAATTTCTTCATTAGATTCACTCATTTTTACGGAGAGAAAAACAAATGAAAAATAGCGGGAAACAACTTTTTTTTATTTTTTTCTTTTCTTTATAATGTAACCTTTTTAATGTTACCAAAACCAGCCAGACACAAATAGTACAGTCAAAGAAATTTTATAATAAGTTTATACCTACGTTATGCGAAAAGACTTTTTCCCCGACCTAATATTTTAAGTTATATTTTTATCAGACAAATAAATGCTTAGAAAAATCGAGTAAAAACCGGTTTGCTTCTTTCTCATTTATACATTGTATTTTGCGATAATTTCAGTCATTCGTTTGTTAGACTGACTGACAAACTGACAGACTGAAGTTATCACAATAATAGAATTCTGCCTTAGTCATAGGAAGATATTACATTCTAAAATAATATGAATCTTCTCTAAAAAGAGTTAAGGAAGAACTGGACTGGTGACGACGTTATTATAGAAACTTTACATATTGGTATTAAAATCATAAATGATTTAGATAAAAATTAAAAAGCCTCGGCAAAGTCATTAATTCGTACTAGATTTTTTCGAATTTAAATTGAAAAGTTGTCCGATCACGAACTAATATATAATTTACTGATTTACAAGTTAAAACGAAATTAACCGGAAACCGGTGAGAATTCATTAGAATAAATATTGGCCATTTTTTTTCTAAGCTACACATTTTTTTTATTTAGCCTAGCTACATAAACTTTTGATACTTTACTGATTAATATATTTGAGAGACTTTTATAGCTCAATAGTCGCACACTTTATGACCACCTTGCTTGGTGGGTGCAGTGGAGAAATGATGGATAACAAGCAGAGTTGGGGTGGGTTGAGTTGAGTTTTGTCGGTCAAAGGTCTACCTATCTTATAGAGGAACAGAGGAATACCGTACGCCGATGTTAGGCTCCAGTTTATAGGAGTTGCAGCTTGCCTGTTCCTACAACTTATTCAGTAATTAATAATATATAACTGTCCCATAAACTTGAAAAGCTGAATCAAGGAGATCCTTGAACTGCCTCTTTTGAATCCTGAATCACTGACAGGCCTGTTGTCTCCCTATTCGGACCGGTTTAACATGGAGACTTGCGCGTTGAGGTTTAATATGTCGAACACTGAACACCGTGAAGAAAAAAAGAGACAATTTCAAATAAAGTATCTAATACGAATAAATTATTATTTCAACAGGACCATATTCCCGAATCTAGCAATATTTTAAATAAATGTAATCAGATCAAATCCGAATTTCGGTTTTTAACCTCAGCGATATGGCTGGGCGAATAAATTTGTTACTCATACATATATAATCGCACTAGATGTCTAAAAAGTCTCGGTGGCGCAGTGGTCGAGCACACGGCTTCTGATCCAGAGGTCCGGGTTCGATTCCAGACACTGGCTCACACCAATGACTTTTCGAAATTGTTTTCGGAGGTTGTGTGTGATAAATATCGATGACTGACAAACTTTGTGCCCGGTATGGCAATAGGTTCGCCACCTATTCCATTTGGGACGTAGACATAACGGCGAGACGAGGCTTAGCAGCCGCTGCCTACGCCTTCGGGTAACAAGGGGCGTGAAGTTATATTATGTATGTTATATAAACTATTTTTATAACCCATTTCACTCTTACGGTTTCAGAATTATCTTGAATGTAATGACAAGGATTTTGTAAGTAATAGTCATATTTTTATCATTTTTCATCCAATCAGGAAATCCTTTTAAATAAGTACAGGAATCACACACGACTTTGAAATATTCACAATACATACATAAACATAGGTTAGTTCTGCTATTTGGTAATACGATTTAAATACATTAATTTTTGACATACCCACCTTACTTTTTACTATATTTATTTATTTTGACAAAAGCTAGACGAACTTATTAAGTGATACACATCAAGCACCTAAAAGACATGGCAACCGGGTCATTAAACAATGAAAAAGGTATTTATTTTTGTTATATCCTTTCTAACTTTACTTCAGGCAAATTTAAAAAACAGAACGACATTCTAATCAAATAGTCATTTTGATAAAATAATGCCTGAATCCTATTGCTTATTAAAAAGTCATTTAAACTTTAGGTCACGGCGCTCACTCAGTGAAAATGACATTAAAAAAAAACTAGAATTTATTTGTGTATTTAGCACTTTTTTTTAAGAAATTGAATTATTTACTCCAATATTGATTCAATGTATAATGTATGATGTAATTATATCATTTGGAATTATTCAAGTGGCGACATTTACTATATTCAGTTGAAAGTAGAATGATGATGAGAAATACTTGAGATCACGTTTCTTTGGAGCAGTTATTTTCACGTGTCTAAAAAGTCACGTTACTAACAAAAAAATAGGCAAATGTAATGGAAGGAAAAAATGATTAATCTATACGTATAATAAAATCGAAATAGGATCAAAAATTTATTTAATCGAGTAATGGATGCTGAAACAAGTTTTCCATAATATGTAATGAGAAGGGATGATACACATGCTGTGAGAAGAATTATAAATCCGAATGTGTAAGGAAATAAGAGAAACAGAAGTGATGGAGAAAACGTGGATGGCAATCCACGTTATCGACGTGAAAGAAGTAGTTGGGCGTGGAGGATGCAAATAACAGAGGAAGAGTGGAAAAGAAAATAGTTGTATCGACCCCAAACGATAGAAGCAGGATCTGTGACTATTGAAAATTAGAAAATTTCTTATAAATTTAATTTCTTAAATTAAATGATGCCTATACATTTATTTTTGCGTATTCTTAATTTATTTAGGCGAAAGAGCTATTGATAATCTTCTAACAGTTGGTAGAAGGAAAATAAACAATACCTACTGAATAATAATATATTTTATTTCCCCGAATTGTACAGTCTCCATGAAAATGTAGGTACTTTATGTTTTTTTTTTTTCATGATTAATTCTGAGGTCGTGACGAGTATCCGTAACGTTACTCGCTAAGTTGCTACGCGTCTAGGAATAAATAAGTACTAAATAAACTATTGCGTCTCTGGTTTTCAAATTGAAATATTGGAATGGAATTAGTTGGATTTTCTTTTTTTTTTCAATTCTCATGGCCAAACCGGTGATTTGAATTACGAAATGGATGTTTATTTCTAAATTTCTTTTGTGGCTGAAACGCTGATTTGAAATGTGGGATGGAATTATTTTCTTTTTTTTAATTTCTCGTGCAAGATCAGTGATTCTTATCCATTAATATAATACAATTTACTATTCTTACATAACAGTGTAGGACGTTCCTAGCTAACAGGTTGTACTTATGTTAAATACTCGCGGTTTACTAAACGACAACAATCTGATGATATTCCTGAGTAATTCTCTGGGTTATGCCTACGTCCTTCATAGTTCCATCTCCAATAATTATTAATCTTGAAAACATCAACCATAATCACAAAAAACCTTCTATTAGCCTAAAGATATAAATTAATTGTAGCCGTTAGTTAGCTTTATCTTATGAGAGCTGGCTGAGATGATTGTTATTGCTTAGTATATTCTTTATTAATTATATTTAGAAATAGCTGATATAATATAAATTGATTGATAGCGGTGTTGTTATAGAATATAACGATAAATATTTAAAATAACGGCATCCTTCACATAAGTTTCAAATTTCGATTTCACGATTTGAACGTTTCCAAGAACGATTTAAAAGTAGCAATCGATTCGTGGGAGACTTGAAGCTGTTGGCAGGTTCGCTTTAAGGAAAAAAAATAGTTGTTAGGCCTACGTGACTCATAACACGTGGCCATAGACAAGATTGTTATAATACATTAACTACGAGGCAAAGGACACGTAAACTGTAATTACTTAATTTAAAAAACTGGGAATATTTTGATTCTGAATAATTTTTTCGTTGCTGTCTAAAGATAATTACACTGTCAGTATTTTTTCAGTTATTTTTTTCGAAGGTTAGTCGTGTTTTAGTGAGATGTATTTCAAATAATTAAATAATGTCACGGTAGCAAAAACGAAAGCCATCTTAACATAATTCTGAATTAAGTTGAAAGCAATAAGATGTAAATTAACTAAAACATGTTATTGTAAGATTTTACACTCGTTTTGTCAAAAAGTTATTAAATCTTTTTGTTTTTTATATGTCAACTTAAAACAGCCTGAAGACAATAAGGCATAGTGACTTAATTAAATAATAACGTAGGTGCCAGCTTCTAACCCTACAAGCCTTAATTTCAGACTATCAGAAATAAACATTTTATTACCATTTTACATACTTAAAGTATGACAGCTACTTTATGAGAAGTTTATATTTGTTGGGGTAAAATGCATTTTCCAACATTAAATTTATGCGGGGAAGGAAGTATGTGCAGCGTGGCTGTAATGAGGCCAAGGAAATGTTCCGTGTGAGCCAGTTATGTGATAGACTTGCATCATGTTAGTGACGGAAACGTTGAAAAGTGTTGCGTCATCTTTGGTGGCGGTCGAAGCGCAGCGGCGCGCGCCGAATGGCGGGCGGATAATTTTTTTTGTAATATGCTTGCACTAATACAAGGGGTTTGTTCTTTTTCATTTAGTGTTGAAAAAAAAACAACTACTGATAATATTAAAGTCATAGATAAATTAGGTTAGTATTCAAGATAAACATGTATAGTTTTTATTTTACTGGTAATAATATTTTTTATCAAATTAATGGTGTTTTAAAATGAAATTTGAGGGTTTTGTGTGTATAAGGCCTACATTTACAATTGAAAAAAATGTATTGTCGTAATACACATAATTTCGAAAAGTCATTGACGTTTGACAATTATCTAACCCAAGACCCTTTATTTTTACCTAAGATTCCGGGCAAAGGAATCGGACTCGGATAACGGCACCAATTAATACATTTTAACTTTGACTTAATAATAACAATTTATTGTGATATGAATTTTCAATAATTTTGTTTTGCAAATTGAAATAAATTCTTAAAAAATTTAATCAAGTTAGTACCTATTGGAATATTTTTTTCTATAGAAACATAACTTCACGCCTTTTGTTACCCGACGGTGTAGGCAGCGGCTGTTAACCCTCGTCTCGCCGTTATATATTTTTCTATATAAAACCAAAAATAATATGTGTAATTTATTGCGTAACTCGTGTAGGGTGAGAAGAATAGAGAGAGAAAGGCAATTTCGAGGTTCCCTAATGAGAGTTAGAAAGTAAAGTGAATGTTACCTAAATTCGAGAACCACTAACTACCAAAAGTTTCACTACAAAAGTTACAAATTGCAAAATTGTGTCTTACCTGTACTAGCATATCTATTAAAAAAACTTCAATCTATTAAATGTAAAACCCAAAAATTTCTTACAACTAATTTTTTACGGAAAATACTTTTATATTTTCAAAACCTCGAGATTTGTTCTTTTTAAAGATTGATTGAATATTAATTATTTTCTAAACTTTTGTTTACAAGATCTTTCAATGCGGTGTGCGCATTTGGGCTAAATTAAACATTTTAGTATAAACTTTTTGGTATTGTTTGTTATCTTTATACACTATGGTCTAAAGGCGTTGAAAGATTGAATGGAATATCTGCAGTACATCACTAAATGTTCTGTTTATCTATTAGTTAGAAGTTGTTGAACTTTCTGGCGAAGATGAAAAGTATGTAGGTTTCGACTAGTAGGTATGTAGTAAGAAACTGTTCGGACACTAGCCGTATTCATCACGAATAAAATTGGTCATACTTACCATAGAGTCATAGAGCATGTTGCTATGACGTTAACCCTGTTCATATAATATACTAGACTATGGTCTTAGTTCACTTATAACTGTAATTAAGGATTTAATTTTGTGCGTCAAGCAAACTAATTCTAGCTAAAGTAAAATATGTATCAACTATACCTATACATATTATAAAACAGATCATAAACTATAAATTAATGATATATCTAGGACAACAAACAAGGTTTTTAACAATAACAAGAAAAATAAACTTTCAATCAATACGAGTAAATTCTACTTCTGCTACTTCTATACGTATAACAATTGAACAATTCTAAAATATATTTATATTTGTTTGGACTTGAAACTTCGGACCAAGTTCTATTTTCATTTTAGAAAAGTTTCCTCATCACGATCAAAGTTCCAAATCCAATCAGGTATTCAGAGTAATAATAACATCGGAACAATGCAGTATTCGACTCGAATCGATTCAAATGACTCGATTACCGAGAATAACCGAAATAAACGAAATTGCGAGCAAAATAAGAGTTTGTTTGCAAAATATACGCATTCCACCATACTTTCTAAATACGTGCATAATACGTTCTTATTTACATGCATGATTCCGCTGAATCTAATTATGCTATTTATTATATACCTACTTATACGTTTAAATTACTAGGATGTCATCTTGGCGATTCTGCTTTTAAATAACGAACTGCAAAAAGGTAAATGAATGGAGGAATGACTGGCTGTTTATAATTCCTCTGTTATGGAATATGATTTGTTATAAAACCTTCATACTGTTCTAGTCTTATATCTAAAGAATAATAGATCGGCAATAGTCACCCAAACAACGAGACCAAAAATGGGTTGTTGATGTGTGAGTGACTTATCAATGTGTGCGTAAAAAGCGCTTCAAAGTGTCAACCTTTACATAGTTAATGTTCATGTGTTGAAATCTAAATATCCTGAAAATCCAATATCGGTTGCGCTGTCAGTGATGAATATTAGTACATTTTTCCTGACATGTGCCATCTATTATAGTCTATGCTAAATCTATGGTTCTAGTATGTAATGATAAATGTTGGAGAAAATTTCCAAAAGTCTTTAGGCTGTACGAAATAAATAACCATGTCAACTAAATACTGAATGCATTTTTAAAGTTATCAAATTTATTTATATTGATTTAGTTGTATTTATATTTGACTATTTATATAATATATGTACCTACATATTCCCTTCCTTGCGTTGGCTTGTACTTTAATCGATTCTTGAAGTTTTCTGATAAAAGTGATTGGTTCTACTTACATGCGTAATTCAATACGTTATTTAAAATAATGCATCTTTATCTATGGTGATACTTTAAGTTACAGTTGTGATAACGGCTACAATATAACTTGTTAGGAAATATATTATAACCCCAGCTGTGATAAGCACTGGGGTTATAAATCACACTTCCTCTATACAACGACTCGGTACAGTTCCTACGTCTTATGATATTACGCCGCAATATAAGATAGTGTGTCCTATTCTGTTCTACTGTTATTTAATTTAACTTTAGACGTAACTAAATAATAATGGTATTTGGAGTAATGTAAACATAAAAATAAATTTAAATTATAATTAGTGTATGTACTCAAAAAAGACATTAATATTAATTTTATTACAACGTCATTGTTGATGTCATTTCAATATTTTTTAATTAATATTTATTAAACACGATTTATTTTATTAAAAGTAATTGTGGATTTTAATAAAACAAGCAAGACGGGTATTTGAGAATCGCACCTTATAGTACTCTGTTCTCTCTGCCTATCCCGCATAGGACTTGACGTGAAATTACGTTGATGTTCTTAAGTTTAAATCAGTATAAAAAATATTGGTTCGCGATAACAGAATAGCGATCAAAATGCCACACTCCCTAAGGAAACACCGCTTCGTGTGTGAGTCATACGAGCTCTCAACACTTCTGTACATGTTCCGTAGTGTCGTCGGAATGACGACATAGATAACGAACTAGGCGACATGCGTCACTTCCGGCCACTCCCTCCACATCACGCCATCTTTGTAACGACGCGGCCGAGCGACAACGCCTGCGCTCGCGCCGCGCGACCACGTGTGTCCGGTACTGACACCATGCTTACGAGACCACGTCGGAATTGTTCCAAATTTAAAATAAAATTTGGTACTAATTTTAAACATAATTTTAACGATTTGCGCCTTATACAGTAATAATATTATATAATACATACTGTGTAAGTATATTAATCGATTTTTTTCAGTAGCGGTAAGATAATAAAGCCTTTTGAAATTATTATCAATCCACATAAGCTGTTATTAATTACGTTCGCTCGTGATATTAAAATAAATGAATTCAGATCTCCTTTTAGATAAAATACTTAATATAAATCTAGGTCACGATAATCAAAACTGTAGTTTCATTTCTAGTATTCATATCCATAATATTTTATGTTTCGTATACAACTCTGATAAATTAAATTAACTTGTGTTATTGAATTGTGTTAAATTAACGCTATTATCCCATATGCAAAAGTGTAGATGTGTTAGGAAATGCGTATTCCATATAATAAAATTACATATAGGTAGTAATATTTATCACGATAAGGAAAATATCGTAATTTATCCTCTTTTATCTTATCACAACGATGATCACGGGCGCAGTCAGTGATCAGTTGATCACCCACGGATGGACGTAGATATATTATCTCTATTCCTCTTATCACGGCTTTTATACTATAGTACAAATATCGGTCTCCGGATGGATAGTTTAATATTTATGCTATGTCCATTATATGATTGATTTTTTGACAACGCATGTCCATGAAGTTTCGTATTGTATCAGACAACAATTCATACAAAGATTTTTAAAAAATAATGTACTTCATGGACAGGCATCGCCCGCTTAGTGACGTTCCAAAACCAACTCGGTATAATATCGGTAAAAATAAATGCTAGTATATAAATAGTATGTAATCTATACATATAAATTTTTCCATTGTACATATTCAAAATTATAACGCGTCTTTGAGTGTTATCCTTGAAACAAAGACGTCCTAGGTGAACAACAGAAAAAACTGCGTAATCGATTTTGTGTATTAGATTTTATAATATCGATTGATTAACATGATTGATTTTACTTTCGGACATCACCAACTGTGTCAGTTGGAGACCTAGAAAAATACTATTTTTACCGTGGATAGAGTATAGTCTTGACATAAAGTAAACCGAAAGTTTCAAATTTGAATATGAATATGTTTACTTTTCTGCTCTCAAAATATAATTACATTTTGGAGATAAACAGAATTTTAAGCTATTTTAATACATTTACGGAGAAAATATTTAATATTTGGTCACGTGGTAACATATTTTTCCCGCGTAATTCTTACTTCCGTGAATGATTTTTATCGCATAAATATTTGTCGCAGTTATCATCTCATCGAACTAGCTTGGTGGGCGCTATTTACGTCATAGAGTTTGCCGTAGAAACCATACATAGTCTTTTTGATGCAATGGGTTAATACCGAATGGGTTGTGACAGAACGTTTGAACATTACCCCTGGACTTCCCCACATCTCGTCAATCAATTAAAATGATAATAAATAAGTACAACAGTTTTGTAATTTATGTCACAATCATTTATCGATGTATTCAGTAATAATTTCAGATATGTAATTGTTAATTATGGTTCCTAGATCAATTTAAATTCATATCATTCAGTCAAGGTCTTGCGTGATAATGTATGATTCTACATGTACATACCTTATTATAACATAACATAAGTTCACACCTTTTGTTACCCGGTGTAGGCAGCGGCTGTTAAGCCTCGTCTCGCCGTTATGTTTACGTCCCAAGTGGAATAGGTGGCGATCCTATTGCCATACCGGGCACAAAGTTTTCAGTCATCGATATTCATCACACTTAATTTCCGAAAACAATTTCGATTTACATACCTTATTATGTGAAGTAATAATTTATTTTAAACTCTCTTTGTTTTCACACGAAATGGTGTAGACAGTTTTCTCGTAGATATCGAAAAATAAAAATACACATAATGATATTGGCTATTGGTTACTGGGCCCATAAATCTAACCTTTCAAAGGTTTGAAAAGCTTTTCTTTTTCCGATTAGACTTTGTCCTGTCCTGTTTCGAGTCTAATGTGTTGTCATAGTATGTCACACGCAAAAAATAGGAATTTGAACTCGTCCTAATATTTGTGGAAGATAAGTCGAGGCACGCGTTTGAAGTTATCAGCTCGGTTCAGGGTCGCGGTGACTTGAACTGCGTCGTGATGATGATAAGTTCATTCATTTCAATAGAATTAATGGGATCATATGTCATTTTGATAGCCTAGATGATAGCACGAGGATTTTATTCAAGAAATCCCTGGTTCGAATCCCAATAGAGCCCAATAATAACTCTTCAGAATTCATGTGTGATACTTTTGATCCTCTTGTTTGGCATTTATTATATGAATGAGATTACTTGATTTTCATCATAAATTATTTCGACAAATATTATAATACAGATAAGATGTGTTATTTAAAAAACTTAATTACTTAATCCCTGAAAGCTCGTTTCAAGTCTTTTGAATATGATTATCAGAAAGTAATTTAGAGACGAAACTTTTAATTAGAATATTCTTGGAATTGATATTTTTATACAGAAGTTATGTTTTTAATAGGAAGTTTGATACAGTAAGTAAGTATAAATAATTAATCTGCTTGATTATTAAATTTTAACTGCACCTTAGCGACAACAAGACAATTTATTATTATTTAGTTGGATAATTCATATGTTACAGTTATGTTAAGCGCGTTCACATTGATGGTAGGCAGTGATGCCCATAAACATCTTTATTCCCTTAATTATGTCTATATCATAAAACACTTAATAACACATTTCCCTTTCAATTGAAGAAAACCTATGCACACATATTGTTATATGTGTGAGGTCTTTCTTCGTCGATATATCATTGTTCTCTTTCTTGCAATGAAATAGATATTCTTTAATACTACGAGCAAAAGTGGAATTCCTCTCATTATAATGGATGGATATAAATATATTAACTTATCATTATTATTACGTGAAAATAATTAATGTGCTATTCATATATATTTAACATGTCGCATTCCTTTGTAATTAAATTAAGTTTTATACAGTTCAGTATTTTATTCAGTCAACTCGGCTCATATTTAATTTTTCATGTCGTGGTGGCGAGCCCATTATCACACACAATACCGGATAAGTCAAAAAGTAATTGGCGTATGAGTACCCTGACTTGGCTGAAACGCAAACCGCGTTCGCCAAAATTAAAAAAAAGTTACCCACATTCGATTAAGATACTTAGTCTTAGTGTAAAAAATAATTTTAATTCAATTATGTAACTCACCTGAATAATTTTCGAAAAACTTTCAATTTTATTTCACACAGCTGAACTGAATCAACCGCTACCACATTTATCCCATAAAGAACAATATAATATTATATTAATAGTATTTTCCATATTATTTATAAGAGCACACGCGTGAGGAGTACACTAAACGTGTCAACGGCAAAGACTCGTATTAATACTTGGTAAAAAATATCACTAAACATAATATATGTATAAATTTATATGTAAGATTTATCAGTGCAGTGATAATAGGTGTAGGAACATAGTGTAGTTTGATACAAAAGAGGTATTAAACACCGCGAAGAATTACCTATGTTAAATAAGTTTTTTTTTATTGCTGGCTGAATAGAATTTCTCTGTTGCCAGTAGAAATACGGGGCTGTACTGACAATTATTTAGTTCATATTACGATATTCAAATGACAATTAGATGACGCAATCTGTAGAAGATAAGCTAGTCTCGGCAAAATTGTATTGGTCATGTTCTTGAAAAAGTACAGTTCAAATGTAATTCGTCTCTTTTTCTTCCTAATTTTTATAATATCTATTTGTCATACCCAGCACTTACTTGTAATACAGAGGTAGCGAGTTCAAGTTCTGTTAGAGGATCAGTTTTTTCTCAGCTATAGTTTTTTTGAAGTCTAACTTGTTGTGTTTCTTGGCATTACAAAAAGTCCATGACAATGTCGAGTATACAAGGTTTAGCAACCCAAACTCAAAAAAGGCCCAGTAGAACCCCAATGTGGAAAGGCTATATTTGTTTCATTAATGGTTTTAGTAAAACTTTGACCTCTAGGTGTATGTCATCAGCGGTAACGATTTTATTGTTCAAGTATTTCTAAATTTAACTGTAATATACAACATTTGTCTCAGTACACGAGCGCAATTTGGTAATGTACCATACATAATGTCCGGCTGGAATGTCAATTATCCAGTTTACAGTGACCCCTGGATGGTCAAGGTGAAGGTCACAGTACAAATGGTCATTAATCATTTCTGATGTCCATTCGTGAAGGGTTATAGAGGCACATCCTATCATTATGTCATCTTAGACATATCATTAGGCCCTGGGATTCTTATGTTGTACTGCGGTATTGAAACTAAAAGGTAGGCGATTTCTTCTAAGAAGTGTATTTAATAGGATTATTAGATATTACGCACCTCATAGAGACGAGTTCACATTTTTCATTAAAGGTGGGCGTGTACGTAATTATTTCCCCATAAAAGCCTTGACCGAAGCTGAATAGTTCTTTTTTTAACTTTGAAATCATAGGCAATATTTTTTTTACACATACCACCTCGACCACTGACAAAAAAATTCAACCGGAACTACACGTGTACCGAACATCTTCAAAAAAAGAAACAAAAAAATTAAACTTTGCGT
This sequence comes from Euproctis similis, assembly GCA_905147225.2. NCBI lineage: Eukaryota > Metazoa > Arthropoda > Insecta > Lepidoptera > Erebidae > Euproctis > Euproctis similis. Next base: position 1,433,788 of record LR990105.1, on the reverse strand, counting down.
TAAATCATTCGAAAATTTGACACTGCCATTATAAAAGTAATAAAAACGTTTTAGAACCGAATGTAATTTACGATCTTTCGTAATACTGTAACAAATTTAGACTTTATTTGAATGAATGAAACGTTGGATTTTCTTTACGAGAAATATAATTTTGTTTAATCTTTTGTTTTAGGAAATTTAAACTTTAGCTAGTAGCTCGTAAAGGTTATAATCGTGCGTTCGGTGGCGACATCATAACTCATAGCGTTGGTAATGACGATTAGAATGGTCATGTAATAAGTGAAGTATAATTCTATTATAATTTAATTTGAACTGTGAATAGTGTTGTGCTCGTCGCTCGACATCGAAAGCTCTATCTAAATGTGCTAAGCTTTAGTACTTATCACCACATAGTATAAAGTAAAAAACAATTAGTAGTACATAGTAAACAAGTCGCTTTCTCTGTCCCTATATCTATACGTATGCATAAATATTTAAAACTACGCAACGACTTTTGATGCGGTTTTTTTTAATAAATCGAGGGTGTCCACGGACTGTTTATCATTACATAGTATAAAACAAAGTCAGGTTCCGCTGTCTGTCCACTTGTATGCTTATATCTTTAAAAATACGCAACGGATTCTGATGCGGTTTTTTTAATAGTTAGAGGGTATCATCGGGGTAGTTTTGATCTATAATTCATATATGATGTTGGAAAGAAAAAATGATAATTTCCGAGATTTAGTACTTTAATTGCAAACACTGGCTGAACCCTAAGTGATAGTTCAAAACAATTTTCTACATTATTAAACACCTTCAGAAGGTCTACAAAAACATCCGCGAGAGCATATGTCTATCTCTTAAGGATAACCCAGCATGACCATTTTTATTTTTTACTTTTTACGAGAAATAATGGCTTATTTACGAAGCAATTTTATGCACTACAGGATTACTTTTCATCCAGTTAAGTATCTTAAATAGATTGTGCTTTTAATATAGATCAATATGGCCCGTTACAGTATATAATTTAAACGAATATTTACAAAGATATTACAGTATTAACATAGTGGGACATAGCAGTTGCGTTGCGCGCCAAAACGCGTGCCGATGAATAGCACAAATTGAACTTTTTAAGATCCAAATTTTACTTATTTATTACTTTTAATGCGGAACAAAGTTCGCTGGGTCAGCTAGTATACATATATAAATTATGTAGTAAAGAAAAAGTGATTAATCCAACATTTACTTATTTATTACTTTTGATGCGGAGAAAAGTTCACCGGCTCAATTTGTTAGGTCATAAAATATAAAAAAAAAATAGTTAGAGTTGCAATAGGCAACTCATGTTTTCATTTGATAGGTGCGTTTAGGGTTTTTTATATGTATAAACTTACAAATATACCTAGTAAAATAAAAGGTGATGACTTGACATGACGGATTTATTTTGTTTCATTTATTCATGTAAACACATGTATAATTTCTATGGCCACTGAAACTCTCAGGCAGACCAATTTCCTGACCTGTTATATATAGGTATTTTACTAAACTAGTAATAAAGATTTTCGGAACTAATTTAGATTAGTCCTGAAATGTTTAAATTTGGAAAAACTCTATTAAACTATTCATATCTGTATGCAACAAATATGAGTATTATTATTCCGATTACACAATGCCATCACAAAACCGTAACACTCTCAGTTTATAAAAATCGGTTTTATAAAAAAATAATACATCGATAAATGTTATATGGAGCAGGCACCTCTCTACACATAATATTCCGTTGTTGCTTAGCAATTACGAAGACCATTACATTTAAAATCACATACGTACTATAAATCAATGTATAAAATGATTTCATGTCTTATAATTCAACAGTCCTGATGTCTTAAGGCAATAAGCACTGCGCTTCTGATTCATATGTATGTCTCAAGTTCGGATCCGATCACTTTTCAGAAATATTCATTTTTTTCGCTATTAGTATCCGAAGACTTAGGATAAGTAGATTAATACATTTGAATTCGAACCCCCTAAATCATAAGTAAGTAGCTGCAAACCATTAGAACGTCGCGTCGAGGTGAAAGTAACAATATCTATACATATAATAAAATTGTAGAAAAGTCAAAACTGTACATTGAATATTTTTTAAAAAGAATACTTGGTGTGTGATCTGCAATCGATACCGAAGCCAAAAATATACTTTTTAGAATTTTTGTCTGTTTGTCTGTTTGTCTGTTTGTCTGTTTGTCTGTTTGTCTGTATGTATGTCCGGGATAAACTCAAAAAGTACTGCATGGATTTACTTCAAATTTGGCACGAAAATTATTAAGAAGTCGGGTCAACATATAGGCTACATATTATCACGCTATCACCTACGAGGAACGAGCAGTGAACCTTTATTTCTTCAATGTATTCTGTAGCAACGTGTAATCTAACGACGCATATTTGTATGTTGTTATGGTGTTATTATGTTAATAACCATGCTTTAATCTATACATATAATAATAATAATAATATAATATAAGTTAGCTTCACATTTTAATTAACTTATGCCGTTAAACATAACAGACAATTTTAAAACAGTGCCATCTATGAGATTTACAAAACAGAAAACATTAAGTTGAATTACACGTGTAAGCACTTTTTGGTTTTAGATATAAATAAATCTTTGAGATTTTAAAAACATCAAGTCGAATTACATGTTTAAACACTTTTTGAATATAAATAATTGAAATTTCATCATGCGCTTGCGGTCAATAGATGTTTTTAAGAGTCATAGATGGAGTTGTGCATTTTCTTCTTTAAAATTGTATCGTTAATTCTTTTCAGAGATGAGCAAGACAATTAAAAAAATGTATTTGTATATGCTAAAAACTGTTAATATTTTTGTTCGGTATTTATTGGTGTAATGATTGCTTCGTAATTTTATAAGAAAAACATTTGTTACCACTGGCATACTTGCAGAGGTCAGGAGGCAAGGAAAAATTGCCATTGCTGTAGCGTCGTCGGGAATCGCTGCCACACTGCTTCCGGGTGGCAAGACAGCACATGCCATGTTTAAAATTCCCATCGATTTAGAGAGCACCGAAACGCCTGTTTGTGGTGTGTCACGCAATAGTGATAAGGGACACGTGCTGAAGGATTGCTCTCTGATCGTATGGGATGAGTGTACGATGGCCAATAGAAAAGCAGTTGAGGCCGTGGACAGAACCCTGCAGGACATCCGCAGGAACGAACACTTGATGGGTGGTGTCACAGTTCTATTCAGTGGCGATTTCCGACAAACGCTTCCCGTGGTGACGCGGGGATCGAGGGCTGACGAGGTGAATGCTTCGTTGAAACGATCTTCGCTGTGGTCACGAGTTCGTACGCTGCGCTTGACCATTAATATGAGAGCTCGGCTCGGCGGCAATGCACGTGCTCAAGAATTCTCCGATGTTCTTCTAAGTCTTGGCGAAGGCACTCTACCAGAGGAGAGAGGTGGGCAGGTGGTGCTTCCAGAGTCTCTCGGTAGAGTCGTATCCAGCTTAGAAGAACTCATTCGCTGTGTGTACGGGGACATCAGTCATATACCGCACCAGCAGAATTCTTGGGTATGTGAGCGGGCAATTTTGACGCCCAAAAATGGTCAGGCTGAAGCAATCAACGAATGCATTCTCTCGAAAATTGAGGGGAATGAAGTGGTTTACACCTCTATAAACACTGTCATCGAGCAAGATGATGCCACACATTATCCCGTGGAATTTCTGAACTCTCTGTCAGCAAGTGGACTTCCAGCGCATACTATCAAGCTGAAAGTCGGTGTCCCGATTATGCTTCTTCGGAACCTATCTCCTCCGAAGTTGTGTAACGGGACCCGCCTTAAAGTCATCTCGCTCCACAGACACAGCATTGAGGCGGAAATTCTTACGGGTTGTGGCGTAGGCGAGGCAGTATTTGTACCACGCATTCCCCTCATACCTCATAACTTCCCGTTCCAGTTCAAGCGCGTACAGTTCCCCGTGAGTGTTTGCTTCGCGATGACCATCAATAAGTCGCAGGGGCAGACACTGAGAGCAGCGGGTGTCGACCTCAGGACGAGCTGCTTCTCACACGGGCAGCTGTACGTCGCTTGCTCCCGCGTCACCAGTCCTGACTCTCTTTACATTTTGGCTGCGGAGAGCCAAACCAGCAATGTTGTTTATAGAGAAGTTTTATAAGTATATATTTTTATCCTTTTCTATATTTATATTTTCTTATTCATTATTTTCTACATTTGCTTCAGTCGCAACTTATTACTTAATTCAGCAGAATCACCATAAAGTCATTTATTCAAAGCAGACTGAAAATCAGCACTTTTGAAGTTCAACAATTTTACAAAAGACAGTCTCCCTCTGTTACTGTACTTTCTGTATTTATGAAATGTAAAGAAGTAACGGGTAAATAAATGTTATTTTAAAAGGTATAATCGTAGGTATTTTTGGTGCTGTATAGCGTTCAGGCAGATGACGTCGCGGGCTACAGCTATACTACAAAAATTCCTGTTAAAATGAAAATAAACAATGCGGGCAACAACCATTGCTACCGCAATCTGTACTTATCCTACCAGTTACAATTTCATTGTAGAGGTAATTACTTCTCAACTGTCTATGTAAAAATATAGCTATCTGATCACAAATTCCACGCGTACGAAGTCGCGGGCACAGCTAGTGATTAATAAACATACATAACTCACATACATAACTTCACGCTAATTCTCTTGCGGGGTAAGCAGAGGGAACAGAGCGCCAGGGAACAGGCACGATTCTTACATGCCTCGCTCGCTTCTTTGACTTTCATAACTTCTTACATACATGCGAGTCGATTTCTGAAGCTCCTAAAATCGTCTTCTTCCAGAACACGTTCTATTTGGTCATAGAATGTGTGTCTTGGCCGTCCACGACTCCTACATACATAAACATACATACATTGAAATAATCTCTACCTTTATTGTATTTTTATTTTTATAATGAAGGAAATCGCGATAAAATAAATAAATACAAAAACTACTATTTACAGAAACTGAAAATTCGATCAATTCTTAAACAAACTTGGCTGCTGACAAAGCTGCTTATATGTAATTATAGTCGTTGATTGAACAAATCGCACCTAATGCATTATAATGGGCTTGTTACTAATTCCATGGGAACCTTCCATTTGGTGACATAAATATTAAAAGCTCTCCAATATTCGAGAGCATAAAATGCCATACCATTAGGCGACTTTATATCATATTTAGAAGGAATGAGTCATCAGCAACAACAGGGTACCCACGTGAAAGACAGCGTGATACCAAGAATTACTTAATTATTATTAAAAGACCGCACCCCTTTTTTTTCATACACCTTCTACTAAATAGCAAACATAGCAGTCAAAGAAAAGAATGACAAAAACTTACCAGTACAAAAAGGAACTGACACATCCAAATTGTGATGACAGAATAAAACCTTTTTTTTTTCAATTATATAACGACACTGTCAGGAAAGCCTGGCTGTAAGCGAATGAGTCAACGCGACGACAACGTTAAAAAAATAGGTTTAAAAAAAGAACACGGTGATTAAAGAGGAGTGCAAAAAACCGCGCAGGTGTGACGTTCGAAGGACGAGAAAGTGCGTCTTTAACAGATATTAGAGATCGTAATATTACAATCCATATTTTTAAAATATACTTTAAATATTAGCTGGGTGACATTTCCATTCATATATTTTTTTGAAATGTTTAGATTTTTAAATATAGAAGACTTTTACGTTTCATTGGAATTCTTGAAAAAAAACTTCAGAATTTCGGATTTTAAATTTAGAACTCGCAAGGTGTATTGAAATTAATGAATCTTCAACGCATTGTGGTAAGTTTGCTAGTTTATTTAAACACTACAAACAAAAATTCTAATTGAATAGTTTACGTGCTTCAAAGTTACGAAGTAACTTCTTCTAGAATGTCCTTGGTAATTTTGTCGTTTGTCATAAAACAGAAACAAAATAAAGATACGGAACCATCTAATTTTTATTCAATAATATTACCACATTTGTCGAGCACTAAGCGTTGCGGAAAAAAGTGAAATAAAAAGCGGGCAAGAGTGTCAGCCTATCAGCTATATAGGGTTCTGTAGGGCGCGAAGAGGACACTGATCATAAGCAAACTTGTATAGACGAATTATTAAGATTAACAGTTACATTTTAAAGTTAAAGCTTAGATTTCTGTAATAAATTTGTCTTCTTTAATACCGCATGAAGGGAAAAAGTGAATTTAAACACAATTATTAATATACTTATATCATTATTAAATCATTATCTTTCTGCCCTGTTCCCATAAATTGAGGTCAGCACAACAGGCTTTGCTTATTTCATATCATTCGCTTCCTCCACACCAACACCCTTCCTAATCATTTCATCTTTCACACATTCTATCCATAGTTTGTTATGTCTCCCTTTTACCTATTTCTTTCGACATTCAGATTCATCATTCCTTTCGTGACACGAGTATAATGCCTCCTCACTACCACTAGTCTCAGTACATGCTCATAACACGCAAGGGGATTTTCTCTTATCCTCTTAATTATTAGCGCAACTTTCAACTATATCCATGCCAAGTTATGGCTTTCTGTCACATAAATTCTATAGCTAAGCTGTGCACAAGGGGGTGGACAGTAAGGGTTCTATGTCTAAGGGACCCCAAAAACCACTGTAGCTGTAATATGACGTAAGCTCAGAACTCGTTTTTATCTCTGACCTTACTATATTCAAGATATTCGTTCTGTGTGTTTGTCACGATAACAATTTGTATGTAAAAATATAAATGTTTCAGGAAATTGGGTGAATTTAAAAGATATTTTTCTATATGTTACAAGTGTATTTAAAATATAATACTATCTACTACCACATCAAAAGTAATTTTTATAGCGTTTACAATTAAAGTGCTAAATCTCAAAAATTTACACTTTTTATTTACTGCATTAGATACGAATTAAACATACAAGCTACCCCGTTGACACACTCTATCTATTAAATAAAACCCGCATAAAAATCCGTTGCGTAGTTTCAAAGATCTAAGTGTGGGGACAGACAGCGGAAAGCGACTTCGTTTTATACTACGAGTATGTAATGATAATCGCTTTGACACCTAAAGAAATGGAGTTCCCGTGTTTATATCACATCAACATAATCTCTTAAAAAATCGGCTTCAAATATTAAAAACTCGGAGAAGAATAATAGTAAAAAATACTTAGTGGAGTATTTTATGAAAGTAGAAGAACGAAGGAATTTGAAAGAAACGCATCCAGAAAGATGACTAGTATCGCTACCTTGATCTTGGCTTCTTTTACTTTTTGTCCGTCTGTCTGAACCAAACCGCAAAAAAGTTTAAAGATATTTCATTCAAATAATTATCATTTACGCTCGTTATAGAGAAGTGCATAGAACAGATAAGTGGCATAATAATATTAACACCTCTAAGATTATTAAGTCATTAGGCTCTGACTTTTTATACGACTTCAAAAATAAGTCTGGTTTTTAATTCAGATATTGCAAAATGTCTGTTCCAGAAAAGCTATTCGGTCTTCTACATTATAATATTTTAGATTAAAACAACCATATGAGATCAAGTGGGTGGGTATAGTGTTTACTTCTTATTGCATTTACGCTGATAGAAAAGAAAAGGATTAGCAAATAATTCTATTCTTTAAATAGTACTGTTTTAGGCAATTGGAATTGATAATATCATCATATACTATCCTCGGTTTACCTACTCCTCTCCCACTCCCTATCACATTTTGAAAGTCGCCAACGCAACTGTAACACTACCTGTGTAGCAGGTGTCCATTGGCGGAGTTAGTTGCTTACCATCAGGTGATACGATTGCTCGTTTGCCCCCTATCCCATAAGAAAAGCAAAATTCTATGCATACGTGACCATTAATGTTTTTAATGTTATTCTATGCACCACGGCTGGGTTCTAGTGACGTAGTTAGTGACGCGCGCACCAAGTAGGTCGCACCACAAGGTGCTTCGATAAGCATACCATTATTCTTATATCTAGTACTTACTTACGTCAATAATGGAAAACTTTCGACTTGACCACCACTATATATCACCACTGGACCGGCTGTTAAATAATTTTATAGCTTGTGTGTATTTTTTTTTTTGACTGATAGCGTTGGGTTAGATTTTTTCCATTATTGTATAGAATCGTTAGATAAATACTCGTTAAGTCTACGTAACATCAAGCCCAGGAAGACAATGGCAATGGTAATTTAAGAAGACCCTTATAAGTTTGATATATTTTTTTAACTTTACATAAGGAACTGCATGTTCCAGTGGTACTGATATGTAGAAAAGAATGTAAGATTGATAAACGGCCGAAACCAATAATCAATCCCAATCCGAATTTTGTCAATCTGACATCTATATTTCAATCCATTTCTACTCATAAGCGTGCCAATAATCAATCCGTGGATTGATTTTGTTTGGGGAATCGATCGGCAGATCATTTCATAATATAAAACAAAGTCACTTTCCGCTGTCTGTCCCCTTATATCTTTAAAACTACGCAACGGATTTTGATGCGGTTTTTTTTTAATAGTTAAAAGGTATCAACGGGGTGGTTTTGATCTTTAATTCATATATAATTTTGTAAAGAAAATGTGTGCTAAATCTCGAAAATGATAATTTTCGAGATTTAGCACTTTAATTGCAAACGCTGGCCGAACCCTAAGTGATAGATCAAAACAATGTTTTTTAAACACCTTCAGAAGGTCTACAAAAAAGTCCACGAGAGCATATGCTCTAAGAGTTACACATATAACCCACGATGACCATTTCTATTTTTTAACTTTTTAAGAGAAATAATGGCTTATTTACGAAGCGATTTTAAACATTAAAGCAATAATTTTCATCCAATTAAGTATCTTCAATAGATTGTGCATGTAATATAGATGATCTTGGCTCTTTACAGCATGCAATTTAAACGAATATTTTCGAAGATATTGCAGTATTAACATAGCGGGACAGCAGTTAAAGCCGATAAATAGAACAATTGAACCTCATGATATCCAAAATTTACTCATTTATTACTTTTGACGCGGAACAAAGTTCGCCGGGTCAGCTAGTATACAATTATTTTAGATTGGAGATTGATTATTGATTTCGGCCGTAAGCACATATACATTGCAAAAGCGGATGGATGTAGGTGTCGAGGACGGCCACGATACTCTTTCCATAATATCGACCAAATAGAGCGAGGAGAAATAGGAGAGTGCTCGAGGATAGTGATATCATAAGCCTTAAAAACCAGCGTGTATGACAAGAGTTATAGAAGTCAAAGAAGCGAGTGAGGCGTGTAAGGATCACACAATCAAACAAAACAGGTAACTTCCGAAAACATTTTCCCTAAGTCATAGAAGTGCATTCAGATTCGGCTTCGATACTTGTAAATCAGAAGTGGAATGCTGAATCATAAAGGTAACAAGACTATTCCAAGGACTAAGAAAGAACCCAACTCACCATTTTTGACATTGCACCAGTAAGTACGTGTCCTAACTAACTGTCTAACTTATGGAAGCGAGAGCTGGGTATGGCAGAGCGTGCATGAAAGTAGGATAAACGCGGTCGAAATGAGGGCATTGCGCAAAATCTGCGGAGTGACGCTCGTTGACCGCGTGGAAAACAAGGTTATAAAGAAGGAAGTCGGATTGAAAGAGAGTGTCGGTGTAAAAGTAAGAAAGGGCATGCTCCGATGATTCGGATATGTAGAAAGGATGTATGATGCAAGATTGACTAAGCAGATATACAATGCAAAAGCGGATGGATGTAGGAGTCGACGGACAGACGGCCTAGACACACATTCCATGACCAAATAGAACGTGTTCTGGAGGAAGGTGATGTTAGGAGCCTCAAAAATCGACGCGCGTGAATGAAAAGAGTTATGAAAGTCAACGATTGACATTATGGCGCTCCGTCCTCTCTGCCTACCCCGCAAGGGATTTGGCGTGAAGTTATGTATGTATGTAAGTACGTGTCCAAAAACGCATTATATATGGACAGTTAAATGATGTAATAATGTGTCCTATTAAACAATGATTATATCGGCTTGTGAACACTTAATTTTGGCGCTTTGACGTCTAATATATTTTAATCTATTGTTGTATTCAAATGGACTCCACAACTACAATATGAACTGTGACTAAGAGTCTTTTAATCAACCACAATTTACATCCCGTGCAGAATTTATTAAGGAAAAAAAAACATTACCAACGTCATCAAAGTAACCTAAAAAATAGAAAGTAAAAAGTTCGCTACTTGGTGGTAGTTCTGAGTGACTTCACCAATCCGAATAAAGACATCACGTGGAAAAATTCTATATTTATCCGAAATCTTAGTTATATTTATCCAAATTTATTCTTCAAAGTGTTGCTCCATAAGAAACCTTACATTGTCGCTGACGAATAATAAATACCATTAACAGAATATTTTGAAACTCTTTTTTCAGAATTGAGATCAGTTCTTGGCAAGGATTATCCTGTTATGTCTCCTACCAAATATAAAGTAGATATCACGAAGTGGTATTATATGTAGGTTCAAATAATATATGATAATACATAACATAACTCCACGCCTTTTTAACCCGAAGGTGTAGGCAGCGGCTGTTAAGCCCCATCTCGCCGTCCCAAATGGAATAAGTGGCGAACCTATTGCCATACCAGACATACAGTTTTCAGTCATCGCTATTTATCACACATACCGAAAAGAACTTCGAAAAGTCATTGGTGTGAGCCAGTGTGAGGATTCGAACCCGCGATCTCTAGATTCAGAAGCGAGGTGCTCTACCACTGGACCACCGAGTTCAATAAAAATAATATCACTGGAATTTTCATCTTTTTTTTTTCAAATTCCCGATATTAAAGTATATATATTCTGGGCTATAACATGATCTTGCTTAAAGCTATTTTTCATAAAGTTCGTTTTTGCCGTTCTCAAATTATAAATAGACTTATTCATAGAGTTACGGAAAAAAATAACTTAGTGGAATCCAGGGGCTCGGGAGTGCCAACTCCAATAAGAGGCGAACGTGGGCAGTACATGACTACCAATTTTTTAAAACATTTTGGTTCTTTTTTTACTCATAACTTTAGCTTGTTTTACCAAATAAATGGTTAATGCGGTTGTTTTTTATTAAGATGATTTTTTAATAATTTAATCCTCAATCTACTTAGGCATCGTGAGACATGACACTAAAGAAGATAAAAGAAAATAAAATATTATCAAATTTTCTTGATATATGTTGCCGAGTCATATTTTCAACAAGAATTGGAATAATCTGTGAGGCAAGGACTGGTAGAGTTACGGCCTGTATACTCAGATACTTGGTTCTGTATGAGATCAGATAGACTCTTTGACGATTTGATACGCTGGTTATTATTTTCATGGGATAGGGGGCAAACGATCTAGTGGGTCATCGGGGTAAATAACTACCACTGTTACAGTTGCGTTACTGACCTTTAAGGGTGTGGGATGGTAAGGGAGGTGAAAGGAAGTGGGTCTCCGGCTACCTATCATACCGAACGAAATGTCACATGTGTCACTTTACGTCGGTATTCTCGGAGGACGTAGTATTACACTGGTCGAGCCGGACCATTCGTGCAGCAAACTGCGTGGCTCTACCAATGTCATCTGTACGACTGGGCTGGTATTTTGTTCCTAGTAGCATCATACAGATTCAAATATAAGTATACCTACATATGTCACACGACTGGTTCTGAACAACTGCTCCTAAAATGATTAAACAGCTGTTCTCATACACAGTTGTCAAGCTGATTGCATACACGTGTACGTAGTGCTCATAACCTTGAGATCAATTTAATATCCTAGATCCATAGCGGTATGAGAGATTGATAATAAAACATTGACACTACCGTAATTTATTCGTATCCATAGGATACGGTCAGTACTTATCGTCAGGGGGACCGTTCTTTGTTTGCTGTAGTCGTAGTTTTAAAGAAACTACCTTTCTACTAGTCATATGTTCGTCAAACAAATATTTCTATCCGAGCCAGGTTCCGAATTGCCGATCTCTGTGCAGCAGTGTAAAACACATAACATAACTTCACGCCTTTTGTTACCCGAAGGTGTAGGCAGCGGCTGTTAAGCCTCGTCTCGACGTTATGTTTACGTCTCAAATGGAATAGGCGGCGAACCTATACTATATACATACCGGGCGCAAAGTTGCCAGTCATCGATATTTATTACACATAACTTCCGAAAATAATTTCGAAAAGTCAGCCAGTGAGCCAGCGTCTGAAATCGAACCCGGACCTCTGGATCCGAAGCTCGACCACTGCGCCACCGAGACTCAAATAGTCAAATTATTACATACTAGCTGTGCCCGCGACTTCGTACGCGTGGAATTTGTGATCAGATAGCTATATTTTTACATAGACAGTTGAGAAGTAATTACCTCTAAAATGAAATTGTAACTGGTAGGATAAGTACAGATTGCGGTAGCAATGGTTGTTGCCCGCATTGTTTATTTTCATTTTAACAGGAATTTTTGTAGTATAGCTGTAGCCCGCGACGTCATCTGCCTGAACGCTATACAGCACCAAAAATACCTACGATTATACCTTTTAAAATAACATTTATTTACCCGTTACTTCTTTACATTTCATAAATACAGAAAGTACAGTAACAGAGGGAGACTGTCTTTTGTAAAATTGTTGAACTTCAAAAGTGCTGATTTTCAGTCTGCTTTGAATAAATGACTTTATGGTGATTCTGCTGAATTAAGTAATAAGTTGCGACTGAAGCAAATGTAGAAAATAATGAATAAGAAAATATAAATATAGAAAAGGATAAAAATATATACTTATAAAACTTCTCTATAAACAACATTGCTGGTTTGGCTCTCCGCAGCCAAAATGTAAAGAGAGTCAGGACTGGTGACGCGGGAGCAAGCGACGTACAGCTGCCCGTGTGAGAAGCAGCTCGTCCTGAGGTCGACACCCGCTGCTCTCAGTGTCTGCCCCTGCGACTTATTGATGGTCATCGCGAAGCAAACACTCACGGGGAACTGTACGCGCTTGAACTGGAACGGGAAGTTATGAGGTATGAGGGGAATGCGTGGTACAAATACTGCCTCGCCTACGCCACAACCCGTAAGAATTTCCGCCTCAATGCTGTGTCTGTGGAGCGAGATGACTTTAAGGCGGGTCCCGTTACACAACTTCGGAGGAGATAGGTTCCGAAGAAGCATAATCGGGACACCGACTTTCAGCTTGATAGTATGCGCTGGAAGTCCACTTGCTGACAGAGAGTTCAGAAATTCCACGGGATAATGTGTGGCATCATCTTGCTCGATGACAGTGTTTATAGAGGTGTAAACCACTTCATTCCCCTCAATTTTCGAGAGAATGCATTCGTTGATTGCTTCAGCCTGACCATTTTTGGGCGTCAAAATTGCCCGCTCACATACCCAAGAATTCTGCTGGTGCGGTATATGACTGATGTCCCCGTACACACAGCGAATGAGTTCTTCTAAGCTGGATACGACTCTACCGAGAGACTCTGGAAGCACCACCTGCCCACCTCTCTCCTCTGGTAGAGTGCCTTCGCCAAGACTTAGAAGAACATCGGAGAATTCTTGAGCACGTGCATTGCCGCCGAGCCGAGCTCTCATATTAATGGTCAAGCGCAGCGTACGAACTCGTGACCACAGCGAAGATCGTTTCAACGAAGCATTCACCTCGTCAGCCCTCGATCCCCGCGTCACCACGGGAAGCGTTTGTCGGAAATCGCCACTGAATAGAACTGTGACACCACCCATCAAGTGTTCGTTCCTGCGGATGTCCTGCAGGGTTCTGTCCACGGCCTCAACTGCTTTTCTATTGGCCATCGTACACTCATCCCATACGATCAGAGAGCAATCCTTCAGCACGTGTCCCTTATCACTATTGCGTGACACACCACAAACAGGCGTTTCGGTGCTCTCTAAATCGATGGGAATTTTAAACATGGCATGTGCTGTCTTGCCACCCGGAAGCAGTGTGGCAGCGATTCCCGACGACGCTACAGCAATGGCAATTTTGCCTTGCCTCCTGACCTCTGCAAGTATGCCAGTGGTAACAAATGTTTTTCTTATAAAATTACGAAGCAATCATTACACCAATAAATACCGAACAAAAATATTAACAGTTTTTAGCATATACAAATACATTTTTTTAATTGTCTTGCTCATCTCTGAAAAGAATTAACGATACAATTTTAAAGAAGAAAATGCACAACTCCATCTATGACTCTTAAAAACATCTATTGACCGCAAGCGCATGATGAAATTTCAATTATTTATATTCAAAAAGTGTTTAAACATGTAATTCGACTTGATGTTTTTAAAATCTCAAAGATTTATTTATATCTAAAACCAAAAAGTGCTTACACGTGTAATTCAACTTAATGTTTTCTGTTTTGTAAATCTCATAGATGGCACTGTTTTAAAATTGTCTGTTATGTTTAACGGCATAAGTTAATTAAAATGTGAAGCTAACTTATATTATATTATTATTATTATTATATGTATAGATTAAAGCATGGTTATTAACATAATAACACCATAACAACATACAAATATGCGTCGTTAGATTACACGTTGCTACAGAATACATTGAAGAAATAAAGGTTCACTGCTCGTTCCTCGTAGGTGATAGCGTGATAATATGTAGCCTATATGTTGACCCGACTTCTTAATAATTTTCGTGCCAAATTTGAAGTAAATCCATGCAGTACTTTTTGAGTTTATCCCGGACATACATACAGACAAACAGACAAACAGACAAACAGACAAAAATTCTAAAAAGTATATTTTTGGCTTCGGTATCGATTGCAGATCACACACCAAGTATTCTTTTTAAAAAATATTCAATGTACAGTTTTGACTTTTCTACAATTTTATTATATGTATAGATGTTCGTCAAACAAATATTCCTATCCGAGCCAGGTTCCGAATCCGTCAAAACTCTGCCAGCAAGCACTTATTTTCAAAATTTTTTCTACTGTTGCATCTAAGGTGTGAATCTTTATTTTACGTAAAAAATATTTCAGTGTAATAGTTATAATATTAACCTCAATTTAAACTCTTGAGTCAACTATAAAGGGTTTTGAAAAAAAAGAAAAATATCTCGACACAGTCGCGTCATTTTAAGAATCACTACAGAAAATGCAGAATGGCGGGAAATCAATAAACTTTCCCTAGAAAGACGCGGTCTAAATTTAAAATCAGAAAAGAAAAAAATCGGACCGTTTATTTACAGGTAATTGAAGTGTTATTGAATTCTCTTTGTAGATTTGTTATTTGTCGATGAGCTTTTAAATTATTTATAGTAAGCATGGTAATCAATTCTTTTAAGCATGTAAGAGATTCTTATTACTTACGTCAACATACAGGTAAGTAAGACACATTTAAATAACCAGAGACAATTCAAATAGCCTTGGTTACATAATAGGTATAGCTGTTAGTTTATGATTCAGTTCGGCGAGAAGTTTTTTAGACACACAATTTCATGCATATAATTGAATCTAAATTATGTATTACAAATGCCAAGGTTCAAGTATTTCATGTACAGTGGTGCAGACTATTGATTGACAGGACATTACTAATTGATAGACGTAAAATCTCAGAGTAAAATAAAAATATTAATTTTAATAGTAACTAAATAGTTATTGCTAGCGACAGCAATTTGGATCCATAACCCATAACTTGTGCTCCAAATATACTATTGTAAAAAATGAAAGTTTCATTGCAGTAGGATTTTAATCAAACTTGTAAAAAAATGTATATAAATCCGATGGTAGTTTCGGAGATGCTTGATTTTCTCGCGGGATTATAATTCCTAATTCCTAAAATACTACCTATAGTATTTTCATAGACACGGTGCAATCGTTTTGCAGCAGTTGCATAACTTACGTGCAGACAAAAATTATGCAACATCTGGTGGTATTTCGTGATAGAAACCATCACGTGACATACAGCATATAACATCATATTAATTATGATGCTATATGTATGTCATAAGTCAATTGCAAGTGCATAGAGACGGTATGGCGACTGGTCGGCATGAGACCGTTGCGAATATACGAGTAGGTACAGTATACCACTTGAAGGATGGACTTTGTATTCGCGTTAGTCTCGCAACAAACTGGAGACTTGGTCGCTAAGTATGAAAAGTTAAGTATTTTATTTAACTTCGAATACCGTTCCTATTATAGGAAATATAAATTTGAAATAACTAAAATATTATACGCATTAGGGTTAGTGTATTTTCCGAAAACAGAGTATTAATGAAAATTAAAGTTTACTAACTCCTTAATTATTAATTAAGGAGTTTTCTAAAAATTCTAAGCAATGACATCTTTGAGAGTAAATCGGAGCTAATATTAATTTATCGCTATGAAACTGAGATATAAATAATAATAGGTTGGGGAAAAAGTATTTTCGTATTTTTGTATGAAAAGTCAAGACATTTTTTTCAAAGTTTATTTACATTTATTTACAATATATATGTACCGTTTTGTTGAATAACTTTCTGCCATTTTGTGGGCAGAGACATTATCCCGTTACTGTAGAAACTTTGGGACTTCTGATCAAAAAAACGGGACAAATAGTTTTGGCAGTCCTCTCTTGAGGTCAACCTTACAGAACCTAAAGAATTCTGAAGAGACCGAAACAGGTGAAAATCTGAAGGCGCAAGGTCAGGGCTATATGGTGGATGCACTAGGACCTCCCAGTCGAACTCTCTTAATTTTTGCTGAGTGGCTAAAGATGTGTGTGGTCTAGCGTTATCGTGATGAAAGACCACACCCTTCCTGTTGATCAATTCCGGCCGTTTTCTCTCGACTGCTTCCTTTAATCTCATCAGTTGCTGGCAGTAAAGATCAGAATCGATGGTTTTGCCGGACGGTAAAAGCTCATAATGAACAATGCCCTTCCAATCCCACCATACACACAGCATCACCTTATTTCGTGTTAGGCCAGGTTTGGCCACAGTCTGTGAAGCCTGGCCAACTTTCGACCACGACCTTTTTCGCACGTTCTTGTCGTACGTGATCCACTTTTCATCGCCAGTTATCAATCTCTTCAAAAACGGCTCGGTTTCATTACGTCTCAATAATGAATCGCAAATGAGTACACGGTTCATTAAGTTTCTTTGAGTGAGCTCGTGTGGCACCCAAATATCGAGCTTTTTTGTATAACCAGCTTTCTTCAAATGGGTCAAAACTGTTTTGTGGTCAATTCCCAGTTCTTCAGCTACATCGTAACTACTAATATGCCGATCTTGCTCCACTCTTTCAAAAACGGCGTCCATTTTATTCGTAACAGGGCGACCAGAGCGAGGTGCATCTATAACATCAAAATTTCCGGACTGAAAACGTTTGAACCAAATTTGTGCTACTCTTACTGACACTGCATCAGGTCCATAAACATCACAAATTTTTTTCACTGCTTGAGTTGCATTTTTGCCTTTTTTATAATAAAATTTTAAAATGTATCGAATTTCTTCATTAGATTCACTCATTTTTACGGAGAGAAAAACAAATGAAAAATAGCGGGAAACAACTTTTTTTTATTTTTTTCTTTTCTTTATAATGTAACCTTTTTAATGTTACCAAAACCAGCCAGACACAAATAGTACAGTCAAAGAAATTTTATAATAAGTTTATACCTACGTTATGCGAAAAGACTTTTTCCCCGACCTAATATAATAGGTTGGGGAAAAAGTATTTTCGTATTTTTGTATGAAAAGTCAAGACATTTTTTTCAAAGTTTATTTACATTTATTTACAATATATATGTACCGTTTTGTTGAATAACTTTCTGCCATTTTGTGGGCAGAGACATTATCCCGTTACTGTAGAAACTTTGGGACTTCTGATCAAAAAAACGGGACAAATAGTTTTGGCAGTCCTCTCTTGAGGTCAACCTTACAGAACCTAAAGAATTCTGAAGAGACCGAAACAGGTGAAAATCTGAAGGCGCAAGGTCAGGGCTATATGGTGGATGCACTAGGACCTCCCAGTCGAACTCTCTTAATTTTTGCTGAGTGGCTAAAGATGTGTGTGGTCTAGCGTTATCGCGATGAAAGACCACACCCTTCCTGTTGATCAATTCCGGTCGTTTTCTCTCGACTGCTTCCTTTAATCTCATCAGTTGCTGGCAGTAAAGATCAGAATCGATGGTTTTGCCGGACGGTAAAAGCTCATAATGAACAATGCCCTTCCAATCCCACCATACACACAGCATCACCTTATTTCGTGTTAGGCCAGGTTTGGCCACAGTCTGTGAAGCCTGGCCAACTTTCGACCACGACCTTTTTCGCACGTTCTTGTCGTACGTGATCCACTTTTCATCGCCAGTTATCAATCTCTTCAAAAACGGCTCGGTTTCATTACGTCTCAATAATGAATCGCAAATGAGTACACGGTTCATTAAGTTTCTTTGAGTGAGCTCGTGTGGCACCCAAATATCGAGCTTTTTTGTATAACCAGCTTTTTTCAAATGGGTCAAAACTGTTTTGTGGTCAATTCCCAGTTCTTCAGCTACATCGTAACTACTAATATGCCGATCTTGCTCCACTCTTTCAAAAATGGCGTCCATTTTATTCGTAACAGGGCGACCAGAGCGAGGTGCATCTTTAACATCAAAATTTCCGGACTGAAAACGTTTGAACCAAATTTGTGCTACTCATACTGACACTGCATCAGGTCCATAAACATCACAAATTTTTTTCACTGCTTGAGTTGCATTTTTGCCTTTTTTATAATAAAATTTTAAAATGTATCGAATTTCTTCATTAGATTCACTCATTTTTACGGAGAGAAAAACAAATGAAAAATAGCGGGAAACAACTTTTTTTTATTTTTTTCTTTTCTTTATAATGTAACCTTTTTAATGTTACCAAAACCAGCCAGACACAAATAGTACAGTCAAAGAAATTTTATAATAAGTTTATACCTACGTTATGCGAAAAGACTTTTTCCCCGACCTATTATATAAATCATGAGCAAGTGAATACTATTTGTATTCTAATATAATCCATATAAATCAGAAAATGCCACTAAAGGAATAAATATGAAGTAGTAAAAAAGTCTTACAATAAACATGCAAAAAAGAAGCCTTGCTCCTTCCGAAAAAATGTAGCAAATGAAAAAAAAAACTGTTTTAGTTGTAATATATGGGCATTTTCAGAAGCATTTCCACGTGTATTTTTTGTTTACATTGGGTTAGCATAACACTCGCTTATCCTATCTACATAAGATGCTACAGCATTTAAATATTTACTATCTACTAGTTGACCCAGCGAACTTTGTTTCGCCTCAGAAGAAATCAAACTTGTCATTGTGAGTTATCCTTAAGAGATACCCGTATACTTAGAATAATAACGCATAGAAGGATAGTCTCATACCTACAAAACGGCAAAAGTGAGGCACAAAATAATTGGCGTGTGCGTGAATTTTGTCGTTACACGCTACACACACACAAATTCGTCAAAATAATGTTAGTAGTGAAGTTATATTACCCCAAAAATGGGGTAATTGGACCATACTTACCTTGGCCTCGTACCTTTAGGGTACATTACGTTTATAGTCTAACAGAATGATGAATAGATATATCAATTAGTAATTTACTCTTATGTTATTGCGATAAAATAACATTATCAATTGACCGAATTTGACTGTCAAATTCATTATGCGTTATTAGTGACCCCCAAAAACTGACTTTTTGGAATGTATTTTAAATTGAATGTATTTTTGAATGAATATGAATGTATTTTGAACTTCAGTATTATGTAAAACATTAATAATAAAACATTGGTAAATTATTTTCGACACTTGCAATACTTTGTGGAGAATGCAAATTGATTGAATAATAATTTTCGATTTCAGTTTTAGAACAAAATACAAGTTAAAAGGTAATATTTACACATGAAATGTTTTATTGGAATCATCATTGAAGTCTTCCCGTTGTATTGTGACACCATTTTACCGTACAAACCGTCATTTTCAAATTTTTTTTTGGGAGAAGTTATCGCCGAAACAAGACCTTGAGCACTGCCGCGGGCCGTTCGTTACTAGTCCAAAAATGGTCTAGTAAAACTTGCCTCACTTGCTGTGCGTGAACTCGGTTTCTATGCGTTATTAATTAAGCCCATATACCATCGCAGGCTTTTTTGTAGACCTTTTGAAGGTGTATAATAATTAATAATGTAATACTCAGTAGTACCAGCGTTTGCAATTAAAGTGCTTTTTGAATTATTTTTTTAATACATTATACGTGAATTATTCATTCAAATCACCCCGTTGGCAATCTATATCTAATAAAAAAAGTGTCTCGGTGGTCCAGTAGGAGAGCACACGGCTTTTGATCCAGAAGTCCGGGTTCGAATCCTGACACTGGCTCACACCAATGACTTTTCGAAATTGTTTTCGGAAGTTAAGTGTGATAAATATCGATGACTGAAAACTTTGTGCCCGGTATGGCAATAGGTTCGCCACCTATTCTATTTGGGACGTAAACATAACGGCGAGACGAGGCTTAACAGCCGCTGCCTACACCTTCGGGTGAAGTTATGTATGTTATGTTAAAAAAACCACATCCAAATCCGTTGCGTAGATTAAAAGACCTAAGCATATTAGTGGGCAGACTGCGGAAATCGACTTTGTTTTAAACTAGGTATGTAATGATTATTTAATTAAATTAAAATATAGGATCCCTGCGCATATTCTGGCTCTCTCTTTCGATCGGTTTAGGCGGGCTGTGAAGGATAGTCTCGTTGCCGGTGCTTATTACACCATCAATGACTTCATGACGGACAAGTCGTCTTGGGACCGTCAAATTGCTTGCTCAACGCGGATTGTGTAGTTTACGTATTGGAATTTGTTCACTTATTTTGGAGTGGAGACGTGCTGCAAATATTTCTATTTCTAATTAGTAATCAACATTTCTTATTATGAGTTTGAATTGATGTTGTTTTGATAAAAGCTTTATATATAATTTTTATTATTGTACTTGTTGCACAACGTTACCATTGTAAATAGAAGATGTCAATTGTGCTCGACTAATATCATATAATTTCTCTCATTACTTGTACTACGATGATTTTAAGTTGGTTGGATCATAACTGTGATTGTCGAGTAGCCTGGCTGCTACACCTTTTATGCGATATTTTTTCAGTAGCGTTGATAATACTATTGTGTAAATTTTCAATGGTTTTGAAAAGAGTATTTGGCACATGAGTTTCTTGCCCGATTCTTCTCATGAAAGCCACACTCGGAATCGGGCCGCTCGTGGCGATTGCTTCCGGGTTTTTGGTTCCACGGAGGCACTTGCTTCAAGCGCTCGTGTCTAAGCTTTTTAAATATTATTTTAATTTTAAACATAAAAATGTTTTTAATTTTAAACATAAAAATGTTTAAAATTAAAATAATATTTAAAAAGCTGTGTCCTCACAGACACTTAAAAATAAAACCACTTTGACTTTGACTTTTGTCAAATTAACAAAAATCTGACTGTGTCTGATAATTTTAGAGTAGTAGTAGGTACATACCTTTAATTTCAATATTCGAAGCGATGATATCTGAAAAAGAAAATAACCGATTAGTTGTGACATTAGAGTTTTTTTTATCATGGATACCATGGAGATCGACAATTCAGCATGTTTATTTTAATAATATAAAATCGCCAGTGTGTCGACAGCCTGTAGCAGCACTTAGCAACAGATGATGATGCTATACAATCTCGTTACCATTCAATAGGGACTTAGTATCAATTGATTTTGAACGATGCCTACATACTAATAGTTACACTTGAATTTATATGTTTATAAAGAATAACCTGAAAACGTAACTTTCTTCGTCTATCCTGTCTTGTGAGCGTGTGCGCAGACAACGTGTTTTACTCAGTAAATAAAATGTAAAGTAATAAGCTTAAAGCGTAGAATTCGGCAAGACATAGTTTCTTTGTTATTTTTATTTTTATAAAATTGTAACTTTTAATAATAGAATTCGAATCATTAGATATCAAACACGACACATGTAGGTATGGCCAGGTTGTTTGCTTTAAACATAATATAACTTCACGCCTTTTGTTACCCGAAGGTGTAGGCAGAGGCTGTTAAGCCTCGTCTCGCCGTTATGTTTACGTCCCAAATAGTGGCGAACCTACTGCCATACCGGGCACAAAGTTTTTCAGTCATCGATATTTATCACTCATAACTTCCGAAAACAATTTCGAAAAGTCATTGGTGTGAGCCAGTGTCAGGAATGGAACCCGGACTTTTGGATCAAAAGCCGTGTGCCACCGAGACAATGCTACTAATGTACTTTCCACTTCCACAATAGCACAATTGCCCTGTCAATAATATTGAGTCACACATGTCCTATACAATTTCCGAAGTGAATGAATGAATCCTTTACGCAGTAATCTTGCTATACCCTCTTAATAACTACTCCAGCTCAGATGCATTCTAGTTCCTATCGGAAAAATGCAATGTACAACAGCCTATTTTTTCTTGAATTATCAGCGTCCTCTATTGCAAAACTAAGTAAACTTAGATACATAGAGATCATAGATTTTTTGATGACTATAAGAATGTTTACCAAGTTTGTCCCCATTTCTTTCCAAGGGGGCGTGGCCGCGTGGTCTGTATACCTGAATCAGTAGGTAACAGTAGCTTTTCTTGTATCAGGCGCATCTAGAATTCACAGAAACATCTCTTGAAATAACGCTAGTTTTTATTGGTGGTGGATTAGTTGACACTTGTCATCACGAGACTAGCCGAGTATTAGTAATCGTACTATCGATTATCGATAATTGTAGACTCGTTCGTTTATTTAGATATTAATATATGTATATGATATAAATCTAATGATAAGGGGACAATGTATTTTCTTGTCTAATTCGCAAGTGTTTCACGCGGAAGTAAATATATTTATACGTTAGATAAGATTATCTATAAATTTGGCGCCGAATCGTCCGATTGAAATCTTAAGTACCTATTTACTACATTAGAAAAAGTAACAGTTAAATAATTTAAAAAATATAGGTATAATATTATAATGATAACTTTTTCACGGACGGCAAGTCGAGGCTTAATAGCCGCTGCCTACACCTTCGTGTAGAAAGAAGTTGAGTTTATGAATGTTTTTGACGGACATAACGTAGCCTAGAATTGATAAGACTAACAAAAATACTGACTTGCAAAAATTCTATTGCATAATTTTAGTACTAACTTTAAATACGTATCCACTAATACTATTTATTGTGTAACAAAATTAAATAAATTGAAACCTTACCGCGCCACAACTTAGGAATGTAAAGCGAATTTCAAAAATAGAATTATGTGTAACCGTTACATAGTGATGTCACGCATCGATTAGTTGTAATCGGGAATGGCAACTATCGGCATACCGAGTACTGTGGATAATTGATTTAAGTTATACAGGAATGCGGAATCTTGCCATTCGGTGTGAAGTTCGTTTATTTATTTCAGTAATTGGAAGACGTGTCTTTATGCCCCTAATATTTACAGTTGTAATTAGCGATGATTAAAGTATCGATACAAAAACCATAGTCACATTGGAATAGGTGATAGAGCCTATTGCCATACCTCAGGTGCAATTCCGTCTATAATTGATGTTGTATTGTATTGATATTTGAGTTTTGGTGTGATTTTTAAACCATATAGATCTGGAACAGAATTTCTCCTGTTAAACCTACGGGATACCTATATAACCATACAAACAAAATTTCCCAGAGAAGAAAGGGATGGATTAAAGAGTCTTTATATGTTAACAGAGAATGATTATAATGTTTATTATACTTAATTTTAGTAAATAGGTAATAATAGGTTAAATTGTTCTTACTACCGATTCCTACGTCGTAGTTTTGTCCATATACAATAATATATATTTAAGAAGCAGATCACCACATTTCTCAAATGAAAGGTTACGACGTAGTGTTGCGCTACTTCCCACGAGAGTCGAGCCCCAAACGGTCCATTGTCCAGCATCCGGTATACCTATGACACATCTCGCGACAATGACATAGCGTAGTGCTTGCGTAGTACATTATATTAACATCCATAGACAAACTGCGTCGTAAGTGAGACGGAGTTTCTAGTACGGAAAAAACTACTAAGCATGAATCTCCTTATTGTCATATTGAATAACGCTCCTATAGAATTGGGAACAGGCAAATCAAAACTGTTTGCTGTCTGAAATCTGAGATTCTTTATAATGGCGGTGGTTTAGTCATTACTTCAATTGGCTGTGCAAACTCAGCAGAATAGTTTCGAATACCAACGGTATTCTGTAAGACTGTGGATAACTTCGCTTCTTGCTCTACTCCTAAAACCCATTGCTTGGTTCCAATAGTGCAAGTTTCATTATCTTAAACTAAGGCTAACATATCACACAGTATTTATATAAGTATTTAAATTTACATTTATTTATATTATGGTGTTTGAAAGGGAGGAATCCAGAACAGATGCAAGGATAATGATTGATGATGTAGTGCTGGAACAGGTGAATGAAATTGTATATCTTGGATGCGCTTTTAGCAGAGATGGAAGGTACACCGCGGATGTAGAAAGACGAGTGGCGATAGGAAATAGCGTAAATGGAGCGTTGGGCAGATTCCTGGGCGCGAAAAACATTAGCAGAAAAGCCCAGCTAGCAATCCACAATGCAGTCCTGATCCCAACGCTAACTTATGGAAGCGAGAGCTGGGTATGGCAGAGAGTGCATGAAAGTAGAATAAACGTGGTAGAAATGAGGGCACTACGCAAAATCTGCGGAGTGACTCTCGCTGACCGCGTAGAAAACAAGGTTGTAAGGAAGGAAGTTGGTTTGAAAGAGAGTGTCGGTGTAAAAGTAAGAAAGGGCATGCTCCGATGGTTCGGACATGTAGAAAGAATGGTAGATGCAAGACTGACTAAGCAGATATACAATGCAAAAGCGGATGGATGTAGGAGTCGAGGACGGCCAAGACACACATTCCATGACCAAATAGAACGTGTTCTGGAGGAAGGTTAATAATAAATGAAAAACAAAAAGAGCCTCAAAAACCGACGCGCGTGCATGAAAAGAGTTATGAAAGTCAACGAAGCGAGTGAGGCGCGTAAGAATCGTGCCCTATGGCGCTCTGTTCTCTCTGCCTACCCCGCAAGGTATTTGGCGTGAAGTTATGTATGTGTGTACATGCACAAAAATAATATATAACATCTTAGCAACATCAAGCAGCTTAGCAGACTAATAATATACATTACTAGCAGACCGCTTGAACTTCGTATCGCTATATTTTATGTAGCTTCTTACTCGCGTACAAACAAAATGTCGATGATGACGATGATAACATATAGCCTATGTTACTCAGTGATAATGTAGCTTTCTAAAGAAAAAAGAATTATTAAAATCGGTCCAGTACTTTTTGAGCTTATTCGTTACATACAAAAATACAAATATTTCCTCTTTAAATATTAGTGTATATTACTAGTATGTACAGCCATTCTTTCAACTACATAGTGTACTCCTTAAAATTCTTGTTTGTTAAACTCCGACGGTACAATTTCAACATTAGTTTGTTAAATTGATTTATGGGTTTTGTCACTTGAGTCCAACGGAGCAGTTCACGATCGTTGTGAATGAAACAAGTTGATACTAGTTCATAGAGCCGTGTGTACCGTAGTGGAGACAGATAGACCTTGGCTCAGTCTGACACGTCGTATGAACCTGACATCGCGCTGAGATTTGTATGAATGACTGATAAAATTGGGGGTGTGTCACATAATTCAAAGTTTGTGAGAAGCATTTGGGTTATTTTTTATTTTTTTTTAATTTGATAGAATTTGAAAGTAACTGTCGATACGAAAATACTGAAACATGATCTAGGAAACAATATTTGCAGTGAGATGAATCAACCGGGTCGCAGTAAGATGAATCTGTATCATAAAGGAATCTCTAGATGAATCTCCACCAACAGTGGTAAAGTCTTGCAGTTCGCTGTTCGGCCGCTTGCAGTTCGGCATGAATGGGACGGCTCGACTGGTGAAATACCACGACCTCTCGGAATATCAGCTTGAAGTGACTCGTGCCGCGTTTCGTTCGGTGATAGAGGTATCCGGAGGCCAGCTCCCCTTTCCCCTCCCACTCCCTTAAAGGACGGCAACGCACCATGGTGGTCATGGGCGTTGAGTAGTTGCTTACTATCAGGTGACCCACTTAGTCGTTTGCCCATCTATCCCATAAAAAAATGAATCTGCCGGTGAAATGTTAATTAGTACTAGTTTTTCTCATTTCATAAATCGTTGCGAGTTGGTTCATCCCACATAGAATAACAAAACTGTTGTATTTAGGCCACAACAATATAATAATATCTTGGACACAATATTCGCACAACAATATTTTACAATAGTAATATATCAATCAGAGAAATTGTAGTTGGTATCATACGGAACTATTTAGGTGACCAAGACCTGTATTCAGCCACTACTATTCCTTGACAAAGTAGAACGACTGGGATTATGCTGGAAATTTTTAACATCATATTTATACCTTTATTATCTTCATTGATTAAAATTAAGAAAGGGCATGCTCCGATCGTTTGGACATAATGGATGCTGCGAGATTGACTAAGCAGATACAATGCAAAAGCGAATAGATGTAGGAGTCGAGGACAGCCACGATATACTTTCCATGAAGAATAGAACGAGTTCTTGAGGTAAGGTTCAAGAGCTTTAAAAATCGATGAGCGTTTATAACAAGAGTTATGAAAGTCAAAGAACGCTTAGAATATAACGTAACTTTACTCTTCTGGATTCCAATTCAGGCCCCCCTAAACGGAATTCAGCGTGGTCCCCACCACTTGCTCCCCTAGATCTACGGTTGGTTTTATGTAACTTGTACTGATTGCAATGTAGGCGCACAAAGTACTTTGTAGGTACTGTATTTATATATTAATTATCAAATCACCTTGAACTAAATATTAACAGGTCATCGACCAGCGCAAGTGGCACTAACTGCTTTAAAGTGGCCTTGTGAATGCCTCACAGATTGACTAGTGGTGTCTTGTGACTCTGTTCGAATTGGTGGGAACCTTGGTATGTTAATTACCGTTCAATATGATAATTATTTATGTTCCGATAATTCTTTTTTGAAAAATCACTATATTATTTAAATATTTTAAAATATTACCCATTCTCTGTTGCAGGTAGAAGAACCTGCGTTTAAACTCATAGTTTTCGACCTTCTCTCGACTATTGTAAAATGTCAAAAATAAGCTAAAGATTATTATATTTTATATTACATATTGATTTACGTCATCGACCGGCTGCACAAGGCGGCAGGTTATGTTTTACCAAAGCATTGACGTGACTGAACAGATGATGCCACGACACCGGGTAATTATGATATCCAATATATTATATTCTAATTAGTGCTTCTTCTTCTTCAGCTTAGAATTATATATTTTTTTTATGGGATAGGAGGGCAAACGAGCAGGCGGGTCACCTGGTGGTAAGCAACCAAAGCCGCCCATGGACACCAGCAACACATATAGTGTTACTGTTGCGTTGCCAACCTTTAAGGGGTAGAGGATAGGAAAGGATGGGGAAGGGGGTGGGCCTCCGGGTACCTCTCTCACCGAACGAAACGCGGCATGAGCCACTTTACGTCGGTCATCTGAGAGGTCGTGGTATTTCACCGGTCGAGCCGGCCCATTCATGCAGCGAACTGCTTGGCTCTACTACTATACTGAGATTTAAGAAGCTTTTAATCAATTTTAAAAATTTTGTCGTCAGCAAATGTCATTAGCGGCGTCTCTAGCAAATAGACTTAGGTGCAAAATTAATACTGCCTATTTGTACTTAATTAATTTCCTGTTTTGGTTTAACGAATAACCATAAGGACAAATAATTAAATCGCCAGTTAGATTATTAACCGTCCATTGAAGACAATAATACAGACCCTTGACATCTCACATTACTTTTGGTGGTGGAATTAAATGGTGAAGATATTTTAAAACAAGTAATCGTTCCTGATATTAATGAGGGATTTCGTTTGTTTATTTGTTAGCCGTTAGCTCTGGAACATTATTTATACATATAATAAAATCAACTGTATATTGAATATTATTTTTTTAGAATACTTGGGATATGATCAACAATCGATACTGTACCTAAAAATATGGTTTTTAGAATTTTTGCCTGTTTGTCTATTTATTTATTAGTCTACATGTTTGTTACGGATAAGCTATAGAAGTACTGCATACTTTTTTATCTAATTTTGCATGAATATTAACGAGAGGTCGGGTCAACACATAGGTTAAATTTCATTCCGCCATCACTATTTGGGGGTGAGCAATGAACTCATTTAATGGCACAGGCATAGTAATTTTGCTGTTATGGCATTCACGCGGACGACGTGGCAGGCAATAACTAGTGTTAAATATAGGTAAAAAAAAAGTAAGAAAGGACCTTTAAAACTGACGACTGTGTAAGTTATGAAAGTAAAAGAAGCAACTGAGATGCGCTCAATCCCTTTTGGAGAATTAACTCAGGTACTCTACGTTTACTCCGTAATGGATTTAGCGTGGAATTGAGGAAAGGTACAAAAGTATACTTTTTGTATTTGACTTTTGTACCTGACTTTTGTATCGTTTTTATACTCGACACTATTTATGCTAATCCCACACCCAGTAGAGTTGTTTTGTTGTGATTATATTTCAAGTTTAACTTCTAGCTAATCATCGTTAAAAACTATATACGACAACAATAGAACAGTATTTACATTTGATTGCGAGATATTTTGCATCAATTTATATCACCCCCATTCCTACACCAATGAGAAAAGAGCTTCTGATTTATCAAGATTTTCAAAGTGAATGTGATGAAACAAACAAGTTTATAATTAATAACTACATAATATAGGTACGGTGCACACGATTTGTACATTTGTATATGTACTGATGTACTTCGTCAGTGTAGCGCCACAATGACCGATATTCCGACAAAATGAACTGTTTGTTAGTGAAAGTCGCATCAAAAGTGGCACAACGCCTCAAATTGAGATTATAGTAACTATTAAAGAGATAATCTTTCCATATCAAATGTATTTTTGGCGAATACTTAATGCGAAGGAATGTTGCCTTATTGAGTCATTAAAGGTGTGAAGTTACAAAAATACGTGTTAATTAAGGTTTATTTATTAAGTGGGTATATTTATAAGTTTAATATTCGAATTCGTTCTTCCATTACAACAAATAGCTTTAATTAGTCACCAAAGGGGCCGTGCAATAATTACGTGATGTTTTTTTCACATGTTTTTTGACCCCCCCTCCCCCATGGTGATACGTGGTGACATTTAACACTAACCCCCCCCTACCTAAAGATTTTAGGGTATTATTTTTAATTCATCACCAATAATAATAAGGTAGAAAAAATAAATACATGTGATGCCTTACTACACCCCCCCCTCCCCCCTCGTGATATTTCGTGATTTTTGTTAGACCCCTGCCCACCCCTTTCTAACCTCACGTGATTAATGGACGGCCCCAAACAGTATCAAGTTGATACAGGCTTCATTTTAAGACATGCGTAGTCTTTAGGTTACGTCAAATATTTTTCGGTGAATAGGGACGATTCAAAGATCTCAATGAAGGCGTGAATATGTTTAAAATGAAATAAATCTCAAACCCAACAGTAGGTAGTGGTAACAACCCTCTAACAGTGGTAGAGCCAAGCAGTTCGCTGCATGAATGGGCCGGCTCGACCGGTGAAATACTACGACCTCTCAGAAAATCGACATAAAGTGGCTCATGCCGCGTCTCGTGCGGTGAGAGAGGTACTGTAACGCACTCGTGAGTGACGGGTCGTAATATAACGGGTTCGTGTTCTCAGCTTCCCAATTTTTATGATGTAAGGAAAACTTGAGAACTACTATTTAATACAACTCAGTTTAGTTGTTTATTCTAAGGGTGTTTATGAGCTCAGTGCATGTGTGATAAATAATACTGCCAATGGATTAAATCATATTATATATTAAAGGAAAGATACGTGCCGGATGTAACGTTGTTTTTCTTTGCTGCTCTGTCCCTGGGCACCACGTCCAGGTTTCTCCAATATTCTTCTCTTCCTGGCACCACGACCGGCGGACGAAACGTTGTTTATAACAATTTTTAAATCGAATGAATATAAATCATTACTAATACACCTCTGGTATTTTTATATGTTTTAACATTGGAGTCAAATTCACGAATCCCTATTTTTTTTTATTTTTTTTTTTGAAAGAATGGAAGCGTTACAGTACCCGGAGGGCCACCCCCTTCTCCATTCTTTTCTGTCCTACTCTCTTAAAAGTCGGCAACGCAACGGTGACACTATGTGTGTTACTGGTGTCCATGGGCGGCGCAGGTTGCTTCCCATCAGCTGACACGCTTGCTCGTTTGCCCTCCTATCCCATAACAAGGGTATTACAATCACCTTCTTAGAAGACTCTTCGTATTGTGAATATTTCAATTGAATAAATAATATCATCAAATCATTATCGCCCTATCCTTTTAATCATCGATGCGCTCCTCATAAGGTACGTCAAAATTGGCCATAATCATCATCATCACAGTAACAGAAGAAGTCATCACACTCATTATTACACATCCAATTCTTGTCCACACAAACTGTTAGTATTTTAAATATCGGTTTTCTGAACACGATTTTCATTTTGCACTAATTATAATCGTATATAATCGTTATAGATTAATACCGGAACTACATTCAATAGGCATGATGACAAATTTTGAAAAACTGTTAAATAATGTTCAAAAATGTGTACTAAGTATGTGTGTATGTGTACTAAGTATCGGGAATTTGTCAATAAAACAAAAAATACAAATTATTCATCTAAATTTATTTTATCGCCTTCAAAGTAGGCCCCATCGCTTGCAATACAACATCTCCACCGCTTCACCCAGTCTTCCATACATTTTTCATAGGCTATTTGCGGTATGGCCTTTAGCTCATTCAGCGAATTTTCTTTTATGGCTTCTATTGACTCAAAACGTTTTCCTCGAAGTGGTAATTTTAACTTGGGAAATAAAAAAAAGTCAAACGGAGCCATATCAGGTGAATAGGGTGCTTGGTCGAGAACGTTTGTTGAATTTTTCGCTAAAACTCTTTCACTATAATGGCTGTGTGTGATGGTGCATTATCATGGTGCAGCATCCATGAGTTGTGTCGCCACAAATCTGGACGTTTTCGGCGGATACTCTCACGCAAACGCTTCATGACGCCTAAATAATATTCTTTATTCACTGTTTCTCCCTCTGGAAGGAATTCGGAGTAAACCACACCACGGTAGTCAAAAAAAACTGTCAGCATCACCTTGATTTTGGTGCGACTTTGCCGCGGTTTTTTCGGTTTCGGCTCGTTTTTGAGACGCCATTCTGAAGACTGTTGGCTTGTTTGCATGTCATACTCATAAACCCATGTCTCGTCACCAGTTATTATACGTTTCATAAAGGTCGGATCCGTAGAAGCTCGGGAAACCATGTCTTCAGCGACATGCTTTCGCTGCCCTTTTTGAACAAAATTCAGCTCTTTTGGAACTAGTCGAGCGGCGACGCGTTTCATGCCTAAAATGTCAATGAAAATATTGTGGACGGACTTAAAAGATATGTTCACCTCACTAGCCAACTCTCTCAGACTCATACGTCGATTTTCGAGCACTAGCTTCTTGATTCTGTCGATGTTTTCTTTGGTCGTAGCGGTTGAAGGTCTACCAGAACGAGGCAAGTCTACTACTACTTCTCGGCCTTCTTTAAAAGCCTTATACCATTCATAAGCCCTTGTTTTCGATATACATGATTCGCCGTAGGTATTTCGCAACATTTTTAGTGATTCACCACATGAAATATCATTCGAAACACAAAATTTAAGGCACACTCTTTGTTCAACAATATTTTCCATTGTAAAAATCGCCGAGGACTCAAAACTATGACCAACTAAAAGTTTAGTTTAAAACAAATTAAATGACAGATCCCGTTCAAATTTTGCGCGCTAAATCAGTACAGTGCTACCAACATGCAGTAAAAAAATTAGAACGACCTCTTTTACGCGGGTCTCTTTATTGACATATGCCCGATACTTTTTACACAGAGTAGTATATATTAATTACGAAAAACATAATATTTCTGCTGAAAATTTAGGTTTACTATTCAAAAATTTGTTTGCCGTATTTAGTGATTTTATTTAATCAATAAAAAAATAATCTCGCTTTTAAATTAAAAAAGAATCAATCTTTTATAATAAACTACTTATGTATATTATCTGTATAAATTATTTCAATAAAATTTACTTGCTGTCATCATGCCTATTGTAAACATTAGCTATCGAACATGGAGGCACTAAATAATATTCCTGGGCAAATCTAGGGTCTCTTGGCTATTCTTCGTTGAAAACGATTTTTTTTTTGGCGCGCACGAGCAGGCGTGTCACCTGATGGTAAGCAATCAATGCCGCGCATGGACATCAGCAACACACATAGTGTTACTGTTGCGTTGCGTTGTATTTCACCGGTCGAGCCGGCACATTCATGCAGCGAACTGCTTGGCTCTACCACTGTTAAAGTTATAGCTGTTTTTAGATTATTAAAATACAACCAGACAGACAAGCAACATGTTCTGTTTTAGGTAATTTTATTGTAAATATAGTTTATAATATTTTTTTTATATTTACTTAATAATTTAATTTGACTTCCAGACGCGAACAATGTTATTTCCGGATTATATAAAAACTGTAAACTTTGTTTTTGTTCCAAAGTTTTTTTACTAAAATAACAACTAAGGAGATTTGGATCATTAATTTCTATTGTTTGTAGACAGAGACCTCAAATATAATACGCCCTATTAGACATTAAGAAAAAAACATTTATAATATCTCATACATATCTGTAGATAAAAAATATCTAATTGTGAGAAATCTCACACACAATCTCACATCATCATCATCAATCTCATACTTTTCTCTAATAAAATACATGACTTCACGCTTTTTCTACCCGAAGGTGTGGGCAGCGGCTGTTAAGCCTCGTCTCGCCGTTATGTTTACATCCCAAATGGAATAGGTGGCGAACCTATTGCCTTACTGGGCACAAAGTTTTCAGTCATCAATATTTATTATCACACATTACTTTTCTCTAAGAACGTAAAATTTATTATATTATAAGTCTTGGTTCTTTCAGGTGCCAGTATACTGAATTCTACGATAGGCCTCGTGGTGCATTGGTAAATCAACCGACTGCGGAATGGAGGTTGGTGGTTTCGATATCCACCCTAGTACAAATATTAAGGACAAGAAAGAAAATTGTATTAACATCCGCTATCTAATTTCCATAACACAAGCAGTTAGTTGCTTAGCTTGGAACTAGAGGGCGCTGTGTGTATTGTGTCGGAAATATTATTGTTATTATTCCTTCATCCCACTAATATTTGAAGGACAACATTGTTCCGAATCGCTGAATGTATTTGTCCTTGAGTCTATTTTCGTATATCATTGCTTATCCCAAATAATTTTACCATTTAGTATTAAATCAAAGTCCGAATCTGGCAACACTCAAACAGAAATCCTCGCGCAAAATCTCTAGAGTACCAAAATAATTCAAGTTTAAAGGATTCAATAAATAATCATAATTTATAACTAATATTATTAATTAAACATTAAGCTTATAATAAATGAGCATGTAAATTAATGAATTTATGGGGCTGTATGAGTTTTTTTGAAGTGGAACTTCTAATGTCTCGTGCAAAAGCGTTTAACGCTTTTAACGCCGCCTCGCGGGTATTATAGGTAATATAAAATACTAAAACATAAATCGGCTTATATAAACCAAGGAAGAGAATTTCCATAGCCTGATTAAAAACTGTACATAGACATCTAGTAGCTAGTAGCGGCACTGTTTTTATCGCACCGTGTCTCAAAAGTACTAACTGCATAAAAAATATTGTTTTTAATTTTTAAATTTATATGCTACTTAAAAAAAAAGAACAAAACAAAAAAATCAAATATTAGTAGGAATATACAAACAAGGCATTTTTTAATGCTATATAATAATAATAATGACAAATAATAATTAGTTTGACGTGTCTATAACTGCAAAACCAACCTTGGGAACCTTAATAAAAAGTATTCATACAGACACAGGAGTAACACAACTAGTTCAGTATTAGAATTGTAAAACATTTAGTAATTAGTCAATAAATAATATAGTTATTAAAATGCAATAGGTCGCAGGTAAAATAATGACTTTTTTACTTCTGTATTTATTACTGTATTTAATTTCATTATATAAACAAAATTTTAATTTGTCTTAATTATTTTGACGTTATTGCAATCTTTAGTGTACATGTACAAAAGTACAATTAGATTACAAATACGTTTAAGAAGTATGAAAAACAAAATGGGTAAAATAAATAATTTCTTTCTAATGTGCCGCTAAATAATCTATACATGTAATAAAATTGTAGGAGAGTTGAATATTTTATTGAGTTTCATTGAATATTTCATTTGCATAATTCTTGGGATATGATCTACAATCGATACTGAACCTCAAAATATAGTTTTTAGAATTTTTGTCTGTTTGTCTGTATGTTTGTTATGGATAAACTGTAAAAGTACTGCATGCTTTTACGTCGAATTTTGCTTAAATATAGCCAAGGGGGTCGGGTCAACACAGGCTAAATATTATCACGCTATCACTAACTGGGGGTGAGCGATGAACCCGTATAATGGCACAGGCACAGTATTCTTCCTGCTTTTCTGGCGTCCACGCAGATGAAGTAGCGAGCAACAACTAGTATAGTTATTAAAATGCAATATGTAGCTAGTAAAATAAGGGCTTTTTAATGTCTTTGTATTTAATTTCATTACATAAACTAAATTTTGATTTGTCTTAATTATTTTTACCTTCTTGCAATTTCTTACTAATTAATTCTTTTTGTGCTATCTGTACTAGTATTTTTTTTTGTAAATCTCTATTTTTTTTGTAATACAACAAGTAGGTACGAAGCGGCTACCGAACATGCCAGACGTATATTTGTTATTATAAGGATAATTAAATCGATATTTGTTATTTCGCAATGTATGTAAGTATCTAAGTATGTATTTAGTAAGTATGTAATAAATATTTATATTGTATTGAATCTTAGAACTCAATTTTAAAGTTTTTATACACGCTAAGTTTGGATAATATTATTAACAGTCGTAGAGCCAAGCAGTTCGCTGCATGAATGGGCTGGCTCGACGGTGAAACTCCACCGCCACTCATTCAAATATAGTTTCAATGCTTTTTTACAATATGGGTATCAAATGAAAGGGCTTTTCGATAGTAACTTGAAAATGTGATGTCATTCTAAATCCAATGCTATAAGTAATTTAATGCATTTTACAATATATCGAATGGGCTTGAGCTTGGGGGAGTACCTAAATCAAAGAACAATGCGACGTCGAATATGGCACATCCTCTTAAATAAAATAGTCACCAAATTCTACCCAGACCTTAAGATGGGGATACTCGAGTGGGGATCGAACCCGCCAATCTCCATTCCACAGTCAGTAGTTTTACCGTGTATTGGTAAAACTACCGACTGTGGAATGTAAGTTGTGCTCTTTATAAATAAGGCGTGTTATAAATGTTCGTCTGATAAAAAGTTCCACTTCAGTAGCGCGTAGGGACTACGCGTAATTTTTTTTTTTTTATGGGATAGGAGGGCAAACAAGCAGGCGTGTCACCAGCAACCAACGCCGCCCATGGACAGCAGCAACACTTTAGTGTTACTGTTGCGTTGCCGACCTTTAAGGGATAGGGGATAGGG
Source organism: Euproctis similis (assembly GCA_905147225.2). NCBI lineage: Eukaryota > Metazoa > Arthropoda > Insecta > Lepidoptera > Erebidae > Euproctis > Euproctis similis. Next base: position 1,397,900 of record LR990105.1, on the reverse strand, counting down.
AAGAATGGGGAAGGGGGGTGGGCCTCAGGGTACCTCTCTCATCGAACGAAACGCGACATGAGCCACTTTACGTCGATCTTCTGAGAGGTCGTGGTATTTCACCGGTCGAGCCGGCCCATTCATGCAGTGAACTGCTTGGCTCTACCACTGTGAACCATTTGCTTACTTGCAACATATTGAAGATAATAAGAAAACTGACTCTAAATTGTAGACAAAATTACGCTAACCGGTAGATGATACTTACGTCCATTGCCAAATAACCTGATATCACTGGTTATAAAAAAAATCAGAATTTTTGTGACTTAAATTTGATTTTCTTTAGTACTGAGGCAAAGGCAAATCTTTACTGCTTGAACGGCGAATAGAGAAATACATAATTAAATATTGGTATTCCATTTCAATTAAAATTCATAGTGTAGAACGGTGCTCTTAAAAGAAATGCTTAAAATATGATGCAATAAAAATATTAATGGCATAATAAAATGCATGGTAGAGCCGTAGTGGTAGTGCCAAGCAGTTCGCTGCATGACTGGATCGGCTCAACCGGTGAAATACCACGACCTCTCAGAAGACCGACATAAAGTGGCTCATGCCGCGATTCGTTCGGTGAGAGAGGTACCCGGAGGCCCACCCCCTTTCCCCATCCTTTCCTATCCCCTATCCCTTAAAGGTCGGCAACGCAACAGTAACACTAAATGTGTTGCTGGTGTCCATAGGCGGCGTTGGTTGCTTACCATCAGGTGACACGCCAGCTCGTTTGCCCTCCTGTTCCATAAAAAAATAAAAAAAATAAACCAGTGATATTTTGATGGTATGAATAGAAAAAAAAACTAAATTAAAAAGTATAATTCTTTCCGCTATTTCAACTAATTTCACAGCGTTTAATATTCAAACGCATTGTTCATATGAACGCGTAACGAAAATAGGAAAGAAAAACTCACCTGAGTCACGTGGTGGCTGATGAAACACTTCGATGAATTTACAATTTACAAATCACTATTAAATAACAAAATATGTTATTGTAACTGTTACTGTTACTGTAATAATACGCGCACAACACTACTACTTTATAGCAAAATACAAAAAATGTTGTATGCTAAAAGGACCATGTGTCATTTTTAAATTAATTTCTTTTTTATTTATAATTCGAACACGTGTTCGAAATTTAAAACACGACTGTCAAACTAATTAGGCGCGCAGATAAAAAATAGCACGTGGTCAAAATAGTGATGCGAAACAACAGTATTGTCTTATATCGATACGTCTTTTGTGGACGAATGCGAAATGCGGAGTGGCCAGCTAGTGTTGCGCTCGCGGCTTAACGGATAAATAAAGAATGTAATAATCAATAAATTGACAATAGAAATTGCGCATTTACCTTTATGTATCGATTTTTGATTACCATGCAATTAGTGCTGGCTGGGACTCGATACTAATTACTTGTAAATTGAAATATAATAAGTATGTTAGTTCATTCACCTCAGCCACATATTCTTATTTAAGTAAAAGGTGTTTTTTGCAAGGTTGAAAATAAATAAGAAGGCACGTAAAGATTAAATAATTCCGAGTTACCTACTAGAAGCGAAACGTGGAAAATGAACACTTAATTTAAGAAACCAGTCGCAAGTGGAGTTTAACCAAATTTACCAAAGAATTAACAAAATACGTGTTAGATATAGATAGGTGTAGGTTTTATGGAAAACGAACGGGCGTGCCACGCGATGGCAAGCAACAAACGCCGCCCATGGCCGAACACATAGTGTTACAGTTGCGTTGCCAGCCACGCACGTTTACAATGAGATATAGAAAGGGTCGGAAGTGGGATAGGAAAAAGAGAGGGGAAGGAGCTGGGCCTCCGGATATCTCTCTCACCGAGCGAAACGTGGCACGACCCACTTGACATCGATATTCTGAGAGGTCCATTTCGCCGGTCGAGCTCGCCCATTCATGCATTTTTATGTCAACGTTTTATACTTCTTAGATGCTAACTGATTCGTATTCGTAGATAGGTATTTGAAATAATATTACTTACTCCATGGATACTAAAAATAATTGAACTATCATGCCCCATCTTAAGTATCCACGTTTCGGCACCGTAGGTCATTATTGGTAAGACGCACTGGTCAATGAGTTTGGTCTTCAGGAATTGCGATATAGGCAAGTTGAAAACTTGACGCAGTTTGCCGAATGCGGCCCAACCGAGCTGGACCCTCCTATTGGCTTCCTTCTCGAAGTTCCGTCAACCTAACTAGATAATTTGACCTAGGTAGACATATTTGTTTACGACTTCGAGAACCGATGAACGACTTTTATCGGTCTGGGCACCACATGTTCATTGAACATAACCTTGGTCTTGTCCAAGTTCATGCCTAAACCGTTACGCCGAGGGGATTCGTCTAGGGTGCACAGCATTCAACTCAACTGTTCCAGCGACTCTGCAACTACAACGATGTTTTCAAATTCAATTTAATTCAGCTCGATGAAGTTCGTCACCTGGATCTAGACAGCTGTCATGTCGGTGTCATACAGGCATTTCAACACTTTAATATAACGGCAGTCAATCCATCGCTCTAACGCATCCAGAACTGCCCAAGTTTCGACGAAGTTGAAGGCTTTTTCGTAATCCACGAGTGCCATACATAGCGGCTGATTGTACTCTTCGGTCTTCTGTACAATCTGCCGAACAATATGGATGTGGTCCACTGTACTAAAGCCTTTTCGAAACCCAGCCTGCTCCGGAGGCAGGGATTCGTCGAGTCTTTCAGCGATACGATACGTGACAACCCTCAAGAACAACTTGTAGATATGGCTCAGGAGAGGTGGGTCTGTAATTCTGCCTTGTCACCTTTTTTGAAGAACAGCACCACGGCACTCCTGCTCCAAGCCTATATATAGCCTGATGTATGAATATAGTAATAGTGTGAATAAGTAAAGTATTGTATGTATACATAAAAATAAAATTGAAGTGTCTGTTTGTAATATTGAAATAACTGCTTTCTACTACATTAATACGAATATAATATATATATACACCAATTTATTTTTTTTCAATTTTTGTTTGTTTGTTTGTCAGTCTGTTTGTCTATTTGTTCCGGGTAATCTCTGAAAGGGCTGGACTGATTTAAACGGGAATTTTACTGGCAGGTAGCTGGTGTAATATTAACGTGTAACGTAGGCTATTTTTTTTCCAGAAAAAGGATTATATATTAATACTAGCTGACCCGGCGAACTTTGTTCCGCATCAAAAGTAATAAATGAGTAAATTTTGGATATCATAAGGTTAAATTTGTGCTATTTATCGGCTTTAACTGCTGTCTCACTATGTTAATACTGCTATATCTTCGAAAATATTCGTTTAAATTGCACGCTGGAAAGGGCCAGGATTATCTATATTACATGCACAATCTATTTTAGACACTTAATTGGATGAAATATAATGCTGTAATGTTTAAAATCGCTTCGTAAATAAGCCATTATTTCTCGTAAAAACTAAAAAAATAAAATTGGACCTTATTTGTAGACCTTCTGAAGGTGTTTAATAATGTAGAACATTGTTTTGATGCGAGCGTTTGCAATAAAATTGCTAAATCTCGATAATTATTTTTTTCTTTACAACAGCATATATAAATTATAGATCAAAACCACCCCGTTGATTCCCTCTAACTATTAAAATAAACCGCATCAAAATCCGTTGCGTAGTTTTAAAGATAAACGCATATAAGGGGACAGACAGCGGAAAGTGACTTTGTTTTATACTATGTAATGATATATAAACATTTTTCAAAATAAAGAAGATGTATCAATAATTGGATAAACCTGATGCCGTCACAGATTTTTTATATAAAGCCATGACACATCATAAATTAAATAATATTTGAACATCTGTCGCAAAAAAAGGACTACATAATTTTTGACCAGATATAATGCTTGCAAAAACTCTAATCTATGGATATGACGCGATTTCTAAGTATTTATTAGGGTATTACCCTAATAATTGACCTTCAGTTAGACCTTATCACAAGCCACATCATTCAATTATATCATCAGTCTCCTTTCTTCGTGTATGTCGCAGTTAGATTAATGTAAACTGTCATCTCGTAATCTCCCTAGTATACTTACTAAGTTATAAGTATAGTTTCAGTGGTCCAGTGGTCGAGCATGCGCTTCTGAATCAAGATTGTCATCTGTCACAGCAATGTCTTTTCCGAATTATTTTCACCACTTATTCCGATTAGGACATACAAATTTAGCGAGTCGAGGGCTGACAGTCGTTGTCTTCACTTTGGAGTAGAAAAAGGCGTGATGTGATAAGAAGTAACAACAGGAAATATATAAAAAGGCTCTGGACTTAACTGTGAGTCCCGCTTGTCATATCTGTCAGAGTACGTAAACTCGCAATTAAACAAATTTAATAACATAATCGAAGAAATGGACCAGCATATTGGATACTGCGATTGACGTAAGATTAACCATTGGAAAAAACAGTTCTGAAAGGATAATTCTGTGTGGTGATCTTAATGGGTGGGTCGGAACCAAGCGAGACGGCCTGGAGGCCGTCCTTGGTCCGAATGGTGACAAGAGAGTGAATGATGCTGGTAAGCCGATATTGGACGTATGCCTGGAACGGAACCTCCTTGTGTCTAACACATTATTCCGTCATAAAGATATTCACACGTATACGTGGAGACGGAATGAGCAAAAGAGTATGATAGATTTGATTTTGATAGATAGTCGTCTCCGAAATACTCTAAGGGATACAAGAGCCTACAGAGGCCCCACTCTTGATACGGACCACTACCTGGTGGTAAGCCGATTCGTGGGCCTTTTCAAGAAGTGGAGACACTGGCGAGTGCGTACCCATTTCGGAGAGCTTGAAAGGATAAAATGTGAGAAATTAGAAGATGAAAGTGTACGGAGTATGTATGTAGGCCTAGTCAGTAAAGGACTCAATGAGACGAGTCTTTCTGACCTAGGTGTTGAAGAATGCTGGGAAAGAATGAAAGAAAGTATAGTGAATAGTGCAAAAGAAGTATGTGGTAGTGCAAAGAGGCATAAGATTCTGAGAGGTGACGCCTGGTGGGACGCGGATGTGAAATCCAGCGTCGAAATAAAGAAAAAAGCATGGTTGGATTATGTCTCAAGTTTGAACCAGAATGATAGTATGACAGAGAAAAAGTATGAGAGCTACCGCCGCTGCAGGAATGTTACCAAAGCCTTAGTGAAAGAGAAGCGTGAAAGACTTGTTGCGAATGAGGAAGTGAGGTTGACGGAGAACTTCGAGGCGAATAACAAACTCTTCTGGAGGGAAGTTAGAAAGTCTCGGGGTTCTTCGTCAACATCCAGAATGGACAAAATTATGTCTAAGTTTGGTGACATTCTTGCAAACCCAAGCGATGTATTTTGTAGGTTGTTTTAGTATTTTGGGGAAATGTACGAGTATGTTCCGGATGTGGGCGCCGCGAGTGAGCCTACGGCTGACACCGCTGCGCCAACATCTGATGAGGACATTACTATGGAAGAGATTGAATGGTCGATACGAAGTATGAAAAATGGTAAGGCAGCTGGAATTGATATGATGTCTGCTGAAATGATCAAACACGGTGGATCCTGTGTCCGGGACGCTTTCCTGACCTTGAGCAATCTGTGCTGGAGGTCGGGTAAGGTTCCCATGGACTGGAGGCGCGCTGTCATCGTGCCCTTGTATAAAGGTAAGGGATCACGTATGCAGTGCGCCAGTTACAGGGCCATCAGTTTGATCAGTTTAGCAGCAAAAGTGTATGGGAAAATTATTGAAAGGAGAATGAGGGTGATATCTGATGGAGTGTTGTGGGAGGCTCAGGGTGGTTTCAGAAGCGGACGAGGGTGCATGGATCAGATTTTTTCTCTCCGCAACATCGTGGAGAAACAACTGGCTGTTAACCGGAAGGTTTTCTGCGGTTTTGTGGATCTGGAAAAAGCGTTTGACAGAGTGTTACGAAAGGATCTGTGGGATATACTCCCGGGCTACGGGGTGAGCGGAACACTGCTGCGCGCTGTGCAGTCCACTTATGAGGGCTGCACAGCGTGTGTGCGTGTTGACGGCGGCTTGTCCCCCTGGTTTGACGTCAATATCGGCGTCAGACAGGGTTGCGTGCTGTCCGCTCGACTGTTCATCCTGTACCTGGACAGTTGTCTCCAGAGAATGAGATCGATGGATGTAGGGATGCGAATGGGTGACCTAGTTGTGAGTTGCCTGCTTTACGCAGATGACGCCGTGCTTCTAGCCGAATCGCCGTCGGACCTGCAAACACTAGTCACTACTATGAAAGATGATTGCATGATTAAAGGCTTGCAGTTGAATGCGACGAAAACGAAAGTAATGGTGTTTGAAAGGGAGGAATCCAGAACAGATGCAAGGATAATGGTTGATGATGTAGTGCTGGAACAGGTGAATGAAATTGTATATCTTGGATGCGCTTTTAGCAGAGATGGAAGGTACACCGCGGATGTAGAAAGACGAGTGGCGATAGGAAATAGCGTAAACGGAGTGTTGGGCAGATTCCTGGGCGCAAAAAATATTAGTAGAAAGGCCCAGTTAGCAATCCACAATGCAGTCCTGATCCCAACACTAACTTATGGAAGCGAGAGCTGGGTATGGCAGAGTGCGCATGAAAGTAGAATAAACGCGGTAGAAATGAGGGCTCTACGCAAAATCTGCGGAGTGACTCTCGCTGACCGCGTAGAAAACAAGGTTGTAAGGAAGGAAGTTGGTTTGAAAGAGAGTGTCGGTGTAAAAGTAAGAAAGGGCATGCTCCGATGGTTCGGACATGTAGAAAGAATGGTTGACGCAAGACTGACTAAACAGATATACAATGCAAAAGCGGACGGATGTAGGAGTCGAGGACGGCCAAGACACACATTCCAAGACCAAATAGAACGTGTTCTGGAGGAAGGTGATGTTAAGAGCCTCAAAAACCGACGCGCGTGCATGAAAAGAGTTATGAAAGTCAACGAAGCGAGTGAGGTGTGTAAGAATCGTGCCCTATGGCGCTCTGTTCTCTCTGCCTACCCCGCAAGGGATTTGGCGTGAAGTTATGTATGTATGTATGTATGTAAGAAGATGTATCAATAATTGGATAAACCTGATGCCGTCACAGATTTTTTATATAAAGCCATGACACATCATAAATTAAATAATATTTGAACATCTGTCGCAAAAAAAGGACTACATAATTTTTGACCAGATATAATGCTTGCAAAAACTCTAATCTATGGATATGACGCGATTTCTAAGTATTTATCAGGGTATTACCCTAATAATTGACCTTCAGTTAGACCTTATCACAAGCCACATCATTCAATTATATCATCAGTCTCCTTTCTTCGTGTATGTCGCAGTTAGATTAATGTAAACTGTCATCTCGTAATCTCCCTAGTATACTTACTAAGTTATAAGTATAGTTTCAGTGGTCCAGTGGTCGAGCATGCGCTTCTGAATCAAGATTGTCATCTGTCACAGCAATGTCTTTTCCGAATTATTTTCACCACTTATTCCGATTAGGACATACAAATTTAGCGAGTCGAGGGCTGACAGTCGTTGTCTTCACTTTGGAGTAGAAAAAGGCGTGATGTGATAAGAAGTAACAACAGGAAATATATAAAAAGGCTCTGGACTTAACTGTGAGTCCCGCTTGTCATATCTGTCAGAGTACGTAAACTCGCAATTAAACAAATTTAATAACATAATCGAAGAAATGGACCAGCATATTGGATACTGCGATTGACGTAAGATTAACCATTGGAAAAAACAGTTCTTTTTCTCTTCGACTCCTATCCTTCAACACAAGAAGTAGTAGACAGAGAGGGATAGATGAGAATTATGCGTCTCAGCAGCGGCGTACTGATACATTGGACTACTTACTATGTCTACTGAAGCCCTGAAACGTGTCCTTCGTTGCACTCCCAGAAAGTCGAGTAAACTGGTTGCAGTTTTCTGCAAGCCTGGAATAATTATCTGAACTTACAAAATTTCATTCAGGTCTCTAAACAAGACTCTAAATTTTAGTTATAACTACAGACCTGCCAAGATATTTTAAAGTAATACCATTGTAAACCTAATATACTACGAATTGTTATTATTTTATAATATAAATAAACAATATACATATATAGTCATTTTGCAATTTCCCTGTCTAACTGCGACATATATACCCCAACTATTGCGATTCTTTTAAATGTAATAAATAGCACCTATACTGTCCGCGCCTTCGCCGGCCCCTTCATACACACCTCTCTTAATCTGTTTCAGTTCATTGATATGTCTTATATGTAGGTTATATTAGAGCTAAGATTAAACTAACTTATAATGAAACTAATTAATTACCTTATTTACAATATATGCAATTTAAAAACTAGCTGAAATCAATTTTCTCCGCATTTCAGTCTACTGGCAGCGTGCCCAGAAGACTGGCCGCATTGCCAGGCTAAATGGCAATGCTAATCCTGTGAGCGAATAATAGACCAGCCCTCTGGTCGCGAGAGGTCTCGATCAGCTCTTTGCAAGATCATTATAGATTGCTGTTCTATTCTTCATAAAATGTATAGTTAAGTCTGTCTGTACAAAGGATAGGATAGATAGTAACTAGAAGAAATAATTTTAGTTCGTCAACAGGTACCTAATAAATGCGTTGCCTTGTCGATTTTTTATTTCAATAAAATTTATTTTAAACAGTTATAGTAAATATATTTTATCATTCTGTCAATTATTCAGTTTATTGAATATTAAAAGACAATTTTGCAGATCACTGACTTTTTCACAGTCTACAAGGCTTTGATTTGTCATAAATTTTCTTATTGAAGAATTTACACGTTTGGAATGATTTTAAAGGAATGCCTAATGTTATTTTAAGTGAGATTTAATGTCATGAGATGACTTAAATCCGAAGTTTTCAAATGACCCATCGAAAGTGTACCTGTAATTAACAGAATTATTACGATAGCCAACATTTACGTATTTTAATTGAATACAAACTTATATAACTTAACGCCAAATCCCTTGCGGGGTAGGCAGAGAAAACAGAGCGCCTTAAGGCACAATTCTTACACACCTCACTCCGTTGACTTTCATAACTCTTTTTATGCAGTCGCGTCTATTTTTGAGGCTGACCTTCCTCCAGAACACGTTCTATTTGGTCATGAATGAGTGTGGCCATCCTCGATTCCTACATACATCCGCTTTTGCGTTGTATATCTGCTTACTCAATTTTTTATCCATTCTTTCTACATGTCCGAACCATCGAAGCTTGCCCTTTTTTGCTTTTACACCGACACTCTCTTTCAATCCGACATCCTTCCTTACACCCTTGTTTTCGGCGTGGTCAGCGAGGGTCCGCAGATTTTGCGCAGTGCACTCATTTCGACCGCATTTATCCTACTATCATGCACACTCTGCCATACCCAGCTCTCGCTTCCATAAGTTAGCGGTGGGATCAGTATTGCATAGTGGATTGCTGGCTGGGCTTTTCTGCTAATTTTTTTTCGCGCCCAGGAATCTGCCCAACGCTCCATTTAAGTTTTTTCCTAAAGCCAATCTTTTTTCTACATCCGCGGTGTACATTACATCCCTGCTAAAAGCGCATCCAAGATATACAATTTCATTTACCTGTTTACACCAAATCCTTTGGTGGAGTGACTTTGACCGAGTGAGGCGTATAATAATCGTACCATATAGCGCTCTGTTCTCTCTGCTTACCCCCCGAAAGAAACTTGGCGTAAAATTGGGTATGTCGACATTTGTGTCGGCAGTTATGTGGAAAGTTGGAAATATGACGTTAAAAATACGTCATTTTATCAGAGCCACGCACTTTGCTGCACGAATGGGCCGGCTTGACCGGTGAAATACCACGACTTCTCAGAATATCGACGTAAGGTGGCTTTGGCGTTTCGCTCGGTGAGAGAGGTATCCGGAGGCCCGAGCCCTTTCCCTGTCCATATCCTATGGTAAGGGTCGGCAACGCAATTTTAACACTATATGTGTTCAGGTGTCCATAGGCGGCTTTTGTTGCTCACCATAAGGTGACACGCCTGCTCCTTTGCCGCCACATTTCCATACCATTTAACCAAAAGACATTTGATTTCAAAAATGTCTAACAACCATTTTGTATATAAGCAACAAGAGTGATTATGACATAACATAACATAACTTCACGCCTTTTATACCCGAAGGTGTAGGCAGCGGCTGTTAAGCCTCGTCTCGCCGTTATGTTTACGTCCCAAATGGAATAGGTGGCGAGCCTATTGCCTTACCGGGCACAAAGTTTTCAGTCATCGAAATTTATCACACATAACTTCCGAAAACAATTTCAAAAAGTCATTGGTGTGAGCCAGTGTCAGGATTCGAACCCGCGACTTACGGATTAAGAAGCGGGGTGCTCGACCGTTGGGCCACCGAGTCATGAATATGAGACCGTGATTAAGACTACACTTATATACAAAAGATTTAACACGAATTACATTATTATACACGTAATTGGTTAGCAAAAAAATAAATACAGCTGGTACACAGCTGTATTTATTTTTTTGCTAAATTATCACAGAACTATTTTCAGAAAATTTCCGCTTATAATAACATAGCAACAAATCGAAGTACAAGTGTGGTAGGGAGAGGTGTTCAAAAAAAAATTGATTACTCAAAAAAAAATAATAAGTATGACTTCTCATTGACTGAAGTTGATTCATTTGTAAGGCTTTTAGTTTATAAGCCTGGCTGGTAAATAGAGACGAAGACTATCCTCATATTGTTGCAGCCATGTAGCCTTTGTAATTAATTGCACTGTTTAAGATTGAAAGAATTTTTAAAATCGAATATATAAGTCAAAAAAGTCTCGGTGGTCAAGTGGTCGAGCACCCCGCTTCTGAATCAGAGGTCGCCGGTTCGAATCCTGGCTCACACCAATGGCTTTTCGAAATTGTTTTCGAAAGTTATGTGTGATAAATATCGATGACTGAAAGCTTTGTGCCCGGTATGACAATAGGTTCGCCACCTATTCCATTTGGGACGTAAACATAACGGCGAGTTGAGGCTTAACAGCCACTGCCTACACTTTCGGTTAGAAAAGGGCGTGAAGTTATGTTATGTAATGCTGTGTTGTTGAATATATTCGTTTTTAACATTAATTTGGTATTTCTGTATGCTGCTATAAAATTCTAGTCGACTTTTGCAGATTTATCAATCTTACTTTGGAGATCATCACAAGATATTTTAATAAAGAAAGTTAGTGTCAGGTAATAAGGTTTCTGAAGATAAACGGGTGGAGCTGCAGGCAACCAGTAGTAATTAATAAAGTGCTCTTCTGTTTATTTTGATTTTAACATTCCAATGCTTGTTTACAACTAAATATATATAAATATTGCTTACGTAGATATGTTGTAAAACCGATCACGCGATACCGGATCGAGTTGTGCCCTCATTATTAATACATTTTACAAGATTCGCAATTTTATTTAATAAATACAAAAAAATGATTAATATTAATTAATAATGTAGCATTGTTTTATTGTTGTAAACATAACTATAAGTGTTTTTGCTTTACATTATTGCGCAGTTAGAGTACATCGGAATTTATATTAAAGTCTCCATCCACATTTCCCAGTTGAAAAAACACTTAAGGGGGCGTCCATTAATTATGTGAAGCAAGCAAGAGCTAGTATAAGTAAAGTATAAAAATAATTTTGTCTCTGTGTGATCAATTGGCACTCTATCAATTGATTAGCGCTCTCATTGAGTTTTAAGATAACATTTTCATACCCAATTATTCCTAATTCGTAGGTCAACAAGGAATTTCCTATAATTGAGGATTATCTTCTGATGGTATTAATTTGTATCCCTCGGTTATTAATTATTGGCCCCCGTTTGACTCCCAGCGGGATATAATAACAGGCTGTACAAACAATTTGATTAAATATCATTTGGCTTGTCAGTACAGCGACCATGAATTGAGAAGAATCAATTAATAAGACAGAATTACTAAATTAAAGACGAGAGAAAAGATAAAACTTAATTTGTGGAAAATCCGGTTGCCACTAATTACTTGTGAAATTAATTACTTTATTTGTTAAGTTTTATTAAAAAATAAAATAAAAATTTTCTAGTAACAAATTTTATACAAAGTAATTTAAAAGCATAGTATTTATATATTGATGAACTTGATACTCGAAAACGTTTTTAGGTCTCACACACAGCATTTCAATGCAATTCTTCTTTTCTCTATATTCTTTAAATCGAAAGATTTACGAGTTACAAGTTCGAACACATATTTTGAAAATTGGATAGTAATTTATGCTAATTATTTTTAATTTTAATGCACCAACCGTCAAATTTACTGTTTGAGTTGAAACAGATCGTTATTCCTGATCAAGTATGAGTCTTGTGGTCACCATATTATACTAACATTGAAAGCCTCAAACATATTGTGTTGTTTATTGACACATGCTTTTCCTAGAAATGTTTGATCTTAAGATATTTTCTGTATTATATTTTAGTGAATATTGTTGCTGAAAACCAACTATCAAATAATTACCATTCGAATATTGACCTATCTTATCTCTTAAGATAAGATAGGTCAATATTTCAAAGTAGACTTTGTTACGTAGCAAATTAGATTATCATCTCTACGCTGAAGTCGCAGGTTCGATTACCACTGAGGACAACCATCTCGTGATGAACTTTTTACTAAAAAATACTATTTCTTATCAAAACTAGTGGATACGTTATCTATCGGTATACCTATATCGGTTATCTAAATGTATCGAACCCTTATTTTTTGTTTAGAAACTGTATCAAGACCAATATTTATGAGATATTTCCTTACGGCATTCGTTATAAAACAGCTTAATCGGTAATAGATACATATATACATATAACTTCACGCCATGTTCCATGCGGGGTCGGCAGAGAGAAAACCCTCCCAAAACGACGATTCTTACACGCCTCATTCGCTGCTTTGACTTTCATAACCCATGTGTGTCGTCCTCACAATAATTGTATCTGCTTAGTCTGTCTTGTATCTTTTTACATGTTCGAACCAACAGAGCATGCCCTTTCTTACTATTAGACCGACACTCTCTTTTCCATCCAACAGCGAGAGTCACTCCGCAAAATTTGCGCATTACCCTCATATCGACCATGTTTATCCTACTTTCATGCATTATCAGTACTGAATAGTGCCCCAGGAATCTGTCCATCGCAACAATATTTTGTAATATACTAGAACAAAGAAGTATAGTAAAATAAATAATAGTTTAAAAAAACTAAAAAACACGCTTTTTATTGAAAACCGAACTAAAAAATAGAAAAATAAAAAAAAAATACTTTATTTTAAAAAAAGCGTGGGGTGCTTGTTAAGATATTATCGGAATGATAATCACTCTACTCATATCTGTCAATAAAATATTTGTAACTATTGACACCATGCACCCCACGCTTTTTTTAAAATAAAGTATTTTTTTTTTATTTTTCTATTTTTTAGTTCGGTTTTCAATAAAAAGCGTGTTTTTTAGTTTTTTTAAACTATTATTTATTTTAAATTTTTTAGTTCGGTTTTGTATGACAGCGCGTTTTTTAGTTTCGAATTTGAGGAATAGCGCCATCTGTGACTTATATAAGGAACTCGTTTCAAGTTGATAACGTAAACTTTCCGCTGATTGCCACTAGATGGTGCGATTTGTGAACTTTCATAGTTCACAAATCGCACCATCTATCGTTCAAAAAAGCGTGGGGTGCATGGTGTCAATAGTTATAAATATTTTATTGACAGATATGAGTAGAGTGATTATCATTTCGATAATATCTTAAAAAGCACCCCACGCTTTTTTTAATTTATATTAATTGAAATTTTTAACACTATTTTCTTAATTTAAATTCATTAAAATTTATTTTCTATTTTTTAGTTCGGTTTTCTAGTCTAGAACTTTCATAGTTCACAAATCGCACCATCTAGTGGCAATCAGCGGAAACTAAAAAAGAAGTCGGTTACAAACAAACCTACAAACCTACAAACCTACAAACATACAAACATACAAACATACATACAGGTGAAGCTAATAAAAAGCTAATAAAAATTAAGGTAAGTCTTACCCTTCATCATAGGTAGATAGAGAAAATAAGTCTTGAGTCACCAGGGGGCATATTATGAGCTCTTAATTCCAGCCAGCTTGTTCGCTGCCTAGAGAATTCGTATTTTCAACGATCGATTTCAGCTAGTCGGTGACGAGTAGTCACTGTGAAATTCTCTCTAAATTCGATTTATCAACGACTAATTCCATTTAGTCAATCATGAGTAGTCTAGACTATCTGAAATTAGTCGTTAGAAATACGAATTCGCTATGCAGCGAAAAAGGTGGCTGGAATTAAGAGCGCATAATATGCCCCCAGATACAAAATCGCTATATCTTAATATACAAAATAGATTATTTAAAATTGCCTTAAAACAATTTTAAAACACTGACGGCCGAATACTGAACCGCCACTCAAATCTGACAATCAATAAAGTGCTACTTACTGCTCAATGTGACAGCTACTTAAACGCTTAAGTAGCGCTTATATATTTGAGTAGCGGTTCAGTATTCGGGTGTTAAGCAACCGCCTCCATTAAACATTCTTTGAGTTTATTAGAATTACAAATAAGCCATTAATGATTTAAAAATGTAGTCGATCCATTTGAAATTCTAAGTTTGAGAGAATGACTTTGTGGCTTCTCATGAAAGTTATAAGTAAATTTTAGTTTCACGGTGACTTTGGTATAATTATTTATTAGTGTTGGCCGGTGAAATGCCACAACCTCTCATAATATCGACGTAAGACGCTTTTGCCGCTTGAGGTTAACAAATAAAAGTGTCCATATATAACTACATACTATAATATAACTACTACGACTATCATATTGAAGTAAAATTTTAGACATAATATGTAAAGAAATCCGTTTCAAATTGATTAAATATTTATCCTAAATAATATTTGAATACTTTGGTGTTATATCAAAGAATACCAGCTCGTTGAACCGGAGAGGTACACGACACAAAGATCTAGACTGTTCTATATAAAAATATATATAATATGTATATCAGAATATTAGAACATCGAGGTCATTGAAATTGATTAAGCTGGAAAATATTTAAAGCCCCAAACACACTTCTCTATTTGAGCGAAGTGTTCAGAAACTATAACGTTTTATTAGAGGCTAAACAGAGGCAAAGCTTTTATGCAGTTCTTTTTCCAAGTATTTTTTATATCAAAAGTTCTGACGGCTATCTGTTTTTGAACTCGGAAGCATCACCGTCAGATGCACTCTGCGCTAAATTACATACTAAACAGGATAAGTAGCCAAGATTAGGAAGTTTGTACGTATTTATTTTATATCGTAGATAAACCCGCTGAGAGTTGGTCGGTTCCATGGATATTTATATATTCATAACATTTATAATTAAATCTACTAAATAAAATTCTCGAGTCTAGATGTGCGTAATTGAACTCCTCCGAAACGGCTTGACCGATTCTCATGAAATTTTATGTGCGTGTCGGGTAGGTCTGAGAATAGGACAACATCTATTTTTCATCCCCCTAAATCACAAGCCCACCCCTCAATTTTTTTTTTAATTTTTCGACATATTTCTGTTTCTTATTTTTTTTATAAAACGGGATACAAAAATACATGCAACCCTAAATTTTCAACCCCGTACGATCAACCCCTATTTTTTAAATTTTATTTTTTGGCAAGACAACGTTTGCTGGGTCAGCTAGTAATTTTATATAATTATCACCATAGTTACCCAATACATACTATAAAAAGAGATAATAATAAATGCTCACCGTATTGAAAAAGCGCCATCTATTCTCCAGCGACCGTACTTGTGAGTTATAACGCTAATTTAATCAATTTCTGCAATAGTTCCTGTGCTAAGTTAATATATTATTATATTATTCTATGCTAGTCCACAAATTTAAAGTCGCTCAGCGAGCTATGCTTGGGGTATCTCTGATGGATAAATTCAGAAATGAGTATATCCGACAGAAAACTGGAGTAACCGACATAGCTCTTAGAATAAGCTCGCTGAAGTGGCAATGGGCTGGTCACATCTGCCGAAGGACCGATGGTGGATGGAGTAAGAAGGTCATTGAGTGGAGACCGCGGCTTGGTAAAAGTAGTGTAGGACGCCCACCAGCCCGATGGTCAGACGACCTCAGAAAGGCTGCTGGAAAAGACTGGATGCGGAAGGCAGAGAATCTGATGTTTTGGCGGAAATTGGGAGAGGCCAATGTCCAGCAGTGGACTGCAATAGGCTAATGATGATGATGTGGTTTTAGGGGTATGAGGCTTAAACTAGCATTCTATCAGCTTCATCAAAAATAGGGAGATATTTTAATAGTTTGTCATTTTACTAAAATAGAAGATATTATTTAAAGATTATATTAAGTCGGATGTGAGCCTGTACCTTTAGCTATTTCAATATCTAAATTTCCAGCGAAATTTCAGTAATAAGAGATTTTATTGAAAAACTAGGTTTCCAGAGTTACAGGAATATATTAAGGCAGTTTGGTAGTTTATTGAACTTTCTAGTGTCTACCTTGAGTTACACGTGCCACAGTACTTACTATTAAGAGGAAAATTAAAATGAAACATCTAGAAATATTTATACAATGTCAAAGGGGATTGTGTCGCGCCGGATTGTTTTACAAAAAATTTTTTTAAAGGCATTTCTAATTTCGCTTCTTTTTGTAAAAAGCTAAACAATAACATTTATTATTAATCAATTTAGTAATTTATTAAGAGTTTTAAATAGTACAGATTGATTTTTATCAATCCACATGGCACCCGGACTAAAATTATTTCATTGTAAAGATTCGGAATTGTATCTACTATCTAGGCTTTGGCGGATGACTAGTTACCTAGAAGACGATTGAGAGGCAATCACAAAACTCTTCTTAAATACTGTAATGTAATTGTGACTTCGCGCCTTTAATACGTGCAAGTGTAAGCAATGGCTGTTATGCCTCTAAACTCCGATTGATTATGTAGTAAGTTAAGCAAATTTCATTTTGATTTTTTGTATAAATCTGGTTATAAAAAGATTGTCGATTCGACAATAAAAAACTATTAAAAATCTATAGTCTCCATTTCTTGTTTGACATTCAAACATTCTTCAGTCAGTAGTAATGGCGTCATGAAAAATACATTAGCACATCTGCCTCGGTATTGTTCGTTCTGAAATATGGGATCTAGACAAGAATCTGTCTTAGGACATCTGTTTCCTCTTCGTATTAAAATTCAACATCCGTAAATCTATAGGTAAAAAACACAATTCTATGACGCGTTTCAAGATAATCATTTTGTCATTTTATGGACCATAGACTTATTTGACGGGCCTCGTGGCGCATTGGTAAAACTACCGGTTGCACTAATGAGGTCCGAGCACAAATATTTGTGACAAACATGAATATTTGTGTGGTGTCTGGGTGTTTTCTATGTATTGTAAGTATGTATTTACAAAAACAAGTATAAATGTATTAATATCCGTTATCTAATATCCATAACACAAGCATTTAGTTGCTTAACTTGGAACTAGAGGGCGCTGTGTTTATTGTGTCCAAGATATTATTATTATAGACTCCATAGTAAATAATAATAATTACTAAAAAAACTTCTTGAATCTGTTGAAGTAGTATAGTGTTTGGCAGAGAAATACTTCGACTGATTCTAGAAACCCATTTTTTCATGAAGAGTGTCTATAAATTGGCTAATTTTACGATAACAATCCACTTCTTCGGCAATTCTTCTACAAATATACCTAAATACACCAAACTCGACTGTTTAAATTTAAGCTATTATTGGATGAATTATCTAATATTTCATCAGATTCTTTCCTATTCTAATTGACGGCAAAGACCCACGTGTGAAAATTGTAATCAAAATATGAAACAAAACTTCACTGATGTCATACTTCACCTGGACACAGCTGCTGAAGGATTTCTCGCAGCTGTTTACATATACCTGGACAGATCACTCCCAAACACGGTCATTTATAACCCGGCTGTTTTTCAAACGCTAATAGATGCCTAGTATCTCCATGTAATTTTTTTCCTCAATGATTTAAACAGTTGAAGATTTGGACGATACATTACTACGCCAAAGTGTTATATTCAAGTCCATTTTTCAAAGTTAACTGCGTATTTAACTTATCATATTACAATATGAAAAGTTAAATACGCAGTACCCTACTAGCTTTTACCTTTGGCTTCGATCGCGCATAAGTGCCTAAAATAATTTAAATAGGTAACACTAAGTAGAACTATTCTCACAGGGGATTCAGTACCGGGAATATCGTTCGTTTTATAGTTAAAGTGTCATTTACTAATGAAGCTAAAAAAAATTAACTTTAATCAAAAGAATCCCAATAGACAGTAGGATGAATTTAAGAAAACGAATAAAAAAAATGCGAAACTAATTAACATAGCGCCATCTACTTTGAAAATGAGTAAGTAAAGCTTAGAAATAGACAATAAATATAATCGACTTTTTTAATATGTATTAGTGATGTAACGAATATTCGCATTCAAGAATATTCGCATGTTTTTGATTTTTGCAATCGCATTCGCTAAAAATATTGCGAATGTTTGTAATAACAAAAAATGAAATTGTATATGAAATGATAATACGAAGATTAAGCTTTATATTTTGTTTATTACTTTAGCCACCAACATTCGTATAAAATATTATATTACAGATGTATACATAACTACATGCCAAATCCCTTGCGGCGTCTGTAGAGGGAACAGAACGCCATAAGGCTAATGTCTAATTAAATGAAAGTGTTAAGAAAATCACAAATAAAATAAAAAAGCCTTTGATAAGTGTGATCAAATTAATAAATATCTGTTGTCTATAATTTGAACTTTCAGCAGTATTTAAATTAATTATGTAATATTTCTCTGATATGAGCACCGGCCGCATTTCCCGTCATTCCAATATCAACGATATTATCCGTCGTGCTGTTGTCGCCGCTGGTGTACCAGCCATTATAGAATCGAATGGCTTGGTACGCAATGATGGTAAGAGACAGTATCTGCTCTGTCTCTTTTGCCTTGGAAGATGGGTAAGCATTTGGTGTGGGACTCTACTTTTACACATTTTAAGCACGGTAGGGGCCGGTGCTGCTTCTGCTTCAGCGGAAAATCTCAAGCTGCACAAATACAGAAATCTAGTAGGTGATTATGTTATTGAGCCGTTTGGGGTTGAGACTTGCTCATGCACTTTTATAAAGATATTAAAAAGACTTATATTTTGCGCAAATAAATTTTATATTTTTAACCGACTTCGTAAAAAGGAGGAGGTTCTCAATTCGTCTGTATGTATATATATATATTTATGTCTGTTCACCGATATTTTCGTCAATTATGGAAGGATTTCAAAAATTTTTTTTGACCGATAGTGTTTACTTTCGAGATGCTCCCATTTTCACCAGGTCAGGATCTGATGATGGAAACTAGGAGAAATCGAAGGCAACCTCCGAAAATTGTATGCGAGTATGGTGTTTTTTGTTACGTAAAAGCAATGTATTAGGGATATTCTTTATGGTGTCAACATCTGATGCTGCTGTGCTGATGAAGAAGCCACCGAACTCCTCAGCGGTTAGGAGTTTGAAGACAGCACTGCAATTTTTCGATAGAAACTACTTGGTAGTATATGGGGCTAACGTTGCTTGTGAGGTATACTTGAATATACGTCTGATGCTGCTGTGCTGATGAAGAAGCCACAGAACTCCTTAATGGTTAGGTTTTGGGAGACAGTACCGCAGTTATTCGATGGAAACTGTTTAGTGGTGTAACGTGTTGCTTGGGAGATAAGCTTAAATCCATATCTGATACTGCTGTGCTGATGAAGAAGCTACGGAACTCTCAAACGGTTAGAAGTTAGGACACAATACTGTAAAAATGTGTTTATTTCAATGCAATAATTTCAAGGCTACGATTGGTCTTCATTCGGGCTGCAGTGTTATTGTCTACCCATGATAATAACAAAAATATAAATACCTAACAAGTATTATCAAACTCTTTTAGCTAAGTACTTATTGATAACAATTATAGCTCCCTAAAAATATCAACCATTTAACAAACGGACTTGTAATAAGTGATAATCTATTTAAATAAAAGAAAGTCGTGTTTGTTACAACAGTTATAACTCAACTACGGCCATATAGATTTGACTGAAAATTGGTCGAGAG
Organism: Euproctis similis; assembly: GCA_905147225.2. Classification (NCBI taxonomy): domain Eukaryota; kingdom Metazoa; phylum Arthropoda; class Insecta; order Lepidoptera; family Erebidae; genus Euproctis; species Euproctis similis. The sequence goes on along the minus strand of LR990105.1, from coordinate 1,377,647 downwards.
GTAGCTTAGACGCAAGAATCGCACATACTCGTAAATATGGAACGCACGGAAAATATGGATAAATTGCGACTGAAATACTAAAACACACAATTTAATTTTCCCATACAAACGATTCGTAACCACATTTTGACATGGAAGGAAATTTGACCTTTAAAAACTTACTTTATAGTTCATTGTAAGTGGAAAGGTCCATCGTTGGTCAGTGTCGTATGAATATTGACATTTAAAATTTCAATCAAACGTCAAAATTTGTTGTGTCATGGCCACTGTAATATATTTGAAGTAAGTATTGCAATTTCTTTTCGTGCTGTAAAATTCGTTTCCCCCTATATGATATACTTCCTTCCGGAATCCCTCTTCCTACTTCTATTAAATGCCTTCTCTCCCTAATCTTCTCTTCTTCCATTAGTCATTCATTATGTAAATTTATTTCTAAAAATAACATAAAACTGTAAATAGCTACTATCATCCTCATCTCTAGCATATTGCACTATTAAATATCAAGTCTAAGTATGTATCGTAGATTTCGTTACTAATAATTTAGTTAATGTTGTTTTGTGTGTTGTGTCATTGTAGATTTTTCTAGAGTGGGTTTTTAATGTAACAATTTAATTAAACTTTGCTAACACTGCATTACTCCCCGCTTTATAACGCTACCATTACAATCACTGGCAAAATCTGATCGACGATCAATGAAGTCAAAGTCTTTATATAATGAGGGCATCATACTGCAACTGAACAAGCCGCAACAATACCGCTCAAGCCTTCAAAATATCGATCAAGCTCTTTCAGTCACCGTCATTGGCAAGATCGTATCCCTGAGGATACGGGCCATAACTGCAAAAAGAAGAAGAAGAAGAAGTATTGCAATTTACAATTATTTTAAATAAATATTGGTTATATATAAGTTATTTTTAAACTAAAAAACTGTTTTAAAATTTAAATAAATCATGCATTAGTTTGGAGCAAGCATCACAGAGGCGGCAACATTATCCAGCAACGGGGTGCCATTTTTGTCAAAGATGATGAAGGTGACAATAATTTATTGGTTAAGATGGCATCCATTATAGAGAAATGCATGTGGTGAGTTATCTCTCACTGATCAGACCAACTTCCTCATCGTGAAACTCAAGAACGGATCAATAAATTACAAGTATTCATTTCGCAACATGACCTGGCAACCTGCGTCGACAGGATACTGGAAGGACACTGGAAGGGAAGACCACCAACTATTGAGAACAAATTATGACAATTAGAAGGAGCCAAAACTTTTGACAACATGGATGTATGGGCAAATTAAAAAGTTATGAATGACATAAGTCAATAACTAAAATTACAAATTGTAAAAATATACGGTATATGATTTATTTTGTTGATCTTTTGGGATAGTGGGGCATTTTACTGCTACGTGAACTATTCTCACTTTAATTATTTAGATATTATGATGAAGAGGACAAGGCGATGGTAGTCGCAGTCAATGTATTGTGCGAAGGGCTATCTCAAGTGCTAACCGCACTGGCGACTAGGAAAGATTGATCAAGAGAAGAGTCGTATTGCTATGTCAGAGTTGTGTTTTAATATAATTTTAATATAACCATGTCAGGCACGACAAGCACAAAAACAGCCACACGACATAATTCAATTAAGTAACATTTAAGTTCTCCGTGGTCCAGTGGTTGAGCGCCCCGCTTCTGAATCTAGAGGTCGCGGGTTCGAATCCAGGCTCACACCAATGATCAAAACAACTTTTAGGATTATATCGCGGTTATTTATTATTTATTTCCCGACGTTGTTAGTTTAGTTAGTCTTAGAAACAAATATCACACCAATGACTTTCCGAAGTTGTTTTAGTAGTAGACATAACGGCAAGACGAGGCTTAACAGCCACTGCATACATCTTCGGGTAGAAAAGCCGTGAAGTTATGTATGTTATTGTTAGGCGTTGAAATACTTTAATTTCTGGAATTGAAATGATCCTCTTTTATGAGACGAACGAGCAGGCGTGTCACGTAATGGTAAGCAACCAACGCCACCCATAGACACCAGCAACACATATTGTGTTACTGTTGCGTTGCCGACCTTTAAGGGAAGGCGGATAGGGAAGTATGGGGAAGGGGGGTGGGCCTCCGCGTACCTCTCTCACCGAACGAAACGCGGCATGAGCCACTTTACGTCGATCTTCCGAGAGGGCGTGGTATTTCACCGATCGAGCCGGCCCATTCATGGAGCGAACGGCTTGGCTCTACCACTGTAAAAAGTAAAATGTAAAATACTAAGTATTTCTTGGCCAATCATATCTATATCTATACTAATATATAAAATCGGAGTGTCTGTTTGTCAAATTGAAATAACAGCTTTTTACGAAATGCATGTATATACTTTATATACATCAAAATAACATTTTTAGAATTTTTGTCTGCCTGATTGTTCTGGCTGGACCGATTTTGACGGGACTTTTTTAGAAAAAATCTTTTATTTACTCATATAATGCTTTTGAGGTGAAACAAAGTTCGCCGGATCAGCTAGTATATTTAATAAACTGAAAGCCTGAAACTCGTGAAAAAAATTACTTTAAAAAAAAGTTAAACCGACTTCTATAAACGTAAACCACAAAATCTTTATGTAAATGAAAACAGTACCTTGATAACTAAAAAGCTATAAATAACGAAACTTACTAATTTGTATACTTAATACAATATACAAAACGTAATACTTTTATAAAGTAATCTTTAACTATTATAATATTTACAAATGCCACTTATTTTTGGAGTCGGTGCCAGCCGAGGTAACGTACTCTATTGTGTTGCACCGACTTCAATAATGAGTAACATTTTTAATTATTATAATAGTTAAAGATGACTTTATTAAAGTATTACGATTTGTATATTGTATTAAGTAAACAAATGAGTAAGTTACGTTATCTATCGCTGTTTAGTTATAGAGGTACTGTTTTCATATACTTATAGATTGTGTGGTTTACGTTTCTAGAAGTCGGTTTAAGTTTTTTTTAAAGTATTTTTTTTCACGAGTTTTAGTGATATTAATGAGTTGTGAACTTCAATAGAAGTGTCATTTTAAATGGCTTTCAGTTTAGTAAATATATTTTCACTAATTACGAGTCCGTTTGTTAAATGGTTGATATTTTTAGAGAGCTATAGTTGTCATAAATAGGTACTTAGATAAAAGAGTATAATAATAGTTGCTAAGTATTTATATTTTTGTAATTATCATGGGTAGACCCAAATAACACTACAGCCCGAATGAAGGCAGCAGTACTGTCTCCCAACTCCTAACCGTTACGGAGTTCTGTGGCTTCTTCATCAGCATAGCAGCATCAGATGTATATTCCAGCATAATTCACAAAGAACACGCAAGCCCTACATACTACCAAGTAGTTTCTATCGACCAATTGCAGTGCTGTCTTCAAACTCCTAACCGGTAAGGAGTTTTGTGGCTTTTTCATCAGCACAGCAGCATCAAATGTTGGCTTCATAAAGAATATCCCTAAAACATCACTATTACGTAATAAAAACACCATACTCGCATACAACTTTTGCTGGATGCCTTCGATTTCTCCTGGTTTCCATCATCAGATCCTGACCTGGTGAAAATGGGACCATCTCGGAGGTAAACACTATATAACGAAAAAAAAATTGAAATCGGTCCATAATTGACGAAAATATCGGTGAACATACATAAAAAAAAAATATTATACATATAGACGAATTGAGAACCTCCTCCTTTTTTCGAAGTCGGTTAAAAAAGATAGGATAGTTTAGAAAACTTCCATTATAAAATTCTAATCTCAAGGCGGATTGTGTCGTTCGTTACATATGAAACTTGCTCAAAATATTCTTCTTATAATAATCACCTACAAACTCCGACTCCGGCTTCACCGATTTTGATGAAATTTTACGTTCATTGAAGGTCTGAGAATCGGTCTACATCTATTTTTCATACTCTAAATGTTAATATTTATTATTTGTTAAAACGTTCTTTAACAAATAATAAATATTAACATTGGACAGCTGGGTCAGCTAGTGTCATCTATACTTATATTATAAAGCGGAAGAGTTTGTTTGTTTGTTTGTTTGTTTGTTTGAACGCGCTAATCTCAGAAAGCACCAGTCCGATTTTAAAAATTCTTTCAGTGGTATATAGTCCATTTATCGAGGAAGGCTTTAGGCTATATTATATTTTCAAATTAATTAGGGATCCTTACTATAAGTCCAATAATGTAACCCAAGGTGTAAGAAAATGACTCGAAAATAATTCTTACATCGTGAACGCTGCGAAAACTATTGATTCTAGAATAAAACAATGTACTACACTTTTACAGAACATAAATTTGTCTATAAAAAAGTCCGCGCTGGCATATGTCTAACTATTGTAGTTATCTCACAATAAGTGTTTTTTGAGTTTTTTAAAATAATTAAATTGATGTCGTTATAAAAATGCTTTATTTTGTACCTTGAATTTAACTTTCCTGAAAATAAATTACTTCAATATAAAGACAGATTCAATACCTTTCTAGAACTGTTAGAATAATTCAATTCGGACATTTAATTCCAAAGATATCGCAAAATACAAAATGTAAGTATTCATTTCATAGGGAAATATTTAGTTACACTGATGATGTATCCGACTCGGACAGCTCGGACCGCGACAGCTAGCAGGTAGATTTTTTTTACGTTTGTTTCTTGCTAAAAGGTACCGGTGGTCCAGTTGTCGAGAACCCCACTTCTGTATAAAGTAGTCACGGGTTCGAGTTCTGGCTCACAGCAATGACTTTTTGAAATTGTTTTCTGAAGTTATGTGTATTTGGATATCGATGACTATAAACTTTGTGCCTGGTATGGCAGTAAGTTTGCCACCTATTCCATTTGGGATGAAAACATAGTGGTGAAACGAGGTTTAACAGCCGCTGCCTACACCTTCGAGTAGAAAAGGCGTGAAGTTATGTTTTGTTGTTGTTTCTCTCTTTGTCATCATATCGCTCAATACTTTAATCAGAATTTAAAATTTAAAAAAGTCTCGGTGGCGCAGTGGGCGAGCGCACGGCCTCTGATCCAGAGGTCCGGGGTTCGATTCCAGACACTGGCTCACACCAATGACTTTTCGAAATTGTTTTCGGAAGTTATGTGTGATAAATATCGATGACTGACAAACTTTGTGCCCGATATGGCAATAGGTTCGCCACCTATTCCATTTGGGACGTAAACATAATGGCGAGACGAGTCTTAACAGCCGCTGCCTACACCTTCGGGTAACAAAAGGCGTGAAGTTATGTTTAGTTTAAAATTTGTAGTATTTAATCGTATTTTGTGGTATTTTTATTTATAAAAGTTACTAGCTTTTACCCGCGGCTTCGCTCGCATTAAATCCATTAAATAGATATCAAAGATCATTACTATAGAAGTTAACCAATATGATAACTCTGTTTTATTGCTTGGCTGGAATCATTAGGTTTTAAAATTACTACTTACGTTTAAAAAACTAACAACATTTTTTTAAGGTAAAATATATAATACACGGTAATACAAAAATAAATAATTTTGGACTGTTACCAATTTATAAGAGTATGTAGGATATTGTTGTAGACTATTTTATAAGTTTTTCCTTCGGGTTCAAAAATATGTAAATTACTTTAAAGAATATGTGTACAAAGTTTCATGGTGATCGATTGAGTAGTTATCGCGTGAAAGCACGCAAACAAACTCACATTCACATTTATATTTTACTAGCTGACCCGGCAAACGTTGTCTTACCAAAAAATTAAATTTAAAAAATAGGGGTTGATCGTAGGGGGTTGAAAATTCTCAGACTTACCCGATATGCATACAAAATTTCATGAGAATCGGTCAAGCCGTTTCGAAGGAGTATGGGAAAATTGTGACACGAGAATTTTATATATTAGAAGTAGGATAGGATAGGAATTAGGTTACATTTTTATTGTATAAGGGGCAAACGAGCAGGCTTATGATAGTTACAAACGCCGCCCATGGCCACCTCATCACATGCAGTGTTACAGTTGCGTTGCCGGCGCTTACAATGGGATATGAGTGGGGTCGGGAGTGGGTTTCGGTAGGGGAGGGGAAAAGGGATTGGGCCTCCGAACACCTCTCTCAGCGAGTGAAACGTGGCTAAGGCCACTTTTCAGCGATAATCTGAGAGGTCGTGGTATTCCACGGGTCGAGCCGGCCCATTCATGCAGCGAACACTGCGTGACTTTACCACTGACAAGGTGTGACTGATGTGACTGATTTATAATACATTCTAGATATATGTAATAAACTTTACATTTTTAAGATCGTGATATCTTTTAAAATGTAGTAAATTTATATCGATAAGCTTAATCGCTAAACCGACATCATTTGACTTATAAAAAAAAACACTCACTGTGAGTTAGCTACCCCGGTTTGAACATATGGTGGCCCGTTTTTTTCGTTGAAGTCAACAATAGTGACCATATAAAAAAAGTTGTTTATGTTGTATTAAAAAAAACTAAAGGTTGAGCAAAAACTTGGGACAAGTTCATTGCTATATTCATTGTTTATAAGTGGCATTGCTAATAAAGCTTTCTTTGAAGTTGTAAATAATATCAATGTCTTGGTTGTCAGTACGCTAATACATACTAGCTAAGCGAGTGACACGTGTAATAATCGTGCCTTATGGCACTTTGTTCTCTCTGCCTACCCCGCAAGGGATCTGGCCTGAAGTTATGTATGTATGTATCAAGAACTTGAATTGAAATAAATATTAGTGTTAGATAGTCCATTTATGATGAAAGCTTTGGGGTATTAATATGATTGCGGCAATAATCTTTTGAGTGGAAAATGTATTAAATATGGCGGTACGAAGTTCGCGCGGTCTGCTAGTTTAATCAATAAAACCTATCATCTTTACTTGAACGTTCGAACGCGTTCGCCAAGGTTTTAAAGAAATATTCGCATTCGCATTTATTTCACGGGACTTTTATTTTTAGGTAGTTGGCGTAATAATGAGTAACTTAGGCTACTTTATTAATTTATTGCTTCCCAGACGAAACAAAATTCGCCGCGTCGGCTAATTTAAAATAAAAAGAATAACATCCAGACGCTACATAATATCTTCATATTGATAACTCGATCCGTCTAGTCGAAATGCTAATAAATTCTTAATAATTAAGTAAGTACATATTTAGTAGAATTCAATGTTCAGTTGGAGGTGTGTCAGGCCGAGCTCGACTGGCGGATTGTTGCTGACGTGCACAATTGCACATATTATTTAAATTTCATACAACTTTCTGTTGAGTCAACATAAAAGTGAAGTCACAACAATGTTATGTTTCGGTGAAATGCCACTCAGCCTTGTACCACTGACGTTACATTGAATTGGGTTACGTATAAAAGTAATTTTACCGATTCTATAAAGTTTTTAATTACTTATTAATAGTTTTCAAGTATTATTACTAATAAAATTGGTCTCGCTGTCGCTGTCTTGACGGCGCAATTGTGTAAACATACGAGTTAATTCGAATTCATTTCCTTATCGGAAATTGTGTGAAAATATTGGCCGAGGTATGAAAATTTGTTTCGGCGACTATTCCGTGGGGAAAAAATATTTTGATTTGGCGTGCGGTGCATATGCTTTTGGACTTTGAAGGCATAAATTACTCATTTATTGGTCAGATAGAGTCCCGGTTGGTTACGCGGACGAGCACGGCAAAACAACATTACTTTTACTTAGTGTGGCGTTTCAAAACTCAGTGAAATTTTCCCCTAAAGGCTTTGACTCAGCCGTCTTGTACCGCACCCAATAACGCTGCAATTAGCTGACCTAAGTAGACACAAGCTTATGAAATTCTTTCGGGAAACTACAAGACTTTGCTCACATATGTAGCTCTGGATTTTGTCGCAATGAACTACTTTAAATTCTGTCACGTAAAACATTTGTAATCCTTCTTTATTTTTTATGGGGAAAGGAGCAAACGAGCAAAGGTCGAGCAGCGCCGCTCATGGACATCCTCAACATCGAGAGGGTCACAGTTGGGATTTAACCGGCTTGTGTGTCATCTCTAATGAGCAAAGGGGCTCCTAGACCTCATCTATTATGATCCCATTGTAGAGCTAAGAAAAATTGGTCATACCTAGTTTAAGTTGCGCCTACTTAAGAACAAAATTGACATTAACAAATTTAAAATCACTTAAAGACTACTTGTGGTTAAATTTAACTCACTTTTCTCTATAATCTTGTTAATAATATTGAAGTTATTGACTTTAATTAAAATCACAAGACGGCGATAGCTTTTCAATTAAGTCAATAATAAATAAAATAAACTTGTGTTCGTTTCTTGGAATGACACTAAATGGAATTCTTCCGTTTCTCCAGATGACGCAACGAGAAGCCAAATTAATTAATTGTCTGAATGCTGACAGATTGATCGGCCATCTTGAAGCATACGTCAATACGTAAAACGTCATACGAATTCATCACTGGAATAAAAATTAGTTTCATAGAACTAAAAATGCGTATTTTTCAGAATCACGACGCTTTAAAAAAATTGTAAGTCAATTATGATTGGACTACTGATCTCTGCCTTCCATCCTAGTGTGACTCCATTTTCTGTCAAAATATCCGAAAATTGACGCCAGTTCAGTCCAATCTACTTTTATGATAAAGTAACCAATAGTGAGTAACAGAAATTTGATCTTAGATGGGCCAAAAATTGAGGAAACATTATGAAATTTGTGGGAACTGATACGGCCCATCTATTAAGCAAGATTATGAAATTAATATGTTAATAAACTAGCCACACTGCCATCGCCTTGAGCTTGATTTATTGACCGTGATGGTACAAAAAACGTGTAATATGACACACAACGACAAAGATTACTAGCTACTATGGAATTCAAAGCAGATAAAGACGTCATTTTTCAAGAATCCATTTTTTTATCAAGCAGATTACACCAAACTTCAATGAATGATTTTGTGATCGCAAAACGCAGGTGAAGTTGTAACAATGATTATCTAGACAGATATAAAAAACGATTTCAGTGTTTGAAGTTAACATAGATATTGGGAAACCCAGCAATCATAAAATATTTCATAAGATGACGTCGTAAATCACCTTTTTTAAAGGTTTTTTTTATACAATCTATTCGAAGAATTGTGATAGGCTACGAGCCGAGTCAGGCAGTTCACTTTACCTTCACTTCGTTTCCCATCTCACACCCGACAACGCAGCTGTAACACCATCTGTATCGCAGATGTCCATGGGTGGCGCTAGTTGCTTACCATCAGGTGACCCGGTTGCTCGTTTGCCTTCTATTCCATATACGTTGATTAACCTTAGAGGCATAGTTGATGTTATTATTAAGGACAGGACACAGGTAGGGGGTTCTAATCCTATCCAAGAATAACATTTAAGTATGTAAATTCTGTATATTGTGTCGTGTGGTTTTTATTTTATTTTCATTGGTCTGTATTCTGCATTTCGCTTATGTTTATTATTGTATTGTAACGGGCTCAATTGAAGACTAGATGGCGCTGTCTTATTGGGTTATTGTTTTTTTAAGAGAAAAAGGGGTCAAACGAGCCTTTGGGTGAACTGATAGATAGCGACTACCGCCGCCCATGAACATCCACAGTACCAGTCACATCAGCGTTGTCGGCCTTCATTTGGAAAGTTAAGAGATAAATATCGATGACTAAAACTTTGTGCCCGGTATGGCAATAGGTTCGCCACTTATTTCATTTGGGAGGTAAACAGAACGGCGAGTTCAGGCTTAACAGCCACTGCCCACACCTTTGGGTAGAAAAAAGGCGTGAAGTTATGTTTATGCCTTAAAATGTGTCTACAAATTATTACGATCATTCGCAACAATAACGGCAATCCACTTTGAGAATGCCTTTGTCATAGTTAAATCATTACCGGTTTTGTCTGGAGATAACAAAATCATCAGGTATTATCCACAAACACCAGTTTTTATCTTATTACATATGTACTTTCCTCTAAATTCTTCATTTTTCAATATTGTTAACTACAATCCGATCCAGGGGTTCATACTTTTTACAACAGTGTTTAACAGACGCATGCAATTAAATAAGTAATTATAAGGCTCACAAAAAACAAGTATTTTATGTGTACCTATATGCCGTTGTACAAATTTAAATGTACCGCTATTTCACTCTCTTGGATTGTCCTTCAGTATATAAATACGGGAATTTATTAGCATAAGTAGAACTGTTCGTATTTGATTAACTTTAAAAGTAGAGTGGTAGAGCCAATCAGTTCGCTGTGTGAATGGGCCGGCTCTACCGGTGAAATACCACGACCTCTCAGAAGACCGACGTAAAGTGGCTCATGCCGCGTTTCGTTCGGTGAGAGAGGTACCCGGAGGCCCACCCACTTCCCCATCCTTTCCTATCCCCTACCCCTTAAAGGTTGGCAACGCAACAGCAATACTATATGTGTTGCTGGTGTCTATGGGCGGCGTTGGTTGCTTACCACCAGGTGACCCGCCTGCTTGTTTGCCCTCCTATCCCATAAAAAAAAGATGTAATTGTAAAAAAAAACGTTTTTGTGAACGCAATAATTTTCATTTTAAATTTATCTTTGAGTAATAAATAATGTGAAATAAATAATAATATCATGAAATATTGAATGATTTAACATTACATGTAACTTCAGGACATTTAAAGTTCTAACAGCAGGCAGCCCAAGCTTCGACATGCCAAATCCCTTAAATAGTAGAGTCTAATGGCGTACAGCCAGGTACAATTTATCTTATTTAATTTTTTAAATCCTTGTTGTGAATTCAATATCAATACAATATCAGGCCTTATCTCACCACCTAGCATGAAAAAATTTACAATTGATAATTTAATAATAATAATTAAAATAATAAAAGTTGCAGAATGTATGAATTAAATACAGAAAACGAACCCAAGACCTGTGAAACTAAAGAGAAGTGATGACTCACCTAACATGTACTTGCCAACAAGACAATTCGTATTCACTAAGTTACAACCCTATGATGAAAAAATCTCAAATCTATTTAACTTACATAATATTACATACATTAGATAATATTCCCGCGTCGCGTCAGTCGCCAGTATTTTTAGAGAGTCGCAACCACAAATATCAAGATCTTTACATATATTAAAAATACAAAGAAACACTTCCAAATCTCCGTTATATTGATATCGACAATTTCTGAAAACTATTGAGAATCACGAAGGGTGTATGTACATTGATAAGTAAATTATGTGTCTGAGGTCATCGGCGAACACAGATTTCGATCCTGAGACACACCAATAAGATTTTTTCTTACTATATTCTTAAAAACCTCTAAAATACATTCGTAAGGATCACCGACGCAAGCACTTTATTTCATTCGTCAGCAGTAGTTACGATCAGGATGATTCGAAGATGGACTGATCAAATTGTATCAAGACCACTAACAACACATATAACATGACTCCTATGTAGAATACCCTAGTTCAAAATTAACCAACCAGAATTCCACTTTAGAAGTAAACTGCCTTAATATGTGTTAACATTGCCCGTACTTGAAATTATCTTGAAAAAGCGGTATTAAGCTTTTCTACTTCGTTAGAGACATGAGAAAAATCAGAGTCTCTGAAAAGAATATTCTTTCAGTGCCCGTTTTGGCTTAATATGCTGATATCTTTTCAATTTCGGTTGCACCGGAAGTGATGGCGGTAAAAGGAATTTGACTTTGCAAATTTTCAACTACGTTATCCTGTAACTTGCAGTATCTATATTAAAGGAGTTTTTCAACTGAATTACTAATTACTTGGTAACTAAGAATGATGTGTCCGAGATAATATCGCTCACACATGATCCAATTAGAGTCGTAACAAGAATCACTTTAATCACTAGCACCATACCACGCGGTATTCCCACGAATAAATACCAGTATTTATTCTGATTTTCCCTGTAACACATTCTCCCAATTAAAACTTTATCTTAGTTCACTAAATATGCGAAACCAACTTTTTACAGGTACCGTTTTACAGGTTTCAGGATGGAAAAGATTATATAAGATTGGTATCATTTTTTTAAATACATTTGAGCCTGGTTAGGAAGAAATCCAGAAGAAGAATCCATCCATAGATGTTATCTATAGATGGATTCTTCTTCTGGATCTTCGGAATGGATCATAGCGGGAAAACAGGCAGGATGGAAGGCACCTTCAATACATAGAGGTAGGGATAAAACGGAGGTTATCAGTTTCATTTAATTATTCATATGCATTTCGGGAAATTGGTGAAAATTGGGAGTGGCCATTTTCCAAAACGGGATTAATTTAGCTGATGATGATGAAGGGGATTGATGTAGGAATAATTATTTTTACATGATGATTTTTCAATAGATGAAAATAGATGAATTCTTTTTATCAATAGATGTTTATCTTATTAAGGTGATATCAAGATCCTTAATCGACGAGCGTATACGGCAAGAGTTTTAAAATTCAAAGAAGCGAGTGAAGTGTATATTAATTGTACCTTATGGCGTTCTGTTCTCTCTGCCTACTCCGTATGGGCTTTGGCGTGAAGTTTGATATAAATGAATGTATGACTGTCTTTGTTACAGCAGAATGCTAATTAACGTTGTATCAACACGCCCATAATTCCCGAAGGTGTGGACAGCGGAATTTTCTCCTCTCGCAGATTGAAGAGGAACATAGTAAAGTTACCTCGGACACTATCAGTAAATAATCATCTTATAAATAATTAATACCAACATACACCTTCCTTAAAATTATCGGATTCGAACTCGGGACCACCCGAACTAGTCGACGTGATAAATCATTAACGCTATCAAAATGACGTCGTCGTATATGTTACTAAATCCTTTGTTATAAATTATAATCATATGAATGTTAGTTTACCTCATTTTATGTAAAAAAATATTTGGATTTTCCAAAACAGATTTTTTAATTTGAATCTGTGAGTGTGTGGATCTCTTCAATTCTTGTGTCGTAAGAAGCTATTAAGGCATTTGAACTGATATGGACCATTTAACCTATCACCAGTTTCGGTAGCTCAGTGGTTTATCACTCCTAGAACTATCTTCCTCTAGACTAGTTCAGAGGTCTGTACTAAAGACCTCTGAGCTAGAGAGAATGCCGACTCATCCTCACTTCATTTCCAAAGCTATTTGTGGTAAAAATAAGATGAAGAAAAACTGTTCTTGATGAATATATATTTAGTCAGTTATTTTAATTCGTACTAAAAAAATATTACGGCATTGCAAAGGATAATTGACGCTGCCTATACCTTCTGTTGTTCAGGGTGTGAAGTCACGTAAGGAAATCGTCTACTAATCATAACACTTTTAATTCGCAGACTACAAATATCAACACTACATCATCAAAGAAGTAAATTAAAGCCTCAATTTAACCACGAGACCGCTCTTTAATTAACTAATTAACCATAAGATAACTTGACAACACGATTCGGTAACCACACTACATGAAAATAGGATTACTGATAAGAGTTTGTTAAGAAAATCTATCACCCACGCTAAAAAACAACCTGTGGGATCCGATCCGCGCAAGTATATAAGGGTGGCTTGATGTCTATTCTAACATATTCTGTTTAAGTCACTCAAACTGATAACAGCTCCTGATATTAATTTTTTTATAGTTTTATAACTGACGTGTGTTGTGTATCTATCACAAGATCAAAAGGTATGTACATTGATAAAGATAAAATAAATATTAATCATTAACTTTTAAATATAATAAAAACTAAAATTAAAATTCTATATTCTATTCTTAATAAACTTCTATAGCTTTGAAACTAATTTTATTAAAATTAATATATAATATAATAGTCAGGTTGAAGATTGTTGTAGCGTTCTTTGGTAAAAAAAGACCGGTAATTGACTCACTTTTGACAGTAAAGTATAGCTTATCTAATTTTATTTGTAAATATAATATAAAGTTTGATGTCTGGATAATTTTATTTCTTTGTCGAGTCAAAAATCATAATGTAACATTTTATCAAAAATATAATTAACATCTACCATTTGATGAAGCAACCATCCATTCAGATTCTGCAACCATAAAAACATTTTTCATTTGTTAGGAAACTTAATTAATATTTTTTTTTTACTGTATCTCTGTAATATCTTTAAATTATGTGTAATTTTAAATGTAAACAGTTTATCAAAAATTTCAACTCTATATTCAAAAAACCGATAGATAGTTCATGCTTGTCACATAGCCAATAATAACTTAACTAAGAACTTATATTTTTAAATGTTCTTAACGCGCTTTCAAAATGAGTAACGCGAAAGAAAATCACTAATTTATAGAGTAGGTCATTTGCGGAAATCATTTTCATAAAATTTATATACACTATTAATTAATAAGAGTTAATTTATATAGAATCTTACACTTTCTCATTCGCAAAATGCGTGAAATCCTCAAACTTTTTTTATAGTGGCTCAAAAATTTAATTTGTTAATCGTCAAAAAAATGTACTATAACGTACTGTTTAAAAGGTACCTACTTTATTTTTGGTTATAACTTATAAGCTGACACGTGTGACACAGTCCACACAAAAAAGGTATATAAAATTCTGAGAGCAGTACTTGCGTTACTCAGTTCGTCCGAATTTTGTTTGAGAGGTGCCGAGTTCAAATCCAATGATTTTTCAAAAACCTGTACGTAAATTTTATCTCATAATTATGTATTATAATATACTGCCAATACTGATCCCGATGCACGTAAAAATACTTTGAAATAAATATTTATCATGTCCACCTGTAATTGTCTAAATATTCAGGTATCAAGCGCCAGCATATTTGAATTTATGTATAGCTTATGGTTCAAAATCAATTGATAAGATAGTTTCTGAGAACAAAACCACGTACTCGTATTAGTATTAGATATATAAGCGGATACGATACATTACGTAGGTACGTCTGTTGTACAAAGCCACTGTGATTCATCAACTTCTCAAACGTACATCTTAAAATGTCGTAATTGTACGGTCAAGCGCGAGTTGAAACCGCGGATACAGACTGCTGTTGGAATAACAACCATTCCTTATAATTTACTGAAGTGGAACTTCAAATGCGGCTTGCAATCTTTTAACGCTTTTAACACCCGTGTGCTTATATAATAGGTAATATATAAATAATAGGATATAAGCCCGTCCACATGAAAGGTAACTTTATAAATTCCGTAAGCGTAAATTAAAATCGTACAGAGACATCTAGCGCTAAGTAAAATAAGTTCAGAATTTATGAGAACTGGTGAGCCTTTTATACTTGTAGGTATAGAAAGCAATTGCAGATTAATTTTACGATCCCGAATGAAATAATTAGGAGGTAGACATTGCAACAAATTAGCAAAACAGAATTCTTTCACACAATTTGGTTGGCCTAAGACCCCTAAAATATAAATTTGAATACTGTATGTTTATCTCTCGACTTTAGTGACGAATCACAAAATTTCAAATAGATTGTTATAAAAATAGACGATTTCATGAAATGGCCATAACTCAAACATTAATTACTATAATTGTAAACGTTTTCCGGTGATTTCTTGGAATTACAGAATATTAAAAGCGGTATTCCTCTTTTGTGAACGTAGTTAAGATGGCAATTTAATTAAATTTTGATTTATAAATACTATGTTTTATTGTTATAACTCTTAACCGAGATATTAATGTAACGAGATAATTGTATTTTGAAACAATTATCTTAATTTATTAGCACTAACTTGAAAATAATTCAGCAAGGACCCGTTTAAAAACCCTGTTTATTGTTGCAAGTAAACTGAGAGAGTGAGGTTGGTTTATCAATTTTTCACTTCTTAACACTTTAAATAACATTTTCCTGCGCTTATTCCATTCTTAGTAGGTCACCACAACATATCATTTTTCTCGATAATCGTCGGTAATCTCGATAATCGTAATCACACGTCGTCTAAATGTAAAAAAGGATAAAGGGATAAGGATAAAAAGATAAAGGGATAAAGATCCCTTCGCCCTCATATCAACTTCAATACAGCCCATACACCAATTTTTCGGTCTTCCTCTACCAACTGCTCCATCCGCAGTCATTCTCATCCCTCTCCATGTATCTTAACTTTATTCCCTTCTCACGACATGTCCATACCACGCCAATCTATCACCTTAAATTTTTTTCGGTGATACTTTTATGCTGCCTCTAAAATACTCATTTTATATCTGTTCGATTTTTGTCACACTCTGTGCATCTCTGTTGCATGTACTTTTTATCCACTTCTTTCATTGGAAAACAATCATATTCATACAATACAGATCAATCAGATCTGATTACCCGTTTTGTAAATTTTTCCTTTTAATTTGAGATGTTGTTTAAGTAGAGTTGACCTTGGGTTGCATGCTATTCCTGAAACCCGCTTCTTAACTAACCGCTTCAAACAAGTCAGTCAAGTATAATGTACACATACACATACGTTATCAAGCGTACAAAATCAAATATTTTTATAGCAAAATAATAGTTATTCTTAATAGTTGGATTTTTTTTTTAGTTTATACCGTTTACTTAACTTATTACGGTCTCGGTGGTGCAGTAGTCGAACTTGCCGATGCTGATTGAAAAGTCGATCGAATCCAAGCTTGTACCTATCGGAATTCGTTTCGGAAATTGTGTGTGATAAATATCGATGACTGACAACTTTGTGCACGGTGTATGGCCATCCCATTTAGGATGTAACGATTCGGCGAGTCGAGGCTTAACAGCTACTGTCTACCCTTTCCGGTAGAAAAAGGCGTGAACTTACCTTACGTTTACCTATTTTATTTATCCTGATTTGGATGCTTTGCAATCGCCAAGTTCTAAGGCAATGGGACGGTTAGCAAGAAGCTTGTATTGGCTTGTAAGTGAAGTAAACGTGATAGAACGAGATGTGTTATTTTAATATTATTGGTGATTGAAATGTTTAAATACGCGTAAAAAACAATATATTTAACGAAAAGACATTGTTTTCAGGAAAATTTCAAACATAAAATTAGAAAAAAATACAAATTTTATGAGTTTGTAGACTGGGGCGTGTTCGCTTCCATTTTACCAATATTTCAATCTAAGGTGACTTGCTATAATAATAATATCTTGGACACAATATGCACAGCGCTCTCTAGTTCCAAGCTAAGCAATAGGTCGTTGGTCCATTTAGTGGGGGAATGGCCTACGTTGCACAGTCCAGTCCGTGGTTCCTACCTACCTTAATACCTTTCTTCCTCAATATTCGGGCTATGTGGCCTGTCCACCTCCATTTCAGCGTGCTAATTTTACGGGCTATGTCAGTTACTCCCGTACGTCTAAGAATCTCTGTCTTTCGGATTTTATCTCGTCGAGCATGGCCTACTCCATAGCACGCTGAGCGACCTTGAGCTTTCTTATAAGGCCAACATTTAAAGACAACGTCTCTGTTCCACATGTCATCGCTGGCAACACGCACTGATCATAGAACTTGGTGATGAAACCTTGGTTTTAACCACCGATGTCAATAAAATATATTAAATCGATTTTGGGCAGGCGATTTACAGATGGCAGATATTACAGATTAAAAAAGTAGGGATATTGAGGTTGCGTCGCGCAGCGGTACCTGCCGCCAATTATACATAATAAAATCAAAATTTACTCATTTATTGTTTAAGAGGGGAAATAAAGTTCGCCGGGTCAGCTAGTACATTATACAAACTGACAAGACTTAAGTATCTGTACATTGGGTATCTTTTTGACTTTGACAATAACACAAGCCATAACCGATTATATAGGAATTTGTTGAAGCCTAAAAACATAAAATAGTTAACTATGTACTCTATAAGCTATCAATATCAAATATCTCAAACGGATTTACCAAAGCGCCTCAATCAGAGTTTTTAAATAAAACAATTTTGAATGACCTACCCGTAGTAAAGTATATTTGTTTAACATAAATGACTCATTATTAACAGGAAATATTAATAGTTAAATGTAATTAAAAGATAAGATCACCTATTATGTCATAATTGTAGTATTTGAAACATAAATCGCAAAATGTTTACGACAGTATCCATTTTTTACAGTACTCAACCAAGTCAACTACTAACGCCACCTGTTATATAGTAGCAAGAATGAATAACTCGTTGTCACTACTCGTCGCTGTGGTAGTGTCGCTGCAATGTCTTTTTGAAGCAAGTGCTCAAGAGAGCAGAAATGTAATCGGCAGTAATTTACAACCTAAGGGTGAGTTTCTTTATATTATAAAACATAGAAGATTGAAATACGCAGTGCACTTATATATTTTTTCCTATTTAACCTCCTGAGGTCCGGAGATTTTCTCATGTTCGATTTTGATCAAACTTAGTCAGTGGTCTATCACTGGCTAAGTTTGACAACAGTGGTAAAGCTAAGCAACAGTAGCCAAGCAACAGCGCTAGAGCCAAGCATTCAAGCAGCCCTGTATGAATGGGCCGGCTAGACCGGTGAAATATGGCGACCTCTCAGAAGATCGACGTAAATTGGCTCATGCTGCGGCTTTCGTTCGGTGAGAGAGGTACCCGGAGGCCTCCCTTCCCCATCCTTTCCCATCCTACTCCCTTAAATGTCGGCAACGCAACTGTAACACTATATGTGATGCAGGTATCCATGGGCGGCGCTGGTCACTTACCACCAGGTGACATGCATGCTCGTTTGCCCTCCTGTGACATAAAAAAAACAAAGTTCTGGAAATGGAAATCAGTCAGTTCTTACTTAGTTACCTGATCCTAAAAAAGTCTGTAAGCTATAGGTCTGTCAATACCAAAAAGTGTATACAGCTGTATAAACTTCGCGAATGGAATAGGGCATATTGCCTTCCATCAGGACCAACGTTGTCATCAATATTTTACAAGTAAATTCTGAAAAGTCATTTTATTCCTTTTCACGACCACTACTCACACAGAAGAAGTTCGAGAGCAAAACCACTAGGCCCCTCGATACAACTTTTGTATTATTTAAACACAAATGTTTATAAATTGCCTCACCATTAAAAATATAGGTATAAAAATTTAAATAAATATATCATCAAAGTAAATTGGATAATTTCGGACCAAAAATTAAACTTCAAACGGGTCACAGATTAAATCACGAAGCGACTCACATGATATCGTGTACGGTTTCAGCCAGTTTTATATTAAAACATTCAGTTCGTATTTTGAATTTCATGATTTTCTCGTCCCCATATTGGATTTGCTCTTTTAAATTGGCTCGAAGTCTCGAGATTATTCTATCTTCCATTTGTCGCCATCGCCATTTACGCCATACACGCCGTAATTTTTGGATACGAATATGTTTTAGAAAATAAGATATTGATTTTTAAAGTTAGTACATAGTTAGTCAATATCAATGAGCAAAACTTTTAATTTTCTACTCCAAAAGTTATATTATATTTTTCTTTAAAAAAAGTACCGATTACGATTCTCCTACCAATAGTAATATTTCTAATAACCCAGTTCTTTATTCTTTCAATACAGTATCTTTAATAAATTCAAACAAAAACGCTATTAGCAATTTTTTTCACATTAAAAGCCTCGTGTTTAATTCATCTCTGCTAAAGGGGGGATATCTCTATACGTTATTATTCCCTGGAAATGATTGATTTCAATTTATAATGTATGGTCGCCGCGCACTATATTAGCAATTCAATTCAGTCTATCGTATACAAAATTGATATAAATGTTTAGATATTATTTTAGGTAACATTAGAATATTTGTCTGATAAAATTACATCACAACATGAGATGAATTCATGATTTTTGTAGAGATACAATACTGCATAATTAGTGATATATGCAAATAAATTGAGGAGCTCCATCTTCTGTGTAACAAAATTGCTAACAAAAGTGAACGAATAATTGAACATAAATTGACATAATCTCAGTCAGCCGGGAGCGAAAGAAAAACATATGGCTGACAAGCTTACACAGCACAACACAGAAGAATGGCGGGATAACCATTCCAAAATATGGGTTAACCTAAATGTTCTGGGTAGGGGCGGGCAGCAGCGTCCCTACTTTTAAAAGGTCCACACCTGCGGTCTCCAACATGTTTGCCCAGCGTGGGGACTATGGGCAAAAACCTCCAATCAATAAAGCGCAAATCCAACGGCCCCCAGTTCCCGGTAGTCCCACTATTCCCGGCCAAGGCAGCGGTCGAGGTAACGGTGGGACAGGGGGTACTAAGAATCTCCGGGTTACGGCAGGCTGTCAAAAACAACTACCGTGGCCACGTATAACGGACGCAGTCTTCGGCTGGACCAACACCTCACCGAACTCGAGGTAGAGCTGGGTTGCTTGAACTGGCACATTCTAGGGCTATCTGAGTCCGGCGAGAGGGGAAGGACACGATAACGTTACAGTCAGGCAAATTACACTTTACTTTCGGGAAGGTGACCAGCTCTCCCAGGCGGGTGTCGGTTTCCTCGTTCACAAGGACCTCGTTAGCAGCGTTGTGGAGATCAGTAGTGTGTCGACCAGGGTAGCGTACCTTGTACTGAAACTCACCAACAGGTACACCTTCAGGGTGTACCTGTTGGTGAGTTAGTGAGGTAATACAGGTATATGCGCCGACCTCGACATACTCTGGCGAGATAGCCGAGGCGATGTATGAACATAACATAACTTCACGCCTTTTGTTACCCGAAAGTGTATGCAGCGGCTGTTAAGCCTCGTCTCGCCGTTATGTTTACGTCCCAAATGGAATAGGTGGCGAACCTATTGCCATACCGGGCACAAAGTTTTTCAGTCATCGATATTTATCAAACATAACTTCCGAAAACAAATTTTCGAAAAGTCATTGGTGTGAGCCAGTCTCTGGAATTGAACCCGGACCTCTGGGTCAGAAGCCGTGTGCTCGACCACTGCACCACCGAGACTAAAAGCAATACATGGTACCGCCAAGGCTCACTACAACGTTCATATGGGAGACTTCAATGCCAAAGTGGGAGTACAAGAACGCGGCGAAACGAAAATCGGTCCATATGGCTTGGGGTGCCGAAATTACAGGGGCCAGATGCTGGTCAAATTCCTGGAGTCTGAAGGGCTCTTCTTGATGAACTCATTCTTCAAGAAGGGTCTTGAAGAATGAGTCAAGAAAAGCCTAAACCAGCGTATTACAAAGCTGATGCGGCGCAACCTTCGTCGATCGAATAATCGTGTTATCGAGGACGCGATCGACCGCAACAAAGGGTCGAAAGTGTTTGCTCAGCTGCTTGGAAGGCCCCATCTGACGAAGCTGAAAACTGCGGATGGACGTGTCGTCATCTCTAAGCCTGAGATTCTCGCAGATATAGAATATTTTTATGGGCTCCTTTATTCCACACGGATGACCAAGCCGACGGGACACAGCGAGAATGACCACAGAGCCCCGCTAACGCGTCAGCGAAGCGAGATTAGTGCGGCTCTTGGGCAACTCCAGAATAACTAGGCACCCGGTGATGACGGAATTACAACAGAACTTCTAAAGGCCGGCGGGACTCCTATCCTAAAGGAATTAGCAAGTCTTTTTAATTCCGTCATACACCAGGGTATAACACCACAGGTTTGGAGCAGGAGTGCGGTGGTGCTGTTCTTCAAAAAAGGTGATAAGACCTTACTGAAGAATTAGAGACCCATCTCACTCCTGAGTCATATCTACAAGTTGTTCTCGAGGGTCGTCACGAATCGTCTTGCTGCAAAACTCGACGAATTGCAGCCTCCGGAGCAGGCCGGGTTTCGAAAAGGCTTTAGTACCGTGGGCCACATCCATACTGTTCGGCAGATTGTACAGAAGACCGAAGAGTACAATCAGCCGCTGTGTATGGCATTCGTAGATTACGAAAAAGCCTTCCATTCCATCGAAACTTGGGCAGTTCTGGATGTATTGCAGCGATGTTGGATCGACTGGCGCTATATCGAGGTGTTGTGATGCTTGTATGACACCACCACGATGACTGTCCAGATCCAGGATCAGGTGACAAACTCCATCGAGCTGAATCGAGGTGTAACACAGGAAGATGTCATATCTCCCAAACTCTGCACCAACGCTCTGGAGGTCGTCTTTAATACCTTGGACTGGGTATCAACATGAATGGTGAGTACATCTCGCATCTTCGGTTTGCCGACGACATATTTGTAATGGCAGAGTCGCTGGAACAGTTAAGCGGAATGCTGCGCAGCCTAGACGAATCCTCTCGACGTGTCGGTCTGGGCATGAACTTGGACAAGACCAAGGTCATGTTCAATGAACATGTTGTGCCCGGACCGATAAATGTCGATGGGTCAATTCTCGAAGTCGTAAACAAATACGTCTACCTAGGCCAAACTATCCAGTTAGGTAGACGAAACTGCAACTTGTTGCTTGCTTTTTCAACCTGCTTATACCGCAATGCCTGAAACCAAAGTCTTTCACCAGTGCGTCCTACCGGTAATGACCTACGGTGCCGAAACGTGGGCACTTACGGTGGAGCAAGTCCACAAATTTAAAGTCGCTCAGCGAGCTATGGAGCGAGCTATGCTCGGAGTATCTCTGAAGGATAGACTCAGGAATGAGTATATCCGACAGAGAACCGGAGTAACCGACGTAGCTCGTAGAATAAGCTCGCTGAAGTGGCAATGGGCTGCTCACATCTGTCGAAGGGCCGATGGTAGATGGAGTAAGAAGGTCATAGAGTGGAGACTGCGACTTGGTAAGCGTAGTGTAGGACGCCCACCAGCCCGATGGTCAGACGACCTCAGAAAGGCTGCTGGAAAAGACTGGATGCGGAAGGCAGAGAATCGGATATTGTGGCGCAAATTGGGCAGCAGTGGACTGCAACAGGCTAATGATGATGATGAAATTGACAAGTGAACAATAATATAATACTAATGCATACGAACAAACATCAATCGCATAATCGTTCAGTCTGTAAATAGAATTGAAGGAGTAGATGTCAGCCCGTAAATTAAACATTACTCGTATAAATCTCTACCTTTATAAACCTAGTCATACATGTTTTAAATATTTAACAAAACTGAAACCTGTATATAACAACGCTTCCGCCATCTACCGCACAGGTATTGGTTATATTTTCAATATAGTTTTTGTTTATATTTCAGTTTCATCGCCAAAACGTAGGTTGGGCAACGCGCTACGTATTGAAATAACGCCACCTACCACTGTTCAGTTCGAACCTGGGACTCGGACTGTGCTTAAGTGTAAGGTATTGGGCCGACCTACGCCGACTGTGCAATGGATGAAGAACGGGGAATCAGTTTCGGTGAGTTTGAACAATATTTTCTTCGCTTTTTTTCCCTTTACCCAATTATACGTTTTCCGTAAGTATCATACCAACAATTCTGTTCCAGTATGAAGAACAGCCCAATGATATTTTACCTGTGGATCCAGTCATGGCAGCGTACTTAGTGAGCAAGTTGGTTGTAACTTCAGCCCTGCCTGGTGACGTTTTTACATGTGTAGCGACATCTGGTGCCAAGAGGACGAGTGCCTCAACAACGGTTATCAGTGCTGACGGTAATTGATTTAATTTTTATAGTAAAATACTGGACTTCATATAAGTTTCTGAACTGTCTGAAACTTGTATGAAGTCCAGTATTTGGATAGGTGGAAATAAATGCTCCAAATGATAAGAAATATGTGCACGTGATTTTGTAACTAAATAAATTAAAAATCTCAAGAGAATTTTAAATTTTAAATCTATATAAAATTCAAAATATCGTGTAATAGTAGTGTAAGTTTGTCTTATGCTATTGCGTACTTTTTCAGTAAAACTCAAATAGTTCATTAATATGAGATAAAAATATTTGACCTGATGTTATTGCCATCTATCGTGTAGGTAATGTAACTGTAAATATTATTAGTTTCTCTATCCACCGCTAGGTACTACAGTTTACTTTTTTTATTTATATTTGAAATTTATTATTGCAGATAACGACGAAGAAAACTTGTTCACTCTTGAAAAACTATTCCGTATGCCTTCAAAACCTATCATTACTGAATACTACAGTGATGTCTTCCAACATTATGGCGCTGATCTACTGTTGCCTTGCCGAGTCAACAGTTTCACTAAGTTGCAAGTGTTCTGGCAATTTAATGAGGAAAGCATCTATGGAAATCCCAGGTTTCAGGTATGAGCATGATCAATAAAATACTAAAGAAAAGCAACGATAATTGCAGACAGGTATTTTAGCCTTTTTAAAAAAAGTGTTTAATATCTATGATATCATCTTCAGGTGCTGCCATCTGGTGATCTCCTTGTAAGCGATCTAAAGTGGGACGACATGGGTAACTTCACCTGCATAGCCAAAAACATGTATGGAAGAGATGTTGCCACCACATTCGTGTACCCCGTGAAAGCATAAAATGTATGTACATATTTGTAAATCGTTTGCAATTGAACTAAAAATTGACGAAATTTTCAAGTGAACATTAGAAAAAGGCGCGAACCTTATGTTTATTAATTATCATTACCTCCCTTTAAATTTATCTTTAAAATTCGAAACAATAGAACACATTGAAATATTGAAAAACGAATTCAGGATTCGTTTTGCCACGAATTATGGCAATAGTTTCGCCATCTATTGCAATTTGCCCTGGGTGAGGCTTAACAGCCGCTGCCGACAGTTTCGGGTAGAAAAAGCCGTAATGAGAAATTTGTTTTTTTTTAGTGTCTTTATCACTGGACCAGTCAGCCCGCCGATAAACCTTGATGTTCCTACTCTTAATATTTAACGTTAACTTATTATTAGTGATTAGGTTAATTATTATACAAATTTAATATTGATTATAAAAATGTACTTATTAGATAATAATATATTAATTTTATTTATAAATGTGCCAATATAAAATATTTTGAGATTATTACGTGATAAATAAAAAATCCAGTAAAAAAAAAATAAAAGTAATTAATTATTTCAAATTTGTTCACGTAATTTTCTTTAAAAATAAAACGTGTTACCGCTTTTATTATAAAGTAAGTTCATAATAATTTCAATATTGTTTTAAATATTCGTGACTGCTTCGTCTCTAATTAAATTTAGTGAAGTTGTGATTTTATTTTTTAAGTTATTTTATATTTTATAATAGAAAATAGAAATTGAAAATGTTTTATTTTTTAATAATGATGGTACTTAGAAAACAATTTGATTGCTTATGCTGATTGTACCTAATGATGAATGTTAAACATGATCTCTGTGATTTTTGAAATAAATATTTTATTACCCAGATGCATGTCTTATTTTTTAAAAATTTAATACAATGAAGTATATTTTGATTTAATGTAAAAGATCACAGGACCTCAAGTGGGGACCAGAGAGTACGTATGTGTATGGTATCCGTATCAAATGCTGTAAAAAACGTGGTCTTATGTCCAGGTGCACAACACAAGACTGCGCAACACAATTTAATACATTTAAGTAATGTCGTAAAACTCGCAAATAACCCGCTCACATTTTGTTCAAAGGACCATCATTTATTAGAAAGGTGGTGACATACATACAAACAAAATTAGAGTACCACTCACCTCGCACAACCTTCGACTGTGAATGTACTCAGAGGAGCGCCAAGATGTCATGAAACTTAATTTAATTCCTCTATCGAATGTCAGAACCATAAAAAGTGGAAGCTAAGAACTATATCCTGCGTATTACAATATATCATAAGCAACAACAACATAACCTCACGCCAAGTCTCTTGTGGGCCAGACAGAGTAATAGCTATGACAAGTTATATTAGTTTTTTAGAAGTTTCCTTTCTAATAATATAAATGATATTGTCTAAACTGTGGACCATATATATACATGGCTATCATGGCTACCATATACCATACTACATGGCGCATGATGAGGCAGTCGATAATAGAGGGAGTACATTTTTGTGTATATTAGGTCGGGGAAAAAGTCTTTTCGCATAACGTAGGTATAAACTTATTATAAAATTTCTTTGACTGTACTATTTGTGTCTGGCTGGTTTTGGTAACATTAAAAAGGTTACATTATAAAGAAAAGAAAAAAATAAAAAAAAGTTGTTTCCCGCTATTTTTCATTTGTTTTTCTCTCCGTAAAAATGAGTGAATCTAATGAAGAAATTCGATACATTTTAAAATTTTATTATAAAAAAGGCAAAAATGCAACTCAAGCAGTGAAAAAAATTTGTGATGTTTATGGACCTGATGCAGTGTCAGTAAGAGTAGCACAAATTTGGTTCAAACGTTTTCAGTCCGGAAATTTTGATGTTAAAGATGCACCTCGCTCTGGTCGCCCTGTTACGAATAAAATGGACGCCATTTTTGAAAGAGTGGAGCAAGATCGGCATATTAGTAGTTACGATGTAGCTGAAGAACTGGGAATTGACCACAAAACAGTTTTGACCCATTTGAAGAAAGCTGGTTATACAAAAAAGCTCGATATTTGGGTGCCACACGAGCTCACTCAAAGAAACTTAATGAACCGTGTACTCATTTGCGATTCATTATTGAGACGTAATGAAACCGAGCCGTTTTTGAAGAGATTGATAACTGGCGATGAAAAGTGGATCACGTACGACAAGAACGTGCGAAAAAGGTCGTGGTCGAAAGTTGGCCAGGCTTCACAGACTGTGGCCAAACCTGGCCTAACACGAAATAAGGTGATGCTGTGTGTATGGTGGGATTGGAAGGGCATTGTTCATTATGAGCTTTTACCGTCCGGCAAAACCATCGATTCTGATCTTTACTGCCAGCAACTGATGAGATTAAAGGAAGCAGTCGAGAGAAAACGGCCGGAATTGATCAACAGGAAGGGTGTGGTCTTTCATCACGATAACGCTAGACCACACACATCTTTAGCCACTCAGCAAAAATTAAGAGAGTTCGACTGGGAGGTCCTAGTGCATCCACCATATAGCCCTGACCTTGCGCCTTCAGATTTTCACCTGTTTCGGTCTCTTCAGAATTCTTTAGGTTCTGTAAGGTTGACCTCAAGAGAGGACTGCCAAAACTATTTGTCCCGTTTTTTTGATCAGAAGTCCCAAAGTTTCTACAGTAACGGGATAATGTCTCTGCCCACAAAATGGCAGAAAGTTATTCAACAAAACGGTACATATATATTGTAAATAAATGTAAATAAACTTTGAAAAAAATATCTTGACTTTTCATACAAAAATACGAAAATACTTTTTCCCCAACCTATTATGTTAGGAGTGCTAGAACTTTGATGCCAGGAGGCTTAATCAGCAATGAGTAAAGAAAAAGAAGGATTCTGTGCTGATGCGGTAACCGCAGCGGTCAAGTCTGCTTCTGTTTCTTTAAAATGTGATGATGAATTGGTATGAAAGCAATTCTCAAATGTTTACCGCAGCAGCTGATATTCGGGCAAAGACAAGTCTTCTGTGGATAATGCTAGTATGTCAATAATTCCTCAAGCATCGAATCGTAAAATTCAGGAGTGTTTTATAGTCGGAAGTAGTTGTGCAGGCACGCTGTGACCGGCTAACATTTTACACAAAGGTCACATGCTAATTGATATACGTACCGAGCAGACAGCGAGATATGCTCTATGATTTACGGCATACAACTTACAAATTGTGCACTTACATATGCATTAATCGTGTCAGTAGTTCGATGACGTGTAGCACAACTCTGGCGGATGGTGTCATCTCTTACCGAGGAAGTCATAAGTCGTGACCAAGATATTTGACCGGAAGCAGAGCATGTGTTCGACTTCTTATTCAGCAGTCCCGTGTGATAGATTTATTTAATGCTGTATTTTTCGCCGCCTATATTCACCACTGGAAAATGAATCCGACGTGTAGCAAGTAATATATAATGTATATATTAAATAGTATTCTTTTTTTGGGATATGAGGGCAAACGAGCAGGCGTGTCCTGTTGTTAAGTGACCAGAGCCGCCCATGGACACCTGCAACATATAGTATTACAGTTGCGTTGCCGACCTCTAAGGGAGTAGGATAGGACGGTATGGGGAAGGGGGGTGGGCCTCCGGGTACCTCTCTCACCGAACGAAAAGCGGCATGAACCACTTTACGTTGATCTTCTGAGAGGTGGTGGTATTTCACCGGTCGAGCCGGCCCATTCATGCAGTGAACTGCTTGGCTCTACCACTCCATGATCATTTTGGTACTAATAGAGTGCTTTCAAAATATTAAACCTCTAAAATAAGGGGAACTTTATAAGAAAGAGCCAGTTAGATTGGTGGCTAGAAAGCGCAAACAAAACGACGTTAGGATTAAATTATTCTTATTATTTAACTTTGAAAGTACTTATCAAAGGAAGTATCAAATTAAGTTGTCTCGTCGGTAAATAAATGCGTTTTTAATTGTATACTAATCGGTAGATCACGCATGGCACTTTGAAAGTTACCCTTAAAAAAGGGAAAGTTTAGTTATATAATACAATATTAACATTTCCGTGTGTACGTATTTCAATAAACCAAATCTATGCATGATGATCGATGCCTCTCGATCGTGTTTCATTTCGCTCAGAAAATTGGCATTAGCATGCAGTGTGGCAATGCTACCAGTGTTCCAGCACCATACCTACTCTTCTAAGTTAAAATAAATATAATTGTGTGATCCAGTTTTCCAATTTGTGTATTCACTTAAAAATAGATATTATAAACCATTTAGAGACATCTTACTTAAAAAAAATGCATATAAAAACTAACTATAAAACCCAACAAAAGTGGTTTTGCAAAAATAATTAAAGATATGCCGTTGACTACCCTTAATATTTATATAAAATGAAAAATAGATTCTCAGAAAACACACTATACCTACTTTATACCTATATATTATGATACTATGTATTTATTTTACAACCTCGATGCATAACCACGCGGGAAGGAGAGTGGGCTTAAATATCCACAAAATGATGTGATCGAGGGCATGTAACCCTTGAACACATTTACATCAACACCACACATTCACCTAGACTCGTGTATTATACACGAATCTAGGTGAGTCTTGCATCCTTAAAAAAATTGTAAGTCAAAACAAAGCTGTGCAAAAACTAGCATATAAAGATATGAGTAGATACATCCTTGTGAATTGTAGACCTATAATCATAGAAACAGGCGTCAGGAACATTTAATATACTTGTCGGCCT
Source organism: Euproctis similis (assembly GCA_905147225.2). Taxonomy (NCBI): domain Eukaryota; kingdom Metazoa; phylum Arthropoda; class Insecta; order Lepidoptera; family Erebidae; genus Euproctis; species Euproctis similis. The sequence continues at coordinate 1,348,540 of LR990105.1, read as the reverse complement.
GTCTGTCAATAACTATACATAGCTATTTGTATTGTACAATTTTATTTAGTATATAATGACGACTTAATAACTGTCTGTCTGTTCCTTATTGATATATTCTATTGTCTTCTTTATAAATCCATCTGCAGGCCTTACTGGTTGAAAGAATTAATTTATTGTTAAACTTTAAGGTTCCGCATTTTCATTTGGGAGGTCTGCACTTTGAATCCAGGTACACATCAATGAATTATTTTTTGAATAATATGTAAGCAACGTAGATTTCAAGGTTAAGATGAATCTAATGATGCTACTCAAGCTAAAATTGATCACGCCATTTTGGTCGCAGAACGTGTCAAGGAATTTATCTGTACACCGGAAAAACACTGTCCTCCTGATGCAGTAAGATTAAAATTACAATTACTAGTCCCTTCTACGTATATAGAAGCTTTCAGCTATAGCTTTAGTGAAAAAAAAAATGTTTTAAGATATCACCCTAACATTTAAATTACTAAAAAGAGAATGATAAAAAGAGAACTTTGCTCAAATTAATCAGAAATAATTTCCAGCCAATAAAAAATAGTTTTGTACTAGATGGTGCTTCATATGATTAGTATTAAATTATCAAACGTCTCTTATTTTATTAATCACCTATTTATATACAATAATTAAATAAGTGTTAGAGTCAATAGTGGTAGAGTCTTGCGATTGGCTTCATGAATGGGCCGGCTCGTCCAGTGATATACCACGACCTCTCGGAATATCGGCTTGGATTGGCTGGTGCCGCGTTTAATTCGCTGAGAGAGATATCCCGAGGCCCGATCCCCTTTCTCCTTCTTTTCCCCTCATACTCCCTTAAAGGACGGCAACGCACCACGGTGTTCATGGGCGGAGGTGACCCACTTGCTTTTTTGCCCTCCTATCCAATAAAAAAATGGTTTTTTTTAATTAGTTCATTATTTTTATTGATTACCTTTATCTATTTGGTTTTAAATATAATATTATATAGTATTGTGTGTAGTATTATATATAATATAATATTTCATGTCGCGAATAAACATAATTCTTGTGATTGAACATCAAGTAAATTATCTCATTAAATTGTAATGATATGAAACTGTTTGAGTTTTGCTGTAAATCATTTGGAAGTTTAAAATAGTCAGTCTAATGGTTGTAATCTGGCATAATGATTGCGATAGAGGCCCTAGTTATAATAAAGCTACTAATATTAGTTTTATTAAATAATAATATTGTTGGTTCATATAAACTCATACTACCTACCCTTCTCTTTGTTTAATTTGCAAAACTGCAAGGACTAGAGTAGAATAGAAAAATCCATCTCTTACCATAGATGTCGTAAAAAGCGCATAAGGGTTTGACCAATACAATAATCTGCTATCATAACTCGCAATGGCTTATTGATGCTCACTCCTACTTCTTGTTTAGTGACAAGAATGACTTTTGAAATTCTGACTTACAGCAACAAATTTTTGTAAATTATGCGTGATAAATATCGGGAACGAAAAATAATTTACCACAGATTACTTTTCTGGCAAGTGTTTACCCGTAGACAACGTCGGTATATGATGCATTGCAAGATTACAACTATATGAGTGTGAACTTGGCTTTAATTTTCACGGAGTGAACAACATTAGTACAGGTTCTTCATTCCTCATTCATCACATAACGCAACAATACAATCCACCAGTTCATCCACCACCAAATATATTAATAACATCACCTTCAAACCAAGTCTCATTCATCACACTAACCAAGTAATAATGCTCTGAATTTGGCAAATCATTGCACCGAAGGTCTGCCCTATCACGAACTTTTATGTGTTACCGTTAATATAGTGCTTTGAACCGACATCGCCGTATTATGTGTAATGAGTTATAGCTTTATTACGAATCGAACTGTGTGGCGAAATATTGAACTGTCAAACCGTACTTACTATACCTACTAGTCGGTGTCAGCTCAGCAGAATACAGAATGTTAAACTTTTAACACTTGTCTCTCTCACTTGATGCTTCATCAGGCTGACGTCTTTCTTTAGAGTTACGTATAGTAATTGTTGATGACTGAATATGATTTCGTTTTTAATTTTATGAAGAAAACTCCGCCAAATATGTAACTGTTCTGCTTATTCCGCGGCGTTTTTACCTAGTTTAGTTTAAAGTTAAGTATGAAAGTTAGGGTGATAAAAAAGTATTTAAGTTCTGCATCAGAGTGAACATTGCATTCCGATTAGAGAACTCAACTAATATTAATAAACACAAACATCGCGGCTTCTCACGTACCTGCTTATATCCGTAAGTATTAACAAAACATTTTCAAGAATTAAGAACTATTCGGATTAGTTACCCACTGTTACCTAAGATTCAATTTAAAGATAATCACGACACATGACAAGGATTATTCGACACGACTCTACACGGAACCCTAAAAGGAAGAAGCTGAGATGTAAACCACAAACATACCAGAGATGGACATGACCCTGAGATTAGAATCACATATTTGATGAACAAACGATACTTTAACTCCCTATTTTAACGGACATGTTTTTACTTATTATGTTTCAGCTGAAAATCATTCTGAAAAATTAGAACATAGGTACAACATCATTAAGTAAGTAAAATATATATTTTCTTTATTTTTGCGTTTTTGTCTAGATCCGGTGGCTTAGTGAGTGCGGTACCGAATACACTTGCCTTTTAGAGAGTTATGGGAGATAAGTAGGTATCTTTGGCTGACAAAGTTGTATCTTCCACCGCTGTTACACTGCACCTCCATAAACAGCACATAAGATACAGCAAGATGTTATGTTAATTTAATCTCAAGAAGTTTTCCATTTTCAAGAATCATGTCTCAGCCTTCAATGGTCGTCTCAAACGCGTCACGTCGCACGTCTCACTTCAATAAATCTCCAAAAACAAACAGCCGTGACCTATAACGGGTGTAAAAATATAATTGAACTCAAATTACACGTTGTAGATACCTATGTTACGTATAATTGCGTCGTCCAAGGTTTGATGCTCGGTTATGTAATGCTATACAACATACTAAGATGATATTTAACAAGTAGAATTTAGGAAGGTTTGTTTGTGTTAATACCATGAGATTTAATTCTTTCGTATTTAATTACAGGCAACGTTTATGGTCATTCTCCTTGATAGTAAGGGATATGGAGGCGAGGCATGGCGTAGGTGATAAAGTTAACTGTTTAATGAAAACTTATTCAAACTTATTCTTTCAAGAGATCGGTACATGCTAAAGACTCCTCTCACTTCGATGTCCACCTTCAGTGTTCAGACATTTGTGTCATGGAAATTAACGTTTATATAGAGTCCAAGTAAGTCTAGAGGTGGCTCTTAAGGATAATAGCATTGGTAGAGGAAGGCTGAAAATGAGATGGATGGACTGTATAAGAGTGTATTTGACTAGTGCAAGAGTGGAGATTACGATAGGTAGAAGAGAGTAGATCACAGGAGGAAGACAGTAGAATGGTGATAGACTCTACTTTAGCTTACTTCATGAAATTTTTGATGCCATAATTGTAGCACCAAGTCACAGAACACTTTCGTTTATTATTCAAAGGTCTCAAGTTCGAATGTTTTGGAAGTTGTGTGATATAAATTCCTAAGACTGACAATGTTGTGTTCGATCTATCACAATAGACTCCTTCATCTGTTTATCACATGGGTACAAAAACCGATGCCTTCGATTAATAAAAGCGTGAGGTTGGTTACAACAATATAATGCAAATGTTTAAGTCGGCTGTGCGCTCCAAGTACTCGTACCTAACAATCAAAATATTGATAAACAACGTCAGTGCACACCCACGCCAGTTGAAATATCAGCGCCTGTTCCATAGGAATGTAAGAAGTAACAATTTGATCACGCGAGGACATCTTACATGAGTAGTACGAGCTGATCGGAATGTTCTCACTAGCTACGGCAATCACAGCTATGGTAATGAGTATTGCATTTGTTGACGACACTTAACCAAAAAGATAAGGTGTCTAATGCGTATGTTTATATTTTGTATTGAAATACTACGATCGGTATGAATGAAATTCGTAGTGCGAGAGAGAATCGTATTTTTATATCCATGCAATTCGCAGAATGAGTCCTCATAACATCGACGTAAAAGCGACATATCCCACTTTACGTCTAGTAAAGTGGGACATGTCGCGTTTTCGTGAGAGAGATATCCAGAAGCCTTGTGTTGCCAATGTCCTTGGGCGACGCAAGTCACCACCAGGTGACCCGCTTACTAAATTGTCCCCAAATCCGTTCTACGGAAATATGTATTGCTTACTTACTAAGTACTCGTTCTCTCATATTTTGAACGTTTTATATATATTTTATGAATATAATTTCGGTTATAGCTTCGTCATATATTTGATGGACGATTGCATTTGTGCAATATTTTTTATTCATCCGACATGGTTCCATTATTATATTTCGTAAGGTTCCGTTGAAGATGTTCAGAGACCGACAATGGAACTCTTCGATTACTAACAGCAAATGACCCGCAATTACTTTTGAACTAACTATCTATCTATAGATTTGACTATGGTGTGACGTAAACCAACACTGATAATGTTACAGTTGCGTTGCCGGCCTAACAGAGGGTGGGCCTTCTTATACTACTATCAACGACCGAAACGCAGTGGCAGTGGTAGAGCCAAGCGGTTCGCTATATGAATAGGCCGGCTCGACCGGTGAAATACCACGACCTCTCAGAAGACCGACGTAAAGTGGCTCATGCCGCGTTTCGTTCGGTGAGAGAGGTTCCCGGAGGCCCACCCCCTTTCCCCATCCTTTCCTATCCCCTATCCCTTAAAGGTCGGCAACGCAACAGTAACACTATATGTGTTGCTGGTGTCCATGGGCGGCGTTGGTTGCTTACCATCAGGTGACACGCCTGCTCGTTTGCCCTCCTATCTATCCCATAAAAAAACGAGAGAATCTGAGAGACTGAGAGATCGTGGTATTTCACCGGTCGAGCCGGCCCATTCATGCAGCGAACTGCTTGGCTCTACTACTGTAGAAAACATACTAAGTAAAGGCCTCGACTTCAAACTTAATATTTTTTTAGAAATAAAAATAAACTAACCAATTGTTTAATGCAAATATTATGACTATATAAAATTAAATAACTTATTGCAACAACTGTAACGCAATTGTAATTAGAGTAGAATGCCCAGTTGTGTTAATATCTTACAGTCACAAATAAATACGATGTTGACTTCAAAAAAACATTGGAATTCACCACACAACTAATATTATCAATTTTAGCAATTTAAAGCGATTAATTTAATTGAACAACGGTGGTTAAAGGTAATAATTTATTGTTGAATAACCAGCCTTATTTAGTAACATGTATTACAATTTAACGTAAGTATATAAATGTGGTTACAAACATTCAATCAATCGACGTAAAATGGCTCATTGTGCGTTTCGTTTGCTGAGAGATGTATCCGCGATTTAACGCATCCGCTAAAGAAACCCATTTATGGCACCAAAGAAAATATTCCCAGGAAGGGTTGACGTCAGGCAGGCGACCGGTCATAAACCCATAGCCAAATGTTTTGACAATATGGATACTTCGGAAGGATGATATGTGGTGCCGACTGTCGAGTCGGCACCAGATATCATCCTTATCGTTAAAGTGTGGGGTAAGGGCAGAAAATGATGACTCAAATATTTTTTAGAGAATACTTTGCTGTGGTCGAGTACGCGGCTTCTGATCCAGAGGTCCGGGTTCGATTCTTGACACTGGCTCACACCAATGACTTTTCGAAATTGTTTTCGGTAATTATGTGTGATAAATATTGATGACTGAAAACTTTGTGCCCGGTATGGCAATAGGTTCGCCACCTATTCCATTTGAGACGTAAACATAACGGCGAGACGAGACTTAACAGCCGCTGCCTACACCTTCGGGTAACAAAAGGCGTGAAGTTATGTTATATGTTACTTTTTTGCAGTACCTATATTGCGCAAACGAGCAAGCGTGTCATCTGATGGTGAGCAACAAACGCCGCCCATGGACCTGAACACATATTATAGTGTTACAGTTGCATTGCCGGCCTTTACAAAAAGATTTTTTTTATGGGATAGGAGGGCAAACGAGCAGGCGTGTCACCTGATGGTAAGCAACCAACGCCGCCCAAGGACACCAGCAACACATATAGTGCTACTGTTGCGTTGCCGACCTTTAAGGGATAGGGGAAAGGAAAGGATGGGTAAAGGTGGGTGGGCCTCCGGGTACCTCTCTCACCGAACGAAACGCGGCATGAGCCACCTTACGTCGATCTTCTGAGAGGTCGTGGTATTTCACCGGTCGAGCCGGTCGATTCATGCAGCGAACTGCTTGGCTCGTCGGGGTCGGAAGTAGGAAGAGAAAGGGAGGAGGAAAGGCTTGCGGTTACCTCTCTCACTGAGCGAAACGCGGCCACTCTACGTTGCTATTCTGTGAGGTCGTGATATTTCACCGGTTGAGAAAGCCCATTCGTGCAGCGAACTGCGTGACTCTACCACTGCTTCAACTTTACTATACGTCTCTACAACTGCTAAACTTTAAGAATAAAATATTAATTGCAATTACAATCTAAGTGCCGGCAATTGGATAGTTCCCCTTATAATTACCATTACACAAATTCAATCAAAATCAATAGATAATAGAACTTAACCATCAATAGATTAAAAATAATAGCCGACGTTCGAGATATATAATTTATAACTTAATGAACATATATGTAATTACTGTCTTGTGAAATAATTGATTAGTATTTAATTTTGACAAGCAGAAGCATTTAAAGATTGCCCATTCCCTGACTTCAGATTTTAGTAGGAGAGCTGGCACCAATTTTTGAGTAGGTGTTTGAGGCAAGCTGAAAGCTTATCACACACATCTCCTGTTATATCCTAACAGGGAATTGCAGACCTGGTTACTGAGTACCGGGGCTAAATCAACCCTTAATTTTTTTAATTTTATTTTTTTTATTCCTAAAAATGTATTTGAGGCAATACGCAATTTATATATGTTGTAGTTTAATACTCAATGTATGCGGAAACAAATAAGCCAGACCATTTAATTGGGGCTTTTACACTACCAAATGCGTGCAAAAATATTTTACAAATAATTATAAAGAATGTATTTGAGGCAGCTTGAAATTTTATTGTTATTATGCTTGTTATTTATAACTAAAAAATAAGATTCCCAAAAAGACAGACCATTTCGGTGGGACTTTCTACCTACCAGGCAATCAAACAAATAATGGATAAGTACGAGCCTGAGCATGTGCTGCTCGTGCTATAGACAAGCTGTGGTTGGTTGGTTCTGGCGAGGCCACATGACTTACAATAGACATGAGGTTTCTTGACAGAATTTCTTAGGCCGCGTTCCATATAAAGCCCACAACGACCGCAACGCCCACACTAGCGCTCCACATAAAGCCCGCGGTCGTTGCGAGCGGTCGCTCGACGTCATAGATGACGTCACTGTTCGCGACCGCATCGCGCCCACTTCGCCCGCAAAATATTGGTAGGTCTTGGTGGGCTTTCAATAAAAAATGACTTATGTCATCAGAACTTGATGAATTTTCCGAGCCGCCATATTGCTAGCACACGGCGCTCAAGTTTTGCGTTCCACTTATAACATTCGCCCACAACGCCCGCGGCGTTTTTACGTTAGTGGAACGGCAATTTCCGCGGTCGCGGTCTTTGTGGGCTTTATGTGGAACGCACTCCTAGTCGATATCTTCAGTCAATGTCAACATGTTTTAAAACTGAAATATTTAGGAAATGTCTAGTGAAAAGTTAGTTTGCGTTATTTGTAAAAAAAAAAATGGTGGTAAAGTGATTGCTTTTGCGGAGAAAGCTCTCAAATAGTCAAGAGGCGCTAGAGACATCATGCTAGTAAACATCATGGGTTAAAATACAATGATATTGTTTTGCCAGTGATTCCTAACCTTACCCTAGATGGTTATCACACAAGAATTTTATAGCTTTAATGAAAAAATATATTGAAAATACTATGATTAGATCTAATGTTTCTACTCCTACAAATACAATTATTGTTTTAATTTAATTATTTTTCAAATAATATATGCTGACAAATAAAATAAACTTTTCACTGCACTGAGTTTGCCTATTTTCTACTGACAAAATAAATAGTTCAGTACATATACTTTTATCATTATTGTATCTATTTGTTTCTAAGATTTTCGCGAATCTCACTCATTGATTAAAACAACTTTTAGGATTGTATCGCGTTTATTTATTATTTATTTATATTTATTTCCCGACGTTTCGAACTCTTTACTCGTGAAAATGATCTCTGTAAAGAGTTCGAAACGTCGGGAAATAAATATAAATAAATAATAAATAAACGCGATACAATCCTAAAAGTTGTTTTAATCATTATTGTATCTTTTACCTGTATAGATAGCTCAATTCAATAGCTGTAATATCTATACATACATAAAAACTATATGCTCGTATTATAAGGGTCACTCAAAAACGATTGGAAGTTATTTTTAAATATAACTTTT